>OZ012740.1:209591032-211043698 GCA_963859935.3 Lathyrus sativus | reverse complement strand
GAGAGAGAGAGAGAGAGAGAGAGAGAGAGAGAGAGAGAGAGAGAGAGAGGGAGAGAGAGAGAGAGAGAGAGAGAGAGAGACAGAGAGAGAGAGAAATATTTGTTTAGGCAGTTTTTAGATCAAGCTTTATGGCCCATTTCCTTCTTCATGTTGTTTTGTCAATAAGTTGCTATCTTGAAATATTTCTAATTTACTACATTTTTAATGAGGTTTATTTATTTATTAACTTTATTTCTTTAAAAAAATGAATGAAAGTCTTTTCAAAACTTTAATAAAAAATTTCTACATTTGTTGAAGTTTGCAAGTTGAAAGAATGGGTTATGGTTGGCTTAAAGGGTTTGGCAGATGGGTTTCAATTTGAAGGTTGGTGGTTGTTAATGGAGAGACGATTTGCATTTTTGGGTCGTCGCAAAAACGGGTTTCGGTGGAAAGGACGATGATGGATTCTGGGTTTTGGACGGAGGGATGTTGGTTTCGTTGATTCACGTTTTAGACGGATTGGGGGATTTTGATGGAGCTTTTGGGTTGTAGATGGGTTGTTCTTGGTGGTTGAAGAAGTTTTGAGGAGATGAAGTTTGTTAATAGAGGTTTTTTTTTGGGCTTGTGGTAGTGAGAATAGTGAAGAGGTTTCAATGGAGTTTGAGTCTGGAGTTTTGTTCGTTAATGGTGTGAGTTTGAGACTGAATGATGGAGAAATGGGTTTCTGGGTTTTCAGTTTGAAGGAGCTTCGTTTGGTTTGTTGGGTTTGAGATTTCAAGGAACTTGAAGATGGTTGAAGTGAAAAATGGAAGTTGAATGAAGAAGATGAAACAAGGTCGCGATGGTGTTTTAACGGTGGTTTCGAAAATAGAAGTGAGGAACGGTTATGGTGTTCTGGTTTTGGATGAGAAGAAGATTTGAGAAGATGGTTGATGATGTTAGGTAGGGAGGCGGAAGGTTGGTGATGAAGTTCTGGGTGAATGTTGAAGGAGCTGGGAATAATGAAAAAGATGATGGCGGATGAGTATGAAAAAACGACCGTTCTAGGGTTCTGTGCGCCTCCAAGGAGGGAGACAATAAACAATGTTATATACCCCTGAACAATGGACATGTGGCCTGCTGGTTAGGACTTAATGACTGATTAATTGATAAAAGCTGATGTAATTAATTAAATGACTAATAACATGATGAATAATGCACCGTTAAAACTAGTTAATAATGCTGCTAATGCTGACTTAATTAAATGCTGACTCAATTAATTAAATAAAAACTAACTAAAATCCTAGTTAAATAATACAAACAACAATTAATCCTAATAACATTAAAAATGATTAATTCTAATAAATCTATTTCTAAGTTCTATTTATTAAAACTATTCTAAAGTTCAAAATTAATTCTAACCAAAAAACATTTTCTATTAAAAGCAAGCTATTCTAAGCTATTAAAAACAACAATTTTTAGCTAAAACTCTATTTAAAATTCTATACAATCTATTTAAATCCTAAATGCTAATTCTAAACAATATCTAAGAAAAAATTTATTTAAAATTATATTCTAAATAATTAAATATAAAGCAAAAATAGAAATAAAATGCAAAATGCCATGGAAAAAGAAACGGAAAAACGGGCAAACACCGAAAAGAGAGCGAATTTCGCTTGATTTCATCATGGAACTTCTCAGTTTAATTGATTTAAATCGCCTGAAATGCGAGTAAAGCAGCTGAAATCCTGATAAATTCAGTGTGGCTGATAACACTAGAAGTATGTGAGAAATGATCTACCTAAATGATATGCAGATGAAAGCAAACAAAAGCTAGTCAAAGTTAGAAAATGGTGGGCAAATTTTAGGGTGCAACAGCTTCCCCTATTCAATGGACTTGGACCTGAAGGGATGAAAAGCAACCGCTTTTAGACATTCAAGGTAAAAGGTGATCGAATACAAAAGAACACGAAAATTTGCCAACCTCAAAAAGAAACTATAGAAGCTCTGTTGGGTAGAGATGAACGCATCCATCAAATATCTAGTCGGGCTCTGGATACCACACAGGCTCAATAAACCAACATCAGCCGGGAGTCTGGATACTACACAGGCTAAAGGAAATATACCAATGTAAGCCAAGGTGTGGATATCGTGCAGGCTAAAGAGATAAATCGGTGTTAGACAGGGTCTGGATACCGCACGGGTTAAAGAGAACATCATAATCTGTCGGGGTTTGGATACCGCACAGGCACAAACAAAAATCGATGGAAGTCGGGGTCTGGATACTGCACGAGCTTAAGCCAATAGAACCGGTGAAAGCCGAGGTCTGGATACCGCACAGGCTAAGCAAATAAACCAGTGGAAGTTGGGGTCTAGATACCGCACGGGCTTGAGCAATAAAACCGGTGGAAGCCGGGGTCTGGATACCGCACGGGCTAAAGAAATAAACTGGTATCTGTTAGGAAAACACATCGTCAATAGGAATTGACGGAAAGAAACATCATATCCAAGAACCACATCATTAATGGTAGACAGGTGTTGCAACCCAAAATTTGCCTAACCTTTGCTTAACATAGCTTGTGTTTCATTGCATTCATATTAGCATTATCATCTGCATTGCATTGACATGTGTGTAGGAGATCAAGAGGTATGACTATCAACAAAAGGCTACACAGGGTTAGCTAAGAGGTTTATTCAAGTGTTTAAGGGTTGATATCCTCATCAATAAAGTTAAAGATTCTTAGAGAAAGTGGCTGAAGCCAAGTGTGTATATCTCCTAACTTGAGAGTTGTGGGAAGTCGTCTGATGATTCTGAAGCCATGGAGTTGGACTCGAGACCTTGAGAGATCTCATGATAAGTATTGAAAGTAATTTTGAAGCCTAGAAAGGTCATCATGTGAAGTATATGAAGCTACAACCAAGATTGGTGCAATTAGGGTTTCATCTGGTCAACCCTAGGTTAACAGATAATTTGAAGAGGGTTGAGACCCAATTTCAAGGCCATGTGACCATGGATGGATGTATTGAGATGCCCAAGGGATGATTCCAAGGTCAACTTATCATGAATCAAGAGTGTGAGGAGTTCCTAGGCTAGGGTTGCTAGGGTTGACAGTGTAAAATCCCCTGGTTTGGTGCCTAACTTCAAGACCACATAACTCAAGATGTGATTTTCATCTCACCTTGACCCTAAAATGATTGTTATAAAGCATGAGAATAGCTTTAATTTTAGTACTATAAGTCCTTGATAGGGTTTATAGAACTCAAGTTATGAGCCATACAAGTTACAGGTCATTAGAGGAATGTGAATTTGGAGCTTGAAAGTCAACCAACTTGCATGACATTTTTGACCTATAAATATGATTCTCATGAACTTTTGGCCAACATGAATGTTGTTCCTTATCCTCTTAGATTTCTAGAAAGTACTAGAAGTCCATGATTGGATTTGTAGATCTCAAGATATAAGCTTTACAAGATAAGGGTATTTTGGGAATTGGAGATTACAGGCCATTTTTGATTATGGGTCAATTTCACCAACTTACACATCTCAAATGGAGTTTTCTCCAACTTGAAAGTTGTTTAAAATGATGTTATTTGTCCAAACATGCATCAAGAATCCATTGATATGGGTTAGAATAAGAAATGCTTGAAGAAAAATTCATGAATGAATCATTAAAGGAAGCTTGAAAAGGGCCAATTCAAATCAATTCATTTTTGAACCAAAGCATGTCATATTTGTGCTTGTTTTGAGTCCAATTGATGTTTTAAGAACATTGGAAAAATTAGAAATTAAGTTTGAGGTAATTTGCTATGCTAATTTCATGGTTTCTTCATCTTTAAGCAACATAATGGAAATCAACCATCGACTCATTTCCAAGGTCTCAATCCTATCCACACATCTTCCTTACATCATAAGGAACCAGAATGAATCATTTAGCAAGCTTGATAGCTTGGTTTTGATGAGTCTTACAAAGCTTCAAACTTGGAAAAATGGATTTTGAATTGGGTTGTCCTAGGATTCAAATGGGCTTCAAATCACTCTAGGTCCATTGTATATAACATTTTGGATAATTCCTAACTGACATAACAAAATTTGGTGGAAGATAACAGAAAATTGAGTTGAGAAAAAGTGGAGAAACTTGGAAAATTGATTTTGAAGATAGAGCCATTTTCAATCCAAATCACCATTGCAAAAAGCTTCAGTGAGGTTCATTGGTGGATTCTGGATGATTTGCTTGAAGCTTCATCCACAATTCAAGCCTCCATTGAAGCTCAAAACCAGGTTCTTATCTTTCATCCATAAGCTCTGTTCTTGATTAATTGCTATGTTATTTTCACATGATTGTGATCCTTGGAGTGTGTAGAACGTTTTAGGATTAGAACGGTTAAGTTTCATGACAATTCTTGACAGAGCACCTTAGGTTGTAGTTTGAATATCTCTCTAATTATTGGATAAAAATGAGAAAGAATCATAGATTGTTGATGTAGGAAGTGAGAGGAAGATATTAGTGGCTTCAATTTTAAGTTTTGTGAAAGTTGGAAATTCTTGAGTGATTATGATTTCTGAGTTTTAATGGAGGAAAGTGAAAACAAATTTGATATTTGAATTCTACATGAAAAATCACACAGTTTGGGTTCAAAAAAATCAAGTTTTGATGAAGAAATGAGAAAGTGCCATTGTTGACATGATGAAGAAGATGACCGGAACGAAGTCCGGCCACCGTCCCCCACCGTGGGATTAATTCTCTCCGTTTTGCTTTTAAATACTCAGACGCAACAGGGACCGTCGGATCACGCGCTTACCTTGACTTTTTAAACTCATCGCGCGGCCCAGATGTGTCCAGCGAATAGCATTGACCATTTCCCTTAATATTCAAAACACTGAGTTTAGACTCAGCTGGGACAGCGTGCACTTCGCTAATCACACCCCCATCCCCACATGGCCCAATAGCATAACACGTAGAGCAATTGCTAGATGCACCCCTTGCTGGTTCCTTTAAATTTCTTTTTTTCTTTTATTTTCTATATGGTGGCTGTTCCATTTTAGTTCAGAAAAAATAATAAATGATGTCCATAAATCATGAGAAAAATATTGGAGATACTTGAATGTGTGTAGAATTTTGTCATGATTTTTTATTTTGATTTTAATTCTTTTTCCAATTAATTTTGTATTTTTCTTTTATGTGCTTTTCCATGAATAGAAATAATGCCATGTTAACTTCTAGAATTTTGTTTCCATATCAATGCTCGGATTTAATCTCTGATTTTTTGTATGGTGAACGTTGATACATTGTAGTATATTGTATGATTTTTATTACATTTTTTAGATGATTCTAAGTATGGTTTTGAGATAGGTTTTTAGGAATTCCCCCTTATGATTTCCTTTTAGCATACCTTGAAATGAAGAAATTGTTTAGTATCTTTAGATTTAGGTTTTGACCCTGAATTTTGTAACATAGATTCTTAACACATTTAGGATCATCTAGGATTTTTCCAAGCATTTTAGGATTGATTTTCCTATCTTCCCCACATTTTACAAGTCGATTATGCTCTAGGTGATCCTTACTTAGTTACTTCATAGATTAGTCTTTTAAGTGAACATTAGTTAATTCTAAGCTTCCTATCCCTTCTTGATAGAATAGAACCTAGGTAGATACCTCTCTAAAACATTGATTAAGCCTTGATAGAGCTTTTGAATCCCCTTAGTTTAGGTGATCCTTGTAGCTAGTCATTAGGGTTTCTTAGAAGTTGTTGTGATTCCTTCTTTCCCCTATGTGATTTCTTCCCTGGGCTTTGCCCTATCCTCTTTCTTCAAGTCATGATGGGGATCCCTCGTGGGAGAGCCTGGCCTTCCTTAGAAAGTGCTCTGTGCATTCCTCAAGAGGTTGAGCTTTGGATTGACATTCATCAGTATAGTACATTCCTTTGGTTTGCACTATCTTCCTCTTTCAAGTCATGATGAGGAGCCCTCTTGGGAGAGCCTGGCCTTCCTTAGGAAGTGCTTTGTGCATTCCTCAAGAGGTTGAGCTTTGGATTGACATTCATTAGCATGGTATATTCCTTTGGTTTATATTATCTTCTTTCTTTGTCCTATTGACATAGGATCCCTCTTGGGAGATCCTGGCCTTCCTTAGGAAGTACTCTGTGCATTCCTCAAGAGGTGGAGCCTGTGATGGACCCCTGTGCTGATGTACATTACCTTGAAACCTTAGATTGATACTTAGGTTCCTCACCCATCATTATTTGTCCTATTGACATAGGATCCCTCTTAGGAGAGCCTGGCCTTCCTTAGGAAGTGCTCTGTGCATTCCTCAAGAGGTGGAGCCTATGATGGACTCCTGTCATGATGTATATTGCCTTGAAACCTTAGATTGATACTTAGGTTCCTTACCCATTTTTTATCTGTCCTATTGACATAGGATCCCTCTTGGGAGAGCCTGACCTTCCTTAGGAAGTGCTCTGTACATTCCTCAAGAGGTGGAGCCTATGATGGACTCCTGTGCTGATGCACACTAAGTTTGAAACCTTAGATTGATCATCTAGGTTCTTTACCCATCTATCTTTGTCCTATTGACATAGGATCCCTCTTGGGCGAGCCTGGCCTTCCTTAGGAAGTGCTTTGTGCATTCCTCAAGAGGTGGAGCCTGTGATGGACTCCTGTGCTAATGCACATTAAGTTTGAAACCTTAGATTGACATCTAGGTTCTTTACCCAACTCTCTGTCCTATTGACATGGGATCCCTCTTGGAAGAGTCTGGCCTTCCTTAGGAATTGCTCTGTGCATTCCTCAAGAGGTGAAGCCTATGATGGACTCCTGTGCTGATGCACATTAATCACCTGTGCTGATGCACATTAATCAAGTGTTTTAGATTTATATCTAGTTTCATATCATTCTTTGTCGTATTGACATAGGATCCCTCTTGGGAGAGTTTGGCCTTCCTTAAGAAGTGCTTTGTGCATTCCTCAAGAGGTTGAGCCTCTGATGGACTCCTGTGCTAATGCACATTGAGCTAAAACGTTAGATTGACATCTAGGATTTACCCCAGTTCCTTTATCTGTCCTATTGACGTAGGATCCCTCTTGGGAGAGCCTGGCCTTCCTTAGGAAGTGCTCTGTGCATTCCTCAAGAGGTTGAGCCTCTGACGGACTCGTGTGTTGACACACATCAACTGGATGTAGCCTTGGGATGACTTCCTTCTTGCTCTTCCAGTTTATTTCTTCTTTCCTGATGGATTGTGGTGTGGTTGTTTGTTTTCCTGTTGCTTGATGCATTAGGATAGTCTCATGTGTAGAGTACTCTAGGCTTAGGATTGCCCTGAAAGGTTGAGCTAAGCTCCCTTTGCTTGTTTGCATTGAAAGGTTGAGGCTTCCTCCTTCTGCTTGTGCTGATGCATTGCATACTTACACGTCTCAGTAGCTTGATAGCTTTGTAGTTATCTGCTTTAATGATTTTTGCAGTTATTTATGTGCTTCCCATTGACATGATCCCCTAGGACTCTCACTTCCTTTGATAAGGAAGTGATGATAAACTTTTAGGTTGAAACCTATGTATGATAACATCTAGGAGTTCCCTGTTTCAAACTCAACCATAGGATGAATCCATGGCATGACAACATTAGGGCTTGACAGTTTCCCTGTAGAGTTCGTTCTCTTCTCATCTCTAAAACAACAGTAAAAAACGTAATAAAGGCGAGTTGGTACAGTACGTTACGAGCCTTAAGCTACTTAGGAAGTGATTGTTGAAGGGTCACTCTTTAACACTCAGGATGTTTAGCCTGGCACCCTTAGGGTGACATGCGACACATTCATTCCTAAGTCATAGTCTCTAGTGCAGTATGAACTACAAACATTCATAAAAACACTGCTTCCGTAAAAGACAAAAAACAGATATCAAACCTCTATTTGCATCGTGGGCCCATAATCTCAGTAAAAAGTTTTCAGAAAAAAGAGTGTCGTTAACTCTCAGTTCTACTGCAAACGGTAACGCACGAGTCTCTGACGAGTAAGCTGCACACACCAAACTGCTGGAACTGTTTGTTAACCCTACTCGGAAAAATAGATGAATCTGAACCCCCGTAATTCATAGTATCCTGAACTACGTGAGCTCTGATCTCTCATATCTTTTGAGAGTACGTAAGCACAATACTGACGTATTGGCGAGCCACCTTCCCCCATCCTTTTATCCATAGTTAGCCGAACTACGTTGACTCTGATTTCTCGTTCTCTGACGAGAATGTGTAGGCACGAAGCGTGATGCTTTGCCGATTCATTTTTCTTTTCTTTCCAGACCAGCCTTGATAGGTAGATAGTTAAACCAACCCGTTAGATAAACACAACAAGCATGGATCCCGTTGAGTACAACAGACGTAAGGGGTGATAATACCTTCCCCTTGCGTAACCGACTCCCGAACCCAGACATGGTTGCGATGACCTTGTCTTATACCTTTTCGTCAGGTTTTTCTGATCATTTCCTTTCCCTTTCTGTGGGATAAATAACGAAAGGTGGCGACTCTTCTGTTTTGCCAGCACCTTATTTTCGCAGTAGCGACAACTGGCGACTCTGCTGGGGACTTACAGCTGCTGGGGACTTTTCCCATCCCCTATGCTGGGACCGTTTCCCATCCCCTATGCGAGTCAATCCTATCGCTTGCGTGTTTATATGTTGGGTTTGCATTTATTTATCGCACTTTACTTTCCTGCACTTTACTTTCAGTATAATATGATTATTTGTTTGCTGTTGTGGGAGGGAGATTCTGATGAGCCAAAACCCAGGCTTGAGAGCATATACCTAGCATTAGAGTGGAGATTAGTGGTGGACCTGTATGCTTAGCATGCACCAGTCCCCATGAAATCCACACTCAGACGAGCCACATGCCCAAGAAGGGTCCTTTCGCTTCTTCTGCCAACACAGCCGAGTGGTCTGAACGCCTGATGGCTTTATCATCCGAAGACATCACCTGGTTTAACCGGGATACGCTTGGGATTGAGATTGCTTATAGCTGAAGTGGATTCCCTAATGTTTTGTTGATTGGACATAAGGGATGTATTAAGTATAACTCGACCTTGTTGATCAGACAGTTCGGGTACGCCTTGAGAGGTCCACCGAAGGATGAGGAGGTGCAGGAATCTCTGTATCTCAATGGGTCGCTTGATAGTGACATGCTGACCAAGCTGGAGCAAGCTTGGACTAACATCCACAGACAAGGATAGACATTGTTGGGTAAGAGCAACAGCTAGGCTTATGAGCCTTATCGAGGTTGGGTTCAGGCTAGAGCAAAGTAGTCTTTGATGCCATTTCCTCCAGTGGCTCCTCCGGTTCCCCTCATGAATGAGAAGCCTACCACAGTGGACATCCAGAAGTATGAGCAGGTAGTGGCAGAAAAGGAAGAGTTGAAGAAGGCCAACGAGGAGTTGGAGAAAGAACTTGTTCAGCTTAGAAGTGAGAGGAACGAAGTCGTCTATTCCTTCAAAAAACAGACCGAGCTAGTGAACCGGCTAGGCACAGACTTGACCAAACAGAGGGCTGAGCGTGAACGCTTAGGGTTGGATTTAAAAGCTGTCAACGATGTGGTTGCCACAAAAAAGCAAGACCTGGATAGGATGTATCTGAAGTTATCCAAATACGAGACATTGTGGAGCAACACCATAGCCAAGTACAAAGAGCGAGAGGAGAAGCTGAAGCAACAAATAGCCAAGCTAGAGGCCCAGATTGAGATCAAGGACAAGAAGATAGAGGCTGAAGCATCCCTTCGATGAGACGTTCAGTACAAATTGGTTTAAACCAAAGCAAACCTGCAAGATTGTCAACTCAGAGCTGATGCTAAGAGGTGTAGAGTGGAAGACTGCTCTGGAAAAGGGGCTTGTGAGGACGTTGCCAAGGATCTCCAGGATACCATCAGGCAGAGGGATCTGCTGATGGGTCTGCTCACCCAGCCTGATCATCCCACTACGAAGAAGTTATTGGAAGATTTCGGTGCCCGTAGCCGCACTTGATTTCCTTGTATTTCTTTGTATCTTTTATGCATTGATATGCTGACCACCACCAGGCTTGTTGGTTGGGGTCACACTTGTTGCTTCAGTTATATTCGATTACAGTTGTACGCTGCCCGCGTGGGTTTTTCAGATATATACGAGGATTTCTTTCCATGATTGGATGTTGGACTTTATTTGTCGTGGAAACTAGAATCGGGGGAGAAATCTCCCTAAGGCACAACACACGTTTGCATTTGCATGAATCATTTGCATAACAGGTACCTCGAGCTGTTTTTCTAACCCTCTGTTGATACAGGTTTGTTCTAGGATTGATCGCAGGTTGACCCGAGCAATGGAACAGGTACAAGCGGAACTGAAGGACATTCAGAGCCAGCTAAGGCAGGTTATGGGGGACATGCAAGCGTTGCGCTGGAATCAAGAGGCGCTCAAAGAGGAGAACAACCAGGTGAAGAGTCAGGTGGGCCTGATGGCAGAAGTGTTAAAGAACATACTTAGAAGAGAATCTGAGCAAATGCCCGAAGCTGCAGCCAGCATACTTGCTCCACAGGTGTCTGAAAAACCTGCACCAAGGCATGATAGGCCTAAAAGACCCTCTGCATAACTTGGAGCTCAGGATTTTCCCCGTCAGCGGCCACGTCTGGTTTCTCAGGACAACCCCAGAAGACATGGTCAAAAGATGAAACTATCTGACAGGATCCTCAATCCAATCCCTTTGGATTATGCCCAGTTGGTGCAACTCTTGCTCCAATTTCAGTTGGTTCAACCTCGAACTTGGCTCCATTGACTGAACAACCACCACCCGACTGGGACGTCAATGCCCGTTGCGAATTCCACTCTGGAGCACCGGGGCACGATGTAACGAACTGTAAAGCTTTTAAGCATAAGGTTCAAGACATGATTGAGTCGAGAGCAATTGAATTTGTGTCGGGCGGCATGAAAGCATCAGGACAATTCATCCCTTGTCATGCAAAAGAGATAGATGTTCCCATTACCTCACCTGAAGTTGAGAAAGATCAGGAGTATATCCCGTGGGCTTTGAGGTCTGAATCGCCTTACCCGTAATTTGTTCATGTTCCTGGGTCGAGCTTAAGGATGAAAGCCCCTGAACAGAGAGAATCCTCACTAGTTCAGACCTCGTCTCCAGATTGTTTCTGCCATTCAAAATTAGCAACCTCTCGCTCTATTGCAGCAAAACTATCGGAGCCCGAATCAGAGTCGACCTCACAACGACCGTTCTGATGATTGAGTCTGAAGACTTCAAAGGGTAGCTCCCCTCAGCAGCAAATAAGTGTGAAAGCCCAGTTCCCAGAAGCTGGCAATCTGCATGTTATCATGTCATTTCCTTACATTTGTAATTTCTTTCCTATTAGAATGCAAATTTCGTTTGTAAAGCATGTTGTTTTTCAATTAATATTGATAATGAAATAAATATGCATGTTTTGAATTAATCCATTCGTGTTCACTCTATTGCTTTCTTTTATTTTCAAAACGCTTGTTTAAGTGGAATCCGAGGAGGATGATGAAATCCAACGATGCGTAAGCTTCCGATGTTATGCTTTTGAATAAAAAACCTGTTGATGATGTACAGGCATTGTTTCAATCCACAAACACCGGAGATATAAGAAAGATAATCCCTTGTTAACCACTTTGAGCCTAGTAGTAGGAGTTTCTTTCTAAAGATAGAAAAACCCTCAATCTTAACCCGGGGTAGGGTAGATGTCAGTTAATTTGATCAAGCGTTCAAATTACAAAAGGAGTGTCCGTTCGAGGATCAGTCACACCGTCATAGGTCGTACCTAAAAAACCATGATGGTTAGACCTGGCCGATCAGGAGTGAAACAGTCACAATTTCTTTAACAAGTCAGACGAGCCGTTGTCGTACGATTTGTTCAAAAAAAAAAGAGAAACAAAAAGAATCGAAAGAAAAAGCCCGCTAAGTCGAATCTTGCAAACAAGCGACTTAGGAAAAAATTAGGGTACCCCGCTGGACTTCAAAATTGAAGAAAATCTGAAGAGTTAGTCCAGGCAAAAGTTAAGGGAAAACGAAAAATGAAAAACGAAAAGCGAAAAAGGATTACGAAAGAAAAATCCTCAAACGAGAATGAAATCGTGTGGCTCCGGACGCCAAAGAAAGACGAAAAGAGAGCGATTGTCACTTTGAAAAAGGGTGATCTCCTGAACTGTCGCTCCATCTTTGAAAGGTGAGCGCTAAGGTCGAATTAGCTTGAACGTAGGATCGGAGAACATCAAGGAGAATGGGTGGGGTAAAATGAATTTTGAGCCTTTATCCTTTCCTTCATAAAACCGTGAACCTGACCATGTTACAGCCTTTAGAAAGTCCTTATTGAAATAGGTTTGTTTCTGAAGCATACATCGGTAAAGATCGCATCGGAACTAACGCCTAGAAAGGATTCCCACTACGGCGTTGTACTAATACTGACATGTTGATGAATGATTTCATACATTTTATGTCATAAAATTTTTTCCAGTGAACAGGAATAGATTTTGAAAACTGCCATATGCATTGCATTTGATATGTCTTTTATGCAGAACAACTTGTTTTACTAGCGAGTAAGCGCTTGACAGCGAGAATGTTTCCATGATGGAAAGATTTGATTAGGACAAAATGTAAAACACCAGAATATTCCGGTGAACCGGGGCAAGATATATCAAATGATCACAGCATGGGAGTCAGCCATCCAGAAATAGTTAATCCGGGGCAATCAGGTCGAGATTTGATGAATCTCTCACAGCCAAGGATCAACTCCCCACAGATCAGCCCATGAGGGGCAAAGTCACGACAAGGCTGGGGCAGGTCACCCCGAGAGCGCCAAAACTATCCTTATCCTAAAGGTTATTAACTTGAAGCACCTTTGTGAGGTTCAAAGGGCTGAAGTCGTTCGTATCAAACCACCAGAGGCCAGAAATCTCAGGTTTCCTTTTGAGAGGATGTTACGAAGATCCCACAGGCTGGGATAAAAGCAGAAAGCGAAGGAGCCGTTCCTCTCCGTATTGGCAGAGATTGTCAGAAGTTGTTAAAATTCTGGGGCAAACCATCTCGAGTTCGTTTCATGGCAGGTTTTACAAGCAGGACGACTCCTTATTCCCCAACAGGTTCAGTTGTGGTTCCCCACAGAGTCTGAACATGAAGCTATGAGCATTGATGTGTCTCCTTGAATGGAGATAGATTCTCCTCAACCAGATGCATCCCAGGCTGGATCATCATTTCCCCAGCTGAGTCGTACGCAGAAGTGTATACTCATTCCCAACAGTGGGTCAACAGGAAGTTTTCTCGTAGAAGACTATCAGTAAGTGTCCAGCTCTCGATAGGTCAGACTGAAGTCTCCAGCATAGTTGAAATACCCCCACGAAGTTGTGATCTCCCTGGCAGGTAGGATTTATTCCAGCGTCTAGTTATCTATCCCCAGCCGAGTTTGCAGTCCCCCAAGAGAGCGAGTCCTTGGAAGTCGTTCAAGCCATTATTGGTTTTCCACAGCAGAGAATGTTGAATAGATATTGCTATACTTCCCCATTGGAGTCCGTATCTCCAGGAAGATTCTATCTACGAAGGCCGTGCAGTTTATTTCTGTGATTGATTTCGTTTCCTCAGCAGTTTGTGGCTCGTATACCTAGTTGAGCAAGTACAGATTCCCGTGGAACTTTGTCCCCTGCAGGAAGTTGTCTGAGGTTTATTTCCCTAGGTCAAGTCCAGTTGAGATTGGTGTGATTTCTTCTCCTCGGCAGGATGATTCCTTCTCCCTATCAGAATGGTTCTTTCTCCTTGACAGGAGGGCTTCCTTCAGCATTTATTTTGCTGATTTAGCCGTAGCATTTTGCATGATTGCATAGCATTTACCTTAAACACGTAGCATTTCCACCGTGTGGAGCATTACGCCATTGTCAAACATATGCATGTGAAACACGAGCTAGGTCGTTACCGTTCTTGAGTGTAGGTGTTCCTCAGCAGAGTTTGTTTGTCCAGAATGATTCTTGAAGTCCCTAGCGAAGTTGTTTGTTCAGGATGATTCTTGAGTTCCTTAGCAGAGTTGTTTGTTCAGGATAATTCTTGAGTTCCTCAGCAGAGTTGTTTGTTCAGGATGATTCTTGAAGTCCCCAGCGAAGTTGTTTGTTCAAGATGATTCTTGAGTTCCTCAGCAAAGTTTATTCGTTCAGAATGATTCCGAAATCCCCATAGCAGAGTTACTTGATAGTTCTCCAAAATCCCCAGCAGAGATGTGTCATCCCCAACAGGTTTTGAACAGAGAAGTTGAAATTTCCTTGAAGACTTGACGATCGAAGTCTGACAGCAGTGCCAAACTCCTCCTGACTTACTGATGAAGTCCGACTGCGATGTCGGAGCAATTCCTCTAGCTGACGCGGAGTGCCTAACGGCAAAAGATCAAATATCCTTATGGGTTCATGATTGATTAAGGATTCTATTCCCTGACTTACTGATGAAGTCTGATTGTAATGTCGAGAAGTTCTCCTAGCTGACGTGGAGTGGCCGACGACAAAAGATTAGATATCCTTACCTGTTCATGATTGATTAAGGATTATGTTTCCTGACTTACTGATGAAGTCTGACTGTAATGTCGAACAAGGAATTCTCCTAGCTGACTCGGAGTGCCTGACGACAGAGGTGTAGATATCCCTATTGGTTCATGATTGATTGAGGATTCTATTTCCGACTTACTGACGAAGTCCGGCTGACGCCCGAGAATTTCTTTGAATGCCCGACAACATAATTAACTCGATTGTCAAAAGTTCCTACTGACCCGATGAGTCCCGAGGAATCCTTCTGCTTCCGTGCCGCAGAATTCCTAACGGCAATATCAGCTATGTGTCACCAGTTACCGTGTAACCAGTGATCCCTTGATGACTTGAGGAAGAAGTTGTAGCGAAACCTGATGATCATCCTGACGGAGATTTGAGATTAGTCGCTCACCAGCCAGTTTCCGCGCAACTATCGTTTTAGATTTCAAAGATTCTTCACCAGTTGCCGTGCAACCAGTGATCCCTTATTGACTTATTGACGAAGTCCAACAAATATGTTGTCGTACGTTCCTAGCGACCTAACAAGTCCAAAGGTGACGATAAGGAATTCTTCTGCTGTGATGCAGGATGCCCGACGGCATAACCGACCAACCTTCACCAGTTGTCGTGCAACCAATGATCCCTTATTGACTTACTGATGAAGTCTGACAAAGATGTTGTCGAACGTTCCTAGAGACCTGACGAGTCCATATGCGGTGATAAGGAATTCTCCTGCTATGGCGCAGAATGCCCGACGGTAAAACCAGCCATTTGTCACCAGTTGTCGTGCAACCAGTGATCCCTTATTGACTTACTGATGAAGTCCGACAAAGATGTTGTCGAACGTTCCTAGCGACCTGACGAGTCCATAGGTGGTGATAAGGAGTTCTTCTGCTGTGGCGCAGAATGCCCGACGGCAAAATCAGCCATCCTTCACCAGTTACCGTGTAACCAGTGATCCCTCGATGACTTGAGGACGAAGATCTACAGTGAAATCGGATAATCATCCTGATGGAGATTTGAAGTTAATCACTCACCAGCAAGTTGTCGTGCAACTATCAATATCAGCTATCCTTCACCAGTTACTGTGTAACCAGTGATCCCTTGATGACTTGAAGACGATGTTCTACAGCAAAATCAGACGATTGTCCTGACGGAGATTTGAAGTTAATCACGCACCAGCAAGTTGCCGTGCAACTGTTATTTCAGTTTTCGAAGAATTTGTCCCCATCAGAGTATCGTTTACCTGTGTGGTCGGCAAATTTATGGGTTTATTGGTATTCAACCATCTTTTACCTTGATTATTTGAGAGCCGTTCGCTTCTCACCCAGTCAGGTCCAAGCCGTTTGAATAGGGGCAGCTGTTGCACCCCAAAATTTGCCTAACCTTTGCTTTACATAGCTTGTGTTTCATTGCATTCATATTAGCATTATCATCTGCATTGCATTGACATATGTGCAGGAGATCAAGAGGTATGACTACCAACAAAGGGCTACACAAGGTTATGAAGCTAGCTAAGAGTTTTATTCAAGTGTTCAAGGGTTGATATCCTCATCAATAAAGTTAAAGATTCTCGGAGAAAGTGGCTGAAGCCAAGTGTGTATATCTCCTAACTTGAGAGTTGTGGGAAGTCGTCTGATGATTCTAAAGCCATGGAGTTGGACTCGAGACCTTGAGAGAGCTCATAATAAGTATTTAAAGTCATTTTGAAGCCTAGACAGGTCATCATGTGAAGTATATGAAGCTACAACCAAGATTGGTGCAATTAGGACTTCATCTGGTCAACCCTAGGTTAACAGATGATTTGAAGAGGGTTGAGACCCAATTTCAAGGCCATGTGACCATGGATGGATGTATTGAGATGCCCAATGGATTATTCCAAGGTCAACTTATTATGAATCAAGAGTGTGAGGAGTTCCTAGGCTAGGGTTGCTATGCTTGAAAGTGTAAAATCCCTTGGTTTGGTGCCTAACGCCAAGACCACATAACTCAAGATGTGATTTTTATCTCACCTTGACCCCAACATGATTGTTGTAGAGCATGAGCATAGATTTAATTTGAGTACTTTAAGTCCTTGATAGGGTTTATAGAACTCAAGTTATGAGCCAGACAAGTTACAGGTCATCAGAGGAATGTGAATTTAGAGCTTCAAAGTCAACCAACTTGCATGACATTTTTGACCTAGAAAGATGATTCTCATGAACTTTTGGCCAACATGAATGTTGTTCCTTATCCTCTTAGCTTTCTAGAAAGTACTAGAAGTCCATGATTGAATTTGTAGAACTCAAGATATTATCTTTACAAGATAAGGGTATTTTGGGAATTTGAGATTACAGGCCATTTTTGGTTATATGTCAATTTCACCAACTTACACACCTCTAGTGGAGTTTTGTCCAACTTGAAAGTTGTTCAAAATGATTTTATTTGTCCAACCATGCACCAAGAATCCATTGATATGGGGTAGAATGAGAAATGCTTGAAGAAAAATTCATGAATGAATCATTAAAGGAAGCTTGAAAAGGGCCAATTCAAATCAATTCATTTTTGAACCAAAGCATGTCATATTTGTGCTTGTTTTGAGTCCAATTGATGTTTTAAGAACATTGGAAAAATTAGAAATCAAGTTTGAGGTCATTTGCTATGCTAATTTCATGGTTTCTTCATCTTTAAGCAACATAATGGAAATCAACCATCCACTCATTTCCAAGGTCTCAATCCTATCCACACATCTTCCTTACATCATAAGGAACCAGAATGAATCATTTAGCAAGCTTGATAGCTTGGTTTTGATGAGTCTCACAAAGCTTCAAACTTGGAAAAATGGATTTTTAATTGGGTTGTCCTAGGCTTCAAATCACTCTAGGTCCATTGTATATAACATTTTGGATGATTCCTAACTGCCATAACAAAATTGGGTGGAAGATAACAGAAAATTGAGTTGAGAAAATGTGTAGAAACTTCAAAAATTGATTTTGAAGATAGAGCCATTTTCTGGCCAAATCACCATTGCAAAAAGCTTCAGTGAGGTTCATTGATGGATTCTGGACGATTTGCTTGAAGCTTCATCCACAATTCAAGCCTCCATTGAAGCTTAAAACCAGGTTCTTATCTTTCATCCATAAGCTCTGTTCTTGATGAATTGCTCTGTTATTTTCACATGATTGTGATCCTTAGAGTGTGTAGAACGTTTTAGGATTAGAACGGTTAAGTTTCATGATAATTCTTGACAGAGCACCTTAGGTTGTAGTTTGAATATCTCTCTAATTATTGGATAAAAATGAGAAAGAATCATAGATTGTTGATGTAGGAAGTGAGAGGAAGAGATTAGTGGCTTCAATTTTAAGTTTTGTGAAAGTTAGAAATTCTTGAGTGATTCTTGGATGATTATGATTTCTGAGTTTTAATGGAGGAAAGTGAAAACAAATTTGATATTTGAATTCTACATGAAAAATCACACAGTTTTGGTTCAAAAAAAAATCAAGTTTTGGTGAATAAATGAGAAAGTGCCATTGTTGACAAGATGAAGAAGATGACCGGAATGAAGTCCGGCCACCGTCCCCCACCGCTGGATTAATTCTCTCAGTTTTGCTTTTTAATTCTCAGAAGCAACAGGGACCGTCGGATCACGCGCTTACCTTAACTTGTTAAACTCATCGCGCGGCCCAGATGTGTCCAGCGAATAGCTTTGGCCATTTCCTTAATAATCAAAACGCTGAGGTTAGACTTAGTTGGGCCAGCGTGCACTTCGCTAATCACACCCCCGTCCCCACATGGCTCAATAGCATAACACGTAGAGCAATTGCTAGATGCACCCTTTGCTGGTTCCTTTTAATTTTGTTTTTTCTTTTATTTTCTATATGGTGGCTGTTCCAATTTAATTCAGAAAAAATAATAAATGATGTCCATAAATCATGAGAAAAATATTAGAGATACTTGAATGTGTGCAGAATTTTGTCATGATTTTTTATTTTGATTTTACCTCTTTTTCCAATTAATTTTGTATTTTTCTTTTATGTGCTTTTCCATGAATAGGAATAAAGCCATGTTAACTTCTAGAATTTTGTTTCCATATCAATGCTTGGATTTAATCTCTGATTTTTTGTATGGTGAATGTTGATACATTATAGTATATTGTATGATTTTTCTTACATTTTTTAGATGATTCTAAGTATGTTTTTGAGATAGGTTTTTAGGACTTCCCCCTTATGATTTCCTTTTAGCATACCTTGAATTGAAGAAATTTTTTAGTACCTTTAGATTTAGGTTTTGACCCTGAGTTTTGTACCATAGATTTTTAACACATTTAGGATCATCTAGGATTTTTCCTAGCATTTTAGGATTGATTTTCCTATCTTCCCAACATTTTACAAGTTGATTATGCTCTAGGTGATCCTTACTTAGTTACTTCATAGATTAGTCTTTTAAGTGAACATTAGTTAATTCTAAGCTTCATATCCCTTCTTGATAGAATAGAACTTAGGTAGATACCTCTCTAGAACATTGATTAAGCCTTGATAGAGCTTTTGAATCCCCTTAGTTTAGGTGATCCTTGTACCTAGTCATTAGGGTTTCTTAGAAGTTGTTGTGATGCCTTCTTTCCCCTATGTGATTTCTTCCCTAGGCTTTGCCCTATCCTCTTTCTTCAAGTCATGATGGGGATCCCTCTTGGGAGAGCCTGGCCTTCCTTAAGAAGTGCTCTGTGCATTCCTCAATAGGTTGAGCTTTGGATTGACATTCATCAATATAGTACATTCCTTTGGTTTGCACTATCTTCCTCTTTCATGTCATGATGAGGAGCCCTCTTGGAAGAGCCTGGCCTTCCTTAGGAAGTGCTCTGTGCATTCCTCAAGAGGTTGAGCTTTGGATTGGCATTCATTAGCATGGTATATTCCTTTAGTTTATACTATCTTCTTTTTTTGTCCTATTGACATAGGATCCCTCTTGGGAGAGCCTGGCCTTCCTTATGAAGTGCTCTGTGCATTCCTCAAGAGGTTGAGCTTTGGATTGACATTCATTAGCATGGTATATTCCTTTGGTTTATACTATCTTCTTTCTTTGTCCTATTGACATAGGATCCCTCTTGGGAGAGCCTGGCCTTCCTTAGGAAGTACTCTGTGCATTCCTTAAGAGGTGGAGCCTGCGATGGACCCCTGTGTTGATGTACATTACCTTGAAACCATAGATTAATACTTAGGTTCCTCACCCATCATTCTTTGTCCTATTGACATAGGATCCCTCTTGGGAGAGCCTCACCTTCCTAAGGAAGTGCTCTGTGCATTCCTCAAGAGGTGGAGCCTATGATGGACTCCTGTACTGATGTACATTGCATTGATACCTTAGATTGATACCTAGGTTCCTTACCCATTTTTTATCTGTCCTATTGACATAGGATCTCTCTTGGGAGAGCCTGGCCTTCCTTAGGAAGTGCTCTGTGCATTCCTCAAGAGGTGGAGCCTTTGATGGACTCCTGTACTGATGTACATTGCCTTGAAACCTTAGATTGATACCTAGGTTCCTTACCCATTTTTTATTTGTCCTATTGACATAGGATCCCTCTTGGGAGAGCCTGGCCTTCCTTAGGAAGTGCTCTGTGCATTCCTCAAGAGGTGGAGCCTGTGATGGACTCCTGTGCTGATGCACACTAAGTTTCAAACCTTAGATTGATCATCTAGGTTCTTTACCCATCTATCTTTGTCCTATTGATATAGGATCCCTCTTGGGAGAGCCTGGCCTTCCTTAGGAAGTTCTTTGTGCATTCCTCAAGAGGTGGAGCCTGTGATGGATTCCTGTGTGTTACACCCCAAAATTTGCCCCAACTTTTTGCTTTAGTCGGCTTTCGTTTCATTGCATTTATCATTGCATTCGGACCATAGTTCATGAACAGGGGATTGAGAGGTGTGTGCTTATCAAGAGAGGGCTATCAAAGGTCTAAGCCTATTCAAGGGGTTATATTCGAGTTATCAAGTGCTTATCATTATCAGAAGAATGACAAAGCTCATCAGAAGGAGTGGTTTGGGTTAAGAATGGTGTACCTCCTATCTTGGGGGTCTATGAAGGTCATCAAGTGGTTTTGAATCCGTGGGTATGGGTGGAGAATATTGAGAGAGCTCATGGGATATCTTGAAAATCATTTTTGAAGCTTATGTCAGTCATTGTACCAAGTGTGTGAAGCCACAACAAAGATTGGTGCAATTAGGGTTTTCACCTGGTCAACCCTAAGTCAACAGTTGAACTGAAGGAGATTAAGACTCAATTCCAAGTCTTTGTGATCATGTGATGTTGTGTTGAGACATGCCAAAGATTATTCCAAGATCATTTCGTCAAGATTCAAGAGTGTGAGAAGTTGCTAGGCTAGGGTTGCTAAGTTTGACAGTGTAAAATCCCTTGGTTTAGCGACTAACTTCAAGACCACATAACTCAATATGCAAGCCTCATCTCATCTTGACATAAACATGAGACTCGTAGAGCATCTTCATAGCTTTAATTTGAGTATTAGAAGTCATTCATTGGATTTCTAGAACTCAAGTTATGAGGCAGACAAGTTACGGGTCATGATCTCACCTTTCTAAAAGGTCCTAGAAGTCCTCATTTTGAGTTGTAGAACTCATGTTATGAGCTTGGTAAGGAAAGGGTATTTTGGGAAAGTGATATTATAGGCCATTTTTATTATATGTCCATTTCACCAACTTGCACACTTCAAATGGAAATCTTTCCAACATGAAAGTTTCTCCAAATTGGGTCATTTGGTCAATAAAACCTCAAGGGATCATTGACATAGCTTGGATAAGAAAATGCTTTGAGAAATTTTCATGAAAGAAAGCTTTAAAAGCCCTTAAAATTCAAGAATTTAAATCAATTCATTTTGGAACCAATTCATGTCATGTTCGTACATTTTTTGAGTGCAAATAATGTTTTAAGAACAATGGGAATATTACCAATCAAATTTGAAGTCATTTACTTGGCCATTTTCATGGTTTCTAGAACTTTAAGTCACAAATGCAAAATCAACCATCCATTCAATTCCAAGGCATTAATCTCAGCCTTACATGTTCCTTGTATCATAAGAAACTGATATGAACAAAATTGGAAGCTTCCACACACCATGTTCATGGAAATTACAAAGGAAAAAGTGAAGAAAAATGTGAAAATTAAAATTTGACTTTCAACCATTTTTGGGCCTCCATTGTAGCCCAAATTACTTCTATATATGTTCATGAATGAGTTCATAGCAAGGTTGGTGATGGATTGAGCAAGAGGAGGTAAGAAGCACTTGAAAAAAGCTTGTTAGAGGTGAAAATTGAATTTCTACTTTGAAGCCATTTCAGAGGAAATTAAGGATTTAAGAAGCTTCTCCAAGCGTCATTGAACGATTTTGAACAACTTTGATCAAAAATTCGTGCAAGAACACTCCACCATTGAAGATCCGAACAAGGTTCTTATTTCTCATCCATACGCTCTGTTCTTGATGAGTTATTGCACCATTTTTACATAATTATGATCCTTGGAGTATGTAGAAGCTTTTAGGATTAGTTTGGTTAAGTTCCATGAAACTTCAAGAATTGACACCCTAGGTTGTAGTTTGATTTTCTCTCTTGTTAGTGGATGAAAATGGAAAAGAATTTGATATTCATGATGTAGGAAGTGAGAGGAAGAGATTAGTATCTTAAATTTTGAGTTTTAAGAAATTTGATAATTCTTGAAGATTCTTGGATGATATTGATTTCTGAGTTTTAATGGAGGAAAGTGAAAATAAATTGCATATTTGGATTCTACACGAAAAAATACACAAGTTTGGTTAAAAAAAAAATCAAGTTTTGGTTAAGAAATGAGAGAGTTGGATTTTTGGCTAGAGGTTGAAGATGACCGGAGCTCAGCTTCGGCCGAACCCCCACCGCGCGAGCCACCGCGCACAGTACTCCCTCCATTTTCATTTTGAATTGCCAGCTCGCGTACCAACCGTTTGATCGCGCTGATTTGGACTTTTTCATCCCATCGTGCGGCCTATGTCAGTTCGCGAATTGGCCCTCTCCACATAGTGAAACGCTGAGTTTTACTTAGTGAACTCAGCTGGGCTTTGTTTACTTTTCTACCCGCACCCCATCAGCGAGGCCCAATATGAAACAGCACGTAGGAACAGTACTAATTGCACCCCTTGTAGTTTCTTTATTTAATTTCTTTTTCTTTTATTTTTCTGTTTTGATGGCTGTTTGATTTTAATTCCAAATAAATACTTAAGTGCTTCAATAAATCTTGAGAAAAATGCTGCAGCTAGTTTAATATGTCTAGAATTTTGTCATTGTTTTTAATTTCAGTTTTCATGCATTTTTCAATTAATTGCATTTTTTCCATTTTAATATGTTTTTAATGATTGAAAAATTGCATGCCATGCTTTGTGATTTTCTTTCTCTTTGAATAATCCATATTAATCTCTGATTTTTTGTATGGTGAATGTTGATACATTGTAGGATATTGTGTGAATTTTCTTACATTTTTTAGATGATTCTAAGATTAGTTTCAGATTAGGTTTATAGGGCTTTCCCCATTTGGCCTTTCCTTTGACACCTTTTAGTTTAGCCTTTAGAAAAGGACCATAAACTTTGAATTAGGATCTGATCTTTTTCCTATAGGTTCTTAATATCTTTAGGACCACTTTGAATTTTTTATAGATATTTAGGAGTTGATTTACTATTTTAGTTAGATTTTACGTCTAGGCTGTTTGTAGGATGCCTCTAGCATAGTACCCCCCATAGTTGAACTTCAAAAGTGACCTTTAGTTCATGATAAGTTTCCAAACCTTTTCTGATGGTTTAGTAGACATGTTGATGCCTCTCTAGATTGAATCTTAGGGTTTAATTTGGTGCATTAGTTACCTTTAGAGAGTTGCTTTTAGAGCTTGTGGAATTAAGATTTTTAGAGCCTTTAGGAGTTTCTTCCTTTTTCATAATTGTGGTTTGCTTTGGTTTGCATTCCATTTCTTATCCAATGATGCAAGGTTCCTTTGTGGGATCCTAGTCCCTCCTTTGGAAGGACTAAAGGCCTACCACAAAAGGTAAAACCTTTGAGGATACCAATCTTAGATGAGTGGTTGAGTGCCATGATGGATTCCCTTGGTTTCCATCATGCTTCCCCTCATCATGCAATAATCGTTGTGTTAATTCATATTATCTCTTGGTGGAGCAAGTTGAAGCTTGGAGATGAAGTCCTTATTCCCTTCTCTCTTGATGGATAGCTTGTACAGAGAACTTGGACTAGAAGACAGACTGGCAGGCTGCTGGAGTGTTGTTGTACTGCTCTACTATGTTTGCTGTTTAACTGTATTTGTGTGACTGCTTATTTGGTGTGTTGCATTAGAATGGGCTTTCATGTAGTTGGTTCTAGGCCTAAGTGCATTGAAAGGTTGAGCTTTCCTCCCTTTGCTTGTTTGCATTAGAGGTTGAGTTTGTCTCCCTCTGCTTATCTGTTACTGTTTGGCTTTGCTTGTTGGCTAAAGGTTGAGTTTGTCTCCCTTGCCTGTGTATTGTGTTGCTTTTGATTGTTTGCTCTAGAAGTTGAGTTTGTCTCCTTCTACTTGTATTGCTGCATTGCATGCATTTTACTTACCGTTATTCTTTTAGATTATTTCTTTTGTTGTTTCTTTCCTTTTTCATGTTTCCTTAGGGACTCTAACTTCTCTTGTTCAAGAGAAGTTATGACAGACATTAGGGTACTAACCATGCATGATAACATTAGTTAATTCCCTCATAACCTCAACCATAGGATGAATCCTTGGCATGACAACTTTTAGGACTTGATAGTTTCCCCTTAGTTGTGTATGTTCTCTTCTCATCTTCAAACAAATCAAAATACAGTAATAAAGGTTAATTGATATTGTACGTTACGAGCCTTAAGCTACTTAGGAAATGATTATTGGAGGGTTTCCTTCCAATAATCAGGATGTTTAGTATGGTACCCTTTGGGTGACATGCGACGCATTCACTCCTAAGTCATAGTCTCTAGTGCGATATGAATTGCGGACATCCATAAAAAACACTTCTTCCGTAAAAGACAGAAAACAAATATCAAACCTTCTTTTTGCCCCGTGGGCCCATAATCCGAGGAAAACATTTTTAGAAAAAAGAGTGTTGTTAACTCTTAGTTCTACCGCAAACAGTAACGCCCAAGTCTCCAATGGTCGAGCTGTATACACCAACTGCTGGAACTGTTTGTTAACCGTACTCGGATAAAAAAAGACAAACCCGTGTCCCTTTTATCCCGAACTACGTTAGCTCTGATCTCTCAAGCCTATTGAGAGTACGTAGGCACAAGATGCTATATCTTGGCGAGCAACCTTCCCTTCACCCGTAGTTAGCCGAACTACGTTGACTCTGACTTTCCCATTGCACAAAGGGAATACGTAGGCCCAGAGCAGCGACGCTCTGTCGAGTCACCTTTCTTTTCCTTTTTCTTTTCTTTCAAGCCAGCCTTGATAGGTAGATAGTTAAACCGACCCGTCAGATAAACACAACAAGTGTGGATCCCATCGAGTACGATGGACGTGAGGGGTGCTAATACCTTCCCCTTGCGTAACCGACTCCCGAACCCCGAGATTTGGTTGCGATGACCGATCTTATCCCTTTTCGTCAGGTTTTTCCGATCGTTACCTTTCCCTTCCTGTGGGATAAATAACGAAAGGTAGTGACTCTTCTGTTTTGTCGGCACCTTATTTTCGCAGTAGCAACAGCTGGCGACTCTGTTGGGGACTCTGGTTCCATATGCGAGTCAATCCTAGCGCTTGTAGGTTTATCTGTTGGGTTTGCATTTATTTATCCCACTTTACTTTCCGCACTTTACTTTCAGTATGATATCATTATTGTGTTGTTGTGGGGAGGGGCTCTGATGAGTGATAAGCCAGACCCAGGCTTGAGTGTATACCTAGCATTAGTTGTGGAAAGTAGTGGGCGCGTGCATGCTTTGCATGTACTAGTGTCCCGCAAAATCCACGCTCAGACGAGATTCTCTTGGTTGACTTCTTTTCCAGCCCTTTGGGCTTGAGGGGTTGTTGGTCTGGAGGGTTATCGACTCTGGGGACCGATCATTTGTGACTCAGCTCAGTGAGGCGTCTTCAGGAAGTGATGATGCCAAACCACAAATGGTGAATGTATCATCATTTCTTGAAAGTCTGTGACGCTGGGAAACACATAGGATGCCATACCTTGTTAGTGGATAGGATTCATACCTGTGAGTGGGGTCGAGTTATTGTAGGAAACCTTAGCCTTCAGACAACCCAGTTTTCTCGACAGAATGGATCAGTGACATTGATATCAGGGTCTTATTATCAGAACAGTGCTATGATCCTGTTGAAGCGGAACTTTGGTCTCCTTCAGCCAACAGCACATCAACTCTTGATCTCCTGCTGCATTGTGCATTTGCATTGCATTATCATCTTCGCATTTTGCATATTACATTTGGCATTTTCATTTGCATGGCAGGTACTCTCTGTGGTTATTTGTTCCTAACTCAGCTATTCCAACCAGTGACAGGATTGAGGGATCTGGCTTACATAGATACTAAACAAAGGGGAATCATCGCAAGGCAATGGATCAAATGCAGGCTGAGATGCAGAAGTTCCGGACTCGTATGACTCAATTCATGAAGATGATGCAAAATTTTGCTGCGGGACAGGAACAGCTGAAAACCATGGTCCAACCATTAATAGCACGGGTTGATGCCGAAGGTGTGTTGCATGAAGGTGCTGGGGTTGTTCCTCCTCTTGGTGGTGGGTCTGTTCCACCTTTTATTCCTGATGTTGTCGTACCTCCGGGCGGAGGTGGTGTTAATGAGAATGTTAATATGGCTGGTGGTAGTGCACATGCTGGGCACGGGCCTACTGTTTCCCGTTGGGACGATCATCAAGGTGATATCTTTTCTATGAGAGACATAGAGGAAGGTATGCCTACTGAAACTGACCAAAGATTGAAGATGGTTCAAGAGAAGATGAAGTCTTTAGAGAATCAGAGTTCATTGGGTTTCGACATGTCTGACTTAGGGCTGGTGCCAGGGGTTAGGATCCCTCCTAAATTCAAGGTCCCAGATTTTGAGAAGTATAAGGGCAAGACTTGCCCGAGGATGCATCTCCGGGCATATTTCAGAAAGATGTCAGCTCATTCTAATGATGAAAAATTACTAATGCACTTTTTCCAGGATAGCCTGGCTGGGGCATCACTAGAGTGGTACATGGGACTTGAGAGGACCCATATACGTAGTTGGAAAGAGTTGGCAGAGGCCTTCGTGCCTCACTACCAATACAATAGTGATCTCGCACCTAACAGGGTACAACTACAAAGTCTGACGCAGAAGTATAATGAGAGCTTTAAAGAATACACCCAAAGGTAGCGAGATTTGGCGGCTAGAGTGCAACCCCTTGTCGTGGAAAGGGAATTAAAGGATATGTTCATGGCATCACTACCGGGTGTGTATTTTGAGAAGTTAATAGGGTGTATGTCCGGGGACTTTTCTGATTTGGTAGTGGCAGGAGAAATGGTCGAGAGTGGGATCAAGGCTGGTAAGATCTCAAATGATGACGGATCCTCTGCAGAAGGAGCAAGGAAACCATATTCAGGGAATCCTAGAAGGAGGGAAGACACAATTGCTATTTCCCATGGAGGTAGAGGGAAAGGTCGAGCTTGGTATGATCCACAAGTTGCCACTGTGAATATTCTAGCAGCAGCTCAACCACAACAGCAGCAGGGTAATGGTACGTGGCAGTATCCCCCTAGACGTCAGGCACCGGATAGAAAGTTTGATAATCCTCCAGTTCCGTATGCGCAGTTATTACAATGTTTGTTACAGTTGCAACTGGTACAGAAGATAACCATAGCTCCTCTCACTGGTAAGCCACCTCCAGGCTACGACGCAAACGCCAGGTGCGAGTTTCATTCGGGCGCACCAGGGCACGACATAGATCATTGCAAAGCCTTTAAGCATAAGGTCCAGGACCTGTTGGATTCTAAGGCTATAAACTTCTCCCATGATGGGCCCAACATAGATCAAAGCCCAATGCCTAATCACGGAGCGACAGGGGTTAGTGCCATCACGGACGAAGAAGGGTTAAACCTGGTAACTGATGTGAGAGAGCTGAACACTCCGTTAGCTGTGGTGAAGAGCAGTTTCTTTAGAAAAGGGGTGTTTCCTGGGATGTTCGGTTGATTTCCAAGACTGTGGGGTGCAGCCTGAGGGTTGCGACCTTTTGAAGAAAGGTATTCAAGGAATGATTGACGAAGGTTGCTTGCAGTTTGACAAAGTGGTAAAAGAGAATGTCGAGAATATAGTGAGCAGTGCTGAAAAAGAGGTTGCTACCGTTTCTATTCCATTTCAGGGCCAGCCATGCCTACTACTATCTCGGGGTCAGCCCAGCCATCCCAGCCAGCCCCGATCACTATCACGGCACCAGGACCTATGTCGTACAAAAGCACCAAGGCTATCCCCTGGAATTATGGGGGAGATGTGTTCTGCAATGGTCAGAAGATAGAATTGATAGAACCTGCAGGTGAGGGATCTTCAGTTGAGAACACAGTAGGCGCCAGAGGTATGGCCAGGAGTGGGAGAATCTTTTCAGCGCTAGAGATTAACCAGGATAAGAATGACAAGGGCAAAGGTAAGGCCGTGTGTTGCACCCCAAAATTTGCTCAACCTTTTCTTAACTGGTTTATGTTTCATTGCATTAACATTTGCATAGTTATATCATTTGCATATCATGATATCATTCATATATCAGGGGATCAAGTGTGATTCTTCTCAAGAGAAGCCTAGCAAGAGGTCTCATTCAAGATTGAGAAGTTGTCAAAGTCATCAGAAGGTGGTTTGAGTGCCTAAGGGTTTAGATGTTTGAGTGTGAATCTTCTCCTAACTTGAGGATCAACTAAAGACCATCAGAGGGTTGTGAAGTTTTGAATGTGAGAAGAGGATGTGTATGGAGCTCATAGAATTCCTAGAGGGCCATGAGAGAGTTTAATCAAGTCATTATGTCAATTGCAAGAGCCACAGTTGAGGTGCAAGCAATTAGGGTTTCATCTGGGTTAATCCTAAGTCAACTGTGCAATTGAAGAGTATCAAAGTCTACTTTTAGATCATGGCGTTCATGAAATGATATGATAAGACATTTGTGGTGTTATTCCAAGATCAAATCAAGAAGAGTCAAGAGTGTGGGAAGTTGCTAAATTAGGGTTTCAGTGCAAAATTCCCTGTTTAGTGCCTAACTTCATGACCACATAAGTCAAGATATAAGTTTCAAATGGATCTTTGGCCAACATGAAACTTGTAGAGCATCTCAATACCTTTAATTTGAGTACTAGAAGTCCTCAAGGGGATTTATATAACTCAAGTTATGACCCAGACAAGTTACAAGTCCTCAGAGGCCACTGAAATTTGTCTGTGAAAATCATATGACTTCAAAGCTATTTTTGACCTAGAAGGAGGTTTACAAGTCAGGGGTATTTTGGGAAAGTGAGATTATAGGTCATTTTCAATCATAGGTCAAAATCTCCAACTTGCACTTGTCAAATGGATTTTTGTTCAACATGAAATTTGTTCAAAATGAGGTTTTTAGGCTAGCCAAGAGGTCATGATGGATTGATTGAGCTCATAGCAAGACTTGGTTTGAAATGGTTTCAAAAATGGAAGTTTTCAAATGATTAAAGGAGGGAAAATTCACATTTTGAATAAAATGACCAAAACATGTCAAATAAGTGACCATTTTGATTGTAAAGTTCATTTTAGACACATTGACACTGGTAGATTGTGGAGTTTAGGCCAAGTTTCATGAGTTATCATATGGTTGCTTCAAAAGCAAGTTACATAGCCAAACACCTTACCAATGCATTTCAGGCCCCCCTCTTGGTTTAATTTCGTGCACAAGGGAATTTGCAAGCAAAATGAAGCTTCTAGAACAAGTTACAAGTGAGAATTCGTGACTGGTACATTGCACATGTGAAGGAAAATCAGAATTTGCAAATTGATGGATTGGGCTTCAAACACACTTCAAAAGCCCATGAAACCATTCTATATATTCATTGCATTGAATTCAGAGCAGTTTTGGCTTTCATTTTGGTGAAGAACACTGAAGTTGCAGTTGAGTTTTCAAGAGGAGCAAGTGAAATCGTGTTTTGAGTTCCAGGCCAATTCAGTGCAAATTGAAGATTGCAAACTCTTCCTAGAGCATCATTGAACGTATCTGGAGAGTTTTGAAGGGAGAATCAAGCTCCAAGCGCCTCTGTTACTAGATCTACAACAGGTTAGTAACTTTCAACTTTCCACATGAATTAGCATGATGTAGTTAGATTTGAACTTGTGGTTAGGATCTAGGCAAGATGTAGATCATTTTAGGATCAATTTGAAAGCATTTGGTGATGATTGATCATGACATAGCATTTTTGTTTTGATTCGAATCTCTTGATTCATGGAGAGTTAGAGCAATCTAGATAGATCAGAGTGATGTGTGTGACATGAGGATGATTTCTATATCATTAGATTTGCAATTGGTGATGATTGATCTGGATGTATGTTCTGAACATTGCTTCGAATCTTGAAATCTATGGAGATTTAGAACATTTGGATAGGAGATTTGAAATCCTGGTGAAATTCTGAGTGAGATTGGTATAAGGATTGTTGTTTCTGGACACCTGCAACCACCTGGTCACCGGAGAAGACGACCGAAGTCTTCTCCGGCCACCACACTGAGTCTCACTCAGGCCAGTCTGAGTTTTGGAGAAGATGATCTCTGGACCATTGGATCTCGCCTTTGACCTTGACTGACCACCAGATCCAATGGATGTGTTTTAATCTGAGAAGTGAAATTTTGAGTCCAAAACGCAGGTGTTTAAATAATGTGCTGGCAGCTTGTGGATGCTTGGATTGCGTGACTGGTCATCAGATCCATTGGCTCGTGTTTTATTTCAGCATTTTGTCGCTACTGCGAAAATCGGCGCCGGCTGAACAGAAGAGTCGCCACCGTGCGTTATTTATCCCACGGGAGGGAAAGGAAACGCTCAGAGTAAACCTCGCACAACACGGGAAAGGTATGGTCGTCGCAACCAAAACCTGGATTCGGGAGTCGGTTACGCAAGGGGAAGGTATTAGCACCCCTCACGTCCGTCGTACTCGACGGGATCCACGCTTGTTTTCGGGTATGGATTGTTATTCTATCTAAACTATAGGTCGAGGGTTAAGAAGAAAATAAAATGAAAATAAAAATGACTCGGCAAAGTATCGCACTTTATGCCTACGTATTCCCGCCTGGAACGAGAAATCAGAGTCAACGTAGTTCGCCTACCTACGGGAAAGGAGGGGAAGGTTGCTCGCTAGGATATCGCATCCTATGCCTACGTACTTCCACACGGCATGGAAGATCAGAGCAAACGTAGTTCGGGCCACGTACGACACAAGTCTGTCTTGGTTGATTTTATTCCTTCTGAAAAAGGTTTTTCTGATTAACAGTCCCAGCGGACAAAAATGACGTCTTGATGAGTTCACATTATTTTACGGAAGAAGTGTCTTTTATTGTGTTTGAAATCTTTATGTGTTTTTCTGTTTGTTTTGAGGAAGAAGAGACAGAACTCTAACCTATGGTTGCGAAGGGAAACAAACTAACCTAATGTTATCATGCATGGGTTAAGACCTAGTGTCTATCATGTTCCTCTCTTGCACAGAGAGAAACAGAGATCCTACGGGATAGGCAGAAACAGAAACAATAACAGATATATACAGTAAAACAGTAAAATGCATGGATGCAACAGTACAAGCGAGGCAAGGGAGTCCCACTCAACCTCGAACCTAGAAAACAATAGGCAAAAGTGAACAGGCTTCACTTTCAACCCAACAGGGTAAACAGCAAACAATACAATCCAGAAAACCAATCAATACATCAGCAATGAAATACAACAGCAAAAGAAACAGCATCATCAGCTCTGAATCAACATCTGACTTCAAGTAATCTCCACTCAGTTACAGGCTTCAACAAGCATCAATCTCCATCTTCATGACCTTCAGGCAAGGGCTTTGATCATCTGTCTTCCATCTGCAATGGCTTTTCTTCATGTCTCAGGCTAGGATGAACATCAGTCAACCAGATGAGGTGAATGAATGTTAAACAGTTAATTACCTACCAAGGGTGGCTCATCAACTGTTAACATTAAACAGAAAGTTTCCTCTCAAAAGTTCTATCTTTCAAATATATTCACTGATCCTTCCAAAGGAAGGAGGTGGATATTTGAAAGAGACTTTGAATCATAGAGAAAGGATAGAGGCAAACAAAGCCATCTATGTTTGAGAAGCAAGCTTTCTAATCTAGGGCTCTGCCTAGCTCCTAAACCCTAGTCTCCTCTGCAGCTGCTAGCAAGAACCTCCTCCTCAACTCTGACAGTTGATCTTCAATCTCTGGATCTCCAATGGTCTTCCTCTCCTCAAATCTCCAGCTCTCCCAAGTCCCCAGACAACCCCAATACCCAAGCAAGCAAGCAATAATCCCCAGAGGGCACACCACACCAGTCAATCAGATATATACAGAGTATTAATAGCAGTAGGGGAAGCCTGACTTTTTCTAAGGGGATCTAATAACTACCCATAGCCCCTATAGTCCCATAGTTAACCTATTCAATCTCTAAGTCCTAAGGGGAAAGATCAAATCTCCTAAGTCATCACCTAAAACCCTAGTTTTATCCATGTTATTCACACTTACACTAAGCATCTAAATTTAATTTCTAAAAATGGGACCTAAATTGAATCTACAAGTTCAATGTCTAACCTAAACAACCTAAAAAGAATGGATGAAAAATATGAAAGTATCTAATAGAACAAAAATTAATAAAATCATGTATGAAATGAAACCATTTAAAATGTTATTTATTTAGAAAATATGGGAAAAATATCAAATAAAAAATAAAATGCCATTTTTATTTTTTATAATTTTCTAGACATCTTAAAGAAAAATATGCAAAAAGAATGAATTAAAAATGATGATTTTGCTATTTATTATGAATTTTAGAAGATGCATGAAAAATTAAAGAAAATAAAAGAAAATATAAAGAAATAAAATGGAGGGGGTGAGAAAAGCAAGAAAACCAAGTTAAGCGCGTTGGGCTTATGAAATTGGGGGGTGTGGATAGCTATCTGAGCCCAATCCCCCCAATTAATGAAACGGTGCGTTTGGGATTTCAAATTCTCCCACCAAAACTCAGATCAAACGTGGGCCGTTGGATGATACTCCCAGTCAAGAGTCCAACCTCCATCGTACGGCTCTCCACCCTTCTTCAACCTCCAGCGCCTAGGGTTTCAGTCATGCACTCCATGCACGAAGGTTCCACCCACTCGTTCTCCATGCGTTCTTGATGAAAAATAACAACTCCAAGCCCTAAAATACTCTACAAAACTCAAGGAATCCATATCTAATCCTAGTTTTCCCTAACTCTCATTGTACACTCCAAACAGAGAGCACGAAATTCAGGGCACACCATGCTTGCCTGAGGTCAAAGTTACCAGAACTCAAACCTGATGATCCACAGATATTCTACATGCTTGCCTCATTATTATATGCTTCATCACATTGATTATAACTCAACACACAGCTTATTCTCGAAGCCAACAGAAATGGCAACCTGTCATGGTGTCGCACCTCGAAAAATCACGGAGACATTTCGAAAATACGACCCTCGCGCGAAAGGCGCGGAAAATGCGGTTCGACAGAGTCGCCACCGAACTTTATTTTTCCCGAAATAAACGGGAGAGGAAAATATCGAGAAAACCTCTTAAAAACGAAAAGGATAGGAACAGGGCTGTCGCAACCAAGTTCCGGGTTCGGGAGTCGGTTACGTGAGGGGAAGGTATTAGCACCCCTCACGTCCGTCGTACTCGACGGGAACCTCTTAAGGTAATTGTGGGGAGTGTTGTTTAGGTTTACTTGTTTTCTTCTCGTTGGTAAAGGTAGAATTGGTAGGTTAAAAGGTTAAAGACGCTAAGGAGAGATGGGTGGTTATAGGATAGGGTACTCGCCAAGGATTGGGGCCCTTGTGCCTACGTATGCTCATTCGGACGAGAATGAAAAATCAGAGCGTCGTAGTTCGACTACGGGAAAGATGGGGGGAAATGGGAGATGGATAGAAGTGTGCTCGCCAAGATCATCGCAATCTTGTGCCTACGTATCCTATATTCAAGAATGAATAAAGAATCAGAGCGTCCGTAGTTCGTGGTAACAACCACGAAAAGATGAGGTTTGAATTGGTTTGACGTTGAGTTGAGAGACGAAAGAGTGACTGACAAACAACCTAAGGGCGTGCCTCAAGAGCTTGTCACTCAAGAATTCAAGGAATGCGAGATCCCAAGAACTCAGTTCTTTCGGGAACTGGGTTGAATAAGTTGAAGATAAAGAGTTGGATATTTTGAAAACGAAAGAATGAACTAATAACAACTCGGGGGCGCGCCCAAGAGTTACTCGTTCGAATATTCAAAGAATGCTAGATTCTAAGAATATCCCTCTCTCGTAGGTTTAAAAACGTTTGTGAAAGGATCGAATCGAAGAATGGCATGCGAGGCCAAAAGGGAATTGTTTTGAACTGGTTCGACGACGTGTCGAAGATTTGATTGAAGATGGAACCGGCTTGACGACGTGTCAAGGGTTAAGGTTGTGAGAAACGATATTAGTCCCTGAGGGTGCTCCTAATATCGAGACCACGAGGAATTGTGAAAGAAACAGGTTGCGAATGCGTATGAGCACTCGACTTAGGAGAATGTTTGAAAACGATAAAATTTGAAAAAAGTCGAAAGGTTGAGTGAATAACAACCCAAAGGGCGTGCCTCGAGAGCTATCCACTCGAAAATTCAAGGAATGCTAGACTCCAAGAACCTCCTTCTTTCGAAGTTTGAATCGGAAAGAAAATAGTTTAGAAAATGATTTGAAGTGAAATGAGGTATGAAAATAATTTGAGGAAAGGATGTAAAGGCGTGAGATTGGATTTGAAAATGAGAGAAATGACAATTATTTGATAAATGAGACGCGGGCCTCACAACCAATTAATTGGGGTATTATCGAAATGCTAGATCTCGACGACACCTTTTTCATTTGGAGAATGCTTGAATGAACAAAGGAAATATCACAAAGAATGCCAAATTCTCATGACATTTCTTTGTTAGAAAAATGTAATTTTTGAAAATGAGAGGTCGAATAATACACTACTTAAGGTGTACACCTTAGTAATGACTATCCAAAAAAAATTCAAGAAGTGCTAGACTTCAAGAACTTAGTTTCTCACGATTTGATTAGAAAAAATAATTTTGTAATAAAAATTAAATTGAGTAAGGACCAAAATTATTTATAAATGAATTTGAAAAGAAGGTATTTTAATAAGACCATTTTTTTTTAAGATAAGAATTGGAAAATAATATTTTGAAGATAGATTTGAAAACTTAGTAAATAAAGAAAAGTAAATTAAACAAATATCTAAAACAAAAGGTTTTGAAAATAATTTACAAGATAGTAAAACAGTAGGAGGCATCAGTATCCAGTGGGGGGTACACATGAGAATCCCCACGATGGGCCCTAAGGCCCAATCTCCAACAGTCAGCAAAACATAGAGGGGTGTAGTAACAAAAATAAATAATAATAATAAAAAAAACGGGGGTTAGATCCAAGGACCGGGTGGGCCAACGGCCCACTAAACCCAAACCCGTGAATTAGCAATCTCTCCCCATTTGCCCTAACCCTAGCTCCTCTTGGCCGCCGTACTCTTCTTCCTCTCCCCTTCCGTCTCTCACTCTCAAACTTTCTTCCGATCTCCATTTCTACCGCCGCCAACGCCCAAACATCATCTTACCGTCTCAAACTCATACTTCTTCAACCTTCTTCGTCCAATCTCCTTTTCCTGTTAAAAAAAATAAACAACCGCGAACCATGAGCAGATAACGTTAAAGACTCCGTTGATCCTTCCATTGCTTGGCGAATCCGGATCTATAATTTCTCAAAGCTTCGTTTGATGTTATTGATGGCGATGAAACATGGTTGCATGCAAGGACGAAGCTAATTTGAGATTCGTAGATCTGGATATGGAACGATGTTGAAGCAACAGTTTAAGTTGAAAATCTGAAGATCTGGTGATTGTTGTTTAGATCTGGCGATTTGAAGTTGAACTGAAGTTTTTCAGTTGGTGATGAGTGCTTGGAGATCTGTCCATCAAGGATGATGAACACGTTCACGGATCCGGGTTTGTTTGAATGTTGGAAGGTGGACGACATTTGGATCTTTCACCAGATCTGGATTCGGAAGGAGGTTTGAGTTGATGTTGATGAAGGTCGCGGTTTGAGCTTGTGAAAAGAAAATCTGAAAAAGTATGTTTGAATCGGATGGATGTTCATCCGTTTTTTTCCGGAAAAATGATGAACAGGACGAATAAGTTTGAGTGTTCATGTAGTTTAGTCTGAGATTTGCTGTTGTATTCGTGAAAGATCTGGAGTTGAACGTCATAGATCTAGTAGTATCTGGAAAAAAATTTGAGACATTCGAACAGATCTGGGAAATTCCGGAGATGGCTGATGAAGACATGAAGAATATCATGAAGGTTGCTGAGTAGGGGCGATTTTCTGGGAAATGATATGAATGTTTGAATTTTCTGGCGATGTTCATGAGTTTACCGGCGAGTATTTCCGGCGAGTTTCTGCCGTTTGATTCATCCGGCGAATGTGCCGGTAGTTCGCATGGTTGACGACGTGGCACGCATGCAGGGCTTGTTGGGACGCGTGCCAGCTGGGGTTAGGGTTTAGGTGGCGGCTATTTAGGGTTTCAGATTTTTGGGGAACTGTGTTGTCATTACAGCAGCAATTAAGGCTCTTATAGCCTGACAAGTGGCCGCCACATGACCTAATGGGCCTTGGAAAATGAGTATTGGACCAGAAAAGAAATTTATCAAAAGCATTAATAATAAAACACTTAAATAAATAACATCATTAACTAATAAAATTAAAACTTAATTAATATAAACCATAATGAAAAGAATGAAAAAGATGCTTATTAATTATAAATAAAATGAAAAGAAATAATAAAATAATAAATAATAAAAACGAAAATAATAATAAAATAATAAATAATAAAAACGAAAATAATAATAAAATAATAAATAAATAAATAAACAAAAATAAAATAAAATAATAAATAAAAAACAAAATAATAAATAATAACTAACACGTTTTTTTTTAAAAAGCCTAAATAATAATCTAAAAAGGAAAATAATTACCATTATTAACTTAAAAAAAAACCTTAACAACTATACACAAAAGAAAATTAATTTAAGAAAAATAATGAACTCTATTTTAAAAGAAAAGAGACATCCTACTCTAATAAAAATAAATTTAATATTAAATCTAATAAAAAGGAAGTATTTATCTAAAAAAAAGTTGTTTAACTAAACCTATATCTAAAAGAAATAAATAAGCGATAAAATAAAATAAAAGGGAGAAAATTGCAAGAAAAAAAAAGAAAAGAGAAAAATGGAAGCAAAAGACCAAAATGCCCTTTAGGCCATGTGTCACACTTCAATTGGTCAAAAGAAAGAATTTTTTTTAAAAAAAACGACCAATTGCGAGATGACACGTGTCTAAATGGCACAGAACAAAAAGCGAGAAAAAAAATACAAAAAGGTAGGACAAATTTAGGGTATGACAGATGCCCCTATCTAATAGGCTTAAACCTAGGAAAATGAACTGCATTAGCGTTCATATTCCTGAGGTAGAAGTCAATTAGATATGAAGAAGACCCTGAATTTGTCCGAAAGAAAAAGAGATGCTTGAGAATTGAAAATGCTGGGTGATGTAAACCTCTGAGTAAGCTGGCACAAGTCGTCATCACCAAAAGGATGATGGGATGAAACACACACAGCTATTACCACCAAAAGGATGGTAAAGCAAAGCATATTCGCTAAAACTGACATTAATGACTATGACAGACCCCTCATCAAAAGGATGACGGAGCGAAGCTCAAACACTATCGCACAATCTATCATCAATGACCATGATAGACCCCCCACCAAAAGAATGACGGAGCGAGACACACGCCAAACAATATCGCACAATCTATCACTAATGACCATGATAGACCCCCCACCAAAAGGATGACGGAACACAAAACAAATCGCACAATCTATCATTAATGACCATGATAGACCCCCCACCAAAAGAATGACGGAGCGAAACACACACCAAACAATATCGCACAATCTATCATTAATGACCATGATAGACCCCCCATCGAAAGGATGACGGAGCGAAACACAAAACAAATCGCACAATCTATCACTAATGACCATGATAGACCCCCACCAAAAGGATGACAGAGCGAAACACAAAACAAATCGCACAATCTATCACTAATGACCATGATAGACCCCCCACCAAAAGGATGACGGAGCGAAACACAAAACAAATCGCACAATCTATCACTAATGACCATGATAGACCCCCCACCAAAAGGATGACGGAGCGAAACACAAAACAAATCGCACAATCTATCACTAATGACCATGATAGACCCCCCACCAAAAGGATGACGGAGCGAAACACAAAACAAATCGCACAATCTGATACCGACGAAGTACCAGACCTACCACCAAAAGGATGATAGAGCGTGAACAAATAAAACATCGCACAACCTGATACCGACGAAGTATCAGACCTACTACCAAAAGGATGGTAGAGCGAAAACACCAACAAAACATTGCGCAATCTGATACCGACGAAGTATCAGACCTATCACCAAAAGGATGATAGAGCAAAAACATAAAAACATCGCGCAATCTGATACCGACGAAGTACCAGACCCACCACCAAAAGGATGGTAGAGCGAAAACATAAAAGAAAACATCGCGCAATCTGATACCGACGAAGTACCATACCTATCACCAAAAGGATGATAGAGCAAAAACATAAAAACATCGCGCAATCTGATACCGACGAAGTACCAGACCCACCACCAAAAGGATGGTAGAGCGAAAACATAAAAGAAAACATCGCGCAATCTGATACCGACGAAGTACCAGACCTACCACCAAAAGGATGGTAGAGCGAAAACACAAAACACAGGTTGCTATTATCAAAAGGATGATAAGACCACACAAATCTGAAGTCTACCAACACCAAAAGGATGCAGGCTAAGTTGAACTGACGAAGTTCGACTATCACCAAAAGGATGATAGTAAGGCAATTGACAACGGTCACGCTTGCTGGGTACAACTCATTGGGGAGTCCCTGAGAGGAAGATTGAATTTGAAATGAGTTGACGGGGTACGCCCACCGTCTTTGCTTGGAAACCATAATTTGCTGAAATGATTTCATGGTTACGCCCATGAATTCTGAAGAGGATGCCCCTGACTGGGCTGAATTTGTCTTGATGTCTTGTCTTGCCCAACAAAAGGTTGAACAACTTCATGAGGGACGCTCATGGTCTTGAATGGTATGCCCCTGACTGGGCTGAATGTTGATTTGCATATTTGATCAACCACGAGGTTGAAATTCGTCACAGGAGACGCCCATGGTCTTGAAAAAGATGCCCCTGACTGGGCTGAGTCTTGCCTTGAATAACTTCAAATTTTGTGGGAGAAACCCACAATTGCAGAAGATTGCCCCTGACTGGGCTGATGACTGCTTTGAAGCTCTTCGAAAATCGTGGGGTAAACCCACCATCTTGTGGAAAATGCCCCTGACTGAGCGGTCGACGGTCTTGGAAATCTTCGGGATTGATCCTGGACCTTGGCTTGCATATACGAATGCTGGATGATATTCCATATGAGTGGGCATGCAAATGCTGACGAGCGGAGATGCAAGAGCTGGGGAAGTATGGTATGATTAGAGTATGATGCAGGACAATTATGATGTTGAATGCGATGCGTATGATGCACATGATGCAGACGGGAAATTTGCAGGTGGAGACGCCAGCATGGTGGACTCTGGTAGTTGCCAATGCGGATTGGACTTCGGGTGGTGGGAGGGATTGATTTCCTCGACACGCAGTTTGTTGACGATGCCATGATTGAAGCGGAAGATGTCCTTGATGCCCCAAGTCTGGGATATTTGGATGACTGTGAATTTGCTTCAGAGAATGTTGCAACTCTGCTTGATGGTCAGGACGACCTGGTCTTGCCCCAGTTTGAGCATGATAGTGGCCTGCCCCACCCAATTCTGACGTATGGAAGTTGAACTCGGATGACTTGCCCCTGCTCGAGCTGTTGAATGCTTTGCCCCAGCCTGTGGGTTCTGAAATTATCTTGCTTCGTGTACGCCACCGAAAGTCAAGTTTCTCCTCAATTGCCCCTTGCTGGAGTGTCTTTGAATACCTAGCACTGATTTGCAAATATAATTGTACATTCACAAATGGCAATAATTAATGCAAAGTTCAATGCAAGTTTTGGAAAAGTATCGTTTTATTGAAGTGTCGTGATAGTGAGACGAATGGACTGCTAGCCCAGACGTTGTGCTGTTTTGATTGGTGTGAAAGATATATCAAGAGAAATGACACCAATGCTGATGATTAGAAATCATGTGAGGAGTCAGGTTACGCAACCTTGCGATAGCATGCTTTCAGAATAAACCTCGCCTCAATTAGGTCTTTCGAGGGTTGCAACGTGGTCTGGTTCACGGTTATGAAACAAAGGTTATTAGGCTCAAAGTGTGATTTGTACCCACCCCTCCTTCGTAATGATCTCCAGTCCTACGCTCAGTTAATCCTACACTTGACTTGACGGTGTAAGCTTTGAAGGTTCACGATTTGCTTGATGTGGCAGTCACCTTATTTTGATGAATGTCAGTGCCCCTTTGATTCGGGTGGCCACTGAATCTCATTTGTTTTTGTTGAGGATTTCGGGGTCCTCTTTTACTTTTGTTTTGATCCCTAACTTTTGCATGGATCGACTTCGTTTGTCAGATCCATCGGGATTGCCTTGGTTTTGCCTAAGTCCCCTCTAAGGTGTCTGACTTAGCTGGCTTTTGATTTTTTTGATTTTGTGGTGACTGCCATAGCATGGGTCATTGATGAACAACCGTCTTCTGGATTTTGCTTCGTTGATTCGAGTGCGGGATTGGATTAACTGAACACTACCCTGCCCCAGGTTGAGTGTAAAGGTTTGAATATCCGAAGGAAACTGCTACTTCTAGGCTCGAAGTGGTTTACTAGGGATTAAATCCTTATATCTCCGGTGTTTGGGGAATTGAAGCAATGCCTGTACATCATTGACGAGATTCGGTCTGAAAGCATACGATTTGCAATTATGGGTATCTCGTTTTCATCATCCTCCCTCAAATCATGCTAAACAACAGTGAATAGAGTGGAGTGAATAAATGTGTCGGTGATAAGTGAAAATGAGTGAATACGACATAACTAATTCAAAACATGCATAAACGATACATTAATGAAAACCAGATACGAATGGCAATTGTTCAAAGCATACAGTACTTAAATAAACAAAGACAAAACATAAGAAGCTGCGAATAATGAAATGCCAACATGACTGCCTTCTTCGGGGAATGAACTTGACTGGAAGTGATTGTTGGCACTAGTTGACTGGTGGCATCGGATTGTTGATGATATTTGGAGACTTCCCATTGAAATTGATAGCATCCCTGTCGATCATGTCTTGAATTATATGCTTGAAAGCCCTGCAGTCCTCAATGGTATGACCTGGGGCGCCCTTATGAAATTCACAATGAGCATTCGCATCGTAGTCGGCAGGAATGACAGTTGGGGGAGCCAAGTCTCTCGGAACAACAGCTTTCTTCTCCATCAACTGAGCAAAGATTTTGGCATATGGCATTGGTAGACGATCAAAGACTCTATCTGGCCTCCATGTTCTCTGCGGACGCTGTGGGCGAGCACCTTGTCGTTGCTGAGTAGCTTGCATCTGCTGTTGCTGAGGAGGATACTGATATCCTTGTTGGTTGTAGGCTTGTTGTTGAGGAGCCTGTTGCCGTGGCATCTGAGCTTGCGCTGCATGAACAGCTGGCTGATAAGGCATTGGAGCATATTGCGCAGCAGCAACATATGGATACTGATAGTAGGGAACTTGATAAGGCATAGGAGGAGCTTGTTGAGAAGCTTGCCCTTTCTGCATAAAGATGGCATTTGTTTCGCCCTCCTTCTTCTTGTATCCATTAAAAGGCCTCTTGGCATTAGCCTGGCTGTTAGAACCTCCTGGGATTTTCCCACTCTTCAGCCCTTCTTCAATTCTCTCACCGACGATCACCAAGTCAGAAAATCCAGCGGAGACACTACCGATCAACTTTTCGTAGTACTGGCCTTGCAAAGTGCCCATGAAGATGTCAATCAATTCACGGTCAACAAGAGGTGGATGCACCCTTGTGGCTATCTCTCTCCATCGTTGCGCGTACTCCTTGAAGGATTCGTTGTCCTTCTGAGTCATACTCTGAAGTTGAGTACGGTTCGGAGCAAGATCGGTGTTGTACTTGTACTGCTTGACGAATGCACCGGCTAGCTCGGCCCAAGTACGCACACTATTACGCTCCAGCTGCATATACCATTCAAGTGATGCCCCAGACAAGCTGTCCTGGAAGCAATGGATCATGAGCTTCTCGTCTCTTGCATAGGCAGCCATCTTGCGACAGTACATCTTCAGATGAATGTTTGGGCAACTGAGACCTTTGTACTTCGAAAATTCGGGAACTTTGAACTTGGGAGGAATGACAACATCAGGCACCAAGCATAATTCCAAAGCACTGAAAGAATTTGAATTGTGCCCTTCTATGGCTCGGAGTTTCTCGGCTAGATCTCGGCACATCTTCATGGCTTCAGAATCCTGAGCAGCAACAGGACTGGCAATGGGGATAGCAGCATGATAGTTCTGAACGTCGTCATACTGATCCATCAGAGTATCTTCGACATGAGGAACCGGGATTTGCACAGCAGCAGGCTGGGCGTGCGGGATAACTCCAACGGTAACTCCAGGCGCTGGGATTGGTTGAGAAGTGTTTCCTTCGACTGCATTGTTGAAGTTCAACGGCATCCCATGAGAACTTGGAATCTGAACCAAAGGGATGGCAGTAGACCCTTGTCCATTGTGGTTGACGACAGCGGCGGCTTCACGTTGTTCTTCCTCTCTCCTGGCTGTGAGGATGGCTTCAAGGATCTGGTCGATCTTTCCTTTCATGGAATCCAACTCTTCCCTGAAGGCGACTTGCTCTTGTTGAATCTGCTCCATCATTCGTCTGGTATTGGCTCTAGTTGCGTACTGGTGTCGGGGAATCAGCTTGATTTACTGGAGAAGAAGGAGCGGAGACATAAGATTCTGTTGGAGGACTGGAAATGCAAAATGCACAACATATGAAATGCAATGCAAATGATATGCAAGATGCAATGCAAGATACAAGATCCAGGATCACAGGATCACAACTCCAACAACTCCTGAAGCTGGTAACCGTAACAGATAAGTAACCATAATTCCTGCTCAAAGAAAACTGACAGGTACAACCTATACGGGAAGGTCTAAACATTCTACCCATAATCCCACTCACGGGATGGTTTCTATGTTTGGTTCCCAGGATCACGGACACTAGTCGTATCAGCGTCACGCAACAGGCTGGCTGCATTACGACGATAATGACGATAAGGTCTCTCCTGAGTGGGGTCCTCGTGCTAGGCACACAAGGAGCAAGTCCTTGGAGACTAACACTACACGACCACCAATATCGGAACTGGTGCTAACAAAAGGTTCCCAGAATCACGGACCCTTCATTAATCAAGTCGTGCGACAGGCTAGCTGCGTTACAACGAGATCTACGAATAGGTCTCCTCTGGAGGAGCTTTCATGCTAGGCCCACAAGGAGCGAGTCCTCGGAGACTAACACTACTCGACTACCAATTCTAAACTATGTGTTCTCTCTGCTTTTACCAAAGCTCGGGTGTAGAGCTTTACTCATGATGTCATCCCAGTAACCAACAGGCGACAAAGCACAAATAGAATCTATAAGAGAACAGAAACAAAAAGAAAACAAATAAAAAACAAACACTCCTCACAAACCAAAAGATAGGCTCGACTCTCTCTTTGCGTGGAGCAATGCGTCCCCAGCAGAGTCGCCACCTGTCGCACCTCGAAAAATCACGGAGACATTTCGAAAATACGACCCTCGCGCAAAAGGCGCGGAAAATGCGGTTCGACAGAGTCGCCACCGAACTTTATTTTTCCCGAAATAAACGGGAGAGGAAAATATCGAGAAAACCTCTTAAAAACGAAAAGGATAGGAACAGGGCTGTCGCAACCAAGTTCCGGGTTCGGGAGTCGGTTACGTGAGGGGAAGGTATTAGCACCCCTCACGTCCGTCGTACTCGACGGGAACCTCTTAAGGTAATTGTGGGGAGTGTTGTTTAGGTTTACTTGTTTTCTTCTCGTTGGTAAAGGTAGAATTGGTAGGTTAAAAGGTTAAAGACGCTAAGGAGAGATGGGTGGTTATAGGATAGGGTGCTCGCCAAGGATTGGGGCCCTTGTGCCTACGTATGCTCATTCGGACGAGAATGAAAAATCAGAGCGTCGTAGTTCGACTACGGGAAAGATGGGGGGAAATGGGAGATGGATAGAAGTGTGCTCGCCAAGATCATCGCAATCTTGTGCCTACGTATCCTATATTCAAGAATGAATAAAGAATCAGAGCGTCCGTAGTTCGTGGTAACAACCACGAAAAGATGAGGTTTGAATTGGTTTGACGTTGAGTTGAGAGACGAAAGAGTGACTGACAAACAACCTAAGGGCGTGCCTCAAGAGCTTGTCACTCAAGAATTCAAGGAATGCGAGATCCCAAGAACTCAGTTCTTTCGGGAACTGGGTTGAATAAGTTGAAGATAAAGAGTTGGATATTTTGAAAACGAAAGAATGAACTAATAACAACTCGGGGGCGCGCCCAAGAGTTACTCGTTCGAATATTCAAAGAATGCTAGATTCTAAGAATATCCCTCTCTCGTAGGTTTAAAAACGTTTGTGAAAGGATCGAATCGAAGAATGGCATGCGAGGCCAAAAGGGAATTGTTTTGAACTGGTTCGACGACGTGTCGAAGATTTGATTGAAGATGGAACCGGCTTGACGACGTGTCAAGGGTTAAGGTTGTGAGAAACGATATTAGTCCCTGAGGGTGCTCCTAATATCGAGACCACGAGGAATTGTGAAAGAAACAGGTTGCGAATGCGTATGAGCACTCGACTTAGGAGAATGTTTGAAAACGATTAAATTTGAAAAAAGTCGAAAGGTTGAGTGAATAACAACCCAAAGGGCGTGCCTCGAGAGCTATCCACTCGAAAATTCAAGGAATGCTAGACTCCAAGAACCTCCTTCTTTCGAAGTTTGAATCGGAAAGAAAATAGTTTAGAAAATGATTTGAAGTGAAATGAGGTATGAAAATAATTTGAGGAAAGGATGTAAAGGCGTGAGATTGGATTTGAAAATGAGAGAAATGACAATTATTTGATAAATGAGACGCGGGCCTCACAACCAATTAATTGGGGTATTATCGAAATGCTAGATCTCGACGACACCTTTTTCATTTGGAGAATGCTTGAATGAACAAAGGAAATATCACAAAGAATGCCAAATTCTCATGACATTTCTTTGTTAGAAAAATGTAATTTTTGAAAATGAGAGGTCGAATAATACACTACTTAAGGTGTACACCTTAGTAATGACTATCCAAAAAAAATTCAAGAAGTGCTAGACTTCAAGAACTTAGTTTCTCACGATTTGATTAGAAAAAATAATTTAGTAATAAAAATTAAATTGAGTAAGGACCAAAATTATTTATAAATGAATTTGAAAAGAAGGTATTTTAATAAGACCATTTTTTTTAAGATAAGAATTGGAAAATAATATTTTGAAGATAGATTTGAAAACTTAGTAAATAAAGAAAAGTAAATTAAACAAATATCTAAAACAAAAGGTTTTGAAAATAATTTACAAGATAGTAAAACAGTAGGAGGCATCAGTATCCAGTGGGGGGTACACATGAGAATCCCCACGATGGGCCCTAAGGCCCAATCTCCAACAGTCAGCAAAACATAGAGGGGTGTAGTAACAAAAATAAATAATAATAATAAAAAAAACGGGGGTTAGATCCAAGGACCGGGTGGGCCAACGGCCCACTAAACCCAAACCCGTGAATTAGCAATCTCTCCCCATTTGCCCTAACCCTAGCTCCTCTTGGCCGCCATACTCTTCTTCCTCTCCCCTTCCGTCTCTCACTCTCAAACTTTCTTCCGATCTCCATTTCTACCGCCGCCAACGCCCAAACATCATCTTACCGTCTCAAACTCATACTTCTTCAACCTTCTTCGTCCAATCTCCTTTTCCTGTTAAAAAAAATAAACAACCGCGAACCATGAGCAGATAACGTTAAAGACTCCGTTGATCCTTCCATTGCTTGGCGAATCCGGATCTATAATTTCTCAAAGCTTCGTTTGATGTTATTGATGGCGATGAAACATGGTTGCATGCAAGGACGAAGCTAATTTGAGATTCGTAGATCTGGATATTGAACGATGTTGAAGCAACAGTTTAAGTTGAAAATCTGAAGATCTGGTGATTGTTGTTTAGATCTGGCGATTTGAAGTTGAACTGAAGTTTTTCAGTTGGTGATGAGTGCTTGGAGATCTGTCCATCAAGGATGATGAACACGTTCACGGATCCGGGTTTGTTTGAATGTTGGAAGGTGGACGACATTTGGATCTTTCACCAGATCTGGATTCGGAAGGAGGTTTGAGTTGATGTTGATGAAGGTCGCGGTTTGAGCTTGTGAAAAGAAAATCTGAAAAAGTATGTTTGAATCGGATGGATGTTCATCCGTTTTTTTCCGGAAAAATGATGAACAGGACGAATAAGTTTGAGTGTTCATGTAGTTTAGTCTGAGATTTGCTGTTGTATTCGTGAAAGATCTGGAGTTGAACGTCATAGATCTAGTAGTATCTGGAAAAAAATTTGAGACATTCGAACAGATCTGGGAAATTCCGGAGATGGCTGATGAAGACATGAAGAATATCATGAAGGTTGCTGAGTAGGGGCGATTTTCTGGGAAATGATATGAATGTTTGAATTTTCTGGCGATGTTCATGAGTTTACCGGCGAGTATTTCCGGCGAGTTTCTGCCGTTTGATTCATCCGGCGAATGTGCCGGTAGTTCGCATGGTTGACGACGTGGCACGCATGCAGGGCTTGTTGGGACGCGTGCCAGCTGGGGTTAGGGTTTAGGTGGCGGCTATTTAGGGTTTCAGATTTTTGGGGAACTGTGTTGTCATTACAGCAGCAATTAAGGCTCTTATAGCCTGACAAGTGGCCGCCACATGACCTAATGGGCCTTGGAAAATGAGTATTGGACCAGAAAAGAAATTTATCAAAAGCATTAATAATAAAACACTTAAATAAATAACATCATTAACTAATAAAATTAAAACTTAATTAATATAAACCATAATGAAAAGAATGAAAAAGATGCTTATTAATTATAAATAAAATGAAAAGAAATAATAAAATAATAAATAATAAAAACGAAAATAATAATAAAATAATAAATAATAAAAACGAAAATAATAATAAAATAATAAATAAATAAATAAACAAAAATAAAATAAAATAATAAATAAAAAACAAAATAATAAATAATAACTAACACGTTTTTTTTTTTAAAAGCCTAAATAATAATCTAAAAAGGAAAATAATTACCATTATTAACTTAAAAAAAACCTTAACAACTATACACAAAAGAAAATTAATTTAAGAAAAATAATGAACTCTATTTTAAAAGAAAAGAGACATCCTACTCTAATAAAAATAAATTTAATATTAAATCTAATAAAAAGGAAGTATTTATCTAAAAAAAAGTTGTTTAACTAAACCTATATCTAAAAGAAATAAATAAGCGATAAAATAAAATAAAAGGGAGAAAATTGCAAGAAAAAAAAAGAAAAGAGAAAAATGGAAGCAAAAGACCAAAATGCCCTTTAGGCCACGTGTCACACTTCAATTGGTCAAAAGAAAGAATTTTTTTTAAAAAAAACGACCAATTGCGAGATGACACGTGTCTAAATGGCACAGAACAAAAAGCGAGAAAAAAAATACAAAAAGGTAGGACAAATTTAGGGTATGACACATGGATCTCCATGAATCTATCCTTAAACTTCAAGAATTGATCCTCTAGGGTTTCTAAACAACATTATCCTAACCACATGATCTCTACCAGCCAGAATAGTGAGATTCGAAGAAGTTTACATACCTTGCACTTGATGATGGTGATGGTAGTTAGACCTCAATTCAACCTTTGATACTTGCTGAAAACGATCTCCAATGAATGAATATGCTTCTGTTTGCAATGATTTGTGCTTAATCCTTGTGAATCATGCTATTCCATCCTTCATGCAAGTTGGAGTGAAGAAGATAATAGGTATAATCCTTGATCAATTCAACCACTTCTTGATGTGAATCCTAGGGTTTGAATGATGATGATGATGATTCAATCCAAAGATGTGAGAATTTTGAGAGGTTTGTAAGAGTTTGAGTATCTTATGGAAGAATAAGAAAATGGATGAAAATGGAGATTTTTGACAAATGGGAGCACCAACCCTTGCATGAATCAGCTTGCATGAATATATAGGTTGCATTAGAACCTCCTAGAACATTGGAGAAATTTCCCTTACACTTTTCCCTTTCAATTTGGATTATGTTACTCTCAATTCAAGCAACCATGGATAACTCACAAATTATGACCTAAGCTCAAAATTCCACTTTAGCCAATGTCTTTATAATGCATTTTCCATTCAAAATGACCTATAATTTTGCATCATTTGGCCAAGATATGAAAAATACCATTTTTTAAGCCATTTTCCTTCATTAAATTCACCAATTTTGAAACCTTGTGCTATGGACATTTCCAATCTCTCATGGTCACTTTTCTAGACTCAAAATGTCATTTGGAGCAAGTTTGATGTTGTAAGTTTTTCCATTTGAGGCCTCCTTGTATGAGTTTTGGACATAGGTTAAAATGACCTGTAATTCACAAATGACCAAAATACCCTTTGCTTGCCAAGACCATAAGTAGAGTTCCACACATCATATGAAGGCATACTATACCATTATAGAAAGCTAAGACAATGAGGAACAATTCTTATGTTGACCAGAAATTCATTTGAAATCTCCTTGAGGGGTAAAACTAGCTTGGAAGTCAAGTCACTTTCACAGACAAAATTTCAGATACCTCAGATGACCTGTAACTTGCAAGGACCATAACTTGAGTTCTATAAATCTCCTTGATGTCTTCCACCACTCAAATTAAAGGTCTTGAGATCCTCTACAAGTTTCATGTTGGCCAAGGATCCATTTGAAGCTTGCATTTTGACTTATCTTGCTTGGAAATTTGACCTAAACTAGGGGATTTTACATAGAAACCCTAATTTAGAAACTCCTCTTCTCCTTGATTTCTCTTGAATTCTTCTTAGCATATCACCATATTCTTCTCTATATGTCAAATGATGAACCCCACATCTCTCCAATAGCCCTTAATGCTTTTCAATTAGTCAATTGACCTAGGGTTGACCTAGGGTTGACCCAGATGAAACCCTAGTTGACTGTCTTCAACTGCAATTCTTGTGGTCACCTCAACAACTTGTTTTCCTCCCCAAATGACTTTCTAAGCCTCTCATGATGTCTAGATGCTCTCCATGCCTTCCATTCACAGCTCACAACCCCCTTGTTGACCCTCAGATGCCCTCAGATAGGGGATAGGCTCAAGGCTTGATCTGCTGAACTCTCTGCTCTCAAATTCTTTTCTGATGACTTGAATGAGATGGAATTAGGATGATAACCTCTTGTTAGGCCTCTAGAGATGAGAATAATGATTGGTCCCCTGTTAAATGACTTGTTATGCTTATGCTATGCAGATGGTTAGTCTATGTACATGACTCTATATGCAAATGCTAATGATAATGAAAAATAAACCAAGTGAATAAGGTTGAGCAAATTTTAGGGTGCAACAGCTGCCCCTATTCAAGCGACTTGAACCCGATTGGGTGAAGAGCGAACGGCCTTCAAACATTCGAGGTACGAGACGGTTGAATACTAGGAACCCAGAAATTTGCCAACCGCAGACATAAACCACGCTCCTGCTTGGGGAACGACATTCATCAGCTGAATATGACTGTTACGGCAACCCACTGATCTCGTGTGACCGTGCTGGGGATTCTTCTCATCATCCTGAAAAAGATTGAATCATCGGAAACTTCGTCCTTTGCTTGTCCACGTCAGGACTCTATCTGCTGTCAACATGAAGAGAGCTCAACTAAAACCTGTCCACGTTAGGACTCCGCTTGCTGTTAACCCAGAAAATCTCGGCAACTCCGCTGGGGAAAAATTTGTCTACCTTTCCATAAACTGGATCGTCCCCGTTAGGAATAACACTCTTCCACGTTAGGAATAACCTCGTCTGGACCCGTCCACGTTAGGACTCCATCCTTCCACGTAAGGAACCACGTCTTCTTTCCACGTAAGGAAACCAATTTTCTTCTACGTAAGGAACACAATTCTCAATCTGTCCATGTGAGGACTCCAACCTTTCTGAATCTGTCCACGTCAGGACTAAACTTTCCATCTTTCCATGTCAGGAATCAATCTTCTTTCTATATCGATCTGTCCACGTAAGGACCCCAATCTTTCCGCGTAAGGAATCAACTTCTTTTCCACGTCAGGAATGCATCTCCTTCCACGTAAGGAATAAAGTTGATACGTCCGCGTGAGGACTCGATCTTTCCGCGTAAGGAAACCCATTTTTCCACGTAAGGAATCTCATCTTTCCACGTAAGGAGTAAACTTTTCATCTTTCCACGTCAGGAACTGAAACCTCTTTTCCCATGTAAGGAATAGACTTGTCCACGTCAGGACCCCTCTTTCGTCTTGATTTGTCCACGTCAGGACTCAGGCATCTTCGACCTGCTGAGGAAATAAGACTTGTCCACGTAAGGACTCACACCCTTGTCTGATCTGTCCACGTCAGGACCCATGCTTTGCCAACACGAAGAAAGATAACTGCTGAGAGGAACTGGTCCACGTCAGGACACCAACACAAAGAGTAATCACTTTTGTCAACGTCATGACCTCCCATTCCACCAATTTCGAGAACCCGAATCTGCCCACGTTAAGACTAACACACTTCACCAACCCGGGGAAATAAACCTGTCCATGTTAGGATGCCCACTTCTGAAGAAGTCCCGTCAATATAGGAATAAATTGTCCACATCAGGACTTAGTTCTCCATTGATCCCCACCCACAAACTTCTTAGCACCGACGTGACAGCGACTTTGGGGCGGACTCTACTGGGGATATCTGGGAACCAAACTACCGGATGCCTGTTCTGGTAACCGGAGGCAACTTCTGAAATTCTGATTCATGAAGCCCTTTTGATGACAAATAACTCTGCTTGGAAATAAAGAGAACCTTATCCTGGTAACTCTGTGGGGAATACTGCCGAGCTGACATTATCATTGAATATCTCATGCCGAGATCTTGAGTGTTTGGTAGTTCATTTGAGCAGGTGCTCTCCCCACCTGCTGGGATACAGGAACCGCTTCAGCAAAAATGCTGAAGATAATGCCAACTTCGCTGGGGATAGCCAGGTGCTACAGAATTATTCCAGCAAAATAAATGCTGTAAGGGTGAAGTCGACTCAGCTGGGAAATTAGGAACTTAAACCAAACCTTGCTGAAGTAACCCCTTGCTGGGGAATAGCAGGTATGCCAAGTATGATTGGACTTCTCTGCTGGAGAGTGAACTGATATTACACGGTATCCCTGACAAAATAAATGACAGGACCCACCACCAACTCTGCTGGGGAGAGTCCTGATCTCCGGGTTCCACTGGGAGGAAAGAACATTTGCTGCAAGGAGAGAACTCCGCTGGGGGTGGGACTATTCTCTCGGGGGAAATCCACTGACTCCGCTGGGGGAGAGTGAATGACCCTGCGGGGAAAGATGAACCTGTCTGAATACAGCCTTACGATCTTGGAATCGTCGATCCTTTTGCACAAGCTACGACTAGCTGGAGAGTTCGATCCTTCTTCAGGAAGAACCTGCATGACCTGCGTGAAGGCTGAGTCTTTCGTTATTGCAATCTGTCGATCATCTTCCTCGCACGGTTATGAAACCTGCAACAACACAAACAAGACAAGACAATCCTATGCAACCAAATCAACTCAGGTTAGTGACGTTATTTTCAGTTAATTCAAAGCTTTAGCAACTGTTGGCAAGGGCCAGCGACGTTATACTCATGCTAGTTTCATCAAACTTAGGCGTTAATCATGCACAAAACAGTAAAGAACAGTGTCAAGTACTGAATAACGTATTTTATTGATTGGGCCCCTGAATGGGCGGAGTTTTGTACACGGGATGTAACTCCTGAAATGAGGAAGCTACACAAAGCAAATACACAAGTATACAAGTATGCACAAGAAGCATAAATATTGACGACTTAAATTTGTACACATGTTGGCAACGGGATGCAGATGAACACCACGAACTGATCCTCCCATGACTCGTCCGACTCTAATGCTTTCCCGGTATCCATACTTCCGAAGAGACTGTATCCGATAGTCGACCCCTCAAGTATATTCTCCCGCATTGATGCTCGGTGCAATGTCAAATTCGGACCGCAGTCATTTGCTTTTCAAATCCCTAACTTTTGTGTGAACCGCCCTTTACGGGTTTTCAGTTCACCGGGATACCCCTTTTTGCCGAAGTCGCCCAGTGTAGGTTTTCAACTTCGCGGGTGTACATTTTTTTCAATTTTATCCCTAATTTTTGCCCGAACCTTTCATTCTGTTTTTGGTTCGCCAGGATGCCCCATTTTTGCCTGGACTCTCTTTTTCTGTCCAGCGGGTCTATTTCAAGCAAAGTATTTTTTAACTGCGTCCGAATTCACCGGCGATGTGAAGTCTTCACCATCCATAGTTGATAGCAACAACGCTCCTCCTGAAAAGACTTTCCTGACAACGTATGGCCCTTCGTAGTTGGGGGTCCACTTGCCCCTGTGATCTGCTTGCGGCGGGAGAATTCTCTTCAGCACAAGGTCGCCCGTCTGAAAGCTTCGCGGATGTATCTTCTTGTCGTACGCTTTCTTCATTCGGCTCTGGTACAAACGACCGTATGCTAAAGAAGCTAGCCTCTTCTCATCCATTAAGCTCAGTTGGTTCAATCTGTTTGTTACCCATTCTGCCTCGTCTAGCTGAACGTCTCGCAATACCCTCAGAGAAGGGATCTCAACTTCCAATGGTAATACCGCTTCCATTCCGTATACCAACGAGAACGGAGTTGCCCCGGTTGATGTGCGTACCGTCGTACGATAACCGTGCAAAGCAAAAGGTAGCATTTCATGCCAATCCTTATAGGTCACCACCATTTTCTGAACGATCTTCTTGATATTCTTATTGGCCGCCTCAACAGCGCCATTCATCTTGGGTCGGTAAGGGGAGGAGTTGTGATGTTCGATCTTGAAATTCTGACAGAGCTCCTTCATCATTTTGTTATTCAGGTTTGAACCGTTGTCCGTGATTATCCGCTCGGGAATCCAATATCGGCAAATGATATCTCTTTTAATGAATCTGGCCACCACTTGCTTCGTTACATTCGCATAAGACGCCGCTTCTACCCACTTGGTGAAATAATCGATTGCTACTAGGATGAACCGATGCCCGTTAGAAGCTGTCGGCTCGATCTTTCCAATCATATCGATTCCCCACATAGAGAATGGCCATGGCGATGACATTACATTCAGAGGACTTGGAGGCACATGGATCTTATCAGCATAGATTTGGCACTTGTGACACTTCCTCGCAAACTTGAAACAATCAGTTTCCATGGTCAGCCAAAAATAACCTGCCCGCAGCAGTTTTCTCGTCATAGCATGTCCACCAGCATGCGTACCAAAGGTACCTTCGTGTATTTCCTCCATGAGAAGCTTTGCCTCTTTTTCGTCTACACAACGCAACAACACCAAATCGTGGTTTCTTCTGTATAAGACGCCATCCGGATTCAAATAGAAATTACCCGCTAATCTCCTGAGAGTCTTCTGATCCTGACTGGATGCCCCAGCCGGATACTCTTTATTTTTCAGGAAATTAAGGATATCGAAATACCATGGTTTATCGTCAGATGCTTCGTCAATAGCAAATACATAGGCTGGCCTGTCGAGCCGAGAGATAATGATTCGGGGAGCTTCGTTCCAGAAGTTGACTTTGTACATGGAAGACAAAGTGGCGAGGGCGTCAGCCATTTGATTTTCCGCCCGCGGTACGTGATGCAATTCAACTTTGTCGAAGAAAGGCAACAATCTCCTTGCATAGTTCATGTAGTGTATCAGATTGGGCTGCCGTGTCTCCCATTCCCCTTTGATCTGGTTCACGACCAGAGCTGAGTCTCCGTATACGTCCAGGTTCTTGATTCGCAAATCAATGGCTTCTTCAAGCCCCATTATACAAGCTTCGTATTCGGCCTCATTATTGGTAACAGCAAAGGTCAGTCGGGCAGTAAACGGGATGTGCGACCCGTGTGGCGTGGTGTTGATTGCCCCTATTCCGCTACCGTAAGCATTCACAGCTCCGTCAAATATCATCTTCCATTTGGAACCCAGCTCCGGTCCTTCGTCTGGCAACGGCTCTTCACAATCTTTCATCTTTAGATACATGATATCCTCGTCAGGAAAATCAAACCTCATCGATTGGTATTCTTCAATAGGCTGCTCCGCCAGATACTCAGACATCACACTCCCCTTTATAGCCTTTTGCGAGACGTATTGAATGTCGTATTCGGTCAAGACCATCTGCCAACGGGCAATTCTCCCTGACAACGCCTGCTTTTCAAACACATATTTGATAGGATCCATCTTCGAGATGAGCATGGTTGTATGATTCAGCATGTACTGCCTCAAACGCTTGGCGGCCCAGGCTAGCGCGCAACAAGTTTTCTCAAGCATTGAGTATCGAGATTCACAGTCAGTAAATTTCTTACTCAGGTAATAGATCGCATGCTCTTTTCTCCCCGTCTCATCGTGTTGACCGAGAACACAACCCATGCTTCCCTCAAGAACCGTCAAATACATTATCAAGGGTCTACCTGCCACTGGGGGTATCAGAATAGGAGGCTCTTGCAAATACTTCTTTATTTTATCGAACGCCTTTTGACAATTTTCGTTCCACGTTACAACTTGGTCTTTCTTCAACAGCTTGAATAACGGTTCGCACGTAGCAGTCAGGTGAGATATGAACCGGGCAATGTAGTTCAACCTCCCTAAAAACCCGCGCACCTCTTTCTCTGTTTTAGGCGTAGGCATCTCTTGAATTGCTTTTATTTTAGCAGGATCGACCTCTATTCCTCTTTCGCTTACGATAAACCCCAGCAGTTTACCCGATCTCACCCCGAAGGTGCATTTGTTAGGGTTCAGTCTCAGCCTGAACTTCCTAAGCCTTTTAAATAACTTCAACAGATTCACCAGATGCTCTTCCTCCGTCTGGGATTTGGCAATCATATCGTCAACATAAACTTCGATCTCTTTATGCATCATGTCATGGAAAAGAGTCGTCATCGCACGCTGATATGTTGCCCCAGCATTTTTCAAACCAAAGGGCATCACTTTGTAGCAAAATGTTCCCCAAGGCGTTATGAAAGTAGTCTTCTCCATATCCTCTGGCGCCATTTTAATTTGATTATAGCCCGAAAAGCCATCCATGAAGGAGAATACGGAGTATTGAGCGGTATTATCAACTAACACGTCAATATGAGGAAGTGGAAAATCGTCTTTTGGGCTTGCTTTATTCAAATCTCTATAATCCACGCACATTCGAACCTTGCCGTCTTTCTTTGGCACTGGTACGATGTTGGCAACCCATGAGGGATACTTTGTCACAGCCAGGAAACCAGCGTCCCACTGTTTTTGAACCTCCTCTTTGATCTTCATTGCCATATCTGGTCGAGTCCTACGAAGCTTTTGTTTGACCGGCGGGCAATCTTCTTTTAGTGGCAGGCGATGCACAACCATATCTGTATCAAGCCCCGGCATATCTTCATATGACCAAGCGAATACGTCATTATACTCCCTGAGCATTTCGACCAGTCTTCGCTTGATATCACTTTGCAGTGCGGCTCCGATACGAATATTTTTCTCAACCCCTTCCGACCCCAAGTTGATAATTTCGATGACCTCGTCATGAGGCAGAATGGCTCTTTCCTCTTGCTTCACTAACCAAGACAGTTCTTCAGGAACGTCACTATCTTCGACAACCTCTTCTTCGGCCTGAAATACCGGGTGCTCAAAGTCCGGACGAGTCATAGGTGATTCAAGGATGTCATCTAAAAATGTTATCCTGCAAAAGGAATGGTTAAGTGCTTCAAAATGCGTATAAAGCGAATAACCACGTTGCCATTTTATTGAAAAATACAAAACAAGAAAGACAGGGATTACAGTATTTGCACATGAAAAACGCCATTTATTTAATGATTAACACGCAATGTTCATAACAACACAGCCCTAAGCAAATCATGATGCCCCGGGCAAGACATCAGATTATTCAACAATTAATAAAGCGAAGCATTACTGTTTAAAAGTCACAGGAACAAGCTCCTGAATAGACCAGTTGCACAGTCCTTGTCCTGGCGTGCTTGGTTGAATCCAGGCATCCATATCACAGTCGCTGTCTCCTTCATCAGACTCCGAAGCAGCATTGACAGTTTCATGACACACCCCACTGGCAGAGATGGTGATTGGCTTTCTGAAACGGGGTGCCCCCACGGAAGGAGTTGATGACGACGGTTGGTACCCCAGCCCGAACCGGTCCATCTTCACAGGAATGTCCAGCACTTTGCCCCAGCCCTTGGCTTCTCCTGCTTCCACTAGAGCTTGAGCTTCTTTATACGATGAGACGGCTATCTCTGGCACTTTGCTCGGCCCGGGACCCTTGTCCTTGATGCGCAAACCTTCGAATGCCTGGCAGGGCGTTTCGTGGATCTCTCCGTCGACTTCCACATATTTAAATGAAGATAGATGGCTGACCAGGATGTCCTCTTCTCCGCACACGGTGACTACGCTGTCTCCGACCATATACTTTAACTTCTGATGCAGGGTGGACGTGACTGCCCCCGCCCCATGAATCCAGGGTCTTCCAAGCAAGCAGCTGTACGCAGGCTGTATGTCCATGATATAAAACTCAGTTGCAAACACCTCCAGCCCCACCTGTAGAGGCAATGTGATTAATCCAAAGACTGTTCTCCGCGTGCCGTCAAATGCTCTGACTACCAAATCACTGGGTGTACACAAAATTCCTCTAACATCCAGCTTCATCATCGCCTTCTTGGGCAGCACATTCAAAGACGATCCGGTGTCAACCAATACGTGCGACATTACTGATCCTCTACACTCGACAGATACGTGCAACGCCATATTGTGATCTCTTCCTTTCGGAGTCAAGTCAAAATCAGTAAATCCCAGACTGTGGCCTGCATTCACATGTGCCAACACTCCTTCTAGCTGATTTACGGAGACGTCTTGGGGTACAAAAGAAGTATCCAGGACTTTCAGCAACGCATTTCTGTGAGCTTCCGAACACAACAGCAATGACAGGATAGATATTTTGGACGGCGTCTGCTGCAGATGCTCCACAATCTTATAATCACTTTTTCGAATCAAGCGCATGAACTCTTCTACGTCTTTCGATGCCGATTCTTTTTCACTCGCTTGCGCTGGGACATTCTCAACTGCTTTCCCTTTTCCTTTCGCTAGTCTTTCAGCCTCCACTTCAGGAGATATAAAGATCCTGCCACTCCTTGTCATGCCTCCTGAGCCGACAACATTATCCACAGTCTCGGTTGGCTGCTTATTAACATCAATATTTATCCCGTCACAATACACCTCTAACCCATATGACCATGGGACTGCTTTTGTGTTCTCGTACGGGATCGGCCCGGCCTTAGTTATGGTGATCGGTGGTCGCTGAGCTGGTGCTGCAATAGTGATCGTCTTCCGAGGAATCGTTACCGTGGCCACATCAGTCTGATCATATGCTACTGCCCCTGCGGGCTCTTCAGTTGCTGCTTGCTCAAACTGCAATATACCTTCATCAATTAAAGCCTGAATGCCCTTCTTCAAATCATCACACCCTCCAGCTAGGGCCCAACAGTCTAAGCAATACTCGTTACATCCTGGGTAAACACCTCCTTGTAACAGCCGGCTCTTTATCTCACTCAGCGGCGTCTTCAAGTCTTCAACATTCATAATCAGATTCAACCCTTCCTCAGTTAGAATGGCATTTGCCCCATGATTAGGCATGGGTTTCTGCACTATATTCGGACCTGCCGTTCCGAAATTGATAGTCTTATTGTCCAAAAGATTCTGCACAACGTGCTTAAAAGCGTGGCAACCTTCTATATCGTGGCCCGGAGCCCCAGAATGAAACTCGCAGTGCCTGCTTGCATCGTAACCAAACGGGGGAGCTCCCGTTATTGGTGCCAGAGTTCTTTTCTCTACCAGATTCAATCCCAACAATGTCTGCAATAAATCAGCATATGTCGAGGGAGGCTTCTCAAACACTCTTCTTGGTTTACTACCCTGGAATCTTCGCGGAGTCTGCTGTGCCCCCTGCTGAGGCTGCTGCTGCTGTTGCATTGGCTGCTGCTGAACCGGTTGTTGTTGCTGGAGTGGTTGTTGTTGATACGGGATAGTAACACTCGCCACCTGCTGCGGTTGACGATATTGACCTCGTCCCCTGCCTCGGCCTCGGCCTCGGCCTCCAAATACTGCACTTGCCTCGCCCTGACGGCGCCCACCATAAGCTTTCCTATTACTGCCGGATGCAGTTGATTCCTCGACTTGGAACTTTCCTTGCTTAATATTACGTTCAATCTTTTCTCCCATCAGAATCAGGTCTGAAAAACTGGCCAGAGACGTGTGAAACAACATGTCATGAAACAAGCCTGTGAATGTGCCGACAAACATGTCATTCATTTCCTTATCTTCTACAGGAGGACGGACCCTGGCAGCCATATCGCGCCACCTTTGCGCGTACTCTTTAAAACTCTCCCCCTTCTTTTGCGACAGCCCGGCCAACTGGACCCGATTGGGTGCCAAGTCGCTGTTATACTTGTAGTGAGCTACAAATGCCTCTGCTAATTGCTTCCACGTCTTGATATCAGTTGGCTCCAACCCCATGTACCACTCTAGGGAAGGACCCGACAGACTATCCTGAAAGAAATGCATTAGCATTCTTTCGTCAGTTGAGTATGCAGACATCTTTCTGTAATAAGCTCGTACATGCACTTTTGGACATGTGTCTCCTTTATACTTATCAAACGCAGGAGCTTTGAATTTAATTGGCACCCTCAAGCCAGGTACCAGCCCCATTGTGGCCATGTCCAAACCCACAGCACTTTGGTTTAGGACTCCCCTCATCTGCTCTTCCAGCATTCTAATCTTCTGGGAATCATCCATCGGCCCTTCGAAACCTCCTCCGGAGAAGGCGTCCTCCTGCTGATCTTCTTGCCACATACCATTTCCAGCCCCATACCCATCATATCCATTATTACGTCCAGCTCTGATCTGATTCATCCCCGGACCTCGGCCTCTGTTGCCGTACCCTTGAACACCTCCAGCAGGACCAAAAGCCATAAATCCAGTACCGTTTCCGTTTCCAAAGCCTCCGTAACCCTGATTGGTCGCGCCATAACCGTCTTGCCCAAAGCCTTGAGCATTAAAGCCATACTTCCCAGTGTTATCGAATCCCTGATCGTTGAATCCGAATCCAGCATTGACGAAGCCGTTGCCTCCCATATTATCTCCCAAATTGACATCACCCAGCCCAACGTTATGGACAGCAGTCTCATTTCCAACTCCGACGTTACCATTTACAGCAGCGGTAGCGTTGTTGACATTAGCAGCGGGTATATTGACTACAGGTGGAGCCACTGGCGTGGGAGTGCCGTCTCCATGAACAGTATCGACCCGTACAGACTGATGATCCTCGTTACCATGACCGGCGTTTCGAGCCAACAGAGGTTGGACCATGGCCTGCAAATTCTCCTGTCCTTTCGCAATAGCTTCCATGGTCTGCATAAAGAGAGCGAGCTTCTCGCGCACATCTTGCATCTCGTTCTGCATTTGATCCATGATTCTTCGACAGTTGGTGCGGGTAGAATAGCGGTGCGGGTGTTGATCTGCAATCCTGGAAAGTACCTGGTACAGAGCAGGAAATAAGACACTATTCAAAGATTACCTGTAATGCAATATGAGTATGAATGCAATGCAATGTGTCTGTGCATTAGGGAAATTCATTCCCCCAGTTCTAGTGTGAAGGTGCCTGTGCAGTGACAGTGTTGACAATAGGAATACCGGAGCTGAATCATAGAAAGCCTCATATATTGCAGGGAAAATCAATAAGCCGAGAGTACAATATCACTGAGAGTACAAAGAAGGCATGACCTCAACCAACAATCCTGGTGATGGTCAGCACTTATGCAAATAAAGCATACAAGTTACTACAAGTTACTACATGGAATGATCAAATCCTCCCAAAAGTCTGGTACTCTTCTGTCAACTTCTTGGTCTCTGGATGGCTTGGTCGATCAAGCAGCCCTTCAACAAGCTGGTTTCTCTTCTTAAGAACACGGCGCACATCTTCAGCAGTTTCTTCCCATGTTGCTTCTCCGAAGCAATCTTCTAGCTTTCGCTTCTGAGACACCGCTTCATCTCTGGATTTGATTGCTTTGTTCAGTGCATGCTGGACACTGTACCGGGTCATCACTTCTTCCTCGCACTTCTTGATGCTAGACTTCAACTTCTCTTCGAGGTCGGAGATTTGCTGCTTCAGCTTATCTTCTCTCATCTTATTGTTGGTGAGAGTAGCATTCCAAGTCTTATTGCAAGAGGAGATTTCTCGGTGTGCTGCGTCGAGCGCCTTCTTTTTGGCTTCCAGCATGTCATGGGAGCTTCTGAACTCTTGCCCCAGACGTTCACGCCTTTTCTTTTCCTCAGTCAACTCAGCCCCTAACCTGTTTAACAGCTCGATTTGTTGTTGGAAAGCATATACGGCCTTGTTTTTCTCGCTGCGCACTTGAGCTAGCTCTTGCTCTAACCCTTCGTTGATCTTCAACAAGGCTTCCTTTTCCCTCACAACTTGCTCGTAGACCTCCCTAGAGACAGTAGTTGGCTCTTCTGCCGGAATGGGAGCAACGACGGGTGCAGCTGGAAACGGCATTAACAACTGACTTGCTCTTTCCTGGATCCAAACCTTGTAAGGTGCATAGGCCTGACAATCATTCTTTCCTAACAACGGTTTCCCTCTGCGGTTAATACGCGTCCAGGCATGCTGCAACTTGGCTAATAACTCCCCCTTCACGTCACCTGTGAAGTACAGAGATTCCTGTACTTCTTCCTCCTGAGGTGGATTCTTCAGCGCATATCCGAACTGACGAATGAATAGAGAAGGGTTGTAATTGATACACCCTTTTCTTCCTATCAGCGGTACATTAGGGTACCCAGAACAACTAAAGATGAGCTCAGATCCCAACAGGTCTCGATCAAACCACACAATGTCTTCGGAATATAGCCTCATCAGGCGCTCTGACCAACTGGCTGAGGTTGCGCTGTCTACCAATGGTCCCTTCATGGGGAGATGACTTTTGAACCACATATTTAATAGAGGAGCACAGCAGTAAACAACTTTTCCCCTTCGGTTTTCGTTCTTGTAGTGCAAGGAGTGGTAGAAGTCTCCGATCAACGTTGGCACTGGGTTGCCTGCGGCAAACAGATGGAAAGCGTCCAGGTCCACAAAGTTGGGCAAGTTAGGAAACAGCACAATTCCATAAATGCATAAAGCCAAAATAGCGTTGAAAACCACCCAACAACCGCTCTTGGCGTACTCTTGAGCCTTGCCAACCAGAAAATCTAGAGAGAAACCGGGAACCCCAAGCCAAGAAGTCACTAATAACTCAGCAGCATTCATATGCAAGGCTTTGGCTAAGTCCTCCAGCTTGGGCTCAGCAGCGGAGTGAATAAAGGGAACCTTGTTCTGCACGGGAAGCTCAGTAAACTCCACATACTCCTCAATGGTAGGTCCTAGAATGAAGTCAGCAAAAGTAAAGCATCTCAATGCGGGGTCATAGAACTGCATCAGGGTGTATAGCCCGTTCATCTCATCAGCCGTGGGCTTGCAGACTAATCTCAGTAATCTCCCATGACTCATTCTGAAGCTTCTCCTAACCTCCTCATCAGCGAGAGATATCAGACCAAGCAAAGAAGTAATATCAGGTGAAGGCAGCTTATACGCAACTGTCTTCCTCAAACCAGCCATAATCAATACTCAGAAGTCTGGGCACTAGAACCGGGGAATATGTAAATGCACCTGCAGCACAGACACACGTTAGTGAAATGCAAGTGGTAATGGATATGCAGGCGATGCAATGCAAGTAACATGCAACAGGGACCAAAGCTGTAGCTGCATAGCCTGAACCCAATCAAGAAAGGTCTCAGATAGACCATCCAGAAGTCATCAAACCCTGGCCTCAGATAGACCTAAAACAAAGCCCCAATACTGGTCTCTGGCAGACCTCAAACCATAACTCTCACTGGTCTTTGGCAGACCTCAAATCACATCTCCGACTGGTCTCTGACAGACCTCAGAACTCTCCAACTGGTCTCTGACAGACCTCAGCACACATCTCGAAATGGTCTCTGACAGACCTCCTAACTCACCATAAATACCCAGGATCTCTGATCAAGAAATAACCGGTAGTCTGAAGGTCTAGTTACCTGCATAACCCCAAACCCCCTCACAGGTGGATGTCCTAGTAACTGACAAAGGTATGGCATCCTATGCGGTCGTCGGTGTCACAGACTTTCAGGGTTGATGATACGATTCCCAGAAGGAGTGGCATCATCAAATCCTGAAGAGGCCTCACTTAGCCAACTTCCAAATGATCGGTTCCCGGAGTCGACAATTCAGCTGACCAACAACCCCTTCGACCCAAAGGGTAGAAAAAGAAGCCAACCAGAAGAACCTCGTCCGAGTGTAGATTTCATGAGACACTAATGCAAGCAAAGCCGGCACGTGCCCACTACTTTCTACTCTAATTCTAGGTGCTCTCAAGCCCAGGTCCGACTTATCTCTCAATCATAGAACCACCCATCACCCCCAATACAGCAATAACAATCAATATATATAAGGCTGAAAATAAAGGTCAGAAATATAAATCCATACAAAATCCTCGACGGGAAAACAAGCGTTAGGATTGACTCTCTTAAGGGACGTTGGATCCCAAATGCATAAGAACCATCGCAGTCCTTAGCAGCCAGGGGACGTTGGATCCCCAGCAGAGTCGCCAGCTGTCGCTACTGCGAAAATCGGCGCCGGCTGAACAGAAGAGTCGCCACCGTGCGTTATTTATCCCACGGGAGGGAAAGGAAACGCTCAGAGTAAACCTCGCACAACACGGGAAAGGTATGGTCGTCGCAACCAAAACCTGGATTCGGGAGTCGGTTACGCAAGGGGAAGGTATTAGCACCCCTCACGTCCTTCGTACTCGACGGGATCCACGCTTGTTTTCGGGTATGGATTGTTATTCTATCTAAACTATAGGTCGAGGGTTAAGAAGAAAATAAAATGAAAATAAAAATGACTCGGCAAAGTATCGCACTTTATGCCTACGTATTCCCGCCTGGAACGAGAAATCAGAGTCAACGTAGTTCGCCTACCTACGGGAAAGGAGGGGAAGGTTGCTCGCTAGGATATCGCATCCTATGCCTACGTACTTCCACACGGCATGGAAGATCAGAGCAAACGTAGTTCGGGCCACGTACGACACAAGTCTGTCTTGGTTGATTTTATTCCTTCTGAAAAAGGTTTTTCTGATTAACAGTCCCAGCGGACAAAAATGACGTCTTGATGAGTTCACATTCTTTTACGGAAGAAGTGTCTTTTATTGTGTTTGAAATCTTTATGTGTTTTTCTGTTTGTTTTGAGGAAGAAGAGACAGAACTCTAACCTATGGTTGCGAAGGGAAACAAACTAACCTAATGTTATCATGCATGGGTTAAGACCTAGTGTCTATCATGTTCCTCTCTTGCACAGAGAGAAACAGAGATCCTACGGGATAGGCAGAAACAGAAACAATAACAGATATATACAGTAAAACAGTAAAATGCATGGATGCAACAGTACAAGCGAGGCAAGGGAGTCCCACTCAACCTCGAACCTAGAAAACAATAGGCAAAAGTGAACAGGCTTCACTTTCAACCCAACAGGGTAAACAGCAAACAATACAATCCAGAAAACCAATCAATACATCAGCAATGAAATACAACAGCAAAAGAAACAGCATCATCAGCTCTGAATCAACATCTGACTTCAAGTAATCTCCACTCAGTTACAGGCTTCAACAAGCATCAATCTCCATCTTCATGACCTTCAGGCAAGGGCTTTGATCATCTGTCTTCCATCTGCAATGGCTTTTCTTCATGTCTCAGGCTAGGATGAACATCAGTCAACCAGATGAGGTGAATGAATGTTAAACAGTTAATTACCTACCAAGGGTGGCTCATCAACTGTTAACATTAAACAGAAAGTTTCCTCTCAAAAGTTCTATCTTTCAAATATATTCACTGATCCTTCCAAAGGAAGGAGGTGGATATTTGAAAGAGACTTTGAATCATAGAGAAAGGATAGAGGCAAACAAAGCCATCTATGTTTGAGAAGCAAGCTTTCTAATCTAGGGCTCTGCCTAGCTCCTAAACCCTAGTCTCCTCTGCAGCTGCTAGCAAGAACCTCCTCCTCAACTCTGACAGTTGATCTTTAATCTCTGGATCTCCAATGGTCTTCCTCTCCTCAAATCTTCAGCTCTCCCAAGTCCCCAGACAACCCCAATACCCAAGCAAGCAAGCAATAATCCCCAGAGGGCACACCACACCAGTCAATCAGATATATACAGAGTATTAATAGCAGTAGGGGAAGCCTGACTTTTTCTAAGGGGATCTAATAACTACCCATAGCCCCTATAGTCCCATAGTTAACCTATTCAATCTCTAAGTCCTAAGGGGAAAGATCAAATCTCCTAAGTCATCACCTAAAACCCTAGTTTTATCCATGTTATTCACACTTACACTAAGCATCTAAATTTAATTTCTAAAAATGGGACCTAAATTGAATCTACAAGTTCAATGTCTAACCTAAACAACCTAAAAAGAATGGATGAAAAATATGAAAGTATCTAATAGAACAAAAATTAATAAAATCATGTATGAAATGAAACCATTTAAAATGTTATTTATTTAGAAAATATGGGAAAAATATCAAATAAAAAATAAAATGCCATTTTTATTTTTTATAATTTTCTAGACATCTTAAAGAAAAATATGCAAAAAGAATGAATTAAAAATGATGATTTTGCTATTTATTATGAATTTTAGAAGATGCATGAAAAAATTAAAGAAAATAAAAGAAAATATAAAGAAATAAAATGGAGGGGGTGAGAAAAGCAAGAAAACCAAGTTAAGCGCGTTGGGCTTATGAAATTGGGGTGTGTGGATAGCTATCTGAGCCCAATCCCCCCAATTAATGAAACGGTGCGTTTGGGATTTCAAATTCTCCCACCAAAACTCAGATCAAACGTGGGCCGTTGGATGATACTCCCAGTCAAGAGTCCAACCTCCATCGTACGGCTCTCCACCCTTCTTCAACCTCCAGCGCCTAGGGTTTCAGTCATGCACTCCATGCACGAAGGTTCCACCCACTCGTTCTCCATGCGTTCTTGATGAAAAATAACAACTCCAAGCCCTAAAATACTCTACAAAACTCAAGGAATCCATATCTAATCCTAGTTTTCCCTAACTCTCATTGTACACTCCAAACAGAGAGCACGAAATTCAGGGCACACCATGCTTGCCTGAGGTCAAAGTTACCAGAACTCAAACCTGATGATCCACAGATATTCTACATGCTTGCCTCATTATTCTATGCTTCATCACATTGATTATAACTCAACACACAGCTTATTCTCGAAGCCAACAGAAATGGCAACCTGTCATGGATCTCCATGAATCTATCCCTAAACTTCAAGAATTGATCCTCTAGGGTTTCTAAACAACATTATCCTAACCACATGATCTCTACCAGCCAGAATAGTGAGATTCGAAGAAGTTTACATACCTTGCACTTGATGATGGTGATGGTAGTTAGACCTCAATTCAACCTTTGATACTTGCTGAAAACGATCTCCAATGAATGAATATGCTTCTGTTTGCAATGATTTGTGCTTAATCCTTGTGAATCATGCTATTCCATCCTTCATGCAAGTTGGAGTGAAGAAGATAATAGGTATAATCCTTGATCAATTCAACCACTTCTTGATGTGAATCCTAGGGTTTGAATGATGATGATGATGATTCAATCCAAAGATGTGAGAATTTTGAGAGGTTTGTAAGAGTTTGAGTATCTTATGGAAGAATAAGAAAATGGATGAAAATGGAGATTTTTGACAAATGGGAGCACCAAACCTTGCATGAATCAGCTTGCATGAATATATAGGTTGCATTAGAACCTCCTAGAACATTGGAGAAATTTCCCTTACACTTTTCCCTTTCAATTTGGATTATGTTACTTTCAATTCAAGCAACCATGGATAACTCACAAACTATGACCTAAGCTCAAAATTCCACTTTAGCCAATGTCTTTAGAATGCCTTTTCCATTCAAAATGACCTATAATTTTGCATCATTTGGCCAAGATATGAAAAATACCATTTTTTAAGCCATTTTCCTTCATTAAATTCACCAATTTTGAAACCTTGTGCTATGGACATTTCCAATCTCTCATGGTCACTTTTCTAGACTCAAAATGTCATTTGGAGCAAGTTTGATGTTGTAAGTTTTTCCATTTGAGGCCTCCTTGTATGAGTTTTGGACATAGGTTAAAATGACCTGTAATTCACAAATGACCAAAATACCCTTTGCTTGCCAAGACCATAAGTAGAGTTCCACACATCATATGAAGGCATACTATACCATTATAGAAAGCTAAGACAATGAGGAACAATTCTTATGTTGACCAGAAATTCATTTGAAATCTCCTTGAGGGGTAAAACTAGCTTGGAAGTCAAGTCACTTTCACAGACAAAATTTCAGATACCTCAGATGACCTGTAACTTGCAAGGACCATAACTTGAGTTCTATAAATCTCCTTGATGTCTTCCACCACTCAAATTAAATGTCTTGAGATCCTCTACAAGTTTCATGTTGGCCAAGGATCCATTTGAAGCTTGCATTGTGACTTATCTTGCTTGGAAATTTGACCTAAACTAGGGGATTTTACATAGAAACCCTAATTTAGAAACTCCTCTTCTCCTTGATTTCTCTTGAATTCTTCTTAGCATATCACCATATTCTTCTCTATATGTCAAATGATGAACCCCACATCTCTCCAATATCCCTTAATGCTTTTCAATCAGTCAATTGACCTAGGGTTGACCCAGATGAAATCCTAGTTGACTGTCTTCAACTGCAATTCTTGTGGTCACCTCAACAACTTGTTTTCCTCCCCAAATGACTTTATAAGCCTCTCATGATGTCTAGATGCTCTCCATGCCTTCCATTCACAGCTCACAACCCCCTTGTTGACCCTCAGATGCCCTCAGATAGGGGATAGGCTCAAGGCTTGATCTGCTAAACTCTCTGCTCTCAAATTCTTTTCTGATGACTTGAATGAGATGGAATTAGGATGATAACCTCTTGATAGGCCTCTATAGATGAGAATAATGATTGGTCCCCTGTTAAATGACTTGCTATGCTTATGCTATGCAGATGGTTAGTCTATGTACATGACTCTATATGCAAATGCTAATGATAATGAAAAATAAACCAAGTGAATAAGGTTGAGAAAATTTTAGGGTGCAACACATTTTATTTTCTTTTATTCCATTTTGTTTATTTTAAATGCTTTATTGATTCAAAAAATCACAATAAATTCAATTTTGATCCAAAAGTTATTTTAATAATATCTCCATGATCTTGAGAGAATTTGTGATTTTTTTGAAATCAATAAAATGCATTTTCATGCATTTTTCATTTTAATTTGTTTTTTCTCATTTTGTTTAATTTTTTTAATTTGGCATATTTGATCATCTGTTTTGTTGAATTTTGTTCTTCCAATGGGTGATGAATTTGGCTTTGATTTTTTAGTATGTTTTAGGGTAGGTATCCATGTTCCCTTAGGATTTTTGTTGGAATTTTAGAACAACTTTAGGTTCTATTTTAGGTGTTGGGATTAGAGCCTTCCCAAATTTGTGGATCACCTTGATACCCTTCAATCTAGAAATTATTTAGGTGACTTAGAAGTTGAATTAGGCCTTAATATTTTAACCCTAGGCTGTTAAAACATGTATGTTCCCCTAGGAATTTTATTAGAATTTTACAACTTTGTTTTCTATTTTAGTTGAATTTTGCAAGTTGCTTGTGCTTGTGGTGTTCTATTTTGTGTGCCTTTGCTTGCTTGGTTTTGTTGGTAACTTTGGAGCTGGATTTGCTTGGTTTCCTTCTTGGGAGGTCTTCTAGACTTGGTGTAGCTGCTGTGGCTTAAAGATTGGAGCTTGGAGTTGAAGTTTCCTTTTCTTTTAGGAGCTTTTTAGGAGCTTAGGAAATTAGGGTTTTAGGAAGAGCCATTAGAGCTAGTTTTGATTTTTTTCATCAAACTAGAATGCATTGTGTGCTTCTATTCTATCCAATGATGTAAAGTCCTCCTAGGGAAACTCCATCTCTCCTTTGGAGGGATGTGTGGTATGCCCATAGTTGAGTAGAACTTTGAGGATACCTTTCCATTTCAATGTTGGTACTTCATGATTTCCTTTGGTCTTCATTTGGTTCTCAACATTGCAACTTTGATCTTAGTGATTATTCCTCTGCTTGGAGTGTGTTTGCTAGAGCTTGAATATGAAGTTTGATGAAGCTTGAAGATAGAAGCTAGCTTGAGGATGAAGTCTTTTACTGTCAACTTTGTTGTCAAGAGGATTTGTTGTTTATCTACTGTTGTTGAGTATTGAAGTTGTTGTCTGTTGAAGACTGTTGCTGTTGCTTGGGATGCTTCCTCTGTTGTTGTATTGTCAGTTTACTTATGTTGATTACTTTTAGGTTTGAGGTGTAGCTTGTCTCCTCTTGCCTGTTGTTTTCTTAGGTTTGAGGTTGAGTCGGACTCCCTTGCCTCGCTTGTACTGTTGCATAGCATGCATTTTACTGTTTACTATTTACTGCTTGCTTTCTTTTGTTGTTTCCCTTAGGATCTCTGATTTCCTATGTGCAAGAGGGAATTATGACAGACATTAGATTTTGACCCATGCATGATAACTGTAGGTAGATTCCCTTTCAACCATAGTTTTTGGGTGCCTTTCTCTTCTTATCTCAAAACAATTCAAAAACACAGTATTAAGGTTAATTGAAGTCGTACGTTACGAGCCTTAAGCTATCCGGGAAAAGGTTGGTGGAGGGTCTCTCTCCAGTAATCTGGATGTTAGTGTGGTACCCTTTGGGTGACATACAAAGCGTTCACTCTTGGGTCATAGTCTCTAGTGCGACTGAGATTACAAACATCCTAAAAAACAATTCTTTCGTAAAAGATTCAAATAAACATTCAAACTCTGTTTTTGTCCTCTTGGACCTTTAATCAGGAAAACCCTTTCATAAGGAGATAAAAAACTGTCAGACAGACTTGTGTCTTCTGTAGCCCGAACTACGTTTGCTCTGATCTTTCATGCCATATGAAAGTACGTAGGCACGAGATGCGATGTCTCGGCAAGCAACCTTCCTCCTTTTAACCCGTAGTTAGGCGAACTACGTTGACTCTGATTTCTCGTTCCAGACGGGAATATGTAGGCATAAAGTGCGATACTTTGCTGAGTCATTTTCTTTTTTTTTTAACCCATACCTTTAGAGTAGATAGAATAACATACCCTAGATAGAAAACAAGCGTGGATCCCGTCGAGTACGACGGACGTGAGGAGTGCTAATACCTTCCCCTTGCATAACCGACTCCCGAATCCAAGATTTGGTTGCGATGACCATTCCTTTCCCTCTTTGCGTTAGGTTTACTCTGAGCGTTTCCTTTCCCTCTTTTGGGATAAATAACGCACGGTGGTGACTCTTCTGTCATTGTCGGCGCCGATTTTCGCAGTAGCGACTCTGCTGGGGACTCCAACGGTTCCCTATGCGAGTCAATCCTAGCGTTTGTTTTCCCGTCTAGGGTTTTGTATGTATTTATTTTTCTGTCTTTACTTTCAGTACTGTATATTATTGTTATTGTGCTGTGGGTAGAGGGTTAGTTTGAGAGATAAGCCGGACCTGGGTTTGAGTGCACATAGACTTAGAAGTAGAGAGTAGTGGTTAGCCTTCTTGCTTTGCTCGCACCAGCTAGCTACGAAATTTACACTCAGACGAGATTCTCTTTGATGGCATCTTGCCTGGCCCTTTGGGCTCGACAAGTTATTGGATTTGAGGGTTGTCGACTCTGGGAACCTATCATTTGGGATTCGGCTAAGTGAGGCCTCTTCAAGGGATGATGATGCCATACCTTCTGGGTATCGTATCATCGCTCTTGAAAGTCTGTGACGCTGATGACCGCATAGGATGTCATACCTCGTCTGCGAGTTAAGTACATACCTGTGAGGGGTAGGTGGGTCTTTTTGCAGGAAAACTCTGGCCTCAGAACACCTGGTTTGTCTCTGTCAGTGAGAATTGGTTGTGAGGGTTCTTTTGTGGTTGGTTTGGATTGAGGAGAAGATCTGATGGTTCTCAAGCTGCAGTACAGCACAACACAGTTCTTCATCATTGCACTTGATCCACTGTTTGCATATGCATATGCATTTTCATGTCTGCATTTCATTAACGTGTATTTATGTTGCAGGTGCGCTTTTTCCCCTCAGATTCTAGTGTTCTTCTTGCCAGACATGGAGTCCATGAAGAGAACAGTTGCTTACCGGTTGCCTTCTCCAGATATCAGTTCCTTATTGCAGTTGGTTGCTCTAGCAGATCAGAGAGTGAGGGCTGAGTTTAGAGAGTCTTATGGGAAACTGCTTAGTTTGTTGTACAAGCCTTCTGTGTTTGAGATGACTGGATTGTATACCTTGATGCAGTTTTACGAGCCTCAGTTGAGATGCATCTTGTTCCCTGATTTTATTTTGGCTCCTACTTTGGAGGAGTATTCTGATATGTTAGGAGTTCCTGTGTTAGATCAGATGCCTTTTATTCACGAGGATACTGAGCCTGAGATGGCTAAGCTTGCTGAGATTGTCAGTTTAGATGCTTCTGAGTTCCCCGGAGGTTTGGTCAAGCTGAATGGAGCTTATGGCTTTCATCTGTCTTGCTTGGTTGAGAAGGCTACACAGTGTGCGAAGGATGGATGTTGGATTGTCTTTAATGCTATTCTGGATGTTTGCATTTATGGGATTGTATTGTTCCCTAACTTGCCCGATTTTGTTGACTCAGATGCTTTCTTTATTCTTGCCTCGAAGAATCCGGTACCCACTCTTTTGGGTGACATTTATCATTCTATTCACTATAAGAATGAAAAACGTCGGGGAAAGAATGTTTCTTGCTGTGTACCTCTCCTATCCAGGTGGTTTCAGGGACATCTTCCTAAGAAGGGACCTTTTGTTGATACTATTAGTACTTTAGATTGGTCTTCCAGATTGATGGGATTGTGTGCTGAGAACATTGTTTAGTTTGATCGGAACTTGCTCGGAGTGGATATTATATATAGTTGTAGTGGCTTTCCGAACGTTCCTTTGATTGGACGGAAAGGTTGTATTAACTATAACCCTTCTCTGCTTGTGAGACAATTTGGCTATGCTTTGAGGGACTCTCCGGTTGAAGACGAGATACATGAATCTCGGTATCTCACGGGTTTATTAGATGGAGATGTTTTGGTCAGATTGAGGCATGCTTGGGGTAATATTCACATAAGAGGGAAGACATTGCTTGGTAAGAGTGATAGTCGAGCTTATAATCCTTATCGGCTCTGGATCCATGAGAGAGTTAGGACTTCTTTGATGCCATATCCTGCTGTAGAGCCTTTGTATCTTCCGGTGATTGAGGAACCTACTTCAGTAGAGATTGAGAAGTATAACAAGCTGCTGGCTGAGAAGGAAGAGTTGCAGAGAGCAAATGAAGAGCTAGAGAAAGAGATTTTCCAGCTTTGGCATGAGAAGAATGAGGCAACCTTCACTTTGAAGAAGCAGACTGAGAGGATTAATAGGTTGGGTTCAGATTTGACTGAAGAAACCAACAAGAGAGAGAAAGTAGGAGTAGCCCTGAATGGTGTTAGTAGTGTACTTGCTACTAAGAAAGAACTTCTGAACAAGGCTTATTCTCGACTCTCAAAATGGGAATTTTTGTGGAATGCCTCGCTTACTAGCCGGAAGGAGCGTGAAGATGAATTGAAACTTTAGATTTCCCAGTTAGAGGAGCAGCTCAGTGCTAAGGATGCGAAGATTGCTGAAGAGGTATCTCTTAGACGTGATGCTGAGTCTAGAGTGAGCAGCATGGTCAAAGAAACTAGGGGTTGTGAATTGAAGGCCGACTTCAAAAGATGCAGGATTGATGAGTGTTTTGGCAGGGGAGCCTGTGAAGAGGACGCCAAAAAGCTGAGATCCACTGTTGAGCGACACGCATTACTGATACAAGAACTAATCTCTAGACTAGGTCATCCGGAGACGTTGAGGCTATTGGAAGATGTCCGGGCGCGCCATTTGTCTTGATTTATTGTTGCTTTGCTCTTGTTATTTGTACTTGTATTTTGACCATCGCCAGGTTTGTTGGCCGAGGTCTTTTTCAGTTGTATTCAGTGGTATCTTTGTACTCTGCCTCTTGGCATTTGTTTATGTATGAGGTTTCTGATTCTGCGCTTACTTACTTGGGACTCCATTGTCGTTATGGCTTATTCTTCGGAACTGGAATCGGGGGGGGGGGGGGGGGGAATTAACCTGTTGCATATTTACACGTGTGCATTTGCATATTCATATTGCATGGCAGGTACTTTTTAAGCTCGAATCTTATCTCCTGCATCTTACATGTTATTTCAAGATTGACGAACAGAGAACTCACCTGTACGCTACAAGAAGCAACAGTAAGAAGATCATGGATCAGGTACAATCTGAGATACAAGAGATCCGGGATATGTTGGCCTAATTCATGCAGACTATGGAGGTTGTGGCTAAAGGCCAGGAACATCTTCAAACTCTGTTGCAACCGCTGCTGGCGCGAGCGGCTGGTAATACTGAATACAACTTTGCTCATGTTAAGACTCCTCGCAAGGAGGAAGTGATACCAAATGCTGGTGAGACTGGTATTGGCAACGACAACGACAACGCTGGTAACAGAAATGCTGATAATGTTAATGGGAACATGGAAACCAACAGAAATGTTGGTATCAATGCTGGTTTCGGTGACAACAATCAGGGTCTTGGCTGTGGCAATCGGGATGGCAATGATGGCTTCAATAATTAGGGCTTCGGCAACGGAGGGTTCGGTGATAACAATCAAGGTTTTGGTAATAATGGCTACGGTAATGCTGAGTTTGGCAATGTGAATACCAATGGTGCTGGGATGGGTCCTTTCAATACTGGTTTTGGGACAGTGGCTGCTAATCAAGAGCTTGGCAATCTGAGGTATGATCCTAGGTTCTTCCAAAGTGGTCATGGTCATGGTCGTAATGCTGCTTATGACGGATATGGTAATGAGGGTCCGTACTGGAATAGAGATCGTCAGGAAGATGCCTTTTCTGGGCAAGGCATGGGTTTTGAGGGCCCACTGATAGTGATCGGAGGATTAAAATGCTGGAGGAACAGATGAGAGGTATAGCCAATCAAAATTCTGCAGGGTTGGACATGGCTACCATGGGGCTGGTTCCTGGGCTGAGAGTACCATTGAAGTTCAAAGCTCCCACTTTCGATAAATATAAAGGGGATACATGCCCACGGGTTCATGTGCGTTCATACTACCGGAGGATGTCTACTTACTCTGATGATGAGAAGATGCTTATGCATTTTTTCCAAGATAGTTTGTCAGGACCATCGCTGGAATGGTACATGGGACTAGAGCCTGCATAGATCAGAAGTTGGAAAGAATTGGCTGATGCTTTCGTCAAACATTACCAATACAATAGTGACCTTGCACCAAATAGGGTTCAGCTTCAAAGTCTTTCACAGAAGAACGGGGAAAGTTTTAAGGAGTATGCCCAGCGTTGGCGGGATCTAGCGGCAAGAGTCCACCCCCCTATGGTTGAAAGAGAGTTGATTGATATTTTTGTTGGGACATTCTCTGGGATATACTATGATAAATTGCTCAATTGCTCGATGGGTAGTTTCTCTGACATGATACTCATGGGAGAACGGATTTAAAATGGTATCAAAATTGGTAAGATTCAAGCCGGTGAATCGACCTCAGCTGGAGGTGCGAAAAAGGTCTTTGGTGGTAAAAGGCAAGGAGACGCCAGTGCAGTGTATGGTGGTCGAGGACGAGGTAGAGGTCGGAATCAGTATATTCAACAACAGGTTGCTAGTGTGACGATCCCTATACCACAACAACGACAACAAGCACAACAACAGCAGCAGCAACAACAAAGGTATAATCCTGCTCAGAGAAGGATCCAGAATGGAAAGCCTAAGAGGGTATTTGATACACCTCCATCAACGTATGTAGAACTGCTTCAGACGCTGTTAAGCTTGAATCTGGTTGAGAAGAGAACGTTGGACCCACCCACAGGAGTGCTTCCTTGCGGGTATGATACTAGTAAGCAGTGTGACTTTCATTTTGGGGCACCCGGACATGATATCGAGAGTTGTCATGCTTTTAAGCATAAAGTCCAAGATTTGATTGATAGTAAAGTCATTAACTTCAGTAATGATGGTCCCAACATTGTACAGAAACCAATGCCGAATCATGGAGCGAATGCTGTTTTGACAGAGGAGGATTTGGATTTGGTTATGAACGTAAATGATCTGAAGACACCTTTAAGTTATGTTAAAAGCACATTGTTGAGAGGAGGGGTCTTCCCCGGATGTGATGAGTATTGTTTGGATTGTTGGACCCAACCAGAGGGCTGTATTGATTTGAAGAGAGGTATTCAGGCCATGATTGATGAGGGAACTTTACAGTTTGATCGCACTGTTGTTGAGAAACCTGATGAGGTAACATGTGAAAAGCAGGGTGAGGTCGCAACAATTATAATTCCACGAAAGACTATTATGATATCAGCGCCTGCCAAGCGGCCAATTATCACGATAACGAAAGCAAGACCTGTTCCTTATGAGAGTACGAAAGCCATTCCATGGAATTATGGGTTGGAAGCTTTTTGCAACGGGGAAAAGATTAATGTGGATAGCCAGCCAGCAGGGGTAGTGGGTAGTCTTGTTGAAGCGGGAGGCATGACCCGAAGTGGTAGAATCTTCACTTCACCTGAAATTGAGGCTGAAAGAATTGTTAGAGGCAAAGCCAAAGTGAATGAAGGAGGACCTTCCCAGTCAAAATAGAAAGAAACATCGGTCAAGGATGTAGAAGAGTTTATGAGGTTGATTCACAAAAGTGACTATAAGATTGTGGAGCACTTGCAGCAGACGCCCTCCAAAATTTCAATACTATCATTGTTACTTTGTTCCAAGGCCCATCGGAATGCCTTGTTGAAAATCTTGGACACGTCTTTTGTACCTCAGGAAGTAACTGTTAATCAGCTTGAGGGGGTACTGGCGCACGTGAATGCTGGCCACAGCTTGGGATTTACTGATTTTGATTTGACGCCTAGAGGTCGGGACCATAATATGGCCTTGCACATTTCAGTGGAATGCCGAGGCACTGTTCTGTCGCATGTTCTTGTAGATACCGGATCATCTTTGAATGTGTTGCCGAAGAAGGCTATGATGAAGCTAGATGTCCGAGGAATCATATGCACGCCAAGTGACTTGGTCGTGAGGGCTTTTGATGGGACCAGAAGGTCGGTGTTTGGGTCCATAACATTGCCACTCCAGGTCGGGCCGAAAGTGTTTGAGACAATGTTCTACATCATGGATATACATCCAGCGTACAACTGTTTACTCGGGCGACCATGGATACATTCTGCAGGGACTGTGACGTCCACGCTGCATCAGAAGCTTAAATACATGGTCGGTGACAGTGTTGTTACTATTTGCGGAGAGGAGGACATTCTAGTTAGTCATCTTTCGTCATTCAAGTACGTCGAAGTGGATGGGGAGATCCATGAGACGCCATGCCAAGTCTTCGAGGGGTTACAGATCAAGGACAAGTCTCATGTTGCCAGCAAAGGGCTAGAGGTGGCTATGTCTTCTTACAAAGACGCTCAGGCAGTGGTTCAGGCTGGAGAAATCCAAAGATGGGGCCAAGTCTTGGAAATTCCTGTCAAGATGGACAAGTTTGGATTGGGATTTAGCCCAACATCGTCACCTTCCGCATCAGGCGTGCCAAAGTTCAAAGGACCAGTGGTGATCACTCCAGGTGGGGTCTGTTATGAAACGATCAATGCTGTTTCTGATGCTGAAGACGGAGATAGTGACTGCGATATGGACTCGTGGATCAAGCCCGGCGTGCCAGGACAGAATCTGTGCAACTGGTCTATCCAGGAACTTGTCCCAGTGACTACAAAACAGTAATGATTTGTTTTCTCAATTATTGTATAATCCTGTGTCCTACCCGGGGCATAGTGATTTTGTTTTTAGGGCTACCTGCTTATGTGTGTACTTTGTTTAACCATTAATAAAGGCGTTTTTCTCATGCAAATTTTGTGATCCTTGTTTTTCCTGTTTTTATTTAACAATAAAATGGCAACGTGGTTATGTGCTTTGTTTGCATTATTTGAAACATTTAACCATTCTCATTGCAGGATTCATATTTCAGATGACACCGATCACGAACTTCCTTTGACTCGCTTCGACTTCGAGCACCCGATATTTCAAGCAGAAGAAGAGATTGTTGAGGATAATGACTTATCGGAAGAGCTGACTCGACTTTTGAAACAAGAAGAGAGAATCATTCTGCCTCATCAGGAGGAAATTGAAATTATCAACGTAGGGTCCGAAGAGGTTGTTAGGAATATCCGGATAGGGGCTGCACTGCAAAGTGATATCAAGCAAAGGCTTATTGAGATGTTGCGGGAGTACAGTGATATCTTTGCTTGGTCTTATGAAGACATGCCTGGGTTGGATACTGATATGGTGGTTCACCGTCTGCCATTGCGTGAGGAATGTCCGCCGGTTAAGCAAAAACTCAGAAGAACTCGACCAGATATGGCTGTGAAAATTAAGGAGGAACTTCAGAAACAGTGGGACGCCGGTTTTTTGGCTGTTACAACTTATCCCTCATGGGTCGCTAATATAGTACCTTTACCAAAGAAAGATGGTAAGGTGTGGATGTGCGTGGACTATCGAGATTTGAATAGGGAGAGCCCAAAAGACGACTTTCCGCTTCCTCATATTGATGTGCTGGTCGACAACACCGCTCAATTCTCCGTGTTTTCCTTCATGGACGGCTTTTCGGGCTATAATCAGATAAAGATGGCGCCGGATGATATGGAGAAAACAACTTTTATTACCCCGTGGGGAACGTTCTGCTACAAAGTGATGCCCTTTGGTTTGAAGAACGCCGGGGCAACATATCAGCGAGCTATGACGACACTCATTCATGACATGATGCATAAAGAGATCGAAGTCTATGTTGACGATATGATTGCCAAATCCCAGATGGAGGAAGAGCATCTGGTCAATCTTCTGAAATTGTTCAAGAGGCTTAGGAAATTCAGGCTGAGACTGAATCCTAACAAGTGCACCTTCGGGGTGAGATCTTGTAAGCTATTAGGGTTTATTGTGAGCGAAAAAGGAATTGAGGTTGATCCTGCTAAGATAAAAGCAATATAAGAAATGCCAACGCCGAAAACAGAAAAAGAAGTTCGTGGCTTTTTAGGGAGATTGAACTACATTGCTCGGTTCATATCTCATCTAACGGCCACGTGCGAGCCATTATTCAAGTTATTGAAAAAAGATCAGGCTGTGACCTGGAATGAAGATTGTCAAAGGGCGTTTGAGAAAGTAAAAGAATATTTGCAGGAACCTCCAATATTGATACCCCCAGTAGCCGAGAGACCATTGGTTATGTATTTGACGGTTCTTGAGAAAAGTATGGGTTGTGTTCTCGGTCAACACGACGAGACTGGACGTAAAGAGCATGTGATTTACTACTTGAGTAAAAAGTTCACAGACTGTGAGTCCCGTTACTCAATGCTCGAAAAAACGTGTTGTGCACTAGCCTGGGCTGCCAAACGTTTGAGGCAATACATGCTAAACCATACGACCATGCTAATTTCAAAGATGGACCCGATCATATACGTGTTTGAAAAGCAAGCACTTTCCGGAAGAATTGCCCGATGGCAGATGGTATTGACAGAATACAATATTCAGTACGTTTCTCAAAAGGCTATTAAAGGTAGTGTTTTGTCAGAATACCTAGCTGAGCTGCCAATTGATGATTACCAGTCGATGAGTTTTGATTTTCCTGACGAGGATATCATGTACTTAAAAATGAATGACTGTGAGGAGCCGTTGTCGGATGAAGGTCCAGAGTTGGGTTCCAAATGGCAATTGATATTTGACGGTGCCGTCAATTCATATGGAAGTGGAATAGGGGCAATCATTACTACTCCCCATGGGTCGCACATCCCATTCACTGCTAGATTGACCTTTCCAGTTACCAACAATGAGGCCGAATATGAAGCATGCATTATGGGGCTCGAAGAAGCTATTGACCTGAGAATTAAAAATCTTGATGTGTACGGAGACTCTGCTCTAGTTGTGAATCAGATCAAGGGAGAGTGGGAGACTCGTCATCCCAATCTAATACCTTATATGAATTATTCAAGAAGGTTGTTACCTTTATTTGACAAGGTGGAATTGCACAATGTACCACGAGCAAAAAATTAGATGGCAGACGCTCTCGCGACTTTGTCTTCAATGTATAAGGTTAACTTCTGGAATAAGGCTCCCAGGATAGTTATTTCTCGCCTTGATAGGCCCTCCTTCATATTCGCCATTGAGGAAGCTTCCGATGGTAAACCGTGGTATTATGATATCCAGAATTTCCTGAAGAAACAAGAGTATCCAGTTGGGGCATCCAGTCGTGATCAGAAGACTCTTAGGAGATTGGCTGGCAATTTCTATTTGAATCCGGATGGGGTTTTGTACAAGAGAAACCATGACTTGGTGTTGTTGCAGTGTGTGGACGAGAAAGAGGTTAAGTTGCTAATGGAGGAAATCCAAGAGGGTACATTTGGCACGCATGCCGGCGGACATGCAATGACGAGAAAGTTATTACGAGCAGGATACTACTGGCTAACAATGGAAACAAATTGTTTCAAATTTGCAAAGAAGTGCCATAAATGCCAGATTTATGCGGACAAGATTCATGTGCCTCCGAGCCCTCTGAACGTTATGTCGTCGCCTTGGCCTTTTTACATGTGGGGAATTGATGTGATTGGAAAGATTGAGCCCACGACATCCAATGGACATCGTTTTATCTTGGTAGCTATTGACTACTTCACCAAATGGGTTGAAGCGGCGTCATATGCTAATGTTACCAAGCAGGTGGTGGCCAGATTTATCAAGAAAGATATTATCTGCAGATATGGAATCCCGGAGCGGATTATTACTGACAACAGTTCGAATTTGAATAACAAGATGATGAAGGAATTGTGCCAGAATTTCAAAATTGAACATCACAACTCTTCTCCTTATCGGCCCAAGATGAATGGCGCTGTTGAAGCGGCCAATAAAAACATAAAGAAGATCGTCTAGAAGATGGTTGTGACCTACAAGGACTGGCATGAGATGTTGCCTTTTGCTTTGCACTATTATCGTACGACGGTATGCACATCAACCGGGGCAACTCCTTTTTCACTGGTATATGGTATGGAGGCTGTCCTACCATTGGAGGTTGAGATTCCTTCTCTGAGGGTTTTGCGTGATGTCCAATTAGATGAGGCAGAATGGGTGAAAGATAGATTGAATCAGCTCAGTTTAATGGATGAGAAGAGACTGGCTTCTCTAGCATATGGTCGGTTGTATCAGAGCCGGATGAAGAAAGCTTATGATAAAAAGGTGTGTCCTAGAAGCTTTCAGACGGGCGATCTTGTGTTGAAAAAGATTTTCCCACCACAATCAGATCACAGGGGCAAATGGACTCCCAACTATGAAGGTTTGTATGTCGTTAGAAAGGTTTTCTTTGGAGGAGCCTTACTGTTGTCCACCATGGATGGTGACGATTTCACATCCCCTGTGAACTCGGACGCAGTTAAAAAATACTTTGCTTAAAGAGACCCGCTGGACAGAAAAAGAGAGTCCAGGCAAAAATGGGGCATCCCGGCGAACCATAAAAAAAGAAATAAAGGGTTCGGGCAAAAGTTACGGATAAAATTGGAAAAAGATGTACACCCACGAAGTTGAAAACCTGAAAAGGGCAACTTCGGCAAAAAAGGGTATCCCGGTGAATTGAAAACCCGCAAAGGGCGGTTCACGCAAAAGTTAGGGATTTGAAAAAAGCAAATGACTGCGGTCCGAGTTTGATACTGCGTTGCTTAGTGGTTTGGGAGTACCTGAGAGTCGTATATCCGAAACAATCTCTTCTGAAGGTCGAGTATTGAGAAAGCGTCAGAGTCAGGCGAGTCATAGGAGGATCAGCTCATGGTGTTCGTCTGTACCACGTTGCCGACATGTATACAAATTTTCTTTGTACTTATGTAATACTTGTATTTTGCTTGTGCGTAACTTCCTCTTTTCAGGAGTTGCATCCAGTGTACAAAATTTTGCCTATTTACAGGCCTGTTATCAATAAATCATGTTATCCATTACTTGATGCTTGTTCTTTACTGTTTTGTTTGGGAAAAACGCCGATGTTTTTGATGAACTTGCATGTGCATAAACTTGCTGGCCCTTGCCAATAATTACTAAAACTTCGAATTGACTGAACGAACATCACTGATACTAACCGGAATAGATCTTGTTGTATAGATTTGTTTTGTCTCGTTTGTGTTTTGCAGGGTTCTCACCTTTGGAGCAAACATGCATGGAAGTTGTGTTCCCCCAGCCAGAGTCCTGTGACATAGTGATAGTATCATTCCTCAGCAGATGGAAGTCACATCTTATCTCAGAAGATTTGAGATAACACTTATCCCTATTGAATGTGGGTGGTCCTCCTCAGAAGAGTATTCCCCCAGGAAAGTTGCCATGAGAGTATCCTCAGTGGATTTGAATGTCCCCAATAGCAGGTGCATTCCCAGCAGTAAGCATGTGCACACTTCATTCCCAGCATGGGTAACTCCCGCAGAGTATAACCAAGTCGCCTTTGGTTCAGAAGGATTATCCCCGCGCAGGATTATTTCTCCTTCTCTCAAGCAGGTTGTTTTTTTATTCGACAGGATGAACATCCTCATCAGAGTTCGTAATTTCAAGCTTGTGAGCCATTCCCCGACAGGATGGTTATCCCCAGAGGAGTTGTTTTCACATGTCCAGCATTTATTTTGTTGGAATGCTTTGTGATACCCGTCCATCCCCAGCAGATTGGGCCTTGTCTTCGGCATTTATTTTGCTGAAGCGCCTTTTGGCATCTTTGCATTTTGCATATATCATCATATTTGCATCTACCCAAACGCGTAGCATTTCCATGCCGTATGGAGCATTACGCCATTGTCAAACATACGCATTTTGAAACACAAGCCAGGTTGGTTACCTCTTTGTTTTCAGGTGTTATCCCTTGCAGAGGAGTGGGATTCTTGCTCAGAAGGGTCTCTAGATATTCAAATTCTCGGCGTGAGATAGGTGATGATAATGTTCGTCCCTTAACAGAGTTGCTTGGTTAAGTTTGTCTTTGTCCCCAGCGGGATTCTTCTCAGGTCGCTGTTACATCAGCATTGAAAGATTTCATGCCTTAAACTTTTGGAGGTGTCACTAGTGATTCCCCCACAGAGTGGTTTGGTTAAGTCTCTCGTATTCCCCAACAAAAGTATTCTTCAAATGTATTCGTGTTGACGGAATTATTTCCCTGTGTTGACAGTAATTGTTGAGCCTGTATTTACAGAGATTGTTACCTGTAATGGACAGAGATTGCGCCTGTGTTGACAGTGATGGTTACCTGTGGCTGACAGAGAGTGTACCTGTGTTGACAGTGATTGTTATCCGTGTTGACGGAGTCGTTACCCGTGATTGACGGAGTTGTCCCAGCGAAATCGCCGGAGATTGTTATCCGTGTTGACGGATTTGTTACATGTGTTGACAGTGATTATTGCCCGTGGTGACAGAAGTGTTACCTGTGTTGATAGTGATTGTTACCTGTGTGGACGGAGTTATTATCCGTGATCGACGTAATTGTCCCCAGTGGAGTTGTTACCTGTGACTGACAAGGATCGTTATTCCAGTTATGGACAGAATTGTACCCATGGTGATGGAGTCTTTCCTCGTGTTGACGAAGTTTAGTCTAGTTGTGGACGGAGTTGTTTCTTGCAAAGTTAATTCGATGCCTGTGGCGTCACACAGGAGGTTAATGTTGAAATCTCAAGTTTTATCAGATGATTGATCAGTTGGTGCCGTAACAACTGGGTTCAGCACAACGGATGTTGTTCCCCAAGCAGTTTTTGCTGTGTATTTATGCGGTTGGCAAATTTTTGGGTTTCTTGGAATTCAACCGTCTTCTACCTCGATTGTTTGAAGGCCGTTCCCTCTTCACCCAGTCGGGTCCAAGACATTTGAATAGGGGCAGCTGTTGCACCCCAAAATTTGCTCAACCTTATCTTACCTGGTTTATGTTTCATTGCATTAACATTTGCATAGTTATATCATTTTAATATCATGATATCATTCATATATCAGGGGATCAAGTGTGATTCTTCTCAAGAGAAGCCTAGCAAGAGGTCTCATTCAAGATTGAGAAGTTGTCAAAGTCATCAGAAGGTGGTTTGAGTGCCTAAGGGTTTAGATGTTTGAGTGTGAATCTTCTCCTAACTTGAGGATCAACTGAAGACCATCAGAGGGTTGTGAAGTTTTGAATTTGAGAAGAGGATGTGTATGGAGCTCATATAATGCCTAGAGGGCCATGGGAGAGTTTAATCAAGTCATTGTGTCAATTGCAAGAGCCATAGTTGAGGTGCAAGCAATTAGGGTTTCATCTGGGTTAATCCTAAGTCAACTGTGCAATTGAAGAGTATCAAATTCTACTTTTAGATCATGGAGTTCATGAAATGATATGATAAGACATTTGTGGTGTTGTGCCAAGATCAAATCAAGAAGAGTCAAGAGTGTGGGAAGTTGCTAAATTAGGGTTTCAGTGCAAAATTCCATGTTTAGTGCCTAACTTCATGACCACATAAGTCAAGATACAAGTTTAAAATGGATCTTTAGCCAACGTGAAACTTGTATAGCATCTCAATACCTTTAATTTGAGTACTAGAAGTCCTCAAGGGGATTTATAGAACTCAAGTTATGACCCAGACAAGTTACAAGTCCTCAGAGGCCACTGAAATTTGTCTATGAAAATCATATGACTTCAAAGCTATTTTTGACCTAGAAGGAGGTTTCACCTGAACTTTTGGCCAACATGAAAGTTGTTTCTCATGATATTAGATTTCTAAATTGTACTAGAAGTCTTCCATCTGATTTGTATAACTCAAGTTATGAGGTTTACAAGTCAGGGGTATTTTGGGAAAGTGAGATTATAGGTCATTTTCAATCATAGGTCAAAATCTACAACTTGCACTTGTCAAATGGATTTTTGTTCAACATAAAAGTTGTTCAAAATGAGGTTTTTAGGCTAGCCAAGAGGTCATGATGGATTGATTGAGCTCATAGCAAGACTTGGTTTGAAATGGTTTCAAAAAGGGAAGTTTTCAAATGATTAAAGGAGGAAAAATTCACATTTTGAATAGAATGACCAAAACATGTCAAATAAGTGACCATTTTGATTGTAAAGTTCATATTAGACACATTGACACTGGTAGATTGTGGAGTTTAGGCCAAGCTTCATGATTTATCATATGGTTGCTTCAAAAGCAAGTTACATAGCCAAACACCTTACCAATGCATTTCAGGCCTCCCTCTTGGTTTAATTTCGTGCACAAGGGAATTTGCAAGCAAAATGAAGCTTCTAGAACAAGTTACAAGTGAGAATTCGTGAATGGTACATTGCACATGTGAAGGAAAATCAGAATTTGCAAATTGATGGATTGGGCTTCAAACACACTTCAAAAGCCCATGAAACCATTCTATATATTCATTGCATTGAATTCAGAGCAGTTTTGGCTTTCATTTTGGTGAAGAACACTGAAGTTGCAGTTGAGTTTTCAAGAGGAGCAAGTGAAATCGTGTTTTGAAGGGAGAATCAAGCTCCAAGCACCTTTGTTACTAGATCTACAACAGGTTAGTAACTTTCAACTTTCCACATGAGTTAGCATGATGTAGTTAGATTTGAACTTGTGGTTAGGATCTAGACAAGATGTAGATCGTTTTAGGATCAATTTGGAAGCATTTAGTGATGATTGATCATGACATAGCATTTCTGTTTTGATTAGAATCTCTTGATTCATGGAGAGTTAGAGCAATCTAGATAGATCAGAGTGATGTGTGTGACATGAGGATGATTTTTATATCATTAGATTTGCAATTGGTGATGGTTGATCTGGATGTATGTTCTGAACATTGCTTCGAATCTTGAAATCTATGGAGATTTAGAACATTTGGATAGGAGATTTGAAATCCTGATGAAATTCTGAGTGAGATTGGTATAAGGATTGTTGTTTCTGGACACCTGCAACCACCTGCTCACCGGAGAAGACGACCGGAGTCTTCTCTAGCCACCACACTGAGTCTCACTCAGGCCAGTCTGAGTTTTGGATAAGATGATCTCTGGACCATTGGATCTCGCCTTTGACCTTGACTGACCACCAGATCCAATGGATGTGTTTTAATCTGAGAAGTGAAATTTTGAGTCCAAAACACAGGCGTTTAAATAATGTGCTGGCAACTTGTGGATGCTTGGATTGCTTGACTGGTCATCAGATCCATTTGCTCGTGTTTTATTTCAACATTTTATTTTCTTTTATTCCATTTTGTTTATTTTAAATGCTTTATTGATTCAAAATATCACAATAAATTCAATTTTGATCCAAATATTATTTTAAAAATATCTCCATGATCTTGAGAGAATTTGTGATTTTTTAAAATCAATAAAATGCATTTTCATGCATTTTTCATTTTAATTTGTTTTTTCTCATTTTGTTTAATTCTTTTATTTTTGCATATTTGATCATCTGTTTTGTTGAATTTTGTTCTTCCAATGGGTGATGAATTTGGCTTTGATTTTTTAGTATGTTTTAGGGTAGATATCCATGTTCCCTTAGGATTTTTGTTGGAATTTTAGAACAACTTTAGGTTCTGTTTTAGAGTCTTCCCTAATTTGTGGATCACCTTGATACCCTTCAATCTAGAAATTATTTAGGTGACTTAGAAGTTGAATTAGGCTTTAATATTTTAACCCTAGGCTGTTCAAACATGTATGTTCCTCTAGAAATTTTATTATAATTTTACAACTTTTTTTTCTATTTTAGTTGAATTTTGCAAGTTGCTTGTGCTTGTGATGTTCTATTTTGTGTGCCTTTGCTTGCTTGGTTTTGTTAGTAACTTTGGAGCTGGATTTGCTTGGTTTCCTTCTTGGGAGGTCTTCTAGTGTTGGTGTAGCTGCTGTGGCTTTAAGATTGGAGCTTGGAGTTGAAGTTTCCTTTTCTTTTAGGAGCTTTTTAGGAGCTTAGGAAATTAGGGTTTTAGGAAGAGCCATTAGAGCTAGTTTTGATTTTTTTCATCAAACATAGAATGCATTGTGTGCTTCTATTCTATCCAATGATGTAAAGTCCTCCTAGGGAAACTCCATCTCTCCTTTGGAGGGATGTGTGGTATGCCCATAGTTGAGTAGAACTTTGAGGATGCCTTTCCATTTCAATGTTGGTACTTGATGATTTCCTTTGGTCTTCATTTGGTTCTCAACATTGCAACTTTGATCTGAGTGATTATTCCTCTGCTTGAAGTGTGCTTGCTAGAGCTTGAAGATGAAGTTTGATGAAGCTTGAAGATAGAAGCTAGCTTGAGGATGAAGTCTTTTGCTGTCAACTTTGCTGTCAAGAGGATTTGCTGTTTATCTGCTGCTGTTGAGTATTGAAGTTGCTGTCTGTTGAAGACTGTTGTTGTTGCTTGGGATGCTTCCTCTGTTGTTGTATTGTCAGTTTGCTTGTGTTGATTACCCTTAGGTTTGAGGTGGAGCTTGTCTCCTCTTGCCTATTGTTTTCTTAGGTTTGAGGTTAAGCCGGACTCCCTTGCCTCGCTTGAACTGTTGCATAGCATGCATTTTACTGTTTACTGTTTACTGCTTGCTTTCTTTTGTTGTTTCCCTTAGGATCTCTGATTTCCTCTGTGCAAGGGGGAATTATGACAGACATTAGGTTTTGACCCATGCATGATAACTGTAGGTAGATTCCCTTTCAACCATAGTTTTAGGGTGTCTTTCTCTTCTTATCTCAAAACAATTCAAAAACACAGTAATAAGGTTAATTGAAGTTGTACGTTACGAGCCTTAAGCTATCCAGGAAAAGGTTGGTGGAGGGTCTCTCTCCAGTAATCTGGATGTTAGTATGGTACCCTTTGGGTGACATATGAAGCGTTCACTCTTTCATAAAAGATTCAAACAAACATTCAAACTCTGTTTTTGTCCTCTTGGGCCTTTAATCAGGAAAACCCTTTCATAAGGAGATAAAAAACTGTCAGACAGACTTGTGTCTTCCGTAGCCCGAACTACGTTTGCTCTGATCTTTCATGCCGTATGAAAGTACGTAGGCACGAGATGCGACGTCTCGGCGAGCAACCTTCCTCCCTTTAACCCGTAGTTAGGCAAACTACGTTGACTCTGATTTCTCGTTCCAGACGGGAATACGTAGGCATAAAGTGCGATACTTTGCCGAGTCATTTTCTTTTCTTTTTAACCCAGACCTTTAGAGTAGATAGAATAACATACCCTAGATAGAAAACAAGCATGGATCCCATCGATTACGACGGACGTGAGGGGTGCTAATACCTTCGCCTTGCGTAACCGACTCCCGAATCCAGGATTTGGTTGCGATGACCATTCCTTTCCCTCTTTGCATTAGGTTTACTCTGAGCGTTTCCTTTCCCTCTTTTGGGATAAATAACACACGGTGGTGACTCTTCTGTCATAGCCGGCGCCGATTTTCGCAGTAGCGACACCGTGATCGAGGAGAACACCCAACGGTAGGGTGATACCGGTGCGTCTTCTGAGGAAGCAGAAGAATTCATGAGGCTTATTAGAAAAAGTGACTACAAGGTGGTAGACCACTTAAAGCAAACGCCTTCGAAGATTTCCATCCTATCATTGTTGATGTGTTCAGTAGCGCATCGTTATGCGCTGTTGAAAGTTTTAAATGCGGGTTACGTACCCCAGGAGATTTATGTAAATCAGTTGGAGGGGGTAGTAGCCATTGTAAATGCTGGTAACAGTCTCGGCTTCACAGATCTAGACCTGACCCCTGCGGAGAGAAACCACAACCATGTTTTGCATATATCAATTGAGTGTAGGGGCTCTATGATGTCCCACGTTTTGCTAGATATCGGATTTTCCCTCAATGTGTTGCCTAAGAAGGCATTGATGAAGTTGGACACTAGGGGTTTAGTTTGTACGCCCAGTGATTTGATTGTAAGGGCTTTTGATGGTTCGAAAAGATCAGTATTCGGTGAAATCATAATACCCATCCAAGTGGGGCCTGAGATGTTTGACACTACGTTCTTCATCATGGATATCCAGCCGGCTTACAGCTGTCTGCTCGGTCGACCCTGGATACACTCTGCAGGGGAAGTTACGTCCACTTTACATCAGAAGTTGAAATATATGGTGGAAGGAAAGATTGTGATGGTGTGCGGAGAGGAGGACATTATGGTAAGCCATTTGTTTTCGTTTAAATATGTGGAAGTGGACAGGGAAATCCACGAGACGCTCTGTCTGGCTTTTGAAGTTGTTCCTGTTCAAAAGAAGCCTCCTGTGGTAGCCCAAGATTTAGAGGTCCCCATGTCGTCGTTGAAGGATGCCCGTGCTATTGTAGAGTCCGGTTCTTCTCAGAATTGGGGCCAAGGTCTCGAGGTTCCTGTTAAGCAGGACAAGTTTGGTATCAGATATCAGCCTTCTAGCTCTTTCCAGAGAACTCCAAAGTACAAAGGACCAGTTCTGTTTACCAGCAGTGGTGTGTATTTTGATACTATTAGTGCTGTTGAAGGTGATGGGGATGACAGTGAGTGTGATATGGATACCTGGATTCGTCCGTGTACTCCCGGAGAAAAGCTATACAACTGTCGCACCGAGGAAGTCATTCACGTTACTACTGCAGAGTAATGTCATTTGTTTCTTTTATGTTTGGTCCTACGTTCTGCCCAAGGCGTAGTGAACCAATCTGGGGGGCTTTGTTAATACTTTCATGTTATCATTAATAAAGGACGTTTTTGTATTCAAATATTGTGTTCCCTGTTTTTCTTGTTTTTATTTTTGCATTTATATTAACAAAGAAAAATGGCAATGTGTTTTGTTTGGTGCATAACATAATAAACATAAACATCCTCATGCAGGTCTTTTCTAGCAGATGCCATCGATTCAGGTTCAACTATGGCTTCATATGACTTTGATAATCCCATTTATCAAGCAGAAGAAGAGACTGCCGAAGACTGTGAACTCCCTGAAGAATTAGCCAGGCTTCTCAAGCAGGAGGAAAGAATCATCATGCCTCATCAGGAGGAGGTCGAAATTATCAATCTGAGTACCGAGGACGATAAGAAAAAGGTTAAGATTGGGGCCGCATTGGAAGACAGTGTCAAGAGAAGATTGGTTAAAATGCTCCACGAGTATAAGGATATCTTCGCTTGGTCTTACCAAGACATGCTTGGGCTAGATACAAATATTGTGGTACACCGGTTACCTCTCAGAGGAGAATGTTTGCCTGTCAAACAGAAGTTGAGACAGACAAGGCCTGACATGGCAGTCAAGATAAAAGAAGAGGTTCAGAAGCAGCTGGATGCTAGTTTTCTTGCTGTCACAAATTACCCTCCGTGGGTCGCCAATATTGTTCCTGTTCCTAAGAAAGATGGAAAAGTGCGAATGTGCGTAGACTATAGAGACTTAAACAAAGCTCAAAAGACGACTTCCCGCCCCCTCATATTGACGTGTTGGTTGATAACACCGCTCAATTTTCTGTGTTTTCCTTCATGGATGGCTTCTCTGGGTATAACCAAATCAAGATGGCCCCAGAGGACATGGAGAAAACAACTTTCATTACACCATGGGGGACTTTTTGCTATAAAGTGATGCCTTTTGGATTGAAGAATGCAGGGGCCACTTATCAGCGGGCCATGGTGACTCTCTTTCACGACATGATTCATCATGAAGTTGAAGTTTATGTTGATGATATGATTGCGAAGTCACAGACGGAGGAAAGACATCTGGTCGATCTTCTGAAGTTATTCGAACGGTTGAGGAAGTTCAAGCTGAGGCTGAATCCTAACAAGTGCACCTTCTGGGTGAGGTCTGGAAAGTTATTAAGTTTTATTGTCAGTGAAAAGGGTATTGAGGTAGATCCCGCCAAAATAAAAGCTATACAAGAAATGCTTGAGCCGAGAACGGAAAAGCAGGTTTGTGGTTTCCTAGGGAGATTGAACTACATTGCAAGGTTCATATCTCATCTTACGGCCACTTGTGAACCAATATTCAAATTTCTGAGAAAAGATCAAACGGTCAGGTGGAATGATAATTGCCAGAAGGCTTTTGAAAAAATAAAAGAGTATCTGCAGGAGCATCCAATACTCATGCCTCCAGTTGCAAGGAGACCACTGATAATGTACCTTATGGTTCTTGAGAATTTGATGGGATGTGTGCTCGGTCAACAGGACGAGTCAGGTAGAAAGGAGCATGCCATATACTACCTGAGTAAGAAATTTACTGATTGTGAGTCAAGGTACTCGATGCTGGAAAAAACATGTTGTGCACTCGCTTGGGCTGCTAAGCGTTTGAGGCAGTACATGATAAACCACACAACCCTATTGATTTTGAAGATGGATCCAATCAAATATGTTTTTGAAAAACAAACCCTCTCCGGGAGGATTGCCCATTGGCAAATGGTTTTGACGGAATATGATATTTAGTAGGTTTCCCAGAAAGCCATCAAGGGAAGCGTCCTGTCGGAATATCTAGCTGAACAGCCAGTGGAGGATTATCAGCCGATGAAGTTTGATTTTCCAGATGAAGATGTCATGTTTTTAAAGGAGAAAGACTATGATGAACCCTTGCCTGAAGAAGGACCTGAGAAGGGGTCTCAGTGGAAGTTGATTTTCGATGGAGCCGTTAATTCATATGGTAGTGGAATCGGTGCGATTATTACGACTCCTCATGGTGCTCATATACCATTCACCGCCCGGTTAACCTTCGCCTGCACCAATAATGAGGCTGAGTACGAAGCATGCATTATGGGTCTGGAAGAGGCCATTGATATGCGGATTAAAAATCACAATGTATATGGCGATTCGGCTGTGTTCGTCAACCAGATTAAAGGAGAATGGGAAACTCGTCAGAAAAACCTGGTGCCCTATAAGGATTATGTAAGGAGACTGCTGCCTTTCTTCGATAGAATCGAGTTCCATCACGTGCCGAGGGTTGAGAACCAGATGGCGGATGCGTTGGCCACTCTAGCCTCGATGTATAAAGTGAATTTCTGGAATGAAGCTCCGTCTATCACCATCAAGCGTCTTGATAGGCCAGCCTTCGTGTTTGCAATTGAGAAGACATCGGATGGAAAGCCTTGTTATTCTGATATCAAGCAATTTCTCAAGACTCAGGAGTACCCAGCAGGGGCATCCAGTAAGGATAAGAAGACTCTGAGGAGGTTACCCGATAATTTCTATCTGAACAAGGATGATGTGCTCTATAGGAGAAATTTTGACATGGTTTTGCTGCGTTGTGTTGACAGACTTGAAGCAAGCCTGTTAATGGAAGAGGTTCATGAGGGTTCTTTCGGTACTTATGCTAATGGGCATGCTATGGCTAAGAAACTGTTGAGACCTGGGTATTATTGGATGACGATGGAATCCGATTGCTTCAAATACGCCAGAAAATGTCACAAATGCTAGATCTACACGGATAAGGTGCACGTGCCACCTACCCCTCTGAATGCGATAACATCTCCCTGCCCCTTCGCAATGTGGGGAATTGATATGATATGAAAGATTGAGCCGAATGCTTCTAATGGCCATCGTTTCATACTGGTTGCAATTGATTACTTTACAAAGTGGGTGGAGGCAGCCTTGTATGCAAATGTGACGAAGCAGGTCGTCGCCCGGTTCATAAAGAGGGACATCATCTGCAAATACAGTGTACCTGAGCAGATCATTATAGACAATGGTTCGAATTTTAACAATAAGATGATGAAAGAGTTGTGCCAGAATTTCAAGATAGAACACCACAATTCTTCTCCCTACCGCCCGAAGATGAACGGTGCTGTTGAGGCAGCTAACATGAATATTAAGAAGATTGTGCAGAAAATGGTTATGACTTACAAGGACTGGCACGAGATGTTGCCCTTTGCTCTTCACGGTTATCGTACTTCGATACGTACATCAACCGGGGCAACTCTTTACTCACTAGTATATGGTACGGAGGCGGTCCTACCATTAGAGGTTGAGATTCCCTCTTTACGGGTATTGTCGGATGTGAAGCTTGACGAAGCTGAATGGGTACAGACTAGGTTGAATTAGTTGAATTTGATTGACGAGAAGAGGTTGGCTACCATCGCCCACGGTCGGTTGTACCAGAGTAGGATGAAGAAGGCCTTTGATCAGAATGTGCGTCCTCGGTGTTTTCAAACAGGCAATCTGGTGTTGAAAAGGATTCTTCCTCCTTAAACAGATCACAGGGGCAAGTGGACTCCTAATTACGAAGGTCCGTATGTGGTAAGAAAGGTTTTCTCAGGCGGAGCCTTATTACTATCTACGATGGATGGTAAAGATTTTTCGTCCCCTGTGAATGCGGACGTAGTCAAAAAATACTTTGCTTAAAAAACGACCCGCTGGACACAAGAAGAAAGTCCAGGCAAAAATGGGCATCTCGGCGAACCAAAAAAAAGGAAAATGGTTAGGGCAAAAATTAGGGATATATAAAAGAAAAAATGGTAAACCCGCAGAGTCGAAAACCCGAAAGGACGGCTTTGGCAAAAATGGGTATCCCAGTGGATTGAAAACCCGAAAGGGCGATCCAGGCAAGAGTTAGGGATTCAAAAGCAAACGGGTACGATCCGCGTTCGATTTGTGAACTTGCGAACGGTTATCCTAAAGGAAAGGAATCAGTCCAGTCAGTCTTTTCGGAAAGCGAAGTAGGGGGATCTTTGAATACATATGGGTCATAGCTGAAGCGTTATATGGTCGATGTCTTTTTCCACATTGCCGACATGTGTATATCTTCTTTTATTTTTGCGCAATTACCTCTTTCTAGGAATTGCATCCAAATTGTAATTTGCCTATTCACAGGACCTTTATCAATAAAAGTATTCACTTCAGATAAATATCTTTCTTTCTATGTTTTTACTATTACTGTTTTGTTTACAAAAACGTCTGATATTTTGATAAACATTACATATAAAAACACGAAGCTTTACAGAGCATAAACGAAAGAAATGACTTTATTCTAACGGCCAGTATCATGAATGGTTACTGAGGTAGCCAATGCACGAGTTTGGTTTATTGTTGTTTAATTGCAGGAGTGCAGGAGTGTAGGATTATGCCCAACAGAATATTTCCCCCAGCAATTAAGGCATGGTACAGGGTGGTTCATACTCCCGTGGTGGAGGTCAGCGTTGATATTCACAGATTAATCCCCTACAAATTTACGGAAGTAAGTGTTCTTCCCCATAAGCGGAAGTGTACCAATCTCCAGTAGAGTAAAGCAGGTAAGAGCCCCGGTCAAACTTATTCTCTAGCAGTATTAGTGTCCTCGGCGTTCGTCCCTAACGGAGTTGACGTTCCCAAGCAGAGTTGATATTGATTCCCCCTACGAAGCAGGTGTTTGAGCGTAGTTGGATCCGTTCTCCGATAGTGTGGAGTTCGAAAAGTCTCTGACATTCCCCAGCTGGGAGGTCGGTTGTATGGCGTATCCCGTGCATAGCAGGTTATTTTCCAAGCAGAGTGGGACTGATACGTTGTCCTTGACTCCCCACTGAGTGGAGCTTTGATCTCTTCCCCAGACAGAGCGGATTTTTATCCCCCAGTAGGTTGTCTATTCCCCAGGAGAGTCTAATCATACTTGGCACCTTCTGTTGTTCCCCAGCGGAGTCGGTTTCACCTTTCCAGCATTTATTTTGCTGGAGTAATTCTGTGATACCCAGTTTTCCCCGGCGGAGCCGATCTCTCTTCTCTAGCATTTATTTTACTAAGGGAGATCCATTTGCATTTGGCATCGTCGCATAGCATCCTCCCAAATGTGTAGCATTTCCATTTTGTATGGAGTATTACGCCATTCTCAAACATATGCATCGGAAACATAAGCCAGGTTTGGTACCGATTACCGTTAAGAACGAAGATTGTTTGATTCAGGATATGGTTGGAAGCATTCCCGACATTGGCTGTCTGCTCTTCTTCCCAATGGAGTCTTATTGATCCAGACCCCACTGTGAGTCCGTTGATTCTCTTATTCCAACTCTTGGTTGGCATTCCCCAGCGTAGTCCAATTTGTGGTGACTGGTGTTTTGGTAAGTCGGGGTGTCTTGTCCTAGCTTTTAGTTAGTAATCTCTGGTTTCCCCTTCGCAGAATCTTCGTTCCAACTTTTGGTTGGCAATCTTTATTATTCTAACCCTTGGTTAGTAGTTGTTATCCTAACTCTTGGTTAGTGGCATTTTATTTCAACTCTTGGTTGATAATTTTGGGTGATCATCTCAACTTTTGGTTGGTAGTCTCCTGTGGTGGAGTCAGCTTCGTGTGACGTCCCTTAGCTATCCTAACTCTTGGTTAGTAGCTTTTGATCAATGAGGGTCTTTCCTCCGGCAATCCTAACTCTTGGTTAGTAGCTTTTGTTCCAACTCTTGGTTGACAATCTTTGCAATCCTAACTCTTGGTTAGTGGCTTTTGTTCCGACTTTTGGTTGATGAGGATTTATTTTCCTGACAATCATAACTCTTGGTTAGTGGCTTTCGTTCCGACTTTTGGTTGATGAGGATTTATTTTCTTGACAATCCTAACTCTTGGTTAGTGGCTTTCATTCTGACTTTTTGTTGATGAGGATTTATTTTCCTTGTAATCCTAACTCTTGGTTAGTGGCTTGTGTTCTGACTTTTGGTTAGCAGCCTGGTTTACCAACTTTTGGTTTGATGTTATCCCTCGCAGTCGTTTTTCCGACTATTGGTTGGTAGTCCCCCTTTTACTCTTCCAACTATTGGTTGGCGGTCTTTATTCATTGTTCCGACTATTGGTTGGTGGTCTTTATTCATTGTTCCAAATATTGGTTGGTGGTCTTCTTTCGACTCTCCCAACTATTGGTTGGTAGTCCTTCTTTTACTCTTTCAACTATTGGTTGATAGTTGTCCTGTGGCGGTTTCAACTATTGGTTGGTAGTCTCTTCGTTGTTCCGACTATTGGTTGGTAGTCTCCTCGTTGTTCCGACTATTGGTTCGTGGCTTTATTCTACGGTTTCAACTATTGGTTGATGCTTTGATTCTAACTATTGGTTAGTATCTTTGTTTTCCAACTCTTGGTTGGTATTCCAGAGTTTGTTTCCCAACTCTTGGTTGGTATCCGTAGTGATTTTCCAACTCTTGGTTGGTATTCCCGAGTTTGCTTTCCAACTCTTGGTTGGTATCCTTCAGTTGTTTCCCAACTCTTGGTTGGTATCTGTTGTTGGTTTCATCCCAACTTTTGGGTTGGTATTCCCGAGTTTGTTTTCCAACTCTTGGTTGGTATCCGAGTTTGTTTCCAACTCTTGGTTGGTATCCTTTAGTTGTTTACCAACTCTTGGTTGGTATCTGTTGGTTGTTTCATCCCGACTCTTGGTTGGTAGCCATGGTTTGTTAGTCCGACTCTTGGTTGGTGTTCCTTAGTTTGTCTTCCAACTCTTGGTTGGTAGCCTTCAGTTGTTTACCAACTCTTGGTTGGTGTACCTGTTGGACGTTATCCCGACTCTTGGTTGGTCTCCGTTGATCTTTGTCCCAACTCTTGGTTGGTATCCGAGGTTTTGTCACCCCAACTTTTGGTTGGTATCCTATCTGTCTGTTGTTCCAGCTCTTGGCTGGTATTCCGAGTTCGCTATCCCGACTTTTGGTTGGTGTTTATTGTCGGTTTCGTCCCAACTCTTGGTTGGTATATTTGGTTGTTTTCCAACTCTTGGTTGGTATACGTTGGCCTTTGGTTGTTCCAACTCTTGGTTGGTGTTCTCCGGGCGTTTTCCCGACTTTTGGTTGGCATCTTTTGGATGAATTTCAGATTATATTGGATTATTATCCTTGGCATATCGGTATTCCAACCCTTGGTTGGCAGTCGCTGTTTTGTGTTCGTGCAGGTTGCAAATTTTCGGGTTTGTCGATATTCAATCACCTTTCACTTCGATTGGTTGAAGGTTCTTCACCTCTCATCCAGTCCGGTCCAAGTCGTTTTAATAGGGGCAGCTGTTACACCCCAAAATTTGCCCCAACTTTTTGCTTTAGCTGGCTTTCATTTCATTGCATTCATAGCATTAGCATTTGCATACCATAGTCCATGAACAGGGGATTGAGAGGTGTGTGCTTATCAAGAGAGGGCCATCAAAGGTCTAAGCCTATTCAAGGGGTTATATTCGAGCTATCGAGTGCTTATCATTATCAGAAGAATGGCAAAGCTCATCAAAAGGAGTGGTTTGGGTTAAGAATGGTGTACCTCCTATCTTGGGGGTCTATGAAGGTCATCAAGTGGTTTTAAATCCATGGGTATGGATGGAGAATATTGAGAGAGCTCATGGGATGTCTTGACAATCATTTTTGAAGCTTATGTCAGTCATTGTACCAAGTGTGTGAAGCCACAACAAAGATTGATGCAATTAGGGTTTTCACCTGGTCAACCCTAAGTCAACAGTTGAACTGAAGGAGATTAAGACTCAATTCCAAGTCTTTGTGATCATGTGATGTTGTGTTGAGACATGCCAAAGATTATTCCAAGATCATTTTGTCAAGATTCAAGAGTGTGAGAAGTTGCTAGGCTAGGGTTGCTAAGTTTGACAGTGTAAAATCCCCTAGTTTAGCGCCTAACTTCAAGACCACATAACTCAAGATGCAAGCCTCATCTCATCTTGACATAAACATGAGACTTATAGAGCATGTTCATAACTTTAATTTAAGTATTATAATTCATTCATTGGATTTCTAGAACTCAAGTTATGAGGCAGACAAGTTACGGGTCATCAGATGAATGTGATTTTAATCATCAAAAGTCAACCAACTTCCATGCCATTTTTGACCAAGAAGGATGTCTCTCCTCAACTTTAGGTCAACATGAAAGTTGTTCCTCATGATCTTACCTTTCCAAAAAGTCCTAGAAGTCCTTATTTTGAGTTGTAGGACTTAAGTTATGAGCTTGACAAGGAAAGGGTATTTTGGAAAAGTGAGATTATAGGCCATTTTCATTATATGTCCATTTCACCAATTTACACACTTCAAATGGAAATATTTCCAACATGAAAGTTGCTCCAAATGGGGTGATTTGGTCAATCAAACCTCAAGGGATCATTGACATATCTTGGATAAGAAAGTGCTTGGAGAAATTTTCATGAAAGAAAGCTTTAAAAGCCCTTAAAAGTCAAGAATTCAAATCAATTCATTTTGGAACTAGTTCATGTCATGTTGGTACATTTTTTGAGTGCAAATAATTTTTTAAGAACAATGGGAATATTACCAATCAAATTTGAAGTCATTTACTTGGCAATTTTTATGGTTTCTTGAACTTTAAGTCACAAATGCAAAATCAACCATCCATTCAATTCCAAGGTATTAATCTCAGCCCTACATGTTTCTGTATCATAAGAAACTGATATGAACAAAATTGGAAGCTTCCACACACCATGTTCATGGAAATTACAAAGGAAAAAGTGAAGAAAAATGTGAAAATTAAAATTGGACTTTCAACCATTTTTGGGCCTCCATTGTAGCCCAAATTACTTCTATATATGTTCATGAATGAGTTTATAGCAAGTTTGGTGATGGATTGAGCAAGAGGAGGTAAGAAGCACTTGAAAAAAGCTTGTTAGAGGTGAAAATTGAATTTCTACTTTGAAGCCATTTCAGAGGGAATTAAGGATTCAAGAAGCTTCTCCAAGCATCATTGAACGATTTTGAACAACTTTGATCAAAAATTTGTGCAAGAACACTACACCATTGAAGCTCCGAACAAGGTTCTTATTTCTCATCCATACACTCTGTTCTTGATGAGTTATTGCGCCATTTTACATAATTATGATCCTTGGAGTATGTAGAAGCTTTTAGGATTAGTTTGGTTAAGTTCCATGAAACTTCAAGAATTGACACCCTAGGTTGTAGTTTGATTTTCTCTCTTGCTAGTGGATGAAAATGGAAAAGAATTTGATATTCATGATGTAGGAAGTGAGAGGAAGAGATTAGTATCTTAAATTTTGAGTTTTGAGAAATTTGATAATTCTTGAAGATTCTTGGATGATATTGATTTCTGAGTTTTAATGGAGGAAAGTGAAAATAAATTGCATATTTGGATTCTACACTAAAAAATACACAAGTTTGGTTAAAAAAAATCAAGTTTTGGTTAAGAAATGAGAGAGTTGGATTTTTGGCTAGAGGTTGAAGATGACCGGAGCTCATCTTCGGCCAGCCCCCCACCGCGTGATCCACCGTGCACAGTACTCCCTCCATTTTCGTTTTGAATTGCCAGCTCGCGTACCAACCGTGCGATTGCGCTGATCTTGGACTTTTTCATCCCATCGTGCGACCTATGTCAGTTCGCGAATTGGCCCTCTCCACATAGTGAAACGCTGAGTTTCACTTAGTGAACTCAGCTGGGATTTGTTCACTTTTCTATCCACACCCCATCAGCGAGGCCCAATACGAAACAGCACGTAGGAACAGTACTAATTGCACCCCTTGTAGTTTCTTCATTTAATTTCTTTTTCTTTTATTTTTCTGTTTTGATGGTTGTTTGATTTTAATTCCAAATAAATACTTAAGTGCTTCAATAAATTTTGAAAAAAATGATGTAGCTAGTTTAATATATCTAGAATTTTGTCATTTTTTTTAGTTTCAGTTTTCATGCATTTTTCAATTAATTGCATTTTTCCATTTTAATATTTTTTAATGATTGAAAAATTGCATGCCATGCTTTGTGATTTTCTTTCTCTTTCAATAATCCATATTAATCTATGATTTTTTGTATAGTGAATGTTGTTACATTATAGGAGATTTTGTGATTTTTCTTACCTTTTTTAGATGATTCTAAGATTAGTTTTGGATTAGGTTTATAGGGCTTTCCCCATTTGGACTTTCCTTTGACACCTTTTAGTTTAGCCTTTAAAAAGGGACCATAAACTTTGAATTAGGATCTGATATTTTTACCATAGGTTCTTAATACCTTTAGGACCACTTAGAATTTTTGATAGATTTTTAGGAGTTGATTTACTATTTTAGTTAGATTTTACATCTAGGCTGTTTGTAGGATGCCTCTAGCATAGTACCCCGCCATAGTTGAACTTCAAAAGTGACCTTTAGTTCATGATAAGTTTCCAAACCTTTTCTGATGGTTTAGTAGACATGTTGATGCGTCTATAGATTGAATCTTAGGGTTTAATTTTGTGCATTAGTTCCCTTTAGAGAGTTGCTTTTAGAGCTTGTGGAATTAGGATTTTTAGAGCCTTTAGGAGTTTCTTCCTTTTTAATAATTGTGGTTTGCTTTGGTTTGCATTCCATTTCTTATCCAATGATGAAATCTTACTTTGTGGGAGCCTAGTCCCTCCTTTGGAAGGACTAAAGGCCTACCACAAAAGGTAAAACCTTTGAGGATACCAATCTTAGATGAGTGGTTGAGTGCCATGATGGATTCCCTTGGTTTCCATCATGCTTCCCCTCATCATGCAATAATCTTTGTGTTAGTTCATATCATCTCTTGGTGGAGCAAGTTGAAGCTTGTAGATGAAGTCCTTATTCCCTTCTCTCTTGATGGATAGCTTGGATAGATAACTTGGACTAGAAGACAGACTGTCAGGCTGCTAGAGAGTTGTTGTACTGCTCTGCTGTGTTTGCTGTTTAACTGTATTTGTGTGACTGCTTATTTGGTGTGTTGCATTAGAATGGGCTTTCATGTAGTTGGTTCTAGGCCTAAGTGCATTGAAAGGTTGAGCTTGCCTCCCTTTGCTTGTTTGCATTAGAGGTTGAGTCTGTCTCCCTCTGCTTGTATGTTACTGTTTGGCTTTGCTTGTTGGCTGAAGGTTGAGTTTGTCTCCCTTGCCTGTGTATTGTGTCGCTTTTGCTTGTTTTCTCTAGAAGTTTAGTTTGTCTCCTTCTACTTGTATTGTTGCATTGCATGCATTTTACTTACCGTTATTCTTTCAGATTATTTCTTTTGTTGTTTCTTTCCTTTGCCATGTTCCCTTAGGGACTCTAACTTCTCTTGTTCAAGAGAAGTTATGACAGACATTAGGGTTCTAGCCATGCATGATAACATTAGTTAGTTCCCTCATAACCTCAACCATAGGATGAATCCTTGGCATGACAACTGTTAGGACTTGATAGTTTCCCCTTAGTTGTGTCCGTTCTCTTCTCATCTTCAAACAAATCATAATACAGTAATAAAGGTTAATTGATATTGTACGTTACGAGCCTTAAGCTACTTAGGAAATGATTATACGAGGGTTTACTTCCAATAATCAGGATGTTTAGTATAGTACCCTTTGGGTGACATGCGACGCATTCGCTCCTAAGTCATAGTCTCTAGTGCGATATGAATTGCGGACATCCATAAAAAACACTTCTTCCATAAAAGACAGAAATCAAATATCAAACCTTCTTTTTGCCCCGTGGGCCCATAATCCGAGGAAAAAGTTTTCAGAGAAAAGAGTGTTGTTAACTCTTAGTTCTACCGCAAACGGTAACGCCTAAGTCTCCAATGGTCAAGCTGCATACACCAACTGCTGGAACTGTTTGTTAACCGTACTCGGATAAAAAAAGACAAACCTGTGTCCCTTTTATCCTGAACTACGTTAGCTCTGATCTCTCAAGCCTATTGAGAGTACGTAGGCATAAGATGCGATATCTTGGCGAGCAACCTTCCCTTCACCCGTAGTTAGCCGAACTACGTTGACTCTGACTTTCCCATTGCACAAAGGGAATACGTAGGCCCAGAGCAGTGACGCTCTGTCGAGTCACCTTTCTTTTCCTTTTTCATTTCTTTCAAGCCAGCATTGATAGGTAGATAGTTAAACCGACCCGTCAGATAAACACAACAAGCATGGATCCCATCAAGTACGATGGACGTGAGTGGTGCTAATACCTTCCCCTTGCGTAACCGACTCCCAAACCCCGAGATTTGGTTGCGATGACCTATCTTACCCCTTTTCGTTAGGTTTTTCCGATCGTTTCCTTTCCCTTCCTATGGGATAAATAACAAAAGGTGGCGACTCTTCTGTTTTTCCGGCACCTTATTTTCACAGTAGCGACACTGTGCTGATGCACATTATGTTTGAAACCTTAGATTGACATCTAGGTTCTTTACCCAACTCTATGTCCTATTGACATGGGATCCCTCTTAGGAGAGCCTGGCCTTCCTTAGGAAGTGCTCTATGCATTCCTCAAGAGGTGGAGCCTATGATGGACTCCTGTGCTGATGCACATTAATCACCTGTGCTGATGCACATTAATCAAGTGTTTTAGATTGATATCTAGGTTCATATTGTCGCTTCCGCGAAAATAAGGTTCCGGCAAAACAGAAGAGTCGCCACCTTTCGTTATTTATCCCTCGGAACGGGAAAGGAAACGATCGGAAAAACCTGACGAAAAAGGTATAAGACAAGGTCATCGCAACCGTTGTCTGGGTTCGGGAGTCGGTTACGCAAGGAGAAGGTATTAGCACCCCTCACGTCCATCGTACTCGATGGGATCCACGCTTGTTGGTTTGTCTACGGGTGAAAAACAATCTATCTACGGCTACTAGATCTAAACGGAAAGAAACTGACTCGATAGAGCGTCACACTCTATGCCTACGTATTCTCATCAGAGAATGAGAAATCAGAGTCAACGTAGTTCGGGAAACTACGGGGGAGTTTGCTCGGCAAGACGTCGCGTCTTGTGCCTACGTATTCTCGTCAGAGAAATCAGAGCATGACGTAGTTCAGGCTAACTACGGCTAGACAAAGGTGTTCTCGGTCACACAGGGGTGAGAGAAAAGGTTGACGATACTAGCGTGCGCATTCTAGCAGTTAGGTGGACGCTGCTCAACCATTGGAGACTTAGGCGTACCTGTTTGCGGTAAGAACGGACGTAGTATGTTGGGTTTAAAGGTATGGGACCCTACGGGAACTAGAACTACGGTCTGGTCTCAAATGCACTAGGGCAAGAGAAAAGGATAACATCAGTCGTCAGCGGGAAAGTCTCGATCGCACGGCAGCGAGAGAACAGAAAGGTTAGTTGTTAGTGTGCTCGCTAGGATATCGCATCCTATGCCTACATATTCTCATCAAAGAAAATCAGAGCAGCTGTAGTTCAGCCTACTACAGCTAAACGGGGAAACGGGAAGGGGTGGTAGCTCACTAGGATGTCGCATCCTATGCCTACGTACTCTCGTCTGGTACGAGAGATCAGAGCAAACGTAGTTCGACTACGGGAAAGGTGAAAGGTGGCTCGCCAATACATCAGTATTGTGCCTACGTATTCTCGTCAGAGAATTCAGAGCTTGACGTAGTTCGGGGGACTAACGAGTCTCGATTGCACGGGGGCAAGAGAAGGGGTTTCAGTCGCCTGAACGCGAGAGAAAAGGGTTTCGATCGCACGGGGGAGAGAACAAAGAGGAAGCAGGCCTACGCCTAAACGGGAAGGAACTCGGGACACACACGCAAGAACCTAGGACGTAGGAGTGAATGTGTCGCATGTCACCCAAAGGGTACCATACTAGACATCCTAGACGATTGAGAAGAACTCCTCAACTGTCATTTCCTACGTATCTAACGATACAGCTCACAACACTCGACGGTTGCTTGAAAACTTGAAGAAGACGATGATGATGATGAACGAAGCAGCTCCTGGGCTCCCGACGTGCGCGCAAGCTCCATTCCAATCTTCTCCTCTCTGGATCTTTGACGATGACGCTCGAATCAAGAACAATGTAACGCTTAGACCGTCATGGTTCGACTTATACGAGAAATCGAACTCTAAGAGGTAGTGTATTGATATCCGTGTCAAAGACAAGATGGAGAAATGATATCGAAAATCATTCTCCAATTGAATCGTGTCACACGGCCAGCCAGAAATAAAATCGAAGATAAAATCAGATAGAAACGAAAATAGGAGAGAAAATAAGAGACAAATCCACTAACAAATAGAAATAAAATGCTACTCCTAAAGATACGACAATTAAATTCTACTAGAAAATATTCTAAGAAATATAAAGGAAATGCGTATAGAAAATAAAATAAGAACAATTCTATCTAAAATATTCTATAATATTCTATGAAGAAAATAGAAATACTATATTAAATCTATAATACCCTATAATATGCTAAAAAGTAATAGAATATAAATTCTATAAAACTATGCATTAATGTCCTAGGAAAATAAAACTATAATCCTAAAAAAAATAGAACTATATCTATTACACTCATTCATCCAATACAAGGGAGAAATTAAAATAAAAGGGGAGGGGGTACAAACTGCAGACTGGGGGTGAATGCAGAAAAAATACAGGGCCCAGCCCACAAAGCAATGGTCAGAAAAAACAAAAAAGGGGACAGGGGGTGCATCAGAAATTACAGGGGCTATGCTTCAGCAAAGATACAGGGCCCAGCCCAATAAACTCAAACACACCAAAACGGGGAGGGGGGAAGAAAAAAAAACGGAGGTGCCAATCAGAGTGGGCCTAGCCCAACTACACACACGGGGAGGGGTGAATGTTTGGAAACATAGGGTGTACGGGCAAAAACCAATTTGGGCCTGACCCGGTCCCCTTGATAGCCACGTGATCCACGCTTCAGCAAAACCTAATCTCTCAATCATCCAAACACTGTTCACGCCGTCCTTCCCTTCTCAGCCTCTCTCTCTCGTTTCCTCTTCTCTCTCACAAACTCTGAGATCAATCTCAAATCCAAATCGTTTTACAACATACCAAACAAATGAACAACAAAAAAGCAAATCTCCGGATCTAATCATGTGTCTTTTGATATTCTTGAAGAAGTTGGTGAATGTTCTTGAAGAAGCAATGAAGATCTGGAGAACTTCTTTAAAGATTTGATAAAGAATCATGAAGTTGATGGATGGTGATGTTGATGACGAAGTCTCGTTGTAGATCTGAAGAGGTTTGGCGTTGGATCTTGATGTAGATCGTTGGACATCCTCTGGAGAACGACGAAGACGATGAAGGTTAAGATGAACGTCCTACGGATTTTGAAACTCGATGAAGCTGACGAGCTTGGATGCAGTTCGTATGGACGTATGAAGAGCGTTCTTGAAGCTTTTTCTGGAGATCGCGGTTGTTGTTCATGATGTCCATGGCAGATCTGGAAAATCGGTGGAGATGATGATGAACAACGGTGGATGAAATGATGAACGAAGATTATGAGATCTGGAAACAATTTGAACGGACGAGTTGTTTGAAGATCTAGATCGGGAGTTCGTGATGAACGTGATGAAAGTGGAACGAAGATGATGAGGATCCTGGATCTGGATGAAGATCGCGAGGATTGATGAATCTCTAAAGTTCACTGAAGATTCTTGAAATCTCCTGGAAAAAGTATGAAGATCGGGACGCAGATTTGCTGAACATTGAGCGAAAACGATGAATGTTTGAAGGAATTTCTGGAAAAGCTTGTTGAACAATGAACAATCTAGATGAATGTTCTTGAATTTTCCGGCAACAGTTGCAGAATCCGAAGAGATTCTGGCCGTGAAAACCACCGTGAGATTTCTCCGGTGATGTCCTCTGGTAGTTTGCATGGCCTCCGGTGAAGTCTCTGGTGAGGGATTGGTGAGTGGGACAGGTGGCGTCAGGTGGACGCGTGTGTATATGTGGCGTGCATGCAGAGAGGGTGAGGTGGAGGCCACGTCTGGGGTGAGGTGGCGGTGAGAGGAAGCATGCAGTGAATGAAGTGGCAGCTTCTGGGTGCGTAACGTGGAAGATAGAAATGAGGTGGGGGACCCTCATGCACACGCGTGGGACTGCATTTATACTGCCAAGTGGCATATTTGGGCCCCCAAAAATGGGACACATGGCCCACGAAAATTAGACTTGATTAACAGCTAATGAACCTGATTAAACCCAATTAACACATGATTAACCCTAATTAAAAATCCAATTAATACTAAACAGAGATTAAAACTGCAGTTAAAGCCTAAATGACAATTAAGACCATTCTAAACCTAATTAAAATGAATTAAGACCCTAATTAACATCTAAAAAGGTGATTAAGATCTAATTAATCTCTATTAATTCCTAAAAGAATTTAAAATCTAATAACTTCTAAAATCTATTAAATCTATTAATTCTATTTATCTCTAAACAAATAAAAATAGAAAAAACTCTATTAATCCTATTTAAAAATCCTAGTAAGGGAAATATCCTATTAAAAATCATTTTAAAATATCTACTTAATATCTAAAAACATGATTTATTCTAAAAGGGAAAATTGATATTAAAACTAAAAACTATTTAAAAACAATTAATATCTATTAAAGCTATTAAATAAAATCTATCTAATACCTAGAAAAATCAATTAAATCCATTAAAAAATTCTAGAAAATAAGGGGAAAAATCTAAAAATACCGCACAACCAATTAAATCGATTAAAAAAAGGATGCGCGAATACAGCGAAATAAGCGGTAAAAACCAGACACCGAGATGTCCTCAAAAACAACAGCGAGAGCTGAAAACACAGGGAACGGGCATCGATTCTCAAAATACGTCCTCGTATTGGCCTGAAATGCCTGAAGCGCGATCAAAGGGCTGTAATCCCGATAAAGTCAATCTGACTGGAAAAAATGCAATGTACGTGGTATGCAAATGCAAACTGAAATGAGTCAAAACATGAACCAAATTGCGATAGGTAGTTGGTCAAATATTAGGGTGCAACAGCTGCCCCTATTCAAACGGCTTGGACCTGAAGGGTTGAAGCGAACGGCTTTCAAACATTCAAAGGTGGAAGACGGTTGAATACCAAAGATCCCGGAAATTTGCCAACTACACAAGTACACGGTACTCTGATAGGAACAAATCTTCGAAAACTGAAATCATAGCTGCACGGCAACTAGCTGGAGAAATACTGATATGAATCTCCGTCAGGATGATTCTCTGATTTATCTGATATCATTGCGTCCTCAAATCATCGAGGGATCACCGGTTACACGGTAACGGGCGATCGACCAACCGCACAGGTATACGATACTCTGATTGGTAGGAAAATCTTCAAAACTGAGCATGACGATTGCACAGCAACTCGTTGGGGAATTGGTCACACGGTAACCGGGGAAAAGTCTGATTTTAAGTCTCCGTCAGGATGATCATCTGATTTTGCTGTAGGTATTCGTCCTCAAGTCATCAAGGGGTCACTGGTCACTCGGTAACCGGTAATGGATGGTTGATTATACCGTCAGGCGTTCTGTGTCATAGCAGAAGAATTCCTCGGGACTCGTCAGGTCATTAGGAACTTTTAAACAATCAAGTTAATCATGTCGTCGGACATTCAAAGACATTTTCGGGCATCAGCCGGACTTCATCAGTAAGTCGAGAATAGAATTCTCGGTCAATCATGAACCAATTGGGGATATCCAAACTTCTGCCATCAGGTGCTCCGCATCCGCTAGGAGAACTGCTTCGTTAATACCGTTGGACTTCATCAGTAAGTCTGGGGTTTCGGGCACCGCTGCCAGACTTCAATCATCAAGTCTTCCAAGGAAAGTTCAACTTTTCTGTTTAAAACCTGCTGGGGATGACGCATCTCCACTGGGGATTCTGGATAACTATCAAGTAACTCTGCTTCGGGGGATTCAGAAATCATTATGACTGAATCATCTCTGCTGAGGAAATCAAGAATCATCTTGAACAAATAACTCCGTCGGGGACTTCAAGAACCATCCTGAACCAATAACTCTGCTGGAGATTTCAGGAACCATCCTGAGCAAACACTCTGCCGGAGATTTCAAGCCTCAACTTGAGCAACCAACTCTGGCGATTTCACTGGGGATTTTAAGAATCATCTTAAACAATCAACTTCGCTGGGGAATTCAAGAATCATCTTGAGCAAACGACTTTGCTGGGGAGAATTCAAGAATCATCTTGATCAAACCATTCTGCGGAGGAATACCTGCAAAACAAGGACGGTAACGCCCTAGCTCATGTTTCGTATGCATATGCTTCGACAATGGCGCAATGCTCCACACGGTGGAAATGCTACGTGTTTTTTAGGTAAATGCTATGCAATCATGCAAGATGCTATGACCCCATCAGCAAAATAAATGCTGAAGGGAGAATCCTCCTGTCAAGGGGAAAGAACCACTCTGGTGGAGGAAGGACTCATCCTGCCAAGGAGAAGGAGTCACGCCAATCTCAATCGGACTCCGCCTGGGGAAATGATCTTCAGTTGACTGCTGCAGGGGTATAAAGCTCTACGAGAACCTGAACCTGCTCATCTGGGTATTCTAACCACAAAATGTCGAGGAAAACAATGTCAATCGCAGAAATAAACTGCGCGGCCTTCGCGGCAAAACTTTCCTGGAGATAACGACTCCGGTGGGGAAATACAGCATCAGCTATTCAACAATCTCTACTGGGGACGACCAATCATGGCCCGAACTGCTTTCCAAGGACTCGACTCCCTTGGGGTTTTGCATACTCGGCTGGGGAAGAAGAAATCATCCTGCTTACTGGGGAGAGTACGACTCTGTGGGGAATTTCAATTCTGCCGGAGACTTCAGTCTGGAACTATCAACTACTACACACTTCAGTATAACTCAGCTGGGGAGATGACGTTCCTTCAGGATACATTTGATTGGGGAGAGAATCTTCTCTACCTGGGGATACATATCAATGCTCTTGGTCCCGCATTCAGACTCTGCAGGGAGATGCTGCTACCCTCTATCAGAGATATCAATCCTGATCTGCTGAGGATAATCTTGCATACGCCTTACGGAGACTTACCCTTCTGGGTAACGCCTGCTGGACTATCAAGTCTGATGAGGAATACATGTGTATCAACACTGCTGGGGATATCAATCTTTAGTTACTCATTGTACAACTCTGTTGGAGACATACTGATCCTATCAAGGACACACCTCTGGCGACTGCGGAAGATAACAATTGATCACTGAAATTGAGTCTCACTTCATTGAGGAAAACAACCTTGAACGGTCCTTTTAGATCACCCTAAGTCCTTATAGGGTACGAAGCAATCTGCTGAGCAATAACTATTCTCTGTCTGACATCAAAATCTACCCGTCTGGAGATTACTCAGTGAGGGAATCAACGCCGACCTCCGCTTGAGGAATGAGTCAATGACCTGGATTCGGAGGGGCAAGGAGTCAAACTTGGACTCTGTGGGGATACAACATTGCATCAGTCCCACTGCTGGGGGAAATAAACCCAAATCTGTCGGTCAGGGAAAGCTTCAAGCTCAACCAACTTAGGAAAATAGCACATCAGGCTAATCACCGTTCAACGCTTGGGATGGCCATACTCTGCCGGGAACATCAATCAAACCCTGCTGAAGATAATCTTGACCTTACTCTGATAAGGGATACATGCCATCTCAACTTGCTGCAATCTCAAACTGCTCAGGGAAAACAATCTCAAACTGTACATCTTTGCTGAGAAAATAATCCTGATTCAACAACATCAACACAGGGAATACAGAATACCAATCATGGAGCTGGGATCACTCAAGCCTTGTGTCGGGGAATGTGACAACATACGAGTCACTAGGAATCATCGTGTCGGATACACTTAGGCTTTTTCTGGTTTAGGGATAGGTTTATGGTGATAGGGGTTTATTTCTGGTTACCAACAAAATGGATTTATAAGGGAAATACTAGACGAGAACTAGCATTTGAGGGTAGACTACCAGACGAAAACTGGTGGCAGAATATGTTAGGTTGTCAGACGAGAACTGACTTACTGTTTGCCAGACGAAAACTGGACTTTAAAACTGTGTTAGCCAGACGAGAACTGGTTGAACAATAGGTTGAGGAAAAGGTGACCAGACAGGGCTGGTTTCTGGTTTGGATTTCAGACGAGAACTAATCTCCGGCTTTCCAGACGAGAACTGGACTTTAAAACGATTTGGTTATAAGGTTCTGTCAAGTAACAGGTTAGGCTGTAGGATAACAATCCAATGGCAGCAAGACTTCTTCAGAAGGTTCAGGTTTTTGGTAGGGTAATGACACGATTCCCCGACACTCAACTCTTGCTAGGGTGAACAAACTCATTTGAACAACTTGCCCCAGTGCAATTCAACTTGCCCCAACCCAACTTTTGGGAAAATTCATTATGAACAGAAAGCAACCGGCAACGAGACAATCTTCAGATGGCTTGCCCCAACATCTGTACAACGGAAGGATTCATCCTCAGCTAACCAACTCTCAGCATGGTTGGTTTCAATATACTTCTGAAGTAGCTTGCCCCTGAACGAGCGTTGAGCGACTTAACCTGCCCTGATTGAACACTGGAGGGATCCGCCCTCAAATCACAAGAGTTCTCGATAACTGCCCCTGACTGGGTCTCGAGAAGATTCACTTCTGATCAACTGCTTCTTGAATAATCTGTCCCATAATCAACCGATGCTCCGGGACTCGTCCTCAGACTGACTGATTCCAAACTCACAGGAAGTCAATGCCCCAGATTCACAGGGTTTCACGGCATACCGTTCTGATCCAGACTACTAACGATTCAGTCCTGATTGACTATTCCCTGTTGGAATTCCTTCATATCAATTACTGACCTGAAATTAAAATTGTTTATTCATGAATGGTAATTTTAATGCAGTGTTCATGTAGATTTTGAAAAAATGTATTGTCACTCATTTACGTGTCATGATAGTGAGTGACGAATGAACCAACCGTTCAAACGTAGTGCTGATTCAATCAGTGAAAAATACAACAAGGATATGATTAGAAAATCATGTAGGAGTCAGGTTACTCAACCTTATCGTAATGCGCTTTCAGAATAAACCCTGCCTCAATTAGGTCTTTTAAGGGTTGTATCGTGGTCGGGTTCACGGTTCGTGAAACAAAGGATATTTGGCTCAAATTATGATTTGTACCCACCCCTTCTACGTGATGATCTCCGATCCTAATGTTTAGTTAACTTGGCTCGAGCACTCGCCTCTTCGAGAGGTATGTTGAATATTGGGAACAACTGGTTAAAGAATTCACAAGGTTATTCGGAGTGACAGTTACTCCTTTTTCGCTTTCGGTGTCTATATCCACACGACTTTGTCCTTGTTCGAGGATTTTTTCTTTTTATATCCTTTCTTTTTCATTCTTTTGATTCCCTAATTTTTTCCTGGACTGACTCTTCAGAGTTCTTTTCGATTTTTCTTTTGAAGTCCAGCGGGATGCCCTGGTTTTTGCCTAAGTATTTGCTTTCCAGCTTTTTCTTTTTACTTAGCGGGCTTTCTTATTTCTTTCTTGGAACAAGTCGTGCGACACTGGCTGTCTGGATTCATCCGAGAGGTTTATAACTGTCTCACTCCTGATTGGTGAGGTTTAACCATTGTGGTGGACGAGGTACGACCTCTGGGGAGGAATACGATGTGATTGGTCCTCGAAAGGCAACACTCCTCTATAAGACTTGAACGCTCGGTCAAGCTAACTGACGACTACCCTGCCCCGGGTTAAGATGTGAGGGTTTAAAAGTCCGAAAGAAACTCCTACTTCTCGGCGCAAAGTGGTTAACAAGGGACTAACTCCTTATATTTCCAGTGTTTAGGGGATTTGAAACAATGCCTTGTACGTCATCGGTAAGGTCTTATCCGAAAGCATATGATCATCGGTTATGAGTATTCAGTTTCGTCATCCTCCCTCCAATCTTTGCTAATCATAATGATAAAGTGGAGTGAATAAATGCAAGTGTCAGTGCAATGCAGTAAATGAGTGACAGCGACATGATTAATTCAGAAAAATGCATAGTCACTTTATCAACATTACCATTCGAAACAAACAATGTTTAACAGCAAGTAGTAACTAACAGAAAAGAAACTACAAACGCAAATGATAAAAAGTCTGAGGACTGCCAATGCTGAGGACGTCTGCCTGTCTGGACCACTGGCTTCTGGAAATAACCCTCTGAATCTGCGAGCTCAGACAGCTGAAAGGTTGTCATGCACAACCAAAACTCCCTCTGGAAAGGAAATGCACCCTTTGTCGATCAACTGTTGCACTTTTGCCTGAAAAGCTTTGCAATCTTCAGTTGAATTCCCCGGGGATCCACCATGGTATCCACACTGAGCATGGGGATTGTACCCGGGAGGGTAAGGCTCTGGCACGGGCTTAAGAGCTTTGGGTTCCACCAAAGAATTCTGAATCAAATGTGGCAGAATCTGGCTATACGACACAGGCACCGGATGAGAAGGAGCATTCCTTCGTTCCAAGTTGTTACGAGGTCGGTTCTGATTCTGACGCTGATTCTGATAACCTCAGCCACGGGCTCGTGGATTTGCAAGAGGAGCGACATAAGGTTCTGAATATGGTGCCCTAGGCACAATTGTCTGTCCAGAATAACGAGACACAAAAGATACTGACCGCTGAGAAGATGAAGAACCAACAGATTTCACCGATTCATCTCGAGGATACCCAACATCTGTCAGGACTGCATTGATCACAACTCCGCCTTCAGTTTGACAGCTATAGAGAGATTCAGTTTCACTAGCCTGACTGCTCGAAACATTCTGGATTCTTCCAATCTTTACACCATACTCGATGCGCTCTCCTGCCCTTACCAATTCAGAGAAATTTGGTGCGACTCCAAGCATTCTTTCGAAGTACAGGCTCTGCAAGGAGTTTACGAACATTCCTTTTAACTCTCGGTCGAGAAGCGGTGGCTGTACTCTAGCAGCAAATTCCCTCTATCTCTGAACATACTTCCTGAAAGGTTCATTGTTCTCTTGAGACAATTCTTGCAGCTGCATGCAACTAGGAGCTACATCAAGATTGTAGTCATATTGCTTCAGAAAAGCATTGGCTAAATCCACCCATGATCGGATCTGATTACTCTCTAACTGCATATACCAACTCAGAGATGCCCCAGTCAGACTATCCTGAAAGTAGTGAATCATCAACTTGTCGTTGTACACAAACGAAGTCATTCTTCGACAGAACATCACCAAATGTTGCTTCGGGCAACTATCTCCTTTGTACTTTTCAAACCTCAGCGCTCTGAACTTCGGAGGTAACACTAGGCCAGAAACCAGACACATGTCTGCAGCATTGGGGTTAACAGCGTCTTTACCTTTCAAGGCTTTGAATCTTTCATCCAACGCACGAAACCCTTTAGCATACACGGGAGCTAATGGGTCTTTAGTCTTTGCTATCGGGACCTCTCTTCAAGAAGTTGGCGCAGGGAATACAACACCCTGATAGTCTGAGGTATCAATAGAAGGAGAACGTTCACTTCGGACAACAAACTGCTCATGCAGACCTCGGTCTTCAACAGAAGGATGTACAAGCTGAGCTGCAGTAAGGTTATTCACTTGCGGAAAGTCTTCACCAGGCACAGAACTATACAAAGGATTGGACGTCACAGTGAAACCTGACAAGGTATCAAAAAACTGAAAGCTGCTCTCTGACATAGCTACCAACAACTTTCAACTGACTTCACTGCTCAAATCTGCTTCAACCCCTTGGTCGTCTTCAGCACTCACCTTCAGAATCAAAACAACGGCTGTATAAGAGCTCTGACTAGCTGGAGCATGGCATGCAATATGATGCAGGAATGTTCATGCAAATGCAATGCAAGATGCAGCAAACACGGGATCATAGCCCCCACAAAGCTCTGATTACTGTTGCGCTGCTGACGGGACAAGTCTGCTCTGACGAGAGAAAACCAAAATATCGGGTAGGCTGGAAGTCAAGTTTCCTGCAAAAACCCTCCCACTCACGGGTATGGACCTAAACTGACACAAGTTCGGCATCCTATGCGGTCATCAGCGTCACAGACTTTCAAGAGGGTGATACGATACCCAGAAGGTGTGGTATCACCGTCTCCTGAAGCGGCCTCACTCGGCTGAATTCCAAATGATCGGTCCCCAGAGTCGACAATCCTCCAAACTAACAACCCCCTCAACCCAAAGGGTTGAAAAAGAAGCCAACCGGGAGAACCTCGTCTGAGCGTGGATTTCATGAGACACTAGCGCCTGCCAAGCAAGTGCGCGCCCACTAATTTCCACAACTAATTCTAAGGTGCACTCAAGCCTGGGTCTGGCTTCTCACTCATCAGAGCTCCCATCCCACAACAGCACAATAGCAACAGATAATAATATAGTGCGGGAAATGTAAATACATCAGTAATATACAACATACAACACAAAAATAAACACCCACAGACACACAAACAAGCGCTAGGATTAACTCTCTTAGGGGACGTTGGATCCCACATGCATAAGGGACCTTCGCAGTCCTCAGCAGCTGGGAACCGTTGAAGTCCCCAGCAGAGTCGCCAGCTGTCGCTTCCGCGAAAATAAGGTGCCGGCAAAACAGAAGAGTCTCCACCTTTCGTTATTTATCCCTCGGAACGGGAAAGGAAACGATCGGAAAAACCTGACGAAAAAGGTATAAGACAAGGTCATCGTAACCGTTGTCTGGGTTCAGGAGTCGGTTACGCAGGGGGAAGGTATTAGCACCCCTCACGTCCATCGTACTCGATGGGATCCACGCTTGTTGGTTTGTCTACGGGTGAAAAACAATCTATTTACGGCTACTAGATCTAAACGGAAAGAAACTGACTCGATAGAGCGTCGCACTCTATGCCTACGTATTCTCATCAGAGAATGAGAAATCAGAGTCAACGTAGTTCGGGAAACTACGGGGGAGTTTGCTCGGCAAGACGTCGCGTCTTGTGCCTACGTATTCTCGTCAGAGAAATCAGAGCATGACGTAGTTCAGGCTAACTACGGCTAGACAAAGGTGTTCTCGGTCACACAGGGGTGAGAGAAAAGGTTGACGATACTAGCGTGCGCATTCTAGCAGTTAGGTGGACGTTGCTCGACCATTGGAGACTTAGGCGTACCTGTTTGCGGTAGAACGGACGTAGTATGCCGGGTTTAAAGGTATGGGACCCTACGGGAACTAGAACTACGGTCTGGTCTCAAATGCGCTCGGGCAAGAGAAAAGTATAACATCAGTCGTCAGCGGGAAAGTCTCGATCGCACGGTAGAGAGAGAACAGAAAGGTTAGTTGTTAGTGTGCTCGCTAGGATATCGCATCCTATGCCTACATATTCTCATCAGAGAAAATCAGAGCAGATGTAGTTCAGCCTACTACAGCTAAACGGGGAAACGGGAAGGGGAGGTAGCTCGCTAGGATGTCGCATCCTATGCCTACGTACTCTCGTGTGGTACGAGAGATCAGAGCAAACGTAGTTCGACTACGGGAAAGGTGAAAGGTGGCTCGCCAATACATCAGTATTGTGCCTACGTATTCTCGTCAGAGAAATCAGAGCTTGACGTAGTTCGGGGGACTAACGAGTCTCGATTGCACGGGGGCAAGAGAAGGGGTCTCAGTCGCCTGAACGCAAGAGAAAAGGGTTTCGATCGCACGGGGGCGAGAACAAAGAGGAAGCAGGCATACGCCTAAACGGGAAGGAACTCGGGACACACACGCAAGACCTAGGACGTAGGAGTGAATGCGTCGCATGTCACCCAAAGGGTACCATACTAGACATCCTAGACGATTGAGAAGAACTCCTCAACTGTCATTTCCTACGTATCTAACGATACAACTCACAACACTCGACGGTTGCTTGAAAACTTGAAGAATACGATGATGATGATGAACGAAACAGCTCATGGGCTCCCGACGTGCGCGCAAGCTCCATTCCAATCTTCTCCTCTCTGGATCTTTGACGATGACGCTCAAATCAAGAACAATGTAACGCTTAGACCGTCATGGTTCGACTTATACGAGAAATCGAACTCTAAGAGGTAGCGTATTGATATCCTTGTCAAAGACAAGATGGAGAAATGATATCGAAAATCATTCTCCAATTGAATCGTGTCACACGGCCAGCCAGAAATAAAATCGAAGATAAAATCAGATAGAAACAAAAATAGGAGAGAAAATAGGAGACAAATCCACTAACAAATGGAAATAAAATGCTACTCCTAAAGATACGGCAATTAAATTCTACTAGAAAATATTCTAAGAAATATAAAGGAAATGCGTATAGAAAATAAAATAAGAACAATTCTATCTAAAATATTCTATAATATTCTATGAAGAAAATAGAAATACTATATTAAATCTATAATACCCTATAATATGCTAAAAAATAATAGAATATAAGTTCTATAAAACTATGCATTAATGTCCTAGGAAAATAAAACTATAATCCTAAAAAAAATAGAACTATATCTATTATACTCATTCATCCAATACAAGGGAGAAATTAAAATAAAAGGGGAGGGGGTACAAATTGCAGACTGGGGATGAATGCAGAAAAATACAGGGCCCAGCCCACAAAGCAATGGTCAGAAAAAACAAAAAAGGGGACAGGGGGTGCATCAGAAATTACAGGGGCTATGCTTCAGCAAAGATACAGGGCCCAGCCCAATAAACTCAAACACACCAAAATGGGGAGGGGGGAAGAAAAAAAAAACGGAGGTGCCAATCAGAGTGGGCCTAGCCCAACTACACACACGGGGAGGGGTGAATGTTTGGAAACAGAGGGTGTACGGGCAAAAACCAATTTGGGCCTGACCCGGTCCCCTTGACAGCCACGTGATCCACGCTTCAGCAAAACCTAATCTCTCAATCATCCAAACACTGTTCACGCCGTCCTTCCCTTCTCAGCCTCTCTCTCTCTCGTTTCCTCTTCTCTCTCATAAAATCTGAGATCAATCTCAAATCCAAATCATTTTACAACCTACCAAACAAATGAACAACAAAAAAGCAAATCTCCGGATCTAATCATGTGTCCTTTGATATTCTTGAAGAAATTGGTGAATGTTCTTGAAGAAGCAATGAAGATCTGGAGAACTTCTTTGAAGATTTGATGAAGAATCATGAAGTTGATGGATGGTGATGTTGATGACGAAGTCTCGTTGTAGATCTGAAGAGGTTTGGCGTTGGATCTTGATGTAGATCGTTGGACATCCTCTGGGGAACGACGAAGACGATGAAGGTTAAGATGAACGTCCTACGGATTTTGAAACTCGATGAAGCTGACGAGTTGGATGCAGTTCGTATGGACGTATGAAGAACGTTCTTGAAGCTTTTTCTGGAGATCGCGGTTGTTGTTCATGATGTCCATGGCAGATCTGGAAAATCGGTGGAGATGATGATGAACAACGGTGGAAGAAATGATGAACGAAGATTATGAGATCTGGAAACAATTTGAACGGACGAGTTGTTTGAAGATCTAGATCGGGAGTTCGTGATGAACGTGATGAAAGTGGAACGAAGATGATGAGGATCCTGGATCTGGACGAAGATCGCGAGGATTGATGAATCTCTGAAGTTCACTAAAGATTCTTGAAATCTCCTGGAAAAAGTATAAAGATCTGGACGCAGATTTGCTGAACATTGAGCGAAAACGATGAATGTTCGAAGGAATTTCTGGAAAAGCTTGTTAAACAATGAACAATCTGGATGAATGTTCTTGAATTTTCCGACGACAGTTGCTGAATCCGACGAGATTCTGGCCGTGAAAACCACCGTGAGATTTCTCCGGTGATGTCCTCTGGTAGTTTGCATGGCCTCCGGTGAAGTCTCCGGTGAGGGATTGGTGAGTGGGACAGGTGGCGTCAGCTGGACGCGTGTGTGTATGTGGCGTGCATGCAGAGAGGATGAGGTGGAGGCCACGTGTGGGGTGAGGTGGCGGTGAGAGGAAGCATGCAGTGAATGAAGTGGCAGCTTCTGGGGGCGTAACGTGGAAGATAGAAATGAGGTGGGGGACCCTCATGCACACGCGTGGGACTGCCTTTATACTGCCAAGTGGCATATTTGGGCCCCCTAAAATGGGACACATGGCCCACGAAAATTGGACTTGAGTAACAGCTAATGAACCTGATTAAACCCAATTAACACATGATTAATCCTAATTAAAAATTCAATTAATACTAAACAAAGATTAAAACTGCAGTTAAAGCCTAAATGACAATTAAGACCATTCTAAACCTAATTAAAATGAATTAAGACCCTAATTAACATCTAAAAAGGTGATTAAGATCTAATTAATCTCTATTAATTCCTAAAAGAATTTAAAATCTAATAACTTCTAAAATCTATTAAATCTATTAATTCTATTTATCTCTAAACAAATAAAAATAGAAAACACTCTATTAATCCTATTTAAAAATCCTAGTAAGGGAAATATCCTATTAAAAATCATTTTAAAAAATCTACTTAATATCTAAAAACATGATTTATTCTAAAAGGGAAAATTGATATTAAAACTAAAAACTATTTAAAAACAATTAATATCTATTAAAGCTATTAAAAAAAATCTATCTAATACCTAGAAAAATTAATTAAATCCATTAAAAAATTCTAGAAAATAAGGGGAAAAATCTAAAAATACCGCACAGCCAATTAAATCGATTAAAAAAGGATGCACGAATACAGCGAAATAAGCGGTAAAAACCGGACACCGAGATGTCCTCAAAAACAACAACGAGAGCTGGAAACACAGGGAACGGGTACCGATTCTCAAAATACGTCCTCATATTAGCCTGAAATGCCTGAAGCGCGATCAGAGGGCTGTAATCCCGATAAAGTCAATCTGACTGGAAAAAATGAAATGTACGTGGTATGCAAATGCAAACTGAAATGAGTCGAAACATGAACCAAATTGCGATAGTTAGTTGGTCAAATTTTGGGGTGCAACACATATCATTCTTTGTCCTATTGACATAGGATCCCTCTTGGGAGAGCCTGGCCTTCCTTAGGAAGTGCTCTGTGCATTCCTCAAGAGGTTGAGCCTCTGATGGACTCTTGTGCTGATGCACATTGAGCTAAAACCTTAGATTGACATCTAGGATCTACCCCAATTCCTTTATCTGTCCTATTGAAATAGGATCCCTCTTGGGAGAGCCTGGCCTTCCTTAGGAAGTGCTCTGTGCATTCCTCAAGAGGTTGAGCCTCTGATGAACTCGTGTGTTGACACACATCAACTGGATGTAGCCTTGGGATGACTTCCTTGTTGCTCTTCCAGTCTATTTCTTCTTTCCTGATGGATTGTGGTGTGGTTGTTTGTTTGCCTGTTGCTTTATGCATTAGGATAGTCTCATGTGTAGAGTACTATAGGCTTAGGAGCATGATTTCCCTGAAAGGTTGAGTTGAGCTCCCTTTGCTTGTTTGCATTGAAAGGTTGAGGTGACCCTCCCTTTGCTTGTCTGTTTTTGTTTTTCTTTGCTTGTTTGCATTAGAAGTTGAGGCTTCCTCCTTTTGCTTGTGCTGATGCATTGCATATTTACATGTCTCAGTAGCTTGATAGCTTTGTACTTATCTGCTTTAATGATTTTTGGAGTTATTTCTGTGCTTCCCATTGACATGATCCCCTAGGACACTCACTTCCTTTGATAAGGAAGTGATGATAGACTTTTAGGTTGAAACCTATGTATGATAACATCTAGGAGTTCCCTGTTTCAAACTCAACCATATGATGAATCCATGGCATGACAACATTAGGGCTTGACAATTTCCCTGTAGAGTTCGTTCTTTTCTCATCTCCAAAATAACAGTAAAAAACGTAATAAGGGCAAGTTGGTACAGTACGTTACGAGCCTTAAGCTACTTAGGAAATGATTGTTGAAGGGTCACTCTTCAACACTCAGGATGTTTAGCCTGGAACCCTTAGGGTGACATGCGACACATTCACTCTTAAGTCATAGTCTCTAGTGCAGTATGAACTACAAACATCCATAAAAAACACTGCTTCTGTAAAAGACAAAAAACAAATATCAAACCTCTTTTTGTCCCGTGGGCCCATAATCTCAGGAAAACGTTTTCAGAAAAAAGAGTGTTGTTAACTCTTAGTTCTAACGCAAACGGTAACGCCTAAGTCTCCAATGGTCAAGCTGCATACACCAACTGATGGAACTGTTTATTAACCGTACTCAGATAAAAAAAGACAAACATGTGTCCCTTTTATCCCAAACTACGTTAGCTCTGATCTCTCAAGCCTGTTGAGAGTACGTAGGCATAAGATGCGATATCTTGGCGAGCAACCTTCCCTTCACCCGTAGTTAGCCGAACTACGTTGACTCTGACTTTCCCATTGCACAAAGGGAATACATAGGCCCAGAGCAGCGACGCTCTGTCGAGTCACCTTTCTTTTCCTTTTTCTTTTCTTTCAAGCCAGCCTTGATAGGTAGATAGTTAAACCGACCCGTCAGATAAACACAACAAGCGTGGATTCCATCGAGTACAATGGACGTGGGGGGTGCTAATACCTTCCCCTTGCGTAACCGACTCTCAAACCCCGAGATTTGGTTGCGATGACCGATCTTACTCCTTTTCGTCATGTTTTTCCGATCGTTTCCTTTCCCTTCGTATGGGATAAATAACAAAAGGTGGCGACTCTTCTGTTTTTCCGGCACCTTATTTTCCCAGTAATGACATTGTGCTGATGCACATTATGTTTGAAACCTTAGATTGACATCTAGGTTCTTTACCCAACTCTATGTCCTATTGACATGGGATCCCTCTTGGGAGAGCCTGGCCTTCCTTAGGAAGTGCTCTGTGCATTCCTCAAGAGGTGGAGCCTATGATGGACTCCTGTGCTGATGCACATTAATCACCTGTGCTGATGTACATTTATCAAGTGTTTTAGATTGATATCTAGGTTCATATCATTCTTTGTCCTATTGACATAGGATCCCTCTTGGGAGAGCCTGACCTTCTTTAGAAAGTGCTCTGTGCATTCCTCAAGAGGTTGAGCCTCTGATGGACTCGTGTGTTGACACACATCAACTGGATGTAGCCTTGGGATGACTTCCTTGTTGCTCTTCCAGTCTATTTCTTCTTTCCTGATGGATTGTGGTGTGGTTGTTTGTTTGCCTGTTGCTTTATGCATTAGGATAGTCTCATGTGTAGAGTACTCTAGGCTTAGGAGCATGATTGCCCTGAAAGGTTGAGCTGAGCTCCCTTTGCTTGTTTGCATTGAAAGGTTGAGGTGACCCTCCCTTTGCTTGTCTGTTTTTGTTTGTTCTTTGCTTGTTTGCATTAGAAGTTGAGGCTTCCTCCTTTTGCTTGTGCTGATGCATTGCATATTTACATGTCTCAGTAGCTTGATAGCTTTGTACTTATCTGCTTTAATGATTTTTGGAGTTATTTTTGTGCTTCCCATTGACATGATCCCCTAGGACACTCACTTCCTTTGATAAGGAAGTGATGATAGACTTTTAGGTTGAAACCTATGTATGATAACATCTAGGAGTTCCCTGTTTCAAACTCAACCATATGATGAATCCATGGCATGACAACATTAGGGCTTGACAATTTCCCTGTAGAGTTCGTTCTTTTCTCATCTCCAAAATAACAGTAAAAAACGTAATAAGGGCAAGTTGGTACAGTACGTTACGAGCCTTAAGCTACTTAGGAAATGATTGTTGAAGGGTCACTCTTCAACACTCAGGATGTTTAGCCTGGAACCCTTAGGGTGACATGCGACACATTCACTCTTAAGTCATAGTCTCTAGTGCAGTATGAACTACAAACATCCATAAAAAACACTGCTTCTGTAAAAGACAAAAAACAAATATCAAACCTCTTTTTGTCCCGTGGGCCCATAATCTCAGGAAAACGTTTTCAGAAAAAAGAGTGTTGTTAACTCTTAGTTCTAACGCAAACGGTAACGCCTAAGTCTCCAATGGTCAAGCTGCATACACCAACTGATGGAACTGTTTATTAACCGTACTCAGATAAAAAAAGACAAACCTGTGTCCCTTTTATCCCAAACTATGTTAGCTCTGATCTCTCAAGCCTGTTGAGAGTACGTAGGCATAAGATGCGATATCTTGGCGAGCAACCTTCCCTTCACCCGTAGTTAGCCGAACTATGTTGACTCTGACTTTCCCATTGCATAAAGGGAATACGTAGGCCCAGAGCAGCGACGCTCTGTCGAGTCACCTTTCTTTTCCTTTTTCTTTTCTTTCAAGCCAGCCTTGATAGGTAGATAGTTAAACCGACCCGTCAGATAAACACAACAAGCGTGGATTCCATCGAGTACAATGGACGTGGGGGGTGCTAATACCTTCCCCTTGCGTAACCGACTCTCAAACCCCGAGATTTGGTTGCGATGACTGATCTTACTCCTTTTCGTCAGGTTTTTCCGATCGTTTCCTTTCCCTTCCTATGGGATAAATAACAAAAGGTGGCGACTCTTCTGTTTTTCCGGCACCTTATTTTCCCAGTAACGACACTGTGCTGATGCACATTATGTTTGAAACCTTAGATTGACATCTAGGTTCTTTACCCAACTCTATGTCCTATTGACATGGGATCCCTCTTGGGAGAGCCTGGCCTTCCTTAGGAAGTGCTCTGTGCATTCCTCAAGAGGTGGAGCCTATGATGGACTCCTGTGCTGATGCACATTAATCACCTGTGCTGATGCACATTAATCAAGTGTTTTAGATTGATATCTAGGTTCATATCATTCTTTGTCCTATTGACATAGGATCCCTCTTGGGAGAGCCTGGCCTTCCTTAGAAAGTGCTCTGTGCATTCCTCAAGAGGTTGAGCCTCTGATGGACTCGTGTGTTGACACACATCAACTGGATGTAGCCTTGGGATGACTTCCTTGTTGCTCTTCCAGTCTATTTCTTCTTTCCTGATGGATTGTGGTGTGGTTGTTTATTTGCCTGTTGCTTTATGCATTAGGATAGTCTCATGTGTAGAGTACTCTAGGCTTAGGAGCATGATTGCCCTGAAAGGTTGAGCTGAGCTCCCTTTGCTTGTTTGCATTGAAAGGTTGAGGTGACCCTCCCTTTGCTTGTCTGTTTTTGTTTGTTCTTTGCTTGTTTGCATTAGAAGTTGAGGCTTCCTCCTTTTGCTTGTGCTGATGCATTGCATATTTACATGTCTCAGTAGCTTGATAGCTTTGTACTTATCTGCTTTAATGATTTTTGGAGTTATTTCTGTGCTTCCCATTGACATGATCCCCTAGGACACTCACTTCCTTTGATAAGGAAGTGATGATAGACTTTTAGGTTGAAACCTATGTATGATAACATCTAGGAGTTCCCTGTTTCAAACTCAACCATATGATGAATCCATGGCATGACAACATTAGGGCTTGACAATTTCCCTGTAGAGTTCGTTCTTTTCTCATCTCCAAAATAACAGTAAAAAACGTAATAAGGGCAAGTTGGTACAGTACGTTACGAGCCTTAAGCTACTTAGGAAATGATTGTTGAAGGGTCACTCTTCAACACTCAGGATGTTTAGCCTGGAACCCTTAGGGTGACATGCGACACATTCACTCTTAAGTCATAGTCTCTAGTGCAGTATGAACTACAAACATCCATAAAAAACACTGCTTCTGTAAAAGACAAAAAACAAATATCAAACCTTTTTTTGTCATGTGGGCCCATAATCTCAGGAAAACGTTTTCAGAAAAAAGAGTGTTGTTAACTCTTAGTTCTACCGCAAACGGTAACGCCTAAGTCTCCAATGGTCAAGCTGCATACACCAACTGATGGAACTGTTTATTAACCGTACTCAGATAAAAAAAGACAAACCTGTGTCCCTTTTATCCCAAACTACGTTAGCTCTGATCTCTCAAGCCTGTTGAGAGTACGTAGGCATAAGATGCGATATCTTGGCGAGCAACCTTCCCTTCACCCGTAGTTAGCCGAACTATGTTGACTCTGACTTTCCCATTGCACAAAGGGAATACGTAGGCCCAGAGCAGCGACGCTCTGTCGAGTCACCTTTCTTTTCCTTTTTCTTTTCTTTCAAGCCAGCCTTGATAGGTAGATAGTTAAACCGACCCGTCAGATAAACACAACAAGCGTGGATTCCATCGAGTACACTGGACGTGGGGGGTGCTAATACCTTCCCCTTGCGTAACCGACTCTCAAACCTCGAGATTTGGTTGCGATGACTGATCTTACTCCTTTTCGTCAGGTTTTTCCGATCGTTTCCTTTCCCTTCCTATGGGATAAATAACAAAAGGTGGCGACTCTTCTGTTTTTCTAGCACCTTATTTTCCCAGTAACGACACTGTGCTGATGCACATTATGTTTGAAACCTTAGATTGACATCTAGGTTCTTTACCCAACTCTATGTCCTATTGACATGGGATCCCTCTTGGGAGAGCCTGGCCTTCCTTAGGAAGTGCTCTGTGCATTCCTCAAGAGGTGGAGCCTATGATGGACTCCTGTGCTGATGCACATTAATCACCTGTGCTGATGCACATTAATCAAGTGTTTTAGATTGATATCTAGGTTCATATCATTCTTTGTCCTATTGACATAGGATCCCTCTTGGGAGAGCCTGGCCTTCCTTAGAAAGTGCTATGTGCATTCCTCAAGAGGTTGAGCCTCTGATGGACTCGTGTGTCGACACACATCAACTGGATGTAGCCTTGGGATGACTTCCTTGTTGCTCTTCCAGTCTATTTCTTCTTTCCTGATGGATTGTGGTGTGGTTGTTTGTTTGCTTGTTGCTTTATGCATTAGGATAGTCTCATGTGTAGAGTACTCTAGGCTTAGGAGCATGATTGCCCTGAAAGGTTGAGCTGAGCTCCCTTTGCTTGTTTGCATTGAAAGGTTGAGGTGACCCTCCCTTTGCTTGTCTGTTTTTGTTTGTTCTTTGCTTGTTTGCATTAGAATTTGAGGCTTCCTCCTTTTGCTTGTGCTGATGCATTGCATATTTACATGTCTCAGTAGCTTGATAGCTTTGTACTTATCTGCTTTAATGATTTTTGGAGTTATTTCTGTGCTTCCCATTGACATGATCCCCTAGGACACTCACTTCCTTTGATAAGGAAGTGATGATAGACTTTTAGGTTGAAACCTATGTATGATAACATCTAGGAGTTCCCTGTTTCAAACTCAACCATATGATGAATCCATGGCATGACAACATTAGGGCTTGACAATTTCCCTGTAGAGTTCGTTCTTTTCTCATCTCCAAAATAACAGTAAAAAACGTAGTAAGGGCAAGTTGGTACAGTACGTTACGAGCCTTAAGCTACTTAGGAAATGATTGTTGAAGGGTCACTCTTCAACACTCAGGATGTTTAGCCTGGAACCCTTAGGGTGACATGCGACACATTCACTCTTAAGTCATAGTCTCTAGTGCAGTATGAACTACAAACATCCATAAAAAACACTGCTTCTGTAAAAGACAAAAAACAAATATCAAACCTCTTTTTGTCCCGTGGGCCCATAATCTCAGGAAAACGTTTTCAGAAAAAAGAGTGTTGTTAACTCTTAGTTCTACCGCAAACGGTAACGCCTAAGTCTCCAATGGTCAAGCTGCATACACCAACTGATGGAACTGTTTATTAACCGTACTCAGATAAAAAAAGACAAACCTGTGTCCCTTTTATCCCAAACTACGTTAGCTCTGATCTCTCAAGCCTGTTGAGAGTACGTAGGCATAAGATGCGATATCTTGGCGAGCAACCTTCCCTTCACCCGTAGTTAGCCGAACTACGTTGACTCTGACTTTCCCATTGCACAAAGGGAATACGTAGGCCCAGAGCAGCGACGCTCTGTCGAGTCGCCTTTCTTTTCCTTTTTCTTTTCTTTCAAGCCAGCCTTGATAGGTAGATAGTTAAACCGACCCGTCAGATAAACACAACAAGCGTGGATTCCATCGAGTACAATGGACGTGGGGGGTGCTAATACCTTCCCCTTGCGTAACCGACTCTCAAACCCCGAGATTTGGTTGCGATGACCGATCTTACTCCTTTTCGTCAGGTTTTTCCGATCGTTTCCTTTCCCTTCCTATGGGATAAATAACAAAAGGTGGCGACTCTTCTGTTTTTCCGGCACCTTATTTTTCCAGTAACGACACTGTGCTTATGCACATTATGTTTGAAACCTTAGATTGACATCTAGGTTCTTTACCCAACTCTATGTCCTATTGACATGGGATCCCTCTTGGGAGAGCCTGGCCTTCCTTAGGAAGTGCTCTGTGCATTCCTCAAGAGGTGGAGCCTATGATGGACTCCTGTGCTGATGCACATTAATCACCTGTGTTGATGCACATTAATCAAGTGTTTTAGATTGATATCTAGGTTCATATCATTCTTTGTCCTATTGACATAGGATCCCTCTTGGGAGAGCCTGGCCTTCCTTAGAAAGTGCTCTGTGCATTCCTCAAGAGGTTGAGCCTCTGATGGACTCATGTGTTGACACACATCAACTGGATGTAGCCTTGGGATGACTTCCTTGTTGCTCTTCCAGTCTATTTCTTCTTTCCTGATGGATTGTGGTGTGGTTGTTTCTTTGCCTGTTGCTTTATGCATTAGGATAGTCTCATGTGTAGAGTACTCTAAGCTTAGGAGCATGATTGCCCTGAAAGGTTGAGCTGAGCTCCCTTTGCTTGTTTGCATTGAAAGGTTGAGGTGACCCTCCCTTTGCTTGTCTGTTTTTGTTTGTTCTTTGCTTGTTTGCATTAGAAGTTGAGGCTTCCTCCTTTTGCTTGTGCTGATGCATTGCATATTTACATCTCTCAGTAGCTTGATAGCTTTGTACTTATCTGCTTTAATGATTTTTGGAGTTATTTCTGTGCTTCCCATTGACATGATCCCCTAGGACACTCACTTCGTTTGATAAGGAAGTGATGATAGACTTTTAGGTTGAAACCTATGTATGATAACATCTAGGAGTTCCCTGTTTCAAACTCAACCATATGATGAATCCATGGCATGACAACATTAGGGCTTGACAATTTCCCTGTAGAGTTCGTTCTTTTCTCATCTCCAAAATAACAGTAAAAAACGTAATAAGGGCAAGTTGGTACAGTACGTTACGAGCCTTAAGCTACTTAGGAAATGATTGTTGAAGGGTCACTCTTCAACACTCAGGATGTTTAGCCTGGAACCCTTAGGGTGACATGCGACACATTCACTCTTAAGTCATAGTCTCTAGTTCAGTATGAACTACAAACATCCATAAAAAACACTGCTTCTGTAAAAGACAAAAAACAAATATCAAACCTCTTTTTGTCCCGTGGGCCCATAATCTCAGGAAAACGTTTTCAAAAAAAAGAGTGTTGTTAACTCTTAGTTCTACCGCAAACGGTAACGCCTAAGTCTCCAATGGTCAAGCTGCATACACCAACTGATGGAACTGTTTATTAACCGTACTCAGATAAAAAAAAGACAAACCTGTGTCCCTTTTATCCCAAAATACGTTAGCTCTGATCTCTCAAGCCTGTTGAGAGTACGTAGGCGTAAGATGCGATATCTTGGCGAGCAACCTTCCCTTCACCCGTAGTTAGCCGAACTACGTTGACTCTGACTTTCCCATTGCACAAAGGGAATACGTAGGCCCAGAGCAGCGACGCTCTGTCGAGTCACCTTTCTTTTCCTTTTTCTTTTCTTTCAAGCCAGCCTTGATAGGTAGATAGTTAAACCGACCCGTCAGATAAACACAACAAGCGTGGATTCCATCGAGTACAATGGACGTGGGGGGTGCTAATACCTTCCCCTTGCGTAACCGACTCTCAAACCCCGAGATTTGGTTGCGATGACCGATCTTACTCCTTTTCGTCAGGTTTTTCCGATCGTTTCCTTTCCCTTCCTATGGGATAAATAACAAAAGGTGGCGACTCTTCTGTTTTTCAGGCACCTTATTTTTCCAGTAACGACACTGTGCTTATGCACATTATGTTTGAAACCTTAGATTGACATCTAGGTTCTTTACCCAACTCTATGTCCTATTGACATGGGATCCCTCTTGGGAGAGCCTGGCCTTCCTTAGGAAGTGCTCTTTGCATTCCTCAAGAGGTGGAGCCTATGATGGACTCCTGTGCTGATGCACATTAATCACCTGTGCTGATGCACATTATCAAGTGTTTTAGATTGATATCTAGGTTCATATCATTCTTTGTCCTATTGACATAGGATCCCTCTTGGGAGAGCCTGGCCTTCCTTAGAAAGTGCTCTGTGCATTCCTCAAGAGGTTGAGCCTCTGATGGACTTGTGTGTTGACACACATCAACTGGATGTAGCCTTGGGATGACTTCCTTGTTGCTCTTCCAGTCTATTTCTTCTTTCCTGATGGATTGTGGTGTGGTTGTTTCTTTGCCTGTTGCTTTATGCATTAGGATAGTCTCATGTGTAGAGTACTCTAGGCTTAGGAGCATGATTGCCCTGAAAGGTTGAGCTGAGCTCCCTTTGCTTGTTTGCATTGAAAGGTTGAGGTGACCCTCCCTTTGCTTGTCTGTTTTTGTTTGTTCTTTGCTTGTTTGCATTAGAAGTTGAGGCTTCCTCCTTTTGCTTGTGCTGATGCATTGCATATTTACATCTCTCAGTAGCTTGATAGCTTTGTACTTATCTGCTTTAATGATTTTTGGAGTTATTTCTGTGCTTCCCATTGACATGATCCCCTAGGACACTCACTTCGTTTGATAAGGAAGTGATGATAGACTTTTAGGTTGAAACCTATGTATGATAACATCTAGGAGTTCCCTGTTTCAAACTCAACCATATGATGAATCCATGGCATGACAACATTAGGGCTTGACAATTTCCCTGTAGAGTTCATTCTTTTCTCATCTCCAAAATAACAGTAAAAAACGTAATAAGGGCAAGTTGGTACAGTACGTTACGAGCCTTAAGCTACTTAGGAAATGATTGTTGAAGGGTCACTCTTCAACACTCAGGATGTTTAGCCTGGAACCCTTAGGGTGATATGCGACACATTCACTCTTAAGTCATAGTCTCTAGTTCAGTATGAACTACAAACATCCATAAAAAACACTGCTTCTGTAAAAGACAAAAAACAAATATCAAACCTCTTTTTGTCCCGTGGGCCCATAATCTCAGGAAAACGTTTTCAAAAAAAAGAGTGTTGTTAACTCTTAGTTCTACCGCAAACGGTAACGCCTAAGTCTCCAATGGTCAAGCTGCATACACCAACTGATGGAACTGTTTATTAACCGTACTCAGATAAAAAAAGACAAACCTGTGTCCCTTTTATCCCAAACTACGTTAGCTCTGATCTCTCAAGCCTGTTGAGAGTACGTAGGCGTAAGATGCGATATCTTGGCGAGCAACCTTCCCTTCACCCGTAGTTAGCCGAACTACGTTGACTCTGACTTTCCCATTGCACAAAGGGAATACGTAGGCCCAGAGCAGCGACGCTCTGTCGAGTCACCTTTCTTTTCCTTTTTCTTTTCTTTCAAGCCAGCCTTGATAGGTAGATAGTTAAACCGACCCGTCAGATAAACACAACAAGCGTGGATTCCATCGAGTACAATGGACGTGGGGGGTGCTAATACCTTCCCCTTGCGTAACCGACTCTCAAACCCCGAGATTTGGTTGCGATGACCGATCTTACTCCTTTTCGTCAGGTTTTTCCGATCGTTTCCTTTCCCTTCCTATGGGATAAATAACAAAAGGTGGCGACTCTTCTGTTTTTCCGGCACCTTATTTTTCCAGTAACGACACTGTGCTTATGCACATTATGTTTGAAACCTTAGATTGACATCTAGGTTCTTTACCCAACTCTATGTCCTATTGACATGGGATCCCTCTTGGGAGAGCCTGGCCTTCCTTAGGAAGTGCTCTGTGCATTCCTCAAGAGGTGGAGCCTATGATGGACTCCTGTGCTGATGCACATTAATCACCTGTGCTGATGCACATTAATCAAGTGTTTTAGATTGATATCTAGGTTCATATCATTCTTTGTCCTATTGACATAGGATCCCTCTTGGGAGAGCCTGGCCTTCCTTAGAAAGTGCTTTGTGCATTCCTCAAGAGGTTGAGCCTCTGATGGACTCGTGTGTTGACACACATCAACTGGATGTAGCCTTGGGATGACTTCCTTGTTGCTCTTCCAGTCTATTTCTTCTTTCCTGATGGATTGTGGTGTGGTTGTTTGTTTGCCTGTTGCTTTATGCATTAGGATAGTCTCATGTGTAGAGTACTCTAGGCTTAGGAGCATGATTGCCCTGAAAGGTTGAGCTGAGCTCCCTTTGCTTGTTTGCATTGAAAGGTTGAGGTGACCCTCCCTTTGCTTGTCTGTTTTTGTTTGTTCTTTGCTTGTTTGCATTAGAAGTTGAGGCTTCCTCCTTTTGCTTGTGCTGATGCATTGCATATTTACATGTCTCAGTAGCTTGATAGCTTTGTACTTATCTGCTTTAATGATTTTTGGAGTTATTTCTGTGCTTCCCATTGACATGATCCCCTAGGACACTCACTTCGTTTGATAAGGAAGTGATGATAGACTTTTAGGTTGAAACCTATGTATGATAACATCTAGGAGTTCCCTGTTTCAAACTCAACCATATGATGAATCCATGGCATGACAACATTAGGGCTTGACAATTTCCCTGTAGAGTTCGTTCTTTTCTCATCTCCAAAATAACAGTAAAAAACGTAATAAGGGCAAGTTGGTACAGTACGTTACGAGCCTTAAGCTACTTAGGAAATGATTGTTGAAGGGTCACTCTTCAACACTCAGGATGTTTAGCCTGGAACCCTTAGGGTGACATGCGACACATTCACTCTTAAGTCATAGTCTCTAGTGCAGTATGAACTACAAACATCCATAAAAAACACTGCTTCTGTAAAAGACAAAAAACAAATATCAAACCTCTTTTTGTCCCGTGGGCCCATAATCTCAGGAAAACGTTTTCAAAAAAAAGAGTGTTGTTAACTCTTAGTTCTACCGCAAACGGTAATGCCTAAGTCTCCAATGGTCAAGCTGCATACACCAACTGATGGAACTGTTTATTAACCGTACTCAGATAAAAAAAGACAAACCTGTGTCCCTTTTATCCCAAACTACGTTAGCTCTGATCTCTCAAGCCTGTTGAGAGTACGTAGGCGTAAGATGCGATATCTTGGCGAGCAACCTTCCCTTCACCCGTAGTTAGCCGAACTACGTTGACTCTGACTTTCCCATTGCACAAAGGGAATACGTAGGCCCAGAGCAGTGACGCTCTGTCGAGTCACCTTTCTTTTCCTTTTTCTTTTCTTTCAAGCCAGCCTTGATAGGTAGATAGTTAAACCGACCCGTCAGATAAACACAACAAGCGTGGATTCCATCGAGTACAATGGACGTGGGGGGTGCTAATACCTTCCCCTTGCGTAACCGACTCTCAAACCCCGAGATTTGGTTGCGATGACCGATCTTACTCCTTTTCGTCAGGTTTTTCCGATCGTTTCCTTTCCCTTCCTATGGGATAAATAACAAAAGGTGGCGACTCTTCTGTTTTTCCGGCACCTTATTTTCCCAGTAACGACACTGTGCTGATGCACATTATGTTTGAAACCTTAGATTGACATCTAGGTTCTTTACCCAACTCTATGTCCTATTGACATGGGATCCCTCTTGGGAGAGCCTGGCCTTCCTTAGGAAGTGCTCTGTGCATTCCTCAAGAGGTGGAGCCTATGATGGACTCCTGTTCTGATGCACATTAATCACCTGTGCTGATGCACATTAATCAAGTGTTTTAGATTGATATCTAGGTTCATATCATTCTTTGTCCTATTGACATAGGATCCCTCTTGGGAGAGCCTGGCCTTCCTTAGAAAGTGCTCTGTGCATTCCTCAAGAGGTTGAGCCTCTGATGGACTCGTGTGTTGACACACATCAACTGGATGTAGCCTTAGGATGACTTCCTTGTTGCTCTTCTAGTCTATTTCTTCTTTCCTGATGGATTGTGGTGTGGTTGTTTGTTTGCCTGTTGCTTTATGCATTAGGATAGTCTCATGTGTAGAGTACTCTAGGCTTAGGAGCATGATTGCCCTGAAAGGTTGAGCTGAGCTCCCTTTGCTTGTTTGCATTGAAAGGTTGAGGTGACCCTCCCTTTGCTTGTCTGTTTTTGTTTGTTCTTTGCTTGTTTGCATTAGAAGTTGAGGCTTCCTCCTTTTGCTTGTGCTGATGCATTGCATATTTACATGTCTCAGTAGCTTGATAGCTTTGTACTTATCTGCTTTAATGATTTTTGGAGTTATTTCTGTGCTTCCCATTGACATGATCCCCTAGGACACTCACTTCGTTTGATAAGGAAGTGATGATAGACTTTTAGGTTGAAACCTATGTATGATAACATCTAGGAGTTCCCTGTTTCAAACTCAACCATATGATGAATCCATGGCATGACAACATTAGGGCTTGACAATTTCCCTGTAGAGTTCGTTCTTTTCTCATCTCCAAAATAACAGTAAAAAACGTAATAAAGGCAAGTTGGTACAGTACGTTACGAGCCTTAAGCTACTTAGGAAATGATTGTTGAAGGGTCACTCTTCAACACTCAGGATGTTTAGCATGGCACCCTTAGGGTGACATGCGACACATTCACTCCTAAGTCATAGTCTCTAGTGCAGTATGAACTACAAACATCCATAAAAAACACTGCTTCTGTAAAAGACAAAAAATAAATATCAAACCTCTTTTTGTCCCGTGGGCCCATAATCTCAGGAAAACGTTTTCAGAAAAAAGAGTGTTGTCAACTCTTAGTTCTACCGCAAACGGTAACGCCTAAGTCTCCAATGGTCAAGCTGTATACACCAACTGCTGGAACTGTTTGTTAACCGTACTCAGATAAAAAAAGACAAACCTGTGTCCCTTTTATCCCAAACTACGTTAGCTCTGATCTCTCAAGCCTGTTAAGAGTACGTAGGCATAAGATGCGATATCTTGGCGAGCAACCTTCCCTTCACCCGTAGTTAGCCGAACTACGTTGACTCTGACTTTCCCATTGCACAAAGGGAATACGTAGGCCCAGAGCAGCGACGCTCTGTCGAGTCACCTTTCTTTTCCTTTTTCTTTTCTTTCAAGCCAGCCTTGATAGGTAGATAGTTAAACCGACCCGTCAGATAAACACAACAAACGTGGATCCCATCGAGTACAATGGACGTGAGGGGTGCTAATACCTTCCCCTTGCGTAACCGACTCCCAAACCCCGAGATTTTGTTGCGATGACCGATCTTACCCCTTTTCGTCAGGTTTTTCCGATCGTTTCCTCCTTTTGCTTGTACTGATGCATTGCATGTTTACATGTCTGAGTAGCTTGATAGCTTTGTACTTATCTGCTTTAATGATTTTTGGAGTTATTTCTGTGCTTCCCATTGACATGATCCCCTAGGACACTCACTTCCTTTGATAAGGAAGTGATGATAGACTTTTAGGTTGAAACCTATGTATGATAACATCTAGGAGTTCCCTGTTTCAAACTCAACCATATGATGAATCCATGGCATGACAACATTAGGGCTTGACAATTTCCCAGTAGAGTTGGTTCTTTTCTCATCTCCAAAATAACAGTAAAAAACGTAATAAAGGCAAGTTGGTACAGTACGTTATGAGCCTTAAGCTACCTAGGAAATGATTGTTGAAGGGTCACTCTTCAACACTCAGGATGTTTAGCCTGGCACCCTTAGGGTGACATGCGACACATTAACTCCTAAGTCATAGTCTCTAGTGCAGTATGAACTACAAACATCCATAAAAAACATTGCTTCTGTAAAAGATAAAAAATAAATATCAAACCTCTTTTTGTCCCGTGGGCCCATAATCTCAGGAAAACATTTTCAGAAAAAAGAGTGTTGTCAACTCTTAGTTCTACCGCAAACGGTAACGCCTAAGTCTCCAATGGTCAAGCTGCATACACCAACTGCTGGAACTCTTTGTTAACCGTACTCAGATAAAAAAAGACAAACCTGTGTCCCTTTTATCCCAAACTACGTTAGCTCTGATCTCTCAAGCCTGTTGAGAGTACGTAGGCATAAGATGCGATATCTTGGCGAGCAACCTTCCCTTCACCCGTAGTTAGCCGAACTACGTTGACTCTGACTTTCCCATTGCACAAAGGGAATACGTAGGCCCAGAGCAGCGACGCTCTGTCGAGTCACCTTTCTTTTCCTTTTTCTTTTCTTTCAAGCCAGCCTTGATAGGTAGATAGTTAAACCGACCCGTCAGATAAACACAACAAGCGTGGATCCCATCGAGTACAATGGATGTGAGGGGTGCTAATACCTTCCCCTTGCGTAACCGACTCCCAAACCCCGATATTTGGTTGCGATGACCGATCTTACCCCTTTTCGTCAGGTTTTTCCGATCGTTTCCTTTCCCTTCCTATGGGATAAATAATAAAAGGTGGCGACTCTTCTGTTTTTCTGGCACCTTATTTTCGCAGTAACGACACTGTGCTGATGCACATTATGTTTGAAACCTTAGATTGACATCTAGGTTGTTTACCCAACTCTATGTCCTATTGACATGGGATTCCTCTTGGGAGAGCCTGGCCTTCCTTAGGAAGTGCTCTGTGCATTCCTCAAGAGGTGGAGCCTATGATGGACTCCTGTGCTGATGCACATTAATCACCTGTGCTGATGCACATTAATCAAGTGTTTTAGATTGATATCTAGGTTCATATCATTCTTTGTCCTATTGACATAGGATCCCTCTTGGGAGAGCCTGGCCTTCCTTTGCAAGTGCTCTGTGCATTCCTCAAGAGGTTGAGCCTCTGATGGACTCGTGTGTTGACACACATCAACTGGATGTAGCCTTGGGATGACTTCCTTGTTGCTCTTCCATTCTATTTCTTCTTTCCTGATGTATTGTGGTGTGGTTGTTTGTTTGCCTGTTGCTTTATGCATTAGGATAGTCTCATGTGTAGAGTACGCTAGGCTTAGTAGCATGATTGCCCTGAAAGGTTGAGCTGAGCTCCCTTTGCTTGTTTGCATTGAAAGGTTGAGGTGACCCTCCCTTTGCTTGTCTGTTTTTGTTTGTTCTTTGCTTGTTTGCATTAGAAGTTGAGGCTTCCTCCTTTTGCTTTGCTGATGCATTGCATATTTACATGTCTGAGTAGCTTGATAGCTTTGTACTTATCTGCTTTAATGATTTTTGGAGTTATTTTTGTGCTTCCCGTTGACATGATCCCCTAGGACACTCACTTCCTTTGATAAGGAAGTGATGATAGACTTTTAGGTTGAAACCTATGTCTGATAACATCTAGGTGTTCCCTGTTTCAAACTCAACCATATGATGAATCCATGGCATGACAACATTAGGGCTTGACAATTTCCCAGTAGAGTTCGTTCTTTTCTCATCTCCAAAATAACAGTAAAAAACGTAATAAAGGCAAGTTGGTACAGTACGTTACGAGCCTTAAGATACCTAGGAAATGATTGTTGAAGGGTCACTCTTCAACACTCAAGATGTTTAGCCTGGCACCCTTAGGGTGACATGCGACACATTCACTCCTAAGTCATAGTCTCTAGTGCAGTATGAACTACAAACATCGATAAAAAACACTGCTTCTGTAAAAGACAAAAAACAAATATCAAACCTCTTTTTGTCCCGTGGGCCCATAATCTCAGGAAAATGTTTTCAGAAAAAAGAGTGTTGTCAACTCTTAGTTCTACCGCAAACGGTAACGCCTAAGTCTCCAATGGTCAAGCTGCATACACCAACTGCTGGAACTGTTTGTTAACCGTACTCAGATAAAAAAAGACAAACATGTGTCCCTTTTATCCCAAACTACGTTAGCTCTGATCTCTCAAGCCTGTTGAGAGTACGTAGGCATAAGATGCGATATCTTGGCGAGCAACCTTCCCTTCACCCGTAGTTAGCCGAACTACGTTGACTCTGACTTTCCCATTGCACAAAGGGAATACGTAGGCCCAGAGCAGCGACGCTCTGTCGAGTCACCTTTCTTTTCCTTTTTCTTTTCTTTCAAGCCAGCCTTGGTAGATAGATAGTTAAACCGACCCGTCAGATAAACACAACAAGCGTGGATCCCATCGAGTACAATGGACGTGAGGGGTGCTAATACCTTCCCCTTGCGTAACCGACTTCCAAACCCCGAGATTTGGTTGCGATGACCGATCTTACCCCTTTTCGTCAGGTTTTTCCGATCGTTTCCTTTCCCTTCCTATGGGATAAATAACAAAAGGTGGCGACTCTTCTGTTTTTCCGGCACCTTATTTTCGCAGTAACGACACTGTGGTGACGCACATTATGTTTGAAACCTTAGATTGACATCTAGGTTCTTTACCCAACTCTATGTCCTATTGACATGAGATCCCTCTTGGGAGAGCCTGGCCTTCCTTAGGAAGTGCTCTGTGCATTCCTCAAGTGGTGGAGCCTATGATGGACTCCTGTGCTGATGCACATTAATCACCTGTGATGATGCACATTAATCAAGTGTTTTAGATTGATATCTAGGTTCATATCATTCTTTGTCCTATTGACATAGGATCCCTCTTGGGAGAGCCTGGCCTTCCTTTGCAAGTGCTCTGTGCATTCCTCAAGAGGTTGAGCCTCTGATGGACTCGTGTGTTGACACACATCAACTGGATGTAGCCTTGGGATGACTTCCTTGTTGCTCTTCCAGTCTATTTCTTCTTTCCTGATGGATTGTGGTGTGGTTGTTTGTTTGCCTGTTGCTTTATGCATTAGGATAGTCTCATGTGTAGAGTACGCTAGGCTTAGTAGCATGATTGCCCTGAAAGGTTGAGCTGAGCTCCCTTTGCTTGTTTGCATTGAAAGGTTGAGGTGACCCTCCCTTTGCTTGTCTGTTTTTGTTTGTTCTTTGCTTGTTTGCATTAGAAGTTGAGGCTTCCTCCTTTTGCTTTGCTGATGCATTGCATATTTACATGTCTGAGTAGCTTGATAGCTTTGTACTTATCTGCTTTAATGATTTTTGGAGTTATTTCTGTGCTTCCCGTTGACATGATCCCCTAGGACACTCACTTCCTTTGATAAGGAAGTGATGATAGACTTTTAGGTTGAAACCTATGTCTGATAACATCTAGGTGTTCCCTGTTTCAAACTCAACCATATGATGAATCCATGGCATGACAACATTAGGGCTTGACAATTTCCCAGTAGAGTTCGTTCTTTTCTCATCTCCAAAATAACAGTAAAAAACGTAATAAAGGCAAGTTGGTACAGTACGTTACGAGCCTTAAGCTACCTAGGAAATGATTGTTGAAGGGTCACTCTTCAACACTCAAGATGTTTAGCCTGGCACCCTTAGGGTGACATGCGACACATTCACTCCTAAGTCATAGTCTCTAGTGCAGTATGAACTACAAACATCGATAAAAAACACTGCTTCTGTAAAAGACAAAAAACAAATATCAAACCTCTTTTTGTCCCGTGGGCCCATAATCTCAGGAAAATGTTTTCAGAAAAAAGAGTGTTGTCAACTCTTAGTTCTACCGCAAACGGTAACGCCTAAGTCTCCAATGGTCAAGCTGCATACACCAACTGCTGGAACTGTTTGTTAACCGTACTCAGATAAAAAAAGACAAACATGTGTCCCTTTTATCCCAAACTACGTTAGCTCTGATCTCTCAAGCCTGTTGAGAGTACGTAGGCATAAGATGCGATATCTTGGCGAGCAACCTTCCCTTCACCCGTAGTTAGCCGAACTACGTTGACTCTGACTTTCCCATTACACAAAGGGAATACGTAGGCCCAGAGCAGCGACGCTCTGTCGAGTCACCTTTCTTTTCCTTTTTCTTTTCTTTCAAGCCAACCTTGATAGATAGATAGTTAAACCGACCCGTCAGATAAACACAACAAGCGTGGATCCCATCGAGTACAATGGACGTGAGGGGTGCTAATACCTTCCCCTTGCGTAACCGACTTCCAAACCCCGAGATATGGTTGCGATGACCGATCTTACCCCTTTTCGTCAGGTTTTTCCGATCGTTTCCTTTCCCTTCCTATGGGATAAATAATAAAAGGTGGCGACTCTTCTGTTTTTCCGGCACCTTATTTTCGCAGTAACGACACTGTGGTGACGCACATTATGTTTGAAACCTTAGATTGACATCTAGGTTCTTTACCCAACTCTATGTCCTATTGACATGAGATCCCTCTTGGGAGAGCCTGGCCTTCCTTAGGAAGTGCTCCGTGCATTCCTCAAGTGGTGGAGCCTATGATGGACTCCTGTGCTGATGCACATTAATCACCTGTGATGATGCACATTAATCAAGTGTTTTAGATTGATATCTAGGTTCATATCATTCTTTGTCCTATTGACATAGGATCCCTCTTGGGAGAGCCTGGCCTTCCTTAGGAAGTGCTCTGTGCATTCCTCAAGAGGTTGAGCCTCTGATGGACTCTTTTGTTGATGCACATTGAGCTAAAACCTTAGATTGACATCTAGGATCTACCCTAGTTCCTTTATCTGTCCTATTGACATAAGATCCCTCTTGGGAGAGCCTGGCCTTCCTTAGGAAGTGCTGTGTGCATTCCTCAAGAGGTTGAGCCTCTGATGGACTCGTGTGTTGACACACATCAACTGGATGTAGCCTTGGGATGACTTCCTTGTTGCTCTTCCAGTCTATTTCTTCTTTCCTGATGGATTGTGGTGTGGTTGTTTGTTTGCCTGTTGCTTGATGCATTAGGATAGTCTCATGTGTAGAGTACTCTAGGCTTAGGAGCATGATTGCCCTGAAAGGTTGAGCTGAGCTCCCTTTGCTTGTTTGCATTGAAAGGTTGAGGTGACCCTCCCTTTGCTTGTCTGTTTTTGTTTGTTCTTTGCTTGTTTGCATTAGAAGTTGAGGCTTCCTCCTTTTGCTTGTGCTGATGCATTGCATATTTACATGTCTGAGTAGCTTGATAGCTTTGTACTTATCTGCTTTAATGATTTTTGGAGTTATTTATGTGCTTCCCGTTGACATGATCCCCTAGGACACTCACTTCCTTTGATAAGGAAGTGATGATAGACTTTTAGGTTGAAACCTATGTATGATAACATCTAGGAGTTCCCTGTTTCAAACTCAACCATATGATGAATCCATGGCATGACAACATTAGGGCTTGACAATTTCCCAGTAGAGTTCGTTCTTTTCTCATCTCCAAAATAACAGTAAAAAACGTAATAAAGGCAAGTTGGTACAGTACGTTACGAGCCTTAAGATACCTAGGAAATGATTGTTGAAGGGTCACTCTTCAACACTCAAGATGTTTAGCCTGGCACCCTTAGGGTGACATGCGACACATTCACTCATAAGTCATAGTCTCTAGTGCAGTATGAACTACAAACATCGATAAAAAACACTGCTTCTGTAAAAGACAAAAAACAAATATCAAACCTCTTTTTGTCCCGTGGGCCCATAATCTCAGGAAAACGTTTTCAGAAAAAAGAGTGTTGTCAACTCTTAGTTCTACCGCAAACGGTAACGCCTAAGTCTCCAATGGTCAAGCTGCATACACCAACTGCTGGAACTATTTGTTAACCGTACTCAGATAAAAAAAGACAAACATGTGTCCCTTTTATCCCAAACTACGTTAGATCTGATCTCTCAAGCCTGTTGAAAGTACGTAGGCATAAGATGCGATATCTTGGCGAGCAACCTTCCCTTCACCCGTAGTTAGCCGAACTACGTTGACTCTGACTTTCCCATTGCACAAAGGGAATACGTAGGCCCAGAGCAGCGACGCTCTGTCGAGTCACATTTCTTTTCCTTTTTCTTTGTTTTCAAGCCAGCCTTGATAGATAGATAGTTAAACTGACCCGTCAGATAAACACAACAAGCGTGGATCCCATCGAGTACAATGGACGTGAGGGGTGCTAATACCTTCCCCTTGCGTAACCGACTCCCAAACCCCGATATTTGGTTGCGATGACCGATCTTACCCCTTTTCGTCAGGTTTTTCCGATCGTTTCCTTTCCCTTCCTATGGGATAAATAACAAAAGGTGGCGACTCTTCTGTTTTTTCGGCACCTTATTTTCGTAGTAGCGACACTGTGCTGATGCACATTATGTTTGAAACCTTAGATTGACATCTAGGTTCTTTACCCAACTCTATGTCCTATTGACATGGGATCCCTCTTGGGAGAGCCTGGCCTTCCTTAGAAAGTGCTCTGTGCATTCCTCAAGAGGTGGAGCCTATGATGGACTCCTGTGCTGATGCACATTAATCACCTGTGTTGATGCACATTAATCAAGTGTTTTAGATTGATATCTAGGTTCATATCATTCTTTGTCCTATTGACATAGGATCCCTCTTGGGAGAGCCTGGCCTTCCTTAGGAAGTGCTCCGTGCATTCCTCAAGAGGTTGAGCCTCTGATGGACTCTTGTGCTGATGCACTTTGAGCTAAAACCATAGATTGACATCTAGGATCTACCCCATTTCCTTTATCTGTCCTATTGACATAGGATCCCTCTTGGGAGAGCCTGGCCTTCCTTATGAAGTGCTCTGTGCATTCCTCAAGAGGTTGAGCCTCTGATGGACTCGTGTGTTGACACACATCAACTGGATGTAGCCTTGGGAAGACTTCCTTGTTGCTCTTCCAGTCTATTTCTTCTTTCCTGATGGATTGTGGTGTGGTTGTTTGTTTGCCTGATGCTTTATGCATTAGGATAGTCTCATGTGTAGAGTACTCTAGGCTTAGGAGCATGATTGCCCTGAAAGGTTGAGCTGAGCTCCCTTTGCTTGTTTGCATTGAAAGGTTGAGGTGACCCTCCCTTTGCTTGTCTGTTTTTGTTTGTTCTTTGCTTGTTTGCATTAGAAGTTGAGGCTTCCTCCTTTTGCTTGTGCTGATGCATTGCTGTCGCTTCCGCGAAAATAAGGTGCCGGCAAAACAAAAGAGTCGCCACCTTTCATTATTTATCCCTCGGAACGGGAAAGGAAACGATCGGAAAAACCTGACGAAAAGGTATAAGACAAGGTCATCGCAACCGTTGTCTGGGTTCGGGATTCGGTTACACAAGGGGAATGTATTAGCACCCCTCACGTCCGTCGTACTCGACGGGATCCACGCTTGTTGTGTTTAATGGACGAGTTGGTTTATCTATCTACCTATCAAGGTTGACTTAAACGGAAAAGAGAATAAGTCGGCAAAGTGTCGCGCTTTATGGCTACGTATTCTCATCAAAGAATGAGAAATCAGAGTCAACGTAGTTCGACCTACGACGGGTTATGGGGAAGGTGGCTCGCCAATACGTCAGTATTGTGCCTACGTACTCTCAACAAGCATGAGAGATCAGAGCTTACGTAGTTCGGGATATTACGAATTACGGGAATTCAGATTCATCTGTTTTATCGAGTAGGGTTAAACAGCAGTTCCAGCAGTTAGGGACAAAGCCTGTTTGCGTTGGCGCTGAAGTTTAACGACACTCTTTTCTTCAGAAAAGCTTTCCTTTGAATAATGGGCCCACGGGGCAAAAAGGTTTGAAGTTTGTTTTCTGTCTTTTACGGAAGAAGGGTTTTTTATTGTGTTTGCAAATTTCAATCGCACTAAAGACTATGATCTGAGAGTAAATGCGTCGCATGTCACCCAAAGGGTGCCATACTAATCATCCAGACTGTTGGAAAGAAGCTCTCCAACAATCCTTTCTCAGATAGCTTAAGGCTCGTAACGTACGAAAGAAATCATTCATGATTACTGTATCTTAAGCTGTTTTGAGATGAGAAAAGAACAGGCTCAACTACGGGGAGACTATCAAGTCCTACTGTTGTCATGCCAAGGATTCATCCTATAGTTGAGGTTTGAAATAGGGAACTCCTAGAAGTTGTCATGCATAGGTTTCAACCTAAAGTTCTATCATCACTTCCTTATCAAAGGGAGTGAGAGTCCTAAGGGATCATATCAATGATAAACAGAAACAGATAAAGCATCAGCTTAAACAGTAAATAGATAAACGACTGTAAAATGCATGCAATGCAAGTGAGGGAGGAAATGTGTGTGGGGCAGCAGCCTCCACAAGCTCATCTCAACCTCAAGCCAGAATGAATAACAGTAATCATACAGAGGAAATAATAACATGCTATCAAGCAAAATACAATAAACTGCAATCATACAGAAGAAATAAAATGCTATCAAGCAAAATAAACCACATGGGCAAGGGAGCAGGGCTCTACCGAATACCCGCAAGCAAAGCCACACAGTAACAATACAAGCAGAGGGAGCAACTCAACCTCTAGTGCAATCATGCCCCTAGATTAAAGTTATTCTAGTCATGGACTTATTCTAATGCATCAAGCAAGTCAAACAAGGCACATCAATACAGAAAAACAGACAAGAAAGCAGATCAACAACCCTCTTCCCATTCCAAGCTTCAGCTCTTCTAATAGCAATCCAGTCTTCAGACTTCAATCACCCTTCAAGGCTATCAGCTTCACTGGCAAGTATCAACTTGCTTCTCCAGGTTTCAACCCATCAAAATAAGTGTCAACTTAATCTTCTTCTTCAAGCTTCAGCTCTTCAGTCAATTCCACCCTCAGGCTTTGCTTCTAACTACAAGTATCAACTTGATTCCTTCAGACTCTCAATGCATCAATGTAAGTATCAACTCATCCTTTATTCCTCAAGCCTCAGCTCTACACTCAATCTCAATTTGATCTTCTTCATAAGTATCAACTTGGTCTTCAAGCTTCAGCTCTCTTTGCTTTACCAGTATCAACTTGGTCTTCTCCTCTTACAAGCTTCAGCTTCTCAGAGTAGTCTTCAATCACCTGGAAGTGTCAATTCCATCCTTCAATCTTCTTCAAGCAAGGAACTCTTCATTCTTCACTCAATCTCCATTGGATCTTCAAGTATCAACTTGTTCTTCTTGCTCTTTAAGCTCTTCAAGCTTCAGCTGCAATGGCAATGCTCAAGGAATCATCCTCTTCCACACTCCTCAATGAAGTCCTCATCTTCAAACTTAAGTCCAACATCTTTCAAGACACTCAAACCAGAAGATGATTGATTTAACAGGATGAGTGGAAATGATAAACAGCTTACTGACAACCAAAGGAAGCCTGTAAAGGTTCATCATTGTGAGAGACTGGTTCCCTCAAAGTTCTACTTCCCAGATAAAGCCACTCATCCTTCCAAAGGAGGGATGTGGATATCTGAGAAGGACTTTTAGTCATTGGGAGGAATGGAAGCACAAGATGCTTTCCATATTTGTGAAAGAAATCATTCTAACTATGAGGCTCTCCCTATGTCTCCTATCTCCTAATCCTTCATCAGACACCTTCGGGCACAAGCAAATCCAAAGCTTCAAGCAACTTCAAGCATCCTCACCTTGTATTTAACTTGTCTTCAATCTCAACCAAAGGCAAACCAAGCAAAAACCCTAATCTAAGGGGACTAAGGAAGTTAAACTAATTGAATTAGTAAGTTAGGATCACCTAAAACCTAGTACTAAAGTTAGTCCTAACTGAAATACTAAAATCAATTGTAAAATCCTACAAAAATATCTATGGGAACCTAGGTCAATCATGACTCTACCACATTAATTCCAGAGATCAAATCATCAAATTAGACCTAGAACTAAATTCTACATTACAAGGTATCAAACCTAAACCCTAAAAGGGAGCACCTAAATCAATCTAGAAAGCACACCTATTTTCATCACAAAAATGTGAGAAAAATTCTATGGGATCATACATGTCTAACCTAATCACACTCAAAAAATTAGGATCAAAATCATCACCATGATATCATACAAAATTCCACAAAAATATGCATCAAACATAACCATTTTAATATCAATTAAAATGTAAAATTCCCATTAACTCAGAAAATACATGAAATGGAAATATTTTTTCTCTAAAAAATACTAGACTCAATCATGAGTAAAAATGCAAAAAGAATGGGATTAATTGGATTAATTTTCAATTTATTATGAATTTTTCAAGAACCATGAATAAAATGAAAATTAAAAGAAAATCAAATTAAAATAATAACACGCGCGGTGCAAATAGAAATCAGAATCAGTTTAAACAATGGGTTGGGCCATCAGGGGGGTGTGGATAGCACTTAACTCACTAAGCCCAAAACCAGCTGCTAAATGAAACGTAGCGTTTCATTTATTCTGATCCTTCACAAAATGAGATTAAAACGTGGCCATTGGATCACGCTCCCAGTCCAAGTCAAACCCTCATCCAATGGTGCAAACATCATCTTCAACCTTTTGAACATCTGAGCTTCGCGCCCAGCTCCGACCACCACCGGTGGAGCTCCGGTCGCCATCCCCAACCCTAGTTCTCTCTACAGGCCTCCATTGCAAATGGTCAAAACATGAATCTTGTCCCAAATCTTGCCACGAATTCAACCATACCATTAGTTTCCTCTGAAACCTCAAGATTCACCATATCTAAATCTCAACCGAAAATGGTAATTCCGCTATTTTGTCTCTAATTATCAAATTAACTATCTGAAATCCATCCTACACCATTCTACAATAAATCTAACACCTTAATTCAGCTTAATTCTACCTAAATCATGCTAGGGGAAGAAAGTTACCAACCTGAAAATCTTGGATGAACAGATATACAAAACCTCTAATTCAAGCTCTACAATCTTGCAGACACGATCAATGAACCCTCCCATTGCTTCTGTATGCAAAAGAACCAGTTGAACATGCTTGAATCTTGAAACCCGATGGTGAGTTGCAGGTGGAGAAGTTCACTTGCTCATACACTATTCAGCCACAAATTCTTCTTGAAAATGATCTGGAATCACTCCTTGACATCCATGGAAGAAGTATCAATCAAGAAAATGGATGGAGAATGAAGAATTTGGTGAAACCGATTGCACTTGCAAGCTATGAAATTTCAATATCAACCTATGCTCTCTCCCTCAATGATCACCAACCTCTGTAATGGATCAACTCTATTCCTTATATAGATGGTGTTTGGATGATCTAGAACCCTCTAGATCCTTCCAATGAGAGTTTCCACTTCTCATGTCATGAGATTTTCAAACACATCTCATGATATGCACCATTCTGTTTTGCAGCTTGAAAACCATCCTATTCTCTTTCAATTTCTCCCCTAGTGACATTTTGGAAGAGTTTAGCTTGCAAAAGCCCTTGGTTATGCCTTGATTCTATGTTATGCACATGTTACTCAATATGCAAGTAACCACTTCTCAAAGCAAGTCCACAAATTGAATCTCAACTCAAAAATGTGGCTAAACCAATGTTCTTAAAATGTTTTCTAGATTCAAAATGATATATTACATGCCATGGTTTGGATGTGTAGGTTGAAAATATCAATTTCCAACTTTGGTTTATTTAACTTATGCCCTTATTTTAGGTCATTTTTGCAACATTGAGCTACAAGCCTTTCCAACATCTTATGACCTCTTTACTAACCTTAAAACATCATTTTGAACAAGTTTGATGTTGAATATTTTTCCATTTGAAGCTTGGAAATAGGAGTTATGGCCTTATGCTTGAAATGACCTGTAATCTCCAAATGACCAAAATGCCCTTGACTTGTCAAAGCCATAACTTGAGTTCTACAAGTCCTATCAAGGACTTCTAGTACTCTCTAGAAATCTAAGAAGATAAGGAACAACATTCATGTTGACCAAAAGTCCATAGGAATCATCCTTCTTGGGCAAAAGTTTGATGCAAGTTGGGTAACTTTCAAGTCCCCAGATTCACATACCTCAGATGACCTGTAACTTGTCAAAGTCATAACTTGATTTCCACAAATCCTATCAAGGACTTCTAGTACTCAAATTAAATCTAAGAGCAAGCTCTACAACATTCATGTTGGGGGCAATATGATATGACAATCACATCTTGGGCTAAACTTCCTTGAAGATAGGGGTCAAACTAGGGGATTTTACACTGTCAAGCCTTAGAAACCCTAGCTTGAAACTTCTCAAACTCTTCAATCATGAGGAGTTAACCTTGGAATCATCCTTATAACATCTCAATGTGTCAATCCATGATCACATGGCCTTTGAATTAGGTCTCAACCTTGTTCTAATCATCAGTTGACCTAGGGTTGACCCAGTCAAACCCTAATTACACCACTCATGGCTGAGACTTCTTAATCTTGCACAATGACCTGCCTAGGCTTCATGATGGCTTTCAAGACATCTCATAAGCTCTCTCAAGGCTTCAAGTCCACATTCTTGGCTTCAGAATCATCTGAGGAGCTCCCACAACTCTCAAGTTAGGAGGCACACAACCTTGGTTTCAACCACTCACTCTGAGGATCCTTTTGACTTCTCTGACAAAGATATCTACCCTTGAACACTTGAATAACCTTCTTGGCTAGCTTCATGGTATTGTATAGATCTTGATTGGTAATCATACCTCTTGATCTCCTGCATACATGTCAATGAAATGCAAATGATAATGCTAATATGAATGAAATGAAACACAAGCTAGGTAAAGAAATGTTGGTCAAATTTTAGGGTGCAACAACTGCCCCTATTCAAACGGCTTGAACCTGACTGGGTGAGAAGCGAACGGCTCTCAACCAATCAAGGTGCGAGACGGTTTAATACCGACAAACCCGAAAATTTGCCAACTGCACTAGTACACGGTACTCTGATGGGAACAAGTCTTCGAAAACTGAAACGTTAGCTGCACGACAACTAGCTGGGGAATTGGTTACACGGTAACCGGTAATACATGGTCGATCATGCCGTCAGGCATCAAGATTCCTCGGGACTCATCAGGTCAACAATCAAGTTAATCATACCATCGGGCATTCAAAGAAAACTCTCGGGCATCAGCCGGACTTTATCAGTAAGTCGGGAATAGAATTCTCGGTCAATCCTGAACCAATTGGGGATACTCAAACTTCTGCCGTCAGGCACTCCGCATCAGCTGTGGGAACTGCTTCGTTAACACGGTCGGACTTCAATCATCAAGTCTTCAAGGGAAGTTTCAACTTCGCTGTTCGGAAACCTGCTGGGGATGACGCATCTCCGCTGGGGATTCTGGAGAACTATCAAGTAACTCTGCTTCGGGGATCCAGAAATCATTCTGGGTGAATCATCTCTGCTAAGGACATCAAGAATCATCTTGGACCAATAACTCCGTCGGGGACTTCAAGAATCATCTTGGACTAATAATTATGCTGGTGATTTCAGGAATCATCCTGAGCAAACGCTCTGCCGGGGACTCTAAGCATCAACTTGAGCAACCCTCTCTTTCGACTTCACTGGGGATTTCAAGAATCATCTTGAGCAACAACTTTGCTGGGGAGAATTCAAGAATCATCTTGAGCAAACGACTCTGCGGAGGAACACCTGCAAAACAAGAACGGTAACGACCTAGCTCATGTTTAATATGCATATGCCGCAATGCTCCACACGGTGGAAATGCTACGCGTTTATGATAAATGCTATGTAATCATGCAAAATGCTACGGCCCCGTCAGCAAAATAAATGCTGACGAGAGAATCTTCCTGTCAAGGAGAAAGAACCACTCTGGCGGAGGAAGGAATTATCCTGCCGAGGAGAAGAAGTCACGCTAATCTCAATCGGACTCCGCATGGGGAAACAAACTTCAGTTGACTGCTGCAGGGGAACGAAGCTCTACGAGAACCCAGACCTGCTGAGGAAAGCGGTGTCAATCGCGGAAATAAACTGCACGGCCTTCACGGCTAGCCCTCCTGGAGATAACGACTCCGGTGGGGAAATACAGCATCAGCTATTCAACACTCTACTGGGGAAAACCAATCATGGTCCCGAACGGCTTTCCAAGGACTCAGCTCTCTTAGGGAACTGCAAACTCGGCTGGGGAAGAAGGAATCATCCTGCTTACAGGGGAGAGTACGACTCTGTGGGGAATCTCAATTCCGATGGAGACTTCAGTCTGGAACTATCAATTGCTGCATACTTCATCGTATGACTCAGCTGGGGTGATGGCATTCCTTCAGGATGTACTTGACTGGGGAGAGAATCTTGTCTGCCTGGGGAGACACATCAATGCCTTACGATCTCACGTTCGGGCTCTGCAGGGAGAGGCTGCTGAACTTGCTGGAGAAGGAGGAATCATCCTGCTTGGGACGCGTACAGCGTACTGCCTGGAATATGCTACACCTGTAACAACACAAACAAACAGACAAGATACCCTTCTCAAAGGGACCTATCAAGGTTATCATCTTGAGACGATGTTTAAGTAATTCATTGTTTCAACAATCAGTGGCCTAGGCCAGTAAGTTTATGTATGCGCATTTTGTCAAAAACATCGGCGTTCTTTTTCGCAAACAAAACAGATAAATGCTAAACGGACAAACAGAATTGCTGAATAGTATACATTTTATTGATAACGAACCCCTAAATGGGTAAAAATGTTTTACAACAGATGCAAGCTCCTGGAATGAGGAAGCCGCGCAAAAATAAAACATAAATATACATCAGTATATACAAATGTCGGCAATGAGTCGTAGACGAACAACATGAGTTGATCCTTCTATGACCCACTCGACTTCGATACCTCTCCGACACTTCAGCTTCAAAAGAGATTGATTCAGATAGACGGCCCTCAGGTCCTCCAAACCACTAAACAAATACAGTCCACACGCGGAACGCAGTCATTTTCTTTTTCAAATCCTTAACTTTTGCGTGAACCGCCCTTTGCGGGTTTTCGATTCACCGGGATACCCTTTTTTGCCAAAGTCGCCCATCCGGGTTTTCGACTTTGCGGGTGTACATTTTTTCGATTTATATCCCTAATTTTTGCCCGAACCTTTTTCCTTTTTTACGGTTGGCCGGGATGCCCCATTTTTGCCTGGATATTCTTTTTCTTTCCAGCGGGTCATTTTTAAGCAAAGTATTTTTTAACTGCGTCCGCGTTCACCGGGGATGCAAAATCTTCGCCATCCATCGTGGATAACAACAAAGATCCTCCCGAAAAGACCTTGCTGACGACATACGGACCTTCGTAATTGGGAGTCCACTTGCCCCGATGATCGGAGTGTGGAGGAAGAATCTTCTTCAGGACGAGATCACCCGTCTGAAAGCTTCTAGGACGCACCTTCTTATCATAAGCTTTCTTCATTCGGCTTTGGTACAGACGACCATACGCAATCGATGCTAACCTCTTCTCGTCCATCAGGCTGAGTTGGTTTAGCCGGTTCTTAATGCATTCTGCCTCATCGAGTTTCACGTCAACAAAAACTCGTAAAGAAGGGATCTCCACTTCTAACGGTAGGACAACTTCCATACCGTACACTAAGGAGAAAGGAGTTGCCCCGATTGAAGTACGTACTGTTGTACGGCAATGCAAACGGCAGCATCTCGTGCCAATCTTTGTAGGTCACAACCATCTTCTGAACAATCTTCTTGATGTTCTTATTGGCCGCTTCAACGGCGCCATTCATCTTCGGCCGATAAGGAGATGAGTTGTGGTGTTCAATCTTGAAACTCTGGCACAGCTCCTTCATCATCTTGTTATTCAGATTCGAACCATTATCAGTAATGATCCATTCGGGAATTCCGTAACGATAGATGATATCCCTCTTTATGAATTTAGCCACCATCTGCTTGGTCACATTAGCATATGAGGCTGCCTCCACCCACTTGGTGAAGTAGTCGATAGCTACTAGAATAAAGCGATGCCCATTAGATGCAGTAGGCTCGATCTTGCCTATCATGTCGATGCCCCACATGGAGAATGGCCACGGGGAGGACATGACATTTAACGGGCACGGCGGCACATGAACTTTATCAGCATAAATCTGGCATTTATGACACCTCTTCGCGAATCTGAAGCAATCAGACTCCATCGTCAGCCAGTAATATCCTGCTCTCAGGATCTTTCTTGTCATAGCGTGCCCGTCGGCGTGCGTACCAAATGTGCCTTCATGGACTTCTTCCATGAGCATACTCGCTTCTATCTCATCTACACATCTGAGTAGCACGAGATCATGGTTTCTTTTATACGAAACTCCATCAGGATTGAGATAAAAATTTCCAGACAGCCTCCTCAGAGTCTTCTTATCCTGGGTTGACGCTCCCGCAGGATACTCCTTAGTCATAAGGAAAGTCTGGACATCATGGAACCATGGCTTGCCGTCGGCGGCTTTCTCGATCGCAAAGACGAATGCAGGTCTATCAAGACGAGAAAGGACAATTCTTGGAGCTTCATTCCAAAAATTGACTTTATACATCGAAGCCAACATGGCTAAGGCATCAGCCATCTGATTTTTTTCTCTGGGCACATGATGGAGTTCCACTCGATCAAAGAACAGAAGCAGCCTTCTGGCATAGTTCATGTACGACACCAAATTCGATTGACGAGTCTCCCACTCCCCTTTAATCTGGTTAATCACAAGCGCCGAGTCACCATATACGTCTAGGTTCTTGATTCTCAAATCAATTGCTTCTTCTAGACCCATGATGCATGCTTCGTACTCCGCTTCGTTATTGGTGACTGGAAACGTCAGTCTCGCAGTGAACGGGATGTGGGATCCATGGGGAGTTGTGATGATCACCCCAATACCACTTCCATAGGAGTTAACCGCCCCGTCAAATATCAATTTCCACTGGGATTTCCTATCTGGCCCCTCGTCGGGCAACGGTTCATCGCAATCCTTCGCTTTGATAAACATGATATCCTCATCAGGGAATTCAAATTTCATCGGCTGATAATCTTCGATTGGTTGTTCGGCAAGGTAATCAGATAATACGCTTCCCTTGATGGCCTTCTAGGACACGTACTGAATGTCATATTCTGTCAACACCATTTTCCGTCTGGAAATCCTGCCCGAAAGCGCTTGTTTCTCGAAGACGTATTTGATCGGATCCATCTTTGAAATTAACATGGTGGTGTGGTTGAGCATGTACTGTCGTAAACGTTTGGCAGCCCAGGCTAGTGCACAACACGTCTTCTTCAGCATTGAGTAACGCGATTCACAGTCTGTGAACTTTTTACTCAAGTAGTAAATGGCATACTCCTTCCTGCCCGTCTCGTCGTGCTGACCGAGAACACACCCCATACTATTCTCAAGAACTGTCAAGTACATGATTAATGGCCGTCCGGCCACTGGGGGTATCAAGATTGGAGGTTCCTGCAGATACTGTTTTATCTTATCAAATGCCTTTTGGCAATCCTCGTTCCAGATAATCGCCTGATCTTTCTTTAAAAGCTTGAACATCGGTTCACACGTGGCCGTGAGCTGAGAGATAAACCTTGCAATGTAGTTTATTCTGCCCAGGAAACCACGAACTTCTTTTTCTGTTTTTGGCACTGGCATTTCTTGTATCGCTTTAATCTTCGCAGGATCAACCTCAATGCCTCTTTCACTCACGATAAACCCCAGTAACTTTCCGGACCGTACTCCGAAAGTACACTTGTTAGGATTCAGCCTCAACCTGAACTTCCTAAGCCTCTCAAAAAGCTTCAGCAAATTGACCAGATGTCCCTCCTCGGTTTGGGACTTCCCAATCATGTCATCAACATAGACTTCAATCTCATGATGAATCAAGTCATGAAACAAAGTAACCATTGCTCGTTGGTAAGTGGCCCCTGCGTTCTTCAGACCGAAAGGCATTACCTTGTAGCAAAACGTTCCCCAAGGTGTGATAAACGTAGTTTTCTCCATGTCCTCCGGCGCCATCTTGATCTGATTGTGACCGGGGAAGCCATCCATGAACGAAAATACGGAGAACTGAGCTGTATTGTCGACCAACACATCAATATGAGGCAGCGGGAAATCATCTTTAGGGCTCGCCCTATTCAAATCCCGATAATCAACGCACATGCGTACCTTACCGTCCTTCTTCGGTATAGGCACTATGTTGGCGACCCACGGAGGGTAAGTAGTGACCGCTAAGAAGCCAGCATCGAGCTGTTTCTGCACTTCTTCTTTGATCTTAATGGCCATATCTGGTCGTGTCCTCCTAAGCTTCTGCTTAACGGGAGGACAATCTTCTCGCAACGGCAAGTGGTGGACCACGATGTCAGTGTCAAGTCCGGGCATATCTTCGTATGACCAAGCAAAGACGTCACTATACTCTCTTAGCATCTTGACCAATCTCTGCTTGACATCACTCTGCAATGCAGCCCCTATCCTGACATTCCTGACAAGTTCTTCAGAACCCAGATTCACAATCTCGATCTCCTCTTCATGAGGCAGAATAACTTTCTCTTCTTGTCTCAACAAGCGGGCCAACTCTTCAGGAAGGTCTTCGTCTTCATCAATCTCTTCTTCGGCTTGATAGATCGGGCAATCGAAGTCGAAGTGAGTCGTAGAAGGTCCAGAGTCGATGTCATCTGCTATGTGGATCCTGTAATAACAAGGGTTAAGCTTAAAACAAGGATATGCAGGTTAGCACAAACCCCATTGCCATTTTATTGTTTTTCAAAACAAATATAAAACAGGAATAACAGAGATCACAATATTTGAATACGAAGAAAAACGCCTTTTGATTTATTGATAAAATGCATGTACATAATCCAACAAGGCCCTGACAATAAAACCACTATGCCCCGGGTAGGACATAGGGTTGTACAATGATTGGAAAAATTAAATCATTACTCTTCGCTTGTCATCTGGATGATATCCTTGACGGACCAGTTGGTGAGGCTCTCGCCTGGCTTGCTTGGCTGGATCCGAGAGTCGAGGTCACAGTCGCTATCTCCGCTGTCTTCAGACACCGCGCTGACGCTTTCAAATATCACCCTACCACTGGTAAACTGGATCGGTCCTTTATCTCGCGACGCACTGCTAGAAGAGGAGGCTTCAGCTCCAAGAGAGTATCCCAACCCAAACTTGTCTTGCTTGTTAGGTATCTCCAAAATTCGCCCCCAGCCTGGGGTAGATCCGGCTTGGACAACAGCCCGAGCTTCCTTGAAGGAGGAGAGAGTCATCTCTGGCTTCTCAGTGACTACAGGAGCTACGTCCTTGGCTTTGACAGCTTCGAACGCTTGGCATAGAGTTTCGTGGATTTCCCCGTCCATCTCAACATACTTGAAGGACGACAAATGGCTCACCATTATGTCTTCCTCGCTACATACAGTCACGATGCTACCTCCGACGGCGTACTTGAGTTTCTGGTGCAACGTGGAGGTCACGGCTCCAGCAGCATGGATCCACGGCCGGCCCAAGAGACAGCTGTAGGCAGGCATGATGTCCATAATATAAAAGATCGCATCGAATGTTTCCGGCCCGACTTGGATTGGCAGGGTCACCTCCCCGAAAACATGGTGTTTGGTTCCATCGAACGCCTTCACAACCAGATCACTGGGTGTGCAAATCACTCTGCGAGTATCTAACTTCATTAATGCCTTTTTCGGAAGAACATTGAGTGACGAACCCGTGTCCACCAACATGTGCGATATAATTGTTCCCCTACACTCTATCGAGATGTGCAGAGTGCTATTGTGGTTCCTCCCTTTTGGCTTCAGCTCTAGGTCAGTGAACCCTAACCCATTTCCAGCATTCACGTGGGCTACGACCTCTTCTAGTTGGTTTACTGATATTTCCGGTGGTACATATGTGGCGTTCAACACCTTCAGCAACGCGTTGCGGTGCGCCTCAGAACACAGCAACAGGTTTAGGATGGAAATCTTCGAGCGTGTCTGATGGGGATGATCCACAATCTTGTAGTCGCTATTTTTAATCAACCTCATAAATTCCTCGGCGTCTTTAACAAGTAGGTCTTTTTCTACCCCACGCGGGATCTCTTCAACGACTTTACTTTTACCTTTATCAGCTGCATCAGCTCTGTCCGCTTTATCCGCCATGACATCAGGTGGTGCAAACACTCTTCCGCTGCGAGTGATTCCGCTGATTCCCGCAAGGTTCTCCACAGACGACCCAAACGGTTCTAGCTCCAACTTCTGTCCGCTGCAGTAGACTTCAGCCCCATAATGCCATGGGACCGCATTAGTGCTTTCGAAGGGTATCAACCCAGCTTTGGTAATGGTAATTGTAGGCGGCCTAGGTGCAGAAATAGTTATCGTCTGGAGGGGAATGGTGATGGTGGCAACCTCGTCATCTTGCTTCAGCATTACCTCTCCCGATCCATATTCGGTCTTTCGGCTAAACTGTAAGATCCCTTCAGTCATCAGACTTTGAATTCCCTCTATCAGCTGTTCACATCCGTCGGGACTAGTAGCACAGCCCATACACAGCTCTCCGCAACCTGGAAAGAAACCTCTTTTCATCAACTTAGCTTTAACGAAGCTAAGCGGCGTCTTCAGATCTCTGACGTCAGTCAACACATCCAAACTCTCGTCTTCGATAATGGCGTTCACCCCGCCTCCCCTATGATTCGGCATAGGATTCTTCATGACGTTTGGCACATTATCTGAGAAGTTGATGATCTTAGCGTCCACCATGTCCTACACCTTGTGCTTCAAGGCTTTGCAATTCTCTATTGTGTGGCCTGGTGCCCCTGAGTGAAACTCACAAGTTGCATTCGCGTCATAACCTGGCGGGGGTGCCCCTGTCAAGGGAGCCAGGGTTCTCTTCTGGATTAACTGTAGCTGAAGCAAAGTCTGCAATAGTTGCGCGTACGACATGGGCGGTGTCTCGAGGTGACGGCTCGACAGAGGTGCCCTATTCTGATACTTTCTGTACCCTTGTTGATTCGGTTGTTGCTGCTGCTGCTGTGGCTGTTGAACTGCCGGGATAGTTATGCTAGCCACCTGTTGGTGAGGACCTTTACCCTTCCTTCGAGCATTGGACACAATGCTCATTTCTCCTTCCCGTCTTTTTCCACCATAAGGTATCTTTCCACCTCCTCCAGCTGAGGATGACTCACCTTGAATTTTCCCGAGTTTGATCCCATTTTCAATGTGCTCACCCGTGATAATGAGATCTGAGAAGGTTCCGGACATACCGCTGACCAATTTCTCATAATAAACCCCTGGGAGGGTGGCCACGAACATCTGCACAAGCTCACGTTCAACCATCGGCGGCTGAACCCTGGCTGCCAATTCACGCCACCGCTGGGCGTATTCCTTAAACCCTTCGTTGTTCCTTTGCGACAGATTCTGCAGTTCGACTCGGTTCGGGGCCAAGTCACTGTTGTATTGGTAGTGGTGCACGAATGCTTCAGCAAGGTCCTTCCACGTGCGCACACTGGTGGGCTCCAGACTCATGTACCATTCGAGGGATGGTCCGGACAGACTGTCCTGAAAGAAGTGCATCAGCAACTTCTCGTCCTCGGAATGAGCGGACATTTTTCTGTAATATGATCTCAGGTGGACGCGGGGGCAAGTGGTGCCTTTGTACTTTTCAAAGTTAGGTACCTTGAACTTGGGAGGCACCTTGAAATCAGCAATCAGTCCCAACTTGGACATGTCAACACCCAGGGTGTTCTGGTTCTCGATATTTCCCATCTTGTCCTCGAGTGCCTTGAACCTTAGACGTGCTTCAGCAGTCAGCTCACCTTCAGCACCTCTCTGTGAGAACACATCATCTTGACGGTCTTCTAACCACGGCTGAGGCCCAAACAGATTCCCAACACCCGCATTGCCGTTGCCCATCCCAACATTGACATTAGCTTCCAGACTCCCATTACCAACGCCCGTCGTATTGCCATTGAGTCCCATGTTAGCTATCACATTGCCGTTGGCACTGCCATTCCCCCCGGTCACGGGGATGCCATTCTTAGGAGTTTCAACTGGTGGAGGGGTAGGCACAGTCCCACCATGGAGTACGCCATTGCTATCGACCCTTGAAATCAGAGGCTGAACCAAAGTTCTGAGTTGATCCTGGCCGTTGGCGACCGCTTGCATGAGCTCCATGAAGCGATTCGTTCTTTCGTGGAGTTCCTGAACATCAGTTCGCACTTGCTCCATGATTCTGGTTTGATTTGCTCTGGTCGGATAGCGGTGAATAGGTCACTGATCAATCCTAGAACAACCTGAAACAACCTGAAAACACAAAAGCGTTAGGAAAAAACGACAAAGTGCTCGTTATGCAAATGCTTCATGCAAATGCAAATGTGTGTCTGTGCGTTAGGGAGATCTCCCCCGATCCTAGTGCCTGGGTGCCAGTGCTGATAATAAGAAGTCCGAGTCCAGTCATGAAAATAACAATCTCATATATATGAAGGAAGCCCATCAAGGCAGTACACGACATCAGTGAATACAAGATGAATCAATAGCATGACCTCGACCAACAAGCCTGGCGATGGTCAGCATACAACGATGATCAAACAAAAGGAATACAAATATAGTCAAGTACGGCCACGGGCGCGAAACTCTTCTAACAACCCCTTCGTTTCTGGATGCTCAGGCCGAGTGAGCAACCCTTCGACGAGTAACTCCCTCTACACAATGGTATATTGAAGACCTTCGACCGAATCTTCCCATGCTCCTTCTCCGAAACAATCTTCTAACTTCCGCTTCTTGGATTCAAACATCAGTTTGCACTCCTTCAGGTTAGCGAGAGCTTTGTTGAGCTGGCCTTCAGCGGCGTATCTGCGAGCGGTTTCTTCATCCAACCTCTTCTCACTAGCCTTCACCTGGGCTTTCAGCTTGGAGATCTGTTGCATCAGCTTATCCTCCCGCTCTTTCCTGTTGGCTAGGGAGGCCTTCCAGTGCTGGTTGAACTTGGATATCCTCCGGTACGCCTCATCCAAGTGTTGCTTCTTCGTGGCCAGTACATCTTTGACAGCTTTGAAGTCCCGACCCATGCGCTCACGCTCAGCTATCTGCTTAGTCAAATCTGTCCCTAGCTAGTTCACCAGCTTTGTTTGCCTCTTGAAGGAATGAACGGCTTCGTTTCCCTCGCTTCGGAGTTGAGCCAATTCTTTCTCCAATTCTTCATTTGCCCTCTTCAATTCATCTCGCTCAGCTAACACCTGATTATGTTGCTGAATGGGCACGGTGGTAGGCTCTTCAATCACTGGAGAGCTTTCTGGCTTGGCAGGAAGAAACGGCATCCCTATAGCATCTGCTCTGATCCAAGTCACATACGGAGGGTAGGCTTGGCTATTGCTTCTCCCCAGCAATGGCTTTCCCTTCCTACTGATGCCATTCCAAGCGCGCTGAAGCTTAGATAACAGATCCCCCTCTAGAAGACCAGTGAGGTACAGAGATTCCTGCACCTCTTCATCCTTCGGCGGAGCTCTTAAAGCATACGCGAACTGACGGACCAGCAAAGACGGATTATAGTTTATACAGCCCTTCCTGCCTATCAAAGGCATGTTCAGAAACCCGCTGCAGCTGAAGATAATCTCGGTACCCAACCTATCCATGTCAAACCAGTCAATATCCTCCGCTGATAGACTCATCAAACGCTCGGACCACTCAGCTGTGGCTGCAGACGAAACAAAGGGACCCCTCTTGGGCAGATGACTATCAAGCCATTTACAAAGCAGGGGTACACAGCACGAGACATTCTTGCCCCTTCTGTTCTCGTTTTTATAGTGGATAGAATGGTAGACATCTCCTATCAAGGTAGGGACTGGATTCCCTGAAGCGAAGATGAGAAATGCGTCGAAGTCTACAAAGTCGGGCATATTGGGGAACAGAAGGATGCCATATATGCACAGAGCGAGGATGGCGTTGAACACGACCCAACATCCATCTTTGGCGCACTGCTGAGCCTTTCCCACTAAGAATTGCAAGGAGAAACCAGGAACCTTGTTCCAACTAGACAATACCAACTCGGAGGCATCCAGATGAAGTGAAGGAGCTAGACTAGCCAGATCAGGCTCAGCGTCAATATGAACAAAAGGCATCTGCCTCCTGATAGACACACCCAACAAATCAGCATATTCCTCTAGCGTGGGTGCGAGAACAAAATCCTGGAAAGTAAAGCATCTCAACGGAGGATCGTAGAACTGCAACAGAGCGTGCAACCCATTCAACTCGAACGCAGAAGGTTTACGAACCAAACTGAGCAATTTGCCGTAAGATTTTCTGAACTCATCTCTCACAGAATCACCAGCTAAAGAAATCAAACCAGTCAGCTGAACCACATCAGGGGCAGGGAGCTTGTAAGCCACTGTCTTCCTCAGAGAACCCATAACAATACAATAAGAGGCAAGAAATCCTGGATCGGGGAAAACGGTACCTGCAACACAGACACACGTTACTGAAATGCAGATGAGCATGCAAAGCAATGTTAAATGCAATCATGCAACAGGAGATCAAGGCAACTGTGCTCTGGAGAATCTGTATCAACGAAACCATGCTGCTGCTCTGTCAAGAACAACCACCATCTCTGATAAGAAGAAAACCCTGGTCTCGGACCACAAATCTGCTCTGTCAAGAACATACACATATAGGACCATAAATCTGCTCTGTCAAGAACAAACATCTGATAATAAAGACCTCTGATACAGGACCAAAACTCTGCTCTGTCAAGAACAAACATCTGATAATAAGGACCTCTGATTCCAATCAAAACATGCTCTATCAAGAACAATCATACATCTGCTGATGAGATCTTCTGATCCCAATCATAAACCTGCTCTGTCAAGAACACACATATATCTGAAGACAAGGTCCTCTGATACAGGACCAAAGCTCTGCTCTGTCAAGAACAATCATATATCTGATGATGAGAACCCCCGGTACCAACAAAACTGATTCACTGTAAAGAAAACCAGGTAGTCTGAAGGTCAAAGTTTCCTGCAATAAACCCAACCCTGCTCACAGGTATGGACCTAAACTGACTCAAGTTCGGCATCCTATGCGTTCATCAGCGTCACAGACATTCAAGAGGGGTGATACGATACCCAGAAGGTGTGGCATCACCAGCTCATGAAGCGGCCTCACTCGACTGAATCACAAATGATCGGTCCCCAGAGTCGACAATCCTCCAAACCAACAAGCCCCTCAACCCAAAGGGTTGAAAAAGAAGCCAACCGGGAGAACCTCGTCTGAGCATGGATTTCATGAGACACTAGTGCCTGCCAAGCAAGCACGCGCCCACTAATTTCCACAACTAATGCTATGTTCACTCAAGCCTGGGTCTGACTTCTCACTCATCAGAATGCCCCTCCCACAACAGCACAGATAATCATATCATACTGAAAATAAAGTGCGGGAAATAAAAATGCGATAAATAAACACAACCTAGCAAGTAATCATACAAGCGCTCGGATTGACTCTCGCAGGGGACGTTGGATCCCCAAACTGACTCGCATGCGGGACGTTGGATCCCAGGAAACTATCAAGTCCCCAGCAGAGTCGCCAGCTGTCGCTTCCGCGAAAATAAGGTGCCGGCAAAACAAAAGAGTCGCCACCTTTTGTTATTTATCCCTCGGAACAGTAAAGGAAACGATCGGAAAAACCTGACGAAAAGGTATAAGACAAGGTCATCACAACCGTTGTCTGGGTTCGGGAGTCGGTTACGCAAGGGGAAGGTATTAGCACCCCTCACGTCCGTCGTACTCGACGGGATCCACGCTTGTTGTGTTTACTGGACGAGTTGGTTTATCTATCTACCTATCAAGGCTGGCTTAAACGGAAAAGAGAATGACTCAGCAAAGCGTCGCGCTTTATGCCTACGTATTCTCATCAGAGAATGAGAAATCAGAGTCAACGTAGTTCGACCTACGACGGGTTATGGGGAAGGTGGCTTGCCAATACGTCAGTATTGTGCCTACGTACTCTCAACAAGCATGAGAGATCAGAGCTTACGTAGTTCGGGATATTACGGATTACGGGAATTCAGATTCATCTGTTTTATCGAGTAGGGTTAAACAGCAGTTCCAGCAGTTAGGGACAAAGCCTGTTTGCGTTGGCGCTGAAGTTTAACGACACTCTTTTCTTTAGAAAAGCTTTCCTTTGAATTATGGGCCCACGGGGCAAAAAGGTTTGAAGTTTGTTTTCTGTCTTTTACGGAAGAAGGGTTTTTTATTGTGTTTTCAATTTCAATAGCACTAAAGACTATGATCTGAGAGTAAATGCATCGCATGTCACCCAAAGGGTGCCATACTAATCATCTAGACTGTTGGAAAGAAGCTCTCCAACAATCCTTTCTCAGATAGCTTAAGGCTCATAACGTACGAAAGAAATCATTCATGATTACTGTATCTTAAGCTGTTTTGAGATGAGAAAAGAACAGGCTCAACTACGAGGAGACTATCAAGTCCTACTGTTGTCATGCCAAGGATTCATCCTATAGTTGAGGTTTGAAACAGGGAACTCCTAGAAGTTATCATGCATAGGTTTCAACCTAAAGTTCTATCATCACTTCCTTATCAAAGGGAGTGAGAGTCCTAAGGGATCATATCAATGATAAACAGAAACAGATAAAGCATCAGCTTAAACAGTAAACAGATAAACGACTGTAAAATGCATGCAATGCAAGTGAGGGAGGAAATGTGTGTGGGGCAGCAGCCTTCACAAGCTCATCTCAACCTCAAGCCAGAATGAATAACAGTAATCATACAGAGGAAATAATAACATGCTATCAAGCAAAATACAGTAAACTGCAGTCATACAGAAGAAATGAGATGCTATCAAGCAAAATAAACCACATGGGCAAGGGAGCAGGGCTCTACCGAATACCCGCAAGCAAAGCCACACAGTAACAATACAAGCAGAGGGAGCAACTCAACCTCTAGTGCAATCATGCCCCTAGATTAAAGTCAGTCTAGTCATGGACTTATTCTAATGCATCAAGCAAGTCAAATAAGGCACATCAATACAGAAAAACAGACAAGAAAGCAGATCAACAACCCTCTTCCCATTCCAAGCTTCAGCTCTTCTAATAGCAATCCAGTCTTCAGACTTCAATCACCCTTCAAGGCTATCAGCTTCATTGGCAAGTATCAACTTGCTTCTCCAGGTTTCAACCCATCAACATAAGTGTCAACTTAATCTTCTTCTTCAAGCTTCAGCTCTTCAGTCAATTCCACCCTCAGGCTTTGCTTCTAACTACAAGTATCAACTTGATTCCTTCAGACTCTCAATGCATCAATGTAAGTATCAACTCATCCTTTATTCCTCAAGCCTCAGCTCTACACTCAATCTCAATTTGATCTTCTTCATAAGTATCAACTTGGTCTTCAAGCTTCAGCTCTCTTTGCTTTACCAGTATCAACTTGGTCTTCTCCTCTTACAAGCTTTAGCTTCTCAGAGTAGTCTTCAATCACCTGGAAGTGTCAATTCCATCCTTCAATCTTCTTCAAGCAAGGAACTCTTCATTCTTCACTCAATCTCCATTGGATCTTCAAGTATCAACTTGTTCTTCTTGCTCTTCAAGCTTCAACTGCAATGGCAATGCTCAAGGTATCATCCTCTTCCACACTCCTCAATGAAGTCCTCATCTTCAAACTCAAGTCCAACATCTTTCAAGACACTCAAACCAGAAGATAATTGATTTAACAGGATGAGTGGAAATGATAAACAGCTTACTGACAACCAAAGGAAGCCTGTAAGGGTTCATCATTGTGAGAGACTGGTTCCCTCAAAGTTCTACTTCCCAGATAAAGCCACTCATCCTTCCAAAGGAGGGATGTGGATATCTGAGAAGGAATTTTAGTCATTGGGAGGAATGGAAGCACAAGATGCTTTCCATATTTGTGAAAGAAATCATTCTAACTATGAGGCTCTCCCTATGTCTCCTATCTCCTAATCCTTCATCAGACACCTTCAGGCACAAGCAAATCCAAAGCTCCAAGCAACTTCAAGCATCCTCACCTTGTCTTTAACTTGTCTTCAATCTCAACCAAAGGCAAACCAAGCAAAAACCCTAATCTAAGGGGACTAAGGAAGTTAAACTAATTGAATTAGTAAGTTAGGATCACCTAAAACCTAGTACTAAAGTTAGTCCTAACTGAAATACTAAAATCAATTGTAAAATCCTATAAAAATATCTATGGGAACCTAGGTCAATCATGACTCTACCATATTAATTCCAGAGATCAAATCATCAAATTAGACCTAGAACTAAATTCTACATTACAAGGTATCAAACCTAAACCCTAAAAGGGAGCACCTAAATATCAATCTAGAAAGCACACCTATTTTCATCACAAAAATGTGAGAAAAATTCTATGGGATCATACATGTCTAACCTAATCACACTCAAAAAATTAGGATCAAAATCATCACCGTGAGATCATACAAAATTCCACAAAAATATGCATCAAACATAACCATTTTAATATCAATTAAAATGTAAAATTCCCATTAAATCAGAAAATACATGAAATGAAAATATTTTTTCTCTAAAAAATACTAGACTCAATCATGAGTAAAAATGCAAAAAGAATGGGATTAATTGGATTAATTTTCAATTTATTATGAATTTTTCAAGAACCATGAATAAAATGAAAATTAAAAGAAAATCAAATTAAAATAATAACACGCGCGGTGCAAATAGAAATCAGAATCAGTTTAAACAATGGGTTGGGCCATCAGGGGGGTGTGGATAGCACTTAACTCACTAAGCCCAAAACCAGCTGCTAAATGAAACGCACAGTTTCATTTATTCTGATCCTTCACAAAATGAGATTAAAACGTGGCCATTGGATCACGCTCCTAGTCCAAGTCAAACCCTCATCCAATGGTGCAAACATCATCTTCAACCTTTTGAACATCTGAGCTTCGCGCCCAGCTCCGGCCACCACCGGTGGAGCTCCGGTCACCATCCCCATCCCTAGTTCTCTCTACAGGCCTCCATTGCAAATGGTCAAAACATGAATCTTGTCCCAAATATTGCCACGAATTCAACCATACCCTTAGTTTCCTCTGAAACATCAAGATTCACCATATCTAAATCTCAACCGAAAATGGTAATTCCCCTATTTTGTCTCTAATTATCAAATTAACTATCTGAAATCCATCCTACACCATTCTACAATAAATCTAACACCTTAATTCAGCTTAATTCTACCTAAATCATGCTAGGGGAAGAAAGTTACCAACCTGAAAATCTTGGATGAACAGATGCACGAAACCTCCAATTCAAGCTCTACAATCTTGCAGACACGATCAATGAACCCTCCCCTTGCTTCTGTATGCAAAAGAACCAGTTGAACGTGCTTGAATCTTGAAACCCGATGGTGAGTTGCAGGTGGAGAAGTTCACTTGCTCATACACTATTCAGCCACGAATTCTTCTTGAAAATGATCTGGAATCACTCCTTGACATCCATGGAAGAAGTATCAATCAAGAAAATGGATGGAGATGAAGAATTTGGTGAAACCGATTGCACTTGCAAGCTATGAAATTTCAATCTCAACCTATGCTCTCTCCCTCAATGATCACCAACCTCTGCAATGGATCAACTCTATTCCTTATATAGATGGTGTTTGGATGATCTAGAACCCTCTAGATCCTTCCAATGAGAGTTTCCACTTCTCATGTCATGAGATTTTCAAACACATCTCATGATATGCACCATTCTGTTTTGCAGCTTGAAAACCATCCTATTCTCTTTCAATTTCTCCCCTAGTGACATTTTGGAAGAGTTTAGCTTGCAAAAGCCCTTGGTTATGCCTTGATTCTATGTTATGCACATGTTACTCAATATGCAAGTAACCACTTCTCAAAGCAAGTCCACAAATTGAATCTCAACTCAAAAATGTGGCTAAACCAATGTCCTTAAAATGTTTTCTAGAGTCAAAATGATATATTACATGCCATGGTTTGGATGTGTAGGTTGAAAATATCAATTTCCAACTTTGGTTTATTTAACTTATGTCCTTATTTTAGGTCATTTTTTCAACTTTGAGCTACAAGCCTTTCCAACATCTCATGACCTCCTTAATAGCCTTAAAACATCATTTTGAACAAGTTTGATGTTGAAGATTTTTCCATTTGAAGCTTGGAAATAGGAGTTATGGCCTTATGCTTGAAATGACCTGTAATCTCCAAATGACCAAAATGCCCTTGACTTGTCAAAGCCATAACTTGAGTTCTACAAGTCCTATCAAGGACTTCTAGTACTCTATAGAAAGCTAAGAAGATAAGGAACAACATTCATGTTGACCAAAAGTCCATAGGAATCATCCTTCTTGGGAAAAAGTTTGATGCAAGTTGGGTAACTTTCAAGGCCCCAGATTCACATATCTCAGATGACCTGTAACTTGTCAAAGCCATAACTTGAGTTCTACAAATCCTATCAAGGACTTATAGTACTCAAATTAAAGCTAAGAGCAAGCTATACAACATTCATGTTGAGGGAAATGTGAGATGACAATCACATCTTGGGCTAAACTGCCTTGAAGATAGGGGTCAAACTAGGGGATTTTACACTATCAAGCCTTAGAAACCCTAGCTTGAAACTTCTCAAACTCTTCAATCATGAGGAGTTAACCTTGGAATCATCCTTATAACATCTCAATGTGTGAATCCATGATCACATGGCCTTTGAATTAGGTCTCAACCTTGTTCTAATCATCAGTTGACCAAGGGTTGACCCAGTCAAACCCTAATTACACCGCTCATGGCTGAGGCTTCTTAATCTTGCACAATGACCTGCCTAGGCTTCATGATGGCTTTCAAGACATCTGATAAGCTCTCTCAAGGCTTCAAGTCCACATTCTTGGCTTCAGAATCATCTGAGGAGCTCCCACAACTCTCAAGTTAGGAGGCACACAACCTTGGTTTCAACCACTCACTCTGAGGATCCTTTTGACTTCTCTGACAAAGATATCTACCCTTGAACACTTGAATAACCTTCTTGGATAGCTTCATGGTATTGTATAGCTCTTTATTGGTAATCATACCTCTTGATCTGCTGCATACATGTCAATGAAATGCAAATGATAATACTAATATGAATGAAATGAAACACAAGCTAGGTAAAGAAATGTTGGTCAAATTTTAGGGTGCAACAATTGCATATTTACATGTCTCAGTAGCTTGATAGCTTTGTACTTATCTGCTTTAATGATTTTTGGAGTTATTTCTATGCTTCCCATTGACATGATCCCCTAGGACACTCACTTCCTTTGATAAGGAAGTGATGATAGACTTTTAGGTTGAAACCTATGTATGATAACATCTAGGAGTTCCCTGTTTCAAACTCAACCATATGATGAATCCATGGCATGACAACATTAGGGCTTGACAATTTCCCTGTAGAGTTCGTTCTTTTCTCATCTCCAAAATAACTGTAAAAAACGTAATAAAGGCAAGTTGGTACAGTACGTTACGAGCCTTAAGCTACTTAGGAAATGATTGTTGAAGGGTCACTCTTCAACACTCAGGATGTTTAGCCTGGCACCCTTAGGGTGACATGCGACACATTCACTCCTAAGTCATAGTCTCTAGTGCAGTATGAACTACAAACATCCATAAAAAACACTGCTTTTGTAAAAGACAAAAAACAAATATCAAACCTCTTTTTGTCCCGTGGGCCCATAATCTCAAGAAAACGTTTTCAGAAAAAAGAGTGTTGTTAACTCTTAGTTCTACCGCAAACTGTAACGCCTAAGTCTCCAATGGTCAAGCTGCATACACCAACTGCTGGAACTGTTTGTTAACCATACTCAGATAAAAAAAGACAAACCTGGGTCCCTTTTATCCCAAACTACGTTAGCTCTGATCTCTCAAGCCTGTTGAGAGTACGTAGGCACAAGATGCGATATCTTGGCAAGCAACCTTCCCTTCACCCGTAGTTAGCCGAACTACATTGACTCTGACTTTCCCATTGCACAAAGGGAATACGTAGGCCCAGAGCAGCGACGCTCTGTCGAGTCACCTTTCTTTTCCTTTTTCTTTTCTTTCAAGCCAGCCTTGACAGGTAGATAGTTAAACCGACCCGTCAGATAAACACAACAAGCGTGGATCCCATCGAGTACAATGGACGTGAGGGGTGCTAATACCTTCCCGTTGCGTAACCGACTCCCAAACCCCGAGATTTGGTTGCGATGACCGATCTTACCCCTTTTCGTCAGGTTTTTCCGATCGTTTCCTTTCCCTTCCTATGGGATAAATAACAAAAGGTGGCGACTCTTCTGTTTTTTTGGCACCTTATTTTTGCAGTAGCGACATTGTGCTTATGCACATTATGTTTGAAACCTTAGATTGACATCTAGGTTCTTTACCCATCTCTATGTCCTATTGACATGGGATCCCTCTTGGGAGAGCCTGGCCTTCCTTAGGAAATGCTCTGTGCATTCCTCAAGAGGTGGAGCCTATGATGGACTCCTGTGTTGATGCACATTAATCACCTGTGCTGATGCACATTAATCAAGTGTTTTAGATTGATATCTAGGTTCATATCATTCTTTGTCCTATTGACATAGGATCCCTCTTGGGAGAGTCTGGCCTTCCTTAGGAAGGGCTCTGTGCATTCCTCAAGAGGTTGAGCCTCTGATGGACTCTTGTGCTGATGCACATTGAGCTAAAACCTTAGATTGACATCTAGGATCTACCCCAGTTCCTTTATCTGTCCTATTGACATAGGATCCCTCTTGGGAGAGCCTGGCCTTCCTTTGGAAGTGCTCTGTGCATTCCTCAAGAGGTTGAGCCTCTGATGGACTCGTGTGTTGACACACATCAACTGGATGTAGCCTTGGGATGACTTCCTTGTTGCTCTTCCAGTCTATTTCTTCTTTCCTGATGGATTGTGGTGTGGTTGTTTGTTTGCCTGTTGCTTGATGCATTAGGATAGTCTCATGTGTAGAGTACTCTAGGCTTAGGAGCATGATTTCCCTGAAAGGTTGAGCTGAGCTCCCTTTGCTTGTTTGCATTGAAAGGTTGAGGTGACCCTCCCTTTGCATGTCTGTTTTTGTTTGTTCTTTGCTTGTTTGCATTAGAAGTTCAGGCTTCCTCCTTTTGCTTGTGCTGATGCATTGCATATTTACATGTCTCAGTAGCTTGATAGCTTTGTACTTATCTGCTTTAATGATTTTTGGAGTTATTTCTGTGCTTCCCATTAACATGATCCCCTAGGACACTCACTTACTCTGATAAGGAAGTGATGATAGACTTTTAGGTTGAAACCTATGTATGATAACATCTCAGAGTTCCCTGTTTCAAACTCAACCATAGGATGAATCCATGGCATGACAACATTAGGGCTTAACAATTTTCCTGTAGAGTTCGTTCTTTTCTCATCTCCAAAATAACAGTAAAAAACGTAATAAAGGCAAGTTGGTACAGTACGTTACGAGCCTTAAGCTACTTAGGAAATGATTGTTGAAGGGTCACTCTTCAACATTCAGGATGTTTAGCCTGGCACCCTTAGGGTGACATGTGACACATTCACTCCTAAGTCATAGTCTCTAGTGCAGTATGAACTACCAACATCCATAAAAGAACACTGCTTCTGTAAAAGACAAAAAACAAATATCAAACCTCTTTTTATCCCGTGGGCCCATAATCTCAGGAGAACGTTTTCAGAAAAAAGAGTGTTGTTAACTCTTAGTTCTACCGCAAACGGTAACACCTAAGTCTCCAATGGTCAAGCTGCATACACCAACTGCTGGAACTGTTTCTTAACCGTACTCAGATAAAAAAAAGACAAACATGTGTCCCTTTTATCTCGAACTACGTTAGCTCTGATCTCTCAAGCTTGTTTAGAGTACGTAGGCACAAGATGCGATATCTTGGCGAGCAACCTTCCCTTCACCCGTAGTTAGCCGAACTACGTTGACTCTGACTTTCCCATTGCACAAAGGGAATACGTAGGCCCAGAGCACCGACGCTCTGTCGAGTCACCTTTCTTTTCCTTTTTCTTTTCTTTCAAGCCAGCCTTGATAGGTAGATAGTTAAACCGACCCGTCAGATAAACACAACAAGCGTGGATCCCATCGAGTACAATGGGCGTGAGGGGTGCTAATACCTTCCCCTTGCGTAACCGACTCCCAAACCCCGAGATTTGGTTGCGATGACCGATCTTACCCCTTTTCGTCAGGTTTTTCCGATCGTTTCCTTTCCCTTCCTATGGGATAAATAACAAAAGGTGGCGACTCTTCTGTTTTCCCGGCACCTTCTTTTCGCAGTAGCGACACTGTGCTGATGCACATTATGTTTGAAACCCTAGATTGATATCTAGGTTCTTTACCCAACTCTATGTCCTATTGACATGGGATTCCTCTTGGGAGAGCCTGGCCTTCCTTAGGAAGTGCTCTGTGCATTCCTCAAGAGGTGGAGCCTATGATGGACTCCTGTGCTGATGCACATTAATCACCTGTGCTGATGCACATTAATCAAGTGTTTTAGATTGATATCTAGGTTCATATCATTCTTTGTCCTATTGACATAGGATCCCTCTTGGGAGAACCTGGCCTTCCTTTGGAAGTGCTCTGTGCATCCTCAAGAGGTTGAGCCTCTGATGGACTCTTGTGCTGATGCACATTGAGCTAAAACCTTAGATTGACATCTAGGATCTACCCCAGTTCCTTTATCTGTCCTATTGACATAGGATCCCTCTTGGGAGAGCCTGGCCTTCCTTAGGAAGTGCTCTGTGCATTCCTCAAGAGGTTGAGCCTCTGATGGACTTGTGTGTTGACACACATCAACTGGATGTAGCCTTGGGATGACTTCCTTGTTGCTCTTCCAGTCTATTTCTTCTTTCCTGATGGATTGTGGTGTGGTTGTTTGTTTGCCTGTTGCTTGATGCATTAGGATAGTCTCATGTGTAGAGTACTCTAGGCTTAGGAGCATGATTTCCCTGAAAGGTTGAGCTGAGCTCCCTTTGCTTGTTTGCATTGAAAGGTTGAGGTGACCCTACATTTGCTTGTCTGTTTTTGTTTGTTCTTTGCTTGTTTGCATTAGAAGTTGAGGCTTCCTCCTTTTGCTTGTGCTGATGCATTGCATATTTACATGTCTCAGTAGCTTGATAGCTTTGTACTTATCTGCTTTAATGATTTTTGGAGTTATTTCTGTGCTTCCCATTGACATGATCCCCTAGGACACTCACTTCCTCTGATAAGGAAGTGATGATAGACTTTTAGGTTGAAACCTATGTATGATAACATCTAGGAGTTCCCTGTTTCAAACTCAACCATAGGATGAATCCATGGCATGACAACATTAGGGTTGACAATTTCCCTGTAGAGTTCGTTCTTTTCTCATCTCCAAAATAACAGTAAAAAACGTAATAAAGGCAAGTTGGTACAGTACGTTACGACCCTTAAGCTACTTAGGAAATGATTGTTGAAGGGTCACTCTTCAACACTCAGGATTATTAGCCTGGCACCCTTAGGGTGACATGCGACACATTCACTCCTAAGTCATAGTCTCTAGTGCAGTATGAACTACCAACATCCATAAAAAACACTGCTTCTGTAAAAGACAAAAAACAAATATCAAACCTCTTTTTATCCCGTGGGCCCATAATCTCAGGAAAACATTTTCAGAAAAAAGAGTGTTGTTAACTCTTAGTTCTACCACAAACGGTAACGCCTAAGTCTCCAATGGTCAAGCTGCATACACCAACTGCTGGAACTGTTTCTTAACCATACTCATATAAAAAAAAGAGAAACCTGTGTCCCTTTTATCCCGAACTACCTTAGCTCTGATCTCTCAAGCCTGTTGAGAGTACGTAGGCACAAGATGCGATATCTTGGCGAGCAACCTTCCCTTCACCCGTAGTAAGCCGAACTACGTTGACTCTGACTTTCCCATTGCACAAAGGGAATACGTAGGCCCAGAGCAGCGACGCCCTGTCGAGTCACCTTTCTTTTCCTTTTTATTTTCTTTCAAGCCAGCCTTGATAGGTAGATAGTTAAACCGACCCGTCAGATAAACACAACAAGCATGGATCCCATCGAGTACAATGGACGTGAGGGGTGCTAATACCTTCCCCTTGCGTAACCGACTCCCAAACCCCGAGATTTGGTTGCGATGACCGATCTTACCCCTTTTCGTCAGGTTTTTTCGATCGTTTCCTTTCCCTTCCTATGGGATAAATAACAAAAGGTGGCGACTCTTCTGTTTTTCCGGCACCTTATTTTCGCAGTAGCGACACTGTGTTGATGCACATTATGTTTGAAACCTTAGATTGATATCTAGGTTCTTTACCCAACTCTATGTCCTATTGACATGGGATCCCTCTTGGGAGATCCTGGCCTTCCTTAGGAAGTGCTCTGTGCATTCCTCAAGAGGTGGAGCCTATGATGGACTCCTGTGCTGATGCACATTAATCACCTGTGCTGATGCACATTAATCTAATGTTTTAGATTGATATCTAGGTTCATATCATTCTTTGTCCTATTGAAATAGGATCCCTCTTGGGAGATCCTGGCCTTCCTTAGGAAGTGCTCTGTGCATTCCTCAAGAGGTTGAGCCTCTGATGGACTCTTGTGCTGATGCACATTGAGCTAAAACCTTAGATTGACATCTAGGATCTACCCCAGTTCCTTTATCTGTACTATTGACATAGGATCCCTCTTGGGAGAGCCTGGCCTTCCTTAGGAAGTGCTCTGTGCATTCCTCTAGAGGTTGAGCCTCTGATGGACTCGTGTGTTGACACACATCAACTGGATGTAGCCTTGGGATGACTTCCTTGTTGCTCTTCCAGTCTATTTCTTCTTTCCTGATGGATTATGGTGTGGTTGTTTGTTTGCCTATAGCTTGATGCATTAGGATAGTCTCATGTGTATAGTACTCTAGGCTTAGGAGCATGATTGCCCTGAAAGGTTAAGCTGAGCTCCCTTTGCTTGTTTGCATTGAAAGGTTATGGTGACCCTCTCTTTGCTTGTCTGTTTTTGTTTGTTCTTTGTTTGTTTGCACTAGAAGTTGAGGCTTCCTCCTTTTGCTTGTGCTGATGCATTGCATATTTACATGTCTCAGTAGCTTGATAGCTTTGTACTTATCTGCTTTAATGATTTTTGGAGTTATTTATGTGCTTCCCATTGACATGATCCCTTAGGACACTCACTTCCTTTGATAAGGAAGTGATGATTGACTTTTATGTTGAAACCTATGTATGATAACATCTAGGAGTTCCCTGTTTCAAACTCAACCATAGGATGAATCTATGGCATGACAACATTAGGGCTTGACAATTTCCCTGTAGAGTTCGTTCTTTTCTCATCTCCAAAATAACAGTAAAAAACGTAATAAAGGCAGGTTGGTACAGTAGTTACGAACCTTAAGCTACTTAGGAAATGATTGTTGAAGGGTCACTCTTCAACACTCGGGATGTTTAGCCTGGCACCCTTAGGGTGACATGCGACACATTCACTCCTAAGTCATAGTCTCTAGTGCAGTATGAACTACAAACATCCATAAAAATTACTGCTTCTGTAAAAGGCAAAAAACAAATATCAAACCTCTTTTTGTCCCGTGGGCCCATAATCTCAGGAAAATGTTTTAAGAAAAAAGAGTGTTGTTAACTCTTAGTTCTACCGTAAACGGTAACGCCTAAGTCTCCAATGGTCAAGCTGCATACACCAACTGCTGGAACTGTTTGTTAACCGTACTCAGATAAAAAAAGACAAACATGTGTCCCTTTTATCCCGAACTACGTTAGCTCTGATCTCTCAAGCCTGTTGAGAGTACGTAGGCACAAGATACGATATCTTGGTGAGCAACCTTCCCTTCACCCGTAGTTAGCAGAACTAGGTTGACTCTGACTTTCCCATTGCACAAAGGGAATACGTAGGCCCAGAGCAGCGACGCTCTGTCGAGTCACCTTTCTTTTCCTTTTTCTTTTCTTTCAAGCCAGCCTTGATAGGCAGATAGTTAAACCGACCCGTCAGATAAACACAACAAGCATGGATCCCATCGAGTACAATGGACGTGAGGGGTGCTAATACCTTCCCCTTGCGTAACCGACTCCCAAACCCCGAGATTTGGTTGCGATGACCGATCTTACCCCTTTTCGTCAGGTTTTTCTGATTGTTTCCTTTCCCTTCCTATGGGATAAATAACAAAAGCTGGCGACTCTTCTGTTTTTTCGGCACCTTATTTTTGCAGTAGCGACATTGTGCTGATGCACATTAAGTTTGAAACCTTAGATTGACATCTAGGTTCTTTACCCAACTCTATGTCCTATTGACATGGGATCCTTCTTGGGAGAGCCTGGCCTTCCTTAGGAAGTGCTCTATGCATTCCTCAAGAGGTGGAGCCTATGATGGACTCCTGTGCTGATGCACATTAATCACCTGTGCTGATGCACATTAATGAAGTGTTTTAGATTGATATCTAGGTTCATATTATTATTTGTCCTATTGACATAGGATCCCTCTTGGGAGAGCATGGCCTTCCTTAGGAAGTGCTCTGTGCATTCCTCAAGAGGTTGAGCCTCTGATGGACTCTTGTGCTGATGCTCATTGAGCTAAAACCTTAGATTGACATCTAGGATCTACCCCAGTTCCTTTATCTGTCCTATTGACATAGGATCCCTCTTGGGAGAGCCTGGCCTTCCTTAGGAAGTGCTCTATGCATTCCTCAAAAGGTTGAGCCTCTGATGGACCCGTGTGTTGACACACATCAACTGGATGTAGCCTTGGGATGATTTCCTTGTTGCTCTTCCAGTCCATTTCTTCTTTCCTGATGGATTGTGGTGTGGTTATTTGTTTGCCTGTTGCTTGATGCAATAGGACAGTCTAATGTGTAGAGTACTCTAGGCTTAGGAGCATGATTGCCCTGAAAGGTTGAGCTGAGCTCTTTTTGCTTGTTTGCATTGAAAGGTTGAGGTGACCCTCCCTTTGCTTGTCTGTTTTTGTTTGTTCTTTGCTTGTTTGCATTAGAAGTTGAGGCTTCCTCCTTATGCTTGTGTTGATGCATTGCATATTTACATGTCTCAGTAGCTTGATAGCTTTGTACTTATCTGCTTTAATGATTTTTGGAGTTATTTCTGTGCTTCCCATTGACATGATCCCCTAGGACACTCACTTCCTTTGATAAGGAAGTGATGATAGACTTTTAGGTTGAAACCTATGTATGATAACATCTAGGAGTTCCCTGTTTCAAACTCAACCATAGGATGAATCCATGGCATGACAACATTAGGGCTTGACAGTTTCTCTGTAGAGTTCGTTCTTTTCTCATCTCCAAAATAACAGTAAAAAACGTAATAAAGGCAAGTTGGTACAGTACGTTACGAGCCTTAAGCTACTTAGGAAATGATTGTTGAAGGGTCACTCTTCAACACTCAGGATGTTTAGCCTGTCACCCTTAGGGTGACATGCGACACATTCACTCCTAAGTCATAGTCTCTAGTGCAGTATCAACTACAAACGTCCATAAAAAACGCTGCTTCTGTAAAAGACAAAAAACAAATATCAAACCTCTTTTTGCCCCGTGGGCCCATAATGTCAGGAAAACGTTTTCAGAAAAAAGAGTGTTGTTAACTCTTAGTTCTACCGCAAACGGTAACGCCTAAGTCTCCAATGGTCAAGTTGCATACACCAACTGCTGAAACTGTTTGCTAACCGTACTCAAATAAAAAAAGACAAACTTGTGTCCCTTTTATCCCGAACTACGTTAGCTCTGACCTCTCAAGCCTTTTGAGAGTACGTAGGCACAAGATGGATATCTTGGCGAGAAACCTTCCCTTCACCCGTAGTTAGCCGAACTACGTTGACTCTGACTTTCCCATTGCACAAAGAGAATACGTAGGCTCTGAGCAGCGACGCTCTGTCGAGTCACCTTTCTTTTCCTTTTTCTTTTCTTTCAAGCCAGCCTTGATAGGTAGATAGTTAAACCGACCCGTCAGATAAACACAAAAAGCGTGGATCCCATCGAGTACGATGGACGTGAGGGGTGCTAATACCTTCCCCTTGCGTAACCGACACCAAAACCCTGAGATTTGGTTGCGATGACCTATCTTACCCCTTTTCGTCGGGTTTTTCCGATCGTTTCCTTTCCCTTCCTATAGGATAAATTGAAAAAGGTGGCGACTCTTCTGTTTTTCCGGCACCTTATTTTCGCAGTAGCGACACTGTGCTGATGCACATTATGTTTGAAACCTTAGATTGACATCTAGGTTCTTTACCCAACTCTATGTTCTATTGACATGGGATCCCTCTTGGGAGAGCCTGGCCTTCCTTAGGAAGTGCTCTGTGCATTCCTCAAGAGGTGGAGCCTATGATGGACTCTTGTGCTGATGCACATTAATCACGTGTGCTGATGCACATTAATCAAGTGTTTTAGATTGATATCTAGGTTCATATCATTCTTTGTCCTATTGACATAGGATCCCTCTTGGGAGAGCCTGGCCTTCCTTAGGAAGTGCTCTGTGCATTCCTCAAGAGGTGGAGCCTATGATGGACTCTTGTGCTGATGCACATTAATCACCTGTGCTGATGCACATTAATCAAGTGTTTTAGATTGATATCTAGGTTCATATCATTCTTTGTCCTATTGACATAGGATCCCTCTTGGGAGAGTCTGGCCTTCCTTAGGAAGTGCTCTGTCCATTCCTCAAGAGGTTGAGCCTCTGATGGACTCCTGTGCTGATGAACATTGAGCTAAAACCTTAGATTGACATCTAGGATCTACCCCAGTTCCTTTATTTGTCCTATTGACATAGGATCCCTCTTGGGAGAGTCTGGCCTTCCTTAGGAAGTGCTCTGTGCATTCCACAAGAGGTTGAGCCTCTGATGGACTCGTGTGTTGACACACATCAACTGGATGTAGCCTTGGGATGACTTCCTTGTTGCTCTTCCAGTCTATTTCTTCTTTCCTGATGGATTGTGGTATGGCTATTTGTTTACGTGGTTCTTGATGCATTAGGATAGTCTCATGCGTAGAGTACTCTAGGCTTAGGAGCATGATTGCCCTGAAAGGTTGAGTTGAGCTCCCTTTGGTTGTTTGCATTGAAAGGTTGAGGTGACCCTCCCTTTGCTTGTCTATTTTTGTTTGTTCTTTGCTTGTTTGCATTAGAAGTTGAGGCTTCCTGCTTCTGCTTGTGCTGATGCATTGCATATTTACATGTCTCAGTAGCTTGATAGCTTTGTACTTATCTGCTTTAATGATTTTTGCAGTTATTTCTCTGTTTCCCATTGACATGATCCCCTAGGACACTCACTTCCTTTGATAAGGAAGTGATGATAGACTTTTAGGTTGAAACCTATGTATGATAACATCTAGGAGTTCCCTGTTTCAAACTCAACCATAGGATGAATCTATGGCATGACAACATTAGGGCTTGACAATTTCCCTGTAGAGTTCGTTCTTTTCTCATCTCCAAAATAACAGTAAAAAACGTAATAAAGGCAAGTTGGTACAGTACATTACGAGCCTTAAGCTACTTAGGAAATGATTGTTGAAGGGTCACTCTTCAACACTCAGGATTTTTAGCCTGGCACCCTTAGGGTGACATGCGACACATTCACTCCTAAGTCATAGTCTCTAGTGCAGTATGAACTACAAACATCCATAAAAACACTGCTTCCGTAAAAGACAAAAAACAAATATCAAACCTCTTTTTTCCCCGTGGGCCCATAATCTCAGGAAAATGTTTTCAGAAAAAAGAGTGTTGTTAACTCTCAGTTCTACCGCAAACGGTAACCACGAGTCTCTGATGAGTAAGCTGCACACACCAAACTGCTGGAACTGTTTATTAACCCTACTTGGAAAAATAGATGAATCTGAACCCCTGTAATCCGTAGTATCACGAACTACGTAAGCTCTGATCTCTCATATCTGTTGAGAGTACGTAGGCACAATGCTGACGTATTGGCGAGCCACCTTCCCCCATCCTTTTATCTGTATTTAGCCGAACTACGTTGACTCTGATATCTCGTTCTGTGACGAGAATACGTAGGCACGAAGCGCGATGCTTTGCCGAGTCAGTTTTCTTTTCTTTTCAGACCAGCCTTGATAGGTAGATAGTCAAACCAACCCGTCAGATAAACACAACAAGCGTGAATCTCGTTGAGTACAATGGACGTGAGGGGTGCTAATACCTTCCCCTTGCCTAACCGACTCCCGAACCCAAACATGGTTGTGATGACCTTGTCTTATACCTTTTCGTCAGGTTTTTCCGATCGTTTCCTTTCCCTTTCTGTGGGATAAATAATGAAAGGTGGTGACTCTTCTGTTTTACCGGCACCTTATTTTTGCTGTAGCGACAACGGGAAGCAAACCATATCCAAAACTCATATTGTCTAATGATAGACGGGAAGAAACATCATATCCGAACTCACATCGTCTAAGGATAGATGGGAAGAAAACCATATCAAAAATCACATCGTCTAATGGTAGAAGGGAAGAAGCATATCCAAGAAAACACCTCGTCAATATGTTTCGACGGAAAGATAACCATATCAAAGAACCACAATTCCAATAGGAATTGACGGAAAGAAAAACAAATCCGGAATCACATCATCTAATGGTAGACAGGAAGAAAACACATCCAAAGAACACCTCGGCGAACTTCAGAAGCACTTCGTCAATTGACAGAAAGAAAACCTGTTGGGGATGCACATCGTCAATAGGAATTGACGGAAAGAAAATCTGCTCGGAAAAACACATTGTCAATGGGAATCGGTGGAACGAAAATCTGCTGGGGATGTCATCATCATAGGGATGATGGAAAAAGCACGACCAACGTATAATCTGAAACCCAAAAGAAAACAAGAAGATGAGTTGACTGAACCAGGCTGTTGATATATCGCTGTCTTGATTGAAGAGTTGATTCAAGTTGCCATGGAAGGCTAAAAAAAATTGGCTTATGCTTCGCATGCATATGTTTGAATTTTTTCTATGGCGTAATGCTCCATACGAAATGGAAATGCTATGCTGTTGAGGATGCAATGAAAATATGATAACTATATGCAGACATGCAAATACAGGCTCAGGCTGTCAGGGAAAGCTGGATGTGAAAGAACCATTCTGGAAAAATAAATGCTGAAGAGATGAAGCCAACTCCGCTGGGGATAACTGGATGTGCCATGTATGATTGGAATTTTATTGGGCAAAACTGGTGAAACCTGACGGTGATTGGTTTTTTTAAGGTGAAATATTTTCTGGGTACCAACGGGAATTGGATTTTGGAATGAGGCACCAATAGGGATTGGGCTTTCTGGTAGTTGCCAATAGGAATTTGAATTTGGGTTATTTGTGAGGGGTCAGGTACGGCTGACGCTGGAAAATGTTCTGTCTAGATACAGGGTTGGGAAATAGCTTGTCTGGATACAAGGTTGGAAAATGACTTGTCTGGGTACAAGGTTTATGGTCTTGTCTGGATACAAGGTTTATGATTGAAGGGTCAGGGGGATGGTTAACATGACTTCTCGACATCCATCTTGAACTTGAAGGTTGACTGAACCTGCTTGAATAGCTCTGAGCATCTTTGAAGATATGGAGAGGAAAAGTTCCTTTACTTCCAATTTTTCCCTAGCCTGTGGGATTTCTGTAGAAATCTTCCTCGAAAGGGAACCTGAAATCTCTGTACCCTGATGGTTTGATATGAACTTCCTCAGCATCATGAACCTCAGAGAGGTGATTCAGATTAATTGCCTTCTGGATAAGGATAGCTATGTGCTCTTGGGGTGGCCTGCCCCAGCCTTGCAATGACTTTGCCCCTGATTGGTTGATATGTGAAGAAGTGTCCCTGACTATCTGACCTTCGAGAGATTTATCGAATCTCAACCTGATTGCCCCAGATTAACTGACTTTTGGATGGCTGACCCCTTTTCGGTGATCATTTGATATGACTTGCCCCTACTCAATGGAGTACTCAGGCGCTCTACCTCTTATCTCGATCAATCTTTCCACTACGGAAACTCTCCTGATGTCAAGTGCTTACTCGCAAGTAAAACAAATCGTTTTAAAAAAGATAATATTAATGCAATGCATATGACAGTTTTGAAATCCAAGTATGTTCACTAGAAAAAGAGACGTGACATATAGTGAACGCATCACTTATTAGAATGTCAATATCAATACCCATAGGGTAAGAAAAATCCTTTTAGGAGTCAGTTTCAACGCGATCTTTACCAAAGTATGCTTTCGAAACAAACCTGCTTCAATTAGGACTTTTGAAGGTTGTAACATGGCCAGGTTCACGGTTTGAAAGAAAAAGGATATGAAGCTCAAAGTTCTCTTTTAACCCACCCACTCTCCTTGATATTCTCCAATCCTATATTCAGCTAATTCGACACAAGCGCTCACCTCTCAAAGGTTGGATGACAGGAGTGATGGTTCAAGAAACTACTAGTTTTTGGAGTGACGGTCACTTGCTTTTCATTCTTGGTGTCTGGAGTCACACGACTTGTTTTTCATCATTTTTTCAATTCCCTATTTTTGCCTAGACTGACTCTTCTGAGTATATCTTTTGATTTCGAAGTCCAGCGGGATGCCCTAATTTTTTTTGCCTAAGCCACTTGTTTTCAAGTTATCGACTTAGCGGACTTTTTATTTTTTCTTTCTCTTTTCTTTTCTTCTGATTCTCCTTTTTTTTAGAACAAAACATGTGACACCAGCTTGTCTGACTCGTTAGAAGGATTGTGACTGTCTCACTCCTTGGTCGATAAGGGATAACCACTGTGTTTTTTTAGGTACGACCTCTACAAGTGTGATTGATCTTCGAACGAGATTACTCCTTCTGCAATTTGGATGCTCGGTCAAATTAACTGACACCTACCCTGCCGCAGGTTAAGATTGCCGGTTTTTTTGTTTTCAGAAAGAAACTCCTACTACTAGGATCAAAGGGGTTGATAAGGGATTATCATCCTTATATCTCCGGTGTTTAGGGTTTGAAACAATGCTTGTACATCATCAGCAGAATTTATTCAAAAGCATACAATCGGAAGCTTGCGACTTTAAACTTCGTCATCCTCCCTCAAAAAATTCCGCTTAAACAAGCGCTTGACATCAATAAAAAGCATTGGGTGAACATGAATGGATTTAATAAAAACATGCATATTCATTTCATTATCATTATCAATTGAAGATAGACAAGTTCTACAAATAAAATTTGCACTTAAACAGAAAAGAAACTACAAATGCAAAGAAATGAAATGATAAAAAGATTGCCAGCTTCGGGGTGTTGCACCCCAAAATTTGCTCAACATCTTTTACCTGGTTTATGTTTTATTGCATTATCATTTGCATAGTTCTATCATTTACATATCATGGCATATCATTCATCCAATAGGAGATCAAGTATGATTATTATCAAGAGAAGCCTAGCAAGAAATCTTATCCAAGCTTGAGAGGTCATCCAAGTCATCAGGAAGTGGTGGGAGGTCTTGATCAGCTGAGGACCATCAATGGGATGTGGAGTATGAGGTGTGAATATGACATGTGTATATAGCTCATGGAGTGCTTAGAGGGCCATGTTGGAGCTAAATCAAGCTATTGTGTCAAATGCAAGAGCCACAGTTGAAGTGCAAACAATTAGGGTTTCATCTTGATCAACCCTAAGTCAATTGTGCAATTGAAAAGCATTCAAGCCTACTTTGAGGTCATGGGTTTCATGGAATGATGTGATAAGACATTTTTTGTGTTGTGCCAAAGTCAAATCAAGAAGAAGCAAGAATGTGGGAAGTTGCTAAATTAGGGTTTCAGTGCAAATTACCCTGTTTAGTGCCTAACTTCAAGGCCACATAAGTCAAGATACAAGTTTCAAATGGATCTTTGGCCAACATGGAACTTGTAGAGCATCTCAATACCTTTAATTTTAGTACTATAAGTCCTCCATTGGATTTGTAGAACTCAAGTTATGGTCCAGACAAGTTACAAGTCCTCAGATGCTTCTGAAATTTGTCTGTGAAAATCATCTGACTTCAAAGTTATTTTTGACCTAGAAGGATGTTTCACCTGAACTTTTGGCCAACATGAAAGTTGTTCCTCATGATCTTAGATTTCTAAATTGTACTATAAGTCATCCATCTGGTTTGTAGAACTCAAGTTATGAGGTTTACAAGTCAGGGGTATTTTGGGAAAGTGAGATTATAGGTCATTTTCAAGGATGGGCCAAAATCTCCAACTTGCAAGCTTCAAATGAAAAATTGCTCAACATGAAAGTTGCTTGGAATAATGTTTTGAGTGCAACCAAGTGGTAATGAGAGTTTTTTTTGGCTCATATCAAAAAGACATTTGAAATGGCTTGAAAATGAAGAATTTTCAAATATGAAAAGGAGGGAAAAATGGGATTTTGTGTTACAAAATCAAAACCAAGCAAATAAGTACATTTTTGATTGGAAATTGCATTCTAAGATCATTGGCAATACCAGAATTTGGAGTTTAGTTCATGTTTTGAGAGATAACATATGGTTACTTCACTTGTAAGTTACATATGCAAAATCAAGGTACAAGGCAATTCAGGCCAGTTTCTCCATCCAAACTCATTCTAAATGACATGTGCAAGGTGTTAGAAACTTCTAGAACCAATGCCAAGCTTGCAATGCACGACTGTCATATTGAATTTTGAAGGAAAAATCAGAAAATGCAAATCACTGTTTTGGGCTTCAACTTGGATCCAAAGGCCCATGAAACTCTTCTATATATTCATTAGAGTGAGTTCAGATCAATTTTGAGCATCATTTCGCGCCAGAGCAAGAAAATTTTCTCAACTGCAAGTTGAAATCGAATTCTCAGATTCAGACCAATTCAAGTCAAATTGAGGTGTGCAATCTCTTCCTTATGGATCATTGAAGCTATCTGGAGCATTTGGAAGCAAGCCACGAGCTCTAAGCACCTCTGTTTCAAGATCTATACCAGGTTTGCATCTCTTAAAATTCAGCATGATTTAGCATGATTCAGTTAGTTTTGAACTTGTGGTTAGGATCTAGACATGACATAGATCGTTTTAGGCTTGATTTGAACTCAATTGGGGATGATTGAAGATGACATAGCTGATCTGTTTGGACTTGAATCTCTTGATTCATAAGGTTTCAATGTTAGTTGATTAGATCAGGTTGATGTACACAATGAGATAAAGAGATCTATACCATTAATTTTGAGTTTAGTGAGAGTTGTTGATGATGCTATTTCTGAAACTTGAATCGTGTTTGACTTTGTGTTGAGAATTAGAGCATTTTGATGATGGATTTGGAATGTACGTGAAAAACTGAGTGGATTTGGTATTTTGTTTGTCATTTTTGGTTGCTTGAACCTGGACCTTTGCCGGAGAAGATGACCGGAGTCTTCTCCGGCCACCACCAACCACCAGCCTGAATCTCCACCTGGTCTGCCTGAGACTTGGAGAAGATGATGTTTGGACCACAGGATCTTGCCTTGACCTTCGACTCCAGCTCAGATCCAACGCCTGTGTTTTAATCTGAGGAGAGGAGATTTTAATTCAAAACGCTGCGTTTAAATAAATGAGGTGGCAAGCTCTGGCGCGTTGGATGGATTGACTTGTTGACTGATCCAATGGCTTTTGTTTTATCTCAGTTTTAATTCATTTTTATTTCATTTTGTTTTATTTTAATTGTTTGTTGATTCCAAAAATCATATTAATTCCAATTTTGATCAGAAAATTATTTTAAAAATATCCTCACGATCCTTATGGAATTTGTGATTTTATAGGATTAACAAAACACAATTTCATGCATTTTTCAATTTTTATTTGATTTTTCACATTTTATTTTGTTCTTTATTTTTGCATAATTTGTTATCTGTTTTGTTGAATTTAGTTCTCCCAATTGGTTTATAGTTTGGCCTTGATTTTTTAATATGTGTTGGGGTAGACATGTATGTTCCCTTAGAATTTTTATTGGATTTTTAGAACAATATTAGGATCTGTTTTAGGTCTTGAGATTAGGACCCTCCCAAACTTGTGGATCCCCTTGACCTATATCAATGTAGGAATTGTTTAGATAACTTAGAAGTTGATTTAGGCTTCAATCTTTTTACATTAGGTTGTTCAAATATGCGTGTTCCCCTAGGAATTTTATTAGAATTTTTCAACTTGAGTTTCTATTTTTGTTGTCTTTTGCAAATGGCTTGTGTTTATGAATTCCTCTCTTGAGTGCTTTGTTTTGTTTGGCTTGGTTGGCTACCTTAAAGTTGGTTTAAGCTTGAGTTCTTTTTGGTGGGTCTTCTGGATTCATTTAAGATGCTTGGGATTGAGGATTGGAGCTTGGAGTTGAAGGATTTCTCTCTTGTGGAGCTTTTGTTTAGGAGCTTAGAGAATTAGGGTTTTAGGAAATGCCTTAGACCTAGTTTTGATTCTTTCTTCAAACATAGAGTGCATTGTTTGCCTCTATTCTGTCCAATGACACAAAGTCCTCCTTGGGAAGCTCCATCTCTCCTTAGGAGGGATGAGTGGTATGTGTTGCACCCCAAAATTTGCCCAACTTTTCTTTACCTAGCTTATGTTTCATTTCATGCACATTAGCATTATCATTTGCATTTCATTGACATGTGTGCAGGAGATCAAGAGGTATGATCACCAATCAAGAGCTACAAAAGAATATGAAGCTAGATAAGAAGGTTATTCAGGTGCTCAAGGGTTGATATCCCTGTCAGAGAAGTTAAAAGATCCTCAGAAAGAGTGGTTGAAGCCAAGAGGGTGTGTCTCCTAACTTGAGAGTTGTGGGAAGCTATCAGATGATTCTGAGGCCATGAAAATGGAATTGAGGTCTTGAGAGAGCTCATGAGAAGTGTGGAAGATCACTTTGAGGCCTAGACAGGTCATTGTGCAAGAATAAGAAGCCTCAGCCATGAGTGGTGCAATTAGGGTTTGACTGGGTGAACCCTAAGTCAGCTGAGGATTTGAAGGAGGTTGAGACCTAATTCAAGAGCCATGTGATCATGGATTGATACACTGAGTTGTTATAAGGATGATTCCAAGGTCAAATCATCATGATTGAGGAGTTTGAGAAGTTTCAAGCTAGGGTTTCTAAGGCTTGACAGTGTAAAATCCCCTAGTTTGACCCCTATCTTCAAGGCAATTTAGCTCAAGATGTAATTGTCATCCCATCTTACCCCCAACATGATTGTTGTAGAGCATGGTCTTAGATTTAATTTGAGTGCTAGAAGTCCTTGATAGGATTTGTAGAACTCAAGTTATGGCTTTGACAAGTTACAAGTCATCTGAGGAATGTGAATTTGGAGCTTGAAAGTTGTCCAACTTGCATGAAACTTTTGCCCTAGAAGGATGATTCCTATGAACTTTTGGTCAACATGAATGTTGTTCCTTATCCTATTAGCTTTCTAGAGAGTACTAGAAGTCCTTCATAGGATTTGTAGAACTCAAGTTATGGCTTTGACAAGTCAAGGGTATTTTGGTCATTTGGAGATCATAGGTCATTTCAATCATAAGGCCATAACTCCCATTTGCAAGCTTCAAATGGGAAAATATTCAACATCAAACTTGTTTAAAATGATGTTTTAAGGCTATCAAATAGGTCATGAGATCTTGGAATAGCTTGCTTCACAAAATCACAAAAATGGCCTAAAATAAGGGTGAATTTCAAATGAACCAAAGATGGAAATTGGGATTTTTGATCTACATGTCCAAACCAAGCCATATGACATACCAATTTGATTGTAAAAAACATTTTAAGAACATTGGTATTGCCACAATTTTGAATTGAGGTTTAATTTGAGGACTTGCTTTGAAAAGTAGTTACTTACATCATAAGTAACAATTGCCAAACCAATATGCAAGGCATAACCAAGGCTCCCTTCAATCCAAACACTTTGATAATCTCATTTGGAGAGAATTTGGATGGAAAGCATGATGGATACAATCTGATGCAAGGACTGTTTTGAACATACCATGAGATTGGATTTTCAAGTGAAGTGAGATATTGAATTTCTCATTAGAGTGATCTAGAACTTTCTAGATCATTCATTCATGTTCTATATATGATTTAGAAGTGGTTCAGAGTGAAGGTTGGTGAGAATTGAGAGAGGAGAGTGAGATTGCACTTTGAAATTTCCCATTGCAAATCCAAATCTGTTACAAGGTTAGAGGACATTTCAGTCCAAGAAATTGATCTCAATAGCTTGCTCTGAGGTTGGTGATTGATCCCAGATCAAATTCAAGGCCAAGTGGTGGAGGAATCGTGAAGTAGCCATTGGAGTTGGAAGCTTGCAACTCAGAATCGGTTTCAAGAATCCAGGGCATTTCAACTCTTTTCTTTGCATATAGAAGATTGATTGGAGGCTAGTGAAGGATTCTGCAAGTTCTTGAGGTTGATTTGAAGATTCAACCACTCTGTTTGTTCAAGTTTACCAGGTATGCAGTTCTTATCCCATGGCTCGATTTAGGTAGAATCCAGAGGAATTATTGTGTTAGATGCATTGTAGATTGATGTAGGAAGGTTTTTGGATCATCAATTTGGAGATTAGCGACCAATTAGGGTTGTTCCAATTTTCGGTTGAGATGGTGTTCTTGCGAATCTTGAGTTTTTAGAATGAATTAATGGCATGAATGAGTTCCTGAGGAAATTTGGGACAAGATTCATCAAGGAATTGTGGCCAATGGTGGACTCTATAGAGAGTTAGGGTTGTCGAATGTTGATCGGAGAAGTCACCGGTGGTGGCTCTAGTGCGCGCAGGTGATTGAGGTTTCAGAGATTCAAAAGGTTGAAGACAACCTTAGGGCCATTAGATCTTAGGTGGACTTTGACTGAAGACCTCATCCAACGGCCACGCGTGCAAGAAAGATTGTGAAGGATTTCTGAGTTATGTTCAAACGCAGCGTTTCAATAATGTAATATGGGTGGGCTTAGTGCAAACGTGATATTCACACCCCCTTTTTGGGCCCAACCCTAAAATGAACTGAATTTATTTGCTACCTGCACCGCGCGTTTCTCATTTTATTTTGATTTTCATTTTATTTTTTCATTTTATACATGCTTATTGGAAAATTCATAAATAATTGAAAAATGACTCAATTAATCTCATTTTTTTTCCATGGATTCATGATTGGATCTAGTTTTTTTTAGATAAAAAATATTAATATTCCATGCATTTTCTGATTTTATGGGAATTTTTACATTTTAATTGACATTAAAATAACTATGGTTGATGCTTGACCTTGTTGAATTTGGTTTGATCATGTGATGATGATTTTGGCCTTGATTTTTTGTGAGTAGCTAGCATAGATATGCATGTTCCCCCTAGATGTTTCTCACATTTTTGTGATGAATGTAAGTGGTAGTTCTAGGTTGAAACTTTAAGAGCTCCATTTTTAGGGTTTATGGTTGATACCTTGTGTTTTAGATTTTATTTTTAGAACTTGGTAGATGATTCAACCTCTGATTTTTGTAGGGTAGATTCATGATTGAATTAGGGTCCCTTAGGAATTTTTGTAGGAATTTACAAGGTAGTTTTCTATTTTTGTTAGATTTTAGTTTAGGTGCTAAGTTTAGAGGATTCTAAGGCACTAATTCAACTAGAATGACTTCTTTAGTTCCCTTAGATTAGGGTTTTCTCTCTCTTGCTCTTGGATAAGGTTGAAGACAAGCTTGGGCTACCATGGATTGAATTAAGAAGCTTGGATGTGAAGATCTTCCCTTCTTTTGGGGTGTAGTGTTGATTAGGTGTTAAGATAAGGGTTTGTAGGCATAACTTCTAGATAGATTCTCTTCCTTCATAAACATGGAAGATGTTGATCACTTCCATTCTTCCCTATGATGTAAGGTCCCTTTGTAAAGGCCTCATCCCTCCTTTGGTAGGATGTGTGGCTCTTTGCAAGTTGGTAGAACCTTTGAGGGTCCCTTTCTCTGATGATAGGATGCTTAGTGGTGACCTTTGGTCTTCACTCTGCTACCAATCATCCAAACTTTGCTCTGGTTAGATGAATATTTCTCTCTTGATAGAGGATGGAGTTTGTTGCGGTGAAAATTTGATATCAAGCTATTAATTAACTTGAACCATATTTCTTTTTACAACCGGACTTTAATTTATCCAAAGGATACGTCTAAAGAAAGAAAGAACCTTTTTCGCGATGTAACGGCAACGCTTTTAAGAGATTCGGGGATTCGGGGTTGGTTATATCTAGGGAAGGTATTAGCACCCTAAATATCTGTAGTACTCTACAGGAACCTTTTGTTTAATTACTTGCTAAGTTTGTGAATTGTGCTATGGTTTAAGGATTGAGATAAAATAAATAAAAAGGCCTAAGTGGTTTTCTAAGTTTGCTCGCAAAGGTATCGCACCTTCTGCCTACGTATCCTGACTAGGATAGAATCAGAGCAATAGTAGTTCACCTCACAAGGGAAAAGAACACTTGATGATGATCAAGGTTCAAAGGGGAATAAACATGACAATGTTTGTGTGGAGTTTGACAAAACTCCCTAAGCTAGGTTGCAGGGGAAGTAAGAAGTCAAGACGATGATTCTTACACAGAGTTGACGAACTCTTTCCTAGGGTTCTAGTTGAAGAACACTCCTAGTATGGGTAGGTTTCTTAGACTTCAAGTAAAGTCTAAAGATTTCTAAACTAGGGTTGAAGTGACTTAACAAAGTCAAAAGGGTTAAGATTTTGGTCCAAGACATTGACAGTCAAGTGGACAGACCTTCCTTTGGAGGGAGAGATAGTGGGCAACTGGATGAAAGCTAACAAGCTCCATCACTTGGGGATAAAATAAATGCAAACATTATACTAAAGTATTCATGGAGACAACCAATGAAAAATATTAAAGATGAAAAGCAATGATGACAATCAAAGCAGATAGTTGAGAACTGCGACGACAGTTCGCACCTGGAGTACAGTTAACAAACAGATGAGATAGACATGATAATAATTCAAAGCAAAAATCCTAGCATGTTGACAAACATGTATAGGTGTGATAACAATCAAATTTCACAAAGAAAAACAAGTGGGACCCTTTTAACTTTCATCTGCAACAACTAGGGTTAGTACTGTCAATATGACAAGTTGCACATAGTCAAACATGGTGAAAAATTAACCAAACATGGAAAATAAAATTATGACATGAAAGTACACATTAAAACAAACATAATGAAAAAAGAATGGGTGAAAAATGACAAAAGATGAGAGAGTTATGATTTTTTAAAGTTTCATGTAAAAAATGAAAAAAAGTGGCAACAAGGGTTATCACCAAGTATCGAACCCATGCCAAGTACAATACGCGCGCAAGTTTCAACCGCTGGGGCAGCCATACATCTGTTAATTAAAGTGAAACAATAAATATATGATGTATATCTTCATTCATGGCTGGGCAAAACTATGGTTTCTATGGATTTGCAAAATGGTCATAACTTCCTCAATTTTTGGTCTTTTTTCACAAACTTTATATGCTTTTGGGGTAGAAAATCATGAGGAAGAGGATGGTGGTGTTGGTTTTTGAAAATCATTTTTCTACTGGAAAACCCGATAGGGTGTTTGTTATGCTTCAAGAATTGCAAAATGAGGTAAGCAGCTCCATACAGCCATTTTTAATGCAACCAAAACACTCACTCATGATAGTTAGATGATAATTGAGTCAATCAAAATAACTTCAAGGCCAGAAATGAACTGTTACTTCAAACCACATGTCATTTGCAAATGAAGACATAAAAGGCAATGCATGAACAATGACATCTTCTATTTCCACTCAGTTCTGATCAAAGTAAACTTTCCCACACTTCTATTACATGATATTGAGTATGTTTATGTGAAAAAAACTGAACTGTAATGACTGTGTGGAGGTGTGGTTCTCAAAGTGCTTTTTGTGTGTGAACATGCATTTTGGTGTGTGATCAATGTTCCAAACAGTTTTGACTTCAAATGGAAATGCAAACATTTCACAAATGATGATTATGAGCAGTTAGGACAGGCAAATTAAGAGAAAATTCATCAATGCCAAATTTGGTATGTAATATGTCCATATTGTGAAAAAGAGAGCATCTTGAGGGTGAAGTTGTGGTACAATGTGTTTCAATGCAAAGTGAGTATCCCAACATCTCATATATGCTTAACATAAAGTGTGTGCAAGGTGTTTTGAGTGAAAAACAATTTTTAGGAGAAAATGGCATTTTGAGTGACTTTGTGTATGGATGAAAGTGTCAACATGTGAATTCTTGATACTATGCACAAAACAGCCAAGTAAGCATACAAACATATTTTAAATGCATTTAGAAACATGTTGGGATGATGAAAATAGGTTTGTCATGCTCTATGCAAAATGTGAGTGTCAACTGTTATGGAATCTTTGGCAGCAAAGTATTAAAGCAAAGAAAAGCAATACCATGTCACCTTTTGATGCAAAGAATTTCCAAGGCTGATGCTTGTGTTTAACAACTCAAAAATACTTGGTATAGAGTGTGTGACAAGTGATTTTGCAAGAAATCAAGTGATGTTAGAAAGTAGTATGTGTGTGTGAAATGTGCACATAGGTCACTTGGTGGTTTTTGAAAAGATGCATCATGATGCCTATTGTACAGCCTGACTGCAATTTCCTTTGAGTGAATGCATGAGCAGATTATACATTTATTTTGTGCAAAGTTAAAACAGAAAATGCAAATGGTATGCTAGTGCAAGTGTGATGCAGAGAAAGTGTGAAAACTGCAATTCTGAGTTACAACTCAAATCAATCCAAACCAGTCACTCATACATGTCACAAATGATCATATTAATCTGTCATATCACAAAAATCTCAAAGAAAATCAATGGTTCTAGATCTGGTATAGCATATGCAAGCATGTTAAAAATAAGAGCAATTCATGAGTGAATTCTTGGTGCAGTGTTTTTCTTCATGAAACCAGGGTCCTAACATGTTACAAATGAGTCACATGAGGTGTGTGTCATGTTGTTTTAGTTAAAAAACAAGTAGGTGCCAAAAACACATTTTGAGTGACTTGGTGTATTTTGAGTCTTTGGTGTCAATATGTGAAATTTTGTTTTTAAACATAAAACAGCAAGGCAAGCATATAGACATGTTTAAAATGCTCATAGAGACATGTTGAAACAATGAAAATAGATGTGTCATGCTCTATGCAAAATGTGAGTATCAATTGCCATGAGTTTGATGGATTGTGAAGCAAAGTATGAAAGACAGCATGCTGTAACAAGATTTGCTAGCTAATGTCAGCAGGATGCAAGTAAGGTAAAGTTCTCAATCTTAACATTGAAACAAGAACATGGTTGAGACTTAAGCTACTAATGCAGATGTCTTATGCCAAAATGAATCTCCATGACTATAACATGAATGTGCAAATCCTGATTTTGATGTAAATGATTGTTCAAACAGGTTTTCATGCAAGTGAAATTTTTACATGAAGACCAAGGACTACTTATCACAATACTGTTACTCATTCAAAAGACAGGTTTGTTAACAATTAAAGTGTCTTGAGCCACAAGAGAAATGCTGAGCAAATTGGTCATGTTCATGTTAAACAGCTGCTCTACTAGCAGCAGAATAAATTATCCCATTAGAGCAAAATCAAACAGCAGTATTAGTGATTAAAACAAACCTTTCTCAAACAAAATTGGTGAAACAAAACCTGCTATTTTCTTTGAAGATCAAACATGTTTTTTCTCATGAATTGCAAACATAGTGTCATGAACAAAGTAAGTTACAACAGGACAAACAAAGAAAATTAGCATCAAGTTTTTGAATTTATGGCATTAATAGCATGTTAAGGCAAAGTGATAATTTAATCAAGATAAACAGGGTATAGTAGATCACAACATTCACATATCAAGCAGTTATGATCATTCCAATAGATCTATGAAGTGTCAAAACACAAATAGGATCTCAACATCTGCTGTAGCAAGCATAAGCATTAAATCACTTTCTCATAATGCTTGGGATTAACATACTGATGAGAATAGCAAAGCAAACATGACCAAAATAGGTTTGATACCTTATGCCAATACTTCATGAGATTCTCATCACTTATTAAAAACAGTAGGCCATGAAACTTATCAAATGCTCAGATTCATCACATGTTACCAAACACTCAAAAATGCAATTTTCATGAAAATGATGTAGGAGCTAATAGAGACAGGTTACATACCTGTTGATGATCTTTCAAGCAAGCTAAATAAGTTGAGAAAAACCAGAGATCTTAACTTCACCTCCTTGCTTTTGCACCTTGCTTCAAGCTTAAGTAAACAACCACTTATGATGCCAAAATGAGAATTATGAGTTTCCAATGGTTGCTAAGGCTCTTGACAGTTGAGATATATTGTTTGTGAGGTGTCTAAGTGATTACAACCTCAAGGAAAGGTTTGGAACTCAGTTTGGTGTTTTTTGTAGCTTTTGGTCAAAGTAAGCCAAGTATAATGTTGACTTTTTGATTTCTTGAGATTTTTGGTGGTTTGATTGATTGTACACCTTCTATATGTTATTTAGAAGGTGTATGGATGATTGCTAGGGTGTTGGAATTGGTGGAAATTGAAGTGGTAGTGAAATTTCAAAATGCAGAATTTTGACTAACTTGAAAGCTTTGGAGAGTTTTGCAAATTGCAAGCAAGAGTGAGATGTAGTAAGGGAGCTGAATTTCACAGGTTTTTAGAATGATGTTGTTGTCTTGAATGAGGGGTGTGAGGTCCCTTTTTATAGCAAAAAGCAAGGAGGTGCTTGCTTGAGAACTTTGCTTAAACATGAAGTTATCTTTGATATTTTTCACCCACCATCCAACTTGCCTTGCTTTTCTGACCTTTGGCTATTCTTTTCACTCAAGGGGCAAGTTACATTGATGTTTTTACTGATAAAATGCAGGCTAGAGGCTTGATAGAGTGGCTGGAGTAGGTTTGCTTTACACCTCATGCTTGGAAAAGTCAAAAATGGCAACTTTGGCAATGAACTTCACAACTTTAATTCCATGCTAATTCTATGCAATATTTATGTTCTAACATGCTTGAGATGTTCAATATATCAGGTAACATGAGTTTGGCAAGTTAAAATTGGCCCACTTGGGTGGGAGAGGTGCTTTTGCAAAATTGGCCAATGTGGGACTAAAGTGACAAAACACCAACTTTGAACACATGTATCTCTCAGCTCATAAATCACCTTGAGATGTACTTGTACTTTTTAGAAAGCCCTCACATAGTAATAAAACTTTCATGTTGACTAGAAGTCTTGATTCTATTTGAAACTAGGTGAAAAGTCCCCTTGAAGTTGGCTGATTTTAGGGTTCCTTAGTACAAAACACTTAGAATTTTCTAAGTTTTTTTCCCTCCTCTTGTAATGTTTTCTTCTCTAACTCAAAAACTAAGCGTTTTCTGACCATGGACCACTAGGACACTTTTGTAGATCTTGTCAAGAGCTTTCAAATGAGACTAGAACCAACTCAATTGGATGTGTGGTTAAGGAGTTATGGTTTAGCCCTTTTCAAAACCCTAATTTCCCGATTTCTCGATTACTCTCTCATCCTTGATCCAATGATCATGAAAATTGATATGCAAGTCCATTATGACATAAGGAAAAACTTTGGTTCACAACTTGGATTCCAATTCTCAAAATTTGAGGAGTTGACTTTTCGGTCAACCGTACGATCGATCGGTGCCGACTGAGTCGCCTGTTGACATTCTGGACATCCTGAGACTTTGATACTTCTTGAATAGTCTTTAATAGTCTATATGAACTTCATGGACCTAAATCCCACCATTACAACACCTTCCAACATCAAAGTCAAACCACAGTTGACTTTTCACTAGTTAAAAACCCTAATCGGGGTCTCCTGACTGCGCTGTTCTTGATTCTGAAATGATTTCTTCAAATTGACTTCTCATTTGACTTTGATATTACCTTTGATTTCATTTCATGATTGACCTAACCCAAAACATTGATTGATCATTCCCTTGTAGTTTTGATTTTATCGGTGCGGAAACCCTGATTCATCTGTAACTTGACAATAATGAACTTGCACTGATTTAGGGTTAGATAATTCATGACCATGCTTTTAAAATGATAATGAGGATCTAAGGGGTCAAAATTTGGGGTACAACAGAGTTCCTTGCTAGAAGATTGAAGATGCTAGAAGTTGTTGCTTTCTCTGTGTTTGAGGACTACCATTGGAGCTGAAGCTTGAAGATCCAGAAGGACAAGTTGACACTTGTGAAGATGATCAAATTGAGATTGAAGAAAGGGCTGAGGCTTGAGGAAAACAAGTTGATACTTGTGTGTTTGATGCTTTGAGTGCCTGAAGGAACAATTTGATACTTGCAATTGGGATTGAAGCCTGAAGGTGGAGTCTACTTTGGGGCTGAAGCTTGAAGAGGATGAAGAACAAGTTGATACTTATGTTGGATGTATTGGAAGCTTGAAGAAGCAAGTTGACACTTGCTATTAAAGATGAAAGCCTTGAAGAGGAGTTAGAGACTGAGGACTAAACTGCTGTCAGAGGATGCTTTGCTGTGAAGCCGTAGAAGCTGTTGATTTGCTTTCTTGATTGCCTGTTTTCTTTCTGTGCAAATGTATTGATGTGACTTGTTTGATTTGCTTGATGCATTAGAATAAGCTCATGTTTAAATGGTTTTAGGCTAGGAGCATGATTGCACTAGAGGTTGAGTTGCTCCCTCTGCTTGTATTTTTACTGTATGGATTTGCTTGCGGGTATTCGGTAGAGCTCTGCTCCCTTGCCTATGTGGTCTGTTGTGTTTGCTTGATAGCATTTTACTTCTTCTGTATGATTGCAGTTATTGTGTTTGCTTGATAGCATGTTATTTTTCTTGTATGATTGCAGTTATTCATATCTGGCTTGAGGTTGAGATGAGCTTGTGGAGGCTGATGTCCCACACACACTTCCTCCCTCACTTGCATTGCATGCATTTTACAGTTGTTTGCTGTTTACTGTTTAAGCTGATGCTTTATCTGTTTCTGTTTATCATTGATATGATCCCATAGGAATCTCATTTCCTTTGATAAGGAAGTGATGATTAGAACTTTAGGTTGAAACCTATGCATGATAACTTCTAGGAATTCCCTGTTTCGAACCTCAACCATAGGATGAATCCTTGGCATGACAACATTAGGACTTGATAGTCTCCCCTTAGTTGAGCCTGTTCTCTCTTCTCATCTCAAAACAAATTAAAATACAGTAATAAAGGTTAGCTGACGTCGTACGTTACGAGCCTTAAGCTACCTGAGAAAGGGTTGTCGGAGAGTTTCTTTTCGACAGCTTGGATGTTAAGTATGGTACCCTTTGGGTGACATGCGACGCATTCACTCTCAGGTCATAGTCTCTAGTGCGATATTGGTTGCAAACGTCCATAAAAAACAGTTCTTTCGTAAAAGACAGAAAATAAACTTCAAACCTTTTGCCCCGTGGGCCCATAATTCAAAGGAAGCTTTTATGAAGAAAAGAGTGTCGTTAACTCCCAGTTCTACCGCAAACGGTAACGCCTAAGTCTCCAAGGGTCGAGCTGCGTACACCAAACTGCTGGAACTGTTTGTTAATCCTACTCGATAAAAACAGATGAATCTGAATCCTCGTAATCCGTGTTATCCTGAACTACGTAAGCTTTGATCTCTCATACCTGTAAAGAGTACGTAGGCACAATACTGACGTATTGGCGAGCCACTTTCCCCGTAACCCGTAGTTAGTCGAACTACGTTGACTCTGATTTCTCATTCTCTGATGAGAATACATAGGCACAAAGTGCGACGCTTTGCCGAGTCATTTTCTTTTCTTTTTCAGACCAACCTTGATAGGTAGATAGTAAACAAACCCGTCAGATAAACACAACAAGCGTGGATCCCGTCGAGTACGATGGACGTGAGGGGTGCTAATACCTTCCCCTTGCGTAACCGACTCCCGAACCCAGACAATGGTTGCGATGACCTTGTCTTATACCTTTTCGTCACGTTTTTCCGATCGTTTCCTTTCCCGCTCTGAGGGATAAATAACGAAAGGTGGCGACTCTTCTGTTTTGCCGGCACCTTATTTTCGCGGAAGCGACAGCTGGCGACTCTGCTGGGGAATACCATGGTTCTCTAAGCGAGTCTTGTCTTGGATTCTCTTCCTAGCTGTCTGGGTCATCCCCAGCAGCTGGCGACTCTGCTGGGGACTTGATAGTTTCCTGGGATCCAACGTCCCTTACGCGAGTCAGTTTGGGGATCCAACGTCCCCTGCGAGAGTCAATCCTAGCGCTTGTATGATTACTTGTTGGGTTGTGTTTATTTATCGCATTTTATTTCCCGAACTTTATTTTCAGTATGATATGATTATCTGTGCTGTTGTGGGAGGGGCATTCTGATGAGTGAGAAGCTAGACCCAGGCTTGAGTGTACCTAGCATTAGTTGTGGAAATTAGTGGGCGCGTGCTTGCTTTGAAGGCACTAGTGTCTCATGAAATCCACGCTTAGACGAGGTTCTCCCGGTTGACTTCTTTTCCGGCCCTTTGGGCCTGAGGGGTTGTTGGTTTGGAGTATTGTAGACTCTGGGGACCGATCGTTTGGAATTCAGCTGAGTGAGGCCGCTTCAGGAGACGGTGATGCCACACCTTCTGGGTATCGTATCACCCCTCTTGAATGTCTGTGACGCTGATGACCGCATAGGATGCCGAACTTGTGTCAGTTTAGGTCCATACCTGTGAGCAGGGTTGGGTTTGTTGCAGGAAGCCTTAACCTTCAGACTACCTGGTTTTCTTGATAGTGAATCAGTTTTGTTGGTATCAGAGGTTCTCATTATCAGATGTATGTGTGTTCTTGACAGAGCAGAGTTATGGTCCTGTATCAGAGGTCCTTATCTTCAGATGTATGTGTTCTTGACAGAGCAGACTTATGGTCCCGTATCAGAGGTCCTTGTCTTCAGATATGTGTGTTCTTGACAGGGCAGATTTATGGTCCGATACTAGGGTTTTCTTCTTATCAGAGATAGCGGTTGTTCTTGACAGAGCAGTGTTGTGGTTTTGTTGATACATAACCTTCATCTCTTCAACAGCACAATCGTCTTGATCTCCTGCTGCATGATTTCATTTTACATTGTTTTGCATACTCATTTGCATTTCATTAACGTGTGTCTGTGTTGCAGGTACCGTTTCCCCCGATTCAGGTTTTCTTGCCTTCTGTTGTGCTATTATGGGTTCTCTGAGGAAGACTGTGGCTTACAAGCTCCCCACTCCTGATGTTGTTCAGCTGACTGGTTTGAGCTGAGTGTGAGCGCTTGGGTCGAGACTTCAAAGCTGTCAATGATGTACTGGCCACTAAGAAGCAGCACTTGGATGAAGCGTACCAGAGAATATCCAAGTTTAATCAGCATTAGAAGGCCACCCTAGCCAACGGCAAAGAACAGGAGGATAAGCTGAAGCAACAGATCTCCAAGCTGAAAGCCCAGGTGAAGACTAGTGAGAAGAGGTTTGATGAAGAAACCGCTCGCAGATATGCCGCTGAAGGCCAGCTCAACAAGGCTCTTGCTAACCTGAAGGAGCGCAAACTGACGTTTGAATCCAAGAAGCGGAAGTTAGAAGATTGTTTCGGCGAAGGAGCATGGGAAGATTCGATTGAAGGTCTTCAATACACCATTATGCAAAGGGAGTTACTCGTCGAAGGGTTGCTCACTCGGCCTGATCGTCCAGAAACGAAGAGATTGTTAGAAGAGTTTCGTGCCCGTGGCCATGCTTGACTATTTGTAATCTTTTTGTTTTGATCATTTTTGTATGCTGACCATCACCAGGCTTGTTGGTTGAGGTCATGCTATTGATTCATCTTGTACTCAGTGACGTTGTGTACCGCCTTGATGAGCTTTCTTTATATATGAGATGTCATTTCCATGAATGGACTCGAACTTCTTATTATCAGCACTGTCACTCAGGCACGAGGATCGGGGGATACCTCCCTAACGCACAGACACACGTTTGCATTTGCATAACGAGCACTTTGTTGTTTTTTCTAACCCTTTTGTGTATACAGGTTGTTTCAGGTTGTTCCAGGATTGATCAGAGACCTATCCACCGCTATCCAACCAGAGCAAATCAAGCTCGAGTTATGGAGCAAGTGCAAACTGACGTTTAAGAACTCCGAGAAAGGATGGACCGCTTCATGGAGCTCATGCAAGTGTTCGCCCACGGCCAGGATCAGCTCAGAACCTTGGTTCAGCCTCTGATTTCAAGGGTCGACAGCAATGGTGTACTCCATGGTGGGACTGTTCCAACCCCTCCACCTGTTGAAACTCCTCAGAATGGCGTCCCCGTGACCGGGGGGAGTGGCAGTGCCAACGACAATGTGATAGCTAACATGGGACTCAATGGTAATACGACTGGCGTCGGTAATGGGAATTTCGAAGCTAATGTCAATGTTGGACTGGGCAACGGCAATGTGGGTGTTGGAAATCTGTATGGGCCCCAGCCATGGTTAGAAGACCGTCAAGACGATGTGTTCTCACAGAAGGGTGCTGAAGGAGAGCTGACTGCTGAAGCACGTCTGAGGTTTAAGGCACTCAAGGACAAGATGAGGAATTTCGAGAACCTGAACACTATGGGTGTTGACATGTCCAAGCTGGGACTGATTGCCGATTTCAAGGTGCCTCCCAAGTTCAAGGTACCCGACTTTGAGAAGTACAAGGGCACCACTTGCCCTCGCATCCACCTAAGATCATACTACCGGAATATGTCAGCTCACTCTGAGAACGAGAAGTTGTTGATGCACTTCTTTCAGGACAGTCTGTCCGGGCCCTCCCTGGAATGGTACATGAGTCTGGAACCTACCAGTGTGCGCACGTGGAAGGAACTTGCTGAAGCATTTGTGCACCATTACCAATATAATAGTGATCTGGCCCCAAACCGGGTCCAGCTGCAGAATTTGTCGCAGAGGAACAACGAAGGGTTCAAGGAATACGCCCAGCGGTGGCGTGAATTAGCAGCTAGGGTTCAGCTGCCGATGGTTGAATGAGAGCTTGTTGAAATGTTCGTAGCCACCCTCCCAGGGGTTTATTACGAGAAATTGGTCAGCAGTATGTCTGGAAGCTTCTCAGATCTCATTATTACGGGTGAGCACGTTGAAAATGGGATCAAACTGGGGAAAATTCAAGCTGATCTGTCCTCAGCTAGAGGAGGAAAGAAACCTTACAGTGGCAAGAGGAGGGAAGGAGAGACGAGCGCCGTGTCCAACGCTCGAAGGAAAGGCAAGGGCCAGCACCAGCAGGTGGCCAGCATAACTATCCCGGCAGTCCAACAGACATAGCAGCAGCCGCAACAGCAGCAGCCGAACCAACAAGGGTACAGAAAGTATCAGAACAGGGCACCTTTATCGAGCCGTCACCTCGAGACGCCGCCCATGTCTTATGCGCAGTTGTTACAGACTCTGCTCCAGTTACAGCTGATCCAGAAGAGAACCCTGGCTCCCTTGACAGAGGCACCTCCGCCAGGTTATGATGCGAGTGCGACTTGTGAATTTCACTCAGGGGCACCAGGCCACACAATAGAAAATTGCAAAGCCTTCAAGCACAAGGTGCAGGATATGGTGGATGCTAAGATCATCAATTTCTCAGATAATGTGCCAAACGTCACGAAGAACCCTATGCCGAATCATAGGGGAGGTGGGGTAAACGCTGTTATTGAAGACGAGAATTTGGATTTGTTGACTGATTTCAAGGATCTGAAAATACCGCTTAGGTTCGTCAAAGCCAAGCTGATGAAAAAAGGTTTCTTCCCGGGCTGCGGAGAACTGTGTATGGGCTGTGCGACTAGTCCTGATGGATGTGAACAGTTGATAGAAGGGATCCAGAGTCTGATGACCGAAGGAATCTTGCAGTTTAGCCGAAGGGCCGAAAGCGGATCGGGAGAGGTAATGCTGAAGCAAGATGATGAGGTTGCCACCATCACCATCCCTCGTCGGACGATAACTATTTCTGCACCCAGGCCGCCCACCATTACCATCACCAAAGCTGGGCCGATACCTTTTGAAAGCACCAATGCTATCCCATGGCATTATGGGGCAGACGTCTACTGCAACGGACAGAAGTTGGAATTGGAACCATCAGGGTCGTGTGTGGATAACCTAGTCGGAATTGGCAGAATCACTCGTAGCGGGAGAGTATTTGCTCCACCTGAGATCGTGGCGGACAAAGCGGACAAAGCTGAAGTGACTGATAAAGGGAAGAGTAAAGTCGTTGAGGAAATCCCTCGTGGGGTAGAGAAAGACTTACTTGTTAAAGACACCGAAGAGTTTATGAGGTTGATTAAAAAGAGTGACTACAAGATTGTGGATCATCTCCATCAAACGCCTTCAAAAATTTCCATCCTGAATTTGTTGCTGTGTTCTGAGGCACACCGCAACGCGCTGCTGAAGGTGTTGAACGCCACGTATGTACCACAGGAAATATCGGTCAACCAGTTGGAAGGGGTCGTAGCCCACGTGAATGCTGGAAACGGGTTAGGGTTCACTGACCTGGAGCTGACGCCAAAGGGAAGAAACCACAACAGTGCCCTGCACATCTCGATAGAGTGTAGGGGAACGATTATGTCTCACGTGTTGGTGGACACAGGGTCGTCGCTCAATGTTCTTCCGAAGAAGGAATTGATGAAGTTAGATACTCACGGATTGATTTGCACACCCAGTGATCTGGTTGTGAAAGTGTTCGATGGAACCAAACGTCATGTTTTCGGGGAGGTGACGTTGCCTATCCAAGTTGGGCCGGAAACATTCGAAGCGGTCTTCTATATTATGGACATCATGCCTGCCTACAGCTGTCTCCTAGGCCGGCCATGGATCCATTCGGCTAGCGCCGTGACCTCCACGTTGCACCAGAAACTCAAGTATGTCGTCGGAGGTAGCATCGTGACCGTTTGTGGCGAGGAAGATATAATGGTGAGCCATTTGTCGCCCTTCAAATATGTTGAGATGGATGGAGATATCCACGAAACACTATGTCAAGCGTTCGAAGCTGTTAAAGTCAAGAACATGGCTCCAGTAATCACTGAAAAACCAGAGATGACTCTCTCGTCCTTCAAGGAAGCCTGGGCCGTTGTTCAAGCCAGATCTACCCCAGGCTGGGGACAGATTCTAGAGATACCTAACAAGCAAGATAAGTTCAGGTTAGGTTACTCTCCTGCGGCTGAAGCCTCCTCTTCTCACAGTGCGTCGCAAGGTAAAGGGCCTATCCAGTTTACCAGTGGCGAGGTGATATTTGAAAGTGTCAACGCGGTGTCTAAAGATGGCGAAGACAGCGACTGCGATCTGGACTCTTGGATCCAGCCAAGCAAACCAGGCGAGAGCCTCAACAACTGGTCCGTCAGGGATATCATCCAAATGACAGACAGAGAGTAATGATTTACTTTTTCCAATCGTTATACAACCCTATGTCCTACCTAGGGCATAGTGGTTTTATTGTCAGGGCCTTGTTTGGTTATGTACGTGCATTTTACCAATAAATCAAAAGGCGTTTTTTTATATTCAAAAATGTTGTGATCTCTGTTATTCCTGTTTTATATTTGTTTTGAAAAACAATAAAATCGCAATGAGGTTTGTGCTAACCTGCATATCCTTGTCTTAAGCTTAACCCTTGTTATTTCAGGATCCACATAGCAGATGACATCGACTCTGGACCTTCTACGACTCACTTCGACTTCGATTGCCCGATCTATCAAGCCGAAGAAGAGATTGATGAAGACGAAGACCTTCCAGAAGAGTTAGCCCGCTTGTTGAAACAAGAAGAGAAAGTTATTCTGCCTCACGAGGAAGAGATTGAGATTGTGAATCTGGGTTCTGAAGAACTGGTCAGGAACGTCAGGATAGGGGCTGCATTGCAGAATGATGTCAAGCAGAGATTGGTCGAGATGCTTCGAGAGTATAGTGAGATCTTTGCTTGGTCATACGAAGATATGCCCGGACTTGATACTGACATCGTGGTCCACCACTTGCCGTTGCGAGAAGATTTTCCTCCCGTTAAGCAGAAGCTTAGGAGGACGCGACCAGATATGGCCGTTAAGATCAAAGAAGAAGTACAAAAGCAGCTTGATACTGGCTTCTTAGCGGTCACTACTTACCCTCCGTGGGTCGCCAACATAGTGCCTGTACCGAAGAAGGACAGTAAGGTGCGAATGTGCATCGATTATCGGGATTTGAATAGGGCGAGCCCTAAGGATGATTTCCCGCTCCCTCATATCGATGTGTTGGTCGATAATACAGCTTAGTTCTCCGTATTTTCGTTCATGGATGGCTTCTTCGGTTACAATCAGATCAAGATGGCGCCGGAGGACATGGAGAAAACTACGTTTATTACACCTTGGGGAACATTTTGCTATAAGGTAATGCCTTTCGGTCTGAAGAACGCAGGGGCCACTTACCAACGAGCAATGGTTACTTTGTTTCATGATATGATTCATCATGAGATTGAAGTCTATGTTGATGACATGATAGCGAAGTCCCAAATGGAGGAGGGACATTTGGTCAATTTGCTGAAGCTTTTTGAGAGGCTTAGGAAGTTCAGGTTTAGGCTGAATCCTAACAAGTGTACTTTCGGAGTACGGTCTGGAAAACTACTGAGGTTCATCGTGAGCGAAAGAGGCATCGAGGTTGATCCTGCGAAGATAAAAGCAATACAAGAAATGCCAGCGCCAAAAACAGAAAAAGAAGTTCGTGGTTTCCTGGGCAGAATAAACTACATTGCAAGGTTTATTTCTTAGCTCACGGCCACGTGTGAACCGATGTTTAAACTGTTAAAGAAAGATCAGGAGATTATATGGAATGAGGATTGCCAGAAGGCATTTGATAAGATAAAACAGTATCTACAGGAACCTCCGATCTTGATACCCCCAGTGGCCGGGAGACCCTTAATCATGTACTTGACAGTTCTTGAGAATAGTATGAAGTGTGTTCTCGGTCAGCACGATGAGACGGGCAGAAAAGAGCATGCCATTTACTATTTGAGTAAAAAGTTCACAGACTGTGAATCTCGTTACTCGATGTTGGAGAAGACGTGTTGTGCACTAGCCTGGGCTGCCAAACGTTTACGACAGTACATGCTCAACCATACAACCATGCTAATTTTGAAGATGGATCCGATCAAGTACGTCTTCGAGAAGCAAGCGCTTTCGGGAAGGATTGCCAGATGGCAAATGGTGTTGACGGAATATGACATTCAGTATGTTTCCCAGAAGGCCATTAAGGGAAGTGTATTGTCTGATTACCTTGCCGAATAGCCGATCGAAGATTATCAGCCGATGAAATTTGAATTCCCTGATGAGGATATCATGTTTCTTAAAGCGAAAGGTTGTGATGAACCGTTGCCCGACGAGGGTCCAGATAGGAAATCCCAATGGAAATTGATATTTGACGGGGCGGTTAACTCTTATGGAAGTGGCATTGGGGCGATCATCATGACTCCCCATGGATCCCACATCCCGTTCACTGCGAGACTGACGTTTCCAGTCACCAATAATGAAGCGGAGTACGAGGCGTGCATTATGGGTCTAGAAGAGGCAATTGATTTGAGAATCAAGAACCTAGATGTATATGGTGACTCGGCACTTGTGATCAACCAGATTAAAGGGGAGTGGGAGACTCGCCAATCGAATTTGGTGCCGTACATGAACTATGCCAGAAGGCTGCTTCCGTTCTTTGATCGAGTGGAACTCCATCATGTGCCCAGAGCAGAGAATCAGATGGCTGATGCCTTAGCCACGCTGGCTTCGATGTATAAAGTCAATTTTTAGAATGAAGCTCCAAGAATTATCCTTTCTCGTCTTGATAGACCTGCATTCGTCCTTGCGGTCGAGGAAGCCTCCGACGGCAAGCCATGGTTCCATGATATCCAGACCTTCCTTATGACTAAGGAGTATCCTGCGGGAGCATTAACCCAGGATAAGAAGACTCTGAGGAGGCTGTCTGGAAATTTTTATCTCAATCCTGATGGAGTTTTGTATAAAAGAAACCACGATCTCGTGCTACTCAGATGTGTAGATGAGAAAGAAGCGAGTATGCTCATGGAAGAAGTCCATGAAGGCACATTTGGTACGCACGCCGGCGGGCACGCTATGACAAGAAAGATCCTGAGAGTAGGATATTACTGGCTGACGATGGAGTCGGATTGCTTTAAATTCGCGAAGAGATGTCATAAATGCCAGATTTATGCTGATAAGATTCACGTGCCGCCGTGCCCGTTAAATGTCATGTCCTCCCCGTGGCCGTTCTCAATGTGGGGCATCGACATGATAGGCAAGATCCAGCCCACTGCATCTAATGGTCATCGCTTCATTCTAGTAGCCATCGACTACTTCACCAAGTTGGTGGAGGCAGCCTCATATGCTAATGTGACCAAGCAGGTGGTGGCTAAATTCATAAAGAGGGACATCATCTGTCGTTATGGAATTCCCGAGCGAATCATTACTGATAATGGTTCGAATCTGAATAACAAGATGATGAAGGAGTTGTGCCAGAGTTTCAAGATCGAACAGCACAACTCATCTCCTTACCGGCCGAAGATGAATGGCGTCGTTGAAGCGGCCAATAAGAACATCAAGAAGATTGTACAGAAGATGGTTGTGACCTATAAAGATTGGCACGAGATGTTGCCATTTGTGCTGCACGGTTATCGTACAACGGTACGTACATCAACCGGGGCAACACCCTTCTCACTGGTGTACGGTATGGAAGTTGTCCTACCGTTAGAAGTTGAGATTCCTTCTTTGCAAGTTTTGGTTGACGTGAAACTCGATGAGGCAGAATGGATTAAGAACCGACTAAACCAACTCAGCCTGATCGACGAGAAGAGGTTAGCATCGATTGCACATGGTCGTCTGTACCAAAGCCGAATGAAGAAAGCTTATGATAAGAAGGTGCGTCCTAGAAGCTTTCAGACGGGTGATCTCGTCTTGAAGAAGATTCTTCCTCCACACTCCGATCACCGTGGCAAGTGGACTCCTAATTACGAAGGTCCGTACGTCGTTAGCAAGGTCTTCTCGGGAGGAGCCTCGTTGTTGTCCACGATGGATGGTGAAGATTTTTCATCCCCGGTGAACGCGGACGCAGTTAAAAAATACTTTGCTTAAAAATGACCCACTGGAAAGAAAAAGGGTATCCAGGCAAAAATAGGGCATCCCGGCGAACCATAAAAAAGGAAAAAGGTTCGGGCAAAAATTAGGGATATAAAAGAAAAGAATGTACACCCGTAAAGTCGAAAACCTGGAAGGGCGACTTTGGCAAAAAAGGGTATCCCGGTGAATCGAAAACCCGAAAGGGCGATTCAAGCAAAAGTTAGGGATTTGGAAAAGCAAATGACTGCGATCCGCGTGTGGACTTTCATTGTTTAGTGGTTTGGAGGACCTGAGGGCCGTTTATCTGAATCAATCTCTTCTAAAGCTGAAGCGTCGGAGAAGTATCGAAGTCGAGTGGGTCATAGAGGGATCAACTCATGGTGGTCGTCTAGGCCTCATTGCCGACATTTGTATATACTGATGTATATTTATGTTTTATTTTTGCGCGGCTTCCTCATTCCAGGAGCTTGCATCTGTTGTAAAACATTTTTACCCATTCAGGGGTTCGTTATCAATAAAATATATACTATTCAGCAATTCTGTTTGTCTGTTTAGCATTTATCTGTTTTGTTTGCGAAAAAAGAATGCCAATGTTTTTGATAAAATGCGCATACATAAACTTACTGGCCTAGGCCACTGATTGTTGAAACAATGAATTACTTGAATATTGTCACAAGATGATAACCTTGATGGGTCCCTTTGAGAAGGGTATCTTGTCTGTTTGTTTGTGTTGTCACAGGTATAGCATATTCCTGGCAGTACGCCATACGCGTCCCCAGATAGGATGATTCCTTCCTCTTCAGCAAGTTCAGTAGCATCTCCCCGTGGAGTTTGAACATGGGATCGTAAGCATTGATATGTGTCTCCCCAGGCAGAGAAGATTCTCTCCCCAATCAGATGCATCCTGAAGGATCTTCGCTTCCCCAGCTGAGTCATATACTGAAGTGTTCAGCCCTCGATATTACAGACCGAAGCCTCCAGAAGAATTGAAATTCCCCACAGAGTTATACTCTCCTCGGCATGCAGGATGATTCCTTCTTCCCCAGCCGAGTTTACAGATCCCCAAGAGAGTCGGGTCCTTGGAAGCCGTTCGGGCCATGATTGGTTTTCCCCAGTAGAGTGTGGAATAGTTGATGCTGTATTTCCCCATCGGAGTCGTTATCTCCAAGAAAAGTTTTGCCGCGAAGACCGTGCCGTTTATTTCTGCGATTGACATCGTTTCCTCGACAGTTTGTGGTTTGAATACCTGGTTGATCGGGTTCAGGTTCTTGTAGAACTTTGTTCCCTTGCAGCAGTCGACTGAAGTTCGTTTCCCCAGGTGGAGTCCAATTTATATTGGCATGACTTTTTCTCCTTGGCAGGATGATTCCTCCTCTCCACCAGAATGGTTCCTGCTCCTTGACAGGAGGATTCTCCCTTCAGCATTTATTTTGCTGATGGGGTCGTAGCATTTTGCATGATTGCATAGCATTTACCCTAAAAACGCGTAGCATTTCCACCGTGTGGAGCATTACGCCATTGCCAAACATATGCATATGAAGCATGAGATGGGTCGTTACCGTTCTTGTTTTGCAGGGGTTCCCCGGCAGGGTGTTGGCTCAGGATGATTCTTGAAATCTCGGAAGAGTTGTTTGGCCCAAGATGATTCTTGAATCCCCCCAGCAAAGTCATTTGCCCAAGATGATTCTTGAACTCCTCAGCGAAGTGGTTTGCTTAAGATGATCCTTAAGATCCCCAGGGAAGTCGCCAGAGTTGGTCGCTCAAGTTGATGCTTAGAGTTCCCGGCAGAGTGTTTGCTCAGGATGATTCCTGAAATCTCCAGCAGAGTTATTGGTTCAGGATGATTCTTGAAGTCTCCGATAGATTTATTCGTCCAAGATGATTCTTGAAGTCCTCAGCAGAGTTGATTCACCCAGAATGATCTCTGGATCACAGAAGCAGAGTTACTTGATAGTTCTCCAGAATCCCCAGCGGAGATGTATCATCCCCAGCAGGTTTTAAACAGAAAATTTGAAATTTCCTTTAAGACTTGATGATTGAAGTCTGGTAGTAGTGCCAACACCCCTGACTTATTGATGAAGTTTAACTGCGAGGTCAAAGCAGTTCTCCCAGCTGACGCGGAGTGCCTGACGGCAAAAGAATGTATATCCTTGGTGGTTCCTGATTGATTAAGGATTCCATTTGAAGACTTACTGACGAAGTCCAACGATGATGTCGAAGCAGTTCCCTCAGCTGATGCGGAATGCCTAATGGCCGAAGTTTGGATATCCCTATTTGGTTCATGATTGACCAAGGATTCTATCTCCGACTTACTGACGAAGTCCGGCTGACGCCCGAAAATTTCTTTGAATGCCCGACGGCATAATTAACTTGATTGTTAAAAAGTTCCTAATGACCTAATGAGTCCCGAGGAATTCTTCTGTCGCAGTGTCGCGGAATGCCTGACGGCAATATCAACCATGTATCACCGGTTACCGAGTGACCAGTGACCCCTTGGTGACTTGAGGACGAAGATCTACAGCAAAATCAGATGACCATCCTGACGGAGATTTGAGATTAGACCCTTCACTGGTTGCCGTGTGACCAATTCCCCAGCAAGTTGCCGCCAACTGTCATGCTCAGTTTTGAAGATGTTCCTACCAATCCAAGTATTGTTTACCTGTGCAGTTGGCAGATCGCCAGTTACCGTGTAACCGGTGACCCCTTGATGATTTGAGGATGCAATGATATCAGATAAATCAGAGAATCATCCTGACGGAGATTCAGATCAGTATTTCTCCAGCTAGTTGCCGTGCAACTATCATTTCAGTTTCTGAAGATTTGTCCCCATCAGAGTACCGTGTACTTGTGTAGTTGGCAAATTTCCGAGTTTGTTGGTATTCAACCGTCTTTTACCTGATTGTTTGAGAGTCGTTCGCTTCTCAGCCAGTCAGGTCCAAGCCGTTTGAATAGGGGCAGCTGTTGCACCTCAAAATTTGCCCAACTTTTCTTTACCTAGCTTATGTTTCATTTCATGCACATTAGCATTATCATTTGCATTTCATTGACATGTGTGTAGGAGATCAAGAGGTATGATCACCAATCAAGAGCTACACAATAATATGAAGCTAGATAAGAAGGTTATTCAGGTGCTCAAGGGTTGATATCCTTGTCAGAGAAGTTAAAAGATCCTCAAAAAGAGTGGTTGAAGCCAAGAGGGTGTGGCTCCTAACTTGAGAGTTGTGGAAGCTATCAGATGATTCTGAGGCCATGAAAATGGACTTGAGGTCTTGAGAGAGCTCATGATAAGTGTGGAAGATCACTTTGAGGCCTAGACAGGTCATTGTGCAAGAATAAGAAGCCTCAGCCATGAGTGGTGCAATTAGGGTTTCACTGGGTCAACCCTAAGTCAGCCGAGGATTTGAAGGAGGTTGAGACCTAATTCAAGAGCCATGTGATCATGTATTGATACATTGAGGTGTTATAAGGATGATTCCAAGGTCAACTCATCATGATTGAGGAGTTTGAGAAGTTTCAAGCTAGGGTTTCTAAGGCTTGATAGTGTAAAATCCCCTAGTTTGACCCCTATCTTCAAGGTAATTTAGCTCAAGATGTAATTGTCATCCCATCTTACCCCCAACATGATTGTTGTAGAGCATGGTCTTAGCTTTAATTTGAGTGCTAGAAGTCCTTGATAGGATTTGTAGAACTCAAGTTATGGCTTTGACAAGTTACAAGTCATCTGAGGAATGTGAATTTGGAGCTTGAAAGTTGTCCAACTTGCATGAAACGTTTGCCCTAGAAGGATGCTTCCTATGAACTTTTGGTCAACATGAATGTTGTTCCTTATCCTCTTAGCTTTCTAGAGAGTACTAGAAGTCCTTGATAGGATTTGTAGAACTCAAGTTATGGCTTTGACAAGTCAAGGGTATTTTGGTCATTTGGAGATCATAGGTCATTTCAATCATAAGGCCATAACTCCCATTTGCAAGCTTCAAATGGGAAAATATTCAACATCAAACTTGTTCAAAATGATGTTTTAAGGCTATCAAATTGGTCATGAGATCTTGGAATAGCTTGCTTCACAAAATCACAAAAATGGCCTAAAATAAGGGTGAATTTCAAATGAACCAAAGATGGAAATTGGGATTTTTGATCTACATGTCCAAACCAAGCCATATGACATACCAATTTGATTGTAAAACACATTTTAAGAACATTGGTATTTCTACAATTTTGAATTGAGGTTTTATTTGAGGACTTGCTTTGAAAAGTAGTTACTTTCATCATAAGTAACAATTGCCAAACCAATATGCAAGGCATAACCAAGGCTCCCTTCAATCTAAACACTTTGATAATCTCATTTGGAGAGAATTTGGATGGAAAGCATGATGGATACAAGCTATTGCAAGGACTGTTTTGAACATACCATGAGATTGGATTTTCAAGTGAAGTGAGATATTGAATTTCTCATTAGAGTGATCTAGAACTTTCTAGATCCTTCATTCATGTTCTATATATGATTTAGAAGTGGTTCAGAGTGAAGGTTGGTGAGAATTGAGAGAGGGGGGTGAGATTGCACTTTGAAATTTCCCATTGCAAATCCAAATCTGTTACAAGGTTAGAGGACATTTCAGTCCAAGAAATTGATCTCAATAGCTTGCTTTGAGGTTGGTGATTGATCCCAGATCAAATTCAAGGCCAAGTGGTGGAGGAATCGTGAAGTAGCCATTGGAGTTGGAAGCTTGCAACTCAGAATCGGTTTCAAGAATCCAGGGCATTTCAACTCTTTTCTTTGCATACAGAAGATTGATTGGAGGCTAGTGAAGGATTCTGCAAGTTCTTGAGGGTTGATTTGAAGATTCAACCACTCTGTTTGTTCAAGTTTACCAGGTATGCAGTTCTTATCCCATGGCTCGATTTAGGTAGAATCCAGAGGAATTATTGTGTTAGATGCATTGTAGATTGATGTAGGAAGGTTTTTGGATCATCAATTTGGAGATTAGCGACCAATTAGGGTTGTTCCAATTTTTGGTTGAGATGGTGTTCTTGCGAATCTTGAGTTTTTAGAATGAATTAATGGCATGAATGAGTTCCTGAGGAAATTTGGGACAAGATTCATCAAGGAAACGTGGCCAATGGTGGACTCTATAGAGAGTTAGGGTCGTGGAATGTTGATCGGAGAAGTCATCGGTGGTGGCTCTAGTGCGCGCAGGTGATTGAGGTTTCAGAGACTCAAAAGGTTGAAGACAACCTTAGGGCCATTAGATCTTAGGTGGACTTTGACTGAAGACCTCATCCAACGGCCACGCGTGCAAGAAAGATTGTGAAGGATTTCTGAGTTATGTTCAAACGCAACGTTTCAATAATGTAATATGGGTGGGCTTAGTGCAAACGTGATATTCACACCCCCTTTTTGGGCCCAACCCTAAAATGAACTGAATTTATTTGCAACCTGCACCGCGCGTTTCTCATTTTATTTTGATTTTCATTTTATTTTTTCATTTTATACATGCTTATTGGAAAATTCATAAATAATTGAAAAATGACTCAATTAATCTCATTCTTTTTGCCATGGATTCATGATTGGATCTAGTTTTTTTTAGATAAAAAATATTAATATTCCATGCATTTTCTGATTTTATGGGAATTTTTACATTTTAATTGACATTAAAATAAGTATGGTTGATGCTTGACCTTGTTGAACTTGGTTTGATCATGTGATGATGATTTTGGCCTTGATTTTTTGTGAGTAGCTAGCATAGATATGCATGTTACCCCTAGATGTTTCTCACATTTTTGTGATGAATGTAAGTGGTAGTTCTAGGTTGAAACTTTAAGAGCTCCATTTTTAGGGTTTATGGTTGATACCTTGTGTTTTAGATTTTATTTTTAGAACTTGGTGGATGATTCAACCTCTGATTTTTGTAGGGTAGATTCGTGATTGAATTAGGGTCCCTTAGGAATTTTTGTAGGAATTTAAAAGGTAGTTTTCTATTTTTGTTAGATTTTAGTTTAGGTGCTAACTTTAGAGGATTCTAAGGCACTAATTCAACCAGAATGACTTCTTTAGTTCCCTTAGATTAGGGTTTTCTCTCTCTTGCTCTTGGATAAGGTTGAAGACAAGCTTGGGCCACCATGGATTTAATTAAGAAGCTTGGATGTGAAGATCTTCCCTTCTTTTGGGGTGTAGTGTTGATTAGGTGTTAAGATTAGGGTTTGTAGGCATAACTTCTAGATAGATTCTCTTCCTTCATAAACATGGAAGATGTTGATCACTTCCATTCTTCCCTATGATGTAAGGTCCCCTTGTAAAGGCCTCATCCCTCCTTTGGTAGGATGTGTGGCTCTTTGCAAGTTGGTAGAACCTTTGAGGGTCCCTTTCTCTGATGATAGGATGCTTAGTGGTGACCTTTGGTCTTCACTCTGCTACCAATCATCCAAACTTTGCTCTGGTTAGATGAATCTTTCTCTCTTGATAGAGGATGGAGTTCCTTGCTAGAAGATTGAAGATGCTAGAAGTTGTTGCTTTCTCTGTGTTTGAGGACTGCCATTGGAGCTGAAGCTTGAAGATCCAGAAGGACAAGTTGACACTTGTGAAGAAGTTCAAATTGAGATTGAAGAAAGGGCTGAGGCTTGAGGAAAACAAGTTGATACTTGTGTGTTTGATGCTTTGAGTGCCTGAAGGAACAAGTTGATACTTGCAATTGGGATTGAAGCCTGAAGGTGGAGTCTACTTTGGGGCTGAAGCTTGAAGAGGATGAAGAACAAGTTGATACTTTTCTTGGATGTATTGGAAACTTGAAGAAGCAAGTTGACACTTGCTATTAAAGATGAAAGCCTTGAATAGTAGTTGGAGACTGAGGACTGAACTGCTGTCAGAGGATGCTTTGCTGTGAAGCCGTAGAAGCTGTTGATTTGTTTTCTTGATTGCCTGTTTTCTTTCTGTGCAAATGTATTGATGTGACTTGTTTGATTTGCTTGATGCATTAGAATAAGCTCATGTTTAAATGGTTTTAGGCTAGGAGCATGATTGCACTAGAGGTTGAGTTGCTCCCTCTGCTTGTATTTTTACTGTATGGCTTTGCTTGCGGGTATTCGGTAGAGCTCTGCTCCCTTGCCTATGTGGTCTGTTGTGTTTGCTTGATAGCATTTTACTTCTTCTGTATGATTGCAGTTATTTTGTTTGCTTGATAGCATGTTATTTTTCTTGTATGATTGCAGTTATTCATATCAGGCTTGAGGTTGAGATGAGCTTGTGGAGGCTGATGTCCCACACACACTTCCTCCCTCACTTGCATTGCATGCATTTTACAGTTGTTTGCTGTTTATTGTTTAAGCTGATGCTTTATCTATTTCTGTTTATCATTGATATGATCCCATAGGAATCTCATTTCCTTTGATAAGGAAGTGATGATTAGAACTTTAGGTTGAAACCTATGCATGATAACTTCTAGGAGTTCCCTGTTTCGAACCTCAACCATAGGATGAATCCTTGGCATTACAACATTAGGACTTGATAGTCTCCCCTTAGTTGAGCCTGTTCTCTCTTCTCATCTCAAAACAAATTAAAATACAGTAATAAAGGTTAGCTGACGTCGTACGTTACGAGCCTTAAGCTACCTGAGAAAGGGTTGTCGGAGAGTTTCTTTTCGACATCTTGGATGTTTAGTATGGTACCCTTTAGGTGACATGCGACGCATTCACTCTCAGGTCATAGTCTCTAGTGCGATATTGGTTGCAAATGTCCATAAAAAACAGTTCTTTCGTAAAAGACAGAAAATAAACTTCAAACCTTTTGCCCCGTGGGCCCATAATTCAAAGGAAGCTTTTCTGAAGAAAAGAGTGTCGTTAACTCCCAGTTCTACCGCAAACGGTAACGCCTAAGTCTCCAAGGGTCGAGCTGCGTACACCAAACTGCTGGAACTGTTTGTTAACCCTACTCGATAAAAATAGATGAATCTGAATCCCAATAATCCGTGTTATCCCGAACTACGTAAGCTCTGATCTCTCATACCTGTTGAGAGTACGTAGGCACAATACTGACGTATTGGCGAGCCACCTTCCCCGTAACCCGTAGTTAGTCGAACTACGTTGACTCTGATTTCTCATTCTCTGATGAGAATACGTAAGCACAAAGTGCGACGCTTTGCCGAGTCATTTTCTTTTCTTTTTCAGACCAGCCTTGATAGGTAGATAGTAAACAAACCCGTCAGATAAACACAACAAGCGTGGATCCCATCGAGTACGATGGACGTGAGGGGTGCTAATACCTTCCCCTTGCGTAACCGACTCCCGAACCCAGACAATGGTTGCGACGACCTTGTCTTATACCTTTTCGTCAGGTTTTTTCGATCGTTTGCTTTCCCGCTCTGAGGGATAAATAACGAAAGGTGGCGACTCTTCTATTTTGCCGACACCTTATTTTCGCGAAAGCGACAGTATGCCCAAGTGAGTAGAACTTTGAGGATACCTTTCATTTGCAATGTTGAGTTCTTATTGATTTCCTTTGGTTGTCATTAAGTTCTTTAACATTATAACTTGATCTTGATGATTAATCCTCCTCTTGGAGTGTGCTTGTGGGAGCTTTAAGATTGATGAAGATTGAAGGTAGAAGCTTGTTTGAAGATGAGGGCTTTGCTGTCAACTTTGATGTCCATTCAACTTTGCTGTTTAGAGCTGCTGTTTGCTGTAGGAGTTTGGTACTGCTGCCTGAGTTACCTCCTCTGTGTCTTTTGTTTTTCTCTGTATTTGTCTATTTAATTGTGCTGATTACCTCTAGGTTTGAGGTGGAGCTTGTCTCCTCTTGCCTATTGTTTTCTCTCTTGCCCTCTGGTACTGTTGCATAGCATACATGTTTACCGTTTACTGTTTACTATTTACTGTAATGGCTTGCTGTCTCTTTGCTGTTTATCCCCTAGGATCTCTGATTTCCTCTGTACAAGAAGGAAATTATGACAGACATTAGGTTTGTAAACCATGCATGACAACATTAGGTTAGTTCCCCTTTCAACCATAGTTTTAGGGTCTTTCTCTTCTCATCTCAAAACACTTCAAAAAACACAGTAATAAGGATAACGTGTGCTGTACGCTACGAGCCTTAAGCTATTTGGGAAAAGGTTGTTGGAGGGTCACTCTTCAATAATCTGTCTGCTTAGTATGGTACCCTTAGGGTGACATGCGACGTAGTCACTCTCATATCACAAGTCTTTAGTGCAGTACAAGTTACAAACATCCTAAAAAACAGTTCTTTCATAAAAGACTCAAACAAATATTCAAACTCTGTTTTTGTCCTCTTGGACTTTTAATCAGGAAAACCTTTTCATAAGGAGATAAAAAACTGTCAGACAAACTTGTGTCCTCCGTAGCCCGAACTACATTTGCTCTGATCTTTCATGCCGTATGAAAGTACGTAGGCATAGGATGCGATATCCTAGCGAGCAACCTTCCCCTCCTTTCCCGTAGGTAGGCGAACTACGTTGACTCTGATTTCTCGTTCCAGACGGGAATACGTAGGCATAAAGTGCGATACTTTTCCGAGTCATTTCTTTTCTTTAAAATCCAGACCTGTAGAGTAGATAGAATAATACACCCTTAGATAGAAAACAAGCGTGGATCCCGTCGAGTGCGACGGACGTGAGGGATGTTAATACCTTCCCCTTGCGTAACCGACTCCCGAATCCAGGATTTGGTTGTGATGACCATTCCTTTCCCTCTTTGCGTTAGGTTTACTCTGAGCGTTTCCTTTCCCTCTTGTGGGATAAATAACGCACGGTGGCGACTCTTCTGTTTTGCCGACGCCGATTTTCGCAGTAGCGACAGTTGGCGACTCTGCTGGGGACTCCAACGGTTCCCTATGCGAGTCAATCCTAGCGCTTGTTTTCCTGTCTGAGGGTGTTGTATGTATTTACCTTTCTGCCTTTACTTTCAGTATTATATTTTTATTGTTGTGCTGGGAAGAGGGTTAGATTGAGAGATAAGCCGGACCTGGGCTTGAGTTTGCACATAGACTTAGAAGTAGAGAGTAGTGGTTAGCCTGCTTACTTAGCTCTCACCAGCTAGCCACGAAATCTGCGCTCGGACGAGGTTCTCTTTGATGCTTCTTGCCTGGCCCTTAGGGCTCGACAAGTTGTCTGACCCGAGGATTGTCGACTCTGGGGACCTATCATTTGGGATTCAGCTAAGTGAGGCCGCTTCAAGGGATGATGATGCCACACCTTCTGGGTATCGTATCATCTCTCTTGAAAGTCTGTGACGTTGAACCCGCATAGGATGTCGTACCTCGTCTGCGAGTTAAGTACATACCTGTGAGGGGTAGGTAGGTCTGTTTGCAGGAAACCTTTGACCTCAGAGTACCTGGTTTATCTCTGTCAGTGAGATGTGGTTACAGGGTTCTTTTGAGTGGTTGGTTTGGTTTGAGGCGAAGATTTGATGGTTCTCAGGCTTCAGTACAAAGCAGCACAATTCATCAGCATTGCACTTGATCTCCTGTTTGCATATGCATGTGCATTTTCATGTTTGCATTTCATTAACGTGTATTTATGTTGCAGGTGTGATCATTCCCCTCTAATTCTAGTGTATCTTCTGGCCAGACATGGAGTCCATGAAGAGGACAGTGGCTTACCGGTTGCATTCGCCAGATATCAGTTCCTTGCTGGGATTAGTTGCTCTAGCAGATGAGAGAGTGAGGGCTGAGTTCAGAGTATCTTATGGGAGACTGCTTAGTTTGTTGTACAGACCTTCAGCATTTGAGACGACTGGGGTGTATACTTTGATGCAGTTTTATGAGCCTCAGCTGAGATGTTTCTTGTTCCCCGACTATATTTTGGCGCCCACTTTGGAGGAGTATTCTGCTATGTTGGGAGCTCCTGTGTTAGACCAGATGCCCTTTATACATGTTGATGTTGAGCCTGAGTTGGCTACACTTGCTGAGATTGTCAGTTTAAACACTTCTGAGTTCCCTGGAGGTTTGGTCAAGCTGAACGAAGCTTATGGTTTTCACCTGTCTGTCCTGGTTGAGAAGGCTACACAGTGCGCGAAGAGTGGATGTTGGGTTGCCTTCAGTGCCATTCTAGCTGTCTGCATCTATGGGATTGTCTTGTTTCCCAATGTGCCAGATTTTGTTGACTCAGATGCCTTCTTGATTCTTGCCTCGAAGAATCCAGTTCCTACTCTCTTGGGCGATGTTTATCATTCTCTTCACTATAAGAATGAGAAACGTCGTGGCAAGAATGTTTCTTGTTGTCTTTCTCTTTTGTACAGGTGGTTCCAGGGACATCTTCCGAAGACAGGGCCTTTTGTTGATGCTGTTGATACTTTGGATTGGTCTTCAAGGTTGATGGGGCTGTCTGCTGAGAACATCATTTGGTTTGATCGGAGTATGCTTGGCATTGATATTATATATAGTTGTAGTGGCTTTCCGAATGTCCCTTTGATTGGACGGAAAGGCTGTATCAACTATAACCCTTCTTTGCTGGTGAGACAGTTTGGTTATGCCTTGAGAGATGCTCCTATTGAGGTTGAGATATAGGAATGTCTGTATCTCACGTGCTTATTAGACGAGGCTGTTTTGATCAGGTTGAGACATGCATGGGCTAACATCCATAGGAGAGGGAAAGCTTTGCTTGGTAAGAGCAATATCAAAGCTTATGATCCTTATTTGGCTTGGATCCACGAGAGAGCTAATATTTCCTTGATGCCATATCCGACTGTGGAACCTTTGTATCTGTCAGTGGTTGAGGTACCTACTTCGGTAGAAATTAAGAAGTATAACAAATTGTTGGCTGAAAATGAAGAATTGAAGAAAGCCAATGATGAGTTAGAGAAGAAGATCTTCCGGTTGCGTCATGAGAAGAATGAAGCTACCTTCACTGTGAAGGAGCAGACGGAGTTGATTAATAGGTCGGGTTCAGAGTTGACTGAGGAAACCAACAAGAGAGAAAATGTGGGAGTAGACTTGAACGGTGTTAGCAAGGTGCTTGCTTCCAAGAAGGAACTCTTAAACAAAGCTTATTCCCGACTCGGCAAGTGGGAAACATTATGGAATACCACGCTTACCAAGTGGAAGGAGCGTGAAGATGAGTTGAAGTTGCAGATTGCCATGCTAGAGGCGCATATTAGAGCCCAGGATGTGAAGATTGCTGAAGAGACATCACTTAGGATGCTGTTGAGCTTAGAGTAAGTGACCTTGGCAAGGAGCTGAGAGGTTGTGAATCGAAGGCCGGCTCCAAGAGATGCAGACTCGACGAGTGTTTTGGCGAAGGAACCTGCAAGGGCGATGCCAAAAAGCTGAGATCCACGTCTGAGCGACATGCATTACTGATACAGGAGTTGATCTCCCGACTAGGGCATTCGAAGACGTTGAGGATATTGGAAGATGTCAGAGCGCGTCATTTGGCCTGATTTATCTTTGCTTTTGTTATCTGTACTTGTATTTTGACCATCGCCAGGCTTGTTGGCCGAGGTCTTTTCAGATGTACTCAGTTATATCTTTGTACTCTGCCTCTTGGCATTTGTCTATGTATGAGGGTTTTCTGATTCTTTGCTTGCTTGATTGGGACTCCATTGTCGTGATGGCCTGCTCTCTGAAACTAGAATCAGGGGGGGGAAGATAACATGTAGCATATTTATACATTTGCATCTGCATACTCATATTGCATGACCGGTATTGTTTTTTGAATCTGTATCTCATTTCCTGCATCTCACAGGTTTCAGGATTGACAACCCAAGAACGCACCATTATTCTACCAGGAACAACTGCAAGAGAATCATGGATCAAGTTCAAGTCGAGATGCAGGAAATTCGTGAGAAGTTGGCACTTTTCATGCAAGCAATGGAAACTGTGGTCAAGGCCAGGAGAATATCCAGACTCTGGTGCAACCGCTGCTGGTGCGGGTGAATGGAAATACTGATTATCACTCTGTTGGAACTCCTCACAGAGAAGACGGGATACCTACAGTGGTCGTTCCCACAAGTGGTGGAGTTGGTGCCGACAATGGCAATGGCAATGGAAATACTGGTGTTGGTGCTGGTAATGGTAACATTGGTACTGGAAACGCTGGAAATGGTGATGGGAATGTTGTTAACAATACAGGCAATGCTGGAGATGCTGATCAAGGGTTAGGTGACAACACTGGTTTTGGGAACAATAACCAAGGGTTTGGCATCGGTAATCGTGATAGTAATTTTGGTTTCAACAATCAAGGCTTTGGCTACGATGGCTATGGTAACAATAATCAAGGGTATGGAAATGGTGATGTTGGCTTTGGTAACATGAACAACAACGGTGCTGGGATGGTGCCTTTCAACACTGGGTATGGACTAGGTGGGGTCAACCAAGGATTCGGTAACAGAGGACGGGGTCCTATTTTCAATCAACAGGGACATGGCCGTAACACTGGTTACGAGGGATATGGCAATGAGAATCTAAACTGGGGCGAGGATCGCCAAGAAGACGCATTCTCCGGACAAGGCGTGGGATTTGAAAGGCCTAATGATAATGATAGGAGGTTCAAAATGCTGGAAGAGCAGCTCAAAGGGATAGCCAATCAGAACTTTGTTGGGTTAGATATGACTACCATGGGACTAATGCCTGGGCTGAGGGTGCCTTTGAAATTCAAAGCTCCAACATTTGACAAGTATAAGGGGGATACATGCCCTAGAGTTCATGTACGTTCTTATTACAGAAGAATGTCTGCATACTCTGACGACGAGAAAATGCTTATGCATTTCTTTCAAGACAGTTTATCGGGACCGTCGCTGGAATGGTACATGGGACTAGAGCCCACCCAAATTAGAAGCTGGAAAGAATTGGCTGATGCTTTTGTTAAACATTACCAGTATAATAGTGACTTGGCGCCAAACAACGTTCAGCTGCAGAGTCTGTCTCAAAAGAATGGCGAGAGCTTCAAGGAGTACGCGCAGCGCTGGCATGATATTGCGGCTAGGGTTCATCCCCCTTTGGTTGAAAGAGAGTTGATTGATATGTTTATTGGAACATTCTCTGGAATGTACTACGACAAGTTGCTTAATGTCTCGATGGGCAGTTTCTCCGACATGATTCTCATGGGAGAACGAATTGAAAACGGAATTAAGATTGGGAAGATTCAGGTAGGTGAAGCCACCTCAGCTGGAGGTACAAGGAAAGCCTTTGGTGGAAGGAGACAAGGCGACGCCAGTGCGGTATACGGTGGGCGAGGTCGTGGAAGAGGTAGGAATCAGTATCAGCCACAGCAAGTTGCTAGTGTTACTATCCCGATACCTCAGCAAAAACAACAACAACAACAACAGCAACGGCAACAACAGCCGCAACAACAGAGAATGCACCCTGCTCAACGTAGAATTCAAGAGGGTAGGCTAAAGAGAGTATTTGAAGCACCTCCTTCAACTTATGTTGAACTTCTTCAAACGCTGTTGGGTTTGAATTTGGTTGAAAAGAGAACGATGGCCCCGTTGACGGGCACTCCTCCATTTGGTTTTGACGCTGGTAAACATTGTGATTTTCATTCCGGGGCGCCCGGACATGATATTGAAGGTTGCCATGCTTTCAAACATAAGGTTCAAGATTTGCTTGATAGTAAGGCCATTAACTTTGGTCAGGATGGTCCCAATATTGTACAACAACCCATGCCGAATCATGGAGCGAATGTTATCATAACGGAAGAGAATTTGAACTTGGTTATGGATGTGAATGAATTGAAGACACCGTTAAGTTGTGTTAAAAGCAGATTGTTGAAAGGGGGGTGTATTCCCCGGATGTGATGAATATTGTTTGGATTGTTGGATCCAACCAGAGGGTTGCGCTGATTTGAAAAGAGGTATCCAAGCTATGATAGATGAGGGGATTTTGCAATTTGATTGGACTGCTGTTGAGAAGCCTGTTGAGGTATGGTTTGAAAAGCAGGATGAGATTGCAACTGTTACGATCCCAAGGAAGACTATTACGATATCGGCGCCCGCCAAGCGGCCAACTATCACAATAACAAAAGCAGGACCTATTCCTTTTGAGAGTACAAAAGCTATTCCATGGACGTATGGGTTAGAAGCATATTGTAATGGAGAAAAGATTGAGGTGAATAGCCGACCGGCAGGGGCAGTTGACAATGTTGTTGGAACGGGAGGCATGACCCGTAGTGGAAGAATCTTCACCGCACCTGAAGTTGAAGCAGAGAGGATTGCTAAAGGCAAGGCCAAGGTGAATGAAAGTGGACCATCCCAGTTGAAAGAGAAAGACACGTCGCTCAAGGACGTAGAAGAGTTCATGAGGCTAATTCGCAAGAGCGATTATAAGATTGTTGAGCACTTACAACAGACACCCTCAAAAATTTCAATCCTATCTTTGTTGTTGTGTTCTGAGGCTCACCGAAATGCTTTGTTGAAGATATTGGACACGTCATTTGTACCTCCAGAGGTTTCTGTCAACCAGCTAGAGGGGGTACTGGCGCATGTCAATGCTGGACATAGTTTGGGTTTCACAGATTTTGATCTAATACCCAGAGGCCGAGAGCATAATATGGCTTTACACATATCGGTGGAATGTCGGGGCACCGTAATGTCGCATGTTCTTGTGGATACTGGATCATCTCTGAATGTATTGCCTAAGAAGGCTATGATGAAGTTAGATATCAGGGGAATTATTTGCACGCCAAGTGACTTGGTTGTGAGGACGTTTGATGGAACGAGAAGGTCGGTGTTTGGATCAATAACATTGCCGCTGCAGGTTGGGCCGGAAATATTCGACACTGAATTTTATATCATGGATATTCATCCAGCTTATAGCTGTTTACTTGGGCGTCCATGGATACACTCTGCCGGGACTGTGACGTCCACACTGCATCAGAAGCTTAAGTTTGAAGCCGGTGGTGGCATTGTTACTATTTGTGGGGAAGAGGACATCTTGGTGAGTCATCTCTCATCATTCAAGTACGTTGAAGTGGATGGAGAAATCCATGAAATGCCCTGCCAAGCCTTCGAAGGGTTGCAAATCAAAGACAAGTCCAGTGTTCCCAGCAAAGTGCCAGAGGTTGACGTGGCTTCGTACAAAGACGCTCAAGCGTTGGTTCAGACTGGTGATACCAAGGGTTGGGGTCAAGTGCTGGAAATTCCTGTCAAGATGGACAAATTTGGACTAGGGTATCGCCCAACATTAGCATCTTCTTCACAGAAAACACCCAAGTTCAAAGGGCCGGTAATGATTACTCCAAAGGGAGTCTGCTTTGAGACGATTAATGATGTTTCCGACTCTGAAGACAGAGATAGTGATTGCGACATGGACGCGTGGATCAAGCCTAGCGTGCCAGGACAAAGTCTCTGCAACTGGTCCATCCGGGAAATTGTCCCAGTGACTACAAAACAGTAATGATTTGTTTTCTTGATTATTGTATAATCCTATGTCCTACCCGGGGCATAGTGATTTTGTTTTAGGGCCACCTGCTTATGTGTATGCACTGTTTAATCATTGAATAAAGGCGTTTTTCTCATACAAATTTTGTGTTCCCTGTTTTTCCTGTTTTATTTTAACAATAAATGGCAATGGGGTTATGAGCTTTGTTTGCCCTCATTTGAAGCATTTAACCATTTCCTTTGCAGGATTCATATTTCAGATGACGCCGAACACGAACTTCCTATGACTCGCTTTGACTTTGAGCACCCGATATTTCAAGCTGAGGAAGAGATTGTTGAGGATAGCGACTTGCCAGAAGAGCTGACTCGACTGTTGAAACAGGAAGAAAGAATTATTCTGCCTCATCAGGAAGAGATTGAGATTATCAACGTGGGGTCCTGTTGCACCCCAAAATTTGCCCAACTTTTCTTTACCTAGCTTATGTTTCATTTCATTCACATTAGCATTGTCATTTGCATTTCATTGACATGTATGCAGGAGATCAAGAGGTATGATTACCAATTAAGAGCTATACAAGAGTTTGAAGATAGCTAAGAAGGTTATTCAAGTGTTCAAGGGTTGATATCTTTGTCAGAGAAGTTAGAAGATCCTCTGAGAAAGTGGTTGAAACCAAGAGTGTGTGCCTCCTAACTTGAGAGTTGTGGGAAGTCCTCAGATGATTCTGAAGCCAAGAATGTGGACTTGAAGCCTTGAGAGAGCTTATGAGATGTCTTGAAAGCCATCATGAGGCCTAGATAGGTCATTGTGCAAGATTAAGAAGACTCAGCCATGAGTGGTGCAGTTAGGGTTTGACTAGGTCAACCCTAGGTCAACTGATGATTTGGAGAAGGTTGAGACCCAATCCAAGAGCCATGTGATCATGGATTGATGCATTGAGATTATATAAGGATGATTCCAAGGTCAACTCATCATGATTGAAGAGTTTGAGAAGTTTCAAGCTATGGTTTCTAAGGCTTGATAGTGTAAAATCCCCTAGTTTGACCCCTATCCTCAAGGCAGTTTAGCTCAAGATGTGATTGTCATCTCATCTTGCCCCCAACATGAATGTTGTAGAGCTTGATCTTAGCTTTAATTTGAGTGCTAGAAGTCCTTGATAGTATTTGTAGAACTCAAGTTATGACTTTGACAAGTTACAGGTCATCTGAGGTATGTGAATTTGGGGGCTTGAAAGTTACCCAACTTGCATCAAACTTTTGCCCAATAAGGATGATTCCTATGAACTTTTGGTCAACATGAATGTTGTTCCTTATCCTCTTAGATTTCTAGAGAGTACTAGAAGTACTTGATAGGATTTGTAGAACTCAAGTTATGGCTTTGACAAGTCAAGGGCATTTTGGTCATTTGTAGATTACAGGTCATTTCAACCATAAGGCAATAACTCCTATTTCCAAGCTTCAAGTGGAAAAATGTTCAACATCAAACTTGTTCAAAATGATGTTTTAAGGCTAGTAAAGAGGTCATGAGATGTTGGAAATGCTTGTAGCTCAAAGTTGCAAAAATGACCTAAAATAAGGGTATAAGTTAAATGAATCAAAGTTGGAAATTGATATTTTCAATCTACACATCCAAACCATGGCATGTAATATATCATTTTGACTCTAGAAAACATTTTAAGAACATTGGTTTAGCCACATTTTTGAGTTGAGGTCTAATTTGTGGACTTGCTTTGAAAAGTAGTTACTTACATCTTAAGTAACATTTGCAAAACTCAAATTCAAGGCATAACCAAGGCCCTTTGCAAGCTAAACACTTTCAAAATGTCACTAGGGGAGAAATTGGAAGAGAATGGGATTGGTTTCAAGCTGCAAACAGAACTATGCATATCATGGCATATGGTTGAAAATCTCATGACATGAGAGATTGAAACTCTCATTAGAAGGATCTAGAGGGTTCTAGATCATTCATACATCATCTATATATTGAGTAGAGGTGATCCAATGCAAAGGTTGGTGATGATTGAAGGAGAGAGCATAGATTGAGATTGAGATTTCATAGCTTGCAACTGAATTCGGTTTCACCAATTTCTTTACTTTCCATCCATTTTCTTGATTGCAACTTCTTCCATGGATGCTAGGGATTGAGTCCAGATCATAATCAAGAGGAACTCGTGACTGATTGGTGTTCTGGACTCAGATTTTTCCACCTGCAACTCACCATCGAGTTTCAAGTTTCAGGAGTTTCCAAGCAGTTCTATGGCATACAGAAGCAAGGAAATGATCCATTGATCGTGTCTGGAAGGTTGGAGAGCTTGATTTGAAGGTTTAGTGCATCTGTTCATCAAGAATTTTCAGGTTAGTAACTTTCTTCCTCCAGCATGAATTAGGTAGAATCAAGATGAATTAGGGTGTTAGATGCATTGTAGAACGGTGTAGGATTGATTTCAGACCATTAATTTGAGAATTAGAGGCAAAATAGGTGTGTTACCATTTTCGGTTGAGGATTGGTTCTTGTGAATCTTGAGGTTTCAGAGAAAATTAAGGGCACAAATGAATTCGTGAGGAAATTTGGGACAAGATTCATGTATAGACCATTTGCAATGGAGGATCCTAGAGAGAGTTAGGGTTGGGGACGATGACCGGAGCACCACCGGTGGTGGCCGGAGCTGCGCGCGAAGTTCAGAGGTTCAAAAGGTAGAAGATGACTCTAGAGCCATTGGATGTGGTGAGAGCTTTGACTAGAAGAGTGATCCAACGACCACGTTTTAATTTCAAGTTGTGAAGGATCTGAGTTAATGAAACGCATCGTTTCATTTAGTGCTGATGCTGGGCTTAGTGAAAAGATTGCTATCCACACCCCCCTGATGGCCCAATTGTCATATTGAACTGATTCTGGTTACTACTTGCACCGTGCATTTGTCTAATTTTACTTGGATTTTCTTTATTTTTTTCATTTTATCCATGGTTATTGAAAAAATCATAATAAATTGAAAAATGATCCAATTAATCCCATTCTTTTTGAATTATACTCATGATTGAGTCTAGTATTTTTTAGAGAAAAAATATTTTCATTTCATGCATTTTATGATTTTATGGGAATTTTACATTTTAATTGATATTAAAATGGCTAAGTTTGATGCTTAATTTTGTGGAATTTTGTGTGATCATGTGATGATGATTCTTGAGCTAATTTTTTTGTGTGGGATTAGTTTAGACATGCATGCTCCCCATAGAATTTTCTCACATTTTTTTGATGAACATAGGTGGTAGTTTAGGTTGAAACCTTTAGAAGCTCCATTTTTAGGGTTCATGGTTGATACCTTTGGATTTAGGATTTAATTTTAGGACTTAATAGATGACTTAGTCCTTGGTTTTTGTATGAGGCATTCTTAATTGAATTATGATCCCTTAGGAATTTTTGTAGAAATTTATAGGATAGTTTCCTATTTTTGATTGATTTTAGTTTAGGTGCTAGTTTTAGATGATTCTAGGGAACTAATTCAACTAGATTAACTTCCTTAGTTCCCTTAGATTAGGGTTTTGCTCTGTTTGCCTTTGGTTGAGATTGAAGACAAGTTGAAGACAAGGTGAGGATGCTTGAAGTTGCTTGGAGCTTGGAGTTGCTTGTACGTGAAGGTGTCTGATGAAGATTTAGGAGGTAGGAGCCATAGGGAGAGCCTTATAATTAGAATGACTTCTTTCACAAATATGGAAAGCATCTTGTGCTCCCATTCCTCCCAATGACTAAAAGTCCTTCTAAGATAATCGCATCTCTCCTTTGGAGGGATGAGTGGCTTTATCTGGGAAGTAGAACTTTGAGGGAACCAGTCTCTCATAATGATGAACCCTTACAGGCTTCCTTTGGTTGTCAGTAAGTTATTTATCATTTCCACTCATTCTGTTCAATCAATTGTCTCTTGGTTTGAGTATCTTGAAAGATGTTGGACTTGAGTTTGAAGATGAGAACTTCATTGAAGAGTGTGGAAGAGGATGATTCCTTGAGCATTGCCATTGCAGTTGAAGCTTGAAGAGCAAAGAAGAACAAGTTGATACTTGAAGACCCAATGGAAATTGAATGAAGAGCTGAAGCTTGAAAAAGAATTGAAGGATGAAGTTGACACTTCCAGGTGATTGAAGACTACTCTGAGAAGCTGAAGCTTGTAGGAGAAGAAGACCAAGTTGATACTGGTAAAGCAAAGAGAGTTGAAGCTTGAGAGAACAAGTTAATGCTTGTGAAGAAGATTCAATTGAGATTGAGTGTAGAGCTGAGGCTTGAGGAATAAAGGATAAGTTGACATTTGCACTGATGCATTGAGAGCCTGAGGGAATCAATTTGATACTTGCAGTTAGGAGTGAAGCCTGAAGGTGGAATTGACTGGAGAGCTGAAGCTTGGAGAAGAGAGAACAAGTTGATACTTATGTTTGATGGATTGAAACCTTAGAGAAGCAAGTTGATACTTGCTAGTGAAGCTGATAGCCTTGAAGGGTGATTGAAGTCTGAAGACTGGATTGCTGTTAGAAGAGCTGAAGCTTGGAATTGAAAGAGGGGTTGATCTGCTTTCTTTCCTGTCTGTTTTCTTTTCTGTGCTGATGTGCCTTGTTTGACTTGCTTGATGCATTAGAATAAGTTCATATCTAAAGTGACTTTAATCTAGGAGCATGATTGCACTAGAGGTTGAGTTGCTCCCTCTGCTTGTATTTTTACTGTATGGCTTTGCTTGCGGGTATTCGGTAGAGCCCAGCTCCCTTGCCCATGTGGTTTGTTTTGCTTGACAGCATTTTATTTTATTTCCTCTGTATGATTGCAGTTATATTTTGCTTGATAGCATTTTATTTTATTCGTCTGTATGATTGCAGTTATATTTTGCTTGATAACATTTTATTTTATTTCTTCTGTATGATTGCAGTTATTCATATCTGGCTTGAGGTTGAGATGAGCTTGTGGAGGCTGCTGCCCAACACACATTTCCTCCCTCACTTGCATTGCATGCACTTTACAGTTGTTTACTGTTTAAGCTGATGCTTTATCTGTTTCCGTTTACCATTGACATGATCCCCTAGGAATCTCACTTCCATTGATAAGGAAGTGATGATAGAACTTTAGGTTGAAACCTATGCATGATAACTTCTAGGCGTTCCCTGTTTCAAACCTCAACTATAGGATGAATTCTTGGCATGACAACATTAGGACTTGATAGTCTCCCCTTAGTTGAGCCTCTCTCTTCTTATCTCAAAACAACTTAAGATACAGTAATCATGAATGATTTCTTTCGTACGTTACGAGCCTTAAGCTATCTGAGAAAGGATTGTTGGAGAGTTTCTTTCCAACAGTCTGGATGTTTAGTATGGTACCCCTTGGGTGACATGCGATGCATTCACTCTCAGGTCATAGTCTCTAGTGCGATACTAGTTGCAAACAAACATAAAAAACAGTTCTTTCGTAAAAGACAGAAAACAAACTTCAAACCTTTTTGCCCCGTGGGCCCATAATTCAAAGGAAAGCTTTTCTGAAGAAAAGAGTGTCGTTAAACTTCAGCGCCACCGCAAACAGGCTTTGTCCCTAACTGCTTGAACTGCTGTTTAACCCTACTCGATAAAACAGATGAATCTGAAATCCCGTAAGCCGTATTATCCCGAACTACGTAAGCTCTGATCTCTCATATCTGTTGAGACTACGTAGGCACAATACTGATGTATTGGCGAGCCACCTTCCCCGTAACCCGTCGTAGGTCGAACTACGTTGAGTCTGATTATTCATTCTCTTATGAGAATAAATAGACATAAAGTGCGACGCTTTGCCGAGTCATTTTCTTTTTAAGCCAGCCTTGATAGGTAGATAGATAAACCAACTCGTCCAGTAAACACAACAAGCGTGGATCCCGTCGAGTACGACGGACGTGAGGGGTGCTAATACCTTCCCCTTGCGTAACCGACTCCCGAACCCAGACAATGGTTGCGACGACCTTGTCTTATACCTATTCGTAAGGTTTTTCCGATCATTTCCTTTCCCGTTATGAGGGATAAATAACGAAAGGTGGTGACTCTTCTGTTTTGCCGGCACCTTATTTTCGCAGAAGCGACAGCTGGCGACTCTGCTGGGGATGTCATAGTTTCCTGGGATCCAACGTCCCGAATGCGAGTCAGTTTGGGGATCCGACGTCCCCTGCGAGAGTCAATCCTAGCGCTTGTATGATTACTTGTTGGGTTGTGTTTATTTATCACATTTTTATTTCCCGCATTTTATTTCCAGTATGATATGATTATCTGTGCCGTTGTGGGAGGGGCATTCTGATGAGTGAGAAGCCAGACCCAGGCTTGAGTGAACATAGCATTAGTTGTGGAAATTAGTGGGCGCGTGCTTGCTTGGCAGGCACTAGTGTCTCATGAAATCCACGCTCAGACGAGGTTCTCCCGGTTGACTTCTTTTTCAACCCTTTGGGTTGAGGGGGTTGTTGGTTTGGAGGATTGTCGACTCTGGGGACCGATCATTTGGGATTCAGCCGAGTGAGGCCGCTTCATGAGCTGGTGATGCCACACCTTCTGGGTATCGTATCACCCCTCTTGAATGTCTGTGACGCTGATGACCGCATAGGATGCCGAACTTGTGTCAGTTTAGGTCCGTACCTGTGAGCAGGGTTGGGTTTATTGCAGGAAACTTTGACCTTCAGACTACCTGGTTTTCTTGATAGTGAATCAGTCTTGTCGGTACCGGAGGTTCTCATCATCAGATATATGATTGTTCTTGACAGAGCAGAGTTATGGTCCTGTATCAGAGGACCTTATCTTCAGAGATGTGTGTTTGTTCTTGACAGAGCAGGTTTTTGATTGGGATCAGAGGATCTCATCAGCAGATGTATGTTTGTTCTTGACAGAGCATATGTTATGGTCCTGTATCAGAGGTCCTTATTATCAGATGTTTGTTCTTGACAGAGCAGAGTTTTGGTCCTGTATCAGAGGTCCTGTATCATATGTTTGTTCTTGACAGAGCAGATGTTATGGTCCTGTATCAGAGGTCCTTATTATCAGATGTTTGTTCTTGACAGAGTAGAGTTTTGGTCCTGTATCAGAGGTCCTGTATCAGATGTTTGTTCTTGACAGAGGAGATTTGTGGTCCGATACCGGGTTTTCTTATTATCAGATATAGTGGTTGTTCTTGAAAGAGCAGCATCATGGTTTTGCTGATACAGAATCTCCACAGCACAGTTGTCTTGATCTCCTGCTACATGATTGCATTTTATATTGCTTTGCATACCCATTTGCATTTCATTAACGTGTGCCTGTGTTGCAGGTACCGTTTCCCCCGATCCAGGATTTCTTGCCTCCTATTGTGCTATTATGGGGTCTCTGAGGAAGACTGTGGCTTACAAGCTCCCTGCCCCTGATGTTGTTCAACTGACTGGTTTGATTGCTTTAGCAAATGATTCTATGAAAGATGAATTCAGAAAGTCTTACGGCAAATTGCTCAGTTTGGTTCGTAAACCTTCTGCGTTTGAGTTGAATGGGTTGCACGCCTTGCTGCAGTTCTATGATCCTCCGTTGAGATGCTTTACTGTCGCTACTACGAAAATCGGCGCCGGCTGAACAGAAGAGTCGCCACCGCGCGTTATTTATCCCGAAGGAGGGAAAGGAAACGCTCGAAGTAAACCTACCGCAAAGACGGGAAAGGAATGGTCATCGCAACCAAATCCTAGATTCGGGAGTCGGTTACACAAGGGGAAGGTATTAGCACCCCTCACGTCCGTCGTACTCAACGGGATCCACGCTTGTTTTCGGTCGAAAAGATTGTTATTCTATCTACTCTACAGGTCTGGGGTTAAAAGAAAAGAAAATGACTCGGCAAAGTATCGCACTTTATGCCTACGTATTCCCGTCTGTAACGAGAAATCAGAGTCAACGTAGTTCGCCTACCTACGGGAAAGGAGGGGAAGGTTGCTCGCTAGGATATCGCATCATATGCCTACGTACTTTCATACAACATGAAAGATCAGAGCAAACGTAGTTCGGGCCACGTACGACACAAGTCTGTCTTGATTGTTTTTATTCCTCCAAAAAAGGTTTTTTCTGATTAACAGTCCAAGCGGACAAAAATGACGTTTTGATGAGTTTACATTCTTTTACGGAAGAAGTGTCTTTTATTGTGTTTGAAATCTTATTGTGTTTTTCTGTTTGTTTTGAGAAAGAAGAGACAAAACTCTAACCTATAGTTGAAAAGGGAATCAAACTAACCTAATGTTATCATGCATGGGTTAAGACCTAATGTCTATCATGCTCCTCTCTTGCGCAGAGAGAAACAGAGATCCTAAGGGATAAACGGAAACAGAAACAACAACATATATACAATAAAGCAGTAAAATGCATGGATGCAACAATACAAGCGAGGCAAGGGAGTCCCACTCAACCTCGAACCTAGAAAACAACAGGCAAAAGCGAAAAAAATTTGCTTTCAACCTAACAGATTAAATGGAAAATAATACAGTCAAGGAAATTCAAACAATACATCAAAATTATAAACAGCAAAAATAAACAGCCAACAACAAGCTTCATCAACATCTGTCTTCAAGTCATCTTCAACCATCTTCAGGTTTCAAGCAAGCATCAATCTTCATCTTCACAGCCTTCAAGCAAGGTCTCTATCTTCAATCTTCCAATGGCTTTTCTTCAAGTCTCACTCTCCAAGCTGAGGAACCAATCAAAAGAATGAATTGGGATGTTAAGCAATTAGTTGACCGCCAAAGGTGGCAAATAGACTGCTAACAACATGTAGAGTGTTTCTCTCAAGAGTTCTATCTCTCAGACACTGTAACCAAGCCTTCCAAAGGAAGGGGGTGAGTGTCCTAGAGAGACTCTGCATCATAGAGAGGGATGGAGGCAAACAAGACCTTCCATGTTTGTGAATCAAGTTCCTATTCTAGAGCTCTACCTAGCTCCTAGTTCCTATAGCCTTCAACAGCTGCCAGCAAGATATACTCTTCATCAACTCCTGAACTGAGTCTTCATTCCTTTTGTCTTCAATGGCTTCATCAGCAAAGTCTTCAGCTCAAACCCAAACCCCAAGCAGGCCCAATACCCCACACAATCAAACAAATAACCCTAGAAAGGGCACACCACACAATCAATCAATTACAGAAAATATACTAATAGTAATAATAGAATAGGGGAACTCCTAGCATTTTCTAAGGGATCTATCACTTACCCATAATACCCCTATAATCCCATCATCTAATTTGTTCTAGAGAAAACCCAAAAGAAACTTGTTTTGTTATACCTATATTATATTCACAACCTTAATCGAATATCCTAATAGTTTCTAACAAAACTACCTAAAATAAATCCTAAAAAATTGGTACAAAAAACCAGGGGGGAACCTAAGATGTGTATCTAATTATACTAAAAAGAATGACCTAAAATGATTAAAGGAAACTCCTAAACTAAATTCTACAAAAGCCTATACAAACTAAATTGAATTAAAAAACACTATTAAAAGTAAACTAATGGCACAAAAAAAAATACTAAACTAATATTTTTTAATCCTCTTAATTTTCTTCAGACTAATTCTAACCTATTGCAAAAATTCTCACCTTAAAATTCCTATTTTTCTATTTATTATGAATTTTATAAAATGCTAAGAAAAAGAATTAAACAAAAATAAAAACAAAAGCCCAGGGGGGTGCAAGCAGTAATTCGCCCAGTTCAGATGTCCAATGGGCCACAATCCAGGGGGCGTGCATAGCAAAACGTTAAGCCCAGAAACTAAAACAAAAACCAATCAGAAAAATCAAATAAAAAGAGGAAACGCGTGGTGTAGTTAGCAGCTATATCTAGTACAGAATGCAGTTGGGCCTTATTCCAGGGTGTGAGTAGTAATTGTGACCAAGCCCACTACTATCAATAACAATTCAATAAATCAACATAAAAAAGAAAAAAAAACCTACGGTGCAAACAGCAACCAATCACAGTTCAAATACATGGGCCTGGTAGAAGTGGGGTGTGAAAAGGAATGTCACTAAGCCCAGAGTGTGGATTTAAATGAAACGCAGAGTTTCATCATCACTAGCTTCCCTCCATTTCTCGTTTCAAATCAGAGCCGTCAGATGTGAGTCTTGGTCAATGGTTTTATCTGGATCCAACGATAGTAGCATCATCTTCTCCAATGAGATCTAGGGTTTACCAAATTCACCATGCACGATACTTCCAGACCTGAACTTCCAGCCACTCATACTCTTCCATTTCTCAATAAAATTCAAATCCGTAAAAAGCAAAGATGCTCTATTTCTCGAGCAGAATACAACCACGGTCTTGGTTTACACTAAAACGCCCTAGAACAAGAAACCCGATAGCAACCTCACCATTAATACTCAAACTTCCACTCTCATATTTCTCTGGTTTCTTGTTACCAAAATGCTCACCTTGGATCACTGATTAACCTAAGCCAAACCACGTGAATTAACACTTCCTATTCTTTTAGTTCTAGATCAAAACAGTTGATATGCTCAAATGTCAACCTTCACCAAACTCCAGTTTCTTGATAACAGAATGATCCTCTCTTATCACTGATTACTCTAAGACAAATAACTAATGCTAACACTCCAAATTAACAAAGTTCTAAGTCCAAACAGTTGGTGTACTCCAATGTCAACCTTCACCGAATTCAATCAAAATCTCCAGAATTGTTCATCTATCCACGTAAGTTACATCTAACCTAATAATTCTACATCATGCTATCTATTCTAGGTCAATTCGAAAGAAATACCAACCTGGTGCAAAACTGAAAACAGATGGATGAACTCTTGGATTTACAGCTAGCAGTGCTCTAGACTTGATCAATGGATATGGATCTTGGTTCTGTATGCACTTGTTCTTGCTCAGATGCTCTGAATTCTTGTAACTGATTCTTCTTGCAACTTGGATGTGAAATTCGCAGCACACGAATCTTGCTTCAATTCAACCAGATCTTGACTGTGATGAGATCAGTGATGATCATGGAGTAAAAAGAAATCGAAACTTTGAAGGATGATGATGAATTGAGAGTGTTTGAATGAATTTGCAAAAATGCAAGAGAGAGTGAAACTATGAATTTTCAGCCAAATGAATCACCAACCCTGCATTGAATGAGCTCTAGGGTTTATATAGATGTGAATGGAAAGTTCTGGAAGATGCTGGAAGCTCCTTACACATTGATCCCTTGTGATTTGGCATATGTTTCTTCTTTTACAAGTAACTTGAGATAACTTCCAAATTCTGTTCATAACTCAAAAATCCACTATTGCCAATGTTCTCAAAATATTAATTCCAATCAAAATGACCTATAATTTCATCCCATTTGGACATGTAATGAAAAATTCCCAAAAATGGCTCTTTAATGAACTTAAATCATGCCTTAATTAGGTCATTTTTGCAAATATGAGCTACACCCATTTTCAAACTTCCATAACCACTTTTATAGACTTAAAACATCATTTGGAACAACTTTGATGTTGATCATTTTTCCATTTGAGACTTGCAAGTATGAGTTTTAGGCATATGCTTGAAATGACCCATAATTTCCAAATGACCAAAATACCCTTTGCTTGCCAAAGTCATAAGTAGAGTTCCAAAAATCATATGAAGGCATACCATACCTTTCTAGAAATCTAAGATCATTAGGAACAACTTTCATGTTGTCCAGAAATCCATTTGGAAGCTCCTTGAGGGGTAAAAGTTGCTTGGAAGACAAGTAACCTTCACAGACAAAATTTCAGATGCCTCTGATGACCTGTAACTTGCAAGAACCATAACTTGAGTTCTATAAATCTCCTTGATGTCTTCCACCACTCAAATTAAAGTTATTGAGATCCTCTACAAGTTTCATGTTGGCCAAGGATCAATTTGATGCTTGAATTTTGAATCATCTTGCTTGGAAGTTTGACCTAAATCAGGGGACTTTACACAGAAACCCTAATTTAGAAACTCCTCTTCTTCTTGATTCCTCTTGATTTCTCCTTGGCGCAACACCACATCCATATCTACATGTCAAATTATGAACCCCACATCTTTCAAATAGACCTTGATGGCCTTCAACCAAGCATTTGACCTAGGGTTGACCCAGGGTTGACCCAGATGAAGCCCTAGTTGACTGTCTTCAACTACAGCTCTTGCAACCACATCAATGCCCTGTCTCACTTTCAAAATGACCCTCTAGGTCCTCCATGATGTCTATATACCCTCCCTAGCCTCAATTTATGACTCACAACTTCTTTGATGATCTTCAAATACCCTCAAGATAGAAGATAGATCCACTGCCTGATCCACTGACTTCTTAGATTTCAATTTCTTTTTGATGACTTGGATGAGATTGAATTTGAATAAGAATCCCTTGATATGCCCATAGAGATAAGAATTACATTTGATCCCTTGCTGGATGGCTTGCCCATGCTATGCTATGCAGATGAATTAATTATGTACATGACCTAATATGCAAATGCTAATGCAATTGAAACATAAACCAAGTGAAGTAGGTTGAGAAAATTTTAGGGTGCAACAGCTGCCCCTATTCAAGCGACTTAGACCCGACTGGGCGAAGCGCGAACGGCCTTCAAACATTCGAGGTACGAGACGGTTGAATACTAAGAACCCGGAAATTTTCCAACCGCAGAAATAAACTGCACAACTTTTTAGGGAACGACATCCACCAACTGAATCTGGTTGCTACGGTAACAACTGATCCGACGTCTGATAATTCTGATTTCAACTTCAACCACCTTTGTAACGCCACAGGTACTGAACACTTTTCGCAAAACACCTCTGTCCACAACTGGACTAACCTTATCAACATAAGAAGAGAGACAAATTCGTCAACACGAATAGAGATTCTGTTGTCACAGGAGTAACCTCGTCCACATCTGGACCCAAATTTCGCCAAATCACGGATAAACACAAATCTGTCCACGTCAGGACTCACATCACGGAAAAATCCCGGCGCTTTCGCCGGGGAAACATTTCTGTCTAGTCACAGGAAACTCCATCCGTCTATCCATACGGGCAAACCATCTGTCTAAACACAGGAAACTTATCTCCGCCTTTGCTACGGGTAAACACTCTGCCAAATACAGGTAACAATCTCTGTCCATCACAGGTAACATCTCCGTCAACACGGGTAACATCTCCGTCAACACGGGTAACATCTTCGTCAACACGGGTAACATCTCCATCAACACGGGTAACACCTCCGTCAACACGGGTAACATCTCCGTCAACACGGGTAACATCTCCGTTAACACGGGTAACATCTCCGTCAACACGGGTAATACTCTGTCGAATACATGAAAATATCTCCGCCTCTGCTACGGGTAATACTCTGTCGAATACAGGAAAATATCTCCGCCTCTGCTATGGGTAATACTCTGATACAGCTTTTCTGCCTATCTTTGCAGCAGCTAGCTCCATCAATCACATGGGTAACACAATATGAGCCTAATCCTCCAATTTTTCAGTGCTAACGTGGCAGCAAATCTGAGAAGTACTCTACTGGGGATTTTCTGATTCCACACTGCCAGACAACTGCCAAAAAATCGATGCACGTAATCTTTTGATGCTGTCACAACAACAACCTTGAAGAAATACTCCGCTGGAGGGGTAAGAGAAACTTAAACAAGCAACTCCGTGGGGAATAATGCCACGATTGACATTATCATTACATGTCTCACGCCGCAATCTTGAATGTTTGATAATTAATTTGAGCAAGAGCTCTTTCCACCTGCATGGGAAACAATACTTGAAAACAAGCGGTTAACCAACCTAGTTTATGTTTCAAAATGCATATGTTTTGACAATGACGCAATGCTCCATTCGACATGGAAATGCTACGCGTTTCTATTTGGTAGATGCAAATATGACACTATATGCCAATGCCGATGCAAGCTCGAACTGCTAGGATACAGAAAACCGCTTCAGCAAAATAAATGCTGAAGACAACGCGAACTCTGCTGGGGGTGACCGGGCGTTACAGAATTATTCCAGCAAAATAAATGCTGGAAGAGTGAAGCCCGCTTCGCTGAGGAATAACAGAATGCGCCAACCATGATTGGACTTCTGCTGGAGAGTGAACGGGTACCACACGGTATTCCGACAAAATAAATGCCGGGACACACCACCCACTCTGTCGGGAAGAGTCTTGACCTTCGAGTTCCACTGGGAGGAAAGAAAACACTTGCTGGAAAGAGAACTCCACTGGGGATGAAACGATTCTCTTGTGGAAAATCAACTGACTCCGCTGGGGGAGAGTAAATGACCTTATTGGGAAGGGTAAGCTGTCTAAGTACAGCTCACGAGTTGGAAATGTTAATCTTCCGAGGCTAAACCACTCCGCTCGGGATGGGGGATCCTTTTGGGGGACACCACACTGTCTGAATACAGCCTTCGATCTGGGAATCGTCAATTCTGCTGAGAGTGAACGACTTCGCTGGAGGGTGTCCTTCGAATAAGCTACGACTAGCTGGGGAATTCGATCCTTCTTCAGTAAGGAACATTGTCATCTCAGAAGCGCGACCTGCGTGGGGATCGAGTCTTTCGTTACGAGCTTCTGGTCAGTACTGCAATCTTTTGATCGTCCACTTCATACGGCTACGAACCCTGCAACACCACAAACAAGACAAGACAAGTCTATGCAACCAAATCTATTCAGGTTAGTGTTAGTGACATTATTTTCAGTTAAGTCAAAGTTTTAGCAATTATTGGCAAGGGCCAGCGATGTTATACACTTGCTAGTTTTATTAAACCTCGGCGTTGTCATGTACAAAATAGTAAAGAACCAGCATTAAATACTGAATAACATGTTTTATTGATTGGGCCCCTAAATGGGCGGAGTTTTGTACACGGGATGTTACTCCTGAAAAAGAGGAAGCTACGCATAACAAGTATGCACAAGAAGCATAAATATAATGACAAATCAAATTTGTACACATGTCGGCAACGGGATGCAGACGAACATCATGAGCTGATCCTCCTATGACTCGCCTGACTCTAGTGCTTTCCCGGTATTCGTACTTCCGAAGAGACTGTATTTGATAATCGACCCCTCAGGTATATTCTCCCGCACCAATGCGCACCGCAGTATCAAATTCGGACCGTAGTCATTTGCTTTTCAAATCCCTAACTTTTGCGTGAACCGCCCTTTACGGGTTTTCAGTTCACCGGGATACCCTTTTTTGCCGAAGCCGCCCAGTGTAGGTTTTCAACTTCGCGGGTGTACATTTTTTTTCAATTTTATCCCTAACTTTTGCCTGAACCTTTCATTCTGTTTTTGGTTCGCCAGGATGCCCCATTTTTGCCTGGACTCTCTTTTTTTTGTCCAGCGGGTCAGTTTCAAGCAAAGTATTTTTTAACTGCGTCCGAATTCACAGGCGACGTGAAGTCTTCACCGTCCATGGTGGACAATAATAAAGCTCCTCCTGAAAAGACTTTTCTGAAAACGTATGGCCCTTCGTAGTTGGGGGTCCACTTGCCCCTGTGATCTGCCTGCGGCGGGAGAATCCTTTTTAGCACAAGGTTGCCCGTCTGAAAGCTCCAAGGATGTATCTTCTTGTCATATGCTTTCTTCATTCGGCTCTGGTACAAACGACCGTATGCTAGAGAAGCTAGCCTTTTCTCATCCATTAAACTCAGCTGATTCAACCTGTCTTTCACCCATTCTGCCTCGTCTAGTTGGACATCTCGTAATACTCTCAGCGAAGGAATCTCAACTTCCAGTGGTAACACTGCTTCCATTCCATATACCAACGAGAACGGGGTTGCCCCGGTTTATGTGCGTAGCGTCGTACGATAACCGTGCAAAGCGAAAGGTAGCATCTCATGCCAATCCTTATAGGTCACCACCATCTTCTGAACAATCTTCTTTATATTCTTATTGGCCGCTTCAACAGCGCCATTCATCTTGGCTCGATAAGGGGAGGAGTTGTGATGCTCGATCTTAAAACTCTGACACAGCTCCTTCATCATTTTGTTATTCAGGTTTGAACCGTTGTCGGTAATTATCCGCTCGGGGATTCCATATCTGCAAATGATATCTATCTTGATGAATCTGGCTACCACCTGCTTGGTCACATTTGCATAAGATGCCGCTTCCACCCATTTGGTAAAATAATCGATCGCTACTAGAATGAACCGGTGTCCATTAGAAGCCATCGGCTCGATCTTTCCAATCATATCAATTCCCCACATGGAGAACCGCCATGGTGATGACATCACATTCAGAGGACTCGGAGGCACATGGATCTTATCTGCATAGATCTGGCACTTATGACACCTCCTCGCGAACTTGAAACAATCAGTTTCCATAGTCAGCCAATAATAACCTGCCCGCAGCAGCTTCCTCGTCATTGCATGCCCACCAGCATGCGTACCAAATGTACCCTCATGTACTTCCTCCATGAGCAGCTTCGCCTCTTTCTCATCTACACAACGTAGTAGCACCAAGTCGTGATTTCGCTTGTACAGGACACCGTCCGGATTCAGATAGAAATTACCCGCCAATCTCCTGAGAGTCTTCTGATCGTGACTGGATGCCCCAGCCGGATACTCTTTATTTTTCAGGAAATTAAGGATATCAAAATACCATGGTTTATCATCAGATGCTTCGTCAATGGAAAACACGAAGGCGGGTCTGTCAAGCCGAGAGATAACAATTCTGGGAGCCTCATTCCAGAAGTTGACTTTGTGCATGGAAGACAAAGTGGCCAGGGCGTCAGCCATCTGATTCTCTGCTCGCGGTACATGATGCAATTCAACCTTGTCAAAGAAAGGCAACAATCTCCTCGCGTAATTCATGTATGGTATCAAATTAGGCTGGCGTGTCTCCCATTCTCTTTTTATTTGATTCACCACCAGAGCTGAGTCTCCGTATACATCCAGATTTTTGATTCGCAAATCAATGGCCTCTTCAAGCCCCATGATACAAGCTTCGTACTCGGCTTCATTATTGGTAACTGGAAAGGTCAATCGAGCAGTAAACGGGATGTGTGACCCGTGTGGAGTAGTGATGATTGCCCCTATTCCGCTACCGTAGGCGTTTACAGCTCCGTCAAAGATCAACTTCCATTTCGAACCCAATTCTGGTCCTTCGTCCGGCAACGGTTCTTCACAATCTTTCATCTTTAAGTACATGATATCCTCGTCAGGAAAATCGAACCTCATCGATTGGTAATCCTCAATAGGCTGCTCTGCCAAGTACTCAGACAATACACTCCCCTTTATAGCCTTCTGCGAGACATACTGGATGTCATATTCGGTCAAAACCATTTGCCAACGGGCAATTCTCCCCGATAATGCCTGCTTTTCGAATACATATTTGATAGGATCCATCTTCGAGATGAGCATGGTTGTATGATTCAGCATGTATTGCCTCAAACGCTTGGCGGCCCAAGCTAACGCGCAACAAGTTTTTTCGAGCATTGAATATCGAGATTCACATTCGGTAAACTTCTTACTCAAGTAGTAGATCGCATGCTCTTTGCGCCCAGTCTCGTCGTGTTGACCGAGAACACAACCCATACTTCCCTCAAGAACTGTCAAATACATAATCAAGGGTCTCCCTGCCACTGGGGGTATCAAAATAGGAGGCTCCTGCAAATACTGCTTTATTTTATCGAATGCCTTTTGACAATTTTCATTCCATGTTACAGCCTGGTCATTTTTCAACAGCTTGAATAACGGCTCACACGTAGCTGTCAGGTGAGATATGAACCGGGCGATGTAGTTCAACCTCCCTAAAAACCCGCGCACCTCTTTTTCTGTTTTAGGCGTCGGCATCTCTTGTATTGCTTTTATTTTTGCAGGATCAACCTCTATTCCTTTTTCGCTCACGATAAACCCCAGCAGTTTACCCGATCTCACCCCGAAGGTGCACTTGTTAGGGTTCAGTCTCAGCCTGAACTTCCTAAGCCTTTTGAATAAGTTCAGCAGATTCACCAAATGTTCTTCCTCCGTCTGGGATTTGGCAATCATATCATCGACATAAACCTCGATCTCCTTATGCATCATATCATGGAAAAGAGTCGTCATTGCACGCTGATACGTTGCCCCAGCATTCTTCAATCCGAAGGGCATCACTTTGTAACAAAATGTTCCCCAAGGTGTTATGAAAGTAGTCTTCTCCATGTCTTCTGGTGCCATCTTAATCTGATTATAGCCCGAGAAACCATCCATGAAGGAGAATACGGAGAATTGAGCAGTGTTGTCAACTAGCACATCGATGTGGGGAAGTGGAAAATCATCTTTCGGGCTCGCTTTGTTCAAATCACGGTAATCTACGCACATTCTCATTTTACCGTCTTTCTTTGGCACTGGTACAATATTAGCGACCCATGAGGGATATTTTGTAACAGCTAGGAAACCAGCATCCCACTGTTTTTGAACCTCCTCTTTAATTTTCACTGCCATATCTGGCCTAGTTCTGCGAAGCTTCTGCTTAACCGGCGGGCATTCTTCTTTTAGCGGCAGACGATGCACAACCATATCTGTATCAAGCCCAGGCATGTCTTCGTACGACCAAGCGAACACATCACTGTACTCTTTGAGCATTTCAACCAGTCTTCGCCTGACGTCGCTCTGCAGCGCGGCTCCTATACGGATGTTCTTTTCAACCCCTTCCGACCCCAAGTTAATGATTTCGATGACCTCCTCATGAGGCAGAATGACTCGTTCTTCTTGCTTCACCAACCAGGACAATTCTTCTAGAACATCCCCATCTTCAACAATCTCTTCTTCAGTCTGAAATACCGGGTGCTCAAAGTCGAAACGAGTCATAGGTGGTTCAATGATGTCATCTGGAAATATTATCCTGCAAAAGGAATGGTTAAGTGCTTCAAAATATGTATAAAGTGAATAACCACGTTGCCATTTTATTGTCAAACACAAAAAACAGAAAAAACAGAGATCGCAATATTTGTACATGAAAGAAACGCCTTTTATTTAATGAGTAAACAACACAATGTACATAACAGCACGGCCCTAAGCAGAATCATGATGCCTCGGGTAAGACACCAGATTGTTCAACAATTAAGAAAACAAAGCATTACTGTTTGTGAGTCACAGGAACAATCTCCTGAATAGACCAATTGCATAATCCTTGTCCTGGCACGCTCGGCTGAATCCAGGCGTCCATGTCGCAGTCACTGTCTCCTTCTTCGGAATCTGAAACAGCGTTGATGGCCTCGTGATACACTCCGCTAGCTGTGATTGTTATCGGTCCTTTGAAACGGGGTGCCCCTGCAGCAGGCGTTGATGACGACGGTTGATATCCCAGCCCAAATCTGTCCATCTTCACGGGAATATCCAGCACCTTGCCTCAGCCCTTTGTCTCGCCAGTCTCCACTAGAGCCTGAGCTTCCTTGTATGACGAGACAGCCACCTCTGATGCTTTACTCGGCCCCGGAACTTTGTCTTTGATGCGCAACCCTTCAAAGGCTTGACAGGGTGTTTCATGAATTTCGCCGTCGACTTCTACATACTTGAATGATGACAGATGGCTAACCAATATATCTTCTTCTCCACAGACTGTGACCACACTGTCCCCTACCATGTATTTCAGCTTTTGGTGCAAGGTAGATGTGACTGCCCCAGCACCATGGATCCAGGGTCGTCCGAGAAGGCAACTGTATGCTGGCTGGATGTCCATAGTGTAAAATTCAGTTTCGAAAACCTCCGGCCCCACCTGTAGAGGTAACGTTATGGATCCAAAGACTGTTCTTCGTGTACCATCAAATGCCCTGACCACTAAGTCACTAGGCGTACAAAGGATTCCCCTGACGTCCAATTTCATCATTGCCTTCTTAGGCAGCACGCTTAAGGAAGATCCGGTATCTACCAGTACATGAGACATGACTGAGCCCCTACACTCAACTGAGACGTGCAATGCCATGTTATGCTCTCTCCCCTTCGGGGTCAAATCAAAGTCTGTAAATCCCAAGCTATGGCCTGCGTTCACATGTGCCAACACCCCCTCCAGCTGATTCACGGAAACATCTTAGGGGTACGAAGGACGTATCCAGAACTTTCAATAATGCATTTCTCTGAGCTTCGGAACATAATAGCAACGACAGTATGGATATCTTTGACGGTGTCTGTTGAAGGTGCTCAACAATCTTATAATCACTCTTACGAATAAGGCGCATAAACTCTTCCACATCCTTCAACGACGTTTCTTTTTCGTTCCTCTGCACAGGGACAGTCTCATTCATCTTTCCTTTTCCTTTCGCCAGTCGTTCAGCCTCTACCTCAGGCGATATAAAGATTCTCCCACTTCTTGTTATCCCTTCGGTACCGACGACGTTGTCTACAAACTCAACTGGCTGCTTACTAACATCAATTTTCACCCCATCACAGTATGCTTCCAACCCATAGGTCCAGGGGACTACCTTAGTGCTCTCATAAGGGATTGGTCCTGCCTTGGTGATAGTGATCGGCGGTCGCCTGGCTGGTGCCGTTATAGTTATTTTTTTTCGGGGAATCGTCACGGTAGCTACATCACTTTGCTCGTCTGCTGATAACCCTGCAGGTTCTTCAACTGTCGTTCTGTCGAATTGCAATGTGCCTCCATCTATCAAGGTCTGAATACCCTTCTTCAGTTCAGCACAACCCCCAGCTTGGGTCCAACACTCTAAACAAAACTCATCGCAGCCCGGATACACACCTCCTTTCAATAACTGGCTCTTTATCTCACACAACGGTGTCTTTAGGTCATCCACATTCATAATCAAGTTCAAACCCTCCTCAGTTAAAATAGCATTTTCCCCATGATTGGGCATGGGCTTTTGTACTATGTTCGGACCTGCCTGTCCAAAATTAATAGCCTTACTATCCATTAGATCCTGTACCACATGTTTGAACGCGTGGCAACTCTCTACATCGTGGCCCGGAGCCCCGGAGTGGAATTCACAGTGCTTGCTTGCGTCAAAACCGTACGGAGGAGTGCCCGTTACTGGCGCCATAGTTATCTTTTCCACCAAGTTCAAACCCAGTAATGTTTGTAGCAATTCTGCATACGTTGAAGGAGGCGTTTCAAACACCCTCCTTGGTTTGCCCCCCTGGACTCTGCGCTGGGCAGGATGTGCCCCCTGTTGTGGCTGCTGTTGCTATTGTTGTTGTTGTATTGGTTGTTGCTGAAATGGAATAGTGACACTTGCCACCTGCTGCGGCTGATTGTACTGGTTTCGACCTCTGCCCCGGCCTCGGCGTCGGCCCCCAAACACTGCACTTGCATCACCTTGACGGCGCCCACCAAAAGCCCTTCTGTTACTGCCAGCTGAAGTGGATTCCTCAGCTTGGAATCTTCCCTGTTTAATGTTGCTTTCAATCTTCTCACCCATCAGGATTAAGTCTGAGAAACTGCCTAAGGACGTGTGAAACAGCTTGTCATAAAACATACCGGTAAATGTTCCTATGAACATATCATTCATTTCTTTGTCCTCCGAAGGAGGATGAACTCGAGCAGCCATGTCGCGCCATCTCTGCGCATACTCTTTGAAGCTCTCGCCCATCTTCTGGGACAATCCCTACAATTGGACCCGGTTGGGTGCCAAGTCACTGTTGTACTTATAGTGAGCCACAAACGCTTCAGCCAGCTGCTTCCATGTCTTTATCTGTGTTGGCTCCAACCCCATATACCATTCAAGGGAAGGACCAGACAAGCTATCTTGAAATAAATGCATCAGCATCCTCTCATCGTTTGAATACGCCGACATCCTTCTGTAGTATGACCGCACGTGCACCTTTGGACAGGTATCCCCCTTATATTTGTCAAATGTGGGAGCTTTGAATTTTAGCGGTACCCTCAGACCAGGCACTAGACCCATTGTGGTCATATCTAAGCCAACAGCGCTTTGATTCACGACCCCCTTCATCTGCTCCTCGAGCATCTTGATTCTCTGAGAGTCATCCATAGGACCTTCGAAACCTCCACCGGAGAAAGCATCCTCTTGCTGATCTTCTAGCCAATTACCGTTCCCAATTCCGTATCCATCGTATCCGTTGTTACGGCCAAATCTAGTCTGATTCATTACAGGGCCTCGCCCCCTGTTACCATACCCGGAGCGACTCCGGCAGGTCCAAAAGACATTATCCCGGCACCATTTCCATTTCCGAATCCGCCATACCCCTAATTAGTCATACCAAATCCGTCCTGTCCGAAGCCTTGAGCATTGAAGCCGTACTTCCCAGCATGATCAAACCCCTGGTCATTAAAGCCGAATCCATTATTACCGAAGCCATTACCCCCGATATTATCACCACCCAGATTGACATCTCCGAACCCAACGTTGTTGACGACAGTCTCGTTACCGATTCCGACGTTACCGTTCCCGGCGGCAGCGCCGTTGTTCACATTGACAGCAGGTATGTTTACCACAGGTGGAGCTACCGGTGTGGGGGTACCATCCCTGTGAATAGTGTCAACTCGCACAGAATTATGGTCTTCATTTCCGTGCCCAGCATTTCTCACCAACAAAGGCTGCACCAAAGCTTGCAAGTTCTCCTGGCCTTTCACAATGGTCTCCATTGTCTGCATGAATAGCGCCAGCTTCTCACGCATGTCCTGCATTTCATTCTGCATCTGATCCATAACTCTTCTACAGTTGGTGCGAGTGGAGTATCGGTGCGGGCGTTGACTTTCAATCCTAAAAAGACCTGGTACAGTGCAGGAAATGAGATACAGTTCAATAATCACCTGTAATGCAATATGAATGTGTATGCAATGCAATATGTGTCTGTGCATTAGGGAATATCATTCCCCGATTCTAGTGCGAATGTGCCAGTGTGGTGACAGTGACAACAATACGAAGATCGGAGCCGAATCATAGAAAACACCTCATATATTGCAGAGAAATCCATTAAGCCCAGAATACAATATCAGTGAATGTACAATAAGAAGGCATGACCTCAACCAACAATCCTGGTGATGGTCAGCATAATGCAAATAAAGCATGCACATTAATATATGAAATGGTCAAATGCTCCCATAGGCCTGGTACTCCTCTAATAACTTCTTAGTCTCTGGATGACTTGGTCGGGTAAGCAGACCCTCAACAAGTAGATCTCTTCGCTTGAGAACACGTCGCAAATCACCAGCAGATTCCTCCCATGCCCCTTCTCCGAAGCGATCCTCTAGCTTCCGTTTCTGAGACACAGCCTCTTTCTTGCCTTCGATGGCCTTGTTCAATGTATTCTGGAGACTATATCTTGCCATTACCTCCTCTTCATACTTCTTAGTGCTAGCCTTCAACTGTTCTTCGAGTTCAGAAATTTGCTGCTTCAATTTGTCTTCCCTCTTTTTGTTGTTGGTTAGCGTAGCATTCCACGTCTTGTTACAAGAAGAGATTTCCCGGTGGGCGGCATCGAGCGCTTTCTTTTTGGACTCCAACATATCATGAGAGCTTCTGAATTCTTTCCCCAGGCGTTCACGCTTCTTTTTCTCTTTAGTCAATTCAGCACCTAGCCTATTTACTAGTTCAATCTGCTGCTGGAAAGAATGCACAACCTTGTTCTTCTCACTATGCATCTGAGCCAGTTCCTTTTCTAACTCTTCATTGATCCTCATCAAGGCTTCCTTTTCTTTTACAACTCGCTCGTAGACCTCCATAGCAACGGTGGTTGGTTCCTCCACTGGAACATGAACATGGACCGGTGCAGCTGGAAACGGCATCAGCAACTGTTTTGCCCTCTCTTGGATCCAAACTTTGTATGGTACATAAGCCTGACAATCATTCTTCCCCAACAGTGGCTGCCCTCGTCTGTTAAAACGCATCCAAGCGTGCTGAAGCTTGGCTAGTAACTCTCCATTCAAATCACCGGTGAAGTACAGAGATTCCTGTACTTCTTCCTCCCTAGGTGGGTTCTTCAACGCGTATCCAAACTGGCGAATGAACAGAGATGGGTTATAATTGATGCACCCTTTTCTTCCTATCAAAGGAACATTAGGATACCCAGAACAACTGAAAATAAGCTCAGACCCCAGCAAGTCTCGGTCAAACCACTCGATGTCTTCAGAAGATAGTCTCATCAGGCGCTCTGGCCAGTCAGCTGTAGTTGCACTATCTACAAAAGGTCCCTTTAGGGGGAGGTGGCTCTTAAACCACATGTACAGCAAAGGCACACAACAAGAGACGTTCTTGCCTCTCCTATTCTCATTTTTGTAGTGCATCGAATGGTAGAAATCCCCGATCAATGTGGGTACAGGGTTGCCAGCAGCAAACAAATGAAATGCATCCATGTCCACGAAGTTCGGGAAATTGGGAAACAGCACTATCCCATAAATGCATAGAGCCAAAACAGCGTTAAAGACTACCCAGCATCCATTCTTGGCATATTCCTGAGCCTTACCAATCAGAAACTGGAGGGAGAAACCTGGAACCCCGCGCCAAGAAGTCATCAACAGCTCAGAAGCATTCATGTGCAAGGCCTTAGCTAAGTCCTCCAGCTTGGGCTCAGCGTCACGATGGATGAAAGGAACCTTATTTTGCACCGGCAGCTCGATAAACTCTGCGTATTCTTCCATGGTAGGCCCCAAAATAAAGTCAGCAAACGTGAAACATCTCAATGCAGGGTCATAGAATTGCATCAGTGTATACAGCCCATTCAGTTCATCATCAGTTGGTTTGCGAACCAATCTCAACAGCCTTCCGTAACTCTGCCTGAAGCTTCTACGAACATCCTCATCAGCAAGAGAAATCAAACCCAGGAGGGGAGTAACGTCAGGGATAGGTAACTTGTAGGCAACTGTCATCCTCAAACCAGCCATGATCAATACTCAGAAGTCCGAACACTAGAACCAGGGAATATGCAAATGCACCTGCAGCACAGACACACGTTAATGGGACGCAATGATAATGGTTATGCAAACAATGCAATGCGAATAAAATGCAACAGGGACCAAATGCCATGGCTGAGAGGCCTGAACCACATCATAAGTCTCAGATAGACCATCCAGAATTCCTCAAACTCTGGTCTTGGACAGACCCAAAATAAAGCTTCAACTCTGATCTCTGACAGACCCCATACATAGGCTCCAATCAAACCTCAGACCCAATAATCACTCCAACTTGGTCTCTGACAGACCCCAATAACTATCCATAAGTATCCTGAATCTCAAATCAAGAATAAACCGGTATCTGAAGGTCTAGTTACCTGCATAACCCAAACCCTCTCACAGGTAGGTGTCCTAGCAGCTGACAATGGTATGGCATCCTATGCGGTCGTCGGCGTCACAGACTTTCAGGGTTAATGATACGATTCCCAGAAGGAGTGGCATCATCAAATCCTGAAGAGGCCTCACTTAGCCAACTTCCAAATGATCGGTTCCTAGAGTCGACAATCCAACTAACCAGCAACCCGAGCCACCCAAAGGGTAGGACAGGAGGCCAACCAGAAGAACCTCGTCTGAGTGTGGATTTCGCGGGACACTATCCCACTACTTTCCACTCTAATTCTAGGTGCACTCAAGCCCAGGTACGGCTTATCTCTCAATCATGGAACACCCGTCACCCCGAATACAGCAATAATAACAATAGTATAATGCTGAAAGTAAATGACAGAAATATAAATCCATACAAAATCTTCGACGGGAAAACAAGCGCTAGGATTGACTCGCTTAAGGGACGTTGGATCCCAAATGCATAAGGAACTATCGGAGTCCTTAGCAGCCAGGGGACGTTAGATCCCCAGCAGAGTCGCCAGCTGTCGCTACTGCGAAAATCGGCGCCGGATGAACAGAAGAGTCGCCACCGCGCGTTATTTATCCCGAAGGAGGGAAAGGAAACGCTCGAAGTAAACCTACCGCAAATACGGGAAAGGAATGGTCATCGCAACCAAATCCTGGATTCAGGAGTCGGTTACGCAAGGGGAAGGTATTAGCACCCCTCACGTCCGTCGTACTCGACGGGATCCATGCTTGTTTTCGGTCGAAAAGATTGTTATTCTATCTACTCTACAGGTCTGGGGTTAAAAGAAAAGAAAATGACTCGGCAAAGTATCGCACTTTATGCCTACGTATTCCCGTCTGTAACGAGAAATCAGAGTCAACGTAGTTCGCCTACCTACGGGAAAGGAGGGGAAGGTTGCTCGCTAGGATATCGCATCCTATGCCTACGTACTTTCATACAACATGAAAGATCAGAGCAAACGTAGTTCGGGCCACGTACGACACAAGTCTGTCTTGATTGTTTTTATTCCTTCAAAAACGGTTTTTTCTGATTAACAGTCCAAGCGGACAAAAATGACGTTCTGATGAGTTTACATTCTTTTACGGAAGAAGTGTCTTTTATTGTGTTTGAAATCTTATTGTGTTTTTCTGTTTGTTTTGAGAAAGAAGAGACAGAACTCTAACCTATAGTTGAAAAGGGAATCAAACTAACCTAATGTTATCATGCATGGGTTAAGACCTAATGTCTATCATGCTCCTCTCTTGCGCAGAGAGAAACAGAGATCCTAAGGGATAAACGGAAACAGAAACAACAACATATATACAATAAAGCAGTAAAATGCATGGATGCAACAATACAAGCGAGGCAAGGGAGTCCCACTCAACCTCGAACCTAGAAAACAACAGGCAAAAGCGAACAAAATTCGCTTTCAACCTAACAGATTAAATGGCAAACAATACAGTCAGGGAAATTCAAACAATACATCAAAAATTATAAACAGCAAAAATAAACAGCCAACAACAAGCTTCATCAACATCTGTCTTCAAGTCATCTTCAACCATCTTCAGGCTTCAAGCAAGCATCAATCTTCATCTTCACAGCCTTCAAGCAAGGTCTCTATCTTCAATCTTCCAATGGCTTTTCTTCAAGTCTCACTCTCCAAGCTGAGGAACCAATCAAAAGAATGAATTGGGATGTTAAGCAATTAGTTGACCGCCAAAGGTGGCAAACAGACTGCTAACAACATGTAGAGTGTTTCTCTCAAGAGTTCTATCTCTCAGACACTGTCACCAAGCCTTCCAAAGGAAGGGGGTGAGTGTCCTAGAGAGACTCTGCATCATAGAGAGGGATGGAGGCAAACAAGACCTTCCATGTTTGTGAATCAAGTTCCTATTCTAGAGCTCTACCTAGCTCCTAGTTCCTATAGCCTTCAACAGCTGCCAGCAAGATATACTCTTCATCAACTCCTGAACTGAGTCTTCATTCCTTTTGTCTTCAATGGCTTCATCAGCAAAGTCTTCAGCTCAAACCCAAACCCTAAGCAGGCCCAATACCCCACACAATCAAACAAATAACCCTAGAAAGGGCACACCACACAATCAATCAATTACAGAAAATATACTAATAGTAATAATAGAATAGGGGAACTCCTAGCATTTTCTAAGGGATCTATCACTTACCCATAATACCCCTATAATCCCATCATCTAATTTGTTCTAGAGAAAACCCAAAAGAAACTTGTTTTGTTATACCTATATTATATTCACAACCTTAATCGACTATCCTAATAGTTTCTAACTAAACTACCTAAAATAAATCCTAAAAAATTGGTACAAAAAACCAGGGGGGAACCTAAGATGTGTATCTAATTATACTAAAAAGAATGACCTAAAATGATTAAAGGAAACTCCTAAACTAAATTCTACAAAAGCCTATACAAACTAAATTGAATTAAAAAACACTATTAAAAGTAAACTAATGGCAAAAAAAAAAATACTAAACTAATATTTTTTAATCCTCTTAATTTTCTTCAGACTAATTCTAACCTATTGCAAAAATTCTCACCTTAAAATTCCTACTTTTCTATTTATTATGAATTTTATAAAATGCTAAGAAAAAGAATTAAACAAAAATAAAAACAAAAGCCCAGGGGGGTGCAAGCAGTAATTCGCCCAGTTCAGATGTCCAATGGGCCACAATCCAGGGGGCGTGCATAGCAAGACGTTAAGCCCAAAAACTAAAACAAAAATGAATCAGAAAAATCAAATAAAAAGAGGAAACGCGTGGTGTAGTTAGCAGCTATATCTAGTACAGAATGCAGCTGGGCCTTATTCCAGGGTGTGAGTAGTAATTGTGACCAAGCCCAGTACTATCAATAACAATTCAGTAAATCAACATAAAAAAGAAAAAAAAACCTACGGTGCAAACAACAACCAATCACAGTTCAAATACATGGGCCTGGTAGAAGTGGGGTGTGAAAAGGAATGTCACTAAGCCCAGAGTGTAGATTTAAATGAAACGCAGAGTTTCATCATCACTAGCTTCCCTCCATTTCTCGTTTCAAATCAGAGTCGTCAGATGTGAGTCTTGGTCAATGGTTTTATCTGGATCCAACGATAGTAGCATCATCTTCTCCAATGAGATCTAGGGTTTACCAAATTCACCATGCACGATACTTCCAGACCTGAACTTCCAGCCACTCATACTCTTCCATTTCTCAATAAAATTCAAATCCGTAAAAAGCAAAGATGCTCTATTTCTCGAGCAGAATACAACCACGGTCTTGGTTTACACTAAAACGCCCTAGAACAAGAAACCCGATAGCAACCTCACCATTAATACTCAAACTTCCACTCTCATATTTCTCTGGATTCTTGTTATCAAAATGCTCACCTTGGATCACTGATTAACCTAAGCCAAACCACGTGAATTAACACTTCCTATTCTTCTAGTTCTAGATCAAAACAGTTGATATGCTCAAATGTCAACCTTCACCAAACTCCAGTTTCTTGATAACAGAATGATCCTCTCTTATCACTGATTACTCTAAGACAAATAACTAATGCTAACACTCCAAATTAACAAAGTTCTAAGTCCAAACAGTTGGTGTACTCCAATGTCAACCTTCACCAAATTCAATCAAAATCTCCAGAATTGTTCATCTATCCACGTAAGTTACATCTAACCTAATAATTCTACATCATGCTATCTATTCTAGGTCAATTCGAAAGAAATACCAACCTGGTGCAAAACTAAAAACAGATGGATGAACTCTTGGATTTACAGCTAGCAGTGCTCTAGACTTGATCAATGGATATGGATCTTGGTTCTGTATGCACTTGTTCTTGCTCAGATGCTCTGAATTCTTGTAACTGATTCTTCTTGCAACTTGGATGTGAAATTCGCAGCACACGAATCTTGCTTCAATTCAACCAGATCTTGACTGTGATGTGATCAGTGATGATCATGGAGTAAAAAGAAATCGAAACTTTGAAGGATGATGATGAATTGAGAGTGTTTGAATGAATTTGCAAAAATGCAAGAGAGAGTGAAACTATGAATTTTAAGCCAAATGAATCACCAACCCTGCATTGAATGAGCTCTAGGGTTTATATAGATGTGAATGGAAAGTTCTGGAAGATGCTGGAAGCTCCTTACACATTGATCCCTTGTGATTTGGCATATGTTTCTTCTTTTAGAAGTAACTTGAGATAACTTCCAAATTCTGTTCATAACTCAAAAATCCACTATTGCCAATGTTCTCAAAACATTAATTCCAATCAAAATGACCTGTAATTTCATCCCATTTGGACATGTAATGAAAAATTCCCAAAAATGGCTCTTTAATGAACTTAAATCATGCCTTAATTAGGTCATTTTTGCAAATATGAGCTACACCCATTTTAAAACTTCCATGACCACTTTTCTAGACTTAAAACATCATTTGGAACAACTTTGATGTTGATCATTTTTCCATTTGAGACTTGCAAGTATGAGTTTAGGCATATGCTTGAAATGACCCATAATTTCCAAATGACCAAAATACCCATTGCTTGCCAAAGTCATAAGTAGAGTTCCACAAATCATATGAAGGCATACCATACCTTTCTAGAAATTTAAAATCATGAGGAACAACTTTCATGTTGTCCAGAAATCCATTTGAAAGCTCCTTGAGGGGTAAAAGTTGCTTAGAAGACAAGTAACCTTCACAGACAAAATTTCAGATGCCTCTGATGACCTGTAACTTGCAAGAACCATAACTTGAGTTATATAAATCTCCTTGATGTCTTCCACCACTCAAATTAAAGTTCTTGAGATCCTCTACAAGTTTCATGTTGGCCAGGGATCCATTTGAAGCTTTCATTTTGAATCATCTTGCTTGGAAGTTTGACCTAAATCAGGGGACTTTACACAGAAACCCTAATTTAGAAACTCCTCTTCTTCTTGATTTCTCTTGATTTCTCCTTGGCACAACACCACATCCATATCTACATGTCAAATTATGAACCCCACATCTTTCAAATAGACTTTGATGGCCTTCAACCAAGCATTTGACCTAGGGTTGACCCAGGGTTGACCCAGATGAAACCCTAGTTGACTGTCTTCAACTACAACTCTTGCAACCATATCAATGCCCTGTCTCACTTTCAAAATGACCCTCTAGGTCCTCCATGATGTCTATATACCCTCCCTGGCCTCAATTCCTGACTCACAACTTCTTTGATGATCTTCAAATACCCTCAAGATAGGAGATAGATCCACTGCCTGATCCACTGACTTCTTAGATTTCAATTTCTTTCTGATGACTTGGATGAGATTGAATTTGAATAAGAATCCCTTGATATGCCCATAGAGATAAGAATTGAATTTGATCCCTTGCTGGATGGCTTACCCATGCTATGCTATGCAGATGAATTAATTATGTACATGACCTAATATGCAAATGCTAATGCAATTGAAACATAAACCAAGTGAAGTAGGTTGAGCAAATTTTAGGGTGCAACATTTACTTTCCAGGATTTTGTTCTCGCACCCACACTAGAGGAATATGCTGATTTGTTAGGTGTGCCTATCAAGAGGCAGATGCCTTTTGTTCATATGGATGCTGAGCCTAATCTGGCTAGTCTAGCTCCGTCACTTCATCTGGATGCCTCTGAGTTGGTATTGTCTAGTTGGAACAAGGTTCCTGGTTTCTCCTTGCAGTTCTTAGTGGGAAAGGCTCAGCAGTGCGCCAAAGATGGATGTTGGGTCGTGTTCAACGCCATCCTCGCTCTGTGCATATATGGCATCATTCTGTTCCCCAATATGCCCGACTTCGTGGACTTCGACGCCTTCTGCATCTTTGCTTCAGGGAATCTAGTCCCTACCTTGATAGGAGATGTCTACCACTCCATCCACCACAAAAACGAGAACAGAAGGGGTAAGAATGTCTCGTGCTGTGTGCCCTTGCTTTATAGATGGCTTGATAATCATCTACCCAAGAGGGGTCCCTTTGCTTCGTCCGCAGCCACAGCTGAGTGGTCTGAGCGTTTGATGAGTCTATCAACGGAGGATATTTACTGGTTTGATAGAGATAGGCTAGGTACCGAGATTATCTTCAGCTGCAGCGGGTTTCCGAACGTGCCTTTGATAGGCGGGAAGGGCTGTATAAACTATCATCCGGCTTTGCTGGTCCGACAGTTTGCCTATGCTTTGAGAGCTCCGCCGAAGGATGAAGAGGTGCAGGAATCTTTGTACCTCACTGGTCTTCCATAGGGGGATGTGTTATCTAAGCTTCAGCACGTTTGGAATGGTATCAGTAAGAGGGGAAAACCATTGCTGGGGAAAAGTAACAGTCAAGCCTACGCTCCATACGTGACGTGGATCAGAGCCAGAGCAGATGCTATAGGGATGCCGTTTCCTCCTGCTAAGCCAGAAAGCCCTCCAGTGATTGAAGAGCCTACCACCGTGCCCATTCAGCAGCATAATCAGGTGTTAGTTGAGAGACATGAATTGAAAAGGGCAAATGAAGAATTGGAGAAAGAATTGGCGCAACTCAGAAGCGAGAGAAACGAAGCCGTTCATTCCTTCAAGAGGCAGACAGAACTGGTGAACCAGTTAGGGACAGATCTGACTAAGCAGATAGCTGAGCGTGAGCGCATGGGTCGAGACTTCAAAGCTGTCAACGATGTACTGGCCACGAAGAAGCAGCACTTGGACGAAGCGTATCGGAGGATATCCAAGTTCAATCAGCATTGGAGGGCCTCCCTAGCCAACAGGAAAGAGCGGGAGGATAAGCTGATGCAACAGATCTCCAAGCTGAAAGCCCAGGTGAAGGCTAGTGAGAAGAGGTTTGATGAAGAAACCGCTCGCAGATATACCGCTGAAGGCCAGCTCAACATGGCTCTTGCTAACCTAAAGGAGCGCAAACTGATGTTTGATTCCAAGAAGCGAAAGTTAGAAGATTGTTTCGGTGAAGGAGCATGGGAAGATTCAGTTGAAGGTCTTCAATACACCATTATGCAGAGGGAGTTACTCGTCGAAGGGTTGCTCACTCGGCCTGATCATCCAGAAACGTAGGGGTTGTTAAAAGAGTTTCGCGCCCGTGGCCATACTTGACCATTTGTATTCCTTTTGTTTGATCATCGTTGTATGCTGACCATCATCAGGCTTGTTGGTTGAGGTCATGCTATTGATTCATCTTGTATTCACTGACGTGGTGTACTGCCTTGATGGGCTCGCTTTCTATATATGAGATGTTATTTCCATGACTGGACTCGGACTTCTTATTATCGGCACTGGCACTCAAGCACTAGGATCGGGGGAAATCCCCCTGATGCACAGACACACGTTTGCATTTGCATGAAGCATTTGCATAACGAGCACTTTGTTGTTTTTTCCTAACCCTTTTGTATTTTCAGGTTGTTTCAGGTTGTTCCAGGATTGATCAGAGACCTATCCACCGCTATCCGACCAGAGAAAATCAAAACAGAATCATGGAGGAAGTGCAAACCGATGTTCAGGAACTCCGCGAAAGAATGGATCGCTTCATGGAGCTCATGCAAGCGGTCGCCAATGGTCAGGATCAGCTCAGAACCTTGGTTCAGCCTCTGATTTCAAGGGTCGATAGCAATGGTGTACTCCATGGTGGGACTGTGCCAACCCCTCCACCAGTTGAAACTCCTCAGAATGGTGTCCTCGTGACCGGGGGGAATGGCAGTGCCAATGGCAATGTGATAGCTAACATGGGACTCAATGGCAATACGACGGGCGTCGGTAATGGGAATTTCGAAGCTAATGTCAATGTTGGGCTGGGCAACGGCAATGCAGGTGTTGGGAATCTGTTCGGGCCTCAGCCATGGTTAGAAGATCGTCAGGACGATGTGTTCTCTCAGAGAGGTGCTGAAGGGGAGCTGACTGCTGAAGCACGTCTAAGGTTCAAGGCACTCGAGGATAAGATGAGAAATATCGAGAATCAGAACACCCTGAGCGTTGATATGTCCAAGTTGGGACTGATTGTTGATTTCAAGGTACCTCCCAAGTTCAAGGTACCTGACTTTGAAAAGTACAAGGGCATCACTTGCCCTCGCGTCCATCTGAGATCATATTACAGAAAAATGTCCGCTCATTCTGAGGATGAGAAGTTGCTGATGCACTTCTTTCAGGACAGTCTGTCCGGGCCATCCCTCGAATGGTACATGAGTCTGGAACCTACCAGTGTGCGCACGTGGAAGGACCTTGCTGAAGCATTTGTGCACCACTACCAATACAACAGTGACTTGGCCTCGAACCGAGTCCAACTGCAGAATCTATCGCAAAGGAACAATGAAGGGCTCAAGGAATATGCCCAGCGGTGGCGTGTGTTGGCAGCCAGGGTTCAGCCGCAGATGGTTGAACGTGAGCTTGTGAAAATGTTCGTAGCCACCCTCCAAGGGGTTTATTATGAGAATTGGTCAGCGGTATGTCTGGAACCTTCTCAGATCTCATTATCACGGGTGAGCACATTGAAAATGGGATCAAACTGGGTAAAATTCAAGGTGATTCATCCTCAGCTGGAGGAGGCGGAAAGAAACCTTATAGTGGCAAAAGACGGGAAGGAGAAACGAGCGCCGTGACCAACGCTCGAAGGAAGGGTAAAGGCTCTCACCAACAGGTGGCCAGCATAACTATCCCGGCAGTTCAACAGCCACAGCAGTAGCAGCAGCAGCCGAATCAACAAGGGTATAGAAAGTATCAGAGCAGGGCACCTCTGTCAAACCGTCACCTCGAGACTCTGCCCATGTCGTACGCACAACTGTTACAAACTCTGCTTCAGCTACAGTTGATCCAGAAGAGAACCCTGGCTCCCTTGACAGGGGCACCTCCGCCTGGTTATGACGCGAATGCAACTTGTGAGTTTCACTCAGGGGCACCAGGCCAAACGAAAGAGAAGTGCAAGGCCTTCAAGCATAAGGTGCAGGACATGGTGGACGCCAAGATCATCAACTTCTCAGATAATGTGCCAAACGTCACGAAGAACCCTATGCCGAATCATAGGGGATATGGAGTAAATGCCATTATTGAGGACGAGAGTTTGGATTTGTTGACTGATGTCAAAGATCTGAAGACACCACTTAGCTTCGTTAAAGCTAAGCTGATGAAAAGAGGTTTCTTTCCATGTTGCGGAGAGCTGTGTATGGGCTGTGCGACAAGTCCTGATGGATGTGAACAGTTGATAGAGGGGATTCAAAGTCTGATGACCGAAGGAATCCTGCAATTTAGCCGAAGGGCCGAAAGCGGATCGGGAGAGGTAATGCTGAAGCAAGATGATGAGGTTTCCACCATTACCATCCCTCGCCAGAAGATAACTATTTCTGCACCCAGACCGCCCACGATTACCATCACCAAAGCTGGGCCAATACCGTTCGAAAGCACTAATGTTGTCCCGTGGCACTATGGGGCAGAGGTCTACTGCAACGGACAGAAGTTGGAGCTAGAACCGTTTGGGTCGTCTGTAGATAACCTTGCGGGAATCAGCAGGATCACTCGCAGAGGGAGAGTATTTGCACCACCTGAGGTCGTGGCAGACAAAGCGGACAGAGCTGACGTAGCTGATAAAGGGAAGAGTAAAGTCGTTGAAGAGATCCCTCGTGGGGTAGAAAAAGACTTACTTGTTAAAGATGCCGAGGAATTTATGAGGTTGATTAAAAAGAGTGACTACAAGATCGTGGATCATCTCCATCAAACACCCTCGAAGATTTCCATCCTGAACCTATTACTGTGTTCTGAGGCGCACCGCAACGCGCTGCTGAAGGTGTTGAACGCCGCATACGTGCCGCAGGAAATATCAGTAAACCAGTTGGAAGAGGTCGTAGCCCACGTGAATGTTGGAAATGGGTTAGGGTTCACTGACCTAGAGCCGACGCCGAAAGGAAGGAATCACAATAGCGCCCTGCACATCTCGATAGAGTGTAGGGGAACAATCATGTCTCACGTGTTGGTAGACACTGGGTCGTCGCTCAATGTTCTTCCGAAGAAAGCATTGATGAAGTTAGATACTCGCGGAGTGATTTGCACACCCAGTGATCTGGTTGTGAAAGCATTCGATGGAACCAAACGCCATGTGTTCGGGGAGGTGACGTTGCCAATCCAAGTTGGGCCGGAAACATTTGATGCGGTCTTTTACATTATGGACATCATGCCTGCCTACAGCTGTCTCTTAGGCCGACCATGGATCCATTATGCGGGTGTCGTGACCTCCACGTTGCACCAGAAACTCAAGTATGCAGTCGGAGGTAGCATCGTGACTGTTTGTGGCGAGGAAGACATAATGGTGAGCCATTTGTCGTCCTTCAAGTATGTTGAGATGGATGGGGAAATCCACAAAACCCTATGCCAAGCGTTCGAAGCTGTTAAAGTCAAGGACGTAGCTCTTGTAGTCACTGAGAAGCCAGAGATGACTCTCTCTTCCTTCAAGGAAGCCCGGGCTGTTGTTCAAGCCGGATCTACCCCAGGCTGGGGGCGAATTTTGGAGATACCTAACAAGCAAGACAAGTTTGGGTTGGGATATTCTCCTGGAGCTGAAGCCTCCTCTTCTAGCAGTGCGTCGCGAGGTAAAGGGCCGATCCAGTTTACCAGCGGCGGGGTGATATTTGAAAGCATCAACGCGGTGTCTGAAGATAGCGGAGATAGCGACTGCGACTTAGACTCTTGGATCCAGCCAAGCAAGCCAGGCGAGAGCCTCAACAACTGGTCCGTCCAGGATATCATCCAGATGACAAGCGAAGAGTAATGATTTACTTTTTCCAATCATTGTACAACCCTATGTCCTACCCGGGGCATAGTGGTTTTATTGTCAGGGCCTCGTTTGATTATGTACATGCATTTTATCAATAAATCGAAAGGCGTTTTCTTCGTATTCAAATATTGTGATCTCTGTTATTCCTGTTTTATATTTGTTTTGAAAAACAATAAAATGGCAATAAGGTTTGTGCTAACCTGCATATCCTTGTTTTAAGCTTAACCCTTGTTATTGCAGGATCCACATAGCAGATGACATCGACTCTGGACCTTCTACGGCTCACTTCGACTTCGATTGCCCGATCTATCAAGCCGAAGAAGAGATTGATGAAGACGAAGACCTTCCCGAAGAGTTGGCCCGCTTGTTGAAACAAGAAGAGAAAGTTATTTTGCCTCATGAGGAGGAGATCGAGATTGTGAATCTGGGTTCTGAAGAACTTGTCAGGAATGTCAGGATAGGGGCTGCATTGCAGAGTGATGTCAAGCAGAGATTGGTCGAGATGCTAAGAGAGTATAGTGACGTCTTTGCTTGGTCATACGAAGATATGCCCGGACTTGACACTGACATCGTGGTCCACCACTTGCCGCTGCGAGAAGATTGTCCTTCCGTTAAGCAAAAGCTTAGGAGGACGTGACCAGATATGGCCGTTAAGATCAAAGAAGAAGTGCAAAAGTAGCTTGATGCTGGCTTCTTAGCGGTCACTACTTACCCTCCATGGGTCGCCAACATAGTACCTGTACCGAAGAAGGACGGTAAGGTGCGAATGTGCGTCGATTATCGGGATTTGAATAGGGAGAGCCCTAAAGATGATTTCCCGCTGCCTCATATTGATGTGTTGGTCGACAATACAACTCAGTTCTCCATATTTTCGTTCATGGATGGCTTCTCCGGTTACAATCAGATCAAGATGTCGCCGGAGGACATGGAGAAAACCACGTTTATTACGCCCTGAGGAACATTTTGCTATAAGGTAATGCCTTTCAGTCTGAAGAACGCAGGGGCCACTTACCAACGAGCGATGGTTACTTTGTTTCATGACATGATTCATCATGAGATTGAGGTCTATGTTGATGACATGATTGCGAAGTCCCAAACGGAGGAGGGACATCTGGTCAATTTGCTGAAGCTTTTCGAGAGGCTTAGGAAGTTCAGGTTGAGGCTGAATCCTAACAAGTGTACTTTCGGAGTACGGTCGGGAAAGCTGTTGGGGTTTATCGTGAGTGAAAGAGGCATCGAGGTTGATCCTGTGAAGATTGAAGCGATACAAGAAATGCCAGTGCCAAAAACAGAAAAAGAAGTTCGTGGTTTCTTGGGCAGAATAAACTACATTGCAAGGTTTATTTCTCAGCTCACGGCCACGTGTGAACCGATGTTCAAACTACTGAAGAAAGATCAGGCGATTATCTGGAACGAGGATTGCCAGAAGGCATTCGATAAGATAAAACAGTATCTGCAGGAACCTTCAATCTTGATACCCCCAGTGGCTGGACGGCCCTTAATCATGTACTTGACAGTTTTTGAGAATAGTATGGGGTGTGTTCTCGGTCAGCACGACGAGACGGGCAGAAAGGAGCATGCCATTTATTACTTGAGTAAAAAGTTCACAGACTGTGAATCTCGTTACTCGATGCTGGAGAAGACGTGTTGTGCACTAGCTTGGGCTGCCAAACGTTTACAACAGTACATGCTCAACCACACCACCATGCTAATTTTGAAGATGGATCCGATCAAGTACGTCTTCGAGAAGCAAGCGCTTTCGGGCAGGATTGCCAGATGGCAAATGGTGTTGACAGAATATGATATTCAGTACGTTTCCCAGAAGGCCATTAAAGGAAGCGTATTGTCTGAATACCTGGCCGAACAGCCGATGAAATTTGAATTCCCTGATGAGGATATCATGTTTCTTAAAGCGAAGGATTGCGATGAACCGTTACCCGACGAGGGGCCAGATAGGAAATCCCAGTGCAAATTGATATTTGACGGGGCGGTTAATTCTTATGGAAGTGGCATTGGGGCGATCATCACGACTCCCCACGGATCCCACATCCCGTTCACTGCGAGACTGACGTTTCCGGTCACCAATAATGAAGCGGAGTACGAAGCATGCATCATGGGTCTAGAAGAGGCAATTGATTTGAGAATCAAGAACCTAGACGTATATGGTGACTCAGCGCTTGTGATTAATCAGATTAAAGGGGAGTGGGAGACTCGTCAATCAAATTTGGTGTCGTACATGAACTATGCCAGAAGGCTGCTTCTGTTCTTTGATCGAGTGGAACTCGATCATGTGCCTAGAGCGGAAAATCAGATGGCTGATGCCTTAGCCACGTTGGCTTCGATGTATAAAGTCAATTTTTGGAATGAAGCTCCAAGGATTGTCCTTTCTCGTCTTGATAGACCTGCATTCGTCTTTGCGATCGAGGAAGCCTCCGATGGAAAGCCATGGTTCCATGATATCCAGACTTTCCTTATGACTAAGGAGTATTCTGCGGGAGCGTCAACCCAGGACAAGAAGACTCTGAGGAGGCTGTCTGGAAATTTTTATCTCAATCCTGATGGAGTTTTGTATAAGAGAAACCACGATCTCGTGCTACTCAGATGTGTAGATGAGAAAGAGGCGAATTTGCTCATGGAAGAAGTCCATGAAGGCACATTTGGCACACACGCCGGCGGGCATGCTATGACGAGAAAGATCCTGAGAGCAGGATACTACTGGCTGACGATGGAATCGGATTGCTTTAAATTCGCAAGGAGATGTCATAAATGCCAGATTTATGCTGATAAAGTTCATGTGTCGCCGTGCCCTTTGAATGTCATGTCCTTCCCGTGGCCGTCCTCCATGTGGGGCATCGACATGATAGGCAAGATCGAGCCTACTGCATCTAACAGTCATCGCTTCATTCTAGTAGCTATCGACTACTTCACCAAGTGGGTGGAGGCAGCCTCATATGCTAATGTGACCAAGCAGGTGGTGGCTAAATTCATAAAGAGGGACATCTTCTGTCGTTACGGAATTCCCAAGCGGATCATTACTGATAATGGTTCGAACTTAAATAACAAGATGATGAAGGAGTTGTGCCAGAGTTTCAAGATTGAACACCACAACTCATCTCCTTACCGACCGAACATGAATGGCGTCGTTGAAGCAGCCAATAAGAACATCAAGAAGAATGTTCAGAAGATGGTTGTGACCTACAAGAATTGGCACGAGATGTTGCCATTCGCACTGCACGGTTATCGAACGACGGTACGTACGTCGACTGGGGCAACTCCTTTCTCCTTAGTGTACGGTATGGAAGTTGTCCTACCGTTAGAAGTGGAGATCCCTTCTTTGCGAGTTTTGGTTGATGTGAAACTCGATGAGGCAGAATGGATTAAGAACCGACTAAACCAACTCAGCCTAATGGAGGAGAAGAGGTTAGCATCGATTGCACATGGTCGTCTGTACCAAAGCCGAATGAAGAAAGCTTATGATAAGAAGATGCGTCCTAGAAGCTTTCAGACGGGTGATCTCGTCTTGAAAAAGATTCTTCCTCCACACTCAGATCACCGGGGCAAGTGGACTCCTAATTACGAAGGTCCGTACGTCGTCAGCATGGTCTTTTCGGGAGGAGCCTTGTTGTTATCCACGATGGATGGCGAAGATTTTGCATCCCCGGTGAACGCGGACGCAGTTAAAAAATACTTTGCTTAAAAAATGACCCGCTGGAAAGAAAAAGAATATCCAGGCAAAAATGGGGCATCCTGGCGAACCATAAAAAAGGAAAAGGTTCGGGCAAAAATTAGGGATATAATTGAAAAAATGTACACCCGCAAAGTCGAAAACCTGGATGGGCGACTTTGGCAAAAAAGGGTATCCCGGTGAATCGAAAACCCGGAAGGGCGATTCAGGCAAAAGTTAGGGATTTGAAAAAGCAAATGACTGCGTTCCGCGTGTGGACTCTCATTGTTTAGTGGTTTGGAAGACCTGAGGGCCGTTTATCTGAATCAATCTCTTCTTCTTCCCCAGCCGAGTTTGCAGTTCCCCAAGAGAGCCGAGTCCTTGGAAAGCAGTTCAGACCATGATTGGTTTTCCCCAGTAGAGTGTTGAATAGCCAATGTTGTATCTCCCCACCGGAGTCGTTATCTCCAGGAAAGTTTGGCTGCGAATGCCAGGCAGTTTATTTCTGCGATTGACATCGCTTTCCTCAGCAGGTCCAGGTTTTCGTTCCCCTGCAGCAGTCGACTGAAGTTTGTTTCCCCTGGCGGAGTCCAATTGAGATTGGTGTGGTTCTTTCTCCTCGGCAGGATGATTCCTCCTCCCCACCAGAGTGGTTCTTTCTCCTTGACGAAGTCCGACTGATGCCCGAAAATCTCTTTGAATTCCTGATGGCATGGTTAACTTGATTGTTGACCTGCTGAGTATCGAGGAATCCTGATGCCTGATGGCATGATCGACCATGTATCACCGGTTACCGTGTGACCAATTTCCCAGCTAGTTGTCGTGCAGCTATTATTTCAGTTTCCGAAGATTTGTCCCCATCATAGTACCGTGTACTTGCGCAGTTGGCAAATTTCCGGGTTTGTTGGTATTCAACCGTCTTTCACCTAGATTGCTTGAGAGTCGTTCGCTTCTCACCCAGTCAGGTCCAAGCCGTTTGAATAGGGGCAGCTGTTGCACCCCAAAATTTGCCTAACTTTTCTTTACCTAGCTTATGTTTCATTTCATTCACATTAGCATTATCATTTGCATTTCATTGACATGTATGTAGGAGATCAAGAGGTATGATTACCAATTAAGAGCTATACAAGAGTTTGAAGATAGCTAAGAAGGTTATTCAAGTGTTCAAGGGTTGATATCTTTGTCAGAGAAGTTAGAAGATCCTCAGAGAAAGTGGTTGAAACCAAGAGTGTGTGCCTCCTAACTTGAGAGTTGTGGGAAGTCCTCAGATGATTCTGAAGCCAGGAATGTGGACTTAAATCCTTGAGAGAGCTTATGATATGTCTTGAAAGCCATCATGAGGCCTAGATAGGTCATTGTGCAAGATTAAGAAGACTCAGCCATGAGTGGTGCAGTTAGGGTTTGACTAGGTCAACCCTAGGTCAACTGATGATTTGGAGAAGGTTGAGACCCAATCCAAGAGCCATGTGATCATGGATTGATGCATTGAGATGCTATAAGGATGATTCCAAGGTCAACTCATCATGATTGAAGAGTTTGAGAAGTTTCAAGCTATGGTTTCTAAGGCTTGACAGTGTAAAATCCCCTAGTTTGACCCCTATCCTCAAGGCAGTTTAGCTCAAGATGTGATTGTCATCTCATCTTGCCCCAAACATGAATGTTGTAGAACTCAAGTTATGACTTTGACAAGTTACAGGCCATCTGAGGTATGTGAATTTGGGGGCTTGAAAGTTACCCAACTAGAAGTACTTGATAGGATTTGTAGAACTCAAGTTATGGCTTTGACAAGTCAAGGGCATTTTGGTCATTTGGAGATTACAGGTCATTTCAACCATAAGGCCATAACTCCTATTTCCAAGCTTCATGTGGAAAAATGTTCAACATCAAACTTGTTCAAAATGATGTTTTAAGGCTATTAAAGAGGTCATGATATGTTGTAAATGCTTGTAGCTCAAAGTTGCAAAAATGACCTAAAATAAGGGTATAAGTTAAATGAATCAAAGTTGGAAATTGATATTTTCAATCTACACATCCAAACCATGGCATGTAATATATCATTTTGACTCTAGAAAACATTTTAAGAATATTGGTTTAGCCACATTTTTGAGTTGAGGTCTAATTTGTGGACTTGCTTTGAAAAGTAGTTACTTACATCTTAAGTAACGTTTGCAAAACTCAAATTCAAGGCATAACCAATGCCCTTTGCAAGCTAAACACTTTCAAAATGTCACTAGGGGAGAAATTGGAAGAGAATGGGATTGGTTTCAAGCTGCAAACAGAACTATGCATATCATGGCATATGGTTGAAAATCTCATGACATGAGAGATTGAAACTCTCATTAGAAGGATCTAGAGGGTTCTAGATCATCCATACATCATCTATATATTGAGTAGAGGTGATCCAATGCAAAGGTTGGTGATGATTGAAGGAGAGAGCATAGATTGAGATTGAGATTTCATAGCTTGCAACTGAATTCGGTTTCACCAATTTCTTCACTTTCCATCCATTTTCTTGATTGCAACTTCTTCCATGGATGCTAGGGATTGAGTCCAGATCATAATCAAGAGGAATTCGTGGCTGATTGGTGTTCTGGACTCAGATTTTTCCACCTGCAACTCACCATCGGGTTTCAAGTTTCAGGAGTTTCCAACCCGTTCTATTGCATACAGAAGCAAGGAAATGATCCATTGATCGTGTCTGGAAGGTTGGAGAGCTTGATTTGAAGGTTTAGTGCATCTGTTCATCAAGAATTTTCAGGTTAGTAACTTTCTTCCTCCAACATGAATTAGGTAGAATCAAGATGAATTAGGGTGTTAGATGCATTGTAGAACGGTGTAGGATTGATTTCAGACCATTAATTTGAGAATTAGAGACAAAATAGGTGTGTTACCATTTTCGGTTGAGGATTGGTTCTTGTGAATCTTGAGGTTTCAGAGAGAATTAAGGGCACGAATGAATTCGTGAGGAAATTTGGGACAAGATTCATGTATAGACCATTTGCAATGGAGGATCCTAGAGAGAGTTAGGGTTGGGGACGATGACCGGAGCACCACCGGTGGTGGCCGGAGCTGCGCGCGAAGTTCAGAGGTTCAAAAGGTAGAAGATGACTCTAGAGCCATTGGATGTGGTGAGACCTTTGACTAGAAGAGTGATCCAACAGCCACGTTTTAATTTCAAGTTGTGAAGGATCTGAGTTAATGAAACACATCGTTTCATTTAGTGCTGATGCTGGGCTTAGTGAAAAGATTGCTATCCACACCCCCCTGATGGCCCAATTGTCATATTGAACTGATTCTGGTTACTACCTGCACCGTGCATTTGTCTATTTTACTTGGATTTTCTTTATTTTTTTCATTTTATCCATGGTTATTGAAAAAATCATAATAAATTGAAAAATGATCCAATTAATCCCATTCTTTTTGAATTATACTCATGATTGAGTCTATTATTTTTTAGAGAAAAAATATTTTCATTTCATGCATTTTATGATTTTATGGGAATTTTACATTTTAATTGATATTAAAATGGCTAAGTTTGATGCTTAATTTTGTGGAATTTTGTGTGATCATGTGATGATGATTCTTGAGCTAATTTTTTTGTGTGTGATTAGTTTAGACATGCATGCTCCCCATAGAAGTTTCTCACATTTTTGTGATGAACATAGGTGGTAGTTTAGGTTGAAACCTTTAGAAGCTCCATTTTTAGGGTTCATGGTTGATACCTTTGGATTTAGGATTTAATTTTAGGACTTAATAGATGACTTAGTCCCTGGTTTTTGTTTGAGGCATTCTTAACTGAATTAGGATCCCTTAAGAATTTTTGTAGAAATTTATAGGATAGTTTCCTATTTTTGATTGATTTTAGTTTAGGTGCTAGTTTTAGATGATTCTATGGCACTAATTCAACTAGATTAACTTCTTTAGTTCTCTTAGATTAGGGTTTTGCTCTGTTTTCCTTTGGTTGAGATTGAAGACAAGTTGAAGACAAGGTGAGGATGCTTGAAGTTGCTTGGAGCTTGGAGTTTCTTGTGCCTGAAGGTGTCTGATGAAGATTTAGGAGGTAGGAGCCATAGGGAGAGCCTTATAATTAGAATGACTTCTTTCACAAATATGGAAAGCATCTTGTGCTCCCATTCCTCCCAATGACTAAAAGTCCTTCTAAGATAATCACATCTCTCCTTTGGAGGGATGAGTGGCTTTATCTGGGAAGTAGAACTTTGAGGGAACCAGTCTCTCATAATGATGAACCCTTACAGGCTTCCTTTGGTTGTCAGTAAGTTGTTTATCATTTCCACTCATTTTGTTCAATCAATTGTCTCTTGGTTTGAGTATCTTGAAAGATGTTGGACTTGAGTTTGAAGATGAGAACTTCATTGAAGAGTGTGGAAGAGGATGATTCCTTGAGCATTGCCATTGCAGCTGAAGCTTGAAGAGCAAAGAAGAACAAATTGATACTTGAAGACCCAATGAAGATTGAATGAAGAGCTGAAGCTTGAAAAAGAATTGAAGGATGAAGTTGACACGTCCAGGTGATTGAAGACTACTCTGAGAAGCTGAAGCTTGTAGGAGAAGAAAACCAAGTTGATACTGGTAAAGCAAAGAGAGCTGAAGCTTGAGAGAACAAGTTAGTGCTTGTGAAGAAGATTCAATTGAGATTGAGTGTAGAGCTGAGGCTTGAGGAATAAAGGATAAGTTGACATTTGCACTGATGCATTGAGAGCCTGATGGAATCAATTTGATACTTGCAGTTAGGAGTGAAGCCTGAAGGTGGAATTGACTGGAGAGCTGAAGCTTGGAGAAGAGAGAACAAGTTGATACTTATGTTTGATGGATTGAAACCTTAGAGAAGCAAGTTGATACTTGCTAGTGAAGTTGATAGCCTTGAAGGGTGATTGAAGTCTGAAGACTGGATTGCTGTTAGAAGAGCTGAAGCTTGGACTTGAAAGAGGGGTTGATCTGCTTTCTTTCCTGTCTGTTTTCTTTTCTGTGCTGATGTGCCTTGTTTGACTTGCTTGATGCATTAGAATAAGTTCATATCTAGACTGACTTTAATGTAGGAGCATGATTGCACTAGAGGTTGAGTTGCTCCCTCTGCTTGTATTTTTACTGTATGGCTTTGCTTGCGGGTATTCGGTAGAGCCCAGCTCCCTTGCCCATGTGGTTTGTTTTGCTTGACAGCATTTTATTTTATTTCCTCTGTATGATTGCAGTTATATTTTGCTTAATAGCATTTTATTTTATTCCTCTGTATGATTGCAGTTATATTTTGCTTGATAGCATTTTATTTTATTTATTCTGTATGATTGCAGTTATTCATATCTGGCTTGAGGCTGAGATGAGCTTGTGGAGGCTGCTGCCCCACACACATTTCCTCCCTCACTTGCATTGCATGCACTTTACAGTTGTTTACTGTTTACTGTTTAAGCTGATGCTTTATCTGTTTCTGTTTACCATTGACATGATCCCCTAGGAATCTCACTTCCAATGATAAGGAAGTGATGATAGAACTTTAGGTTGAAACCTATGCATGATAACTTCTAGGAGTTCCCTGTTTCAAACCTCAACTATAGGATGAATTCTTGGCATGACAACATTAGGACTTGATAGTCTCCCCTTAGTTGAGCCTCTCTCTTCTTATCTCAAAATAGCTTAAGATACAGTAATCATGAATGATTTCTTTCGTACGTTACGAGCCTTAAGCTATCTGAGAAAGGATTGTTGGAGAGTTTCTTTCCAACAGTCTGGATGTTTAGTATGGTACCCCTTGGGTGACATGCGACGCATTCACTCTCAGGTCATAGTCTCTAGTGCGATACTAGTTGCAAACAAACATAAAAAACAGTTCTTTCGTAAAAGACAGAAAATAAACTTCAAACCTTTTTGCCCCGTGGGCCCATAATTCAAAGGAAAGCTTTTCTGAAGAAAAGAGTGTCGTTAAACTTCAGCGCCACCGCAAACAGGCTTTGTCCCTAACTACTTGAACTGCTGTTTAACCCTACTCGATAAAACAGATGAATCTGAAATCCCGTAAGCCGTATTATCCCGAACTACGTAAGCTCTGATCTCTCATATCTGTTGAGAATACATAGGCACAATACTGATGTATTGGCGAGCCACCTTCCCCGTAACACATTGTAGGTCGAACTACGTTGACTCTGATTTCTCATTCTCTGATGAGAATACGTAGGCATAAAGTGCGACGCTTTGCCGAGTCATTTTCTTTTTAAGCCAGCCTTGATAGGTAGATAGATAAACCAACTCGTCCAGTAAACACAACAAGCGTGGATCCCGTCGAGTACGACGGACGTGAGGGGTGCTAATACCTTCCCCTTGCGTAACCGACTCCTGAACCCAGACAATGGTTGCGACGACCTTGTCTTATACCTATTCGTAAGGTTTTTCCGATCGTTTCCTTTCCCGTTCTAAGGGATAAATAACGAAAGGTGGCGACTCTTCTGTTTTGCCGGCACCTTATTTTCGCAGAAGCGACATGTCCGAGGGAGTTGTCAGGAACATCCGGATAGGGGCTGCGCTGCAAAGCGACATCAAGCAAGGTCTGATTGAGATGTTGCAAGAGTACAATGATATCTTTGCTTGGTCGTACGAGGATATGCCAGGATTGGATACTGACATGGTTGTTCATCGTCTGCCATTGCGAGAAGAATGTCCGCCTGTTAAACAAAAACTCAGAAGAACCAGACCAGATATGTTTGTGAAGATTAAGGAGGAAGTTCAAAAACAGTGGGATGCTGGGTTCCTTGCTGTTACAACTTATCCATCATGGGTCGCCAATATAGTACCGGTACCAAAGAAAGACGGTAACTTGCGGATGTGCGTAGACTATCGTGATTTGAATAAGGCGAGCCCAAACGACGACTTTTCTCTTCCTCATATCGATGTGTTAGTCGATAACACTGCTCAATTCTCCATGTTTTCCTTCATGGATGGCTTCTCAGGTTATAATTAGATAAAAATGGCGCCATAAGACATGGAGAAAACAACCTTCATTACTCCATGGGGAACATTTTGCTACAAAGTGATGCCCTTTGGTTTGAAGAACACTGGGGTAACATATCAACGTGCTATGATGACGCTCTTTCATGACATGATGCATAAAGAGATCGAGGTTTATGTTGATGATATGATTGCCAAATCCCAGACGGAGGAAGAACATTTGGTTAATCTGCTGAAATTGTTCAAGAGGCTTAGGAAATTCAGGCCGAGGCTGAATCCTAACAAGTGCACCTTCGGGGTGAGATCCGGTAAACTATTGGGGTTTATTGTGAGCGAAAAAGGAATTGAGGTTGATCCTGCTAAGATAAAAGAAATACAAGAAATGCCATCGCCTAAAACAGAAAAATAAGTGTGTGGGTTTTTAGGGAGGTTGAACTACATTGCTCGGTTCATATCTCACCTAACCGCTACATGCGAGCCATTATTCAGATTGTTGAAAAATATCAGGATGTGACCTGGAATGAAGATTGTCAAAGGGCGTTTGAAAAGATAAAAGAATATTTGCAGGAACCTCCAATATTGATACCCCCAGTAGCAAGGAGACCATTGATTATGTATTTGACGGTTCTTGAGGAAAGTATGGGTTGTGTTCTCGGTCAACATGACGAGACCGGACGTAAAGAGCATGCGATTTACTACTTGAGTAAAAAGTTCAAAGATTGTGAATCCCGTTACTCAATGCTTGAAAAGACGTGTTGCGCGCTAGCCTGGGCTGCCAAACGTTTGAGACAATACATGTTAAACCATACAACCATGCTAATTTCAAAGATGGATCCGATCAAATACGTATTTGAAAAGCAAGCACTCTCTGGGAGGATTGCTCGATGGCAGATGGTGCTGACAGAATATGATATTCAATATGTTTCTCAAAAGGCTATCAAAGGTAGTGTTCTGTTAGAGTACCTAGCGGAGCAGCCGATTGAAGATTACCAACCAATGAGGTTTAATTTTCCTGACGAGTATATCATGTACTTAAAAATGAAAGATTGTGATGAGCCGTTGCCGGATGAAGGTCCAAAGTTGGGTTCCAAATGGAAATTGATATTTGATGGCGCTGTTAACTCCTACGATAGTGGAATAGGGGCAATTATCACTACTCCTCAAGGGACGCACATTCCCTTTACTGCCAGATTGACCTTTCTAGTTACCAATAATGAGGCTGAATATGAGGCGTGCATCATGGGTCTTGAGGAGGCTATTGATTTGAGAATCAAATATCTTTATGTATACGGGGACTCTGCTCTAGTGGTCAACCAAATTAAAGGAGAGTGGGAGACTCGTCAGTCCAATCTGATACCCTATATGAATTATGCAAGGAGATTGTTGCCTTTCTTTGACAAAGTAGAATTGCATCGTGTGCAACGAGCATAAAATCAGATCGCTGACGCTCTTGCGACGTTGTCTTCAATGTATAAAGTTAACTTCTGGAATGAGGCTCCCAGGATTGTTATCTCTCGCCTTGATAGGCTCGCCTTCATATTCGCCATTGAGGAAGCATCCGATGGCAAGCCGTGGTATTTTGATATCCAGCATTTCCTGAAGACCAAAGAGTATCCGGCTGGGGTGTCCAGTCGAGATCAGAAGACTCTTAGGAGATTGGCTGGCAATTTTTATTTGAATCCAGATGGCGTCCTGTACAAGAGAAACCACGACTTGGTGTTGTTGCGATGTGTGGACGAGAAAGAGGCTAAGTTGCTCATGGAAGAGATCCATGAAGGTACATTTGGCACGCATGCCGGCGGACATGCAATGACGAGAAAACTGTTGCGGGCAGGTTACTATTGGCTAACGATGGAAACAGATTGTTTCAAGTTCGCGAAGCGGTGTCATAAATGTCATATTTATGCGGACAAAATTCATGTGCCTCCGAGCCCTTTGAACGTTATGTCATCACCGTGGCCTTTCTCGATGTGGGGAATTGATATGATCGGCAAGATTGAGCCCACGGCATCAAACGGACACCGGTTCCTTTTGGTAGCTATTGATTATTTTACCAAGTGGGTGGAAGCAGCGTCATATGCTAATGTCACCAAACAAGTGGTAGCCAGATTTATCAAAAGAGATATTATTTGCAGATATGGAATCCCGAAGCGGATTATCACCGACAACGGCTCAAACTTGAATAATAAGATGATGAAAGAGATGTGTCAGAATTTCAAGATCGAGCATCACAACTCTTCTCCTTATTGCCCCAAGATGAATGGTGCTGTTGAAGCGCCCAATAAGAACATAAAGAAGATCGTTCAAAAGATGGTTGTGACCTACAAGGACTGGCATGAGATGTTGCCTTTTGCTTTGCACGGTTATCGTACGACGATACGCACATCAATCGGGGCAACCCCTTTCTCATTGGTGTATGGCATGGAGGCAGTGTTACCATTGGAGGTTGAGATTCCTTCTTTGAGGGTTTTACGCGATGTTCAACTTGATGAGGCAGAATGGGTAAAAGATAGACTGAGCCAGCTCAGTTTAATGGATGAGAAGAGACTGGCTTCTCTCGCATATGGTCGGTTGTATCAGAGCCGGATGAAGAAGGCTTACGATAAGAAGGTATGTCCTCGAAGCTTTCAGACGGGCGATCTTGTGCTGAAAAAGATTCTCCCACCACAATCAGATCACAAGGGCAAATGGACTCCCAACTATGAAGGTCCATATGTCGTCAGAAAGGTTTTCTCTGGAGGAGCTTTGTTGTTGTCCACCATGGATGGTGAGGACTTTACGTCTCCTGTGAATTCGGACGCAGTTAAAAAATACTTTGCTTAAAGTGACCCGCTGGACAGAAAAAGAGAGTCCAGGAAAAAATGGGGCATCCCGGCGAACCGTAAAAAAAGGATAAAAGGTTCGGGCAAAAGTTAGGGATAAAATTGAAAAAATGTACACCCGCGAAGTTGAAAACCTGAAAAGGGCAACCTCGGCAAAAAAAGGTATCCCGGTGAATTAAAAACCCGCAAAGGGCGATTCACGCAAAAGTTAGGGATTGGCAAAAGCAAATGACTGCGGTTCGAGTTCGATACTGCATTACTTAATGGTTTGGGAATACCTTAGGATAATGTATCCAAGACAATCTCTTCCGAAGATCGAGTACCGGGAAAGCGCCAGAGTCGGGCGAGTCATAGGAGAATCAGCTCATGGTGTTTGTCTGTACCACGTTGCCGACATGTATATAAAATTTGTTTGGTATCTTTCTTTGTGCTTCTTGTGCATATGTTGTATTTTGCTTGTGCGTAACTTCCTCTTTTCAGGAGTTACATCCAGTGTACAAAGCTTTGCCTATTTACATGCCCGTTCAATAAAGCATGTTATTCAGTACTTGATGCTTGTTCTTTACTGTTTTGTTTGTGAAAAACGCCGATGTTTTTGATGAACTGGCACTTGCATAAACTTGCTGGCCCTTGCCAATAATTGCTAAAATTTCGAATTGACTGAATGAACGTCACAGATATTAATTCGGATAGATTTTGTTGTGTAGATTTGTGTTGTCTTGTTTGTGTTTTGCAGGGTCCTTACCTTTGAAACAAACGGTCAGGAATTGTATTCCCCAGCCAAAGTCTCTTGACGTAGGGCCTGACTTCAGTTGATGTCGTTCCTTAACAAGTCGTATCTTATCCCCAGAAAGTGGAGACGGCGCTTATTCCTACCAGATGTGGAATTGTCCTCCCCGAGAGGGTATCACCAGGAATGTCGCCTGAAGAGTATCCTCATGGAAGTTGTCCATAGGATATCCCCAGCAGGTCAAAATCAATATCCCCGGCAGAGGACGCCCCCAGAGGATGGTTATTCACTTTCCCTGTAGGTTTTTCTCATCCTTTCGGCAGGAGGGTTATCCTCAGCAGAGTTTGTAGCTTCGAGTTTGTGGACTGTGTCCCGGCAATGTATTTCTTCCCCAGAAGGGTCTGATCTTTCCCCAGCAGAATTGGTCGTTGCCTCCGGCATTTATTTTTCTAGAATACTTTGTGATACCCGTTTGTCCCCAGAGGATTCAACTTTGTCTTTAGCATTTATTTTGCTGAAGTGCCTCTCGACATTAGCATTTGCATATATCATTATATTGGCATCTACCCTCACACGTAGCATTTCTGTGTCGGATGGAGCATTACGCCGTTGTCAAACATACGCATTTTGAAACATAAGCCAGGTTGGTTAACCTTTTGTTTTCAAGTGTTGTTTTCCTTGCAGGTGGAGGGAGCTCTTGCTCAGATTAATTACCAGATAAGTAAGGTCTCAGCGTGAGACGTGTAATGATAATGTTCGTTTAGTCATTACTCCCCACAGAGTGACTTGGATTAGTTTCTCTTACCCCTCCAGCGGAGTATTTCTTCAAAATTGTTGTTATGTCAGTATCAAAAGATTTCATGAATTAATTTTTGGAAGTTACCGCCTATATCAAAGTAGGTGTCTGGCAGTTTGAGTTCAGAAAATCCCCAGTAGAGTCCTTCTCAGATTTGCTGCCATGTCCGCGCTAAAAGTTTGAAGATTGGACCAGTATTTTGTTACCCATTTGATTGATGGAGTTAGCTACTGCAAAGATAGGCAGAGAAACTGTACCCAGGTTATTTTCCTGTATTGGACAGAGTTATTTCTCGTAGTGGTGACGGAGTTATTTCCTTGTTGTTGGAAAGAGTTATTTCCCGTAGTGTTGATGGAGTTATTTTCCTGTTGTTGGTCAGAGTTATTTCCCGTAGTGGTGACAGAGTTATTTCCCTGTTGTTGGACAGAGTTATTTCCCGTAGTGGTGACGGAGTTATTTTCCTGTTGTTGGGCAGAATTATTTCCCGTAGTGGTGACGGAGTTATTTTCCTGTTGTTGGGCAGAGTTATTTCTCGTAGTGGTGACGGAGTTATTTCCCTGTTGTTGGACAGAGTTATTTCCCGTAGTGGTGACGGAGTTATTTCCCTGTTGTTGGACAGAGTTATTTCCCGTAGTGGTGACAGAGTTATTTTCCTGTATTTGGCAGAGTTATTTTCCTGAATCGTTGGCAGAGTTATTTCCCGTAGTGGTGACGGAGTTAGTTCCTGTGTGTTGGCAGAGTTACTTCTTATTTAGTGATAAAACTATTTCCTCGGTGGAAGTCGCCAAATTTACTCCCTGTGTTGTTGGCAGAGTTATTTCCCCAGTAAAAGCGTCAGAAAAGATTGTTACCTGTAATTGACAGTGATTCACACTTATGTTGATAGTGATTGCTACTCGTGTGGACGGAGTTATTATCCGTGATTGATAGATAATCCCCAGTGGAGTTGTTACCTGTGACTAACAGAGATCGTTATTCCAATTAAAAACGGAATTGTACCCATGTGGATGGAGTCCCCCCTCGTGTTGACGAAGTTTAGTCCCGTTGTGGACGAAATTGTTTCTCGTACAGTTAATTCGATGCTTGTGGCGTCACACAGGGAGTTAACGCTGAGATCAAAAGTTTTATTAGAAGATTGATCAGTTGTTTCCGTAACAACTGGGTTCAGCACAACGAATGTTGTTCGCTAAAGAGTGTTTTGCAGTTCATGTCTGCAGTTGGCAAATTTCCGGGTTTCTTGGTATTCAACCGTCTTTTACCTCGATTGTTTGAAGGTCGTTCGCTCTTCACCCAGTCGGGTCCAAGCCGTTTGAATAGGGGCAGTTGTTGCACCCCAATATTTGCTCAACATCTTTTACCTGGTTTATGTTTTATTGCATTATCATTTGCATAGTTCTATCATTTGCATATCATGGCATATCATTCATCAAATAGGAGATCGAGTATGATTATTATCAAGAAAATCCTAGCAAGAAATCTTATCCAAGCTTGAGAGGTAATCCAAGTCATCAAGAAGTGGTGGGAGGTCTTGATCAGCTGAGGACCATCAATGGGATGTGGAGCATGAGGTGTGAATATGACATGTGTATAGAGCTCATGGAGTGATTAGAGGGCCATGTTGGAGCTAAATCAAGTTATTGTGTCAAATGTAAGAGCCATAGTTGAAGTGCAAACAATTAGGGTTTCATCTAGATCAACCCTAAGTCAATTGTCCAATTGAAAAGCATTCAACCCTAATTTGAGGTCATGGATTTCATGGAATGATGTGATAATACATTTGTGGTGTTGTGCCAAATTCAAATCAAGAAGAAGCAAGAATGTGGGAAGTTGCTAAATTAGGGTTTCAGTGCAAATTACCCTGTTTAGTGCCTAACTTCAAGGCCACATAAGTCAAGATAAAAGTTTCAAATGGATCTTTGTCCAACATGGAACTTGTAGAGCATCTCAATACCTTTAATTTGAGTACTAGAAGTCCTCCATTCGATTTGTAGAACTCAAGTTATGGTCCAGACAAGTTACAAGTCCTCAGATGCTTCTGAAACTTGTCTATGAAAATCATCTAACCTCAATGTTATTTTTGACCTAGAAGGAGGTTTCACCTGAACTATTGGCCAACATGAAAGTTGTTCCTCATGATCGTAGCTTTCGAGATTGTACTAGAAGTCATCCATATGATTTGTAGAACTCAAGTTATGAGGTTTACAAGTCAGGGGTATTTTGGGAAAGTGAGATTATAGGTCATTTTCAAGCATGGGCCAAAATCTCCAACTTGCAAGCTTCAAATGAAAAATTGATCAACACGAAAGTTGCTTGGAATGATGTTTTTAGTGCAACCAAGTGGTCATGAGAGTTTGTTTTGGCTCATATCAAAAAGACATTTGAAACGGCTTGAAAATGAAGAATTTTCAAATATGAAAAGGAGGGAAAATGGGATTTTGTGTTACAAAACCAAAACCAAGCAAATAAGTACATTTTTTGATTTGAAATTTCATTCTAAGATCATTAGAAATAGCAGAATTTGGAGTTTAGTTCAAGTTTTGAGAGATAGCATATGGTTACTTCACTTGTAAGTTACATATGCAAAATCAAGGTACAAAGCAATTCAGGCCAGTTTCCCCATCCAAACTCATTCTAAATGACATGTGCAAGGTGTTAGAAACTTCTAGAACCAATGCCAAGCTTTCAATGCACGACTGTCATATTGAATTTTGAAGGAAAAATCAGAAAATGCAAATCACTGTTTTGGGCTTCAACTTGGATCCAAAGGCCCATGAAACTCTTCTATATATTCATTAGAGTGAGTTCAGATCAATTTTGAGCATCATTTCGCGCCAGAGCAAGCAAGAGTAAGAAAATTTTCTCAACTGCAAGTTGAAATCGAATTCTCAGATTCAGACCAATTCAAGTCAAATTGAGGTGTGCGATCTCTTCCTTGTGGATCATTGAAGCTATCTGGAGCATTTGGAAGCAAGCCACGAGCTTTAAGCACCTCTGTTTCAAGATCTATACCAGGTTTGCATCTCTTAAAATTCAGCATGATTTAGCATGATTCAGTTAGTTTTGAACTTGTGGTTAGGATCTAGACATGACATAGATCGTTTTAGGCTTGATTTGAACTCAATTGGTGATGATTGAAGATGACATAGCTGATCTGTTTGGACTTGAATCTCTTGATTCATAAGGTTTCAATGTTAGTTGATTAGATCAGGTTGATGTACGCAATGAGATGAAGAGATCTATACCATTAATTTTGATTTTAGTGAGAGTTGTTGATGATGCTATTTCTGAAACTTGAATCGTGTTTGACTTTGTGTTGAGAATTAGAGCATTTTGATGATGGATTTGGAATGTACATGAAAAACTGAGTGGATTTGGTATTTTGTTTGTCATTTTTGGTTGCTTGAACCTGGACCTTCGCCGGAGAAGATGACCGGAGTCTTCTCCGTCCACCACCAACCACCAGCCTGAATCTCCACCTGGCCTGCCTGAGACTTGGAGAAGATGATGTTTGGACCACAGGATCTTGCCTTGACCTTTGACTCCAGCACAGATCCAACGCCTGTGTTTTAATCTGAGGAGAGGAAATTTTAATTCAAAATGCTGCGTTTAAATAAATGAGGTGGCAAGCTCTGGCGCGTTGGATGGATTGACTTGTTGACTGATCCAATGGCTTTTGTTTTATCTCAGTTTTAATTCATTTTTATTTCATTTTGTTTTATTTTAATTATTTGTTGATTCCAAAAATCATATTAATTCCAATTTTGATCAGAAAATCATTTTAAAAATATCCTCATGATCCTTATGGAATTTGTGATTTTCTGGGATTAACAAAACACAATTTCATGCATTTTTCAATTTTTATTTGATTTTTCACATTTTATTTTGTTCTTTATTTTTGCATAATTTGTTATCTGTTTTGTTGAATTTAGTTCTCCCAATTGGTTTATAGTTTGGCCTTGATTTTTTAATATGTATTAGGGTATACATGTATGTTCCCTTAGAATTTTTCTTGTATTTTTAGAACAATATTAGGATCTGTTTTAGGTATTGAGATTAGGACCCACCCAAACTTGTGGATCCCCTTGACCTATCTCATTGTAGGAATTGTTTAGATAACTTAGAAGTTTATTTAGGCTTCAATCTTTTTACATTAGGTTGTTCAAATATGCATGTTCCCCTAGGAATTTTATTAGAATTTTGCAACTTGATTTTCTATTTTTGTTTTCTTTTGCAAATGGCTTGTGTTTATGAATTCCTCTCTTGAGTGCTTTGTTTTGTTTGGCCTGGTTGGCTACCTTAAAGTTGGTTTAAGCTTGAGTTCTTTTTGGTGGGTCTTCTAGATTCATTGAAGATACTTGGGATTGAGGATTGGATCTTGGAGTTGAAGGCTTTCCCTCTTGTGGAGCTTTTGTTTAGGAGCTTAGAGAATTAGGGTTTTAGGAAATGCCTTAGACCTAGTTTTGATTCTTTCTTCAAACATAAAGTGCATTGTTTGCCTCTATTCTATCCAATGACACAAATTCCTCCTTGGGAAGCTCCATCTCTCCTTAGGAGGGATGAGTGGTATGCCCAAGTGAGTAGAACTTTGAGGATACCTTTCATTTGCAATGTTGAGTTCTTATTGATTTTCTTTGGTTGTCATTAAGTTCTTTAACATTATAACTTGATCTTGATGATTAATCCTCCTCTTGGAGTGTGCTTGTGGGAGCTTGAAGATTGATTAAGATTGAAGGTAGAAGCTTGTTTGAAGATGAGGGCTTTGCTATCAACTTTGTTGTCCATTCAACTTTGCTGTTTAGAGCTGCTGTTTGCTGTAGGAGTTTGGTACTGCTGCCTGAGCTACCTCCTCTGCGTCTTTTGTTTTTCTCTGTATTTGTCTGTTTAATTATGCTGATTACCTCTAGTTTTGAGGTGGAGCTTGTCTCCTCTTGCCTATTGTTTTCTCTCTTGCCCTCTGGTACTATTGCATAGCATACATGTTTACCGTTTACTGTTTACTGTTTACTGTAATGGCTTGCTGTCTCTTTGCTGTTTATCCCCTAGGATCTCTGATTTCCTCTGTGCAAGAAGGAAATTATGACATACATTAGGTTTGTAAACCATGCATGACAACATTAGGTTAGTTCCCCTTTCAACCATAGTTTTAGGGTCTTTCTCTTCTCATCTCAAAACACTTCAAAAAACACAGTAATAAGGATAACGCGTGCTGTACGCTACGAGCCTTAAGCTATTTGGGAAAAGGTTGCTGGAGGGTCACTCTTCAATAATCTGACTGCTTAGTATGGTACCCTTAGGGTGACATGCGACGTAGTCACTCTCAGATCACAAGTGTTTAGTGCAGTACAAGTTACAAACATCCCAAAAAACAGTTCTTTCGTAAAAGACTCAAACAAAAATTCAAACTCTGTTTTTGTCCTCTTGGACTTTTAATCAGGAAAACCCTTTCATAAGGAGATAAAAAACTGTCAGACAAACTTATGTCCTCCGTAGCCCGAACTACGTTTGCTTTGATCTTTCATGATGTATGAAAGTACGTAGGCATAGGATGCGATATCCTAGCGAGCAACCTTCCCCTCCTTTCCCGTAGGTAGGCGAACTACGTTGACTCTGATTTCTCGTTCCAGACGGGAATACGTAGGCATAAAGTGCGATACTTTGCCGAGTCATTTCTTTTCTTTTTAACCCAGACCTGTAGAGTAGATAGAATTATACACCCTTAGATAGAAAACAAGCGTGGATCCCGTCGAGTACGAAGGACGTGAGGGGTGTTAATACCTTCCCCTTGCGTAACCGACTCCCGAATCCAGGATTTGGTTGCGATGAACATTCCTTTCCCTCTTTGCGTTAGGTTTACTCTGAGCGTTTCCTTTCCCTCTTGTGGGATAAATAACGCACGGTGGCGACTCTTCTGTTTTGCCAGCGCCGATTTTCGCAGTAGCGACACGGGGAACTGGGCTTTTCAATCTTGACTTGCTATTGAACTAGCCATCTTTAGAATTGCTCGTCCAAGTCAATCAGATACTCTTCTGAACCCACATGACTGGATGAAGGGAGATTGTTGATCTGGACACCCTGAGGCGTGACTTAGAACATGTTGGAGTCAATCAGAGTCTGAATCTTACTCTTAAGCACCTTACAATCTTCATTTGAATGCCCTTGTGCCCCAGCATGGTACTCACAGCGGGCGTTGACATCAAAACTTGGCAGATACGGAAAAATCTCCGGGTTAATCTTCTTCGGTACTATCAATTCACCTTTGATCAAATTTGGCAACATTTTACTGTACGACATCGACAACTGAGTGAAATGTCTCTCTGGCTTCCTTGGTCTTCGTCGAGCGTGCTGACGCGACTAATGAAGGTATGACTGTTGACTCTGGAAGGGAACATATATCTGACACACAGACCCAATAGGTTGCTGACTCTGAACACTCGTAATGTTTGAAAACTGAATCTGAGGTATCGGAGATTCCTGGATCTAATTACTTTCTTTCTCCCATTCTTCCTGTGAACTGACAACCGATTCGCCTTCATAAATTGAGGTATTTGAGATGTCTCGAATCTTTCCACTCTTGAGTCCACTCTCAATATGTTCCCCCATTATCATCAAGTCAGAAAAGTTTGACGCTCCACTACCAATCATCTTATCAAAGTAATGGCCTTGCAAAGTACCCATGAATAGGTCAATCAATTCTCTGTCCAGAAGTGGTGGTTGAACACGAGAAGCTAACTCTCTCTATCTCTTAACATATGCTCTGAAGGATTCATTGTCCGCTTGAGATAATTCTTGCAATTGCATGCGACTGAGAGCCATGTCGAGATTGTAATTGTACTGCTTTACAAAGGCATTGGCTAAATCTGACCATGATCGGATGCAACCCCTTTCCAACTGCATGTACCAACCCAACGATGCTCCACTCAGACTGTCCTGGAAACAGTGAATCATAAGCTTGTCATTATAGACATATGAGGCCATTCTTCTGCAAAATATAACCAGATGCTGCTTCGGACAGCTATCCCCTTTATACTTTTCAAATTTTGGCGTCTTAAACTTCAGAGGCATTACAAGACCTGACACTGAACACATGCTTGAAGCATTCAGAGTATCACAACCCATTAGAGCGTCAAGCTTTTCCTCCAACAGATGACATCTTCTCATAAATTCAACAGTCTGCGACTTCTTAGGATTAATCTGTGGAACAACCCTTTGAGAATCTGGCACAAACAAAATGAAGCTCTGATAGTCTGAATCATTAAGAGAAGATGAATCTCTATCTCGGACAATAGTATGTTCTTGATCTCCAACCGGAATCTGCACAGGCTGAGCTTGAGCAACATTGCTCAATAGAGTCCTCTGAATATTGGCCTCTCCTCTGGTCATAACTTTCATGGCTTCCATGAGCTGATCCAACTGATTCTTCATTAAATCAAACTCTTCCCTTGTTCTTCTAAAAGCTAATTCAAGTCTAATGCGAATGTCGGGAAATCAACTGCGGGTTGTACAAAAGACGAGTGAGCTTTCTGTTTTCGGCCGAGGATGGAAATGTGATCGTGACTTTCTATGTCTAATACAACCTAACTGCAAGTGCACAGTCTATCGCGTAGTAATAATAGATATCGATCCCACAGGGACTCGTAATCAAACTAGTGTTCTCGGGAGTTACTATGTTTAGCTAGGTAGAATATGTTTAAGGGAATGAGATTGCCACTAAAAGGGAACTAAGAATACTATTTATATTTTAAATGATTGAATCGATACGTAGTAATTAGGTTCTTCAGGGATTTGATAAGTTACTGGTGTATGAAATAATTTTCAAAGTTTATTTAAGCAGAAAATGGTGATTTGAAGACTCTCACCTCACGATGTTTATTGACGCTAATCATAATCCTAAGGGCCAAACGTACACTTTCGTATCCCGTTCGGGGTTAAAATTACTTTTTGGAAATCTCTAAGTTCTAATTCATTTTAAAGTGCTTTCACTGTTATTAAAATGAATGACTAGTGTTTACTATCTGACCTTACCGCAGCTTTCGCTTGTTGGTTCATATCTTAATTAATTTCCCACTTTCATGGCAAAACTACTTTTAAATAAGTTCTCGCTTTCGCGACGAAGTTTATTTAGTAAATCAATTTTAAACACTCAGACCATAAGTTACTTTTGAAAAGAAGGTTTTTCAACCAGTTGTTATCAAATCCCATTCGAATTATTCCTACATATCGATTACCTAAGTTTAGCTAGACATGAATTTGGGAAAGATAAAATATAAATAAAAACAATAAATAATGATTTGCATTATAATAAAACTGGAATCGATTAAAATGAGAAACCTGTAAATATTCCAATTGGCCTTTGGGCAGATCCTCCACAGATGTTGGCAGGATTCTGATCTCTAATGCCAAATTGATCGTACAGTACAAGTAGAAATTACAGAAGAATGAAAAATGGAATACAGGAAAGGTAAAGAGAAACAAATAAGAATATTGCTGGAAAATATGCTCTGGAAAATAAATTTGGCAGCACTTCGTTGTATGAATGCAGCACACCTTCTGAGGTCCCTTTCTTGCCTTTTTATAGAAGTGGAATTCCAACGGTTATCCTTGGAGATGATGGACTTTGAGGCAGATAATTTAGGGAGTCATGGTCCACTCTATGGGAATTGGAACTGATTCTTTAACGTGTAATTGAAGTGGGGCGTTTTTGCCTGCATGACGGTCGTCACAAGGTGTGACGGTCGTCACCCGTGTGACGCTCGTCATGTAGCTGTGACGGTCGTCACATCAGCAAAAACAGCTTCCTGCGCTTTTCATTGTGTTTTCACTCCTTTTCCGTCCATATTTCATCTGAGATTGCTTCTTTTCTTCATGTTGCCTTGTTTAGACGTGATCGTTGAATACCTACAAAACATCAGACAAATAACGCAGAAATAACCCGAAATCGGATCGAAAATGGTTAAACTTCAGTTGAATTATGCATAAAAATATCTATATGATTTCGTGTTATCAAACTCCCCTAAGCTTGAATCTTTGCTTGTCCTCAAGTAAAACATGGAAAAGTCGGCAAGCGCGAGGCAGCTTCTTCGTTCGCAGAGTTTGGAAAAACCGGGATTCTTGGTAGGAACAAGACGAGTATCATGACGACACTGGACTACAAGTCTTCGGAGGTCTCCTTTTTATGCAAATCGGTCCCAGTCATGCTACTGTAGCTTGGTGTCAAGGTTCTCGCGGCAAGTTCACCCTGTTTGTTCTAGCGCAATCACATTAAGCCCGTTGTCCGTACACTTTCATGGCAAGTCGACCTGTTAGTGAATATGATCTCATTTCTGTTTTTGATCTTCTTCATTGATCATAAGCTTATGTCATTGATTTTTCAATGAGTTTTTTGTGCCGTTGGGCTAAATGCTCGGGTGAGGAGCACCTAACTTAGAAGGAAACGTGTCTTATATTTTTGGGCTATTTAGCTCTCTTTTCATGATTTTTCATCTTTTTGGAGATCATACACTTATTTGCATCGGTCGCTCGCTTAGAAGTGTTTTAGGATGGTGCTGACTGCTAGTATAAACTACTTGGGGTTGAGTTTGCGTAGACACTTGAGACTTCGGTACATGTAGGTAGTGAAACCGACTCGCATAAACTAGAGATCTAAGGTGTTTGGACGATACTGGTTTTGTTAGAACTGTCGTTTCCTCGGAGTTTCAAAACTTGTTTTGAACTCAGGTGCATTCTCGTGGTGCTTTTGCTTTTGAGGAACGAGCGAAAGTTTTTGTTTACGTTGAATAATGTGGGGATTGTTTGCGTAACGGGAAAAATATATAGACGAGCTTTATTTGCTAAAAATAGGAAGTGTTAAAATAGAAATTACGAAAATTCAAAGTGCAGTGAAATGAAAATAAAGGGAAGTGAAAATAAAGGAAATAAAGGAAATTCAGAGTACAGTGGAATGGAAATAAAGGCTCCGCTCCCACACTATCTCGATCAGTGTCCTCACTGATTCTTGAAGCATGCGAGAGGGAGATACAACTGAAAATGAAAATACAAATAACTGAAATATAGTAAACAATGAAGGAAAAAAATGGAAATCTAGTCACGGCCTCTGTCACGTCCGCGCTGGCGTCCTCTGGCTCTGGCAAGGGCTACTCTGTCCTCATAGCACATAGCTCTGGTGTGGTAGACGGTGTCTCGGAGTCCTTCGACCTGCAAGGTCAGATTCGCTAGGCTCTCAGTGATAGTAGCTTGGCCGGTGTGAAGTTGTTGCTTTTGAGTCCGGTGCCAAGCTTCGAACTGGTCAGCTCGCTGATTCTGCTGCTGCAGCATCGCGAGTATCTGTGCCTGCTGGTCTAGGGAGCGGCGGAGGTCCTCTTCTGTGTAGTCTGGCACGGGATGATATCGGCGGCGGCGAGAGGATGAACCTACGGGATGAGGAGGCTGCGATGCCTCTGGCTGCTCGGACCTGTCCCACTCAGCTTGGATTTCATCGTCAGAACCGTGAGTGTGGTCCTGAGTAGGAGCAGCGGCAGCAGGAGGGGCAGTGAGGTCGAACAACCAGTTGGTACGGTCCTCTGGGTGTGTGCGGGTGCGGGACGGAAGGATGATGCTTCAGACGATCTTGCCATGCACAACCGGATGGTATTTGCCGTCAGCTCGGGAGCGGATAAGATGAGAGGCTCTGCAGTGGTCGGTGTCAAGGAACACCGAGGGGATGGACTGGAGGTGCTGGAGGCGGTCGCTAAGGTTCAGCCCAAGTGCAATAGCAGTGACAATTCCGCCAAACTAGAATGGCTTCGAGCCACGGTTGCAGTTGGCCTGAATATGAGCTAGCAGAAACGGAGCAGCGTTGACAGGTTCATTGTTGAAGACGCAATGGAGAAAGAAGAGCTCTTTCGAGTTCACTTTGTGGTTGCTGTCTCTGGCAAAGATAGTGTTGCTCAACGCTCTGTGAAAGTACCGGATGGTTGGGTTATGGATATGAGTGGCGTGCAGGGAGTCCCAACCATCGGCATTGAGGCCGGTCAACTAATACCAAAGCACGGAAGCTTCGTGCTGGAACTGATCGGTGATACGGCGGTGAATGTTGTCGCCGCGAGGTAGCTGTAGGATGCTGGCAATCTGATTTTGGTTCACCTGATAGTTGGTGCCAAACATCCGGAAGCATGCGGCACCTGAGTGCTGGTTAAGTTCGCCGCTGGATGTGGCGTAAGTGAACGAACTCAAGAACTCAAGAGTGAGTTATTCGTATGTTGGCTATGGGTTGGTGCAGAGGTGCCAGATGCCTGCCCTTTGAAGCATCCAGGTTACGCCTTCAAGGAGTCCGAGCTCCGTAAGCGATGGAAGGTGCGGATAATGAGTCGGCTGGAGCGACCTCTGATGAAATGCGATGTAGTTTGCTCGTTGTCTTTCGCCTAAGTCTCCTTCACTGAAGGTAATGTTGCTGACATCTAGGGTTTCTGCATTCCTTGCCATTGTTGGAAGATGGAGAGGTTTCTGAGGATTGGGGTTTTTCTGCAGAGAGGGAAGAACTGACAGAAGTGTGGTTTGGAGGTTGAATTTGGAGTTGAAATTTATAGTTCAATGTGGGAAGGACGAAAATCCGTAGTGGGGTAGGAGTTAGGATGATTGGAAGTGATAATGGGGGGAAGTGGAAGAGAACACGAACCCTGTTTTATCAGATATCAGTTTTTGACTGCGTGACGATCGTCACGTAGGTGTGACGGTCGTCACCTGCGTGACGCTCGTCAGGGTCCTGTGACGGTCGTCACAGCAGCAAAATCTGCAGAACGCAGAATTTTGCTTTGAGGGCGTCCTCGTAGTGACTTTAAGGCTTAGTAATGATACTACAATATAATTGAATAGCCAACAAACAACGGATAATGCGAAAATAGAATAATTGCATAAAAACTAGAATTGAAATAACATAAAATTGAAACGGTTGTATGTAGTACATAAAGAAAACTAACAATGCGAAAAATCCAAATGATTAAATGAAACTAACTAGACTAGACTAAACTGAAACTACTGCTAAGAACTAGTAACTAATCTTTTCGTGCCTTCAACTCATCGAATTTCCGTGAATAGTAGTCGAGTTCGTCGCAGACTAAACCCATGAAGCCTACCAGTTTGCTGTGCATGCTTGCGATGTCAGCTTTTACATTAGTCACAGCTGTATCAACGTCGTCCAATCTGAGTAACACGGCATCCATTTTGTCGGTGGTCTCCTCAGGGATAGGCTCAGGATAAGTGTTGTAGTGCGGAGGAGTCGTAGGGTCTACTTCAGTTTCAGATACAACATCCTCATAGTACATATAGTCGTGTGCCTCAGAGATGTGGTCACTGTCATACATATAGTTCTGTGGTGTTGACTATGGTGAAGGAGGTCCCATAGGCTCATCCAATTCATAGAGCCAGTTGTCCTTGTTGTGGATACTTGTCATCAGATGATCAGGCAGTGTGAATAGCTGTACTGGTTTTTCGTTAACGAGATACTCATACGGTCCAGGTCCCATAGTTCCTAAGATGCGCCTGTTAAAGCAGAATTGTATGTTCATGGGTCGGATGGTGCCAAAACGAGTGCTGGCATTTAAGTGGAATCTAAGGTCAAGCTCGTGGGCAATCATTGTTACTAGGCCTCCTATAAGAATAGGTGTCTGAGGTTCCAGCGTGAGGCGTTTGAAAGATCTCATCATGAAAGGCACTGCATTTACTGTCCGTCCCTGAGAAGCACAGAACATGATGAATAACTCCTCTTTAGATACTGCAGTAATATTTTCTTCTTTTCCAAACAAGGTGTGAGCTAGTATCTTATGGAAGTATCTGAAGGCTGGGTTATGAATGTCATCATTATACATTCTGTCTGGTTCAGGGTGATAGTCGCCTGTGATTCTACCCCAGAATTGATCGAGTTGAAAATCAATATCGTCATCTTCTGCACTGATGAACACATGCGGTCCGCTAGGAAATCCTAGGAGGTTCGCTAGTGACATCCGGCTGTGGGTTTGGTCCATTCCAAACAATCGGAAGGTAATCAGCTCTGTGTTGGATCCAAAACCATAGTTGGGTATGTATTTGAAAGAACTAAGGAATTCATAGGTAAGATCCTTATAGGTAGCGAAACGTGTTTTCAGAGCAGTGTTCTCCCAACCCAGTTGATTGAACAGGTATTGAATGCTATCTGTGATCCCTAGTTTATCCATAGTAGCCTTATCATAATACAGCGTTAAGGCGAATTCTCTTTCGGTCAGTGCTGCAAATCTTTCCTTTTGAGCTAGTCCTCGGAAGTGAACCTTTGTGAAGTTGTATTCGGCCATACTCGCAGGTAATTCGGGGAAAACAGAAGGAATGTTTTGAAGGCTTTTAAAAATCCTGAAAAGTTTAAAACAGGAAATTGAAGTCAGGATTTTTAGAAACGAAAGGCGGTAGAAACAAAAGACAAAAGAGAGAAAATAAAATAGAAATAAAAGTATGAAAACAAACGAAAGTAGAAAGTAGTAGTAATTATAAGTTTAGAAATTTTGTTGGATTTTCAAAGTAAAATTTTAAAGAAAAAAGAAATACAATAACGAGGGAAATTGGGTTGCCTCCCAGTAAGCGCTGTTTTTAACGTCTGAAGCCAGACGATAGCTTGGTGAGAAGCTATTCGGGTGTTTGAGCTGGAAGCTCAAGCAAAGCTATACTGCTGACTTGGGGACTGTTGTCGTTCTTATTATAATGTTTTAGACGTTGCTCGTTTACGATGAACGGTGCATTCATCTTATCGGTAATTTCAACAGCTCCACTCTGAAGTGCTTTAGTCACTTCATAAGGTCCAGACCACCTAGATTTTAGTTTACCTGGGAAGAGTTTTAATCTTGAGTTAAATAGCAATATGATGTCTCCCACACTGAATTGTTTCCTGATTGAACGTTTATCATGCCACTTTTTAGTTCGTTCTTTGTAGATACGGGCATTTTCGTAAGCGTCTAATCGAAGTTCTTCCAACTCGTGTAAGTTCAAGATTCGCTTTTCTCCTGCCTCGGTGTAGTTGAAGTTGAGTGTCTTAATGGCCCAGAAGGCCTTATGCTCTAATTCTACAGGGAGATGGCAGGATTTACCGTAAACCAATTTATAGGGCGTAGTACCTATTGGTGTCTTAAATGCGGTCCTATAAGCCCATAAAGCTTCTTGGAGCTTTGACGACCAATCTTTCCTTGAGGTAGCGACGGTCTTTTCCAAGATCTGTTTTATTTCTCTGTTCGAGACTTCTACTTGTCCGCTAGTTTGCGGATGATAAGGCGTAACTACTCGGTGTCGGACCCCATATTTAGAGAGAAGTTTATCGAATATTCGCGATATGAAGTGAGATCCGCCGTCACTAATGACGAGTCTCGGTACACCGAATCTAGGAAAGATTGTGTTTTTGAAGAGTTTGATTACTACTCGTGCGTCGTTTGTTGGAGCAGCTATGGCTTCTATCCATTTAGACACGTAATCGACAGCGACGAGTATGTCGTTATTACCAAAAGAAGGTGGAAAAGGTCCCATGAAATCTATTCCCCAGACGTCGAATATTTCTACCTCTAAGATTCCTTTCTGAGGCATTTCATCGCGTCGTGAGATGTTGCCAGTTCGTTGGCATCGATCGCACTTTTGCACAGCGATGTGAACGTCTTTCCAGAGATTAGGCCAGAATAAGCCGGCTTGGAGAATCTTAGCGCACGTCTTGGATGTACTAGCATGACCACCGTATGGTGCTGAGTGGCATTGGGAAATAATATTTTCTATTTCTTCCTCTGGGACACAGCGACGATATATGTAATCGGCCCCTCTCTTGAAGAGTAGAGGTTCGTCCCAATAATAGTGTTTCAGATCGTGGAAGAATTTCTTCTTTTGCTGATAAGTAAGATCCGGTGGAAGCACGCCCACATCGAGGTAATTAACGATGTCAGCATACCAAGGTAATGTGACTTGGGCATAGACGGCTTCTACGGCTTTTTCGAATTCTGGATCTTCCGAGATTGAATTGGGTGTGTCACTTTCTAATTTGGCTATCAGACGTTCGTACGGGAAATCGTCATTTATCGGTACTGGTTCATGTTTGATGCCTTCTATTCGGGATAAGTGATCTGCAACAACGTTCTCGGTTCCTTTCTTATCTTTGATTTCTAAGTCAAACTCTTGTAATAACAGGATCCATCTCAATAGTCTTGGTTTGGCATCCTTTTTTCTTATTAGGTACCTTATGGCAGCGTGGTCTGTGTATATGATAATTTTTGCTCCTACTAAGTAAGAACGGAATTTTTCAAGCGCAAATATAACTGCTAGAAGTTCCTTTTCTGTGGTAGCGTAGTTTATTTGGGCAGGATCTAAGGTTCTACTGGCATAGTAGATAGCATGGAGTTTCTTGTCCTTCCTTTGTCCTAGAACTGCGCCTACAGCATAATCACTCGCATCGCACATGATTTCGAACGGTAGTCGCCAATCGGGTGGTTGCATGATTGGTGTGGTGATAAGGGCGGATTTCAATGTTTCGAATGCTTTTAGACAGTCGTCGTCGAAGACGAACTCAGCATCTTTCATCAACAGGCCGGTCAGAGGTTTTGTGATTTTCGAAAAAATCTTTTATAAACCTTCTGTAGAAACCGGCATGTCCTAGAAAACTCCGTATTTCTCGTACGGATTTTGGAGGTTGGAGATCTTTTATAATCTCTATTTTAGCTTTGTCTACCTCAATTCCTCTATCTGATATGACGTGTCCTAGAACTATTCCTTGTCGGACCATAAAATGGCATTTCTCCCAATTTAGGACGAGGTTTACTTTTACACAAAGTTCTAGTACCATTTCTAAGTTTTGTAGGCATCCTTCGAAACTTTGTCCACATACCGAGAAATCGTCCATAAATACTTCCATGATGTCGTCTATGAAATCTGCAAAGATTGCCATCATGCATCTTTGGAAGGTTGCTGGAGCATTACAGAGTCCGAATGGCATTCGGCGGTAAGCAAAAGTACCATAAGGACAGGTGAATGTAGTTTTTTCTTGGTCGTCAGGATGGATGGGAATTTGGAAGAATCCTGAGTAACCATCTAGATAGCAAAAATACGAATGTTTGGCTAATCTTTCCAACATTTGGTCTATGAAGGGTAACAGGAAGTGATCTTTGCGTGTAGCCTTGTTAAGCTTTCTATAGTCAATGCACATCCTGCTTCCAGTCACGACTCTTTTTGTTATTGATTCACCTTTTTCGTTTTTAACTACTGTGACTCCTCCTTTCTTTGGTACGACATGAACTGGGCTGACCCATTCACTATCGGAGATCGGATAGATGATTCCTGCATCTAGCAATTTCTTTACTTCATCTCTGACTACAGTGCTCAGGATGGGGTTCAGTCTCCTCTGATGCTCTCGAGAGGTTTTAGAGTTTTCCTCTATTGTAATTCGATGCATACAGATCGAAGGGCTTATACCTTTTAGATCGCTTATGTTATAGCCTAACGCAGTGGGGTACTTCTTTAGGACTTCTAATAGCTTTTCGGTTTCTGGTTGTCCTAAGTCGGCGTTGACTATCACTGGTCTTTTTAGTTCATCGTCTAGAAATTCATATCTAAGGTTTTTGGGTAGTGTTTTAAGTTCTAAAGATGGGTTCTTCGGACCTGGCATATGGTTCGGGGTCAGTGCTAAGCTTTCGCTTAGGCTGTCGTCTTTATACGGTTTACGCCAATTATCGTCTTCAGAAATATCGGGTATTTGAATCTTTATTATTTCTGAATACGTGGTCTCTTCATTTTCAAGTTCTCTTATGCATTCGTCAATTTCGTCCACTAAATAGCAGGTATCGTCTATTGCTGGTGCTTGTAAGAACTTGGTGAGAATGAACTCTATCTTTTCTTCTCCTACTTCGAATGTTAGCCTTCCTTTCTTCACGTCTATAATCGCTCCGGCTGTAGCTAGGAACGGTCTTCCTAGGATAATTGGGGTTACAGTGTCCTCCTTGATGTCCATGATTATGAAGTCGGTTGGAATGTAGAATTGTCATATGCGTACTGGAACGTTTTCTAGTATTCCGACTGGGTATTTTACTGATCTGTCAGCTAATTGTACGGACATTTTGGTTGGTCTGAGGTCTCCCATATTCAGCTTTTTGCATATAGATAAGGGCATAACACTGATACTGGCTCCTAAATCGCATAGAGCTTTGTCTATTACGAACTTTCCTATGACGCAGGGTATGGAGAAACTACCTGGGTCTTTTAATTTAGGAGGCATGCGGTTTTGAATAATAGCGCTACACTCTGCAGTAAGTGTAACTGTTTCATTATCCTCGATCTTTCTTTTATTCGACAGGATTTCTTTGAGAAATTTAGCGTATGACGACATTTGAGTTATCGCTTCTGTAAAAGGAATAGTAATATTCAGCTGTTTAAGGAGCTCTACAAATTTCTTAAACTGTCCTGAAGTTTTGGAGTTTATTAGTCTTTGCGGATAAGGGATAGGTGGTTTATATGGCGCTGGAGGTGCTTGAGTTTTTTCACTTGCGGTATCCTCCTTCTCGTTGTCCTCCTTCTTCTCTAACTCGGATTCCTTTTTTGCTTGTTCAGTTGGTTTTTGTTGCATGGCTGAGTTTTCGGTCCTCGGATCGATCGGTTCGTCCAATTCTTTTCCGCTTCTTAGTATCACAACATTTGCTTGGCCTTTTGGATTCTGTTCGGGTTGTCCAGGAAATGTGCCAGCTGGTGCGGCAGCAGAGGCTTGCTGTTGAGCCACTTGTGATATCTGAGTTTCTAACATTTTGTTGTGGGTGGCTAAAGCGTCTACTTTTCCTGTCAACTGTTTAATTTGCTCGCTAGTGTGTATGTTTTGATTCAGGAATTCTTTGTTTGTTTGAGCTTGAGTAGCTATGAACTTTTCCATCATCAATTCGAGGTTCGATTTCCTAGGTGCATTCTGAGCAGCTGGTTTCTGATATCCTGGCGGAGCAGTAGGCATTTGCAATGCATTTTTGCTTTTGTAAGAAAATTTTGGATGATTTCGCCAACCTGGATTGTAGGTATTTGCGTAGGGATTTCCTTGAGCATAATTTACCTGGTCTGGTGGGATTCCGGCTAGCAATGGGCATTCGGGTGCATTATGAGTGGTGCTTCCGCATAGCTCGCAATTTGGAGTTACTGCAGCGACAGTTGCAGTGGGGTTAACGGTCAGACTATCGATCTTCTGTGCTAGAGCATCTACTTTAGCGTTGAACTTTTCAAGGCTGCTGATCTCGTACATCCCACCTTTCGCTGTGGTTTTCTCAGTTGGAGTGCGTTCACCTCCCCATTGGCAATGGTTTTGTGACATGTTTTCTATCAGTTGATAGGCTTCATCGTATGGCTTATCCATAAGTGCACCACCCGCGGCAGCGTCTATTGTCAATCTAGTATTGTATAGAAGCCCATTATAGAAAGTATGGATTGTCACCCAGTCTTCTAGACCATGGTGAGGACATGTTCTCATCATATCTTTGAATCGTTCCCATGCTTCGTAAAGAGATTCAGTATCTTTCTGTCGAAATCCGTTGATTTGAGCTCTAAGCATGGCAGTTTTGCTTGGCGGAAAATATCTCGCTAAAAAGACGTTCTTCAATTGCTCCCACGTCGTAACGGAGTTGGATGGTAACGATTGCAACCATGTCCACGCTCTGTCTCTAAGAGAGAATGGGAAAAGACGAAGTCTTATCGCGTCTGGAGTTACTCCATTTGCTTTCACTGTGTCTGCGTATTATACAAACTTCGTTTGATGTTCGTTCGGATCCTCAGTTGCGTTTCCTGAGAATTGGTTTTGTTGTACAGCCGACAACAATGATGGTTTCAGCTCAAAATCATTTCGGGTAATAGCTGGGGCAGCAATGCTACTTCTAGGCTCCATCTGAGATGGTGTAGCGTATGCCTTCAGCGGTTTGTTTGGAGGTCCTTCAGCCATCTCTGGTTCTTCTTCTTCTTCTGATTTGGGAATGGGAGTGAGAGGTTCGGGAGTGTTATGTTTGAGTTGTTTGAGTTGGTACTCAATGATTCTACTTCTTAAATGTAAGAAGCGTTCTAATTCTGCGACTGAAGGTTTTACGATATCGCCTTGCGGGCGATTTCTTGGCATACAATCGACAGAACTAGTAAAGGAAAAATGAAGATTGTTAACCTAGTCTATACGGTGTAACAGAAGGTTACACTATTGACTAAACGGGTCCCCGGCAATGGCGCCAAAAACTTGATCGCGACTTTCTATGTCTAATACAACCTAACTGCAAGTGCACAGTCTATCGCGTAGTAATAATAGATATCGATCCCACAGGGACTCGTAATCAAACTAGTGTTCTCAGGAGTTACTATGTTTAGCTAGGTAGAATATGTTTAAGGGAATGAGATTGTCACTAAAAGGAAACTAAGAATACTATTTAGATTTTAAATGATTGAATCGATACGTAGTAATTGGGTTCTTCAGGGATTTGATAAGTTACTGGTGTATGAAATAATTTTCAAAGTTTATTTAAGCAGAAAATGGTGATTTGAAGACTCTCGCCTCACGATGGTTATTGACGCTAATCATAATCCTAAGGGCCAAACGTACACTTTCGTATCCCGTTCGGGGTTAAAATTACTTTCTGGAAATCTCTAAGTTCTAATTCATTTTAAAGTGCTTTCGCTGTTATTAAAATGAATGACTAGTGTTTACTATCTGACCTTACCGCAACTTTCGCTTGTTGGTTCGTATCTTAATTAATTTCCCACTTTCGTGGCAAAACTACTTTTAAATAAGTTCTCGCTTTCGCGACGAAGTTTATTTAGTAAATCAATTTTAAACACTCAGACCATAAGTTACTTTTGAAAAGAAGGTTTTTCAACCAGTTGTTATCAAATCCCATTCGAATTATTACTACATATCGATTACCTAAGTTTAGCTAGACATGAATTTGGGAAAGATAAAATATAAATAAAAACAATAAATAATGATTTGCATTATAATAAAACTGGAATCGATTAAAATGAGAAACCTGTAAATATTCCAATTGGCCTTTGGGCAGATCCTCCACAGATGTTGGCAGGATTCTGATCTCTAATGCCAAATTGATCGTACAGTACAAGTATAAATTACAGAAGAATGAAAAATGGAATACAGGAAAGGTAAAGAGAAACAAATAAGAATATTGCTGGAAAATATGCTCTGGAAAATAAATTTGGCAGCACTTCGTTGTATGAATGCAGCACACCTTCTGAGGTCCCTTTCTTGCCTTTTTATAGAAGTGGAATTCCAACGGTTATCCTTGGAGATGATGGACTTTGAGGCAGATAATTTAGGGAGTCATGGTCCACTCTGTGGGAATTGGAACTGATTCTTTAACGTGTAATTGAAGTGGGGCGTTTTTGCCTGCATGACGGTCGTCACAAGGTGTGACGGTCGTCACCCGTGTGACGCTCGTCATGTAGCTGTGACGGTCGTCACATCAGCAAAAACAGCTTCTTGCGCTTTTCATTGTGTTTTCACTCCTTTTTCGTCCATATTTCATCTGAGATTGCTTCTTTTCATCATGTTGCCTTGTTTAGACGTGATCGTTGAATACCTACAAAACATCAGACAAATAACGCGGAAATAACCCGAAATCGGATCGAAAATGGTTAAACTTCAGTTGAATTATGCATAAAAATATCTATATGATTTCGTGTTATCAAAATGCAAACATGAGATGCAAATGCAATGCAATGCAAGAAGCTGATGCAACAAACACGGGATCAAAACTCCCATAAAGCTCATAATAACTGTGGTACTGCTGACTGAAGAAGTTCATAAGTCCTCTCTGAAGAGAAAACCAGAATACCAGGTTGGTTGAGAGTTAAGGTTTCCTGCATAACCCTCCCACTCACAGGTAAGGACCTAATCTTATAAGGTTCGGCATCCTATGCGGTCGTCAGCGTCACAGACTTTCGAGAAACGATGATACGTTCACCATTTCTGGTTTGGCATCATAGTCTAACGAAGCGGCCTCACTTAGCTGACTCCCAAGTGAACGGTCCCTAGAGTCGACAATCCTCAGATCCAACATCCTCTCAACTGTCCAAAACAGACTGGAAAGGTAGTCATCAAAGAGAATCTCGTCAGAGCGCGGATTTCGTGAAGACTAGTGCAAGCTTCCATACAGGTCCTCACTACTTTCCACTCTAATGCTAGGTATGTACTCAAGCCTGGGTTTTGGATTATCTCTCAAAGGAACAACCACCCAACAGCATAACAGTAACAGTATAATAGTAAAGTGAGGAAAATGTAAATACAACAATATACAAAATACAACACACAAATATATACACATCCAAATACAAGCAAACAAACGCTAGGATTGACTCGCATAGGGGATGGGAATCTTCCCCAGCAGAGTAACTAGTTGTCACATCGCTGCGAAGAGGGGCCGACAAAGACAGAAGAGTCGTCACCGTTCGTTATTTATCCCAAAGAGAGGGAAAGGAAACGATCAGAGAGAACCTAAGAAAAAGGGAGAAGACAGGTCATCGCAACCAAATCTTGAGTTCAGGATCTAAAAGGGTGAAAGAGCTATCTAAAAGGGTATACTCAACGGGATCCACGCTTGTTGTCTAAATCTAAAAGGGTGAAAGAGCTATCTAAGGATGCTTCTAAATGGAGAAAGAACTGAATCGATAGAACATCGTTGTCTTATGCCTACGTATTCCCTCGTGCAATGGGAAAGTCATAGTCAACATAGTTCGGGAAACTACGGGGGAGGATGCTCGCCAAGACATCGCGTCTTGTGCCTTCGTATCCTCATCTGGTATGAGAAATCGGAGCAAAACGTAGTTCAGGCTAACTACGGGAAAACGGGGTATTCTCAATCGAACGGGTGCGAGAGAAAAAGGTTCAGGACAACAGGTTGATCTTAATTGCACTAGGGTAAGAAAAAAGGGAGATTAGTCGTTAGTGGCAAAGTCTCGATCGCACAGAAGCGAGAGAAAAGGGAAAGTAGTTGTTAGTGTTCTCGCCAAGACATCGCGTCTTGTGCCTACATATTCTCATATGGCATGAGAAATCAGAGCAGTTGTAGTTCAGCTAACTACAGAAAAACGGTTCTCGATTGCACGAGGGAGAGAGAAAAGGGATCTCGATCGCAAGGATGCGAGAGAAAAGGGTCTCAATTGCACGGAGGCGAGAGAAAGGAATCGGAACGGGACGCACACGCTAAATCCTAAGACGTAGGAGCGAAAGCGTCGCATATTGCCCAAAGGGTATACGCTAAACACTCTAGACGAAGTGAGAAGAGGCTCCCACTCATTATTTCCTACGTATCTATCGCTTACATCTCACAACACTCATCGCGGAAAAATAAAAAGATTGAATTAGGGAAATTTACTGAACGTAGTGGTTCTGTTGACCATTGAAATTGCGTGCAAGCTTCATTTCCAAGATTCCAATCTCCTCTTTGATCCTTGATGATAATGTTTCGAAATACGGCTCGAAAGGGTCAAACTGAATTGAATCGAGTCCAATGTGACGCTAAACCGTCGTAGCTCAACTTATAAGGGAAGCTAAGCTACAGGAGGTCGCGTAATTGATATCCGTGCTATCAACAAGATAGAGAAATGATATCGAAGATCATTCTCCAATTGAATCGTGTCGCACAGACCAAAAACAATGGGATCTCGTCTTAATCGCAAACATAATCTCGATTAATCGAAAGTAGCCTATCGCGATCCCGAAGTAAAGAAAATGACCCAAATGGTCATCTTTTATAGATTTGAAATCGGGAAGGTTATCAACTCCGATAAATCCAACGATTACGGATACAAGACTTCATCAATCACAGAAAGTCAAAATAAAATCGAAAGATGAAGAAATGAGGAGAGAAAGAAGGTGGTCTCGAATCCAACATTATTCATCAATAATTTAACTGGTAATGAATTACAGAAGTGTCATCATCGACCTAAAAAAACAGAAATGGAACAAAATGTCCAATACCAAATGAGAAATAAAATTTAACCTCTAAAATATATAAAATGTCTCTAAAATAAATTGAAACTTAAAAAGGTAATACACACACACACACAAATATATATATATATATATATATAAACTCTAAAGAAATGTTAAGAAGAAATTAATATATAATATATATAACTTATTTACAAGAAGAAAATTAAAACAAAGAAAATATAATATATAACAATATAATAATATACTACGATTAAAAACAGGGGAGTATGAAATCAACACAGGGGGTTTGCATAGAAGAGGAACACGGTGGGCTTTGAAGCCCGGTCAAGCAACAGTCAAAACATAAGCAATAAATAAAATGAAAATCAGCAAAAATAATACAAAAAGAAGTCCTCTTCTTCGCACACACGGTCCAGCAGCTAAATAGTGTTTCTCTCCAACTCTCTCTTTCAAAACCCTCTCCGTTCTCGCTTCCAAAATCTCTCTCTCTCTCTCTTTCGTTTGGTTTGTCAATCTTAACCTCTCCAATCTGTTTATGTTCAGTTTGTGTGCGTGTCGCGATAATTGGAGGAGAGAAGAATTTGTGAGTTGTTGGTGATTGTAGAAATGGGTTGGATTTTGAGCTGAAGGGTTTCGAAATTGATGATGTTGCTGATGATGAGAAGAGATTAATGGGTTTGATTTGTTGAAGTTTGAAGTTGAAATAATGGGTTATGGTTGGCTTAAAGAGTTTCGCAGATGGGTTTCAATTTGAAGGTTGGTGGTTGTTAATGGTGAGACGGGTTGCATTTCTGGGTCGTCATGAAAATGGGTTTTGGTGGAAAGGACGATGATGGATTATGGGTTTTGGAAGGAGGGATGTTGGTTTCGTTGATTCACGTTTTGGACGGATTGGGTGATTTTGATGGAGCTTTTGGATTGTTGATGGGTTGTTCTTGGTGGTTGAAGAAGTTTTGAGGAGATGAAGTTTGTTAATGGAGGTTTTCGTTTGGGTTTGTGGTAGTGAGAATAGCGAAGTGGTTTCAATGGAGGTTGGAGTCCGGAGTTTTGTTCGTTAATGGTGTGAGTTTGAGACGGAATGATGGAGAAATGGGTTTCTGGGTTTTCGGTTTGAAGGAGCTTTGTTTGGTTTGCTGGGTTTGAGATTTGAAGGAACTTGAAGATGGTTGAAGTGAAAAATGGAAGTTGAATGAAGAAGATGAAACAAGTTCGCAGTGGTGATTTTATGGTGGTTTCAAAAATGGAAGTGAGGAACGATTATGGTGTTCTGGTTTTGGATGAGAAGAAGATTTGAGAAGATTGTTGATGATGATGGGTAGGGAGGCGGAAGGTTGGTGATGAAGTTTTGGGTGAAGGTTGAAGGAGCTGGGAATAATGAAAAAGATGATGATGGATGAATAGGAAAAAATGGTCGTTCTAGGGTTCTGTGCGACTCCAAGGAGGGAGACAATAAACAATGTTACATACCCCTGGACAATGGACACGTGGCCTACTGGTTAGGACTTAATGACTGATTAATTGATAAAAGTTGATGTCGTTAATTAAATGACTAATAACATGATGACTAATGCACCGTTAAAACTAGTTAATAATGCTGCTAATGTTGACTTAATTAAATGCTGAATCAATTAGTTAAATAAAAACTAACTAAAATCCTAGTTAAATAATACAAACAACAATTAATCCTAATAACATTAAAAATGATTAATTCTAATAAATCTATTTCTAAATTCTATTTATTAAAACTATTCTAAAGTTCAAAATTAATTCTAACCAAAAAACATTTTCTATTAAAAGCAAGTTATTTTAAGCTATTAAAAACAATAATTTTTATCTAAAACTCTATTTAAAATTCTATAAAATCTATTTAAATCCTAAATGCTAATTCTAAACAATATCTAAGGAAAAAGTTATTTAAAATTCTATTCTAAATAATTAAATATAAAGCAAAAATAGAAATAAAATGCAAAATGTCATGGAAAAAGAAACAGAAAAACGGGCGACCACCGAGATGCACCCAATTATCAGCATGGACTGAATCACCAAAAAGATAGCGAATTTCGCTCGATTTCAACATGGAACTTCTCATTTGAAATTATTTAAATCGCCTGAAATGCGAGTAAAGCGGCTGAAATCCTGATAAATTCAGTCCGACTAATAACACTGGCAGTATGCGAGAAATGATCTACCTAAATGATATGTAGATGAAAGAAAAACAAGAGCCAGTCTAAGTTAGAAAAAGGTGGGCAAATTTTAGGGTGCAACACTTCTGTACAAGAGTAATTTTCTCCAAGCACACTTCTTAAATATCCAACTGCCACTGTTTGGTTAACTCATCTTCTTTTAGAGCTCTAGAAAATCTTCTAATCCACCAAGCAAACTTGATCTTCAAGTTATATATCCTATTTTAATCAACAAGACTTTGCATAATCTCTACTGATGGAATTTCTCAACATCTGGTTAAACATCAAATCTTTGGAGTAGACCAAACAAATATTTGACAATGTTGAACATTATGGATAGCCAATTTAATACTTGGGCATTCCACAAATAGAAATTGATCTTAAATCCACACAACTTGCCGAGAAGACCATCTGGCATATTTTTATACTTCAGTAATACCAAAATTATTCTTTAGTTAAAGGATTTTTAATGTTGAAACATCAAGGCTGACACCCTTGACTCAACCTGCCAATGACTTCCTCTGCTGATAGAATCCTTGCAAGTCATGAGTGGTGAAAATAAATCACCTCTCATTATCTTTAAGTAGAATAACATTCATCAGCACCAGAGAACTTCAGAAATCGATCTTCAGTATGAGAACCAGATTATCTTCCTTGAAGGAACTCTTGAACACGACCAGAGATGCCTTTAAGAGGGGACTTGAGAGATATCTCAAGTATCTTTCGAAACTTAGTTGCAAAGGTATTTACAAATTTCATAGCTCATGAATATGATAAGAATGATCTCTACTCACCTTCTATGAATTCAAGATACATGATGGAACCAACATTCCTGTTAGAACACAGATTGGTTCTTAATAATATCTCTATGTTTTGATGATAACTATTATGAAATTTTGTAGTTAAGAATTATGTACTCTAAAATTTGCTTAAGAATGTTTGTTGCAGATATTAAAGTAAATATCACTCCAGAAGCAAATAAGATCTGAACATAAGAAATATGCAAGGCTCTGAAGCGTCAGAAGCACCCATTAGAAGATTCTAAACGCTGCCATCAGAAGATCTTGAGCGTTGCCTCCAGAAGGATCTGAAGCAGAAGCTCTAGAAGAATCTGAAGCAAGCCAGAAGCATCTGAACCAATGAAGAATTCTGTATGAAGATTTTTCAAGCATAGTTACTTCGAAGACTCTGAGAGTACTAATGCTGCCAGTACTAAGGATCTGACCCAAAACTCTGCTCTGAACTTATACACGCTAAAAGCACACTTGCTGCAAAGACTCTGATTCAGCAAAACTATGATCAACATCAGAAGGCTCTGATCAAATTAGACTCTAATGATTCTTGCTGAAAGTTGTTGAAGAAGAATTCAAAGATTATGTCCGTTGGAATATCCAAACGACTCTTTCCTTATTTATGTTAGGCACAAGAACACATACAAAAAGGATTTCTCTGTGCTTTCTTCTTCTAGGAAAGGTCACTTGATGTGAAGACAAAAAAGGCTCAGACCTTTTGGTACACTCTTCTCAACGTGAAAAACTCTTGGATCACTGTGCCTATAAAAGCAAGTCTCCACTCATCTTCTTCAGATGACGAAACACTTGAAAAGAATTCATTATCAAAGCTCTCATATAACTCATATATTCTTGCTAGAATTATTTCTTTGTTCTTAATCTTAAGTGAAAAATCACTGTTGTGATAAAGCTTTATTAGAAGCATCTTAACACTTGTATTTATTATTACATTTGATTGTAAGAAAACCTTAAGAAGATCCAGTTAGGATCAGTAGTTCTTGAGAAGACTTTGAACAGTTGTTCTTAGTGCTTACTATTGTAATCAGTTGATTAAATAGTAGATTAAGTCCTTGTTTGAGAAAGGCAAATCACTCTAGAAAGGGTGCACTGGAGTAGTTGAGTTCAACGAACCAGGATAAAAATACTTGAGTTTTTACTTCTAAGTTTTTATCTTCATACTTATTCAACCCCCCTTCTAAGTATTTTCTCACCTTCAGTTGGCATCAGAGCTCCGGTTCTGTGTGTGCTACCACTTCACGGTGACAGAAAAGATCCAGTGAGAAAAACTTTGATATATATTTGGTTGTTACTATGGCTGATACTTCAATATCTAACATTAACAACAAATATGAAGAAAGGGACAGAATCAGCACTAAACCCCTTATGTTTGATGGGGAGAAATTTGATTATTGGAAAGACAGGATTGAAAGTTTTTTCCTTGGTTATGATGCTGATTTGTGGGATTTGGTCATAGATGGATATGTTCATCCCATTGATGGGAATGGCAAGAAAGTAGATAGAAAATCTATGACAGAAGCCCAAAAAAAGGAATTTAGAAATTGCCACAAGGCTAGAACAATATTGTTAAATGCAATATCTCACACTGAGTACGAAAAGATCACAAATAGAGAAACTGCATTTGACATGTTTGAGTCCTCAAAAATGACTCATGAGGGAAACTCTAAAGTCAAGGAAACAAAGGCTCTGGCTCTAATTCAGAAGTATGAAGCCTTCAAGATGGAAGAAGTTGAATCTGTTGAACCATGTTCTCCAAATTTCAAATACTTACAGCTGGACTAAAGGTTCTGGATAAAGGATACTCTACTGCTGATCATGTGAAAAAGATCATCAGAAGCTTATCTACCTAATGGAGACCTATGGAGACTGCGCTGAAAATGGCAAAAGATCTGAACAAGATCTCCTTCGAGGAACTAATCAGTTCACTGAGGAGTCATGAAATTGAACTTGAGGAAGATGAACCTCAAAAGAAAGGTAAGTCAATTGCCTTAAAATCTAATAAATCTGCTAAAGCATTATAGGTAATAGAGGAAAGCTCTGAAGAATCCTCATCTGAAGATGAAGATGAATTATCCATGCTGTCTAGAAGAATAAACAAACTCTGGAAGCATAAAGGAAAGAAGTTCAGAAACTTCAGGAAGCCTGACCAAAGAAAAGAATCTTCTGGACACAGAAGATCTGGCAAAAAGGAGGTTGTCTGCTACGAATGTAAAGAACCTGGGCATTACAAAAATGAATGTCCAAAGATGTTGAAAGAAAAGCCTAAAAGAAAATCTGATAAGAAGAAGAAGGTTCTAATGGCAACCTGGGATGATTCAGATACATCTGAATCTGAATTTGAGTCAGAAGAGGAGTGTGCCAACGTAGCATTGATGGCAGACATAGAAGATCAGGAGGAAGGAATTTCAGGATCTGAATCTGACTCTGACGCTGAAGAGGTAATGGCTAAACTCACTAAAGATGAACTCATCAAAGTGTTATCAGAAGTTCTGAAGAGCTATAATAATATTAAGCTTAAATACAAGAAGTGTCAAAGCAATCTTGTATCTGAGAATAATATTCTCAAATCAGAAGTAGCTGAGCTAAATGAAAAGAACTTAAACTTAAAAAATGATTCTGAATTAGCTCAACAAGACTGTGATTCTGAAACTGAGTCTGAATGCAAAAATATTTTGGAAAAATATGACTACAGCTTTCAGAAGTTTCTTGCTAAAAGTATAGACAGAAGCAAAATGGCTTCTATGATCTATGGAGTTAGCAGAAATAACAGAAAAGGAATTGGATATAAATCTTCCTCTGGAAAGGATTTAAATCCAAAACCTGTTGATAAAATTATCATCAAGAAGACTCCTTTATATTCCCACTTTAAATTTGGTCACTTGAATGATATTGAACACACTCGTTCTGAAAAGAAAATTCATGTGTTTAAATCTAAGGCTAGTCAGAATAAACCTTATGTTGAAAAATAGAAGTTTAGACAAACCTTCAGAATAACTAACCCAAAAGGACCCAAGAAGATCTGGGTACCTAAAAGTAAAATAATTCCTATTGCAGATGTTCTTAGCAGCAAGGTCAGGACGCCGATCATGGTACCTGGACTCTGGATGCTCGCGACACATGACAGGAGAAAGGTCTATGTTCCAAAGTCTGGAGCTTAGATCTGGAGGTGATGTGAAATTTGGAGGGAATCAGAAGGGCAAGATCATTGGATCTGGCACTATTGGAAATGGTAACTTTCCCTCTATTACTAATGTTTTACTTGTAGAAGGATTAAAGCATAATCTATTGTCCATAAGTCAATTAAGTGACAATGGTTATGACATAACCTTTAATCAAAAATGTTGTAAAGCTATTAGTCAAAAGGATGGCTCAATCCTATATAGTGGAAAGAGGAAGAACAACATTTATAAAATAAACCTTTCAGAACTTAAAGTTCAGAATGTTAAATGTCTCTTGTCTGTTAATGAGGAGCAATGGGTCTGGCACAGAAGATTGGGGCATATTAATATGAGACGTATATCTTAGATTAATAAACTTAATCTTGTAAGAGGACTTCCTAATTTAAAGTTCACCTGAGATGCTCTTTGTGAAGCATGTCAAAAAGGGAAGTTTTCAAAATCCTCTTTTAAATCAAAAAATGTTGTTTCTACTTCCAGACCATTAGAATTACTTCATATTGATCTGTTAGGACCAGTGAAAACTGCATCCATCAGAGGCAAGAAGTATGGATTAGTCATTGTTGATGACTATAGTAGATGGACATGGGTAAAGTTCTTAAAACACAAGGATGAGTCACATTCTGTGTTCTTTGACTTCTGCAAACAAGTCCAGAATGAAAAAGATTTTAAAATTATAAAAGTCAGAAGTGATCATGGTGGTGAATTTGAAAACAAATATTTTGAAAAATATTTTAATGAAAATGGCATTGCTCATCATTTTTCCTGTCCTAGAACTCCACAACAAAATGGGGTTGTAGAGAGGAAAAATAGAACTCTGCAAGAAATGGCCAGAATCATGATCAATGAGACTAATCTGGAAAAGCACTTTTGGGCAGAAGCAATCAACACACCCTGTTACATTCAGAATAGAGTGTCTGTAAGACCTCTTCTGGAGAAGACTCCCTATGAATTGTGGAAGAACAGAAAGCCCAACATTTCATATTTTCATCCTTTTGGATGTATTTGCTATATGTTAAATACTAAAGAAAATCTGAACAAGTTTGATTCTAAAGCACAGAAGTGTTTCATGCTTGGGTATTCTGAACACTCTAAAGGCTACATAGTATACAATACTGAAACACAGATTGTGGAAGAATCTATTCATGTTAGATTTGATGATAAGCTTGGCATTAAAAAGCCAAAGCAGTTTGAAAATTCAGTAGATAGAGAAGTAATCTTCACAGATTCTGAAGGCTCAGAGGCAGACAAAGCTCAAGTGAAGGAACCAGAAGCAATGCCAGATGCAATTCCTTTGAATTCTCAGATGAACAACTTAAACATTTCTGAAGAATCAACTGTTAGAGGATCATCTTCCAGAATCAAAGCTTCTCATCCAGAGAATGTGATCATTGGAAAGAAGGATGACCCTATTGTCGCTACCGCGAAAATAAGGTGCCAGTAAAACAGAAGAGTCACCACCTTTCTTTATTTATCCCTCAGAACGGGAAAGGAAACGATCGGAAAAACCTGATGAAAAGGTATAAGACAAGGTCATCGAACCCATTGTCTGGGTTCGGGAGTCGGTTACGCAAGGGGAAGGTATTAGCACCCCTCACGTCCATCGTACTCGATGGGATCCATGCTTGTTGTGTTTATATGACGGGTTGGTTTTGTCTATCTACCTATCAAGGCTGGTCTGAAAACAAAAGAAAATGACTCGGCAAAGCGTCACACTTTATGCCTACGTATTCTCATCAGAAAGTGAGAAATCAGAGTCAACGTAGTTCGTCTAACTACGGGTTACGGGGAAGGTGGCTCGCCAATACATCAGTATTGGGTCAACGTACTCTCAACAGGTATGAGAGATCAGAGCTTACGTAGTTCGGGATAATACGGATTACGGGAATTCAAATTCATCTGTTTTTCAGAGTAGGGTTAATAAACAGTTCCAGCAGTTGGATGTACGCAGCTCGACTCTTGGAGACTTATGCGTTACTGTTTGTGGTAGAACTGGGAGTTAACGACACTCTTTTCTTCAAAAAGCGTCCTTTGAATTATGGGCCCACGGGGCAAAAAGGTTTGAAGTTTGTTTTCTGTCTTTTACGGAAGAACTGTTTTTTAGTTGTCTATAGTTTGTACAGCACTAGAGACTATGACCTGGGAACGAATGCGTCGCATATCGTCCAAAGGACGTATACTAAACATTCTAGACGATTAAGAGGAGGCCGCTCAATTATCATTACCCAAGTAGCTTAAGGCTCGTATCGCGCTTGTACTAACTTGCCTTTATTACGTTTTTTACTGTTGTTTCAAGATGAGAAGAGAGAGAGGGACAACTACGGGGAGACTATCAAGTCCTAATGTTGTCATGCCAAGGATTCATCCTATAGTTGAGGTTTGAAACAGGGATCTCCTAGAAGTTATCATGCATAGGTTTCAACCTAAAGTTCTATCATCACTTCCTTATCAAAGGAATTGAGATTCCTAGGGGATCATGTCAATGATAAACAGAAACAGATAAAACATCAGCTTAAACAGTAAACAGTTAACGACTGTAAAATGCATGCAATGCAAGTGAGGGAGGAAATGTGTGTGGGGCATCAACCTCCACAAGCTCGTCTCGACCTCAAGCCAGATATGAATAACTGCAATCATACAGAAAAAATAAAATGCCATCAAGCAAATCACACACCACATAGGCAAGGGAGCTTGGCTCTACCGAATACCAGCAAGCAAAGCCACACAGTAAAAACACAAGCAGAGGGAGCAACTCAACCTCTAGTGCAATCATGCTCCTAGATCAAGTCAGTCTAAACATGAACTTATTCTAATGCATCAAGCAAATCAAACAAGTCACATCAATACAGTTGTACAGAAAGCAAACAGACAGGAAAGAAAGCAGATCAACAGCTTCCATAGCAAAGCAGTCCTCTGACAGCAGTTTAGTCCTCAGTCTATAACTGTTCTTCAAGTCTATCCTCTTCAATGGCAAGTATCAACTTGCTTCTTCAAGCTCTCAATTCACCAAACACAAGTATCAACTTGTTCTCCAACTTCCAGCTTCAGCTCTTTCTTCAATCTCAATTTGATTTCTTCACACAAATATCAACTTGTTCTTCTTGATCTTCAAGCCTCAGCTCCAAAGGCAGTCTTCAAACACATGGAAGTGCAACCTCTAGCATCTTCAATATTCTAACAAGGAACTCCATCCTCTAGCAATGGAGAAAGATTCATCTAACAAGAGCAAGGTGTGGATAGTGGTGAGCAAAGTGAAGACCAAAGGTCACCTCTAAGCACTCCACCATCAAGGAAAGGAACCCTCAAGGTTCTACCACTTTGTGAGGAGCCACTCATCCTACCAAAGGAGGGATGGGGTCTTCACAATGGGAACTTACATCATAGGGAGGAATGGAAGTGATCAACACCTTCCATGTTTTATGAAGGAAGAAAATCTATTCTAAGAGATCTCCCTAAAACCCTAAACCTTAATCCTACACAAACTACACCAAAGGGAGAGAAATCTTCAAGTCCAAGCTCCACCATGCATTCTACAGCAGCCCACACATGTTTTCACCATCATCCAAGAGCAAGAGAAGCAAAACCCTAGTCTATGGGAACTAATGAAATCATTCTAGTTGAGTTAGCAAGTTAGGATCACCTAAAACCTAGTGCTAAAGTTAATTCCAACTAAAATACTAAAACCAATTTTAAAATCCTACAAAAATAACTATGGGAACCTAAGTCAATCATGACTCTACCATGTTAATTCCAGAGATCAAATCATCAAATAAGTCCTAGAAATAAATCCTAAACTATGGGGTACTAAGGTTAAACCCTAAAACTAGAGCACATAAAGTTTCAACACAAAAACAGCCCTAAACTTCTTCACAAAAATGTGAGAAAATTACAAGACGAGAATACATGGCTATGATAGCTACACACAAAAAATCAGCTCAAAAATCATCACCAAGTGATCACACTAAAATCAGAAAGACAAGGTAGAAACCATAATGAAATTAATATCAATTAAAATACAAAAAATGCAATTAAATAAAAAATGCATGAATTCCAAAACTTTTAATTTCCTAAAATTCTAGACTCACTCATGAGTCAGGGGAAAAAAACCTGGATCAAATTGAGTTATTTTTCTATTTATTGTGAATTAATTCCTAAACTACATGAAATGATGAAAAATAAAGAAAAATACAAGAAAATAACAAGATACGCGTGCTGAATAGCAATTATTCTCAGTTTATTCCAGGATTTGGGCCAAAACGGGGGTGTGGATATCACTTGGATCCTTAAGTCCAAAACAACAATTAAATGAAACGCAGCGTTTCACTTCTCAATCTCTCTTCAGAATTTAAAACAAATCGTGGCCATCCATTGCTTGCCTGAGTCAAAGGTCCAACCCTCATCCAACGACCAATGTCCATCGTCTCCAAATTCAAACTGAGGGAGGGAAATCCCCAGACGGTGGCCTGAGTTGCAGGGCCACCGTCTTCTCCTGCGAAATGGTGCCCACAGGTCATCAATAACAACAAACCAATACACAATCTCACTCAATTTTTTCTCCTGAACACGAATCCAATCTCCAAATTCACTAATTCTTTCTCTAACTTATAATCCGATCATATTTTCAGAAACACACCAAATCTTGATCATCACAATTCTCAAAAATAATGGTCCTAATGCAATCTATACTTCTCACTGATCAATTTCCACTATCCAAACATGATTATTCCTTCAAGAATCTTGAGATATCAACCTCAACAGAAAATGATCCATGACCTAAAGTGTCTCTATTCCTCAATTTCTTGTACCAAAATCCATCTATGTCCTATCAAGAACCTAACCACATGCAAGTTTCTATGAATCTCCCTATAGATTAAGCAGAATTTTGATTGGTACAAACCTGATTTCAGATGAAGAACAGGTACAATCTCTGCTCGATTCTTCCTTCAAGCTTGTCCAGAATCACTCCAAATTCACTCCTAAAGCTAATGCAGACCTCAATTTGCTCTGATTCTTCCACAATCCAAGAACACGATATTGAGTTGCAGCTCTGAGTTTTCAATTGCTCCTTCTGTTATCAGCCTCAATCTTCTCCAAAAAAACTGGTTGAATACACTCCAAATCTTATATAGAACTCAATGGAAATGTCTAGAAAGTTCTGTAAGCTTCCAAATGAGATTTTGCAATTTCAATTTCTCTCCAAAATCTCTCCCACACCAGTCACGATTTGCACTCCGTTTGGGCATGAAAACACTTGGAATCTTCATCTCATGAGATATTGAACTGATTTGTTATGATCATTTCCTTGTTTGCAATCCAATGGTTCATGTTGATTATGTTACTTCATCATGAAGAAACAAAGTAAAAGTGTATAAAAATGGACTCAAACCAAAATTCTAACATTGCCAAAGTTTCTAAAATGCTTTTTCCATTCAAAAATTGATGTTACTTTGCTTTGTTTAGACACAAATCAATTTATTTGAATTTTTTGGTCATTTAATGCCTTTAATCCTTCCTTTTTCACAACTCCTTGAACCAAGTCTTTCCTTGAGCCATTTCAATGCCTCCTTAATACATGGTCAAGGTTAAAACCCTATTTTGAGCAACTTTCAAGTTGAACAAAATTTCATTTGAGGTGTCTAAGTTGGTGAAAATGACCTATAACCAAAGATGACTCAATCAAAACTTCCCAAAATACCCTTGACTTGTCAAAGCCATAACTTGAGTTCTACAAATCCTATCAAGGACTTCTAGTACTCTCTAGAAATCTAACATGTTGACCAAAAGTCATAGGAATCATCCTTCTTGGGAAAAAGTGTCATGAAATTTGGGTAACTTTCAAGCTCTAAATTCACATACCTCAGATGACTTGTAACTTGTCAAAGCCATAACTTGAGTTCTACAAATCCTATCAAGGACTTCTAGTACTCAAATTAAAGCTAAGCTCATGCTCTACAACAATCATGTTGGGGTCAAGATGATATGACAATCATATCTTGAGTTAATTTGCCTTGAAGATAGGGGTCAAACTAGGGGATTTTACACTGTCAAGTCTTAGAAACCCTAGCCTGAAACTTCTCAAACTCTTCAATCATGATGAGTTAACCTTGGAATCATCCTTAGAACATCTTAATGTATCAATCCATGATCACATGGCTCTTGAATTATGTCTCAACCTTCTTCAAATCATCAGTTGACTTAGGGTTGACCCAGTCAAACCCTAATTGCACCACTCATGGATGAGCCTTCTTAATCTTGCACAATGACCTGTCTAGGCCTCAAGGTGATCTTCAACACTTATCATGAGCTCTCTCAAGTCCTCAAGTCCAACTTCATGGCTTCAGAATCATTTGATGACTTTCCACAACTCTCAAGTTAGGAGACACACCCTCTTGGCTTCAATCACTCTCTCTGAGGCTCTTTTGACTTCTCTGACAAGGATATCAACCCTTGAACACCTGAATAAGCCTCCCAGATGGCTTCAAAGTCTTGTGTAGCTCTTGATTGGTAATCATACCTCTTGATCTCCTGCATACATGTCAATGAAATGCAAATGATAATGCTAATGTGAATGAAATGAAACATAAGCTAGGTAAAGGAAAGTTGGGAAAATTTTGGGGTGCAACAGTTGCCCCTATTCAAACGGCTTGGACCTGACTGGGTGAGAAGCGAACGGCTTTCAAACAATCAAGGTAAAAGACGATTGAATACCAATAAACCCGGAAATTTTCCAACTGCACAAGTACACGGTACTCTGATGGGGACAAATCTTCGGAAACTGAAATAATAGCTGCGCGACAACTAGCTGGAGAATACTAATCTGAAACTCCGTCAGGATGATTCTCTGATTTATCTGATATCGCTGCATCCTCAAATCATCGAGGGATCACCGATTACACGGTAACTGGCGATTGGCCAACCTCACAGGTAAACGATACTCTGATTGGTAGGAACATCTTCAAAACTGAACATGACAGTTGCACGGCAACTCTGCTGGGGAATTCGTCCTCAAGTCATCAAGGGGTCACCGGTTACACGGTAACTGGTAATGAATGGTTGATCATGCCGTCAGGCATTCTGCATCATAGCATAAGAATTCCTTATCGTCGCCTATGGACTCATCATGTCGCTAGGAACGTCGACAACGTCTTCGTCGGACTTCATCAGTAAGTCAATAAGGGATCACCGGTTACTCGGTAACTAGTGAAGGGCTACTCTCAAATCTCCGTCGGGATGATTATCAGATTTCGCTGCAGCTTCTTCCTCAAGTTATCAAGGGATCACTGGTCACTCGGTAACCAACGATACATAGCTGATATTGCCGTCAGGCATTCTGCGACACTGCGGCAGAAGGATTCCTCGGGACTCATCAGGTCATTAAGAACTTTTTAACAATCAAGTTAATTATGTCGTCGGGCATTCAAAGAAATTCTCGGGCGTCAGCCAGACTTCGTCAGTAAGTCGGGAATGGAATTCTCGGTCTATTATGAACCAAATAGGGATATCTAAACTTCTGCCATCAGGCACTCCGCATCAGCTGAGAGAACTGCGTCGACATCACAGTTGGACTTCGTCAATAAGTCTTCAAATGGAATCCTTAATCAATCAGGAACCACTAAGGATATACAATCTTTTACCGTCAGGCACTCCGCGTCAGCTGAGGTAACTGCTTCGGTCTTGCAGTTAGACTTCATCAGTAAGTCTGGGGTTTTGGCACTGCTGTCGGACTTCAATCATCAAGTCTTCAAGGGAAGTTTCAACTTCTATGTTTAAGACCTGCTGGGGATGACACATCTCCGCTGGGGATTCTGGAGAACTATCAAGTAACTCTGCTTCGGGGATCCAGAAATCATTCTGGACAAATAAACTCAGTTGAGGAAATCAAGAATCATCTTGAACAAATAACTCCGCGGGGACTTCAAGAATCATCCTGAACCAATAAATCTGGTGGAGATTTCAGGAATCATCCTGAGCAAACACTCTGCCGGGGACTCTAAGCATCGACTTGAGCAACCCTCTCTGGCGACTTCACTAGGGATTTTTAAGAATCATCTTAAGCAAACCACTTCGCTGGAGACTTCAAGAATCATCTTGGGCAAGCAACTTTGCTGGGGAATTCAAGAGTCATCTTGAGCAAACCATTATGCGGAGGAACATCTGCAAAACAAGAACGGTAACGACCTAGCTCATGTATGCATGGGTCTGACAATGGCGCAATGCTCCACACGGTGGAAATGCTACGCGTTTTTAGGGTAAATGCTATGCAATCATGCAAAATGCTATGACCCCATCAGCAAAATAAATGATGAAGGGAGAATCCTCCTGTCAAGGAGAAAGAACCACTCTGGTGGAGAGGAGGAATCATCCTGCCGAGGATAAGGAGTCACGCCAATCTCAATTGGACTCCGCCTGGGGAAACGAACTTCAGTCGACTGCTGCAGGAGAATGAAGCTCTCCGAGAACCTGAACCCGCTCAACCAGGTATTCAAACCACAAACTGTCGAGGAAACAATAGCAATCGCAGAAATAAACTGTACGGCCTTCACGACTAACACTCTCCTGGAGATAACGGCTCCGGTGGGGAAATACAGCATCAGCTATTCAACACTCTACTAGGGAGCACCAATCATGGCTGCAACGGCTTCCAAGGACTCGGCTCTCTTGGGGAGCTGCCAGCTCGGCTGGGGAAGAAGGAATCATCCTGCTTACTGGGGAGAATACAACTTTGTGGGGAATCTCAATTCCACTAGAGACTTCAGTCTGTGCTATCGAGGGCTGCATACTTGCAGATAGTTTTCTATGAGAAACTGCATACTGACCCAGTGCTGGGGAAATAAACGCACACTTCAGTGTATGACTCAACTGGGAAGATGACGTTCCTTCAGGATTCATCTGATCGGGGGGAGAATCTTTTCTGCTTGGGGAGACATATCAATGCTTACAATCTCATGTTCAGACTCTGGGGGGAGATGCTACTGCACTCGCTGGGGGAGAAGGAATCATCCTGCTTGGGAAACATACGGCGTACTGCCTGGAATATGCTACCTGCAACAACACAAACAAACAGACAAGATACCCTTCTCAAAGGGACCTATCAAGGTTATCATCTTGTGACAATGTTCAAGTAATTCATTGTTTCAACAATCAGTGGCCTAGGCCAGTAAGTTTATGCATGCGCATTTTATCAAAAACATTGACGTTCTTTTTCGCAAACAAAACAGATAGATGCTAAACAAACAAACAGAATTGCTGAATAGTGTATATTTTATTGATGACAAACCCCTGAATGGGTGAAATTGTTTTACAACAGATGCAAGCTTCTGAAATGAGGAAGCTGCGCAAATATGAAAACATAAATATACATCAGTATATACACAAATGTCGGCAATGCGGCGTAGACGAACACCATGAGTTGATCCCTCTATGACCCACTCGACTTCGATACTTCTCCGATGCTTCAGTTTTAGAAGTGATTGATTCAGATAAACGGCCCTCAGGTCTTCCAAACCACTAAACAAAGAAAGTCCACACGAGAAACACAGTCATTTGCTTTTTCAAATCCCTAACTTTTGCCTGAATCGCCCTTCCGGGTTTTCGATTCACCGGGATACCCCTTTTTGCCAAAGTCGCCCTTCCAGGTTTTCGACTTTGCGGGTGTACATTCTTTTCTTTCATATCCCTAATTTTTTCCCGGACCTTTTTTCTTTTTTATGGTTCGCCAGGATGCCCCATTTTTGCCTGGATATTCTTTTTTCTTTCCAGCGGGTCATTTTTTAAGCAAAGTATTTTTTAACTGCGTCCTCGTTCACTGGGGATGCAAAATCTTCACCATCCATCGTGGATAACAACAAGGCTCCTCCCGAAAAGACCTTGTTGACAATGTACGGACCTTCGTAATTGGGAGTCCACTTGCCCCGGTGATCGGAGTGTGGAGGAAGAATCTTCTTCAGGACGAGATCACCCGTCTGAATGCTTCTAGGACGCACCTTCTTATCGTAGGCTTTCTTCATTCGGCTTTGGTACAGACGACCATATGCAATCGATGCTAACCTCTTCTCGTCCATCAGGCTGAGTTGGTTTAGTCAGTTCTTAATCCATTCTACCTCGTTGAGTTTCACGTCAACCAAAACTCGTAAAGAAGGAATCTCAACTTCTAACGGTAGGACAGCTTCCATACCGTACACCAGTGAGAAAGGAGTTGCCCCGGTTGATGTACGTACCATTGTACGATAACCGTGTAGTGCAAATGGCAACATGTCGTGCCAATCCTTATAGGTCACAACCATCTTCTGTACAATCTTCTTAATGTTTTTATTGGCCACTTCAACGGCGCCATTCATCTTCGGCCGGTAGGGAGATGAGTTGTGGTGTTCAATCTTGAAACTCTGGCACAGCTCCTTCATCATCTTGTTATTCAAATTCGAACCATTATCAGTAATGATCCGCTCGGGAATTCCGTATCGACAGATGATGTCCCTCTTTATGAATTTAGCCACCACCTGCTTGGTCACATTAACATACGAGGCTGCCTCCACCCACTTGGTGAAGTAGTCGATAGCTACTAGAATAAAGCGATGACCGTTAGATGCAGTGGGCTCGATCTTGCCTATCATGTCGATGCCCCACATGGAGAACGGCCACGGAGAGGACATGAATTTTTATGGGCACGGCGGCACATGAATCTTATCAGCATAAATCTGGCATTTATGACACCTCTTCGCGAATTTAAAGCAATCCGACTCCATCGTCAGCCAGTAATATCCTGCTCTCAGGATTTTTCTCGTCATAGCATGCCCGCCGGCGTGCGTACCAAATGTGCCTTCATGGACTTCTTCCATGAGCATACTTGCTTCTTTCTCATCTACACATCTGAGTAGCACGAGATCGTGGTTTCTTTTATACAAAACTCCATCAGAATTGAGATAAAAATTGCCAGACAGCCTCCTCAGAGTCTTCTTATCCTGGGTTGACGCTCCCGCAGGATATTCCTTAGTCATAAGGAAAGTCTGGATATCATGGAACCATGGCTTGCCATCGGAGGCTTCCTCAATTGCAAAGACGAATGCAGGCCTATCAAGACTAGAAAAGACAATTCTTGGAGCTTCATTCCAAAAATTGACTTTATACATCGAAGCCAACGTGGCTAAGGCATCAGCCATCAGATTTTCAGCCCTAGGCACATGATGGAGTTCCACTCGATGAAAGAACGGAAGTAGCCTTCTGGCGTAGTTCATGTACGGCACCAAATTTGATTGACGAGTTTCCCACTCCCCTTTAATCTGGTTGATCACAAGTGCCAATTCACCATATACATCTAGGTTCTTGATTCTCAAATCAATAGCTTCTTCTAGACCCATAATGCATGCTTCGTACTCTGCTTCATTATTGGTGACCGGAAACGTCAGTCTAGCAGTGAACGGGATATGGGATCCATGGGGAGTTGTGATAATTGCCCCAATGCCACTTCCCTAAGAATTAAACGCCCCGTCAAATATCAATTTCCACTGGGATTTCCTGTCTGGACCCTCGTCGGGCAACGATTCATCACAATCTTTCACCTTGAGAAACATGATATCCTCATCAGGGAATTCAAATTTCATCGGCTGATAATCTTTGATCGGCTGTTCGGCAAGATATTCAGACAATATGCTTCCCTTGATGGCCTTCTGGGAAACGTACTGAATGTCATATTCCGTCAACACCATTTGCCATCTGGCAATCCTGCCCGAAAGTGCCTGCTTCTCGAAGACGTACTTGATCGGATCCATCTTCGAAATTAGCATGGTTGTGTGATTGAGCATGTACTGTCGTAAACGTTTGGCAGCCCAGGCTAGTGCACAACATGTTTTCTCCAGCATTGAGTAACGAGATTCACAGTCTGTGAACTTTTTACTCAAATACTAAATGGCATGCTCCTTTCTGCCCGTCTCGTCGTGCTGACCGAGAACACACCCCATACTATTCTCAAGAACTGTCAAGTACATGATTAAGGGTCGTCCGGCCACTGGGGGTATCAAGATCGGAGGTTCCTGCAGATACTGTTTTATCTTATCAAATGCCTTCTGGCAATCCTCGTTCCAGATAATCGCCTGTTCTTTCTTTAGTAGTTTGAACATCGGTTCACACGTGGCCGTGAGCTGAGAGATAAACCTTGCAATGTAATTTATTCTGCCCAGGAAACCACGAACTTCTTTTTCGGTTTTTGGCGCTAGCATTTCTTGTATTGCTTTTATTTTCGCAGGATCAACCTCGATGCCTCTTTCACTCACGATAAACCCCAGTAGTTTTCTAGACCGTACTCCGAAAGTACACTTGTTAGGATTCAGCCTCAACCTGAACTTCCTAAGCCTCTCAAAAAGCTTCAGCAAATTGACCAGATGTCCTTCCTCCGTTTGGGACTTCGCAATCATGTCATCAACATAGACTTCAGTCTCATGATAAATCATATCATGAAACAAAGTAACCATTGCTCGTTGGTAAGTGGCCCTGCGTTCTTCAGACCGAAAGGCATTACCTTGTAGCAAAATGTTCCCCAAGGTGTAATAAACGTAGTTTTCTCCATGTCCTCTGGCGCCATCTTGATCTGATTGTAGCCGGAGAAGCCATCCATGAATGAAAATACGGAGAACTGAGCTGTATTGTCGACCAACACATCAATATGAGGGAGCGGGAAATCATCTTTAGGGCTCACCCTATTCAAATCCCGATAATCGACGCACATTCGCACCTTACCGTCTTTCTTCGATACAGGTACTATATTGGCGACCCACGGAGGGTAAGTAGTGACCGCTAAGAAGCCAGCATCAAGCTGTTTCTGCACTTCTTCTTTGATCTTAACGGCCATATCTGGTCGCGTCCTTCTAAGCTTCTACTTAACGGGAGGACAGTCTTCTCGCAGCGGCAACTGATGGACCGCGATGTCAGTGTCAAGTCCGGGCATATCTTCGTATAACCAAGCAATGATGTCACTATACTCTCTCTGCATCTCGACTAATCTCTGCTTGACATCACTCTGCAATGCGGCCCCTATCCTGACGTTCCTGACTAGTTCTTCAGAATCCAAATTCACAATCTCAATCTCTTCCTCGTGAGGCAGAATAACTTTCTCTTCTTGTTTCAACAAGTGGGCCAACTCTTCGGGAAGGTCTTCGTCTTCATTAATCTCTTCTTTGGCTTGATAGATCGGGAAATCAAAGTCGAAGTGAGTCGTAGAAGGTCCAGAGTCGATGTCATCTGCTATGTGGACCCTGCAATAACAAGGGTTAAGCTTAAAACAAGGATATGCAGGTTAGCACAAACCCCATTGCCATTTTATTGTTTTTCAAAACAAATATAAAACGGGAATAACAGAGATCACAACATTTGAATGCGAAGAAAAACGCCTTTTGATTTATTGATAAAATGCATGTACATAATCAAACAAGGCCCTGACAATACAACCACTAGGCCCCGGGTAGGACATAGGGTTGTACAACAATTGGAGAAAGTAAATCATTACTCTTTGCCTATCACTTGGATGGTATCCCTGATGGACCAGTTGTTGAGGCTCTGGCCTGGTTTGCTTGGCTGGATCCAAGAGTCTAGGTTGCAATCGTTGTCTTTGCCGTCTTCAGACACTGCGTTGACCCTTTCAAATATCACCCCGCCAATGGTAAACTGGATCGGCCCTTTACCTCGCAACGCACTGTGAGAAGAGGAGGCTTCAGCCGTAGGAGAGTATCCTAGCCCAAATTTGTCCTGTTTGTTAGGTATTTCTAGAATCTGCCCCCAGCCTGGGGTAGATCCGACTTGAACAACGGCCCGGGCTTCCTTGAAGGAAGAGAGAGTCATCTCTGGTTTTTCAGTCATTACTGTTAGAACACAGATTGGTTCTTAATAATAACTCTTTGTTTTGATGATAACTGTTAGGAAATTTATATTTAAGAATTATATACTCTAAAATTTGTTTGAGAGTTTTACTGCAGATTGAAATAATATTAACTCTCTAGAAGCAAATCTGTTTTGAATACAAGAAGTTATTCTGACTCTGAAGCGCCAGATGCACCTTACAGAAGAATCTGGTTGCTCCTTACAGAAGATCCTGAGCGTAGTCTCCAGAAGGATCTGAAGCAAGAAGCTCCAGAACATTCTGAGTCAGAAGCATCTGAAGATAATCAGAAGCATCTGAAGCTGAAGCATCTGAAGCATAGAAGAATATTGATTGAAGAGTTTCTCAAAGCATAAGTCTACAGAAGTTTCTGAAAGTACTGAAGCTCTGTGTCAAATATGCTCTGATGATCAACACGCTGAAAGCACACATGCTGCAGAAGACTCTGATACAACATAGTTCTGAATCTCATTAGAAGACTCTGATCCATTCAGACTCTGAAGAACTTGCTGAAAACTGAAGAAGTAATTTTCAAGAATATATCCGTTGGAGTTGTTCAACGTCTCTTTCCTTATTTGTGCTAGACACACTTACACAGACAAAAAGGATTTTTCTGTGCCATCTACTTCTAGGAAAGGTCACTTGATGTGAAGACAAAAAGGCTCAGACCTTTTGGGACTCTCTTTTCAACGCTCAGCTTGCATGGATCAGCTGCCTATAAAAGGAGAACTTCACCACATTCTTCAGTTACACACTTTGCTAAAAAGAAATCATTATATTCTAAAGCTCTCATTTATTCTTATTCTTCATAGAATCTCATTGTACTTAAACTTAAGAGAAAAATAACTGTTGTGATAAAAGCTTTTTAGAAGCATTAAAACTCTTGTATTTAATTTACATTGATTGTAAAGGTTATTCCTTAAGAGGATTCAGTTGGAATCAGTAGCTCTTGAGAAGACTAAGAACTGTTGTTCTTAGGTGATACTATTATAATCAGTTTGATTTAATAGTGGATTAAGTCCTTGTTGAGAAAGGCAAATCACTCTAGGAAGGGTGGACTGGAGTAGTTGTTAAACGAACCAGGATAAAAATAATTGTGTGATTATTTTTTAAGTCTTAATTTATCATACTTATTCAACCCCCCCCCCACCCTTCTAAGTATTATCTCACCTTCAGTTGGCATCAGAGCTCCGGTTCTGAGTGTGCTATCACTTAACAGTGTCAGTAAAGATCCAGAGAGATATACTTTGATATATATATTTATTTGTTATCATGGCTGATAATTCAATTTCAAATATTAACAATAAATATGAAGAGAGGGATAGGATCAGCACCAAACCCCCAATGTTTGATGGGGAGAAATTTGACTACTGGAAAGACAGAATTGAGAGTTTTTTCCTAGGATATGATGCTGATCTATGGGATCTTGTCATAGATGGATATGTACATCCTACAGATGGGGATGGCAAAAAGATTGACAGAAAATCTATGACAGATTCTCAGAAGAAAGACTTCAGGAATCACCACAAAGCCAGGACTATATTACTGAATGCTATTTCACATACAGAGTATGAGAAAATTACAAACAGGGAGACTGCTTTTGATATGTTTGAATCCCTTAAAATGACTCATGAGGGAAATTCTCAAGTTAAGGAGACAAAAGCTCTGGCTCTGATCCAGAAGTATGAGGCTTTCAAAATGGAAGACTCTGAATCTGTTGAAGCCATGTTCTCCAGATTCCAGATACTCACTGTTGGGCTGAAAGTTCTGGACAAGGGATATTCTACGTCAGATCATGTAAAGAAAATCATCAGAAGTCTACCTATCAGATGGAGACCAATGGTGACTGCCCTGAAGATGGCCAAAGATCTGAACAAGATCTCTCTAGAAGAACTCATCAGCTCACTGAGGAGCCATGAGATTGAGCTTGAAGAAGATGAACCTCAGAAGAAAGATAAAGGTAAATCTGTAGCATTAAAATCTAACAAAACTGCTAAAGCTTTGCAGGTCATTCAAGAAAGCTCTGAAGAATCTTCTTCTTCTGAAGAAGATGAGTTATCCATGTTGTCCAGAAGGATTAACAAACTCTGGAAGCACAAGGGAAAGAAGTTCAACAACTTCAGAAGATCTGATAACAGAAAGGAATCTTCTAGTCACAGAAGATCTGCCAAGAAAGAAGTTGTGTGCTATGAGTGCAAAGAACCTGGGCACTACAAAAATGATTGCCCCAAACTTCAGAAGGAAAAACCCAAGAAGAAGTTCAACAAAAAGAAGAAGGTTCTGATGGCAACATGGGATGACTCAGATGAGTGTGAATCATCTTCTGAATCAGAAGAAGAATGTGCAAACGTTGCACTGATGGCCAGGACAGAGGATCAAGAGGAAGGTACCTTAGGATATGAATCTGAATCTGAATCTGATGATGATGCAGAAGAGGTAATGGCTAAACTTACCAAAGAAGAACTCATTAAAGTTTTAACAGAAGTTCTTAAAAGTTATAACAACATCAAACTCAAATACAAGAAGCTGAAAAGCAATCTTGAATCTGAAATTGATCTTCTGAAAACTGAACTTGTTGAGCAAAAAGAAATAAATTTGAAAATCAAAAATGACTTTGAAAGAACTCAACAAGAATCTGAATCTGAGACTAAGTCATGTGAAAATATCTTAGAAAAATATGACTCTAGCTTTCAGAGATTTCTCACTAAGAGCATAGACAGAAGCAAGATAGCTTCCATGATCTATGGTGTTAGTGGAAACAAAAGAAGAGGCATTTGATATGAGTCTTCATTTGGAAGCAATCCAAAACCTGTTGACAAACTTTTCATCAGGAAGACACCTCTGTATTCTCAATTCAAATTTGGTCACTTGAATGACATTAAACACACAAGCTCTGAGAAGAGTACTTATGTGTTTAAACCTAAGGCAAGTCAGAATAAACATTATGTTGCAAAACAGAAGTTTAGACAAACCTAAAAACCAACTAACCCCAAAGGACCCAAGAAGATCTGGGTACCTAAAAACAAAATAATTCCTGTTGCAGATGTTCTTAGCAGCAAGGTCAGGACACCAATCATGGTACCTGGACTCTGGATGCTCACGACACATGACAGGAGAAAAGTCTATGTTCCAAAGCCTGGAACTTAGATCTGGAGGTGACGTGAAGTTTGGAGGGAACCAGAAGGGCAAGATCATTGGATCTGGCACTATTGGAAATGGTAAACTTCCCTCTATTACTAATGTTTTACTTGTTGAAGGGTTAAAGCATAACTTATTGTCCATAAGTCAATTAAGTGACAATGGTTATGATATAACTTTTAATCAAAAATGTTGTAAAGCTATTAGTCAGAAGGATGGCTCTATCCTATTTAATGGTAAGAGGAAAAACAACATTTATAAAATAAATCTTTCAGAACTTAAAGTTCAAAATGTTAAATGCCTCTTGTCTGTTAATGAAGAGCAATGGGTCTGGCACAGAAGATTGGGCCATATTAATATGAGACGTATATCTCAGATTAATAAACTTAATCTTGTCAGAGGACTCCCTAATCTGAAGTTCACTTCAGATGCTCTTTGTGAAGCATGCCAGAAAGGGAAGTTATCAAAAACATCTTTCAAATCAAAAAATGTTGTTTCTACCTCTAAACCATTAGAACTACTTCATATTGATCTGTTTGGACCAGTGAAAACTGCATCCATCAGAGGCAAGAAGTATGGATTGGTCATTGTTGATGACTTTAGCAGATGGACATGGGTAAAGTTCTTAAAACACAAGGATGAGTCACATTCTGTGTTCTTTGACTTCTGCAAGCAAGTCCAGAATGAAAAGAATTTCAAAATTATAAAAGTCAGAAGTGAACATGGTGGAGAATTTGAAAATAAATATTTTTCTAAAAATGGCATTGCTCATGATTTTTCCTGTCCTAGAACTCCACAACAAAATGGGGTTGTAGAGAGGAAAAACAGAACTTTGCAAGAAATGGCCAGAACCATGATCAATGAGACAAATCTGGCAAAACATTCTTGGGCAGAAGCAATCAATACAGCATGCTACATTCAGAACAGAGTGTCTGTTAGACCTCTTCTGAAGAAGACTCCTTATGAATTGTGGAATAACAAAAAGCCCAACATTTCATATTTTCATCCTTTTGGATGTATTTTTTATATGTTAAACACTAAGGAAAATCTAGGCAAGTTTGATTCCAAAGCACAGAAGTGTTTCATGCTTGGATATTCTGAACGCTCTAAAGGCTACAGAGTATACAACACTGAGACACAGATTGTGGAAGAATCCATTCATGTCAGATTTGATGATAAGCTTGGCTCTGAAAAGCCAAAGCAGGTTGTTAACTCTGCAGATAGGGAAGTAGTCTTTATTGACTCTGAAGTTCCAGAAGCAGACAAACTTCAAGAGAAGGAACCAAAAGCAACTCCAAATGCCACTCCCTTAACTTCTCATATGAATAATCTAAACATTTCTAAAGAGTCAACCATCAGAGGATCATCATCCAGAATTAAAGCTTCTCATCCAGAGGATGTAATTATTGGAAAGAAGGATGATCCCATCAGAACAAGATCCTTTCTAAGATCATCTGAAGCATCACTATTTGGACTAGTGTCAGAAATTGAACCATCTTCTGTAGAAGAGGCTCTGCAAGACAATGACTGGATTATTGCCATGCAAGAAGAGCTAAACCAATTCAGCAGAAATGATGTATGGGATCTAGTTCAAAGACCTCAAGGATTCAATATAATTGGTACAAAATGGGTCTTCAGAAATAAGCTAAATGAGAAAGGAGAAGTTGAGAGGAATAAGGCAAGGTTGGTTGCTCAACGATACAGTCAGCAAGAAGGTATTGATTACACTGAGACATATGCTCCAGTGGCAAGGTTAGAATCTATACGCCTTCTTATTTCCTTTGCTGCATAGAATAACATCACTCTGTATCAGATGGATGTTAAAAGTGCCTTTCTTAATGGTATTATAGAAGAAGAAGTTTATGTCCACCAACCTCCTGGTTTTGAAAATGAAAAATTTCCAGATCATGTTTTCAAATTAAAGAAATCTCTATATGGATTAAAACAAGCTCCCAGAGCTTGGTATGAGAGATTGAGTAATTTTCTTCTGGAGAAGAATTTCATCAGAGGCAAAGTGGATACAACTCTATTCTGTAAAACAATAAAGAAGGATCTTCTAATTTGCAAAATTTATGTAGATGATATTATTTTTGGATCAACAAATATTATGCTTGGAAAGGAGTTTGCTACATGTATGCAGGCAGAATTTGAAATGAGCATGATGGGAGAACTCAGATTCTTCTTAGGAATCCAAGTTAATCAAACTCCAGAATGAACCTACATACATCAGACAAAGTATGTTAAAGAACTTCTGAAGAAATTCAACATGTCTGACAGCAAGCTGGCAAAGACTCCAATGCATCCTACTAGCTCACTTGGCAAAGAAGAGGTAAGTAAGAAAGTAGACCAGAAGCTCTACAGAGGTATGATTGGCTCTCTTCTTTATCTTACTGCTTCTAGACCTGACATATTATTCAGTGTTTGTCTGTGTGCTAGATTCCAATCAGATCCTAGAGAATCACACTTGACAGCTGTCAAGAGGATTCTAAGGTATTTGAAAGGTACTTCTAATGTGGGTTTGTGTTACAGAAAATCTGATGATTTTAAATTAGTTGGATTCTGTGATGCTGACTATGCTGGAGACAGAGTGGAAAGAAAAAGTACATCTGGAAGTTGTCAATTTCTAGGAAGAAATCTAATCTCCTGGTACAGCAAGAAGCAACCCACAATTGCACTTTCAACCACAGAGGCTGAATACATTGCTGCTGCTGGATGTATCACGCAGATGCTCTGGATGAAAAGTCAACTAGAAGATTATCAAATTTTTGAGAGTAACATTTCTATCTTTTGTGATAATACTTCTGCTATATGTTTGTCCAAGAATCTCATTTTACATTCTAAGGCAAAACATATAGAAATTAAGCATCATTTCATCAAAGACTATGTTCAGAAGGGAATCATAAACTTAGCCTTTGTTGACACAGATCATCAATGGGCAGATATTTTTACAAAACCCCTTGTTGAATATAGATTCAATTTTATTCTGAAAAATATTGGTATGGATTTTTGTCCAGAATGATATTTATCAGAAGCAAATTATTACAGATGCAAAAATGCTTAATTCATCTGAAGTATTTCTTCTGTTTATTCATTCTATTCTGATTAATATTTCTGATGTGAAACTCTGAACTAATCATCTTTAGAAGATCTTAATGTTGGCTAACGTTTCATTTCTTGAGAGATCTCAGAACAGCATGCAAGTAAACACGTGTCACACAAAATCTGAAGAGGTGGCGTGTACACAACTGAAAAGACGTTTGAGGTGAAATTTGAATAGTAAATATCTTGGTTTTCCCCCCAAATTGTCAGAAGCATTTATTGTTTGAAATGATTTTATTCTCTTCATTTAATGCTTGCTCTAACGTGCGTTTCTTTCTGACTTTTGATGTGCCTAAGTGTTTAGTATAAATACTTGTTGTGTATTCACTATCACACTTTTCACTCTCAGAATTTACATGCGTTTTCATCTCTTGTTCTCTTTGCATAAAAACTCAAAACCTAAGTGTTTGAAAAAGCAATCTTCAATGGCGTTTTCTTCATCAACAACTGCTCAGTTTCAATCTACAATGGCTGCTGTGACTTCAGATAAATTAGGTGCTGCTCCATATTCTCCTCCCAAGAGAACTCTTCTCACACCTATTGATAAACTAGAAGTGCTGTGTGAATCTATGGTTGAATTTGACTCTTTGGCTGACAATGGGTTTGATTTTCGCTCCATTGTTAGAGCTCAAGGATGGGTGAAATACTTTGATAGGTTGTTTGGACCAGTTTACCCTCTACTTGTGAAGGAATTCTGCATTCATGCCTGTGTATCCCATGTTTATTTTATCATCTATGCTAGGAAAGGAGATTATCATCACAGAGGATCTGATAAGAAGATTGATTGGTTATGAAGAAACAGATGGTGTTTCCCACTTGCCAGCTGGGCGTGTGGATATGGATGAGGTTTATGAGGAAGTTATGACTGCTGGACAAGCTTCTAACAGATTCAAAGATCCGAAGCCTGATTACAAGATCTGGGCCAAGATCTTCATGGGATGCATACATCACAGGAAGTCAACAAATTCCCCAGATTATGTCAACAATGAACAAATCTATTTTATGTACTGCCTTAGTCAGAGCAACAAGGTAGATCTTCCTTACATTCTGTTCAAGCATCTGTGGAATCACATCAATGCATCTAGAGAATCTGTAAAAGAAAAAGGCCAGAAGATCAGGACTTGGATCCCATTTGGAAGGTTGATCTCAGATCTTCTCACTGAAAATGGTTTAGTGGCTGCTCTGTATGATGCTGGGGTTACAGAGGAATTAGAGTTCATTATGGGAAAGCCTCTGAACGCTAAAAGTCTTCTGAGACTCAAGATTGTAGATGAACTCACTACTGCTCCAAAGAGGCTGAATATGTCTGATTTGAATAAGAGGATTCCAGTATCTGACTTTCCTCTATTCTTTGCTGAAGAACCTAGACATATAGTACTGATGTATATAGAGGAATGCAAAAAGGAAGGAGTACCTGTTCCAGCTAATGTGTTTCAGCTTGTCAAACAACCACTACCAGATGCAGGAGAAGAAGAAGAAGTACCACTTCAGAGGAAAAGGACTCAGCCTGCAGCAGAATCTGAACCTGTCCAGAAGAAGGCTAAGATTGCTGAGAAACCCAAGAATCTCTTAAAGAGAAAGGATTCTGAAGAAGCTGCCTCTGCATCTGCCAAGAGGATTAAACTAAAAGGTACTAAAACTTCTGTTATTTCTAAAAATGTTGTTATTAATGATTCAACTATTAAGTCTGTTCCCAAACCACCTGTTACTCAAACAACTTCTGTTGCTGCCCCTAGTTCTGTCTCACCTCAAAAACAAAACACTACTTTTGTATCTAAAACACCTCAACCCAAAATACACATCAAACACTTTATTCCACGTCCACAACCAACAGATCCACAACCAACAGAACCACAACCATCAGAATCACAGCCATCAAAACAACAACAACAATCTGAAAAACAAAACTCTGATCAACCACAAACAGAAAATCAACCACAAACTTCTGAACATCCAGAAAACCAAACCACAGAAGATCAACCAGAAAAAGACTCTGTCATACCACCATCAAATACTCCATCTTCTGAACCTGTTGCACCTGTTACTTCTGAACCCACAAAAGTAACTTCTGCTCCTATTTCATCAGAGCCACCATCCCAACAATCTGATATTCCTTCAGAACCTTCTCATATCCCTGAGACAGAAGTTCTTGATATCACTCCATTAAAAACAGTGTTTCAAGTCTCTTCTACCTCTTGTACACCTACAACATCCTCCAACTCATCAGAATCAGAAATTCATCCAGATTTTCTAATTTCTCCATCTGACAAATACCCTGTACATGAACCTGAACCTGAATTAACCTTACCTGCTAAAACTCCCATTTCAGACCCTTTGCCTCCACCTGCACCTACATCTGAGATGATTGTTCCCACTTCCAATCCATCATCATCTGGTATATCTTGTGCCCAAGTGTCTTCTCTTTATCATAATTTATCTTATGGTTTCAAACTGAAAGATTTTTATGATAGAGTTGAACCTTCTGAACCCCTGAAACCTCTGAAACCAAAACTCAGACAGGCTCTTCCATCTGTAATCCTTTCATATATTCAATCTATGAACAATGAAGGATCCTTAGCAACAATATATGCTACATCTGGTAAAGCTGTTGTTTCAGCTCTGCAACCTGCATCTGATAACTCAGTTGCATCTGATAAACCATCAACCTCTGCTTTCATACCATACTCTAATGAATCCTTTGATATTGTTTATCCACGCACAAGACCACAACCAAATCTGCTTAATGCTTTAAACAGATCCTTACCTCAAAAACCAGAAATTCCCTTCATTCCATATTATCCCCCTCCTCTGATTTCCATCCAAAAATTACTGCTACCACCAACTCCCAAACCTAAACATATGACTCTGGAAACCTTGCTTAAACCACCACCCAGACTTAATATTGATCATTTATTTCAAACGTTTTTGCAAGAAATATAGATGTCTTTAGGTACTGTTCAGAAGAGATGCTCTGAAACTATGGATGCAAATGAAACTGACATCATCTGGAAAGGATTTATCAATAGATTCAACACTGTAGCTTCCAATCTGAAGAACGTCTGTTCTGATGATGCAAAGCTCAGAGCTGAAACAACTCAATTCTGGATTGTCAACAAGACTGAACCTCTGCTTTGTTTGGATGCTCCTCCTCCTCCACCAGAACCAACTGCCAATGCATTGACTATGACTCTGGTAGAACCCTCTTCAGGATCTCCAGAACCTATGGCAATTGACTCTGTTCAGGCTGCAGAACCTCCACCTTCTTCATCAGAGATAAAGACAGAAAATCCAGATTTTGGAGACAAGATTGCTGCTCTGGAGGTTGGTCAATCTGAAATAAAATCTTGGATGGCGAAGCAAGACAAGAAATCTGAGGACATGACAGAGTGGATGTCAAAACAAGATGAGAAGAATGAGACAATGACTATGTGGATGTCAAAGCAAGATCAATCTTCATCTGAGATTACAGACCTATTGAAGATGCTTTTGTCAAAACACTCTTAGATTTTTTTTCATTCTACTGTTTGTGCATCTGTTATTTTGCATCTGAATTTTATTGTTATATCTTCTGATATTTACCAATGTACTCTTGCTCTGTTATGTTAAATGAATCAGTGTTTCTCCATTGAATTATCTATTTATTGTTCCTTTTATCTGTCTTTTCAAAAGTTTTTACTTTTTGCTTATGACAAAAAAGGGGGAGAAAATAAAGATCTGAACTATTTAATATAATTTCACTAGAATGAATCTTCAGACATATATATTCTATCTAATATTTAAATTGACTATTTCAGAACATTTGATAAGAACACTCTATAAAAGATTCTCTGAGTCTCTCAGATCATTTGCTTTTCTATCAAACTCTGAATCTTATATCTACAAAATATTCTGACCCTAAATTGTTATAAGAACAATCAAGATCTGACTCTGAAGATTACTCAAGATAAAAAGGGAAGTTTCTATTCCTTTTTTCATATTTAACTCAGGGGGAGATTCATCATCTCAGGGGGAGTTATAATTCTTTATGTTCAGTTAAATAAAATTTCTGATACTTTTTGTCATCATCAAAAAGGGGGAGATTGTTAGAACACAGATTGGTTCTTAATAATAACTCTTTGTTTTGATGATAACTGTTAGGAAATTTATATTTAAGAATTATATACTCTAAAATTTGTTTGAGAGTTTTACTGCAGATTGAAATAATATTAACTCTCTAGAAGCAAATCTGTTTTGAATACAAGAAGTTATTCTGACTCTGAAGCGCCAGATGCACCTTACAGAAGAATCTGATTGCTCCTTACAGAAGATCCTGAGCGTAGTCTCCAGAAGGATCTGAAGCAAGAAGCTCCAGAACATTCTGAGTCAGAAGCATCTGAAGATAATCAGAAGCATCTGAAGCTGAAGCATCTGAAGCATAGAAGAATATTGATTGAAGAGTTTCTCAAAGCATAAGTCTACAAAAGTTTCTGAAAGTACTGAAGCTCTGTGTCAAATATGCTCTGATGATCAACACGCTGAAAGCACACATGCTGCAGAAGACTCTGATACAACATAGTTCTAAATCTCATTAGAAGACTCTGATCCATTCAGACTCTGAAGAACTTGCTGAAAACTGAAGAAGTAATTTTCAAGAATATATCCGTTGGAGTTGTTCAACGTCTCTTTCCTTATTTGTGCTAGACACACTTACACAGACAAAAAGGATTTTTCTGTGCCATCTACTTCTAGGAAAGGTCACTTGATGTGAAGACAAAAAGGCTCAGACCTTTTGGGACTCTCTTTTCAACGCTCAGCTTGCATGGATCAGCTTCCTATAAAAGGAGAACTTCACCACATTCTTCAGTTACACACTTTGCTAAAAAGAAATCATTATATTCTAAAGCTCTCATTTATTCTTATTCTTCATAGAATCTCATTGTACTTAAACTTAAGAGAAAAATCACTGTTGTGATAAAAGCTTTTTAGAAGCATTAAAACTCTTGTATTTAATTTACATTGATTGTAAAGGTTATTCCTTAAGAGGATTCAGTTGGAATCAGTAGCTCTTGAGAAGACTAAGAACTGTTGTTCTTAGGTGATACTATTGTAATCAGTTTGATTTAATAGTGGATTAAGTCCTTGTTGAGAAAGGCAAATCACTCTAGGAAGGGTGGACTGGAGTAGTTGTTAAACGAACCAGGATAAAAATAATTGTGTGATTATTTTTTAAGTCTTAATTTATCATACTTATTCAACCCCCCCTTCTAAGTATTATCTCACCTTCAATTACTGGCGCCACGTCCTTGACCTTAACCGCTTCGAACGCCTGACATAGGGTTTCGTGGATTTCCCCATCCATCTCGACATACTTGAAGGATGACAAATGGCTCACCATTATATCGTCCTCGCCACAAACAGTTATGATGCTGTCCCCTACAGCATACTTGAGTTTCTGATGCAACGTGGAGGTCACGACACCCGCAGAATGGATCTATGGCCGGCCTAAGAGACAGTTGTAGGCTGGCATGATGTCCATAATGTAGAAGACTGCGTCGAAAGTTTTCGGCCCAACTTGGATTGGCAGGGTTACCTCTCCAAAGACATGACGCTTGGTTCCATCAAAATCCTTCACAACCAGATCACTGGGTGTGAAAATCAATCCGCGAGTATCTAACTTCATCAATGCTTTCTTCGGAAGAACATTGAGCGATGACCTAGTGTCTACCAACACGTGAGCCATAACTGTTCCCCTACACTCTATCGAGATGTGGGGGGCGCTGTTTTGGTTTCTTCCCTTCGGCGTCAGCTCCAGGTCAGTGAACCCTAATCCGTTTCTAGCATTCACGTGGGCTACTACCCCTTCCAACTGATTAACCGAGATTTCCTGCGGTACATACGTGGCATTCAAAACCTTTAACAGCGCGTTGCGATGTGACTCCGAACACAACAACAAATTCAGGATGGAAATTTTCGAGGGTGTTTGATGGAGGTGATCCACGATCTTGTAATCACTCTTCTTGATCAACCTCATGAACTCTCCCGTGTCCTTTACAAGTAAGTCCTTCTCTACCCCACGAGGGGTTTCCTCAACGACTTTACTCTTTCCCTTATCAGTTTCCTCAACCTTATCTGCTTTGTCCGCCACAATCACAGGTGGAGCAAATACTCTTCCGTTGCGCGTGATTCCGCCAATTCCCACTAGGTTATCCACAGACCGCCCAGATGGTTCTAGTTCCAACTTCTGTCCGTTACAGTAGACGTCTGCCCCATAGTGCGATGGGACAGCATTGGTGCTTTCAAAAGGTATCGGCTCAGCCTTTGTGATGGTAATTATGGGCGGTCTAGGTGTAGAAATGGTTATCGTCTGGCGAGGGATGGTGATGGTGGCAACCTCATCGTCCTGCTTCAGCATTACCTCTCCAGATCCACATTCGGCCCTTCGGCTAAACTGCAAGATTCCTTCGGTCATCATACTCTGAATACCCTCTATCAACTGTTCACATCCATCAGGACAGGTCGCACAGCCCCTACACAATTCTCCATAGCCTGGAAAGAATCCTCTCTTCATCAGCTTGGCTTTAACGAAGCTAAGCGGTGTCTTAAGATCCTTGACATTAGTCAACACATCCAAATGCTCTTCTTCAATAATGACATTCACCCCACCTCCCCTATGGTTCGGCATAGGGTTCTTTGTGACATTTGGCACATTATTTGAGAAATTGATGATCTTAGCATCCACCATATCTTGCACCTTGTGCTTGAAAGATTTGCAGTTTTCTATCGTGTGGCCAGGTGCCCCTGAGTGAAAATCACATGTTGCATTCGCATCATAACCTGGCGGAGGTGCTCCTGTCAAGGGAGCCAGGGTTCTCTTCTGGACTAGCTGTAACTGAAGCAGAGTTTGTAATAGCTGAGCATAAGACATAGGCGGTGTCTCGAGGTGACGGCTTGACAGAGGCGCCCTGTTTTGATACTTTTTGTACCCTTGCTGATTTGGCGGCTGCTGCTGTGGCTGGGGTTGTTGGACAGCAGGGATGGTTATGCTAGCCACCTGCTGGCGCTGGCCTTTACCTTTCCTTCGAGCGTTAGACACGACGCTCGTCTCTCCTTCACGCCTTTTGCTACCATATGGTTTCTTTCCTCCTCCAGCCGAGGATAGATCAACACCCTGAATTTTTCCCAACTTGATCCCATTTTCAACGTGCTCGCCAGTGATGATGAGATCATAGAAACTCCCTGACATACCGCTGACCAATTTCTCGTAATAGACCCCTGGGAGAGTGGCTACAAACATCTCAACAAGCTATCGTTCAACCATCGGCGAATGAACTCTAGCTGCTAATTCACGCCATCACTGGCGTATTCTGTGAACCCTTCGTTGTTCCTCTGTGACAAGTTCTGCAGTTGAACCCGGTTCGGAGCCAAGTCACTGTTATACTGGTAATGGTGCACAAAGGCTTCAGTAAGTTCCTTCCACGTGGGCACACTGGTGGGTTCCAAGCTCATGTACCATTCCAAGGATGGCCCGGACAAGCTATCCTGAAAGAAGTGCATCAGCAGCTTCTCGTCTTCAGAGTGAGCGGACATCTTTCGGTAGTATGACCTTAAGTGGACACGAGGGCAAGTGGTGCCCTTGTATTTTTCAAAGTCGGGTACCTTGAATTTAGGAGGCACCTTGAAATCAGAAATCAATCCCAATTTAGTCATGTCGACCCCCATAGTGTTCAGGTTCTCGAAATTCCTCATTTTATCCTCGAGTGCCTTAAACCTCAGACGTGCTTCAGCAGTCAGTTCTCCTTCAGCACTCCTCTGTGAGAACAAATCTTCTTGACGATCTTCTAGCCATGGCTGAGGCCCGTACAGATTCCCAGCACCTGTGTTGCCATTGCCCAGTCCAGCATTGCCATTAGCTTCAAAATTTCCATTACCGACGCAAGTCGTATTACCATTGAGCCTGATGTTAGTGATCACATTGCCGTTACCACTTCCATTCCCCCCGGTCATGGGGATGCCACCCTTAGGAGTTTCAACAGGAGGAGGGGTTGGAACATTCCCACCATGGAGTACACCGTTGTTGTCAACCCTTGAGATCAGAGGCTGGACCAATGTTTTGGCCGTTGGCAACCACTTGCATGAGCTCCATGAAGTGGTCCATCCTCTCTCGGAGTTCCTGGACGTCAGTTTTCACTTGTTCCATTGCTCTAGCTTGATTCGCTCTGGTCGGATAGCGGTGGATCGGTGTTTGATCAATCCTGGAATAACCTGCATGCACAAAGGGTTAGAAGAAAAAACGACAAGGTGCTCGTTATGCAGATGCTTCATGCAAATGCAAACGTGTGTATGTGCCTTGGGGAGATCCCCCCCCCCCCCGATCCTAGTTTCCGAGACAAATAAAGTCTATGATCCAATCATGGGAAAGAAATCCTCATATATTCATCTGAAAAGCCCGCTCGGGTAGCATACAACTGTAATCACATACAACTGAAGCAATAAGGCATGACCCCAACCAACAGACCTGGCGGTGATCAGCATATCAATGCATAAAAATGTACAAGGAAAGATACAAAAGATCAGGTGCGGCCATGGGAACGAAAATATTCTATCAACTTCTTTGTAGTGGAGTGATCTGACTGGGTAAGCAAACCCTGGGTCAGCAGGTCCTTCTGACTGATGGGCTTTGGGAGGTTCTCAGCAACGCTCCTAGAAATACCTTCTTCGGAATGGTTCTCGACTCTTATTCTCTTAGCATCATCCCGAAGTTGAGAATCTTGCAAAATTGCCTCGGCCTCATCCAATCTATACTGGACGTCATGTCGCAGGGAGGCTTCAGCCTCTGTACTCTCGTCTTTCACCACAATCTGAGCTTCCAGCTCGGTTACTCGTTGCTTCAGCTTTTCTTCCCGCTCTTTGTACTTGGCTATGGTGCTGCTCCAGACCCTCTCGTATTGGGTTAGCTTCTGGTACACTCTGTCCAGATCCTGTTTCTTAGTTGTCAACACGCCATGTACTGACTTCAGATCCAGCCCCAGCCGTTCCCTATCATCAGTTTCTTTGGTCAGGTTAGAGCCTAGACGGTTGATCATCTCAGTCTGCTTCTTGCAGGTATAAACGGCTTCGCCTTTCTCTTTCCGAAGTTGAGCGATCTCTTTCTCCAACTCTTCGTTGGCCTTTTGTAGCTCTTCCTTCTCTTGGAGTACCTGGTTGAATTTATGAATATCAACGGTAGTAGGCTCTTTGTACACGGGAGCATACAATGGTTCCACGGCAGGAAACGACATTAGAAACTTGGCGGCCCTTTCTCGAACCCAAGTCACGTACGAATCAAAGGCCTTGTTGTTGCTTTTTCCTAGCAAGACTTCCCCTTCCGGTGAATTTTGCTCCAAGCATTCTGTACCTTGACCAAAGTGTCGCCTTCAAGCAACCCTGTGAGATACAGAGATTCCCGTATCTCTTCCTCTTCAGGAGGACCTCGTAATGCATACCCAAATTGTCGTACTAGCAGAGAGGGGTTGTAGTTGATACATCCATTCCTTCCGACCAGAGGGACGTTAGGAAAGCCACAACAGCTATGCACAATATCTTTGCCCAGTAGATCTCTATCAAACCAGATAATATTGTCAGCGGTCAAACCCATCAAGCGTGCAGACCAAGGTGAAGATTCTGCAGAATCAATGAACGGCCTGATTTAGGAAGATGGCTAGCAAACCATTTATACAGTAAAGGAGCACAACATGCCACGTTCTTCCCCTTTCTGTTTTCATTCTTGCTGTGAACTGAATGGTAGACGTCTCCGAGGAGAGTGGGCACTGGATTCCCGGAGGCAAATATGTGGCAAGCATCCATGCTTATGAAGTCCGGATGACTTGGGAATAGCACGATCCCATAAATGCAAAGGGCTAAGAAGGCATTGAATACATCCCAGCGACCCTTCTCTGCAAACTTTCGGGCTTTTTCCATCAGGAACGACAAAGGGAATCCATGAACTCCAATCTTTCTGGATACCATCCCTTCCAATTCAGACTCATCTACATGAAGAGCGTCAGTCAGCTTACTCAGTTTGGGCTCACCCTCAACACGATAGTAAGGCATTTGATTCATCAAAGGCACCCCCAACAGGTCAGAGTACTCTTCTAAGGTCGGGGCGAGGACATAGTCTGGAAACACAAAGCATCTGAGCTGTGGGTCGTAAACCTGTAGCAGGGCGTAGAGGCCATTCAACTCGTACGTAGGAAGCTTATACACAATACCCAAAAGTCTCCCATAACTCTGTCTGAAACTCTCCATCACTGTCTTATCAGCCAAAGAAATCAAAGCCCGTAACTCTCGGATGTCAGGTGTTGGTAGCTTGTAAGCCACAGTCTTCTTCAGAGATGCCATATCTGCCATGAGGATCAAGATCGCTAGAACTAGGGGAGAAATATGCACCTGCAACACAGACACACGTTAATGACATGAAAATGAGGATGCAAACAATGCAAAATGCAATCATGCAGCAGGAGATCAGGACAATTGTGCTATTGAGGAGATGAAGATTTCGTATCAACAAAACCACAATACTGCTCTGTCAAGAACAACCATATCTCTGATGAGAAGAAACCCCTGATACCAGACCAAAAATCTGCTCTGTCAAGAACACACATATCTGATGAGAAGAAACCCTAATATCAGACCAAAAATCTGCTCTGTCAAGAACACATATATCTGATGAGAAGAAACCCTGATATCAGACCATAAATCTGCTCTGTCAAGAACACACATATATCTGATGAGAAGAAACCCTGATACCAACAAAACTGATTCACTGTCAAGAAAACCAGGTAGTCTGAAGGTTAAGGTTTCCTGCAATAACCCGACCCTGCTCACAGGTATGGACCTAATCACGGAGAAGGTTCAGCATCCTATGCGGTCATCAGCGTCACAGACTTTCAAGAAACGATGATACGATACCTAGAAGGTGTGGCATCATCATCTCTTGAAGCGGCCTCACTTAGCTGAATTCCAAATGATCGGTTCCCAGAGTCGACAATCCTCATATCCGACAACCCCTAGAGTCCAAAGGACCAATAGAAAGCCATCAAAGAGAACCTCGTCTGAGTGTGGGTTACGTGGGAACAGCTGCAAGCAAAGCAAGCACGTCCTCCACTAACCCACTCTAATACTATGTAGCTCTCAAGCCTGGGTCTGGCTTCTCACTCATCAGAATGCCCCTCCCACAACAGTACAGATAATCATATCATACTGAAAATAAAGTGCGGGAAATAAGATGCGATAAATAAAAACAACCCAACAAGTAATCATACAAGTGCTAGGATTGACTCTCGTGGGGGACGTTGGATCCCCAAACTGACTCGCATAAGGGACGTTGGATCCCAGGAAACTATGAAGTCCCCAGCAGAGTCGCCAGTTGTCGCTACCGCAAAAATAAGGTGCCGGCAAAACAGAAGAGTCGCCACCTTTCGTTATTTATCCCTCAGAACGGGAAAGGAAACGATCAGAAAAACCTGACGAAAAGGTATAAGACAAGGTCATCGCAACCATTGTCTGGGTTCGGGAGTCGGTTACACAAGGGGAAGGTATTAGCACCCCTCACGTCCATCGTACTCGATGGGATCCATGCTTGTTGTGTTTATATGACGGGTTGGTTTTTTCTATCTACCTATCAAGGGTGGTCTGAAAACAAAAGAAAATGACTCGGCAAAGCGTCGCACTTTATGCCTACGTATTCTCATCAGAAAGTGAGAAATCAGAGTCAACGTAGTTCGTCTAACTACGGGTTACGGGGAAGGTGGCTCGCCAATACATCAGTATTGTGCCTACGTACTCTCAACAGGTATGAGAGATCAGAGCTTACGTAGTTCGGGATAATACGGATTACGGGAATTCAGATTCATCTGTTTTTCCGAGTAGGGTTAACAAACAGTTCCAGCAGTTGGATGTACGCAGCTCGACCCTTGGAGACTTATGCGTTACCGTTTGCGGTAGAACTGGGAGTTAACGACACTCTTTTCTTCAGAAAGCTTCCTTTGAATTATGGGCCCACGGGGCAAAAAGGTTTGAAGTTTGTTTTCTGTCTTTTATGGAAGAACTGTTTTTTAGTTGTCTGTAGTTTGTACAGCACTAGAGACTATGACTTGGGAACGAATGCGTCGCATATCGTCCAAAGGACGTATAGTAAACATTCTAGACGATTGAGAGGAGGCCGCTCAATTATCATTACCCAAGTAGCTTAAGGCTCGTATCGCGCTTGTACTAACTTGCCTTTATTACGTTTTTTACTGTTGTTTCAAGATGAGAAGAGAGATGGACAACTACGGGGAGACTATCAAGTCCTAATGTTATCATGCCAAGGATTCATCCTATAGTTGAGGTTTGAAACAGGAATCTCCTAGAAGTTATCATGCATAGGTTTCAACCTAAAGTTCTATCATCACTTCCTTATCAAACACAAGCAGAGGGAGCAACTCAACCTCTAGTGCAATCATGCTCCTAGCTTAAGTCAGTCTAAACATGAACTTATTCTAATGCATCAAGCAAATCAAACAAGTCACATCAATACAATTGCACAGAAAGCAAACAGACAGGAAAGAAAGCAGATCAACAGCTTCCACAGAAAAGCAGTCCTCTGACAGTAGTTTAGTCCTCAGTCTATAACTGTTCTTCAAGTCTATCCTCTTCAATGGCAAGTATGAACTTACTTCTTCAAGCTCTCAATACACCAAACACAAGTATCAACTTGTTCTCCAACTTCTAGCTTCAGCTCTTTCTTCAATCTCAATTTGATTTCTTCACACAAGTATCAACTTGTTCTTCTTGATCTTCAAGCCTCAGCTCCAAAGGCAGTCTTCAAACACATGGAAGTGCAACCTCTAGCATCTTCAATCTTCTAACAAGGAACTTCATCCTCTAGCAAGGGAGAAAGATTCATCTAACAAGAGCAAGGTGTGGATAGTGGTGAGCAAAGTGAAGACCAAAGGTCACCTCTAAGCACTCCACCATCAAGGAAAGGAACCCTCAAGGTTCTACCACTTTGTGAGGAGCCACTCATCCTACCAAAGGAGGGATGGGGTCTTCACAATGGGACCTTACATCATAGGGAGGAATGGAAGTGATCAACACCTTCCATGTTTCATGAAGGAAGAAAATCTATTCTAAGAGATCTCCCTAAAACCCTAAACCTTAATCCTACACAAACTACACCAAAGGGAGAGAAATCTTCAAGTCCAAGCTCCACCATGCATTCCACAGCAGCCCACACATGTCTTCACCATCATCCAATAGCAAGAGAAGCAAAACCCTAGTCTAAGGGGACTAATGAAATCATTCTAGTTGAGTTAGCAACTTAGGATCACCTAAAACCTAGTGCTAAAGTTAATTCCAACTAAAATACTAAAACCAATTGTAAAATCCTACAAAAATAACTATGGGAACCTAAGTCAATCATGACTCTACCATGTTAATTCTAGAGATCAAATTATCCAATAAGTCCTAGAAATAAATCCTAAACTATGGGGTACTAATGTTAAACCCTAAAACTAGAGCACCTAAAGTTTCAACACAAAAACAGCCCTAAACTTCTTCACAAAAATGTGAGAAAATTACAAGACGAGCATACATGGCTATGATAGCTACACACAAAAAATCAGCTCAAAAATCATCACCAAGTGATCACACTAAAATCAGAAAGACAAGGTATCAACCATAATGAAATTAATATCAATTAAAATACAAAAAATGCAATTAAATAAAAAATGCATGAATTCCAAAACTTTTAATTTCCTAAAATTCTAGACTCACTCATGAGTCAGGGGGAAAAAACCTGGATCGAATTGAGTTATTTTTCTATTTATTATGAATTAATTCCTAAACTACATGAAATGATGAAAAATAAAGAAAAATACAAGAAAATAACAAGATACGCGTGCTGAATAGCAATTATTCTCAGTTTATTCCAGGATTTGGGCCAAAACGGGGGTGTGGATATCACTTGGATCCTTAAGCCCAAAACAACAATTAAATGAAACGCAGCGTTTCACTTCTCAATCTCTCTTCAGAATTTAAAGCAAATCGTGGCCATCCATTGCTTGCCTGAGTCAGAGGTCCAACCCTCATCCAACGGCCAATGTCCATCGTCTCCAAATCCAAACTGAGGGAGGGAAATCCCCAGACGGTGGCCTGAGTTGCAGCGCCACCGTCTTCTCCGGCGAAGTGGTGCCCACAGGTCATCAATAACAACAAACCAATACACAATCTCACTCAATTTTTACTCCTGAACACGAATCCAATCTCCAAATTCACTAATTCTTTCTCTAACTTAAAATCCGATCATATTTTCAGAAACACACCAAATCTTGATCATGACAATTCTTAAAAATAATGGTCCTAATGCAATCTATACTTCTCACTGATCAATTTCCACTATCCAAACATGATTATTCCTTCAAGAATCTTGAGATATCAGCCTCAACAGAAAATGATCCATGACCTAAAGTGTCTCTATTCCTCAATTTCTTGTACCAAAATCCATCTATGTCCTATCAAGAACCTAACCACATGCAAGTTTCTATGAATATCCCTTTAGATTAAGCAGAATTTTGATTGGTACAAACCTGATTTCAGATGAAGAACATGTACAATCTCTGCTCGATTCTTCCTCCAAGCTTGTCCAGATTCACTCCAAATTCACTCCTAAAGCTAATGCACACCTCAATTTGCTCTGATTCTTCCTTAATCCAAGAACACGATCTTGAGTTGCAGCTCTGAGTTTTCAATTGCTCCTTCTGTTATCAGCCTCAATCTTCTCCAAAAAACTGGCTGAATACACTCCAAATCTTATATAGAACTCAATGGAAATGTCTAGAAAGTTCTGTAAGCTTCCAAATGAGATTTTGCAATTTCAATTTCTCTCCAAAATCTCTCCCACACCAGTCACGATTTGCACTCTATTTGGGCATGAAAACACTTGGAATCTTCATCTCATGAGATATTGAACTGATTTGTTATGATCATTTCCTTGTTTGTAATCCAATGGTTCATTTTGATTATGTTACTTCATCATGAAGAAACAAAGTAAAAGTGTATAAAAATGGACTCAATCCAAAATTATAACATTGCCAAAGTTTCTAAAATGCTTTTTCCATTCAAAAAATGATGTTACTTTGCTTTGTTTGGACACAAATCAATTTATTTGAATTTTTTGGTCATTTAATGCCTTTAATCCTTCCTTTTTCACAACTCCTTGAACCAAGTCTTTCCTTGAGCCATTTCAATGCCTCCTTGATACATGGTCAAGGTTAAAACCCCATTTTGAGCAACTTTCAAGTTGAACAAAATTTCATTTGAGGTGTCTAAGTTGGTGAAAATGACCTATAACCAAAGATGACTCATAATCATAACTTCCCAAAATACCCTTGACTTGTCAAAGCCATAACTTGAGTTCTACAAATCCTATAAAGGACTTCTAGTACTCTCTAGAAAGCTAAGATAATAAGGAACAACATTCATGTTGACCAAAAGTTCATAGGAATCATCCTTCGTGGGCAAAAGTGTCATGCAATTTGGGTAACTTTCAAGCTCCAAATTCACATACCTCAGATGACTTCTAACTTATCAAAGCCATAACTTGAGTTCTACAAATCCTATCAACGACTTATAGTACTCAAATTAAATCTAAGCTCATGCTCTACATCAATCATGTTGGGGTCAAGATGAGATGACAATCATATCTTGAGTTAATTTGCCTTGAAGATAGGGGTCAAACTAGGGGATTTTACATTGTCAAGTCTTAGAAACCCTAGCCTGAAACTTCTCAAACTCTTCAATCATGATGATTTAACCTTGGAATCATCCTTAGAACATCTTAATGTATCAATCCATGATCACATGGCTCTTGAATTATGTCTCAACCTTCTTCAAATCATCAGTTGACTTAGGGTTGACCCAGTCCAACCCTAATTGCACCACTCATGGCTGAACCTTCTTAATCTTGTACAATGACCTGTCTAGGCTTCAAGGTGATCTTCAACACTTCTCATGAGCTCTCTCAAGACCTCAAGTCCAACTTCATGGCTTCAGAATCATCTGATGACTTTCCACAACTCTCAAGTTAGGAGACACACCCTCTTGGCTTCAATCACTCTCTCTGAGGCTCTTTTGACTTCTCTGACAAGGATATCAACCCTTGAACACCTGAATAAGCCTCCCAGCTGGCTTCAAATTCTTGTGTAGCTCTTGATTGGTAATCATACCTCTTGATCTCCTGCATACATGTCAATGAAATGCAAATGATAATGCTAATGTGAATGAAATGAAACATAAGCTAGGTAAAGAAAAGTTGGGCAAATTTTGGGGTGCAACACCTATCAGAACAAGATCCTTCCTCAGATCCTCTGAAGCATCATCATTTGGATTGATGTCAGTAATTGAACCAACCACTGTGGATGAAGCTCTGCAAGACAATGACTGGATTATTGCCATGCAAGAGCTAAATCAGTTCACTAGAAATGATGTGTGGGACTTAATTCCAAGACCAAAAGGATTCAACATAATTGGAACTAAGTGGGTCTTCAGAAATAAGCTTAATGAGAAAGGAGAAGTTGAAAGAAATAAGGCAAGGCTTGTTTCTCAAGGGTACAGTCAACAAGAAGGTATTGATTACACTGAAACTTATGCTCCAGTGGCAAGGTTAGAATCTATACGCCTTCTCATTTCATTTGCTGCACAATATAACATCACTCTATATCAGATGGATGTTAAAAGTGCCTTTCTAAATGGTATTATAGAAGAAGAAGTTTATGTTCACCAGCCTCCTGGTATTGAGAGTGAAAAATTCCCAGAACATGTTTTCAAACTAAAGAAATCTCTGTATGGTTTAAAACAAGCTCCCAGAGCTTGGTATGAGAGATTAAGCAATTTTCTTCTGGAGAAAAATTACATCAGAGGCAAAGTGGACACAACACTCTTTTGTAAAACATTTAAGAAATATCTTCTAATTTGTCAAATATATGTGGATGATATCATATTTGGATCTACCAATACTATGCTGGGAAAGGAGTTTGCTCAATGTATGCAGGCCGAAATTGAAATGAGCATGATGGGAGAATTGAGATTCTTTCTGGGAATTCAAGTCAACCAAACTCCAGAGTGCACTTACATTCATCAGACAAAATATGTTAAAGAACTTCTGAAGAAATTTAACATGACTGATAGTAAGACGGTAAAGACTCCCATGCATCCAACTAGTACACTAGGCAAGGAAGAGGTAAGTAAGAAAGTAGATCAGAAACTCTACAGAGGTATGATAGGATCTCTTCTCTACTTAACTGCTTCTAGACCTGACATTTTGTTCAGTGTATGCTTGTGTGCAAGATTCCAATCAGATCCTAGAGAATCACACTTAGCAGCTGTTAAGAGGATTCTAAGGTATCTGAAAGGTACTTCTAATGTGGGTTTATGTTATAGAAAATCTGATGATTTCAAATTAGTTGGATTCTGTGATGCTGATTACGCTGGAGACAGAGTGGAAAGAAAAAGTACTTCTGCAAGTTGTCAATTTCTAGGAAGAAATCTAATCTCTTGGTACATCAAGAAGCAACCCACAATTGCACTATCAACTACAGAGGCAGAATATATTGCTGCTGCTGGATGTAGCACGCAGATGCTCTAGATGAAAAGTCAGCTAGAAGACTATCAGATATTTGAAAGTAACATTTCTATATTCTGTGATAATACTTCTGCTATATGTTTGTCTAAAAACCCCATTTTACACTCTAAGGCAAAACATATAGAAATTAAGCATCATTTCATTAGAGACTATGTTCAGAAGGGAATTATAAACTTAGCCTTTGTTGATACAAATCATCAATGGGCAGATATTTTCACAAAACCCCTTGTTGAAGATAGATTCAAATTTATTCTGAAAAATATTGGTATGGATTTGTGTCCAGACTAATATTTGTCAGAAGCAAATTTTACAGATGATAAATGTTTATCACTCTGAAGTATTTCATCTGTTGCTTATTAGATTTATGTTTATTTGTGTGTATCTGAACTAACCAATCTCAGAGGATCTGAACGTTGGTTAATGTTTCATTTCTCAAGAGAATTCAGAAGCACATGCAAGCAAACACGCGTCACTCTAAATCTGCAAAGATGGCGTGTACACTACTGAAGAGACGTTTGAGGTATGGTTTGAATAGTGAAAATCTTGATTTTCCCCCCAATTTGTCAGAATCAATTAATGCTTGAAATGATTTTTATTCTCTTTCATTAATTGACATTAATTGCTATGTGTAAACATGCTTTGATTGTCTGTTTGAATGCCTATTGGTTTTCTATAAATACCACATCTCTCACCACTTTCACACTTTTCATAACACAAGCAAGTTTATGCATTTCTGTCTTCTTTTCTCTCTTCACAGAAACCCTAAACCCTTGTCAAAATCATCTTCAATGGCAACCTCATCTTCTACAACAGCTCAATTTCAATCAACCATGGCTGCAGTTACTTCTGCAAATATGGGTGTGGCTCCATACACGACACCTAAAAGGACTTTGTTAACTCCTGTTGACAAAATTGAAGTTCTCTGTGAATCAATGGTGGAATTTGATTCATTAGCTGAAAATGGATTTGAATTTCGCTCAATAATTGATGCTCAAGGCTGGGTCAAATACTTTGACAGATTATTTGGACCAGTTTACCCTTATCTTGTGAAATAATTCTAGATACATGCTTCTGTTTATCCCAAATTCATCTTGTCTTCTGTTCTGGGTAAGGAGATTATAATTACAGAAGATCTAATCAGAAAACTCATAGGGAATGAGGAGACTGATGGAGTATGTCATCTGCCAGCTGGGCGTGTAGACATGGAAGAAGTTTTTGAGGAAGTCATGACTTCTGGACAGGCCTCTAACAAATTTAAAGATCTGAAGCCTAACTACAAAATCTGGGCAAAGATTTTTATGGGATGTATTCATCATAGAAAATCTACAAATTCTCCAGACTATGTGAACAATGAACAGCTCTACTTCATGTACTGTTTAAGTCAGAGCACTAAGGTAGATCTTCCTTACATTCTGTTCATGCATTTATGGAACCATATCAATGCTTCAAGAGAATCTGTAAAAGATAAGGGTCAGAAGATCAGAACATGGATTCCCTTTGGAAGGTTAATTTCAGATATTCTGACAGAAAATGGACTGGTGACTGCTCTGTATGCTGCTGGAGTCAAGGATGAACTTGAATGTATTGTTGGAAAACCTCTGAATGCCAAGAGTCTTCAGAGACTAAAAATTGTAGAGGAACTCACATCTGCTCCCAAGAAGCTGAATATCTCTGAACTCAGTCAGAAGCGAATTCCAGTTGAAAACTACCCACTGTTCTGTACTGAAGAACCAAGGGAAATAATTGTGAGATATATTGATTCTTGCAAGGCAGATGGAACGCCCATTCCTGCAGATATTCTGAAAAGAGCAAGGGAACCAATGCCTGATGGAGGAAATGAGAACACAAGGAAAAGAGGTCAATCAGAAGCAGAAGAAGTTGCTGCTCAGAAAAAGCCAAAAGTTGCTAACAAGCCTCAGAAGCTGATCAAGAGGAAAGAATCTGGAGACGCTCCCTCTGTTCCCACAAAGCGTATCAAGATTAAAGGTACCAAATCTTCTGTATCTTCTTTCAATAACATTGTTTTAGATGAATCAACATTCAATTCTATTCCAAAACCACCTCCTACTCAGAAACAATCTGTTCCTGCTCCATCTCATAATTCTGAACCATTAAAAACTCCTTCCCCACAAAAATCATCTGATCCTGTTTCCACCACTCCTGTAAAACCTTCTACTAATCAATCATCTGAACCAACAACAACAACACCAACACCAGCCAATCAAACTCCACCACCTATAACAAAACCAACAGAACAATCTGAACAACAACAACAACAACCAGAAAAACAATCACAAACAGAAAAACCACAATCAAACACATCTGAACCTATTGCATCTGCACAAGTTATTTATGAACCTATACAATCTAATCAAGTGGCATCTGATCCTACTACAGTTGAACCACCTACATCTGAACCACCTACATCTAATCCACCTTCATCTGAACCTCCATCAAAACTTTCTGAGAATCCATCAGAATCAACCAATCCATCTGAAACAAATATCCCTGAGACAGAGGTTCTAAACGTTACACCTCTCAAAACTGTTTTTGAAGTGTCCTCTACGTCTTATACTCCAACCACATCCTCAAATTCATCAGAATCTGATATACACCCAGATTTTTCTGACATCTCCCTCTCTCAGAAATCTTGAAGTTCACCAACCAGAACCACCTATTTCTTCTGAAATTCTCATTCCCAATCCTATCCCAACACCTAAACCAAGGACATCTGAGTGTGGTTCCTTTGCTTCGGGTAAACTGTTTTCATCTGACAAACTTCCCTCTGGATTCAAATTCAAAAATTTCTACACCAGAATTGAACCATCTGACACTATCACTCCTCTTAAAACCAAGCTTACCATCATTCTACCATCTGTTCTTCAAACGTATATTAAAGAACTGCCAGAAATGATTTCATCAGAACCTATTTTATCTGATAAATTTGCATTCACTCCTTACTCTGATACCCCATTTGATGTTGTTTCCTATGCATTAAATGCAAAACCATATATGTTGAATGCTTTAACCAGATCAAAAACTGACACTTCATCTGATCCTCCATTCATACCCTTCTACCCTCGTCCTCTGATCACCATTCCAAAATTCACCATTCCACCTTCACCCTAACCCAAGCCAATCACATTGGAAACTTTTCTAAACCCAAAACCTAGGCCGAATGTTGATCATTTATTTACAAGTTTTTTGAAAGAAATAGAGATGTATTTAGGCTCTGTACAGAGGAAGTGTTCATCAACAATGGATGCAAATGAATCTGATGCTATTTGGAATAGCTTCATCAACAGATTCAATACTGTAGCATCAAATCTGAAGAACGTATGTTCTGATGATGCGAAGCTCAGATTTGCTGAAACTTCTAGAAGTTTGTTCTAGAATGTTAAAAGATCTGCACCATTGCTTATTAAAGATGCTCCTTCATCATCTGAAGTATGTGATACAGAAGTGACTGCTGAATATGCATCTGAAAGGGTCAAAGTGAATTGAATCGAGTCCAATGTGACGCTAAACCTTCGTAGCTCAACTTATAAGGGAAGCCAAGCTACAGGAGGTCGCGTAATTGATATTTGTGCTATGAACAAGATAGAGAAATGATATTGAGGATCATTCTCCAATTGAATCGTGTCGCACGGACCAAAAACAGTGGGATCTCGTCTTAATCGAAAACATAATCTCGATTAATCGAAGGTAGCCTATCGCGATCCCGAAGTAAAGAAAATGACCCAAATGGTCATCTTTCATAGATTTGAAATCGGGAAGGTTATCAACTCCAATAAATCCAACGATTACGGATACAAGACTTCATCAATCATAAAAAGTCAAAATAAAATCGAAAGATGAAGAAATGAGGAGAGAAAGAAGGTGGTCTCGAATCCAACATTATTCATCAATAATTTAACTGGTAATGGATTACGGAAGTGTCATCATCGACCCAAAAAAACAGAAATGGAACAAAATGCCCAATACCAAATGAGAAATAAAATTTAACCTCTAAAATATATAAAATGTCTCTAAAAGAAATTGAAACTTAAAAAGGTAATACACAAAAAAAAAAAAATATATATATATATATATATATATATATATATATATATATATATATATATATATATATATATATATATATATATATATATATATATATATATATATATATATATATATATATATATATATATATATATATATATATATATATATATATATATATATATATATATATATATATAAATATAAACTCTAAAGACATGTTAAGAAGAAATTAATATATAATATATATAACTTATTTACAAGAAGAAAATTAAAACAAAGAAAATATAATATATAACAATATAATAATATACTACGATTAAAAACAGGGGGGTATGAAATCAACACAGGGGGTTTGCATAGAAGAGGAACACGGTGGGCTTTGAAGCCCGGTCAAGCAACAGTCAAAACATAAGCAATAAATAAAATGAAAATCAGCAAAAATAATACAAAAAGAAGTCCTCTTCTTCGCACGCACGGTCCAGCAGCTAAATAGTGTTTCTCTCCAACTCTCTCTTTCAAAACCCTCTCCATTCTTGCTGCCAAAATCTCTCTCTCTCTCTCTATTTCGTTTGGTTCGTCAATCTTAACCTCTCCAATCCGTTTCTGTTCAGTTTGTGTGCGTGTCGCAATAATTGGAGGAGAGAAGAATTTGTGAGTTGTTGGTGATTGTAGAAATGGGTTGGATTTTGAGCTGAAGGGTTTCGAAATTGATGATGTTGCTGATGATGAGAAGAGATTAATGGGTTTGATTTGTTGAAGTTTGAAGTTGAAATAATGGGTTATGGTTGGCTTAAAGGGTTTCGTAGATGGGTTTCAATTTGAAGGTTGGTGGTTGTTAATGGTGAGACGGGTTGCATTTCTGGGTCGTCGTGAAAACGGGTTTCGGTGGAAAGGACGATGATGGATTATGGGTTTTGGACGGAGGGATGTTGGTTTCGTTGATTCACGTTTTGGACGGATTGGATTGTTGATGGGTTGTTCTTTGTGGTTGAAGAAGTTTTGAGGAGATGAAGTTTGTTAATGGAGGTTTTCGTTTGGGTTTGTGGTAGTGAGAATAGCGAAGTGGTTTCAATGGAGGTTTGAGTCCGGAGTTTTGTTCGTTAATGGTGTGAGTTTGAGACGGAATGATGGAGAAATGGGTTTCTGGGTTTTCGGTTTGAAGGAGCTTTGTTTGGTTTGCTGGGTTTGAGATTTGAAGGAACTTGAAGATGGTTGAAGTGAAAAATGGAAGTTGAATGAAGAAGATGAAACAAGGTCGCGGTGGTGATTTGATGGTGGTTTCAAAAATGGAAGTGAGGAACGATTATGGTGTTCTGGTTTTGGATGAGAAGAAGATTTGAAAAGATTGTTGATGATGATGGGTAGGGAGGCGGAAGGTTGGTGATGAAGTTTTGGGTGAAGGTTGAAGGAGCTGGGAATAATGAAAAAGATGATGGCAGATGAATAGGAAAAAATGGCCGTTCTAGGGTTCTGTGCGACTCCAAGGAGGGAGACAATAAACAATGTTACATACCCCTGGACAATGGACACGTGGCCTACTGGTTAGGACTTAATGACTGATTAATTGATAAAAGTTGATGTAGTTAATTAAATGACTAATAACATGATGACTAATGCACTGTTAAAACTAGTTAATAATGCTGCTAATGTTGACTTAATTAAATGCTGAATCAATTAGTTAAATAAAAACTAACTAAAATCCTAGTTAAATAATACAAACAACAATTAATCCTAATAACATTAAAAATGATTAATTCTAATAAATCTATTTCTAAATTCTATTTATTAAAACTATTCTAAAGTTCAAAATTAATTCTAACCAAAAAAACATTTTCTATTAAAAGCAAGCTATTTTAAGCTATTAAAAACAATAATTTTTTATCTAAAACTCTATTTAAAATTCTATAAAATCTATTTAAATCCTAAATGCTAATTCTAAACAATATCTAAGGAAAAAGATATTTAAAGTTCTATTCTAAATAATTAAATATAAAGCAAAAATAGAAATAAAATGCAAAATGTCATGGAAAAAGAAACAGAAAAACGGGTGACCACCGAAATGCACCCAATTATCAACATGGACTGAATCACCAAAAAGAGAGCGAATTTCGCTCGATTTCAACATGGAACTTCTCATTTGAAATAATTTAAATCGCCTGAAATGCGAGTAAAGCAGCTGAAATCCTGATAAATTCAGTCCGATTGATAACACTGGCAGTATGCGAGAAATGATCTACCTAAATGATATGTAGATGAAAGCAAAACAAAAGCCAGTCAAAGTTAGAAAAAGGTGGGCAAATTTTAGGGTGCAACACTTCTGTACAAGAGTAACTTTCTCCAAGCACACTTCTTAAATATCCAACTGCCACTGTTTGGTTAACTCATCTTCTTTTATAGCTCTAGAAAATCTTCTAATCCACCAAGCAAACTTGATCTTTAAGTTATATATCCTATTTTAATCAACAAGACTTTGCATAATCTCTACTGATGGAATTTCTCAACATCTGGTTAAACATCAAATCTTTGGAGTAGACCAAACAAATATTTGACAATGTTGAACATTATGGATAGCCAATTTAATACTTGTGCATTCCATAAATAGAAATTGATCTTAAATCCACACAACTTGCCGAGAAGACCATCTGGCATATTTTTATACTTCAGTAATACCAAAATTATTCTTTAGTTAAAGGATTTTTAATGTTGAAACATCAAGGCTGACACCCTTGACTCAACCTGCCAATGACTTCCTCTGCTGATAGAATCCTTGCAAGTCATGAGTGGTGAAAATAAATCACCTCCCATTATCTTTAAGTAGAATAACATTCATCAGCACCAGAGAACTTCAGAAATCGATCTTCAGTATGAGAACCAGATTATCTTCCTTGAAGGAACTCTTGAACACGACCAGAGATGCCTTTAAGAGGGGACTTGAGAGATATCTCAAGTATCTTTGGAAACTTAGTTGCAAAGGTATTTACAAATTTCATAGCTCGTGAATATGATAAGAATGATCTCTACTCACCTTCTATGAATTCAAGATACATGATGGAACCAACATTCCTGTTAGAACACAAATTGGTTCTTAATAATATCTCTATGTTTTGATGATAACTATTATGAAATTTTGTAGTTAAGAATTATGTACTCTAAAATTTGCTTAAGAATGTTCGCTGCAGATATTAAAGTAAATATCACTCCAGAAGCAAATCAGATTTGAACATAAGAAATATGCAAGGCTCTGAAGCGTCAGAAGCACCCATTAGAAGATTCTGAACGCTGCCATCAGAAGATCCTGAGCGTTGCCTCCAGAAGGATCTAAAGCAGAAGCTCCAGAAGAATCTGAAGCAAGCAAGAAGCATCTGAACCAATGAAGAATTTTGTATGAAGAGTTTTCAAGCATAGTTACTTCAGAAGACTCTGAGAGTACTAACGCTGCTAGTACTGAGGATCTGACCCAAAACTCTGCTCTGAATGTATACACGCTAAAACACACTTGCTGCAAAGACTATGATTCAGCAAAACTCTGATCAACATCAGAAGGCTCTGATCAAATTAGACTCTGATGATTCTTGCTGAAAATTGTTGAAGAAGAATTCAAAGATTATGTCCGTTGGAATATCCAAATGACTCTTTCCTTATTTATGCTAGACATAAGAACACAGACAAAAAGGATTTCTCTGTGATTTCTTCTTCTAGGAAAGGTCACTTGATGTGAAGACAAAAAAGGCTCAGACCTTTTGGTACACTCTTCTCAACGTGAAAAACTCTTGGATCACCGCGCCTATAAAAGCAAGTCTCCACTCATCTTCTTCAGTTGACGAAACACTTGAAAAGAATTCATTATCAAAGCTCTCGTACAAATCATATATTCTTGCTAGAATTATTTCTTTGTTCTTAATCTTAAAGTGAAAAATCACTGTTGTGATAAAGCTTTATTAGAAGCATCTTAACACTTGTATTTATTATTACATTTGATTGTAAGAAAACCTTAAGAAGATCCAGTTAGGATCAGTAGTTCTTGAGAAGACTTTGAACAGTTGTTCTTAGTGCTTACTATTGTAATCAGTTGATTAAATAGTGGATTAAGTCCTTGTTTGAGAAAGGCAAATCACTCTAGAAAGGGTGGACTGGAGTAGTTGAGTTCAACGAACCAGGATAAAAATACTTGAGTTTTTACTTCTAAGTTTTTATCTTCATACTTATTCAACCCCGCTTCTAAGTATTTTCTCACCTTCAATTCCTAGTACCAAGTCGACAGGCTTCAACAAATAACTCTCTCCATTCCATTTATCCCGACTTTGGAACAACTAGAGCCTTAAAAAAATTCTAATATCTTCAAGAGCAAAAGTAAATAAGCAAGATCTTCTATAATCTTTCTTCAATCACAACACTAGAATAACAGGACTACCAGAGTTCTTTCATCAGAGAAATATGTAGCGGAACCACCAAGGAACATCTTCAACATGCCCTACACAAGGTGTCAAAACATCTTATAGGACACCATACAGAAGAAGTAGCCCCTCCTCCTATAGTTGTTGTAGAAACTCCTCAGGAACCTTGAACAATCATCAGAGTTATTCCTCGTGATCCAGAACACTCATCTCAACCATCAATACCCTTGAGTATATCAGAATGAATGATCTGATATCTCCAAAAAAAACATTCAACAAATCACAGAAGCTCCTATACCAGAGAGCACAACAGCAGATACACAGAATCCTTCAAAAGTAGGAATAAACACAAACTCTCCATTAACTACATAAGTAGCAACTCCTCAAGAACCCATCGTCAGCTCAAACATTTAGCAAGATCAGCAAATCAGCTAAAACTTCTCCTTGTTTAAAACACCAGAAAGTATGTCCCAAGATCTCATCCAGAACAGACAGGATGCCTGCTCTGATACTAATTGAAATTCTAGTATGCAGATCTCAGATTTCCTAACAGATGTCCTAGACCATTGATCTCTACTTAAAAAAGAACAAGGATAGAACACGAGCATTTTGATTTACTTTAAGAATTAACAGTGTCATGACATATGTTGTAACATCTGCAGACTGACAGAACAATCCATTTAAATTGAGCAGAATATTAAATGCAGAAAGATAAATAACACAATGAATTGTTAACCTAGTTCGGTGCAACATCACCTACATCTGAGGGCTACCAAGCCAGGAAGGAAATCCACTATCAGTAGTATCAATTCAGAGCTAAAATCCCCCATTTACAACCCCTCACTTAATCCCTACCCAATGCAACTTCTACCTAGGACACTCTTAGATATGAGACACCTCTCACTCCCCTTCAATCATAGCAGTGATAACAACAAATTAATAAAACTTTAGAAGACACTCTTCAAAGACAATACTTGATCTTGCTTAACAGCTTCAATCAAGAATAATACACTCTTGCTTACAAGCTTTGAATGAACAACTTACAATTAACAACTTAAATATGTCTACCACGATGCATCAAAAGATACAAAGGGTGACTTACAAAGTCACAAACAAGAGACTCTCAAAATCCTAAACCCTTATTTTGCACTCAAGATCTTCTTGTTGTGAATGCTTGTCTTCTTTAAGTCTAGAAAGTCCTTATTTATAGACTCTTCTAGTATGGGCTTGGACTTTAGCAAAAGCTTCCTTAGATTATAAAATCAAATCAAATAATTCTTCAAATCTTTTCATAAGATAATTCTTCATATCTTTTCATAATTAACACCAATTTAGATTTGATCAAATCAAATCAAATCAAACTCTAAATCTTATCATATAGAACCAACTCATAGTTGATCAAATCAAATCAAATCAAATTCCAAATCTTCTCATTGTAAATCTTCTGCAGAATCTTTTCCACAAAAGTAGGAATAAATATTTTATAGTTTCCTAAAAAGTCTCAAAGATCCTTTTTATGAAATCCAATTAAATCTGCACTTTATTCCTAATAAATCTCCTTGACCTGCACATATTGATAAGGTATATCCAAGAGGATCTCATCAAACTAAAACACCTTTGTCAAGAGATATAAAATAGCAGCGCCTGCTGTACCATACCAAGATGTCAAGACATCTGTCTGAAACACATGACAGTAACACTGTCATAACAGTTGATGAAGATGTTATAACATCTTGCTTAACATCAGTGTGGAGTCATGTTTTACCAAAATTTAGCCAATCATAAAACCACGGAACTAAAAAATTTCATCACTCCATAGGGGAACTTATTGTTATAAAGTCATGTCTTTTGGTTTGAGGAACGTTGGTACCACTAATCAAAGAGCCATGGTGACATTATTTCATGATACGATGCACAAGGAGATAGAAGTGTATGTCGATGACATGATCGCCAATTCTTAGAGTGAAGAAGATCATTTGGATCATCTTCTGAAGTTGTTTAAGAGACTTAGGAAGTATTAGTTGAGACTAAATCTTTCCAAGTGTACCTTTGGAGTGAGATCTAGGAAGTTACTGGGTTTCACTGTTAGTCAAAGAAGGATTGAGGTAGATCCAGATAAGGTTCGATCCATTCATGAGATGTCGACTCTGTAGACTGAGAACCAAGTTAGAGGTTTCCTTGGAAGATTGAATTATATATCCAGATTTATTTCCAATATGACTCCCACTTGTGAGCTGATTTTCAAGCTGTTGCGCAAAAATCAGACAGTTGTTTGGAATTCGAATTGTCAGCAAGCTTTTGATAAGATCAAGGGTTACCTTCAAAAACCTTCGATCTTAATTCCTCTTATTCCTGGAAATCCTATTTTCATGCACTTAAAGGTTCTTGAGAATTCAATGGGTTCTGTGTTGGATCAACAGGATGAGTCTGGATGAAAAGAGCACGTCATCTATTATTTGAGCAAGAAGTTTACTAACTGTGAAAGTCAATATTCACTTTTAGAGAAAACTTGTTGTGCTTTGGCATGGGCTGCCAGGCGTTTGAGGCAATATATGATATGTCATACTACTTCATTGATTTCAAAAATAGACTGAATAAAGTATATTTTTTAGAAGCCCGCTCAAACAGGAAGGCTTACCCGTTGGCGTATGTTGTTATCAGAATATGACATCCAGTATGTTTCTCAGAAGTCTATCAAGGGTAGCGTCTTATTGGATTACCTTGTAGATCAGCCAGTAGAAGACTATGAACCGCTGAAGTTTGACTTTCCCGATGAAGACATCATGTTGATAAAGAAGGATTATAAAGAGCCAAGTCCAGATGAGGGTCCCAGACCTAGTTCCCAGTGGAAAATGATGTTTGATGGTTCCTCCAACTACAATGGGCACAGAATAGGTGCCATTTTGATGAACCCAGATGGTGGATACAAGATGTTCACGACCAGATTATGTTTTGAGTGTACTAATAATATTGTCGAATATGAAGCTTGCACTCTAGGCCTTGAGGCAGCAATTAATCTTCGAATTAAAATTCTTGAAGTGAGTGGTGATTCGGCCTTGGTGATTTATCAAGTCAAAGGTGAATTGGAGACCAAAGATGAAAAACGGATCCCATATAGAGCATACATTATTGAAATGGTCGAGTACTTTGATGAGATCACTTTCAAACACGTCCCGAGGACTGAAAACCACATTAATGACGCATTGGCTATGCTAGCCTCAATGTGGAAGTTCATATTCGTTAATGAAGCTACACTCATCAGGATTGAAAGGAAGACCGAGCCAGCCTACTATCAGGTGGTGGAAGAGGAGACAGACGGGAAACCATGGTTTTATGATATCAAGAAGTATCTGCAAAATCGAGAGTATCCAATCGACGCTACATCCCTGGACAAGAAAACTTTGAGGAGACTAGCATCCAAATTCTTTCTTAGTAATGATGTACTTTATAAAAGGAATTAAGACATGGTTCTGCTTATATGTGTCGACAAGCGAGAAGCAGACTTGTTAATGCAAGATGTTCATGAAGGAATATTTGGCACTCACGCTAATGGATATGCTATGTCCAAAAAGATTCTGAGAGTTGGGTACTACTGGTTGACTTTGGAAACTGACTGCATCCAATATGCCATAAAATGCCACAAATGCCAAATTTATGTGGACAAGGTGCATGTGCCTCCAGCATTGCTAAATGTGTTGTCATCACCTTGGTCATTCTCTATGTGGGGCATTGACATGATTGGGGCAATCGAACCAAAGGCTTCTAATGGGCACCGATTCATTCTTGTCTCCATTGACTATTTCAAAAAGTGGGTAGAAGCTGCATCTTATGCCAACTTAACTATGCAAGTGGTTGCCCGTTTTACCAAGAGGGAGATTATCAGCCGGTATGGAGTTCCAAGCCGAATCATAACAGATAATGGGACCAATCTGAATAAAAAAACAATGAAAGAGTTTGTGATAACTTCAAAGTTGAACATCATAACTCTTCTCCCTATCGTCCCAATATGAACGGAGTTGTCGAAGCTGCAAACAAATATATCAAAACGATTTTGCAAAAAATGGTGAAGACGTATAAGGATTGGCATGAAATGTTGCCATTTGTTTTGCATGGATATAGGAATTTTGTTCGCACTTTGACAGGGGCAACCCCTTTTTCATTGGTGTATGGGATGGATGCGGTCCTCCCAATTGAGGTTGAAATACCTTCTTTAAGGGTCCTGATGGAGGCCAGACTTGAAGAAGAAGAATGGGTGAGGGAAAATTTTGATCAGCTGAATCTTATTAATGAGAAGCGCATGGTTGTGATGTGTCACGGTCAGTTATATCAGGAAAGGATCAAGAGACCTTTTGACAAGAAGGTTCGCATCTGAGGGTTCCAAGAAGGGGAGCTTATACTCAAGAAGATCTTTCCAGTTCACAAAGATGCGCGGGGAAATGGATGCCTAACTATAATGGCCCATTTTTTTGTAAAAACAGTCTTCTCAAGAGGCTCGTTAATTCTCACAACAATGGATGGGGAGCAACTTGCACACCCGGTGAATTTTGATGCAGTACAAAAATATTATGCCTAAAGAACCCGATAAGTCGAAAACCTGAAAGGGCGACTTATGCAATAATGGGTATCCCGCTGGATCACAACCTATGAAGAAGGTCTAGGAAAAAGTTAAGGATGAAATGAAAAAATGAGCTCGCTAAGTTGAAAACCTGAAAGGGCGGCTTAGGCAAAAATGAGCATCCCGGTGGATTGAAAACCTGAAAGGGCAATCCAGGCAAAAGTTAGGGGCAAAGTCATTTCATTGCATCAGATGGTTGTCACCTCTGCAGAAGATTATACAAGAAGTTAATTTCAACCGCTCTTTTCAGAAGCGAGGTTTTGGGGTACTCTTAGCCATTAGGGATAGATTGTCATTGGATTCAATATAACCTCTTTCCCTGTTGCCATTTTCAATTGTAAATGTTTCATGGAGCTTTGTCATTTGCAAGCTGCCATTCTTTAATAAAATCAAAATTTTGGACCATTCAATTGTTTGCAATTTACTATTTTCCCTATTTTTCTTTGTTATGCAAGACATTGTTTATTGGTTAATAATGATTTTGAAAGCAAAAGGTTTTGAATTTTAAAAAACAGTTATTTTTTGAAAACATAACAAAATGTAAAGTTACATTGGCTTGTGGAAAGATTCAGTGAAAATCATATGTTCTCCAGGAAGTCTTAAGGTGGCAGAAGTCTTGATGTGCAATCTCGGTACATTTCCCCATTGAAACGCCAGTTTGAATTCATCTGTTGGGTTGTTCCTTCGGTCATGTGTGGTTATCAAGACGATCTCCCTAGTATCCTCTATAACATACATTTTTGATAAGCGTGAAGACTCATCCTCAGTGGAGTCATCCAGTGTCTCTACTGAAAGTTACATTGCCATTTCCGGCAAGCTTGCCTATGTTTTTATATTTCCCCAAGTGGACTGGGTTTATTTCCCAGCAAGGCTTCAGACGCTTTTGTTCTTTGAATTCAGTGTGATTCTTTGCTCCTCCAGCGAGATAGATATGCTTATCTATATTTCCCCTCTGAGTCTGCGGATTCTTTGTCTCTCCTATGAGTCGGCTCTTGCATATCATTAATCATTCGCATCATGACATATCATGTCCATTTAGCATGCTTTTGGATCTTTGGTTGTTACCTTTTGTTTTGTTTATTTTATCCCAAATGTTACCAGTTGTCCTGTTTGTTAAGACTGTTTGTCATGGGCACCCTCTGTCTTTTTGAATCCTTGATTGTCACCAACGTCTCTACTTTAGTTGTTACTAACCCTATTTTATGGTTGTGGGTTGTCACATGTGTCCCCTTTGAAGTCTAGTTGTTACTAGCACCTTTAGTCTGCTCCATTTGCTATTGATATCGTTTTCCTAGTCGTTACCAGTCTTTCTCCTTGAAGTCTAGTCGTTACTAGCAATTTCTGGTAAAGTCCAGTGGTGACTGGAATTGTTTAAAGTCCAATAGTAATTGGCATTCTTTCGAAAGTCTAGTGGTGACTGGCATTGTTAAAAGTCCAATGGTAATTGGCATTTTTTTCGAAAGTCCAGTGGTGACTGCCATTGCTTGAAGTCTAATGGTAATTGACATTTTTTGAAAGTCCAGTGGTGGCTGGCATTGTTAAAAGTCCAATGGTAATTGGCATTATTTTTTGAAAGTCCACTCGTGACTGGCATTGTTAAAATTCCAATGGTAATTGGCATTTTTTTAAAAGTCCAATGGTGATTAGCATTGCTTGAAGTCCAATGGTAATTGGCATTTTTTGAAAGTCCAGTGGTGTCTGGCATTGTTAAAAGTCCAACGGTAATTGGCATTTTTTTTTCGAAAGTCCAATGGTGACTAATGTTATACCCCAAATTTGTCCTACCTTTTTTTCAAAATTTTCATTCGCCCGACTTTATTTTTTCAATTCACATCGCTTCTACAACGTAACGTTTTTTTAGCAAAAATATACTTTTTCACCTTTTTGCCCAATAAATTTGTAACACGTGAATTTCTTTTTTATTATTTATCATTATTTTTGTATAATATATTTTTAATATTAATTAATTAGGTTAGATTTTTAATTTAGAATTTAGAATTTTAATTTTATATTAGATTAGAATTTTATTTAGAAAATAGAATTAATTTTATTTAGAATTTATTAATTGGAATTGAGTTAGAATTGTTTTTTAATTAGAATTTAATTAATTAAAAGAAAAATTAAAAAAAAAAGAAGAATAATTTGAAAAGAGCAAAACACGGTTGAAAGGATTTTAGGGTTATTGGATTTGGGAATTTGGTATAAATTTACTGTTCATCTTCCATAGGGGGAACCCTAGCGGTCCCAAATGGCAAACCCTAGCTGCAAAATTCCTCTTCTTCTTCCCAAAGCTACCCGCCTCTCTTCCTTCATCATCATCGTCCTCCTAACATCTTACCTAGCCGCCATTTTCACAAATCTTCTCTGATAATCATTCTCACCATAAACACGACCTCACCTCTCTGCTTCCTTCAAACAAAACCAGCCGAAAACCCCAGTTATCTTCTTCAACCTTTCCACATGTGAACGACAATCCAAGCCTCCATGGTCGAGTGAGCCGAACCATCCCAACAACTTATTTGAAAACTCATCTGTGAAATACACTGAACCCCTACTAGTTTGGGCCATCTGATCCACCACTAAACATCACTGACATCACCTTTTTCATTAAGGACGGGAACAAAAAACTTCTCTCAAGAGACTTCTCGGCCGCTGTTTTCCTCCCTGTGAAGAGCTTTACGCCACAAACCCTCTAAACTTCATCGTAATCCATCTTTAACCTTTAAGATTTTAGAAATAAACCAACCACATTCTACTTTGCCGCAACTTAACTTTGAGTCGGATTCTGCAAACAATAACATAGCCGCTTATTATCGTCAATATCGCAGGATTTTGCAACCGACATCCACCTACAATAATCGTGTGCTGAAGCTTTTCATGTCATACTTCAACTTAGTTCTGCCTCCAATAAACTTAAGTTGCAGCGGTGTATACATTCCCTAAGTTCTTCTTCGGCAAGCTTCAAATTCCAGCAACGGAAAATGGCAACTTTACAAGCTCAACGACTCTACTTTGACGATTCGACCTGTTCGACAACAACGATTATGCATTCATAGTGCATTTCACCAGGTCTCAGTTGATAGCAACAGTAACCCAGTCGCATCTTCAACTCAATTCGATATGAAATCGATTTTGATGCAATTCTCGGATTCTATCTTCTGCAACAAACTGCAGTTTTTCTCATCAAAGTTGTGACAACGGTTTGTCAACAAACCACCCACAGCAGAGAATGCTTTCAGTGTCGCAATTTTGAGTGTAACGACACTGCCGAAGTTTTGAATGCACAGGGTAAGCTTGGCGTTGTATGGGCAGGGAGGCCATACCACCTTCAGTTCAGAGCACGAAGTTGCGGCTACCGCCTTGTGGTCAACACAACATCCGTGAAATACTACACGGTTTAGACTTCGCCATAATGCCGACAAAATTCCTTCTTTGGTAGTATTCGTCGAACATATAATATCTTATGTGGATCTGAATTTGTGTGGAATCCTATCCAATTTTAATTATTGTTATATTTTGTTGTTTAGTGGCGATTTCGAGTCGGTATTTCAAGAAACAGTGTCATGCGTTTTCTTTTTTTGATATTGGTAATTTTTGGTGGCACTGCAAATTGATGTGTTTTGTTTTGACTCTGTTAGAGTATGGGTTATATTTTAAATATCATTAATTGTTGCTTACTAGTGTTGTAGAATTTTATAAACAATGTTACCCTTCGAATGTGCACTGCATACTTTCTTTGGCACTACTTTGTATGTTGACTCAACGGCACAGTAGTCATGGTTAAACATCATAAACAACTTTTGAAGACAACATGAGTTATTTGTGCGTGCCTTAAATTTTGAAGCGTTGCTACTGTTTTATATTTATTATTAAAATTCAATATTTCCATATTTGTTTTATGTTCTCGATGTCGTTGTTTTCAAATATTTTCAAACACATATATAAATTAGGTAGTAGTTAGTTATATTGAATTTTTATCTTGCTATAGCAATTTATTTAAAAACGAATTTGAAGTGTGATCATGTATAGAAATTAGTCATGAGCAGTATCCTGATGTTCTTACTTGGAGAAAGTTTTAGAAAAAGAATCAAATTTTCTAAGCAAGGAGTTTATGCTAATACAATAGTTGCTGAAGTAACGCGTAGAGCTTGTCTTGAAGTTATCTCTAATCTCAGTTTTCAAGTCTCACAGCCACTCCTTCAATAAATTTTTAATCTATTTTCTTAACTCCATCCCCATTCGATAAAAATGTATCCCCATTCCCACAAAAATGTAATAATTTTATCACTTTTACCTTAATTATGTTTTATGCGTCAAAACAATTTTCAAAATAAATTCTCGATTTAGTCGAGCCATTTTCTACCCTTGAAAGTCGAGTGCTTTCAAAGCCTCGCCATCAACCTTTTGGTCACAGACATAGCATTTAAAGCTTACTCCTGGGCTTCCTTACAGTGAGAATCATTTAGAAGTCTAAATGATCAATTACTTCTAGTTGGTCATTTAGAAGACTAGCCCACTTTGCTAGTATACACGTTAAAAACCCTAAATTCAAACCTTGATTCACATCAAGTATTTTCTCAAGTCAAACTAAAACAATTAATCATACTTAAACATAATTTCAATAAAAGATGAAAAAGAGAGAGTTTCAAGTCTTTGGTTCACTCTCCCAATTGTTTAGGTCCGAGAAGTCTTTCTTAAGCTCGAACAATTGTCTTCTAAAAACGGTAAACGAATTCAAATTTATTTTCTTAAACACGTAGATGAAAAAGAGAGAGCTCCAAGTCTTTGGTTCACTCTCCTGATTACTTGGGTCCGAGAAGTCTTTCTTAAGCTTCGAGTAATCGTCATCTGATCCACTCAGTCGAACCATATCCATTTCCATCAACACTTAGATGAAAAAGAGAGAGCTCCAAGTCTTTGGTTTAGTCTCCCGATTACTTGGGTCTGAGAAGTCTTTCTTAAGCTTCGAGTAATCGTCGTCTGATTAACCCACATGAACTTCAACCTATCCTTTCGCATTTGAGGTTGAAAAAGAGAGAGCTCCAAGTCTTTGGTTCAGTCTCCCGATTACTTGGGTCCGAGAAGTCTTTCTTAAGCTTCAAGTAATCGTCACCTCTAGCTAAACAACTAACCAACCTCGTTGTCTCGCCCCCGTGCAATCGAAACCCCTCAAGACACCAATTCCTCGCCCTCGTGCGATTTCCAACCCAAACACTCTTCTCAAAGAACATTGTTTAGTCCATTCTTCCGCGCATAACAAACTCGTGCTTCAACCTCCCCTAACGAGCAGACAAGCCAATGTTTAGCAGTTAGAATGCAACCTAAACACTCGTTCCATTCAAATATAACCTTCTTTCCACGATGAAAAAGAAAGATAGTCAAGTCTTTGACTCGCTTTCCCGATTACTTGGGTCCGAGAAGTCTTTCTTAAGCTTCAAGTAATCGTCATCCGTACCCACTTCAGACCTTTTTACCGTAGTTGGCCGAACTACGGCTTCTCTTATTCCTTATTCTCTAATAAGGATACGCAGGCACGAGGATCCCAATCCTTGACGAGCACACTAACAACTAACTTCCCCTTCTCTTTCCCCAGTGCAATCGAGACCAACCTGTTATTCAAAACCTTTCCTCTCGCCTCAACGCGATTGAGACTTTTTCCGTAGTTAGCCGAACTACGGCTGCTCTGATTCTTCATTCACTTCTGAATGTAAGATACATAGGCACAAGATTGCGATGATCTTGGCGAGCACAGTTCCCCTAATTCCACAATTCCCTCCTTTTCCCGTAGTCCCACGAACTATAATGCTTTGATTTTCCTATTGCACAAGGAAGTACGTAGGCACAAGGGCCCCAATACTTGGCGAGCACCCTAGTATAGACCACTCATTTCACCCCTTAGTAAGCAGATCCTTTAGAAGATAACAAACAAGCGTAGCTAACATTTCTCTCACGAATCGAATCAAGAGGTTCCTGTTGAGTACAACAGATGTAGAGGGTGTTAATACCTTCCCTTTGCATAATCGACTCCCGAACTTAGAATTTAGTTGCTATGACCATGTTCTTATCTCTTCCAAGGTTTTATCGATATTTTCCTATTCCTGCCTTGGAATGAATAAAGTTCGGTGGCGACTCTGTTCGAACATTTTTTCCGTGTCCACCACGAGGATCATATTTTTCGAGGTACGCAGATGGCGACTCTGCTGGGAACATGCATAGCCCTATGCTAGAGAGAGTGAAGCCTAACTTGACTCGATTTATGAGAGTTATATCCTATTTGAAAATTCTGGCAAGCACACGATGGATGTTATTCCCAGGGTTATAACATCCACTGTGACATCTGTTACTTAACAACTAATACTCAGGAATAATAAAAGCATTAAATAACACATCAATTGTTTACCCAGTTCAGTGTCAACAACACTTACATCTGGGGGCTACCAAGCCAGGGAGGAAATACACTATCAGTAGAATCAATTCAGAGTTAAACCTCCAGTTTACACTCCTTACTTAATCCCTACCCACTGACACTTCAACCTAGAGACACTCTAGACCTGAGTATACCCACTCACTCCCCTTCAATCACACAACAGTGATATCAAACAATTACAGAAGACAATACGAAGAGACACTTCATACACACCTTGATCTTGCTTCACAACTTTGATCAAGGAACTCACACACTCTTGCTTCAAAGCATCGAGTGAGACACAACCTAGAATCTACCTATAATGAAAATCATCCACCAGACAATTGCTTGGAGTACAAGTATTCCTAGACAAAATTCACATGTGAAGACTAGCCTTCTTCACTTACTAGGACTCTGCACTCTGCACTCTTTCTTCTTCTGTCAGTCAAGTGCTGCTATTCAGGATTGTTTCTTCTGATCTTTATAGCAGCTGTCAGTCCTTTTGGGCCTTGGTGCATTAATTAGGTTTTATCCATAACAAACCTATTCTCAATGACCTGCACACTTTCCACTTATTTCAGGGATATTCTAGTTGGCCTAGGGCTTCTAGAAAGTCTCCTGATATCCAGCTTGAGCTCCTATTCTGTTTCCTGGTTTATAGATACCAGAAAAACAACCTTGCCCGCTGGATGTCATACGTTCAGTGTTATGACATTCTGTATGACATTCAGCTTAACTAAGTTTACTCATAGTTAACTTGCCTTGCACACACATCATTAAGTATGTCCTAACATTTAGTATGACATACATGCACACTCTAAAGTTTTGCCACAAAATGCAGCCAATCAAGAGCACTTACAAACTCCCCCTTTGGCAAATTTTTGGCTAAAATAACCTGTTAACATATCAGAGTTTACACACAGCAGAAGACTTATGACGTGTCCTGTCATGCAGGATAGATACTAACTCAAGCCTCTCTGAGTCCTCACAGTTAGCTCTTACTGTTAGCTCACTTTGTTAACCATCTGATAGTTCCCATTACAGATGTCACATCTATTTGAGTAACACTCTGGTGTTCTCCCCCTCAACTGATCAGATCAGTTGGGCACTTCACCTGCACCCCCTGCAGTCACAGATACAAGCATCCATCCTGTGGATGTTCATACATTCAGAATGACCTTCTGAAGTCACACACACCTATGCTACTCCCCCTGAAGAGTTGCACAAGACTCTCTGCACATATTCATCCAGTCTGCTCTGGATGTTATGACCTTCAGGATAACATCCTGAAGTACACACACAAGGTTTGCTCCTAGTTCTAGCATACATTCATTCCTATCCAGGCTAGACATGCATATTACTTTATTACTAACAGCACTATCAGCTGTTATCACACATTTCATCAGCTGCACCTGTGGTTACACCTACAAGCATGCAAGTCTATGCACAAAGGCACATATGTTCAAGCCAGTTCTCCTTGTTCTGCACATTACCTGCACTTGTTCTGGAATATCTGATGTACCTGCTATTTTATATTATACACTCTCCCCCTTTTTAGCCATAAATTTCGATCCAAATAAGATAGATCATCATAGGGAACATTACAACAAAACTGCTCTTTGAAGAGCTTCACAAATTCAAATTATATAGAAAATTCAAATTTGATAGAAACAACATCAGCACCCTTTTCTCAATCTTCTTCATCAGAGGAAGAACTGGAGTCACTGTCATCCAAATTTGATTGGGAGATGTCCTGGTTTCCACCATACGAGTCTTCCTCTAGAAATTCAGAGTCGTGAGGGGGATCTTTGCGAGCCAGGGGAATGGTAAAGCCCTGAATAGGCAGTCCTCTCTTGATGATATCGTCAGCAATTTCCCCCATGGTTTTGGCCATGTATCTAGAGCCTTCTCTATTTTGCATACGCCTAAGATTTTCTTCCGTGGGAGGAGAGTACTTGGTCTTTGGCTTTTCAGTGGAGGGAGGAGTAGCTTTGGAGGATTTGGGAGGGGACTTAGAGGAAGATCCTTCATGATGAGATGACATGCTTTTGTCGAGAGAGAAGGTCTGAGAGATATGTGGGAAGGTAATTGGGGCGGAGTGACACATTTGAGTGGAATGGAGAGCTTTATTGGTTAATGACTTGGACTGCATTGAGGTTGTAAAATTCTGACATGTCATTAATTGCTATGCATCCTCATACATGGAAATACCTAACTTTCCTCTAAGATTTTCAAATTGGGCAGCATATAGGGCCTTGGTAAAGGTGTCAGCTAGCTGTAGTTCAGTGGACACATGCTCCAAGGAAATCACTTTGTCTTCCACAAGATCTCTAATAAAGTGATGTCTTATATCAATGTGCTTCGTTCTGCTATGTTGGATTGGATTTTTGGAAATGTTAATAGCACTAAGATTGTCACAGTACAATGTCATGACATCCTGAGTGACATTGTATTCAGTTAACATTTGCTTCATCCATACCAGCTAAGAACAACTGTTGCCAGCTGCTATGTATTCAGCTTCAGTAGTGGACAGTGAGACGCAATTCTGCTTCTTGCTGAACCAAGATATTACGTTGTTTCCCAAGAAGAAGCATCCACCAGATGTACTTTTTCTATCATCAGCACTGCCAGCCCAATCAGCATCACAATAGCCAGATAAGGTAGGATCACACCCATGAGAGTAGAGTATGCCATAGTCACAAGTTCCATTAACATATTTGAGAATCCTTTTAACTTGATTCATGTGACTCACTTTGGGATCTTCTTGATACCTGGCACATACACCAACAACAAAGGCAATGTCTGGTCTGCTGGCTGTAAGATACAGCAGGCTTCCAATCATGCTTCTGTATAGACTTTGATCAACACTCGTACCACTTTCATCTCTAGATAACTTTAGATGAGTGGGGGCAGGTGTTCTTTTGTGACTTGAATTGTCCATCCCAAACTTCTTGACTATATTTTTTGTGTATTTACTTTGGGAGATGAATATGGAATCATCCATTTGCTTGACCTGTAGCCCAAGAAAGTAGGTTAGTTCTCCACACATACTCATTTCAAACTCAGATTGCATGTGATTAACAAATTGCTTCACCATCTTTTCTGACACTCCCCCAAATATTATGTCATCCACATATATCTGGGCAATCATGATTTCTCCACCCTCATTTTTTACAAACAGTGTCTTATCAATTCCCCCTTTCTTGTATCCTTTTGTGGTGAGAAACTCAGTTAGCCTTTCATACCATGCTCTAGGGGCCTGTTTTAATCCATAAAGTGCCTTCCTCAGCTTGTATACATGGTATATTAAATTAGGGTCCTCAAATCCCTTGGGTTGTGCCACATATACTTCCTCAGTTAGATATTCATTTAGAAAGGCACTTTTTACATCCATCTGAAAGAGTTTGAATTTTAAGATGCAAGCAATTCCCAACATCAGCCTGATTGACTCAAGTCTTGCAACTGGTGCAAAATTTTCATCAAAATCAATTCCTTCTACTCGAGTATACCCCTGAGCCACCAGTCTAGCTTTGTTTCTGACTATGATTCCTTCTTCATCTGAATTTTTCTTGTAAATCCATTTGGTTCCAATGATATTTGTTCCTTCAGGTCTTGGCACTAGTTCTCATACTTCATTTCTTTTAAACTGCTCCAATTCCTCTTGCATAGCCTTGATCCAGTATTCATTAGTGAGAGCTTCCTTAACATTTTTGGGCTCATCCTTGGACACAAAGCAGGAATTTGAGATGACTTCTCTTGTTCTAGTCCTTACTCCACTGTTGAGGTCTCCAATTATAAGATCTTTGGGATGATCTTTCAGGATTTTAATAGAGGGTTCTTTGTTTCCGGTTTCTGGTTCAGAATTTGGACTTGTAGTTTGGGTGTCTTCAGTTTCCTCAGATGGAGTCTCAAACAATGTTTCAACATCCTCTATGACATTGATTTCTTCAATTTGAACATCAATGACAACATTAATGGATTCCGTTAAAACTTTTGTTCTAGAGTTATATACTCTATAAGCTATGCTGTCAGTACAGTATCCCAAGAATATTCCTTCATCACTTTTGGCATCCATTTTCCTTCTTTGTTCACGATCTGTCAAGATGTAGCACTTGCTTCCAAACACATGAAAATACTTCACAATTGGTTTTCTTCCTTTCCATAGTGCATACAAGGTGGAGGATGTTCCCTTTCTCAGGGTAACCCTGTTGTGAACATAGCATGTTGTGTTCATTGCTTCAGCCCAGAAGTGCATAGGCAGCTTCTTTGCATGAATCATGACTCTAGCAGATTCCTGAATAGTTCTGTTTTTCCTTTCCACTACTCCATTTTGTTGAGGAGTGATAGGAGAGGAAAATTCATGGCTTATGCCTTTAGTTGCATAGAACTAAACAAACTTGGAGTTTTCAAACTCCTTTCCATGATCACTTCTGATCCTAATAACACCACTCCCCTTATCTCTTTGGAATTTGATGCACAGTTCTTTGAAGACTTCAAAAACATCAAATTTTTGTTTGATGAAGTTTATCCAAGTGTATCTGGAGTAATCATCAACCACCACATATGCATACCTTTTTCCACCAAGGCTTTCTACCTGCATTGGTCCCATCAGGTCCATGTGCAGTAGTTCCAGAACTCTAGATGTAGTTAGATGTCCAACCTTGGATGGGATGTCTTGGTTTGTTTTCCCACTTGACATTCCCCACATACTTTTCCCTCTTGAATAGTCAGTTTAGGGATTCCTCTTACAGCCTCCTTGGAGATGATCTTCTTCATTCCCCTTAAATGAAGATGCCCAAGTTTTTGGTGCCATAATTTTACTTCTTGTTCCTCTCTTGCCACAGAGCACATTGTGGATTTACTAATGTCTTTTAGCTCCCACAAATAACAGTTGTCTTTGGATCTCAGTCCCTTCATCACTTCTTCATTTTCACCATTTGTGACCACACACTCTCCTTTAGAGAACTTCACACTTAGTCCTTGATCACAGAGCTGACTGATACTGATCAAGTTGGTAGTTAGTCCTTTTACTAGCAACACATTGGTTAGGTTAGGAACTCCAGGGCTTTCTAGTTTTCCAACACCTTTGATTTCCCCTTTTTCCCCATCACCAAAGGTCACATAACTCGAGGAATGTGGCTTGATGTCTACCAACAGATTCTTAATGCCAGTCATATGCTTGGAGCAGCCACTGTCAAAGTACCAGTCTTCTTTTGCTGACACTCTTAGAGATGTGTGTGTTATAAGACCAACCTCCTTGGCCACCCAATTTCTTTGCTTGTAAGGCACCTCCTTCTTGGGCTTGGCATATGACTGCCTTTTGCCATGTGTACCTTGTTTAGCTTTTCCTTGACTTGGACATCCATGCAGCCAGAAGCACACAGCTTTAATATGTTCAAGTTTTCCATAGTGGTAACACCTATGCCTTTGGAATTGTCTCTTGACTTGATTCCAGTTTTTGTGGGGTGGATGTTGTGACATTAGTCGTGACATCCTGTTTAACTTTTGAATCTCAAGTTGTAATCTCTTGAGTTTCAACACAGGATTTTGTCTCTCAACAAATCCTAGTCCAGACCTATCTCTTGAGGTTAAACCAATCTGAAGGATTTCCTCTAGGGTGTCAGTTCCAGAATTGAGCATCCTTGTGGATTTTATCATTTGTTCCTTTTTAACCTTCAACTCATTCACTTCACTTCTGAGTGTGTTTATTGTGGCTAGATGCTCTCTCTTTTCAACTTCTAATTCCTTGATGATTTTCTTCTGTTACTCTCCCTGCTGGTACAGTTCTGTGCTTTTGATATGAAGCTTTTGATATGAGGCTGCAATTTCCTCAAAAGTGATTTCTTCTTCACTTGAGTTCCCTTCAGACATGCACACACTGTTGAAAGCAGTGACATGCTTGGCAGACTCTCCTTCTGATTCACTTCCTGAGTCTTCATCAGACCAAGTGACAGTTAGGCCTTTTCCCTTCTTTTTGAGGTATGTGGGACATTTCCTCCTAACATGTCCATATCCTTCACACTCATGACATTGGATTCCTTTGCTTTGGCCAACTTTGTCTTCAGCTTGGCTGCTGTCAGAGGAGCTGTTTTTGATATAGGGCTTTGACTTCTGATCTATTCTTTTGATCAGTTTGCTAAATTGTCTTCCAAGTAGTGCTATTGCTTCTGACAAATTTTCTTTCTTTTCACCATCTTCTTCATCAGTAGTGTTTGATACCAGAGCTATACTTTTGCTCTTTTTCTCTACATACTGATCACACATGCCCATCTCAAATGTTTGGAGAGAACCTATAAGTTCATCCACCTTCATGTTGCATATGTCTTGAGCTTCTTCAATGGCTGATACTTTCATAGCAAACCTTTTAGGTAAGAACCTGAGAATCTTCCTTACAAGCTTCTCTTCAGCCATCTTTTCACCTAAGGCTCCCGAGGTGTTTGCAAGTTCAAGAACATTCATGTAAAACTCATGAATGGTCTCATCTTCCTTCATTCTCAGACCTTCAAATTTGGTGGTCAGCATTTGAAGTCTTGACATTTTGACCTTGGAAGTTCATTCATGAGTAGTTCTGAGAGTGTCCCAAACATCCTTTGCTAGTTCACAGTGGTGTACTAGCCTGAAGATGTTTTTATCTATGCCATTGAATAGAGCATTCAAGGATTTATAGTTCCAAAGAGCTAGAGCCTCTTGCGCTTTGTTTTATTATTCTTCAGGAATTAGCACAAATACTCCATCCTTGTCAGTCTTCACAGGATGTTCCCAGCCTGAATTCAGAGCTCTCCAAGCCTTGTAGTCAATAGATTTTAAGAATGCAATCATCCTTGGTTTCTGTTGCAGTGAGAATCATGATACCAAGCTATTGATTAACTTGAATCTTTAATTCTTAGATTACAACCAGACTTTAATTTATCCAAAGGAAATGTCTAAATAAAGAAAAACCCTTTTCGCGATGTAACAACAACGCTAAGAGATTCGGGGATCGGGGGTTAGTTATGCCTAGGGTAGGTATTTCACATCCTAAACATCTGTAGTACTCTACAGGAACCTTTTCTTTGTTTGCATGCTAAGTTTGGTAAATGTTTGCTAAGGATTGGGATTGGGTAAAGGCATAGATTAAGACCTAAATATAGTTTCTAAGCTTGCTCGCAAAGACGTCACGTCCTCTACCTACGTATCCTAACTAGGATAGAATCAGAGCAATCGTAGTTCACCTCACTAGGGTTAAAGAACACTTGATTATGATCAAGGTTCAAAGGGGAACAAACATTACAATGCTTGTGTAGAGTTTAACAAAACTCTCTAGATCTATGTTATAACACTCAAGAGGGAAGTAAGTAATCATTACTATGATTCTTACATAGAGTTTACAAACTCTATCCTAGGGTTCTAGTTGAAGAACACTCCTAGTGAAGGTGGGTTTTCTAGACTTAAAGCAAAGTCTAATGGCTTGAATGTTCTAACTTAACTAAGCTAGGGTTTAAGATGACTTCGCAAAGTCAAGGGAGGGGTAATGAGCTATCCAATGACACAAGGGTCAAGGGAGGGACTTTTCCTTTGGAAGGAGAGAGGGAGGCAACTTGGATGAGAACTAAAGAGTTCCATCACTTGGGGAAGAAATACTTAACAAAGCGAAATGAACAAATGAGCAAAATGAACAAGATTACAATCAAGTAAGCATGCATATTACAATAAGCAAATACTTCAAATAGGGTGATTGGTTACAACCAAAGCATGCAAGCATATTACAATAGGCAAGCAAATATGAGTTCTTACAAGACTTAAAGAAAAAGTAAACACCTAGGCATATCTTGACAAAGATGAAGGGATATCTTAACAAAGATGAAAGCATATCTTAACAAAGATTGAAAGCATATCTTAACAAAGATTGAAACATGATGAAGGTAACAACCATATAAACAAATCACAATTTGAAAGTAAACATGTCATAAACTCAAGATATATCAAGTGTAACAACAATATGCATTTGATGAAAATCAAATATAAGCAAACATGTCACAACAGTTTAAACTTAATTTTAGGAAGAAAATAATATGAGATCATGGTGACAACCAAGGGAGAACAATGATATTATGCACATAGATCATGTAGAACTCAATTGAAACAGAGTATGATATGTGTTTGACATCATGAGGTTTGAAATGCAAGTGGAAGAATGACAAGGCACTTTGAACATATAATGGAGATTTGAGCATAAAAGCACCACACACATCCTCAAAATAGGTAAACAAATGAGTTTCCAATCTTAAAATCAAACAACAACTGATCCAAACCAGAAATGGTATGTTGATCCAAATTTGAAAGCAAAACCAACAATATCTCACAACAAGCCTCAAAGTTCAAATCTCATGTTCTCAATATTTCAACCAAAACAAACATCATGAGCAAGATCAAGTAAGCATTAAATAAATGACTTAGAACAATTGAGATACAAAATAGTAAGCACAACAGTCCAACACACAACTCATGGTAGTGATAAAGCTAGAATGACATAAAAATAACATAATGTGAAAACAAGAGCCACATTTGATTCAAACATGATCAAGGGCAGCGGGATCCTATGAGTAACTTACAAGTTATCCAAATCTCACTAATGAACTAGGTTTGACAGTTTTAGGGCTAAACACACCACATTTCAATGTTGGATTCCTAAAACTACCACATAGACCAAAACTTCAAAAACAAGTTAAGCATGATATCTAAGCACAATCATGTAACATATTATCGATATATCATTTACAAATGAAAACACATTAATAAAAGCAAGTAACATGGCCATGAAACAAGAGTTCTTGGCAAAGAACTAAAGTGGGGCAACAATGGTATATTTTACAACAAGCATCTCAAAAATGACACAACATGATAATGTATGATCAACAAAGAGTTTGAATGTCACATACCTCTTGTAGACAAGTCTTGAGCAAGCTAAAAATATTAGAAACCCAGAGATCCTCTTCTTTGGCACGGATTTGAAGCTTGCTTCCTCTTGAAGTAACAAACCACTTTTCAAGACAGTTGGAGTTGTGTGATTTCCAGCTGGTTTTTTAGGGCTTGGACAGTTGAGATATGATGTCTCTGAGGTGTTGGGAGTGTTAAAATGGTAGGAAATGGTTCAAGTGAGAATTTGGCTTTCAAAATGAAAGAAAGTCAAACTACTAAGGTGTGAAGGTTGACTTTTGTGAAAATAAGATTTTTGAGTGGTTTGAATGTATGGACACCTTCTACACAATGTTTAGGGATTGTGTAGATGGTTTTGAGGGACTTGGAAATGGTAGAACTGATCTTGAGCATAGTTTTTCTTAAGACAACTTTTTGGTGAAAAATGGAAGTTTTGAAAATTTGAGATTCTTAAGGAAATGAAAGAGAATTGAGAGCTATTGTTTCTCTGGGTTTTGGATATTTCTCTGGTGTGTCTAACATCAATGAAGAGGCCTCTATTTATAGTGAAAACAAGAGTGAGGGCAGCTTGGTACTTTGCCACTTTTGGAGGGAGATTTGTGAAGTTTTTCAAATGAATCTTGCAAAATCTTCTCCTATCAGCTCCATGGTTCAAAGAAGATCAGAAAAATCAAGTGGAGATGGACATGAAGTGACTAAGATGAGCTTAGAGTGTAGGGTGAGCCAGCTGCAACAATTTTGGAGTGAAAAGTTTCTCTCTCCTTCTTACACATTTGAATATTTTAATACATAATGCTTGCAACTTGCCTCTCTCTCTCTCTCTCTCTCTCTCTCTCTCTCTCTCTCTCTCTCTCTCTCTCTCTCTCTCTCTCTCTCTCTCTCTCTCTCTCTCTTCAAACCTTGCATTTTTCTACATTTCCCTTCATCCACACATCTAAACATCATATTGAATCATGATCCAAGGGTTGAGGATGTCTCAAGTTGTAAAATCTGATTTTTGAGAAGTGTTGGATTGTGGTTTCAAGTGTTGACAGCCCTAACTTCCATAATGCATAACTTTCTTCTCACACATGCTATTGAGGAGTTCTACAACAATTTAGAAATACCTCAAGTAGCTCTATAACTTTCATGTTTTGGGGATTTCCAAATTATTGATGGAACTAGGTTGAAAAACCCTTCCAAGTTGCTGAAAAAGTCACTTAAAAGTGCTAAATAACTTAGAATTTTTCTAAGTTATTTCCCTTCATAAAATGAATCTTGTCATAAATCCAAATCTATGCATTTTTTGATCATTTACCACTTTGAGGCTTTTGTAGGATTTGTCAAGAGCTTTCCAATGAGCTTTGAACCACTTCATTTGGATGTGTGGTTGAGGAGTTATGGTCTTGCCCCTTTCGAAACCCTAATTCCCGATTTTTGCAATTACTTCTTAACCCTTGACCCGATGGTCATGAAATTTTATGGGGAGATGTAATATGACATAAGGAACATTTTTTATTCACATCTTGAAGTCAAATTCCTTATTGTTGAAGAGTTGACTTTTGGGTCAACCGTTCGATCAATCGGTGACTACCGAGTCGACTGTTCATGTTCCGGACATTCTGAGGACTTGAAACTCTTTGGATGGACTTTACTAAGCCATAGGAGCTTAATGTACAAAAATCCCACCATTTAAACACTCTTTAAACCAAAAGTAAAACTACAATTGACTTTTTCTAATCGAAAACCCTAATTGGGCATCCTGAATTGCACTGTTCTCAATTCTCGGGTGACCACCTCAAATTGGATTCATACTTGACCCAATATTGTATTCTTGATCTTGTTTGTAGTTGAATAAATCCAAAACATTGATTGATCAAACCATCGAAGCCTCGATTTTAACGGTACGGAACCCTAATTCATCTGCATCTTGACAAAGATAAACTGGAAATGGGTTAAGGTAAGTTAATCAAATGAATATGATCCTGCAATAAAGATGAGGATCTAAGGGGTCAAAATTTGGGGTGTAACAGTTTCAAATAATCATAATTAGATCCATCCAGAATTGGAGGTCTATTAGTGAATCCTATATCTTTATCCATTGTACCAGAATTCATTTTCCCTAGATCTCACCCAGACTTAAACAGTCAGGGTGCCTGCTCTGATGCCAATTGAAAATTCTAGCAAGCACACGATGTATGTGACTCTCAAGGTTATAATATCCACTGTGACATCTGCTACTTAATAGCTAATACTCAGTAATAATAAAAGCAGTAAATAACACATCAATTGTTTACCTAGTTCAGTGTCAACAACACTTACATATGGGGGCTACCAAGCCAGGGATGAAAATCACTATCAGTAGAATCAATTCAGAGTTAAACCTCCAGTTTACACTCCTCACTTAATCTCTACCCAATGACACTTCAACCTAGAGACACTCTAGACCTGAGTATACCCATTCACTCCCCCTCAATCACACAACAATGATATCAAACAATTACAGAAGACAATATGAAGAGACACTTCATACGCACTTGGATCTTGCTTCACAGCTTTGATCAAGGAACTCACACACTCTTGCTTCAAAGCATCGAGTGAGAGACAACCTAGAATCTACCTACAATGCAAATCATCCACCAGACAATTGCTTGGAGTACAAGTATTCCTAGACAGAATTCACACGTGAAGACTAGCCTTCTTCACTTACTAGGACTCTACACTCTGCACTCTTTCTTCTTCTGTCAGTCAAGTGCTGCTATTCAGGATTGCTTCTTCTGATCTTTATACCAGCTGTCAGTCCTTTTGGGCCTTGGTGCATTAATTAGGTTTTGTCCATAACAAACCTATTCTCAATGACCTGCACACTTGCCACTTATTTCAGTGCTATTCTAGTTCGCCTAGGGCTTCTAGAAAGTCTCCTGATATCCAGCTTGAGCTCTTATTCTATTTCCTGGTTTATAGATACCAGAAAAACAAACTTGCCCGCTGGATGTCATACGTTCAGTGTTATGACATTCTGTATGACATTCAGCTTAACTAAGTTAACTCACAGTTAACTTACCCTGCACACACGTCATTAAGTATGTCCTAACATTTAGTATGACATACATGCACACTCTAAAGTTTTGCCACAAAATGCAGCCAATCAAGAGCACGTACACTTTTGTGTATTTATCTCCCCTTTTTAATTGTTTGTTTGCTTTTATATATCCTATTATTGTTTTGTTGTGATACTGTTGGGGTTCTCTGGTTGTTGAAACTTTGTGAGATGGCTCTACACCTGAGTCCGAGAAAAGACATAAGATTAGAATTGTGGTTGTATAGTGGAATCCCTCGAGGAGTCTTTCTTGTTAGGAGGAAACGAAAGCCCCGCTTGGAGTTGATTCCCTTAAGGATGTTATTGTTGTGGTGAGTCTTTGCCATGGCAGTTGTGTTTTTGAGGTTGAATCTATAACTTTAAGGACCTTTTACCCCTTTTTCCATGGTGGTTGGTAGCGTTAAATCATGAGGGTCACTCCTTTTTGGGTTGATGCGAACGCCCCAATCAGATGAGATCCCTTGAACGTATCGTTATTCTGACAATGATATTTTCAACCTCGATCTATGACTCTAAGGTACCTTTAAGAAACCTTGGACTCGATGGTTGTGTAGTAGAGACTTGCGAGGAGTCTTCCTTATGGGACGACGCGAAAACCTCACCTAGAAGAGGTCTTTCGAGTGTATTATTATCGGATGAATCTTTGTCATGGTAATAATATCTTTGAAAAGATCCATGACTCTAGGCACCTACCTGTTTAGAGCCTACCTATGGGGTTCCTTTGATCAGAGATATATGTTATTTACCCGTTGTTCTATCTAACCTCAGAATGTGATGGAACCTATGATCCTGTTTGTGCCTGCATTGCATTTTCATGTCATTTCATTAGCATTTCATTTGCATTGCATAATCATTCTCTCAGCCAGTAAACTCATCCCTCCTTTGTCCATAATCCCCAGTTGATTTCCCGACACTCGTATCGGACTTGAAGTAGCTTTAGAAAACCATGGAACCCTTGGAGCATAACCGAGTTGAGCAGGGAAAAGACGCGAACAATGTGAAAGGCAAGATGAAGCAGCTTCCAAAAGTTATAACAACTATGGGGACAAGAAAGGAAAAGCTTCAAGAAGACGCCACAACTAGGAGTTTTACTCCCACAGTTCATTCCGCTCCGCAGCCTACAGTGAATAGCCTATTGTGCGTTGCTCCTCTTAGGTTTTATCCTCAACCAATTCTTCCAAAACCTCGGAATCAACAATCATCACCTATTCTAGATCGGAAAGGCAGTACGAAGTCTCAGTCGCGCCCTATTCTTGAACCTATTCCTATATCGTGTGGACAATTGCTATCATACCTGATTTAGAGTTCATTAGTGGTACCCATATCCCTCGGGCCAGCTCGTACTCCTCCTCCACCTGGATATGATCGTAATACGTATTGTGAATACCATAAAGGGGCTAGAGGGCATTTTATCGAAGGATGTTGGTCATTCAAGAATAAGGTTCGAGAGCTAATTAACAACAAACGCTTAGTCTTTGAGGAAGACAACCCAGGGGTAGAATGTGGGTATCACACTGGAACCATAGGGCATGTCGTTGAAGAGTGTGAAAGCTTTCGAAACAAGTTGCAAAGATTGACCAGAAAGGAAAACCCTAGCTTAAATGGTTCAACTCAGAGATCTGGCAAAGAGAAAGTACAAGAGCTTTGTGGACCAATCAGAATCATGTACCACAAGGAAAAGATTGAATTTTTGGCAAATGAGGTGTCTTTGTCCTCTGATAATCATGTGGAGACCATGATCTCAAGAGAAGAGCTGGAAGAGAAGTCCAAAAGGGTTGTATCTGCTGAAGAGACCTCAAAAAAACACTTTGGAGAGCTTCCCACTTACGTTGAGGAAGATGATGACATTAACATTTAGGTCCCAAAAGGACAACCAACAATACCTAAGGAACCATGTCAGAAACCTTGGCCTGTTCCCTATGCAAATCAACGAGCGTATGGCCGAGGAAATCAGGATCCATGCCAGAATCAACATAGGCCTCGCAAAAATTTGGGAAGAAGGAACACTCTTCTTCATACAGTTCATGTGTCTTACACTCAGCTTCTGCCACATTCGATTCGAAATTCACTAGTGGAGCCTAAGTCCCTCATGCCGGTTCCAGAACCATAACCTCTTGAGTATGATCCCAAGGCGCATTGTGGGTACCATGCTGGATCAATGGGGCATTCAACAGAAGATTGCAAAGCTTTCCAGGCCATGGTTCAACAATTGATTGATGAGGGATGCATATCTTTTAAGAAGGGAGTTTGGTTGTGCATATCAAGCTCGCACCTGAATGAGTTTGAGGACTTCAAGATGCATCTTCTTAAAATAGCTGATCAAGAGAGAAAAAGCCCAGTTCCTCGATACTGGCAATTTCCATATTATTCCTGCGCATTTGTAGTTCTTTTATGTTAAGTGCTACTTGCTTTTATACATTGTTTCACTACAACATTTGTTGTCTCTGGCAACACTTTTTTAGGTAACATATAAAAATTGTTGCCTAAAATTCGTAAAGGCAACAATTTATGGCCGTTGACAAAAATATATTTGCAACCCTTGATAATCGTTGCCTAAAATATTTTTGGGGACGTTTTTAGAGTGTCACTCTTTTATTTTTTTTGGCAACGATTGTTAAATGTGCCTTTAACTACTTTTGGGGACGATTTTCGAGAGTCATTATACTATTTCTTTAGTAATATTTGATAATTGTCCCCTTAAATACTTTTGGGGACATTTTTAAATTGTTACATTACTTCTAATAAAAGGCTACATTCATTCAATGTTGCATAAAATTTTAGCAACATCAAATTTTTTGTGGCAATCTTCCCTCCAAAATTATCCACTAAAAAAATATTTTCCTCTAAACATTATTAAAAAAAAATTAAATATAAAAAATCATCTAACACATAATATAATAATATTGTAGTATATTGTTATATTATCTGTTAGATAATTTTATATATTTATTATATCATCTAACACATATCTCACATTTAGAGAAAAATATTTTTTAGATAATTTTTTATATTTATAAAATTTTTATTTATTGTTAGGACTAAATATTTTATAATATTACATACCATAACTATTCATGTGAATAAATTTTATAATAAATTAAATATATTTATAAACTTAAAATTTATTAAATAAAAATAAAAATACTGATTAACTAAAAAATTTAAATATAATAATATAATAGTATATTATTCTATTATATGTTAGATAATTTTTTATATTTATTATATCATATAACACATATCTCACATTTAGAGAAAAATATTTTTAAATGATTTTTTATATTTGAATTTTTTATTATTATTTAACACATTCCACCATTTATAAGAAAAATTTTATATAAAAAAATCACTAATCTCTATCTCACGTTTTAGAATAAAATATATATATAAAAAATAGAAAATAGAAAAAAGAAAAAAAACAAGTTCATCCACCCTTTATCATCTCTTCTCTGTTTTTCATTGTTACACCATCATCACCCTAATTTTCTCTCTCCACCTTCACGCGAACTCTCTTTCGTTTTCCTCCCCTTTGTTTCACCTTCGCCATCACTGAATTCATCCCCATTCTTCTTCTCCCAACAACAAACCCTAATAGCCGCCGTCCTCACCATCCCCACCTCATAACCCTTGCTCCTAACCATCTATCCTCCTCACTGAATCAAAATCCCAATCTCGTCGCCGCCAACCTCCGACACCGCAAATACGAAGAAAGGGCCACCCTCAAACGCCTTCTAAACCATCGTGGAGACGTCAACTTATAGTTCTTCAAACTCACGCACAAGTTCCAGCATCTGCGGTGACAACAGTGGAAACGAGCAACCTTAACATAGCCCAGCTTTTCATCAATAACACAATTTGATCTTGCGCTTCTCACACCCAACGACTCCAAGTGACGTCGTCAAGCTTATCACGGTCGCGCACTGTTCGTTTTGTTAACAGGATTTTACTCTGCGACTTATAGTTTTTCCAAGATTTGAGGTATATTATGTTAATATTTATTGATTTCTCTACTAATTGTTCCAATTAGTAGAAGTATTCTCTACAGTACCAACGATTGTGTTGTAACATTAATTCCATTACTAAGCTACAACTTTGAAGCATTACCTTGAGTCATTGAAGTTTAGTAAGCCAACACCATGATATGACTCGTTATCTTTCAAATTTTCAAAATCAATAGTTGCTGATGATTTCTAGTGGTCTTGTGCAAATTGGATACGACGGTCCCGACAGCATGGGAAGCCTAATCAGGGTAGTTAGTGGTCATGGCGGCATTGATGTCTACTTCTTTAAGAGAGCTGGTGTTGTTGTCTTCTACACATCGACCTCATAAGAGAACTTTCCAATCCCTCAATTTTTTCCAATATACGTGATATCTCTCATTTGGCAGGCCTCTTTTAGCATTGAGTTCTCATTTTGTCGTTTTTTAACAGATGTTGCAAGAGAATTAGGATTCAAACCTAAATTTTGTAGTTGTTCCAGCATAGCCTGGTATCTCTTATTCAAGTACTGTATATCATCCTTTATTTGGCGAGTTTCAAGCTTGAGGGCGTTGCTTTCTTCAGCATTTACAGAGAACTCCCGTTCAAGTTTCTCTTTGATCTCCTTCAACTTAGAGATTTCCATTTGCTGTTTTTTTAATGACCTGGTTTGATTTTTTTAGTTGTTCAGCATTTTCTTGCGCATTCAGAATTTCTTTGGGTACGGTCAGAGAAGAAGATACCTTAAATATTCTCCTCGAGTTTGTTCCGGGTGGATCCATATCTTCACTGTTGGGGAAGCTTGGAGCTTTCCCTGAGGCTGTAAGTTCTAGCTACTGAACCAATGTACTTTAGTGATTTTTTATACCAACTATTTTCACTAATTCATTCAACAGGTCATAAGAACTTATACGAAGCAAATATTGCTTGGACTCGAGTACTTGTACAAAAATGGAATCATGCATAGGGACATTAAGGTTGCTTTCTGTATCATCTCATTGATATGCATGTAAGCTTGGTTCTTTTTCAGCTACTGATGTCCAAGTATATATTAATTTCAGGGGGCCAATATTCTTGTAGATAATAAAGGATGCATAAAACTTGCAGATTTTGGAGCATCCAAACAGGTCGTTGAGCTGGTAATACTCTTATCTGCCACTCTACAATTATGGCACTATATGTACGGCGTACGCTTTACCTCTGTGAAGGATATTGTATTTGTATCCTTGTTTAAGAGGTGCATTGTTTTATTCTAGGCTACCATGTCTGGTGCCAAGTCGATGAAGGGTACACCATATTGGATGGCTCCCGAAGTTATTCTCCAGACTGGGCATAGCTTGTAAGGACATTAACCTTCTTCACATATTTTATGATATGCTGCTCTGTATTTAATATACTTAGACATGAAACAAACGGGAGGTTTCTACTAGTCAAATGTCATTCGGTATGTAGCCAAGACTTATTATTTTGTGATTCCAAGGTTTGAGCATTCTATGCGAGTCTAGCATGGCATATCTGGAGTTGCATTACAACAAACTTAGTTATATATTAATTTGACAATGATGACTTCTGTTAAAATAATAGATAGATGCTATATACAAATAGTAAATGAGTGTGTAGAGAGAAAAACAGAATACAGTGTTGAGAAAATGTGGAGGAGATAAAAAGTGTAAAAGAAAAAAAGTTGTGAATCATTGTTTATAGTTACAAGGATTTTCCAAAAATAGAAACCTTTGCTTGAGATATAGAAAAATAGTTAGTGGCAGGAATTTTCAAAATGCCTTCAAGAATAAATATTGATGTTTTCATATGCTGATGCTTCCTTTTCAGCTCTGCTGCCATATGGAATGTGGGTTGTACCGTAATTGAGATGGCCACAGGAAAGCCTCCTTGGAACCAGCAATACCAGCAAGAGGTAGCTTACATTTTGACTCCTTAAATTCTATTTGAGGTAATCTATGAATATTTATATTTACTAGAATAATGGGCTTTCAGGTTGCTGCTCTCTTCCATATAGGGACAACTAAGTCTCATCCACCTATCCCTGATCATCTCTCTGCTGTAGCAAAAGATTTTCTTCTAAAGTGCTTGCAGAAGTATGCTCCTTTTGATTTTCTGCTGCTTTCCATTTATAATGAATGAATATTTGCAGGATAATTGATCATACTAAATGATTTTTTAGGGAACCAATCTTGAGGCTATCAGCATCAGAACTGCTTCAGGTGATTCTATGAGCATTTCTCTTTTGATTCTGCATATGAGCATTGTAGTCATTTTAGTGTTGCTATTGATTTATAGTGGAGCTACTGGAGTCTACTTTGTTATTGTTTTGCATGAGATAATCAACTTCGCCCTGAGATTAACTTTCACGGGCTAACTTCTCTATCATTCGAGTTAGGTTTAAAACAATACGAAGTACATACTTCACGCAGTCTGTTCAACTGCATACTCGGCCTTCCCAATGCAATAACACAATACCAAATAGTTAACGATTCCTTGTTTTTAAGTATGATGGAAAATAACAAAGAGCAAGGTAGGTACATATCTTTAATTTAATTATTCCAGTGGTTTGATTATCATAAATTTTAATAATAAAAAGGCCCTTACCCATACTTCTCTTAGGAAAGTGGGTTGGGGGGTGATGTTATGCGTGCAACCAAAATAAAAATCTTTAAATAGTATATTGGAACGAAAATAGTTGAAAAAAAAGGTGGATATGGATGATTAACTATGAGAGTAGTGAACCAACTTCAACAAATATTAAAGTGGACAGCTGACAGTAGATATAATGCTAGAGTAGATGGAATCAACTTTCAGTGTTACTGGAATAAACCAAATATTTCATTCTTGCCTGAAAAAAAACATTCTTAATCTTTAGGCTGCAGAAAGCCTTGGTATCCAATTGATCAGAAAGAAGTTAAGGAAACAGCTGAGTGTAGTAGTGGAATGTAATTATGTAGGAAGTGACTTTTGACTAAAACTTCGATTTTATCTCAATGCATCCTGGATCATAGTATTATCTTATTAGCCCGTGAGTGCTAGTCTGTTGACATAGTATATCTGTCTTTGATTTCATTATCAAATTCTTGTTTAACTAACTGCAGACCCAATACTTTTATCCACTGTATATTAATATGCAAGTCCCCTCATTATTATCTGTATTAATGAACTCATTTTACCAATAATAGATCCACATTCTTATATTGTTGTCCTTTTGAGTTTGTAAACTAGCATTTCATGGTAGTTGTGCCATTGACGTCCTTATCAATCCAACCCCCATGTCCCATTTTCCAAACCACTAAGCCACCTTATCACTCCTAATATTGCATGGTATAATCTCCTTAAGTTATTGTCATTATGATGTTTTGTGCATAAGTTAGGCCACTATTCTGTGATTATGGGCTAATGAGCGGAAGTTATTTTCTAAGCCCTGATTAATCTGCCTAATTTTCATGTTTCCCCCTTTTTCTGTACAGAACTACCACAATTGAGGAGCGAGACATCTATGGAGCTAGGCTGTGATCCTCATGGCTATTCACGTGCTGGATATGATACAACTATTTGGTATTGTGCTATTGCATTGGGAAGACCGAGTATGGAGTTGAACAGACTGCGTGAAGTATGTACTTTATATTGTTTTAAACCTAACTCGGATGATAGAGAAGTTAGTATACTTTGTAAATTTGATGCAACTCCAGAACTGGAAAATAGAGAAGTTAGTCTGGACACTGATGAAAGTTATAAGTCACGTACTCAATTGCTACTTATCACTTTGTTTAATGCTCCTGTATTACAGGTGTTTGGGTCTCCGAATGACGCTAAGAAGTTAGAGTTTTTATTCTACAACTAGGTCAAACGGCATAAGTGAAAAAGAAAGATTACCAGAAATTCAACATGAGATCTGGTGGGTTACTAGAGCCATACAAAGAGATACTTCTGCATTGTGAGGAGAATTCACATAAACACTAATATGAAAACTGATCTATAGAATAGATGAAAGAGTCTATATTTATGTTTTACATGTACATATTAAGTGTTCATTTTTCCCCACAACAATAGTATAGTGGTAAGCATTTTCATCTGTATAACTTTATATTAAATTAACAAAAGGGAAATCAATATTTCCATCGTTTTTGTCTCTTGCATTGTGTAATTGTTAATTCCAATATGCTTATGATAAATATAATCGTACAATTTTCTCTAGTTTGAAATTTGCATTGTTTTTTTTACTAATTTGGTTGGACAAATGATTATTAGTAATTTGATTGCGACATTTTCTTGCGACTATTTCCTGTGACTTTACCTGCGAAAATTTTGTCAAAATCCGCAGGAAAACTGAGTTTTTCTAGTAGTGACACTTACTAATTGTAACTACATTAGGCAACACTTGAAAAGCGTTATCTTAGAGGCCACGAATAACCGCCCCTATTCTTGTTGTGGCAACACTTAAAAAGCGTCGCCTCAGAGGCCATGAATAATCGTCCCCTATTCCTTTTGTGGCAACACTTAAAAAGCGTCGCCTCAGAGGCCACAAATAATCGTCCCCTATTCCTTTTATTTAGGCAACATTTTTAAAAATCGTGCCCAAAGATCATGAAAAAACGTCCCCTTAGACAATAGGCAACGCTCGCACAGGAGACACCTAGAAAATGTCCCCTATTGTTTTAGGCAACGTTTTTCAGAGTTTTGGCATCGTTTTTCAGTGGTTGCTGAAGAGCCTAAATGTTGTAGTGTTTCTAATTATTGGTATTGTTAATGTGATAATTATGTATGTTTTGAACAAATTCATTCGTATTCACTGACATTTTCTCTTTTATCGCAAAAAATCACAAAAAAAATTCACTTCCTTTATCGTACTGCTGTTTAGCAAAGATTTGAGGGAGGATGACGAAAACAAAATACCCATAATTGTTGATGGTATGCTTTTGGATAAAATTCCGCCGATGATGTACAGACATTGTTTCAAATCCCCAAACACCGGAGAGATAAGGAGTTAGTCCCTAGTTAACCACTTTGAGCCTAGAAGTAGAAGTTTCCTTCGGATTACTAAACCCTTACATTTAACCTGGGGTATGGGTAGTGTTTAGTTAACCTGATTACGCACTCGAATCACGAGATAAAATCCAAAAGACATGACGGTTGTTCACTAATGACCAATGACTTGGCAGTCACAAGCCTTTCAAAAAAAAAATATAAAAAAGCCTGCTAAGTCGAATACCTCAAGAAGAGACTTAGGCAAAAATCAAGGCAATCCCGATGGACTTGAAAAAAATCCAGTCCATGCAAAAGTTAGAGATCAAAAGCAAAATCAAAAGAGGCCCTCAAATCCTCAAGAAAATCAAAATAAGATTCAGTGGCTACTATATCAGAATCCAAAGGGTCACTGACATCCATCAAAAAAACAAAATAAGGGTGACTGCTATTTCAAGCACGCCTTGAATCATCAAGCTTACACCATCAAGCTCTAAGTGCGTATGTAGAATTAACTAAATGTAGGACTGGAGTTCATCACGAAGAAGGGGTGGGTTAAAATTAAATTTTAAGCCTTATATCCTTTGTTTGTATAACCGTGAACCAGATCGCGTTACAACCCTCTAAAGACCTAATTGAGGCGGAGTTTATTCTGAAAGCATACTACAACAAGGTTCCATAAACTGACTCCTACATATTTGCTAATATCCTGTATTGGTGTCATGTCCTTGTTATATCTTTCACACACCAGTAAATTAGCACTGCGTTTGGATTAATAGTCCACTCGTCACACACTTTCATGTCATTCCAATAAATAATCTTTTTCAAAACTTGCATGAATGTCGAATTAAAATTAACATTTTTTGAATGATTAATTTTAACTGCAAATTAGTACTTGACATAATAGAAATTCCAAAAAGGAGCATTCAAAGAGGAATCTGATCATTCACTAATACTAGCTTGAATCAAAACTCTCTTATGACCTTGTGAACCTGGGGCAAGTCCTTCTAAGGTTCAAACAGGGGCAGACAACTACAAGATTCAGACAATGGGCCAAAAGAGCTCAAGCCATGTCTTAGTGTAATCGCTCTCAAAGTTCTCATCCCGGAAGAAAATCCTTCAAATACCCGTCGGACTGGGGTAGACTAGTTGAATTGGGGTAGACTAGTTGGATTGGGGCAGACCAGTTGGACTGGGCAGACTAATTGAACTTGGGCAGACTAATTAAACTGGGGCATATTAGTTGAACAGAGGAAATTTCCCTCTTTGCTTGCAAAGTTGGTCAAGATGACCGTACTAGACACCAGTAATGGTTGAGGTTAACAAACGTCAAAAGCCTTGGGGCTGAGCAAAAGCAAGACTAACATGCCTTGGTTAAGTCACTCCACTCGCTCGATCAAAACGCATTGGTTGAGTCGCTACGCTCGCACAATCCATATGCATTGGTTAAATCGCTACGCTCGCACGACTAACATGCATTGGTTAATTTGCTACGCTAGCATAGTCAACATGCTTTGGATAAGTCTCTATGCTCGCGCAATCAACATGCACTACGCCAGAAATGACTTTTAGCAGCGCAACAAAAGACAACGCTTTCTAAAAAAGCGCTGCTAAAGGGTCATGAAAAAAAAACAAAAAAATAGCATACCTAAGACAGCGCTTGTTAAAAAAGCGCTGCTAAAGGGGGGGGGGGGGGGGGTCAAAGAAAGCGCTTTAAAAAGCGCTGCCAAAGGGGGGGGGTCTACGAAAGCGCTTTAAAAAAAGCGCTGCTAAAGGGGGTTCTAAGGAAGACCTATAGCAGCGCTTTTAAAAGCGCTGCTAAATGCCAAAAAAAGTGCTGCTAAAGGGGGTCCTAAGGCAGACCTATAGCAGCGCTTTTAAAAGCGCTGCTAAATGCCAAAAAAAGCGCTGCTAAAGGGGGTCCTAAGGCAGACCTATAGCAGCGCTTTTAAAAGCGCTGCTAAATGCCAAAAAAAGCGCTGCTATAGGTTTAAGTAGCATAAATTAAAAAAATCCCAATATTTTCGCAGAATCAGAACAATCTTCTTCTTTCTTATTTCCACTCGCGAACGTTGCCCTATTCAGAATTAGAACAGTCACCATCGATGCATTCCATCTGCGCCTTCGTCCGTCGCTTTTCCTCCGGTCATTCCGTCGTCACCTCATTCTGCCGCCGTCTGTCCATTTTTGACGGTCATCTCCGTCCTCCACCAGCGCATTTCCACCATTTTAAGGTATTTGAAGTTTTTCATTTTCCATTTTTATTGTTCTCATAGTTGAATGCATTGTTAGAGTTTGAATCTTTTAGTTGCTTTAGGTTGTTCTCATATAATATTTGAACTAATATTATATTCTGTTTTTAACATTCTCCATAACCATTCCATAACTGTCTCACATTCCAAAACTATCTCACATTCTCTTAATACATAACATATGTAGTGTAGAATTGGAAATATAATAGTTATGATGTGTTGCTATCTGTGGTATAGATTGATTAAGGTCTCATGCTTGTTCGACTCGCTATTGCCGCTAATGTTTGCATTGATTAATTTCATTGTGCGAAAAATATTGGTTAAAAAGTGTTGCTGTTAGTCTCCTTATTTCTTCTGCTAGTTACAAAAGTTGAAAAACAACGAAGGAAAATTGTTATGTGGTTCATTGTTTCAGTGAATATTTCAGTTTTGATTTGGTTGACATAAGGAGTAGGATTCAAAAGAAAGAGCCTAGCTAAATCCACCTATTTATGTCTCTTTCACATTCCTTTTGAGACAATTTCATACACTTGTTGGATAGTGAAGTTTTGTAATGAAAAATAATGGAATATGAAAAAGATTCAGCATATTTCACCCATGCATTTGGAAATATATCAACATGTCAGAATTAATAAAAAAAGAAGCTAGAAGAGATGCTTATTTTGATACTTTTGGTCAAGAAAAATGTTTAATTTATTAAGAACAATTGGCACTATCCGGCTTTAAAACAAAACAATACAGATTATATTATACTTAGTTTATGCATTGTCACTTATTTTTTTATAGTTTTTTCTGAATATTTTATCAATCATATTTTGCAAATGAATATGGAAACTTTCCACCACTGCAGCTAAAGTATGCTGAAATTTCCATAACCTTACATCCTACATGCTAAATTTGATTTGAATATTCCAACATTTTCTCTTCAATATATATATATATATATATATATATATATATATATATATATATATATATATATATATATATATATATATATATATATATATATATATATATATATATATATATATATATATATATATATATATATATATATATATATATATATATATATATATATATATATATATATATATATATATATATATATATATATATATATATATATATATATATATATATATATATATATATATATATATATATATATATATATATATATATATATATATATATATATATATATATATATATATATATATAAATTTCTAACTTGAACTTCTATGCTTTATTTTTTTCTTCATTTTTGCAGATCAGGTGATGTACAGTACACATTGCAGTTTCATAAATATGTTAATCAATATATATATATATATATATATATATATATATATATATATATATATATATATATATATATATATATATATATATATATATATATATATATATATATATATATATATATATATATATATATATATATATATATATATATATATATATATATATATATATATATATAAAGTTAAAAGAGTGACATGAAAAATCATGGCAGGGTAAATAAATCTTGCTATGTGATGCTGACATTGTTGTATATAGGAATGTCCAAAGGAGCCATTGCTGGCATAGTTGTTGGAGGAGCTTTTGGGATTTTACTTTTGGCACTCATTCTCTATTTTGTGCTATATAGAAGAAAAAAAGTTTCTCATGTAACTCTTCTACCAGTCCCGGGTGCGTCCGAAGATCAATATAGTCAACTCCAACATGGTATATCATATTTTGTTGTAAACTGTATAGTGAGATTTTCTAGTTCTAAATTGAAGATTAAGTTTTCATGCAAAATGTGAAACTGTATATGAGTATTATCTGTTCCATGGATTTAGGTTGTGGAAGTAGCTTGGTTAAGGCCTCCGAATCTACTACTATTGCTTCTCCGAGGTTGACAGGTATTACGGTTTATAAGTCAGTGGAGTTTTCGTATGAGGAGTTAGCCAAAGCTACTGACGGATTTAGCGTGGCAAATATAATCGGTCGAGGTGGCTTTGGATCTGTTTACTACGCCGAGCTTCGAAATGAGGTTTGTGTGTTTAGAATCTCTTTTGAAATGGAGATTCAACTTATTAGCAACACTTAAATTTTTCTATTTTTTTCTGCAGAAAGCTGCAATAAAAAAGATGGATATGCAAGCATCAAAAGAATTCCTAGCTGAACTAAAGGTTCTAACACACGTTCATCACTTGAATTTGGTATGACATTTTCCCAATCCCGATATTATTCAAAGTCGAAGCATGATACCGAGATAGACACGACACTGACTCGTAAAAACTAGTGATAGTTTAAGAAAAATGATAATGAATGTAATCACGCGTGTGTGAGACACCTAACATGCTTTGAATCAAAAGTATCTATGCTACTAATGATCTTATGCCAGTCATGTAAAAACTAGAAGTTACTTTCATAACAAGAAATTGAAATATATATAGTTACTTATTTCTGGAATCATGATTCCTTGCATACACATATTCTACGCAGGTGCGACTAATTGGATATTGCGTCGAGGGCTCCTTATTTTTGGTTTATGAATACATTGAGAATGGAAATTTAAGTCAACATTTTGCGCGACATAGATTGACAATAGTAATCATAACTTGAACTTAGAATATCGCTAATTGCAGCATTTTAACGATGATTATAAGACTCTTGAGATATTTGATTTATAGGAAATGATCCATTATCATGGCCAACTAGAGTTCAAATTGCATTAGACTCAACAAGAGGACTTGAATACATTCACGAGCATACGGTTCCTGTCTACATTCATAGAGATGTTAAATCAGCAAACATTTGATAAACAAAAACTTCCGTGGAAAGGTTCGCTAACGCGTTTATCCAAATTTTTTATTTACTTATCTTAAATTTGAGAGATGAAGTGATTTGTATTTTTGTTTTGGTGTATATGCTTGTTAGCTTTTTATATGTTTAGTTAGGATTTCTCAATGTTTAGTTTTTGGTGAATATGATATGTTATTATGGTTTTATATGTTGATGGCTTGAGAGATGAAGTGAACATGATTTGTATTTTCTTAGAAGTTGGTGAATTATATAAGGTATATGTATATGGAAGAAATATTTCTGGAAGTCATATCTATTTGTAAAGTTAACGGATTTGTAATTATATGTAAATTGAATGTATTTATGATGTTGTGATTCTGAGGATCAGATTGTGTTGTAATATATTTAAGCAGGTTTATTTGTATTAAAATGATTATGGGCAAAGTGATGAATTACAATGTATACTTTAGTTATTGTGTATATTGCAAAGTGATGAATACACATAAATAAGGCCAAAGTAATTGTTATATATAAGGCCAAAGTGTTGATTTAATGCCTAAATTATAAGCAGGAAATGTAATTGTTATAAGCAGGTTTATCGAAAAATATATAAAATCAAAATCGTGAAGAATAGACAACGCTTTTAAAAAAAAGCGCTGCTAAAGGAGGCATAGAGAGGGCCAAAAAAAGCGCTGCTATAGGTAGGGAAAGGGGGGTCTAAGAAAGTGCTTTCTAAAAGCGCTTCTAAAGGGGGGGGGGGGTCTAAGAAAGCGCTTTATAGAAGCGCTGCTAAAGGGGGGTTCTAAGAAAGCGCTTTTAAAAGCGCTGCTAAAGGGGGTCTAAGAAAGCGCTTTTAAAAGCGCTGCTAAAGGGGGAAAAAACGCTGCTAAAAGTGCTGGTAAAGGGAGCCTATAGCAGCGCTTTTTCCATAAAAAAAGCACTGCCTTTACCTTTAGCAGCGCCACTTTAGGCAGCGCTTTTAAGCGCTGCTAAAGGCCAAAAAAAGCGCTGCTAAAGGTCTTTTTTGGCATAGTGATGCTCGGATTATGTCCCTACGCTCAACTTTTCTGAGCCATCATGACATGTCAGATAGAAGTGAGGTTCTTACAAGAACAAGTAGACCACTTCTGCAAAGGATTCAAATTAGGACACCAAGAGCATCCACATCTGTCATCTGATTATGGTGTTGTCAGATACTGTGTGTCGGGAAGTCAAATCCTTCTACCGAATAAAAGTCCAACCTTGCTTTGCACTTCCTAAAAGTCCATTCTCGCTTGGCACATCTTCAAAGTCCAATCTTTTATTGGCAACTACATAAAAGCCACTCTAGTTAGCATCTTAAAGTTACCCTAAAAGGTCCAGTCTTCATTGGCAACCACTAAAAGTCCACCCTCGATGGCATCATCATAAAACCAAAGTCCAATCCATTTGGCAATTACCAAATCCAGTCCCTGGCGATGTCCCCAACAGAAAAATTATCCCCAGAATACCTGGTCGCTGCATTATCATAAGCATGGCATACAACATCATATCATAATCATATCAAGCATTAGCACATCATTTGCATTCTCACGTGCATTAGACTCTTATCAGTTGCATCTTAGTTGCATGTTCATGTAAAATAACGCATAACATCGCTGTCCTCAGCAACAAAACATAACAGCATAATGGGATTCAGAATCATTTCCGAGCATCTTGGTTAGTCCTCTGGTGAAGTTGGTAGTGTTTCTCTAAAAAGAGTTAAATACCCCGCACGTGATCATGGAATACTACTCCCCAACAAGCCATTCTTCAACCATGCAGTTGATGATGATAACCCCCAGCAGCTGTTGCTCTTGTGGCTCCCTAAGAAGAGGTTATCTTAAAAGGTTTATTGAAGGCTTTCCCCCTGCAGAGTTGGACAACACCTTTCCTCTGATAAGAATCCTTGCTATATTATTCCTACAACAAGTTTTCTTTGAGATACTGCTTTGGTATCGCGAAGAACCTTATTAGAAAAGGGACTTCTTTGACCACCCGAAGAATCTCATGTGTTTAGAGATACTGCTTTGGTATCGCGAAGAACCTTATTGGATAAGGGACTGCTTCCACCACTCGAAGAATCTCAAGTGTTTAGAGATACTGCTTTGGTATCGCGAAGAACCTTATTGCATAAGGGACTGCTTCAACCCCCCGAAGAATCTCATGTGTTTAGAGTTACTACTTTGGTATCGCGAAGAACCTTATTGGATAAGGGACTGCATCGACCACCCGAAGAATCGCATGTGTTTAGAGATACTGCTTTCGTATCGCGAAGAACCTTATTGGATAAGGAACTGCTTCGACCACCCGAAGAATCTCATTTGTTTAGAGATACTGCTTTGGTATCGCGAGGAACCTTATTGAATAAGGGACTGCTTCGACCACCCGAAGATTCTCATATGTTTAGAGATACTGTTTTGATATCACGAAGAACCTTATTGGATAAGGGACTGCTTCGACCACCCGAAGAATATCATGTGTTTAGAGATACTGCTTTGGTATCGCGAAGAACCTTATTGGATAAGGGACTGCTTCGACCATCCGAAGAATCTCATGTGTTTAGAGATCCTGCTTTGGTATCGCAAAGAACCTTATCGGATAAGGGACTGCTTCGACCACCCGAAGAATCTCTTGTGCTTAGAGATACTGCTTTGGTATCGCGAAGAACCTTATTGGATAAGGGATTGCTTCGACCACCCGAAGAATCTCATGTGTTTAGAGATACTTGTTTGGTATCGCGAATAACCTTACTGGACAATGGACTACTTCGACCACCCAAAGAGACTCGTTTGTACTGCTTTGGTATCGCAAAGAACCTTATTTTATAAGGGACTTCTTTGACCACCCGAAGAATCTTATATGTTTAGAGATACTGCTTTGGTAACCCGAAGAACCTTAATGAATAAGGGACTGCTTCGACCACCCGAAGAATCTCATGTGTTTAGAGATACTGCTTTGGTTTCACAAAGAACCTTATTAGATAAGGGACTGCTTTGACCACCCGAAGAATCTCATGTGGTTAGAGATACTGCTTTGGTATTGCGAAGAACCTTATTTGATAAGCGACTGCTTCTACCACCCGAAGAATCTCATGTGTTTAGAGATACTTCTTTGGTATCGCGAAGAACCTTATTGGATAAGGGACTGCTTCGACCATCCGAAGAATCTCATGTGTTTAGAGATCTTGCTTTGGTATCGCGAAGAACCTTATCGGATAAGGGACTGCTTCGACCACCCGAAGAATCTCATGTGTTTAGAGATATTGCTTTGGTATCGCGAAGAACCTTATTCGATAAGGGACTGCTTCGACCACCCGAAGAATCTCATGTGTTTAGAGATACTGCTTTGGTATCGCGAAGAACCTTACTGGACAAGGGACTACTTCGACCACCCAAAGAGACTCATTTGTACTGCTTTGGTATCGCGTAGAACCTTATTTCATAAGGGACTGCTTCGACCACCAGAAGAATCTCATATGTTTAGAGATACTGCTTTGGTATCGCGTAAAACCTTAATGAATAAGGGACTGCTTCAACCACCCGAAGAATCTCATGTGTTTATAGATAATGCTTTTGTATCGCGAAGAACCTTACTTGATAAGGGACTGCTTCGACCACCCGAAGAATCTTATGTGTTTAGAGATACTGCTTTGGTAACGCGAAGAACCTTATTAGAAAAGGGACTGCTTTGACCATCCGAAGAATCTCATGTGTTTAGAGATACTGCTTTGGTATCGTGAAGAACCTTATTGGATAATGGACTGCTTCAACCATCCGAATAATCTCATGTTTTTAGAGATACTGCTTTGGTATCGTGAAGAACCTTATTGGATATGGGACTGCTTCGACCACCTGAAGAATCTCATGTTTTTAGGGATACTGCTTTGGTATCGCGAAGAACCTTAGTAGATAAGGGACTGCTTCGATCACCTGAAGAATCTCATGTGTTTAGAGATACTACTTTGGTATCGCGAAGAACCTTACTGAATAAGGGACTACTTCGACCACCCAAAGAGACTCGTTTGTATTGCTTTGGTATCGCGAAGAACCTTATTTTATAAGGGACTGCTTCGACCACCTGAAGAATCTCATATGTTTAGAGATACTGCTTTGGTATCCCGAAGAACCTTAATGAATAAGGGACTGCTTCGACCACCCGAAGAATCTCATGTGTTTAGAGATACTGCTTTTGTATCCCGAAGAACCTTAATGAATAAGGGACTGCTTCGACCACCCGAAGAATCTCATGTGTTTAGAGATACTACTTTGGTATCGCGAAGAATCTTATTAGATAAGGGACTGCTTCGACCACCCGAAGAATCTCATGTGTTTAGAGATACTTCTTTGGTATCGCGAAGAACCTTATTGGATAAGGGACTGCTTCGAACATCTGAAGAATCTCATGTGTTTAGAGATCCTGCTTTGGTATCGCGAAGAACCTTATCGGATAAGGGACTGCTTCGACCACCCGAAGAATCTCTTGTGTTTAGAGATATTGCTTTGGTATCGCGAAGAACCTTATTCGATAAGGGACTGCTTCGACCACCCGAAGAATCTCATGTGTTTAGAGATACTGCTTTGGTATCGCGAAGAACCTTACTGGACAAGGGACTACTTCGACCACCCAAAGAGACTCATTTGTACTGCTTTGGTATCGCGTAGAACCTTATTTCATAAGGGACTGCTTCGACCACCTGAAGAATCTCATATGTTTAGAGATACTGCTTTGGCATCGCGTAAAACCTTAATGAATAAGGGACTGCTTCGACCACCCGAAGAATCTCATGTGTTTATAGATACTGCTTTTGTATCGCGAAGAACCTTACTTGATAAGGGACTGCTTCGACCACCCGAAGAATCTTATGTTCTTATAGATACTGCTTTGGTAACACGAAGAACCTTATTAGAAAAGGGACTGCTTTGACCACCCGAAGAATCTCATGTGTTTAGAGATACTGCTTTGGTATCGCAAAGAACCTTATTGGATAATGGACTGCTTCAACCATCCGAATAATCTCATGTTTTTAGAGATACTGCTTTGGTATCGCAAAGAACCTTATTGGTTAAGGGACTGCTTCGACCACCTGAAGAATCTCATATTTTTAGGGATACTGCTTTGGTATCGCGAAGAACCTTACTAGATAAGGGACTGCTTCGATCACCTGAAGAATCTCATGTGTTTAGAGATACTACTTTGGTATCGCAAAGAACCTTGCTGAACAAGGGACTACTTCGACCACCCAAAGAGACTCGTTTGTACTGCTTTGGTATCGCGAAGAACATTGTTTTATAAGGGACTGCTTCGACCACCCGAAGAATCTCATATGTTTAGAGATACTGCTTTGGTATCTCGAAGAACCTTAATCGAAGAACCTTAATGAATAAGGGACTGCTTCGACCACCCGAAGAATCTCATGTGTTTAGAGATACTACTTTGGTATCGCGAAGAACCTTATTAGATAAGGGACTGCTTTGGCCACCCGAAGAATCTCATGTGTTTAGAGATACTGCTTTGGTATCGCGAAGAATCGTATTGGATAAGGGACTGCTTCGACCACCCGAAGAATCTCATGTGTTTAGAGATACTGCTTTGTGTCGCAACTGCGAAAAACATCCGGCGGAAAAAATAGAAGATTTGCCACTTTCGTTATTTATCCAAAAGAGAGGGAAAGGAAACGATCAGAAAAACCTAACGAGAAAGGGAAAGACAAGGTCATCGCAACCATGTCTGGATTCGGGAGTCGGTTACGCAAGGGGAGGGTATTAGCACCCCTCACGTCCATTGTACTCGACGGGATCCACGCACTGTTGTCTATCTAAAAGGGTGTGTTGAAACTATCTAGCTAAAGGCTCAGGGACATAAGAAAAAGAAAAGAGAAGTGACTCGGCAGGGCATCGTCGCTCCGTGCCTACGTACTCCCTCGTGCAATGGGAAAGTCGGAGTCAACGTAGTTCGACTAACTACGGATGAAAGGGGAGAGGTTGCTCGCCAAGACATCACGTCTTGTGCCTACGTACTTTCATCTGGTATGAAAGATCAGAGCAAGCGTAGTTCGGGCTAAAAGGACCACAGGTTGGTTCAAAAGTTTTTTAGGCCCGAGTAGGGTTAACAAGTAGTCCTAGCAGTTGGTGTATGCAGCTCGATCATTGGAGACCTAGGCGTTACCATTTGCGGTAGAACTAAAAGTTAACGAAACTCTTTTATCTGAAAATATTTTCCTGATTTAGATCCCGAAGGATGAAAAAAAGGTTTTTGTGTTTTTGTGTTTTTTAGAGAAGAAGTATTTTGAATTTGATTTGTAACTCATGTCGCACCAGAAACTATGACCTAAGAGCGAATGCGTCGTATATCACCCAAAGCATGTACACTAAACACTCTAGGTCCTTGAGAGGAGGCCCCTCAATTACCATTTCTCAAGTAGCTTAAGGCTCGTAGCGTGCTACACTTATCATTCTTAATTAAGTGTTTTAAGAATGTTTAAAGATGAGAAGAGAAGAAAGGACACTAATGGGAGACTAATCAATCCTAAAAGTTATCATGCAAATTGGACTTAAAGTTGAGTTTGAAAGGGAACTACCTATTATTATCATGCATGGTTAGGCACCTAATGTCTATCATAACCTCAAGAGGTTAGAGAACTTATGAGCAGCATGGCAAACAAAGCAAAAGAAGAAGAAGAAGAAGAAAGAAAGCACATGCAAATGAAGATGCAAACATAAGATGCACAAATAGAATGAAAGTGGGAGGAAAATAGTGTGGGACAGTAGCCTCCACAAGCTCACCTCAACCAAGCATGCATATGGAAATGCAAGGAAATAAAAGAAGAAGAGCACAAGAAGAAACCAAACAAACAAGAACAAATCACACAAAGATGCACCAAAGGTGGGATGAAATGACCCAAGTCAAACAACATCAACCACACCAACAAAACTAAACCAAATGAAAGGTAAAAAAAAACCAAAGCCAAGTGAGGATGGGAGACCAAATGAGGGAAGCAAGGACCTCATAATAGGTACTCAACCATAAGCATCACTCATCAAAAGCAAATAAGCACCAAAAGTGTCCTCAAGGATTCATCATTCTAGGTATGCTTCAAATACCTCCAAAGGAGGGACCAAGCCACCTTAAATGAAACTCCAAGGTCATTAGACAGAAGGTAAAAATGAAGTGGAAAGCTTAAAAGCAAGAGAAAAACATACCAAAAGGAAATGCAATCTAGAACACAAAGGAATGCAAGCAAACTACACATTGAAACCCTAATTGAAAGCTCAAAAGGAAACAAGCAAATGAATAATGAAGGAACAATATCATGACCTAAAAATGAACAAACATCATCCTTAACATGTTAGAAACATGAAACAAAAGTCATTGAGAGCTCAAAAGAACCAAAAATGTCATATCCAAGTCAAACTAGGTCAAGGTACATGTGTGAACCTCCCTTGGAGGTAACTTGACTTGCAAGTTAACTCAAAAATAGGAAAACGGTTCAAAAAATGATCAAATAATATGCACAAGGAAGCTAAACATGTTGGCAAACAGAGGCCAAAAGCTCAAAGCAAATATCCCCTCAAAGCACCATAAGAATAAAATAATATTCAAGATGTACCACTTTGAAATCGGAGAAACAAGGGTCAAAAGAAAAACACCAAAAGTCAACCCTAAAGTCAACCAACCAGGGGAAAAATGGTCCTAAAAAATTGTTCAACTCATCATGGATATGAGGATCAATTTTCATTCATTGGATCAAAAAGGAATGAGAGAAATAAAATAAAGAACAAACAATGTCACAATTTAACTCATTTAAATACACCTCCAATGTTTAATTATATTTAAAAATGAAAACTAATCTGAAAAATAAAATAAAAAATGTCTAAAAATAATAGACATCTCAAGGTTTGTAAAAAATATTTTTGTGAATTTGTTAGAACATTGGAAATATTTTTAATGAATTAAATTCAAACAAGAATAAAAGAAAAAACTAAAAGAAAATAAAAGAAAAAAGAAAATGCAAGGAAAAAATACAGCCAAAGGATCAGTCTACCAGTCAACAGATCTTAGGGCCTAGAGCGTGCCACGCAAGCGCTTAGGGATTTAAGTGAAATGCAGCGTTTCACTGGGGGATTGGGTGCGCTCAGTTGACTCACGCACACAGTGAGTCTTAATCCTGGGCATCCATTCCAAAAGTAATCACATCCTAGGATCTATACCTTGCCACGTATGCAAAACCCTAGTCAACTTAATTGGAATTAAATCTCACGCGTCAGATTAACATACTAGGTCAAGAAAGTCAGCCAGATCGTGTGGCTTGAAGATCATCTTCTCCAATTCAAACCTGAGAGATGGAGGGAAGCTCAGTGGTGGCCAGAGAAGACTCCGGTCGTCTTCTCCGGCAAGGGGAACAGTGCACAGATGAAAAACATCACCAATTCTAACAAACATCATATGAAAATTGATCTACAACTCATGAGGATTACGAATCCATGGCTAGTTTTCCTTAATTCTTCATAACAAATCCAAATCGAAGCCAAACAGTTCTACTCATCCAAACCAAAAGTTCACAAACCTCACTCAATTTTATCCAGAAATCATCTATAGGTTATGGAGATCACAGATCAAGCAACAATTAAGCAAAACATCACAAGAACAAGCCATACCAGATCAAAACAGTTTGGAGCTTCATCTAATAATCATCACAAATGCCAGTTCGTTTTAGTGATTAATGATCTACATGTTTTCTAGGTCTCAAATATGCAAAAATGGGAGAGAATCATGGCATAATGAGAGAGATAAGTTTAATTGTAAATACCTAATGGAGAACTTTCACTGAGCCTTCAATTGATGCTTAAGCTTGAAGAAAAGTATCCAGAAACGTTCAGTGATCTTCAATGACTCCTTTGCAACTTTTAATTTTGCTTGAATCTTGATAAATCTCAAAAATCATATTTCACTTCTTCTTCACTTTTTTCAAATGCTACTCCTTCAAGTCTGCTTCCAAAATGAGCTCTGATGATTTGTGAATGATGGAGAGCTTATATGCAATGGATTTGAAAAGAAATAAAGCCCAATGGCAGTCCCTAGAGCCCAATTGCATATCCATGGAATTTGATTTTTTTCACTTGTCATGTGCACGAAAATCCTTTCAATTTGGCTCCAAAATAATGCAAATCACTTGCTGGTAACATGAGGAGTGTGAAGGGCTAGGATTTAATCCTTATTTGGTCTCAATGGTTGATATTACAAGTGTGACTTAAGCTTGAAGAAAGCTTGAAAATGGCACTTTAAGACTCGCCAAATTCAAATTATAACATCGCCATTGTGCTTAAAACATGCTTTGCACTCAAAATATGTACCTACTTGCACAAAAATGATCCATAGTGAATTAAATCCAATTTTCTCATTTTAAAGCTTTTCCAAGAAAATCACTTTAAGAAATCACCATTCCAAGCCAAATTCATGACTTCTCAATGCTTGGTTGAACAATTGACACCATTTGGAGCACATTTGATGTTGGCAAAATCTCCATTTGAGGTGTGCAAGTTGGTGAAATGGACCTATAATCTCACTTTCCCAAAATACCCCTGACTCGCATGCCTCATAACTTGAGTTCTACAAATCAGATGAAAAACTTCTAGTACTCTTTGGAAAGATAAGGTCAAAAGTAACAACTTTCATGTTCATGAAAAGTTGAGAAGAAACATCCTTCTAGGTCAAAAATGGCTTGGAAGTTGGTTAACTTTTGTTGACCAAAATCACATTCATATGATGTTCTGTAACTTGTCTGCATCATAACTTGAGTTCTATAAATCCAATCAAGGACTTCTAGTACTCAAAAGAAAGCTACGCTCATGCTCTACAAGTTTCATGTTGGTCAAAAGTTGAGAAGAGACTTGTATGTTGAGATAGGTGGTCTTGAAGTTGGGCACTAAACAGGGGATTTTACACTGAGAACCCTAATTTAGTGACTTCTCACACTCTTGATCCTTGATGAATTGATCTTGAAATTATATACTAGACATCTCAACACAACATCCCTTGACCATAGAGACTTGGAAATGAGTTTTTATCTCCTTCAATTTCACAATTGACTGAGGATTAACCAGATGAAAACCCTAGGTGCAACATTTTTTACTGTGGCTTCTTCCACCCCAGACAACAACTTGATTAAGCTCCAACATGGTTCTCAAAGCACTTAATGAGATCTCTCAACATCTTTTACCTATAATTATGAATTCAAAATCCTCTGATGATCTTGAACTGGCCTCCAAGTTTGGAGCTGACCCACATACATTCATCAATCCTTTCAAAGAACATTGACCACTTTTAGATGACCTGATGACCATTCAAAATTGAGTAACAACCCTTGCTTAGGCTCAACCCTCTGAGTAGACTCCTCTTGCTATGCACAACCTCTTGATCCCCTGTTCAATGAAATATGCTATGCAATGCAAATGCTAGAAAGAAATGAAATGAAACATAAACCATGTTAAGAAAAGGTTGGGCAAATTTTGTGGTGCAACAGCTGCCCCTATTCAAACGACTTGGACATGGACGAGTGAAACGCGAACGGCTTTCACACAATCAAGGTAAAAGATGGTTGAATACCAAAGAACCCGGAAATTTGCCAACCGCGGAAAATAAAACCGCAGACCCCGACTAGGGGTAAAATCTCTAGAAAACTGAATCTGAAAAACAATAATGACACACAGTCTGAAGAGGACATGACCTCGCCGTCAATTATCCGCATTGAATTCCTCTGACATCTCCATCAGACATCTGACGTTAAGTCTATAATAACAGTTGACATCGCCGTCAATCTTCTACTTCAAGTCGGTAGGATAGCTAACATCACCGTTAGACCTCTGTTAGATAAAACGGGTGTAGAATCCCAAGACACGATTCTCTGACATCGCCTCCAGTCAATCAAAAATTCAACTGGTAAATCACACCAGACATCACCGTCAGTCAAAATAAGGCGTCCAACATCATCGTCGAACAATCGCAAAGTTGATTAAACCACTGCCATCACCGTCGATAACCAAAACATTTGACATCACTACCAGAAACAAACATATCTGACATCGCCGCCAGAAAAACAGAACATCCAACATCGCCACTGGAAAACCAAAATCACCTGGCATCGCCGCTAAAAACAAACGTCCAACATCGTCGCTGGAAAACCAAAATCACCTGACATCACCACCAGACACAAACATCTAACATCGCCATTGGAAAACCAAAATCACCTGACATCGCCGCCAGACACAAACATCCAACGTCACCGTTGGAAAACCAAAACACCTGACATCACTACCAGAAACAAACATCGAACATCGCCGCTGGAAAACCAAAATATCTGACATCGCCGCCAGAAAAACAGAACATCCAACATCGCCGCTGGAAAACCAAAATCACCTAGCATCGCCGCCAAAAACAAACATCCAACATCGCCGCTGGAAAACCAAAACATCTGACATCGCCGCCAGTATCCACATAGTTAAGAGACACCTGACATCACCGCCAGATAAAACACAAATCTAGTAAGAGAACCCTGACATCACCGTCATCAACCATAAATCCGACAAACATCTGACATCGCCGCCAGCTAACTATAATTCTGAGAAACACCTGACATCACCGTCAAGTACCTGTGGGGATAAAGAACTCTGACATCGCCGCCAGACAACCACGGTGCTAATAAACATCTGACATCGCCGCCAGACAAACACACATCTGATAAGCATCCAAAATCGCCGTCAGATAACCATATTTCTGAGAAACTTCTGACATCGCCGCCAGACCTCTGCTAAATAAGAGCGAGTATCAAAATCCACATGAAGTTAAGATCACCCACTAATAATTATCACAGAGAAAATTCGCTGGGGAAGTAACATGGGCCGGGGTTTAGCCGCCACACGGGCAAAGACCCATCGTCTGCGAGATTCACCTGAAACAAAGAGATAACAACCTGGCTTATGTTTCACGTGCATATGTTTGAAAATGGCGTGATGCTCTATAGGAAATGGAAATGCTACGCGTTTGGGTAGATGCTATGCTCGCATGCAGGTGGAACGAAACTGAATCAGTAAAACGAATGCTAGAGATACAGAAACCACCCTGCCGAGAAAATAAAATAAACCTGTTGGGGGAATCAACGATTATGTCGGGGATAGAGCGCAAACTTGCTCATGCCAATAACAATTGGACTTATGCCGAGAAGCGGGCCCTTGTTGGCCTCTTGCAAAGAAAATACCGATGTGACAACATTCCTTCATTATGCCAAGGAAAAGAGAACAAATCTGCTGGGGAAACCACCCCTTTCAATTTGCTGGGGATTGCTCCGTCAGGGAACGAACCTAACCAGGCTGCTCACTCATACTGCATACAACTCTAAAGGGGATAGAGGTACGAATTTCAATGACTGGGGAAATAGATTCAGGCTAGGGAATAAGACGAACTTCATCCACACCTCTTTGCCCCAAGGGTAGCGAACTTGCAAAACTGAACATACAGACAAGATATCCTATGCAAACAGAACTATCTCAGTCATCATTCGTGACATTGTTCAATTAATTCAAAGTTTTAACAATTATTGGTCAAGGCCTGCAAGTTTATTCAAGTGCAAGTTCATCAAAACATTGGGCGTTTTCACAAACAAAACAGTAAAAGTTAAAACAAATCACACAGATCAAGTACTGAATAGTATATGTTTATTGATAAATGGTCTGTAAATAGGCAAAGTTTTACAACAGATGCAACTCCTGAAAAGAGGAAGTTGCGCAAAAACAAATACAAATATGCACAGAAATATACAAAAGTGTACAAAAATGTCGGCAACGTGGCACAGACAAACACCATGAGCTGATCCCTCTATGACTCGTCTGACTCTGGTGCTTCCCCGACGCTTCGTCTTTAGAAGAGATTGATTCGGATAAACACAGCCCTCAGGTTCTCCCTATCCACTAAGCAATGAAGTTCCAATGCAGACCGTAGTCATTTGCTTTTTCAATCCCTAACTTTTGCCTGAACCGCCCTTTCGGTTTTCGATTCACTGGGATACCCATTTTTTCCAAAATCGCCTTTTCAGGTTTTCGACTTTGCGGGTTTACATCTTTTCATTTTTGCCCGAACCTATTTTTACTTTTTTATGGTTCGCGGGGATGCCCCATTTTTGCCTGGACTTTTCTTTTTGTGTACAACAGGTCTCTTTTAAGCAAAGTATTTTTTAACTGCGTGTGCGTTCACAGGGGATGTGAAATCCTCATCATCCATGGTGGCTAACAACAAGGCTCCTCCAGAGAAAACCTTTCGTACAACATATGGACCTTCATAATTGGGAGTCCATTTGCCCCTGTGATCTGATTGTGGTGGGAGAATATTTTTCAATACAAGATCGCCCGTCTGAAAGCTTCAAGGGCGCACCTTCTTATCGTAAGCTTTCTTCATCCGGCTCTGGTACAAATGACCATATGCAATTGACGCTAGCCTCTTCTCATCCATCAGGCTAAGCTGATTCAAATGGTTCTTTATCCATTCTGCCTCATCAAGCTTGACGTCGACCATAACTCTTAAAGAAGGAATCTCGACCTCCAACGGTAGGACAACTTCCATAGCATATACCAGTGACAAAGGAGTTACCCCGGTTGATGTGTGTACCGTCGTACGATAACCGTGAAGAGTAAAGGGAAACATCTCATGGCAATCTTTGTAAGTGACAACCATCTTTTGGACTATCTTCTTAATATTCTTGTTGGCCGCTTGGACAGCGCCATTCATCTTCGACCGATAGGGCGACGAGTTGTGATGTTCAATCTTGAGGTTCTTGCATATCTCCTTCATCATCTTATTATTCAGATTCGAACCATTGTTAGTAATGATTCGCTCGGGAATTCCATATCTGTAAATGATGTCCTTCTTTATGAACCGGGCTACGACTTACTTTGTGACATTGGCGTACGAAGCTGCCTCAACCCATTTGGTGAAGTAATCGATGGCAACCAAGATAAAACGATGATCGTTGGACGCATTTGGTTCGATCTTTCCAATCATATCAATGCCCCATATGGAGAAAGGCCACGGGGACGCCATAACATTCAATGGGCATGGTGGTACATGTATATTATCTGCATAAATCTGGCATTTATGGCATTTCTTCGCAAATTTGAAACAATCTGACTCCATAATTAGCCAATAATACCCTGCTCGTAATAGTTTCCGAGACATGGCATGTCCGCCGGCATGTGTACCGAAAGTACCCTCGTGGACTTCTTCCATAAGCAGCTTTGCTTCTTTTTCATCCACACATCTCAACAGCACCAAATCGTGATTCCTTCTGTAAAGCACACCATCTGGGTTTAGATAAAAATTGCCAGACAACCTCCTCAGCGTCTTTTTATCCTGAGCCGAAGCCCCTGGTGAATACTCTTGCTTCTTGAGGAAGTTCTGTATATCGTAAAACCATGGCTTGCCATCAGCAGCCTCTTCAATGGTGAATACAAAAGCGGGTCTGTCCAAGCGAGAAATGACTATTCTGGGAGCGTCATTCCAGAAGTTCACTTTGTACATCCAAGATAGCATTGGCAAAGCATCGACCATCTGATTCTCTGCTCGTGGTACATGGTGAAAGTCTACCTGATCAAATAACGGTAACAACCTCCTTGCGTAATCTCTGTAAGGAATTAGATTCGGTTGAGGAGTTTCCCATTCTCCCATGATTTGATTGACCACTAGTGTTGAATCGCCATATACATCCAAACTCTTGATTCTCAAATGAATAGCCTCTTCCAGACCCATGATACATGCTTCATACTCAGCTTCATTGTTAGTGCAGGGGAATGTCAACCTGGCAGTGAACAGGATATGAGTACCATGAGGAGTTGTAATAATTGCCCCGATTCCACTACCATAGGAGTTGACAGCACCATCAAATATCATCTGCCACTGAGAATCTTTCTCTGGACCTTCACTGTGTAATGGCTCTTCACTATCTTTCGCTTTGAGGAACATGATATCCTCATCAGGAAATTCAAACTTCATCGGTTGATAATCTTCGATAGGCTGCTCAGCAAGGTATTTTGACAGAACACTTCCTTTGATGGCTTTCTGAGAAACATATTGTATATCGTACTCTGTCAGTACCATCTGCCACCTGGCAATTCTTTCTGAGAGCGCTTGCTTCTCGAAGACATACTTAATCGGATCCATCTTCGAAATCAGCATGGTTGTGTGATTGAGCATATATTGTCTCAAATGTTTGGCAGCCCAAGCAAGTTCACAACATGTTTTCTCGAGTATTGAGTAACGGGACTCACAATCTGTGAACTTTTTACTCAAATAATAAATCGCATGCTCCTTTCTTCCAGTCTCGTCATGTTGACCGAGAACACAACCCATATTATTCTCAAGAACCGTTAAGTACATGATTAAAGGCCTTCTAGCTACTGGGCGTATCAATATCGGAGGCTCCTGCAAGTATTCTTTTATTTTATCAAATGCTTTTTGACAGTTTTCATTCCATACGACCGCCTGATCCTTTTTTAACAATTTAAACATTGGTTCACACGTGGCTGTGAGATGAGATATGAACCGAGCAATGTAGTTCAATCTCCCAAGGAAACCACATACCTCTTTTTTTGTTTTCGGCGCTGGCATGTCTTGTATGGCTTTTATCTTTGTAGGATCGACCTCGATTCCTTTTTCACTGACAATAAACCCCAATAACTTTCTGGACCGAACTCCAAAAGTGCACTTATTTGGATTCAACCTCAATCTGAATTTTCTAAGCCTCTCAAACAACTTCAACAAGTTGACCAGATGCTCTTCCTTTGTTTGGGACTTCGCAATCATATCATCAACATAAACTTCAATCTCTTTATGCATCATGTCATGAAAGAGCATTGTCATAGCGCGCTGATATGTTGCTCCGGCGTTCTTCAAGCCAAAAGGCATCACCTTGTAGCAGAACGTCCCCCACGGTGTAATGAATGTTGTTTTCTCCATGTCCTTCGGTGCCATCTTTATCTGATTATAACCAGAGAATCCATCCATGAAGGAAAACACCGAAAATTGAGTCGTATTGTCGACTAATACGTCAATGTGAGGGAGCGGGAAATCGTCTTTAGGGCTCGCCTTGTTCAAATCTCGATAATCAACACGCATCCGCACCTTACCGTCTTTCTTCGGTACATGTACTATGTTGGCGACCCACGGAGGGTAAGTAGTCACGGCCTAGAATCCGGCATCCCACTACTTTTGGACCTACTCTTTGATTTTTACCGCCATATCTGGTCTTGTCCTTCTAAGCTTCTGCTTGACTGGTGGACATTCCTCGCGCAACGGCAGGCGATGAACCACTATGTCGGTATCAAGCCCAGGTATATCCTCATACGATCAAGCAAAGATGTCACTATACTCTCGAAGCATCTCAATCAGTCTTTGCTTGATGTCACTCTGTAGCGTAGCCCCTATCCGAACATTTCTGAAAACTTCTTCATAACCCAGATTAATAACCTCAATTTCCTCCTGATGAGGCATAATGGTATTCTCTTCTTGTTTCAAAAGTCTGGCTAGTTCTTCAGGCAAGTCTTCATCCTCATCAATCTCTTCTTCAGCTTGATATATCGGTTGATCGAAGTCGAAGTGAGTCATAGGAGGTTCTGAATCGGTGTCATCTGCAATAGGAATCCTGCAATGAAAATGGTTAAATGTTTCAAACAATTTGCAAACAAGTATAAACCACATTGCCATTTCATTGTGAAAAATAAAAATAAGAAAAACAGAGATCACAACATTTGAATGAGAAAACGCCCTTTGATTAATTGATAAACAATGTTCAGACATAAACAAATAAGGCTCTGAAATAAAATACCACTATGCCCCGGGTAGGACATAGGGTAGTATAATAATTGGAAAAACAAAGCATTATTGTTCTGTCGTCACTTGAATGAATTCTTCAATTGACCAGTTGTGTAGGCTCTGTCTCGGAATACTCGGCTTGATCCAGGCATCCATATCACAATCACTGTCTCCGTCTTCATCAGATACATCATTGATTCTCTCAAAGATGACTCCCCCTTGGTGAACTGCACGGGCCCTTTATAGCGTGGCGTGCTCTGCGAGGCTGAAGGAGAGGAGAAAGACGGTCGATACCCTAAACCAAATTTTTCTTGTTTGTGGGGAATCTCCAATACTTGTCCCCATCCCTGCACTGCCCCAGTTTTTACCACTACTTGAGCTTCTCTAAACAAGGACATGGCCACCTCCGGCACCTTACTCACAACAGGAGACTTGTCTTTAATCTTGACCGCTTCGAAGGCCTGGCAAAGAGTTTCATGGATCTCTCCATCCACTTCAACATACTTAAGGGATGGTAAATGGCTGACCATGATATCTTCTTCCCCGCATACCTTAACAACGCTACCGCCAACCATGTATTTCAACTTTTGATGCAGCGTAGAGGTCACAGCTCCCGCTGAATGAATCCATGGGCGGCCTAGTAAACAATTGTAGGCCGGCTGGATATCCATGATGTAAAACACTGCATCAAAGACTTCAGGTCCAACCTGAATAGGCAAAGTTACCTCCCCAAACACAGATCTTCGGGTTCCATCAAACGCACGCACCACCAAATAACTTGGAGTGCAAATCAACCCTTTCATATCTAAATTCATCAGGGCCTTCTTCGGAAGTACGTTTAAGGACGATCCTGTATCCACAAGCATGTGAGACATGACAGCCCCTCGGCATTAAAGATATGTGCAGCGCACAATTATGATTTCTGCCTCTTGGCGTCAAATCCAGGTCCGTAAAGCCTAAGCCATTTCCTGCGTTTACATGCGCCACAACTCCCTCAAGTTGGTTGACCAAGATTTCTTGTGGCACGTAAGCAGTGTTTAATATTCTCAGCAATGCATTCCTATGCGCCTCAGAGCAAAGGAGCAACGACAATATAGATATTTTGGAAGGAGTCTGCTGCAAATGATCGACTATCTTGTAGTCGCTTTTCTGAATCAGCCTCATAAATTCCTTCGCGTCTTTCAATAAAGATTATCTCTCCCCAGATTGAGAAGTCTCCTCCACTACCGGTCTTTTCCCCTTGTCCACCTTATCAATAGTCACTTCAGGAGACGAAAATACTCGTCCACTGCGAGTAATACCTCCTGTTCCCACGAGATTGTCAACTGAATTTGCAGGGGAATCATTCAAGTTTATCTTCTGTCCATTGCAGTACACTTCGGCTCCGTAGTTCCATGGAATAGTCTTAGTGCTCTCAAACAGCACAGGACCTGCTTTTGTGATAGTTATCGTTGGTGATTTTGGTGCATAAATAGTAACAATCTTATACGTGATGGAGATTGTCGCAATCTCATCCTTTTCTTCAGCCACCAAATCCTCAAACTCTCTTCCAATAGAACGGTCAAATTGTAAAACTCTGTTATCCATCATCTCCTGAACACATCTTTTCAACAATTCACATCCTCTCTCAGGATTAGCAAGACACTCAACACATTCCTCTTTACAACCCGGGAAAACACCCCCCTTTAGCAATCTGGATTTCACAAAGCTTAAGGGTGTCTTCAATTCATCAACATCCGTCACCAAATTCAACACCTCCTCCTAGATAATTGCATTAACCCCAGCCTGCCCATGATTCGGCATGGGATTTTGCACCACATTGGGAACATCATTAGAAAAATTAATCTCCTTACTGTCAATCATGTCTTGCACCTTATGCTTAAAGGCCTTGCAATTGTCAATATTGTGCCCCGGGGCACCCGAATGAAACTCACAGTGGGTATTTGCATCGTACCCAGGTGGAGGGGGTCCAGTCAAAGGAGCCATAATCCTTTTTTGAATCAATTGTAGTTGTAGCAAAGCTGGCAACAACTGGGAATATGGCATGGGAAGGGCATCAAAATGTCTGTTCACTGCCGCCCGACCTCTATCTTGGTATCTTCTGTACCCCTGTTGATTTTGTTGTGGTTGTTGTTGTTGTTGTTGTTGTTGTTGTTGTGGTTGTTGAACTGCTGAAATGGTGATGCTGGCAATTTGCTGATGTTGTCGATTTTGACCTCTATTTCTTCCCCGTGAACTGGATACAGCGTTGGTATCTCCCTCTCGCCTTTTGTTTCCGAATACCTTCTTATTCCCTCCAGTTGAGGGCATCTCACGAGCATTAATCTTTCCTAACTTAATTTCATTCTCCACCCTCTCCCCGGTGATTATTAAGTCAGAAAAACTGCCTGACATGCTTCTCATAAGCTTTTCATAATACACTCCTGGTAAAGTAGCAACAAACATGTCAACGAGCTCGCACTCTACCATGGGGGGCTGCACCCTAGCAGCAAGTTCTCGCCACCTCTGGGCGTATTCTTTAAAGCATTCATTGCTCTTTTGGGAAAGATTATGCAGCTGGACTCTATTTGGAGCAAGGTCACTGTTGTACTGATAGTGCCTTACAAAAGCTTCGGCTAGGTCTCTCTAGCTACGGACGTTTGTAGGCTCCAAGCTCATATACCATTCCAGCGAGGGACCAGATAGGCTATCCTGAAAGAAGTGCATAAGTAGTTTCTCGTCATCGGAATGCGCAGACATCTTGCGATAATAAGACCTCGGATGAACCCTAGGGCATGTGGTACCCTTGTACTTATCAAAATCTGGGACTTTGAGCTTTGGTGGCACTCTCAAGCCTGGGATCAGCCCCTGGTTAGACATATCCAGCCCCATAGAGTTTTGGCATTCAAGAGACCTCATTTTCTCTTCGATTATCTTAATCCTCCTATCGGCCTCAGACGGTAATTCAACAACTACAAATCTTGGTGAGAACACATCCTCCTGCCTATCCTCATTCCAGATATGGTCCATATTACCGTGTATGGCACACGTGGTATTGAGGCCATAGTCGTTTCCATTACCATTACCACCATTAGCAAAACCAGTATTACCACCGTTTCCAGCACCAGCAGCGTGGCCATTCCCTCTAGCAGTAGGGATGACTAAAGTTGGCATAAAATTGTTTTCCCGAGGAGTTTCAATGTGAGGAGGGTTAGCAGCAATCCCACAGTGTAACACACCATCACCATCAACTCGTGCAATCAAAGGTTGCACTAAAGTCTGAAGTTGCGCCTGGCCACTAGAAACCCCTTGCATGACCTCCATTAGTTGTGCCATCCAATCTCTCATCTCTTGCATTTCTGCCTGCATCTGAAACATCAGTCTTTTCTGGTTTCTTCTGGTACCGTACCGGTGAGTTGTCAAGTCAACAATCCTGAAACACTAGTAAACCACAGGAGAAATAAGGATAACAGTTCTGGTGCACCTGCGAATGCGAGAAAAATGCTAAAATGTAGACATGTATTTATGCAACAGGGACATTTCCCCCTCGATTCTAGTTTCCAGGAAAAAAAATAGAACAATGGAGAACCCTACGGACAAACATAGAACGCCAACTCCTCGTATATAAATCAAAGGCCATCAGGCAATGTACAAGCTACAACTGAGTACAAGTAAGGAAAAGACCTCAACCAACAAGCCTGGTGATGGTCAATACAACAAATAAACAGCAAAAACTACAACAGAAACAAACAAGATGGTCAAGCAGGATGGCGTGATCGGAAATCCTCTAACAGCCTCAGCGTCTCAGGATGATCCGGCCTAGCAAGTAGTCCCTGAATAAGCAAATCCTGCTGGCTAACAGTATGTTGTAGACTATCAACATGATCCTCCAAAGCTTCTTCCCCGAAACATGCCTCAAGCCTGCGTCTCTTGGAGTCAGCTCTCAACCTGAGATCCTTCAAGTTCACGATCGCTTCAGTCAACCTGTACTCACAGTCTCGTCTAAGTGATGCTTCTGCTGCAATCTCCCCATCTTTGGCATTAAGCTGCACCTTCAACTTGCTGATCTGAAGTTTTAACCTGTCTTCGTGCTCCTTGTTATTAGTGAGCGTGGCATTCCATATTGATTCAAACTTGGAGATCCTCAAGTAAGCCCTATCCAACTCTTCCTTTTTGGTGACAAGAACACTGTGGACGACGTTCAAGTCTCGACCTATGCGCTCTCTATTACTAGTCTCCTTAGTCAGGTCCGTACCCAGTTTGTTCACAAGCTCGGTTTGTCTCTTGAAAGACTTGACGACATCAATCTTCTCGCCTCAGAGCTGGATGATCTCTTTCTCCAATTCCTCATTCACTTTTCTCAGCTCTTCCTTCTTTGACAATACCTGATTGTATTTCTGGATATCTACAGTAGTGGGTTCCTCTATCATGAGAGGATACAGAGGTGCAACTGCAGGGAATGGCATCAAGAACTTTGCATCTCTATCATGAATCCAAGTCAAGTAAGGGTCATATGCCCGGCTGTTACTGTTCCCCAAAGCTAACTTCCCTTTCCGATAAATGTTAGTTCATGCGTGCTCAAGTCTGCCCAAAGTCTCGCCCTCCAATAAACCATTAAGATACAAAGATTCATGTATCTCCTCTTCTCTAGGAGGCTCCCTCAATGCATACCCAAACTGTCTCACCAATAAAGAAGGGTTATAGTTGATGCAACCTTTCCTTCCGACCAAAGGGACGTTAGGAAAACCACTTCAACTATAAATAATATCTGTACCCAGCATGTCTCGATCAAACCATACAATATTCTCTGTAGATAGACCCATTAACCTCTCCGACCATTTTGAAGTACTAGCAGTAGCCACAAATGGATTCGTCTTGGGCATATGACTAGCAAACCAAGCGTACAACAGAGGAACACAACAGGTTACATTATTTCCCCTTCGTTTCTCATTCTTGTAATGCACAGAATGATAAACATCTCCGAGAATAGTAGGCACTGGGTTTCTTGAAGCCAGTATATAAAATGCATCCAAACCCACAAAGTCAAGGAGATTAGGAAACAATACAATTCCATATATACAAAGAGCAAGAACATCGTTAAATGCAATCCAGAAACCATCCTTAGCAAACTGCCGATCCTTATCAACTAGGAAAGCCAGAGGAAAACCATGCACTCCATTCCACTCTGTCATACCCCCCTGTAACTCTGAAGCATACACATGTACTATGGCAGCTAGCTTAGCCAGATCAGGCTTAGCATCAATATGAACAAATGGCATCTGACTAAGAACGGGAACATCCAACAATATTGAGTACTCCTCCAAAGTAGGCGCCAGAATGTAGTCAGGAAAGACAAAGCACCTCAATTGTGGATCGTAGAACTGCAGAAAGGGATAAAGGCCATCCACCTCGTGTGCTGAAGGCTTGCAGACCCATCTCAATAATCTCCCATAGGACTGCCTGAAATCCTCCATCACCTTCCCACCAACCAGGGAAATCAAACTCAGCAAAGATCTAACATCTGGAGTTGGAAGCTTGTAAGCCACTGTTCTCTTCAAGGATTCCATATCATCAATGATGGAATAAGATCACTAGAATCGAAGGAGAAATATGCACCTGCAACACAAATACATGTTAATGAAATGCAGATGAAAATGCAAATGCAAATGCAAACAAGGGATCAAGACTGCTGTGCTGTTAGTCGAGAAGAACTAGCGCTTCGCCTTAGGAAGAACAAAGTACCGACAATAGGATCCACTGATCAATAGATTCACACTGTAAAGAACCGGGTATTCTGAAAGCCCAAGTTTCCTGCATAATCCAATCCCTCTCACAGGTGTGGACCTATCCACTGATAAGGTTCGGCGTCCTATGCGTTTCTCAGCGTCACAAACTTTCAAGAAATGATGATACGTTCACCATTTCTGGTTTAGCATCATAATCTCTTGAAGAAGCCTCACTTAGTTAACTCACAAATGATCGGTCCCCAGAGTCGACAACCCTCATATCCAAAATTCCTTCAAGCCCAAAGGACCAGAAAGAAAGTTGTCAAAGAGAATCTCGTCCGAGCGTGAATTTCATGGTGAACTAGTACGAGCAAAGCAAGCACATCCACCACTACTTTCCACTACTAAAGCTAGGTGTATACTCAAGCCTGGGTCTGGCTTTTCACTCAATGGAACTTCCCTCCCCACAGCACAACAGTAATGATATATGATGCGGAAAATAAATGCGGGAAAGTAAAATGCAAAAGTAAATACAGCACATATATACAACACCCAAAGATAAACAGACAAGCGCTAGGATTGACTCGCATAGGGAACCAGAGTCCCTGGCAGAGTCGCCAGCTGTCGCAACTGCGAAAAATAACCGGCGGAAAAAACAGACGAGTCGCCACTTTCGTTATTTATCCCAAAGAGAGGGAAAGGAAACGATCGGAAAAACCTAATGAAAAAGGGAAAGACAAGGTCATCGCAACCATGTCTGGATTCGGGAGTCGGTTACGCAAGGGGAAGGTATTAGCACCCCTCACGTCCGTCGTACTCGACGGGATCCACGCATTTCTGTCTATCTAAAAGGGTGTGTTGAAACTATCTAGCTAAAGGCTCATGGACAAAAGAAAAAGAAAAGAGAAGTGACTCGGCAGGGCATTGCCGCTCTGTGCCTACGTACTCCCTCGTGCAATGGGAAAGTCAGAGTCAATGTAGTTCGACTAACTACGAATGAAAGGGGAGAGGTTGCTTGCCAAGACATCGCGTCTTGTGCCTACGTACTTTCATTTGGTATGAAAGATCAGAGCAAGCGTAGTTCGGGCTAAAAGGACCACAGGTTGGTTCAAAAGTTTTTTAGGCCCGAGTAGGGTTAACAAGTAGTTCTAGCAGTTGGTGTATGCAGCTCGACCATTGGAGACTTAGGCGTTACCGTTTGCGGTAGAACTAAAAGTTAACGACACTCTTTTATCGGAAAAGATTTTCCTGATTAAGATCCCGAAGGATGAAAAAAAGGTTTTTGTGTTTTTGTGTTTTTTAGAGAAGAAGTATTTTGAATTTGATTTGTAACCCATGTCGCACTAGAGACTATGACCTAAGAGCGAATGCGTCGTATATCACCCAAAGGGTGTACACTAAACACTCTAGGTCCTTGAGAGAAGGCCCCTCAATTACCATTTCTCAAGTAGCTTAAGGCTCGTAGCGTGCTACACTTGTCATTCTTTATTAAGTGTTTTAAGAATGTTTGAAGATGAGAAGAGAAGAAAGGACACTAATGGGAGACTAATCAATCCTAAAAGTTATCATGCAAAGTGGACTTAAAGTTGAGTTTGAAAGGGAACTACCTATTATTATCATGCATGGTTAGGCACCTAATGCCTATGATAACCTCAAGAGGTTATAGAACTTATGGGGAGCATGGCAAAGAAAGCAAAAGAAGAAGAAGAAGAAAGAAAGAAAGCACATGAAAATGAAGATGCAAACATAAGATGAACAAATAGAATGAAAGTGGGAGGAAAATAGTGTGGGGCAGTAGCCTCCACAAGCTCACCTCAACCAAGCATGCATATGGAAATGCAAGGAAATAAAAGAAGAAGAGCACAAGAAGAAACCAAACAAACAAGAACAAATCACACAAAGATGCACGAAAGGTGGGATGAAATGACCCAAGTCAAACAACATCAACCACACCAACAAAACTAAACCAAATGAAAGGTAAGCAAGGACCTCATAATAGGTACTATACCATGAGCATCACTCATCAAAAGCAAAGAAGCACCAAAAGTGTCCTCAAGGATTCATCATTCTAGGTATGCTTCAAATACCTCCAAAGGAGGGACCAAGCCACCTTAAATGACACTCCAAGGTCATTGGACAGAAGGTAAAGATGAATAGGAAAGCTTAAAAGCAAGAGAAAAACATACCAAAAGGAAATGCAAGGTAGAACACAAAGGAATGCAAGCAAACTACACATTGAAACCCTAATTGAAAGCTCAAAAGGAAACAAGCAAATAAACAATGAAGAAACAATATCATGACCTAAAAATGAACAAACATCATCCTTAACATGTAAGCAACATGAAACAAAAGGCATTGAGAGCTCAAAGGAACCAAAAATGTCATATCCAAGTCAAACTAGGTCAAGGTACATGTGTGAACCTCCCTTGGAGGTAACTTGACTTGCAAGTCACCTCAAAAATAAGAAAATGGTTCAAAAAATGATCAAATAAAATTCACATAGAAGCTAAATGTAACACCCATTTTAATTATTTAGTCATTTTATTATTATTTTAAATATTATATGTTGATGTGCCCTTTGGTAGGGTGTATTTGATGATGTTTGGTGGGTGTCCCTGAGATGGGAGATCATTGGTGGTAATTTGGTGAGTTTATAATAATATAAGAAATAATAGTAATATTGGTGGTGGTATTAATATTATTATTATTATTATATTATTATTATTATTAGTATTATATTTATGATTATTATTAATATTTGTAGTAATATTATTAATATGGAGAATATAATATTATTATTAATATAGTTATTATATTATTATGATTTTTGGTGTGAATATGATAATATAATGAATAATAGTAATATTGGTGGGGGTATTATTATTATATATTATTATATTTATTAGTATTATTAATATTATTATTATTTTGGTGAGATAATAATATTATTACTATTATTATTATTATTATCATTTTGGTGAGATAATAATAATAATATTATTATTATTATTATTAATAGTATTATTATGATTAGTATTATTAATATTAGTAATATTATATTAGTATTATTAATATTAAGATTATTATTATTCATATTATTTTATTATTAGTATTAATATAATTGTTATTATTATCATTAGTATTATTATAATTATAATTATAATTATTGTTGGGTGTATTACTATTATTATTATTATGTTGAATATTACTATAATATTATAATAGTATTATATTATATTATTATTATTATTATAATGATTATTATAATTATTATATTAGAATTATTATTGGGAATATTAGTGGTTGAAATAAGTAAAATAAGAGGTGGAAGGGTTATTGGGAAGTTAGAATGGAAATATGAAAAGTCATGATAGAAACCGTGAGGAAGGAAATATGAAGGGGTAGCAAGGAGATATTAGAAAAGTTGGAATAGAGAGAAAAGGGATTACCATAGATCGTGGGAAATTGGTGTGATAATAATAATAATAATAATAATAATAATAATAATAATATTATTATTATTATTATTATTATTATTATTATTATTATTATTATTATTATTATTATTAATATTATTATTATTATTATTATTATTATTATTATTATTATTATTATTATTATTATTATTATGTTATTTTTATTAGTTATTATTATTATTATTATATTATTTTTATTAGTTATTATTATTATTGGGATAGGAAATAAAAAGGAAAATAGAATACGAAGGGATGGGGGAAGTATTAGAGAAAATAACACGATAGAAAGATGGAAGAGAGAAAGAGCGATAGAAAGAGAGAAGAGGAAAGAACGGGAGAAGTGAGAAGAACGAAGGAAAAAGGGAACGAAGAACGGAAAGAAAAGAGGAGGCCAAGAGACCAAATCCAGGAAGAATTTCATCGATCAACCGATTAACAAGGTAAGGGGGGAGAAACTTGATTGGGAATGGTATATACATGTATAGGGTAGTGGGGATTCCTTAACCCCGTAGGAATGTATCGTTGATGAAGTTTTATATTGACATGCTATTGATTATTGAGTTATGTTGATGTTGATGGATTGAAATATGTTGAGTGTTGGTGAATTGTTGTTTTTGGTTAATTTGGCATATAGGGCATATAGGGTGTTTTACAGTTTTTAGAGAAAATTCTGTATGGCAGTAATCGTTAATGAATTGGTGTTTTGGGATGATTTGGCATATAGGGCATATAGAGTGTTTTACAGTTTTTAGGGAAAATTCTGTATGGCAGTAACCGTTAATGAATGGGTGTTTTGGGATGATTTGGCATATAGGGCATATAGGGTGTTTTACAGTTTTTAGGGAAAATTCTGTATGGCTTTTGAGGTATCATAAAGTGTGTAGGTGATGATTTTGGGAATAGGAATTAGAAGCCTATTGGTTATGGTAATGTGCAAGATTGGTACTAAAATAGACTGAGGATCTGAGTTGAGATGATAGGTACAGTTTGGCCTTGATGCACTGTAAGAATGATGAGTGTGGGAACTAACTTGTGTACTTGGTGATAGTGTATGTTTCCCGTAATAATGACTGGTGGACAATTAGTTGATGTATATGTATGTAGTGATCAGTAGGATCGCGTACCCCCGAGTGGTGGGATATGTTATATCTTGGTGTTAAAGTATGAACTTGTTTACTATCTGGTTGATTTATATGGTGTTGGTGTATGTTATATCTGTACATATGTGCATTGATGTATGATGATATGATCAGGAGGATCGTGTGCACTTAGTGTGCCTAAATATATTAGTTATGCATTGGTGTGTGCATATCATGGTGTTTTGGTGGGATGAATCATGTCTCAGGAGGAGCGTAAGTGATTCATCCGTACTCCTTTGTGGAGAATGGTGGGGGATAGATCATGTCTCAGGAGGAGCGTAAGTGATCTATCCAGGTTCGATTGAATGAACCAACGAGTCGGTACCGCATGCATGGTGTTGAGTTGCATTTTGCATTATAATATGTTATATTGTAATTTGAACAGTAGGTTCGTCATATGGTGTTGTTAGGGGTGAATCTTGGTGTGTTGGTGTGTTGTACTACCTTATTTACATGTATTACATTACCATTATATTTTTGATCATGTTTTCTCACCCCTTTGTTGTTGTTGTGGTCTGTGCTTCTTCGGAAGTACAGATAATCCAGGTGCTTAGCTAGCTTGGATATTGGTGTGATTGTCGAGTCTAGGATGCTCTGATACGTAGCACGGGACTTGGGCGTTTTTATTTGTTTTATGTTGAACTGATATTTTATTTCCCTGTGAACGTATCAAACTTTTATTGAATTTTATTATTTAATAGTCCGCTGAAGTTGGAGATAAACTTTTTATAAGGAAACGTTGTTTTTATGTGACATCCCACTTGGGAGAATTGGAACTCTGATTTTGTTTATTTATAATGTTTATTAATTTAATTGATTTTGGGAAGTGGGGTGTTACAATTGGTATCAGAGCAGGTCGGTCCGTCCGGCCAATGTTGTCTAGTGTTGTTGTTCCCTGGTATGCGACATGTGCGTAAAAACACTGTCGGTACATGTTGTTGTTTAAACTTTGTCGGTAGAAGTGAAATGATTCCAGTGGGGGAGAAGTTGGTATTTCTCCGGAATACTGCAGTGTTGTGGCTTAATGTGTTACGCTCTTATAGTTTGGTAAAGATGGTTTATACCCCATCATGATTTTCGGCTGTCTATTGACAAATTGAGGAACTGATCGCCCTCAATCTCTTGTTAATAGTAGACGAGATTGTGTTGGATGGGATAGACGTGTCTTGCAAGCTTAGGTGGTGTGAGCAACGAATTGTCTTGAGTTAAGCTAAGTGCTTAAGGGATTATTTTGAGGAGTTGGCGTAAGACGGTGTTGAGGTGTGTATTTTGACGGAAACTTTGAATGTTAAGGAAAGTGAGAAATTGGGGTTTATCACTTAATTGTGATTGTCCGGAAGTTTTCCTGAGGAGGTAAATGGTTTACTATCGGAATGTGAAGTAAAGCTTACACATTGACTTCGTTCTTGGAACTAGTCCGATATGGGTGACTCCATATTGTGTGTTTGCATTGGGATTGAGAAAGTTAAAGAGTCAACTTGAAGACCTGCTGGAAGAGAGGTTCTTTTGTTTGAGTGTGTTACCATAAGGTGCACCAATTTTGTTGGTTAGACAGACGGAAGGTTTTGTGAAGCTTTGGGTGAACTATGGATAAGTGAACAAGGTGACTATCAAGGATAAGCGTTCGCTTCCAAGAGTTGATGAGTTGATGGATCAATGGGTTGAAGGATGTGAGTTTTCCATGGTCGTGTGAGCTCGGGTAGAGCTATTGAAATTCTCTATGAGATGGTGAAGTATTGACATGGAATTAAGCTATTTATTGATGAAGTGTGTTTGAATGTTGTGGTAAGGACGGGCGGTACGGTCCGTGTTTCTGCCAGAACTCACAACTTGTTTGTCCGTTTGGCATGGGATCTTCTTTAATTATTTGAGCAAGGCAATGGTTATGTTAATCAGTGATATTTTAAGACATTCGAAGAGTATAGAGGATTATGTTGAGCATAAGGAACTTGAGTTATCAGTGTTGGAAAAAGAGTAGCGATATACTTCTGGGAGGAAAGTTTTGTCGAATCCGACATAACTATTTGTTGCGTTTGTGATGCTTGTTGATATAATTGAGGATTTGCTAAAGGCAACTTCAGCAAGTTTTAATTATGCTTTAAGGCAACTTGAATTACGTAAGAAGAATTATCTGACCAGTGTTCTAGAGTTGGTTGTTGTTGTAGTTGTGCCAGAGTTGGAGGCTGAAATCGTTTAATATGAGATTTTGTGAGAAATCGATGCTTTACGGAAGAAAGTCGGATTAGATTGCGTAGTGGCGTCAGGTGATGTTAAGCCGTGATTGAGTATGCTTGTTTTATCAAATTTGGTTGGTTTTGTAAGTTTTTGTATTTTTGGAGATTTGAAGGTTTAAAAATCGGATTGAAATCGGACGTCGTAGAAATCATGTTTAATGGTTCTAATTCGAGGCTATATGTTAGGTGAGTATGATTATGTGTTTGTTTCAAAGAAAGGAATTGAATCGGTCGAATTTTCGGACAAGAATGCAAAATCCCGTAGCAGTTTTTCGGCAAAATTCTGGTTTTTTGGAAAACTTCGAAAATTCATAACTCTTGAACCGTATGTCCGTTTTGACCCCCGTTTGAAGCGTTGGAGAGCTAACGAGATGCTCTTTCCGGGAAAAATGGTTTTTATGTCAGTGGATGATCCAATTATAGCAGAATATTCGAAACATGTAATTTGGTCAACTTTTACCGTCGTGATCGGGTGCGTTTGATGTGTTATCTTACTGTATGTTTTCGGTATATACCGTGGTAGCTGATGCTTTGATTTGGAAACCTTGCTTGTACCGAGGAAAATGGCGAAAAGAGTTGGAACCGGTTGGGAAATTTTGTGATGCGAGTCTGGTCTGTGAAGAGACTTCTTATGGAGTTAAGCCTTGTATGTTAGACCGTACTAGTAGTATTCTTGAGGAGATTCGAGGAGGTCAGAAATATGGATTGAGTTGGTGAATTAGTTGAAATTGATAAATCAGAGTCGAAGAGTGGATTGTCGGGTTTGTGGAAATAGTACCATGATATGTTGTGATGGGGTATGTGGACCGGATGTTGTTGAGGGGAGTAGGAGTACTCGTGAAGAAATACATTGAGGTAGATGGAGTGTTCATCCCGGTGCTATGAAGAAGTAACCGAATTTGAGTAGATTGTTTTGGTGACCATAGATGAGGAGAGGAGTGGTTGAGGTTGAATATACTGGTTAGAATTGTTGGAATTCGAAGAGTGAACATCAGAGACTGTTGAGTCTGATGCAGCCGTTGAATATTCCAAAGTGGAAATCAGGTAGTATTTTCACGAATTTGGTGTTGAGATTTCCATAGAATTGGAAAGACATAATTTTAATTTGGGTTGTTGTGAGTGGATGAACTATTCCGTGTTAAGGATATATGAGATACATATTGAGGAAGTAGTGAAGTTGGATGAGATACTGTCGAATGTTGTGTTAGATTGAAATTTGAGGTTTATATTGAGATGTTGGAGGGGCTTACAGGAAGCTTCAGGTACTAAGTTGAGGTTGAGTTCGGCTTACCATTCGCAAACTGATGGTCAGTCGGAGAGGACTATTCAGTCGCTTGAAGATTTGTTGAGAGCTTGTGTGTTAGAAGAGGGTGGTGCGTGGGATACTCATTTACCATTGATTGAGTTCACGTACAATAACAGTTACCATTCGAGTATTGGAATGGCACCGTTTGAAGCTTTATATGGGAGGAGGTGTAGGACTCCTCTGTGTTGGTATGAAACTGGTGAGAATGTGGTGCTTGGACCAGAAATTATACAGCAGACTACAGAGACAATTCAGATGATTCGTGAGAAAATGAAAGTGTCTCAGAGTAGGCAGAAAAGTTATCATGATAATCGGAGGAAAGAGTTGGAATTTTGTGTAGGTGATCACGTATTCCTAAGAGCTAATCCGATGACCGGGGTGGGTCGTGCATTGAAGTCCAAGAAGCTGGATCCTAAGTTTATTGGACCTTATGAAATTTTGCAAAGAGTTGGTGCTGCGGCCTATAGGGTGGCGTTGCCGCCTGAGTTGTCGAATCTACATGATGTGTTTCATGTGTCGCAATTGCGAAAGTATGTTTCTGATCCATCTCATGTGATTCAGAGAGATGATGTTCAGATGCGGGAGAATCTTACTGTTGAGACGATGCCGTTGAGGATCGAGGACCGTAAGATGAAACAGCTCCGAGGGAAAGAGATACCTTTGGTGAAGGTAGCTTGGGGAGGTGCTGCAGGAGGCAGTGTGACCTGGAAGTTGGAAAGCAGGATGCGAGGAGCGTATCCGGAGCTATTTCCATCAGATAATTTTCGAGGACGAAAATAATTAAAGTGGGGGAGAGTTGTAACACCCATTTTAATTATTTAGTCATTTATTATTATTTTAAATATTATATGTTGATGTGCCCTTTGGTAGGGTGTATTTGATGATGTTTGGTGGGTGTCCCTGAGATGGGAGATCATTGGTGGTAATTTGGTGAGTTTATAATAATATAAGAAATAATAGTAATATTGGTGGTGGTATTAATATTATTATTATTATTATATTATTATTATTATTAGTATTATATTTATGATTATTATTAATATTTGTAGTAATATTATTAATATGGAGAATATAATATTATTATTAATATAGTTATTATATTATTATGATTTTTGGTGTGAATATGATAATATAATGAATAATAGTAATATTGGTGGGGGTATTATTATTATATATTATTATATTTATTAGTATTATTAATATTATTATTATTTTGGTGAGATAATAATATTATTACTATTATTATTATTATTATTATCATTTTGGTGAGATAATAATAATATTATTATTATTATTATTATTATTAATAGTATTATTATGATTAGTATTATTAATATTAGTAATATTATATTAGTATTATTAATATTAAGATTATTATTATTCATATTATTTTATTATTAGTATTAATATAATTGTTATTACTATCATTAGTATTATTATAATTATAATTATAATTATTGTTGGGTGTATTACTATTATTATTATTATGTTGAATATTACTATAATATTATAATAGTATTATATTATATTATTATTATTATTATAATGATTATTATAATTATTATATTAGAATTATTATTGGGAATATTAGTGGTTGAAATAAGTAAAATAAGAGGTGGAAGGGTTATTGGGAAGTTAGAATGGAAATATGAAAAGTCATGATAGAAACCGTGAGGAAGGAAATATGAAGGGGTAGCAAGGAGATATTAGAAAAGTTGGAATAGAGAGAAAAGGGATTACCATAGATCGTGGGAAATTGGTGTGATAATAATAATAATAATAATAATAATAATAATAATATTATTATTATTATTATTATTATTATTATTATTATTATTATTATTATTATTAATATTATTATTATTATTATTATTATTATTATTATTATTATTATTATTATTATTATTATTATTATTATTATTATGTTATTTTTATTAGTTATTATTATTATTATTATATTATTTTTATTAGTTATTATTATTATTGGGATAGGAAATAAAAAGGAAAATAGAATACGAAGGGATGGGGGAAGTATTAGAGAAAATAACACGATAGAAAGATGGAAGAGAGAAAGAGCGATAGAAAGAGAGAAGAGGAAAGAACGGGAGAAGTGAGAAGAACGAAGGAAAAAGGGAACGAAGAACGGAAAGAAAAGAGGAGGCCAAGAGACCAAATCCAGGAAGAATTTCATCGATCAACCGATTAACAAGGTAAGGGGGGAGAAACTTGATTGGGAATGGTATATACATGTATAGGGTAGTGGGGATTCCTTAACCCCGTAGGAATGTATCGTTGATGAAGTTTTATATTGACATGCTATTGATTATTGAGTTATGTTGATGTTGATGGATTGAAATATGTTGAGTGTTGGTGAATTGTTGTTTTTGGTTAATTTGGCATATAGGGCATATAGGGTGTTTTACAGTTTTTAGAGAAAATTCTGTATGGCAGTAATCGTTAATGAATTGGTGTTTTGGGATGATTTGGCATATAGGGCATATAGAGTGTTTTACAGTTTTTAGGGAAAATTCTGTATGGCAGTAACCGTTAATGAATGGGTGTTTTGGGATGATTTGGCATATAGGGCATATAGGGTGTTTTACAGTTTTTAGGGAAAATTCTGTATGGCTTTTGAGGTATCATAAAGTGTGTAGGTGATGATTTTGGGAATAGGAATTAGAAGCCTATTGGTTATGGTAATGTGCAAGATTGGTACTAAAATAGACTGAGGATCTGAGTTGAGATGATAGGTACAGTTTGGCCTTGATGCACTGTAAGAATGATGAGTGTGGGAACTAACTTGTGTACTTGGTGATAGTGTATGTTTCCCGTAATAATGACTGGTGGACAATTAGTTGATGTATATGTATGTAGTGATCAGTAGGATCGCGTACCCCCGAGTGGTGGGATATGTTATATCTTGGTGTTAAAGTATGAACTTGTTTACTATCTGGTTGATTTATATGGTGTTGGTGTATGTTATATCTGTACATATGTGCATTGATGTATGATGATATGATCAGGAGGATCGTGTGCACTTAGTGTGCCTAAATATATTAGTTATGCATTGGTGTGTGCATATCATGGTGTTTTGGTGGGATGAATCATGTCTCAGGAGGAGCGTAAGTGATTCATCCGTACTCCTTTGTGGAGAATGGTGGGGGATAGATCATGTCTCAGGAGGAGCGTAAGTGATCTATCCAGGTTCGATTGAATGAACCAACGAGTCGGTACCGCATGCATGGTGTTGAGTTGCATTTTGCATTATAATATGTTATATTGTAATTTGAACAGTAGGTTCGTCATATGGTGTTGTTAGGGGTGAATCTTGGTGTGTTGGTGTGTTGTACTACCTTATTTACATGTATTACATTACCATTATATTTTTGATCATGTTTTCTCACCCCTTTGTTGTTGTTGTGGTCTGTGCTTCTTCGGAAGTACAGATAATCCAGGTGCTTAGCTAGCTTGGATATTGGTGTGATTGTCGAGTCTAGGATGCTCTGATACGTAGCACGGGACTTGGGCGTTTTTATTTGTTTTATGTTGAACTGATATTTTATTTCCCTGTGAACGTATCAAACTTTTATTGAATTTTATTATTTAATAGTCCGCTGAAGTTGGAGATAAACTTTTTATAAGGAAACGTTGTTTTTATGTGACATCCCACTTGGGAGAATTGGAACTCTGATTTTGTTTATTTATAATGTTTATTAATTTAATTGATTTTGGGAAGTGGGGTGTTACACTAAACATGTTGGCAAACAGAGGCCTAAAGCTCAAAGCAAATATCCCCTCAAAGCACCATCAAAAGAAAATATTATTCAAGATGTACCACTTTGAAATGGGAGAAACAAGGGTAAAAAAAAACACCAAAAGTCAACCAACCAGGGGCAAAATGGTCCTCAAAAATTGTTCAACTCATCATGGATATGAGGATCAATTTTAATTCATTGGATTAAAAAGGAATGAGAGAAATAAAATAAAGAACAAACAATGTCACAATTTAACTCATTTAAAAACACCTCCAATGTTTAATTATATTTAAAAATGAAAAATAATCTGAAAAATAAAATAAAAAATGTCTAAAAATAATAGACATCTCAAGGTTTGTAAAAAAACATTTTTGTGAATTGTTTAGAACATTGGAGATATTTTTAATGAATTAAATTCAAACAAGAATAAAAGAAAAAACTAAAAGAAAAAAAAGAAAAAGAAAATGCAAGGAAAAAACACAGCCAAAGGATCAGTCTACCAGTCAACAGATATGAGGGCCTAGAGCGCGCCATGCAAGCGCTGGGGGATTTAAGTGAAACATAGGGTTTCACTGGGGGGATTGGGTGCGCTCAGTTGACTCACGCACACGGTGAGTCTTAATCCTGGGCATCCATTCCAAAAGTAATCACATCCTAGGATCTATACCTTGCCACGTATGCAAAACCCTAGTCAACCTAATTGGAATTAAATCTCACAAATCAGATTAACATACTAGGTCAAGGAAGTCAGCCAGATCGTGTGGCTAGAAGATCATCTTCTCCAATTCAAACCTGAGAGATGGAGGGAAGCTCAGTGGTGGCCGGAGAAGACTCCGGTCGTCTTCTCCGGCAAGGGGAACAATGCACAGATGCAAAACCTCACCAATTCTAACAAACCTTATATGAAAATTGATCTACAACTCATGAGGATTACGAATCCATGGCTAGTTTTCCTTAATTCTTCATAACAAATCCAAATCGAAGCCAAACAGTTATACTCATCAAAACCAAAAGTTCACAAACCTCACTCAATTTTATACAGAAATCATCTATAGGTTATGGAGATCACAAATCAAGCAACAATTAAGCAAAAACATCACAAGAACAAGCCATACCAGATCAAAACAATTTGGAGCTTCATCCAACAATCATCAGAAATGCCAGTTCGTTTTAGTGATTAATGATATACATGTTGTCTAGGTCTCAAATATTCAAAAATGGCAGAGGATCATGGCATAATGAGAGAGATTAGTTAAATTGTAAATACCTAGTGGAGAACTTCCACTGAGCCTTCAATTGATGCTTAAGCTTGAAGAAAAGTATCCAGAAACGTTCAGTGATCTTCAATGAAGCCTTTGCAACCTTTAATTTTGCTTGAATCTTGCTAAATCTCAAAAATCGTATTTCACCTGTTCTTCACTTTTTTGAAATGCTACTCCTTCAATTCTGCTTCCAAAACGGGCTCTGATGATTTGTGAATGATGGAAAGCTTATATGCAATGGATTTGGAAAGAAATAAAGCCCAATGGCAGTCCCTAGAGCCCAATTGCATATCCATGGAATTTAAGTTTTTTTGCTTGTCATGTGCACGAAAATCCTTTCAATTTGGCTCCAAAATGATGCAAATCACTTGCTGGTAACATGAGGAGTGTGAAGGGCTAGGATTTAATCCTTGTTTGATCTCAATGGTTGATATTACAAGTGTGACTTAAACTTGAAGAAAGCTTGAAAATGGCACATTAAAACTCACCAAATTCAAATTATAACATTGCCATTGTGCTTAAAGCATGTTTTTCACTCAAAATACGTACCTACTTGCACAAAAATGATCCATAGTTAATTAAATCCAATTTTCTCATTTTAAAGCTTTTTCCATGAAAATCACTTTAAGAAATCAGCATTCCAAGCCAAATTCATGACTTCTCAAGGCTTGGTTGAACAATTGACACCATTTGGAGCACATTTGATGTTGGCAAAATCTCCATTTGAGGTGTGCAAGTTGGTGAAATGGACCTATAATTTTATGACCTATAATCTCACTTTCCCAAAATACCCCTGACTTGCAAGCCTCATAACTTGAGTTCTACAAATCAAATGAAAGACTTCTAGTACTCTTTGGAAAGCTAAGATCAAAATTAAAAACTTTCATGTTCATCAAAAGTTGATAAGAAATATCCTTCTAGGTCAAACATGGCTTGGAAGTTGGTTGACTTTTGTTGACCAAAATCACGTTCATCTGATGACCTGTAACTTGTCTGCATCATAACTTGAGTTCTATAAATCCATTCAAGGACTTCAAGTACTCAAACGAAAGCTAAGAACATGCTCTACAAGTTTCATGTTGGTCAAAAGTTGATATGAGACTTGTATCTTGAGATAGGTAGTCTTGAAGTTGGGCACTAAACAAGGGATTTTACACTGAGAACCCTAATTTAGTAACTTCTCACACTCTTGATCCTTGATGAGTTGATCTTGAAATGATATACTAGACATCTCAACACAATATCCTGTGACCATATAGACTTGGAAATGAGTTTTAATCTCCTTCAATTTCACAATTGACTGAGGATTAACCAGATGAAAACCCTAGCTGCAACATTCTTGACTGTGGCTTCTTCCACCTTACACAACAACTTGAATAAGCTCCAACATGGCTCTCAAAGCACTCAATGATATCTCTCAACATCTTATACCTATAATCATGAATTCACAATCCTCTGATGATCTTGAACTGGCCTCCAAGTTAGGAACTGACCCATATACATCCAGAAATCCTTTCAAAGAACATTGACCACTTTTGGATGACCTGATGAGCATTCAAACTTGAGTAACAACCGTTGCTTAGGCTCAACCCTCTGAGTAGACTCCTCTTGCTATGCACAACCTAATGATCCCCTGTACAATGAAATATACAATGCAATGCAAATGCTAGAAAGAAATGAAATGAAACATAAACAAAGTTAAGAAAAGGTTGCGCAAATTTTGGGGTGTAACACTTTGGTATCGCGAAGAACCTTATTGGATAAGGGACTGCTTCGACAATCCAAAGAATCTCATGTGTTTAGAGATCTTGCTTTGGTATCGTGAAGAACTTTATCGGATAAGGGACTGCTTCGACCACTTGAAGAATCTCATGTGTTTAGAGATATTGCTTTGGTATCGGGAAGAACCTTATTATATAAGGGACTGCTTCGACCACCCAAAGAATCTCATATGTTTAGAGATACTGCTTTGGTATCACGAAGAACCTTAATGAATAAGGGACTGCTTCGACCACCCGAAGAACCTCATGTGTTTATAGATACTTCTTTGGTATCGCGAAGAACCTTACTGGATAAGGGACTGCTTCGACCACCGGAAGAATCTTATGTGTTTAGAGATATTGCTTTGGTATTGCGAAGAACCTTATTAGAAAAGGGACTGCTTGTACCACCCGAAGAAACTCATATGTTTAGTGATACTGCTTTGGTATCGCGAAGAACCTTATTGGATAAGGGACTACTTCGACCACCCGAAGAATCTCATGTGTTTAGAGATACTGCTTTGGTATCGTGAAAAACCTTATTAGATAAGGGACTGCTTTGGCCACTCGAAGAATCTCACGTGTTTAGAGATACTGCTTTGGTATCGCGAAGAATCTTATTGGATAAGGGACAACTTCGACCACCCGAAGAATCTAATGTGTTTAGAGATACTGCTTTGGTATCACGAAGAACCTTATTGGATAAAGGACTTCTTCGACCACCCGAAGAATCTCAAGTGTTTAGAGATACTGCTTTGGTATCACGAAGAACGTTATTGGATAAGGGACAGCTTCGACCATCCGAAGAATCTCTTGTGTTTAGAGATACTGCTTTGGTATCGCGAAGAACCTTATTGGATAAGGGAATGCTTCGACCACCCGAAGAATCTCACGTGTTTAGAGATACTTCTTTCGTATCACGAAGAACCTTTTTGGATAAGGGACTGCTTCGACCACCCGAAGAATCTCATGTGTTTAAAGATACTGCTTTGGTATCGCGAAGAACCTTATTGGATAAGGGACTACTTCGACCACCCAAAGAATCTCATATGTTTAGAGATACTGCTTTGATATCGCGAAGAACCTTATTGGATAAGGGCCTGCTTCGACCACCTAAAGAATCTCATGTGTTTAGAGATACTGCTTTGGTATCGCAAAGAACCTTATTGGATAAGGGACTGCTTCGATCACACGAAGAATCTCATGTGTTTATAGATACTGCTTTGGTATTGGGAAGAACCTTATTGGATAAGGGACTGCTTCGACCACCCGAAGAATCTCACGTGTTTAGAGATACTTCTTTCCTATCACGAAGAACCTTATTGGATAAGGGACTGCTTCGACCACCCGAAAAATCTCATCTGTTTAGAGATACTGCTTTGGTATCGCGAAGAACCTTATTGAATAAGGGCCTTCTTCGACCACCCGAAGAATCTCATGTGTTTAGAGATACTGCTTTGGTATCGCGAAGAAACCTTATTGGATAAGGGACTACTTCGACCACCCGAACAATGACATGTGTTTAGAGATATTGCTTTCGTATAGCAAAGAACCTTACTGGATAAGGGACTGCTTCGACCACCCGAAGAATCTTATGTGTTTCGAGATACTGCTTTGGTATTGCGAAGAACCCTATTAGAAAAGGTACTGCTTTGACCACCCAAAGAATCTCATATGTTTAGAGATACTGCTTTGGTATCGCGAAAAACCTTATTGGATAAGGGACTACTTCGACCACCCGAAGAATCTCATGTGTTTAGAGTTACTGCTTTGGTATTTACGAAGAACCTTATTAGATAAGGGACTTCTTCAACCACTCGACGAATCTCATGTGTTTAGAGATAATGCTTTGGTATCGCGAAGAACCTTATTGGTTAAGGGACTGCTTCAACCACCCGAAAAATCTCATCTGTTTAGAGATATTGCTTTGGTATCACGAAGAACCTTATTGAATAAGGGACTGCTTTGACCACCCGAAGAATCTCATATGTTTAGAGATACTGCTTTGATATCGCGAAGAACCTTATTGGATAAGGGCCTGCTTCGACCACCTAAAGAATCTCATGTGTTTAGAGATACTGCTTTGGTATCGCAAAGAACCTTATTGGATAAGGGACTGCTTCGATCACACGAAGAATCTCATGTGTTTATAGATACTGCTTTGGTATCGGGAAGAACCTTATTGGATAAGGGACTGCTTCGACCATCCGAAGAATCTCATGTTTTTAGAGATACTGCTTTGGTATCGCGAAGAACCTTATTCGATAAGGGACTGCTTCGATCATCCGAAAAAACTCATGTGTTTAGAGATACTGCTTTGGTATCACAAAGAACCTTATTGGATAAGGGACTGCTTCGATCACCCGAAGAATCTCATGTGTTTATAGATACTGCTTTGGTATCTCGAAGATCCTTACTGGACAAGGGACTACTTCGACCACCCAAAGAGACTCGTTTGTACTGCATTGGTATCGCGAAGAACCTTATTTTATAAGGGACTACTTCGACCACCCGAAAAATCTCATATGTTTAGAGATACTGCTTTGGTATCCCAAAGAACCTTAATGAATAAGGGACTGCTTCGACCACCCGAAGAATCTCATGTGTTTAGAGATACTGCTTTGGTATCGTGAAAAACCTTATTAGATAAGGGACTGCTTTGACCACCCGAAGAATCTCACGTGTTTAGAGATACTGTTTTGGTATCGCGAAGAATCTTATTGGATAAGGGACTGCTTCGAGCACCCGAAGAATCTAATGTGTTTAGAGATACTGCTTTGGTATCACGAAGAACCTTATTGGATAAGGGACTTCTTCGACCACCCGAAGAATCTCAAGTGTTTAGAGATACTGCTTTGGTATCACGAAGAACCTTATTAGATAAGGGACTGCTTCGACCACCCGAAGAATCTCTTGTGTTTAGAGATACTGCTTTGGTATCGCGAAGAACCTTATTGGATAAGGGACTGCTTCGACCACCCGAAGAATCTCACGTGTTTAGAGATACTTCTTTCCTATCACGAAGAACCTTATTGGATAAGGGACTGCTTCGACCACCCGAAAAATCTCATCTGTTTAGAGATACTGCTTTGGTATCGCGAAGAACCTTATTGAATAAGGGCCTTCTTCGACCACCCGAAGAATCTCATGTGTTTAGAGATACTGCTTTGGTATCGCGAAGAAACCTTATTGGATAAGGGACTACTTCGACCACCCGAACAATGACATGTGTTTAGAGATATTGCTTTCGTATAGCAAAGAACCTTACTGGATAAGGGACTGCTTCGACCACCCGAAGAATCTTATGTGTTTCGAGATACTGCTTTGGTATTGCGAAGAACCCTATTAGAAAAGGTACTGCTTTGACCACCCAAAGAATCTCATATGTTTAGAGATACTGCTTTGGTATCGCGAAAAACCTTAATGGATAAGGGACTACTTCGACCACCCGAAGAATCTCATGTGTTTAGAGTTACTGCTTTGGTATTACGAAGAACCTTATTAGATAAGGGACTTCTTCAACCACTCGAAGAATCTCATGTGTTTAGAGATAATGCTTTGGTATCGCGAAGAACCTTATTGGTTAAGGGACTGCTTCAACCACCCGAAAAATCTCATCTGTTTAGAGATACTGCTTTGGTATCGCGAAGAACCTTATTGAATAAGGGACTGCTTTGACCACCCGAAGAATCTCATATGTTTAGAGATACTGCTTTGATATCGCGAAGAACCTTATTGGATAAGGGCCTGCTTCGACCACCTAAAGAATCTCATGTGTTTAGAGATACTGCTTTGGTATCGCAAAGAACCTTATTGGATAAGGGACTGCTTCGATCACACGAAGAATCTCATGTGTTTATAGATACTGCTTTGGTATCGGGAAGAACCTTATTGGATAAGGGACTGCTTCGACCATCCGAAGAATCTCATGTTTTTAGAGATACTGCTTTGGTATCGCGTAGAACCTTATTCGATAAGGGACTGCTTCGATCATCCGAAAAAACTCATGTGTTTAGAGATACTGCTTTGGTATCACAAAGAACCTTATTGGATAAGGGACTGCTTCGATCACCCGAAGAATCTCATGTGTTTATAGATACTGCTTTGGTATCTCGAAGATCCTTACTAGAAAAGGGACTACTTCGACCACCCAAAGAGACTCGTTTGTACTGCATTGGTATCGCGAAGAACCTTATTTTATAAGGGACTACTTCGACCACCCGAAAAATCTCATATGTTTAGAGATACTGCTTTGGTATCCCAAAGAACCTTAATGAATAAGGGACTGCTTCGACCACCTGAAGAATCTCATGTGTTTAGAGATACTGCTTTGGTATCGTGAAAAACCTTATTAGATAAGGGACTGCTTTGACCACCCGAAGAATCTCACGTGTTTAGAGATACTGTTTTGGTATCACGAAGAATCTTATTGGATAAGGGACTGCTTCGAGCACCCGAAGAATCTAATGTGTTTAGAGATACTGCTTTGGTATCACGAAGAACCTTATTGGATAAGGGACTTCTTCGACCACCCGAAGAATCTCAAGTGTTTAGAGATACTGCTTTGGTATCACGAAGAACCTTATTGGATAAGGGACTGCTTCGACCACCCGAAGAATCTCTTGTGTTTAGAGATACTGCTTTGGTATCGCGAAGAACCTTATTGGATAAGGGACTGCTTCGACCACCCGAAGAATCTCACGTGTTTAGAGATACTTCTTTCCTATCACGAAGAACCTTATTGTATAAGGGACTGCTTCGACCACCCGAAGAATCTCATGTGTTTAAAGATACTGCTTTGGTATCGCGAAGAACCTTATTGGATAAGGGACTACTTCGACCACCCAAAGAATCTCATGTGTTTAGACATACTACTTTGGTATCACGAAGAACTTTATTGGATAAGGGACTGCTTCGACAACCCGAAGAATCTCATGTGTTTAGAGATACTGCTTTGGTATCGCGAAGAACATTATTGGATAAGGGACTGCTTCGACCATCTGAAAAATCTCATGTGTTTAGAGATACTGCTTTGGTATCGCGTTGAACCTTATTGGTTTCGTACCTAAAAAAAGCACGATCCTTCGCGAATGGTCGCGGAAAACACATAGTGGCCACCGAACTTTATTTATCCCAAGAAGGGAAAGGAAAATATCGGTAAAACCTTTTAGTAAAGAACATGGTCATCGCAACCAAGTTCTAGGTTCGGGAGTCGGTTACATGAGGGGAAGATATTAGCACCCCTCACGACCGTTGTACTCAACGGGAATCTCTTAATTCGATTCGTAAGAAAAGTTCGTTTAGTTTGTTTGTGTTCTTCCAAGATAAAATGTGGAAATGGAATTTTGGGGAAATGTGGAAATGTGTTCGCCAAGATCATCGCAATCTTGTGGCTACGTATACTCTTTAACAGACGAGAAATCAGAGCGTCCGTAGTTCGGACTACAGAATGAAAAGGTCTCAATCGCACTAGAGCGAGAGGAAAGGTTTTGAATAACAGGTTATTCTCGATTGTACTGGGGCAAGAGAAAGGGAAAGTTAGTTGTTAGTGTGCTCGTCAAGGATAGAGATCCTCGTGCCTATATATCTTCCATTCAGAAGAGAATGAAGAATCAGAGTCGTCATAGTTTGGCCTACGGTTGCCGGTTTGACATTAACAAAAGATACTTAGTCATATTCGATAGAAAATATTGCTTTATCTAAACTAGTGAGGAGAGGACGCTTGCACCACTTTGAATGTATTTCCATATATCAACATTCATAGGGAACACGCCACTTATATCGACTCAAGTAGGTTACGAATGAAGCAATATTTTGCATCATTCTCAAGACACCGTATATTACGTTTATGAAAAGGTTTGACGGTTCGCACGGCGGCGAGAAATTGAACCAATGTGTTAATGTTTTTGTTTGGAGATGGGAATAGATTTGAATATGTTTTAGGGTTTTGATCGCACAAGGGTTGGAAATGAGATTTAAATGTATCAGATGTTTAACTAGAGGTGACGATTACCTGAAGCTTAAGAAAGGCTCCTCGGGCCCAAGTAATCGGGAAAGCGAGTCAAAGGCTTGACTCCCTCTTTTTTTCAACCTCAATTGCGAAAGGATAGGATGCGGTTCGAGTAGATGGATCAGATGACGATTACTCGAAGCTTAAGAAATGCTTCTCGGGCCCAAGTAATTGGGAAAGCGAGTCAAATACTTGACTGTCTCTCTTTTTCATCCTTAACGGTGAAGGAAAGGATATGGTTCTAGTAAGTTGATCGGATGACGATTACTCGAAACCTAAGAAAGGCTTCTCGGGCCCAAGTAATCGGGAAAGCGAGTTAAAGGCTTGAATCTCTCTTTTTCATCCTTAAAGAGATTGCGAACGAGCATTGAACGATGGAAGATGGTTTGAAGTATTTTAAACGGATGAGGATTACTTGAAGCTTAAGAAAGGCTCCTCGGGCCCAAGCAATCTAGAAATAGAGTCAAAGGCTTGACTCTCTCTCCTTTTTATCTTATTTTAAGAAATAGTTTTGATATAATTAATGTGAATTAGTTCGGATGACGATTAATCGAAGCTTAAGAAAGGCTTCTTGGGCCCAAGTAATCGGGAAAGCGAGTCAAAGGCTTGACTCTCTCTCTCTTTTTCATCAAAGTGTTGAGAAAATAGATTTTGAGTTTGTCGTATTGTACGTATTTTTAAAATAAGACAATTGTTTTGGACATAAGAAAGGCTCCTCGGGCCCAAACAATCGAGAAGAGAAATCAAAGGCTCGATTCCAACTCCCTTTTCATCTTTTATTGAAAATGGGTTTTAAATATGATTAAGTATATTAAGTTATCTTGGAGAAAATGCTTGATGTGAATCAAGATTTGAAATTGAGTTTTAAAAGTGTACACTAGCATAGTGGGATAGTCTTCTATGTGATCAACTAGAAATAATTGATCAAATAGGTCTCATTGTAAGGAAGCTCAGGAGTAAGCTTTAAATGTTGTGTATTGCGACCAAAAGGTTGATGGCGAGGCTTTGAAAGCACTCGACTTACAAGGGTAGAAAATGGCTCGACAAATCGAGAAATAATTTTTAAAAATGGTTTGATATAAGAATTTGAAGTGACTAATCAATTAAAGGTGAATATATAAATTTTGTAGAGATAATAACAATAACAAAATAGTTAATCGATTACATCATCTTTTAAACCATTAATCAAATTTATTAACTTTTTATTATTTTTATTAGTTAGTGAAAAGAAATACATAGATAAACAAGTAGATCACTTAACCAAACTATCTAAATATCAACATTATTTAAACAAAATATAATTAAGTAATAATAATTCATGAAAAAGAAAAGAAAAGGGGGCCTCAAGAGAGAGGAGGGGTATGCATATGGAGATTCAAGTCATACTAGGCCCAAATTGAACCCAACAACTATATTCAAATTTTATAAAAAAAAAAAAAGTAAAGTAAATAATTAGTTAAGAGGAAAAAATGTGATTCGGTTATCTTCAACAAAACGCAGGGAATATGAAAAAGGGAAAGTTGACGAACTCACCTAGCCGTCAATGGAAGCGCTTCTCCAGCGGAATCATCGGTATGTAGACCCATTCCTCATCCCTCTTGTTTGTTCTCACCTCCAAATCACGAATCACTCACTTCAAATCTGCCATGTTTTCTCTGTCATTGTAGTTTCGATGACGGTGTGCGGGAGAACCACAGACGAATAGTGAAAATTTTGAGGGTGCGTGTGTTCTGCTTGGGTTTTTCGATTCGACCTCCCTCGTGCGAGTCAGATTCTCTTTCGATTTGTGTTGGCTCATTTTCACGGATCTACTTCACTCTTCAATTTTCTAGTTCAAAACCAAGACTTGGTTGAGGCGAGTTGGTGGAAAGGATTGAAAGGTGAAGTTATGAGGTTTGTTGCGATTGTGGAAGAGTTTTGCGGATCATTTTCACGGCGGGAACACCAGCATGAGCAGTGTTGTTGCTGCTTTGAGAGTTGAAATATGCACACCAACCATTTGTGAAAATGCTTTGGGTATGGTTTACAATGTCGTTGTGGAATCTCTGCTATTGGAATCATTATGGAAAGCTCTGTTGTTGCAAAGCTCATGAGACAACTTGACATGTGAGACTCCATTCCAACCAACATTCTCACGCATAGCCATACAACAACTTGGTTTATGGACACACTTGAATTTCCTTTGTTTCGTACCTTCAATATGGACCTTGCAACGACACAGTGCAACACCACAACATTCAGAAAAACCCAACACACTACCAAGCCATCACTCAGCCAAGGAACCTACCATAAACCAAGTTGTTGTGTCGGAAAGTGTTTGTGTCAGAAAGAACAAGGAAGTGTTTTTGTGGTGATTTAATAGGAGAAGTTTGTATGGTCAATCGTGGTTTGTCCTCTATTTTTAACTTGAAGAAGCAGAGGTTTGTAAAGGGTATTCAAGGTTATAAAATCCTGATATTGTTAATATCAGTCAACTAAAAATTCAGTGTCTCAAGAAATGTATTACTCAAAACATACTCATGTGGTTGTTCCTCATCTTTCTCATCAACTGAATTTTCCTCCATGAAGAAGACTCTTGAATTCTTGCAAGAGTGATAAATATAGTAAATTCCCTCTGTTGTTGAAAATCTAGAACACTCTTCTAGCTTAAGAGCAAGAAGACTCTGAGTTTCAGAGATTCCAGCTGAGAAAAAATTTCACCGGAGTCGGTTCAGCATAATGGTATATCATAAAGCTAAGCAACTGTGATGTGCTTCCTCGTTAATAACTTTAGCTCGCACCACCGCTCACTCACTTGAGAAACCATATCTTTGTCTCTAGAATCATGACAGTGTACTTTCAAAATGGAAATGAGATTACAATAGGTTGTTCATGAATCTCATGGGGAATGAAGGAAGTAAGATCTTGTGAGCTTTAAAGTTATGTAGATTCTTTGATCGCAAAGGCAATAGCTGGTCCAACCTAAGGATCCTCACTGCCCATGTTTCTGCAGAAGGTCCTTGCAAACTTTTCAGGATCACTATCACAGTTGTTCAAGTCTCATACAACGTACTACTTATAAGAAGATCAAGCTTAATCAAGAACAAAGTTTTGTGACCGTTGTTTTATTGTAAAGAGAAGAGCTCGTCGGAAGGAGTCGTCGAGCTTGTGAAGTGAATCGTGTAAGCAAGGGGCATTGCGAAACCGACGTTGTTGGTGATGAAGCTCGAGCTACTGCTATTAGAAGGTAGTGCAGTGGTTGTTGCAAAGTTTGGGAGAAATTCGATATTGGCGAGGGAAGGTTTATGTTGATGGTGATGTTGCGGTTATTGCATGTGAGTGAGGTGTTTTATCTTTGATCTTATAAACAGAGAAGATTTTTTCAAAGTGTAAGAAGAGTAAGGAATCCGTTTTCTTTTTCGGAGCTGGTTCTGTCTGCTATAGTTTATGCGTATGGAAATGGTTTTGCGGAATTAAACTTGTAGGTTGTTGAATGAGTTCGGCTAGGAAGAAGAAGATTTGTGGTTTGAATGTTTGAAAGAGGTGTGAGGGTGATTGATTGGGATTGTAGAGATTCTCAGAAAAATATTGAAGGAAGAAGAAAATTCATTTTTGGTTGGGGTGAGGTCGAAAAAATTCCAGGCTCTTTTTTGTTCTGTTTTCTTTTTGAAGATACCACCAAGAAAATGTTGTTGTTATGATTTTGCACTATCGTGCTTTTTTTTTGTCGGGTATTTTTTTGGCCAGATTTGTGTGGCTTATCCTGTGGTATTTGTTGTAGGTTTTGCAGCAGGTTTTATCCGGTGTAACAGCTGTATGTGGTGTGAATCCTTATAGTGAAAGAGAAAACTTGAGGTTGGATGGTTAAACCAGGTTGAAGATTCAGGGTTGAAGGACAGTTTACGAAGGTGGAGTTGGGGATGGACGTACAGAAGTAAAAACAGTTTGGTTGTTGTCATGAAAATGGAGACATGAAGTTGTTTGTGTGTTTAAAAACATGTTGTTTTGTTATGTTAAAAAAGTGAAAATGAAAGGAGTTTTGAAAGGTGATTGGAGGCTATGAATGTGAGCTGTAATGAAGGTTTTTCAAGGAGGATTTGGAGGAATCTCCATTTGTGAAGAGGGGCCTCCTCTATCTTTCTCGCAAAGAGAGTTCTTAAAAAATAAATAGAAAATAATCACCCCCCAAAATCTCCCGTTTTCCTCAAGTCTTCTTCCCCCTTTTTGAATTGTGGTAGCCTTGTTATTTTTTGATGTAACCTCACTTTCAATGCTGCAGAATGTTGTTTTTTTTTTGTTTTTTTGTGCAGGTCTAATGGTGGCATGTTGTTGGTATAGGAACAAAACAGGCTGGAGATGCAGGACTGTGTGGTTTGTACAGCCTAGTGTAGCAGGTTTATGGTTGTTGGGTTGTGTGGGGCCGTACGACTGGGTATAACCTTGTTTTATTGTGTTGTTTTTTCTTTATGTTAGCTTGCTGTAATTATGGTGGTGATGTACCTTTGCTGCTACTGGTTTGTATGTTTGCAGGTCTTATCTGGAATAGCAGGCGGTACAGTTTGTGCGAGCACGCGCATGACCTGTTGGAGGGTTTTTGGCTGGTTGTGCTTACAGGTAGTGGCGTTGGGGAAATTGGAATAACATGTGATTGCATATGATTTTGGTGTGTTGCGTTGCGGATTGCTTGTGACAAACAAAGGGGCATCTCGTTTCCATGGTGGTGGCTTAGAGGAATTTTTTACTGTTTTGCCACTTTCTGAAAAAGAATACACCAAAATGCCACACATTGGAAAAAAATTGCAGAATTGCCACTATTTTAACAAGGGTTCGTCCAATGGTTGGACGACCCATTGAAGAGACTTTCCACGCAGCAAGGGTTCGACCATCCATTGGCCGACCCTTAAGTAGCTACTTTTTTTTTTAATATTTTTTTTATTTCAGAAATTATGATATATTATATTTAATAATTTTATGTTTTTAATAGTTTTTGATATATTAAAATTATTTAAATAATATTATATATTAATAAAAAAATAATTTAATTATTTTAAAAAAAATTAATATAAATAATATATATTTCACATTATATAATTAATTGTTAAATATAAATAATTATATAAAATAATAAATTGAATCATAAAAAAAGAAAATATTATTAATATTTAAGAGTGGAAAAAATACATCATTTTTAGACGGGCCGATTTGATGGGCCTGCCACGTTCGGACATTTCCTCCGCATATGACCGATTTCTCGACAAATCCCACATCTTCTCTTTTCTTTCTCAAAATTGTCCATTTCAGTTGTAATTCTTGTACTATTTGGACGCCCTTTCTTATTTCTTCGCATTGTCTCGTCATGGCAAAGAGTGAATCCTTCATATGTTGGCCAATTTTGCTGGTGTGGTAGTCCAAGGAAGCTTTGGCTGTATACTTTGAATACACTTAGAACTTTGAAAACATCTGGTATGTGCATGTTATGGTCCTGTCGTATACTGGCACATGCTGCGATTACATGAGAGCAAGGTAAATGAAATGCCTGAAACCTCCCACAATCGCACCACCCTCTCCTGAGATCAACGTTAAAAGTACCTAATGGTCGGCCATCGCGTTGGTTAATGCTTTCGGCAACCATAAAACAGAATCTCTCGCGATCAAATTGAATGACATTATGGATGCTAGATTTAATCGCCTCGTCGGCCATTCCCTTAATACAGTTTTTCGTGAAAGTTTGACCGAATGCCAACAGTTTTGTCCAATCGTGTCCTTGTTTTCCAAACAGCGATCCCAGACGATAGTACGTTGACTTGACCAATGCTGTAATAGGAAGGTTTCGGGTAGCCTTAAGTACTGAATTCATAGATTCGGCTAAATTTGTGGTCATGTGTCCCCACCGTTGTCCTCCGTCAAACGCCCTCGACCACTTCTCTCTGGGAATATTGTCAATCCACTCCAAAGCTGCTCTATCTGTTCTTCGTAATTCACCCCTGTAGTAGTTAAATGTTGCCTCTGTTAGTGCATATCCTGAAAATATTTAAACAAAATGATTAGTAAAACAAAATGATCAAAAAATGATCAATAAAACTTGTGAAGATGTAGACATACCCATGTTGACAACTGTTTTTCGTAGTGCTTTGTTTCTGAACTCACGCATGAAGTTTTGCGCAATGTGTCTGATACAGTAAACATGTGAAGATGGAGGAAACTGCCACCCATTTTTAGGATCATCGTAAGCACTCTTGATTGATGGATGTCGGTCGGATATTAGACAAAGATTGGCCTGGGGGGTCACGTGCATTCTCAAATTCTTGAGAAAGAAACTCCAACCATCCTTTGTCTCTCCTTCAACCAATGCAAATGCTATCGGAAAAATGTTACCATTTCCATCTTGTGCCACAGCCATTAACAAAGTCCCTTTGTACTTGCCGTACAACCAGGTTCCGTCAATTTGCACGATTGGTTTACAGTAACTAAAACCATGGATACACGGTTCAAATGCCCAAAAAAGTCGGTGAAATTTTCGTTTGTCACCCAACTGGGTTCCGTCATCTGTAATAATCGGTAATGTCTCCAACTGTATAACAGTTCCAGGAAGATATGTCTTCAGCACCAACAACCATTGTGGTAGGTCATTGTAAGACGTCTCCCAATTCCCATAAAGTGCTTCTACAACTTTGATCTTTGCAATCCAAGCTTTCCGATATGAGATTCTATAACCGTATTTTTCAGCAATGTGGGCTTGTATAACTTTGACTTTCAGTGAAGCGTCGCTGTTAACAAGTTCTCTGATGTTGTGGCTAATAATTTCAGAATCTAATTTTCTATGATCCTGTGACATAGAGGTTGTAATGCAAGTGTGTGATCCCTTTATAGTAGCGATCTCCCATAATGTGCTTTTTTTACGCACAACAGCTCTACATTTGAAGACGCATTGTGGGTTCGTACATTTTATTATATACCTTACTGAATTAGATTTATATACTGCATAGTCAAGGTTGTTACTAATATGCCAATGTTGTAAAAAAAGAACACACGCTTCCTTATTTTCAAACACCAAGCCTACTTCCAATTTTTCACCATTATGGTTTGGTTTTTCATTTTAAAAAATATAGATGGGTTGAGAAGACTCCATACATATGTTTGACATATGCACTGGTGGATTGTACAGATTTATGGGTTGAGCATATATTACCTATGACTGCATGAGTTCATCGTGACCCTCGTCATCGTCATCACCGAATAGATCTTCAAAGCGAACATCATCGAGCTCATCGTCACTGTATTCACCAACCTCCTCGTTCCGAATGAAAGGTTCATTATTTTGCGTTATTTCTTCATCAGTTGTTTGGCTCACTCCATATTGATGTGAATATGATGATTGTGTTGGATATGCCTCGTCTTCAAGGAGAACATATATTTCAATCGTCTTCAATTGGGGCATTGTGTAATGACATTAAAACATTGATTTGACTGCGCTGTCTGTATCTATCTGCATCATTACATAGAACACACCATCATCTACCCCATTAGGTAATGGTTGACGGTAAGTAATATCCTGAACTGAACGATTCACTTTTCTTTTCAATTCTATCTTTTAGATGACGGATATCAGAACTTCGGTGAAGTTTGAACATCACTGTATCTGTTCCGTTGAATGAAAAACCGATATTTTCATCAGTAAACACGGAACTATTATAGTGCATAGTGACTAATGTATTTCTATCTTCCATGACTTATTTTTTGATACTAACAGTGTGAGTGTGTGAGTGGGAGTTAGATGTGTAGTCTGCAACAATTGCATGTAAAATATATAGAAGAAGTATGCATGCTGAGCAAGTTAAGGGTCGTCCATTCAAAGGAAGAACCCACACATGCATAGTTAAGGGTCGTCCAACACAAGGACGTACAAATTAATGTTTAGTAAAGGGTCGTCCAACACAAGGACGAACCCATGAGGAATGTGTAGGGGTTCGGCCAACACAAGGGCGAACCATTAAAGAGGGCATTTTGCATGCAAGCCACTTGTCATTGCATGCTTCTATGGTTTGAAATATTAGGGTGCAGAAGAATCAATTAAGGCTGTTGAAAAATCATAGGGTGCAGTCTAGTATTGCATGCATGTGAATTTCCAAAGGATATTAGTGTGTATTATGTAATAGGTTGTATCCATTTTTCTTATAAATACAATGTAAACCACATTTTAAAAATCACCACTTCAGCATATATCACTACTTCTAAACCAATATTTCAATACTTCTAAATGGCATTGTTGTGGATGGGAGAAAATCATCGGGGAACACCGGCCAATATTGCCGTATTTGTAAGTTTTTTTTATTCACACTAGTGTTATTTATCTATTTGAATTTATTTGTTTGTTCAATATTTAAATATTTCAATTCTTCATCAAGTTTGTATTTATTTGTTTTTATATTTGAAACAGTCCGATAGCGAGAGATTTAGACTACATTCTCATGCTATCGATGCACCAAGCAATGCAATTAAACCATTTTTGGAACGAGCGGGTTTCGCAAAAGTTGCAGAAATCTCCTCAATCAAAGTTGATTCAAAGCTTTTAATCGCTATGTTGGAGAGGTGGAAACCAGAAACACATACTTTCCATCTACCAACAGGTGAATGTACCATCACTTTGGAGGATATGAGTATGTTATTGGGTTTTTGCGTGAATGGTAAGGCCATGAATGGTCCTACTCAGGTAGGAGGTGATGTATATATGGAACATCTAGGCATAGAACCTACAACATCTGATAAACATAAAGGGTTCGTTAAAATTGTTTGGCTACAAAGTACATTAGCACGATTACGACAAAAAGCAACACCATCCGATGAGGAAAATATTTTACATGCAAAAATATATATTTTATTACTCATAGCTAAAGTATTAATGCCAGACAAGAGCCATAACTATTTACATTCTTCTTGGATACCCCTAGTAGGAGATTTAGATAAATGCAATAGATATAGTTGGGGTTCTGCTTGTTTGGCTACATTATATAGGCATATGTGTAAAGCATGTATGGTAGGGGTCAAAAGTATTTATGGGTGTGTTCTACTACTAAGTGTTTGGACATATTGGCGTATACCACTAATAGCTCCAGAGTCTCCCGTCAATGCACACCATCCTTATGCAACAAGGTAAATTTTGTTTACATTTTCTTTTCATTTATTTTCTTTTTGTTTCCATCCCTAAATTATTTTTATTTTTTTTAACATTGCAAGATTTGTTCGAAGAGGCATGGCTTATCAAAATAATCCTCGGCACTACGTCCGAGGATTTAGATTTGCACTAGACAGATTAAGGGCTAACGATGTAAGTTTGTTAGAGCTACATTCTCTAAATATGTGCCACCATATGTATTAAAACTCTAACAATTATATTTTCTGTAACAGTTTATTTGGAGGCCATACCCAAGCTACCCAGAATGTGTCCTTAAAGATAGCCAGATTTGGAGCGCTACAACTTCAATTATCAGTTTCCATATCGTTGAAATGCATCAGGCCGATAGGGTCAAATTGCAGTTTGGATTTCAACAAGATATCCCTCCTCAGCCTAGACATCTACGTGAACAACATGAGACTGATATGCCTAATACATGGGGAGATCATTGGCGCAATATAAATAAAGAAAATAACGAGTGGAGAAACAGAAAAAAATTGACCCTACGAGGTAACATGGTTAACAGTAACTATGTTCATAGTGCTGCATATATGCAATGGTTTTTATCCATTCCATTTATGCACGCTTCTCAAGGTCAGTTCCTAGAGGACCCCGTCAGTATGCAACGTCTTCATCACAACAAAGATCCTCTTCGCCTATGCCTCAGGTGAACCCTTCATAATTTCAAGCACAAACATCTTCATTCACCCAACCAACATTCTTTGCCACCTCCTCTCAACAACCAACACAACCACAACCCCAACCAACATATCAACGCACTCATACCACATTCTTTGCCACCTCCTCTCAACAACGAACACCATACACCCCAACCCCACAAACAAACTACTACTACCAACAACAATATCAGGAACAAGCCACATTTCAACCTTCTTTTCAATTCACTCCGATCCCTCAGCCTAATTTCGATTTCTCTTACCCCCAACCACAACACCAAACATTTAACCCTTCAATGTCTCAACCAAGTTCATCTGGTCGCACCGACAATGTTTATTACCCTCCCATCCAACAAAGCCCTCCAACCACCTTCACTCAACCATTCCAGTTAGCCCCTAACTTTACCCTAACTGATGATCAACTCATGGAATGGCCAGGTTTTTCGGTTACTGATGTGAACATGCTTGATACATCACATCAACCTGAAAATGAAGAGTTAACTTCCGACTCTACCCCATCACCTCCAAGACGGAAAACTCAAGAGTTAGGCAGAGGGGAAACGTGTGAAAAAGAGTACATTATGTGGAACTGGCGGTCATTTGCGTAGATAAAAATGATGTATTTTCTCGACTCATCAATATTAATAATATATCCTTTATTTATGATTTATTTTTTTATTTTATATAATTATTTAGTTAAACAATTAGTTATATAATTTATTATTTTATATAATTATTTATCATTTTGTATTTTAAATAATATTAAAAAATAATTTGAAATAATTAAATTACTTATTTATTAATATAAAATATCATTTAACTAATTTTAATATATAAAAAACAATTAATTAGATAATGTAAAAAATATTTATTAAAATTACAAAATTATTTAAAATAATTATATTATTTATTTATTAATTTAAAATATCATTTAAATACTTTTAATATATAAAAATCATTTTAAAACATAAAATAATAAAATATAATATATAATTATTTGAGAAATTAAAAAAAAAAACAAAAAAAAAACCAGCTAGTTAAGGGTCGGCCAATGGATGGCCGAACCCATGCTGGACAAAAAATCACATCATAGGGTCGTCCTTCCAATGGACGATCCCTTACTAGAAGTGTGGCAGATTTGCAATTTTTTTACAACTTATGGCATTTTGGTATTTAAAATTTCAGGTTTTGGCAAAACAGTAAAAAATTCGGCTTAGAGTTTTGTGCAGCTGGGGTTTTTGAGTATGTGGTACAGGCTGAGGTTTGCAGGTTTTTAGAGCAGGGAAGCAGGGTAAAGTGTTGTAGCTGTGTACGACTTGTAGTGATGTGATAATGGCAAGGGGATATGTACCATGTTGCTGTATTTTTTTTGAATTTTTTTTTGTTAAGTTAATTAAAAGCTGATAAAAAGCTGAGCCATTAACTCCTAATTAGACTCCTACACTAATTAATTAACAAAGACTAATAATGTTGTAACTAACTAATATCCTAATTCTTAATCTAATATAATTGAATCTATTAACAACCTAATCTAGTAATAATATAATCCTAATTAAACTATTACTATTAATAATATCCTAAACTAAACATAATTAATTTTAAATCATTAAAATTAAACAAATAAAAACTAAATTCTATTTAACTTTTAATAAAAAAAAATTAAAACTATAAAATGCCTTATAAAATTCTATTTTCTAAATAAATAAAAACTAATTTCTAAAACTATTCTAAAATGAAAAATAATTCTAAAGACTACTAAATTAAATCTAAACAACTTCTATTTCTAAACTAATTAAAAAAAACTATTTTCTATGAAAACTAATAAAGTTCTAGCTAAAACTATATTCTAATATAAAAGTTATTCTATTCCAACTGATCTAAAAATTAATAATAATAAAACTATTTAATTCTAAACGTTAAATCTAAAATAAAAATAAAATCTAAAATCTAATTAACAAGGAAAATATATGCACACAAAAATTAACATTTTGAAAAGAAAAATGAGAAAATAAACATGGAATTAAATTTTACAAAAATACCCTTTGGCCACGTGTCACGCTCATTATTGGGCAAAATAGTCGAGATTTGAAAAATGCCCAACCGGAGGTGGACACGCGTCTAAACGACATGAAATCATGTGAAAAATGCAAAATAGAAAATGCGAAAATATTTACAAAAGGGAAGGACAAAATTAGGGTGTAACAGTTGCCCCTATTTAAATATCTTCAACTAGAGAGTATGAAGAAGTTCATTCTTCATAAGATCGTAGTGGGAGATAGGTAAATATCAAGAAAACCCGAATTTTGATCCTGAATGCATATGACATGTTATGCAAAATGATGGGATGATAAATGCAAAAAAAGCTGACGAGGAAAGAAAACACACGAGGATAAAGTCAACACAACAAGTAGAAAACTCACTGGGGATGACCAAACATAGGGCAGAAGAAAACAACTGGGAAACCTAAAGGCGATTGATGGTCAACAGGTTCAGGCATAAACTGCTGACACACAAGGACAAAAGGTAAAGCAAGACCCTCAACCAAAAGGATCATGCAAGCAAAAAAAACTTCTAGAAATTCCTTAAATGAAGAGATCAAACGGGATCTTCAGGAAACAACGAGAAATATACAGGGTATTTAAACTCTTCTGTATGCCATAATAATTGGACATCATTGGGAAATTCCTTTTGGATAAGCTTCTCAAAAGAGATAGCCACTTATCACTGTAAGAGGACTTACGTATCACCAAGAGAGGATAAGCTTCTCGATACGGAGATTGCCACTTATAATAAAAGATGGATAAGCTTCTCGAAACGGAGATGCCACTTATCGTTGAAAGAGGATAAGCATCTCGAACAAGACTGCTACTTATCTGAAAAAATGATAAGCATCTCAAAAGGAGACTACCACTTATCGGAAAAGATGGATAAGCTTCTCGAAATGGAGATGCCACTTATCGTTGAAAGAGGATAAGCTTCTAGAACGAGACTGCCACTTATCCAAAAAGATGATAAGCTTCTCAAAAGGAGACGGCCACTTATTGTTGAAAGAGGATAAGCTTCTCGAATGAGACTGCCACTTATCGAAAAAGATGATAAGCTTCTCAAACGGAGACTGCCACTTATCGGAAAAAAAGATGGATAAGCTTCTCGAAACGGAGATGCCACTTATTAGAAAAGATGATAAGCTTCTCGAACGAGATTGCCACTTATCGGAAAAGATAGATAAGCTTCTCAAAACTGAGATGCCACTTATCATTGAAAGAGGATAACCTTCTCGAACGAGACTGCCACTTATCGAAAAAGATGATAAGCTTCTAAAAAGGAGACTGCCACTTATCGAGAAAAAAAAAGACGGATAAGCTTCTCGAAACGGAGATGCCACTTATCAGAAAAGATGATAAGCTTATCGAACGAGACTGCCACTTATCTGAAAAGATGATAGGCTTCTTAAAAGGAGACTACTACTTATCGAAAAAGATGGATAAGCTTCTCGAAACGGAGATGCCACTTATCGTTGACAGAGGATAAGCTGCTCGAACGAGACTGCCACTTATCGAAAAAGATGATAAGCTTCTCAAAAGGAGACTACCACTTATCGAAAATAAAGATGTCGGATCCTAAATCAACAGGATCACGCAGGCAAAACAAACTTCTAGAAATTCCTTAAGCGAAGAGATCAAACGGGATCTTCAGGAAACAACGAGAAATATACAGGGTATTTAAACTCTTCTGTATGCCAAAATAATTGGACTTCATTGGGAAGTTCCTTTTGGATAAGCTTCTCAAAAGAGATAGCCACTTATCACTATAAGAGGACTTACGTATCACCAAGAGAGAATAAACTTCTCGATACGGAGATTGCCACTTATCAAAAAAGATGGATAATCCTCTTGAAACGGAGATGCCACTTATCGTTGAAAGAGGATAAGCTTCTCGAACAAGACTGCTACTTATCTGAAAAGATGATAAGCTTATCAAAAGGAGACTGCCACTTATCAGAAAAGATGGATAAGCTTCTCGAAATGGAGATGCCACTTATCGTTGAAAGAGGATAAGCTTCTAGAACGAGACTGCCACTTATCGGAAAAAAAGATGGATAAGCTTCTCGAAACGGAGATGCCACTTATCAGAAAAGATGATAAGCTTCTCGAACGAGACTGCCACTTATCGGAAAAGATAGATAGCTTCTCGAAACAGAGATGCCACTTATCGTTGAAAGAGGATAAGCTTCTCGAATGAGACTGCCACTTATCGAAAAAGATGATAAGCTTCTAAAAAGGAGACTGCCACATATCGAGAAAAAAAAGACGGGTAAGCTTCTCGAAATGGAGATGCCACTTATTAGAAAAGATGATAAGCTTCTTGAACGAGACTGCCACTTATCTGAAAAGATGATAAGCTTCTCAAAAGGAGATTGCTACTTATCGGAAAAGATGGATAAGCTTCTCGAAACGGAGATGCCACTTATCGTTGAAAGAGGATAAGCTGCTCGAACGAGACTGCCACTTATCGAAAAAGATGATAAGCTTCTCAAAAGGAGACTACCACTTATCGAAAATAAAGATGCCGGATCCTAAATCAACAGGATCACGCAAGCAAAACAAACTTCTAGAAATTCCTTAAGCAAAGAGATCAAACGGGATCTTCAGGAAACAACGAGAAATATACAGGGTATTTAAACTCTTATGTATGCCAAAGTAATTGGACTTCATTGGGAAGTTCCTTTTGAATAAGCTTCTCAAAAGAGATAGCCACTTATCACTGTAAGAGGACTTACGTATCACCAAGAGAGGATAAGCTTCTCTTGTGGACTTATCGTTGAAAGAGGATAAGCTTCTCGAATGAGACTGCCACTTATCGAAAAAGATGATAAGCTTCTAAAAAGGAGACTGCCACTTATCGAGAAAAAAAAAGACGGATAAGCTTCTCGAAATGGAGATGCCACTTATTAGAAAAGATGATAAGCTTCTTGAACGAGACTGCCACTTATCTGAAAAGATGATAAGCTTCTCAAAAGGAGATTGCTACTTATCGGAAAAGATGGATAAGCTTCTCGAAACGGAGATGCCACTTATCGTTGAAAGAGGATAAGCTGCTCGAACGAGACTGCCACTTATCGAAAAAGATGATAAGCTTCTCAAAAGGAGACTACCACTTATCGAAAATAAAGATGCCGGATCCTAAATCAACAGGATCACGCAAGCAAAACAAACTTCTAGAAATTCCTTAAGCGAAGAGATCAAACGGGATCTTCAGGAAACAACGAGAAATATACATGGTATTTAAACTCTTATGTATGCCAAAGTAATTGGACTTCATTGGGAAGTTCCTTTTGAATAAGCTTCTCAAAAGAGATAGCCACTTATCACTGTAAGAGGACTTACGTATCACCAAGAGAGGATAAGCTTCTCGATACGGAGATTGCCACTTATCAAAAAAGATGGATAAGCTTCTCGAAACGGAGATGCCACTTATCGTTGAAAGAGGATAAGCTTCTCGAACAAGACTGCTACATATCTGAAAAGATGATAAGCTTCTCAAAAGGAGACTGCCACTTATCGAAAAAGATGGATAAGCTTCTCGAAATGGAGACGCCACTAATCGTTGAAAGAGGATAAGCTTCTAGAACGAGACTGCCACTTATCCAAAAAGATGATAAGCTTCTCAAAAGGAGACTGCACTTATTGTTGAAAGAGGATAAGCTTCTCGAACGAGATTGCCACTTATCGAAAAAGATGATAAGCTTCTCAAACGGAGACTGCCACTTATCGGAAAAAAAGATGGATAAGCTACTCGAAACGGAGATGCCACTTATCAGAAAAGATGATAAGCTTCTCGAACGAGACTGCCACTTATCGGAAAAGATAGATAAGCTTCTTGAAATGGAGATGCCACTTATCGTTGAAAGAGGATAAGCTTCTCGAACGAGACTGCCACTTATCGAAAAAGATGATAAGCTTCTAAAAAGTAGACTGCCACTTATCGAGAAAAAAAAAGACAGATAAGCTTCTCGAAACGGAGATGCCACTTATCAGAAAAGATGATAAGCTTCTCGAACGAGACTGCCACTTATCTGAAAAGATGATAAGCTTCTCAAAAGGAGACTGCTACTTATCGGAAAAGATGGATAAGCTTCTCGAAACGGAGATGCCACTTATCGTTGAAAGACGATAAGCTGCTCGAACGAGACTGCCACTTATCGAAAAAGATGATAAGCTTCTCAAAAGGAGACTACCACTTATCGAAAATAAAGATGTCGGATCCTAAATCAACAGGATCACGCAGGCAAAACAAACTTCTAGAAATTCCTTAAGCGAAGAGATCAAACGGGATCTTCAGGAAACATCAGGAAAGATATAGGGTATTTAAAATCATCTGTATGCCAAAAAAAATTGGACTTCACTGGGAAACGCCTTATGGATAAGCTTCTTAAAATAGATAGCCATTTATCGAAAAAGCGAAACAAGCTTCCCAAAGGGGAGTGCCACTTGTTAAAAAGATAGATAAGCTTCTCGAAACGGAGATGCCACTTATCAAAAAAGATGATAAGCTTCTCAAACGAAACTGCCAGTTATCGAAAAAGTGAAACAGGCTTCCCAAAGGGGACTTCCACTTGTTGAAAAGATAGATAAGCTTATCGAAACGGAGATGCCACTTATCAGAAAATATGATAACTTCTTGAACGAGACTGCCACTTATCGAAAAAGCGAAAAAAGCTTCCCAAACGGGACTGCCACTTGTTGATAAAAGGAGAGATAAGCTTCTCAAAAGAGATAGCCACTTATCTACAAAGATGATAAGCTTCTCGAACGAGACTGCCACTTATCTAAAAAGAGAAACAAGCTTCCCAAAGGGGAATGCCACTTGTTAATAAAAGAGAGATAAGCTTCTCGAAACGGAGATGCCACTTATCAGAAAAAATGATAAACTTCTCGAATGAGACTGCCACTTATCGAAAAAGCGAAACAAGCTTCCCAAAGGGGACTACCACTTGTTAATACAAAGAGAGATAAGCTTCTTCAAAGGGAGATGCCATTTATCAGAAAAGATGATAAGCTTCTCGAACGAGACTGCCATATATCAAAAAAGCGAAACAAGCTTCCCAAAGGGGACTGCCACTTGTTAATACAAAGAGAGATAAGCTTCTCGAATCGGAGATGCCACTTATCAGAAAATATGATAAACTTCTCGAACGAGACTGCCACTTATCTACAAAGGGGATTTGTAAAAGATTCTCGCTGCAAGATATAATGCGAAACAAATGCACGTTTAGACTAGGTTCAGCGACCTAACCAAGCAACACTTTCCAGGGACCAATGTTCAATCTAGAAACAAGCTAGAAAGAAACGGTAAAAAAAGACTCTAACCATTGAGGAATGAACTCGAATGGGGGTTTATCTTACCCAAACATGGAGAAGATAACATAAATAACCGTCATCCACGAGAATCAAACTCTGTGGGGAATTTAGAAATGAAGCGCACTTTATGCCTAAAGCTGCAACTCTATTTGGAGAGAGACGACAAAACCCAACCACTCGGGGAATAAATGCCAAAATTGGACTTATCTGGTATATGATATGGACAAATTTATGATCGACGAAAGAGATAAACCTTGACAAATATATGTTTAAGTGAGTGCCAACAAAGTTGGACTTTGAATATGTCCTTGATCACTGGATTATGATTTAAGAACAAGACTGGATGAACTGGTCTTGGACGATAGACTGCCATAAGGGAATTGGTGTTTAAGGCTGTCTAGACTTCCAAGGGTTTACCAGACGAAGATTGGTTTTTGAAGTTGGTTTATCTCATGCTGCGGGCAAATGCTGAATGAGATGATATGCGTGGTCTAACGCTAGAGCGAAGCGACATAATCACCGCATGAGAAAGATTTATGCAATGATTGCAGGTTTCCACAGATGCCCCAGACATGCGTAATGGAAGAAAAAAGGCTTTGAAAGCAAAGCTTCTGGTCTGTTCAAAAAGCCAAAAAGGTCATTTGATGGGGTATGATAGCATGATTCCCTGACATTCGTCTTGAACTCATAAGTTATTGACGTATGGCTTGCTCGCTTGAGCAACTTGAATGCATAAAGAGGATTTGTCTCTCTGTAGGATACCTTGCCCCAGTCTGTGAATTATCTTGCCCCAGTCTGTTGGGTTAATGAAAGTGTTTTCCTTGAAAGAATGTTGGAAGCAGCTTGCCATGCCAATGGTCTTAAATGACTTGCCCCAATGTCTTGAACTTTGAGCTGGTCTCCCCCTGATTACCCAATTCTTGGGATGGTAGACTTATGATTGACCGCTCTTTGCAGGGTTGGACTCGATCTGCCCCAGTCTGAGTCTTGAATCAATTCCTCTCAATTACTTGGATTTTGAGGATATTGGCCTCTGTGCACTCTTAAGGTAGCTTGCCCCAAAATGAGCATCAAAGCGACTTAACTTATGTTGATTGAGTACTAAAGGGATTTTCTCTTAACCAAAAGAGCCTCTTGTTGCACCAAAAAATTTGGCAAACCTTTTTTCTAACTTGGTTTATGATTTATTGCATTTTCATAGCATTAGGATTTGCATACCATTGTTCATTTACAGGGGATTGAGAGAGGTATGCCTAGCAAGAGAAGATTACCAAATTTTCCAAGCCTAATCAAGAGGTCTTATTCAAGCTATCAAGTGCTTATCATCATCAGAAGAAAGCCAAAGTTCTTTGAAGAGAGCAGATGAATGAATATGGTTCACCTCCTATCTTGGGGGGCCATGTGAAGATCATCAGATGATATTGAGTCCATGGTTATAGATAGAGAACATTATAGAATCCCATTGAATATCTTGAGGGTCATTGAGGTGTTGGTTCAACTCATTATACCAAGTGCAAGAGACCACAATCAAAAGTAGTGCAACTAGGGTTTTCATCTGGTCAACCCTAAGTCAACTGGTGAAATTGAAGGAGATTAAGACTCAATTCCAAGTCTTTGTGATCATGGAATGTTGTGTTGAGATATCTAAGATGTTATTCCAAGATCAAATCAAGAAGAATTAAGAGTGTGAGAAGTTGCTAAGCTAGGGTTTCTAAGTTTGTCAGTGTAAAATCGCCTGTTTAGTGCCTAACTTCAAGATCACATATCTCAAGATACAAGTTTAATCTCATCTTGAATCCAACATAAAAATGGTAGATCATGTTTCTAGCTTTATTTTGAGTACTAGAACTCATCAATTAGGTTTCTAGAACTCAAGTTATGATGCTGACAAGTTATAGGTCCTCAGATGAATGTAATTTTGGTCAACAAAAGTCAACAAACTTCCAAGACATTTTTGACCTAGAAGGATGTTTCTCCTCACTTTAACCCAAATATGAAAGTTCTTCCTTATGATATTAGCTTTCCAAAAAGTGCTATAAGTCCTTCATCTGATTTGTATAGCTCAAGATATGAAGCTTGCAAGGCAGGGGCATTTTGGGAAACTTTGATTATAAGTCATTTTGGTTATAGGTCAATTTCACAACTTTGCACGCTTCAAACGGAACTTTCTCCAACTGCAAACTTGCTCCAAATGAGCTCATTTTTATCACTAAACCATCACTTGTCATGGGTTTGGCTTGAATTAGAAGAATGGTGAAGGAATTTCATGGAAAAAGCCTTAAAATCCATAAATTCAATTAAATTCATTTTGGACCATTTCATAACATGTTTATGCCTTTTTTGAGTCACCAAAACCTACCAAATGAGATGCAGAAATCGGAAATAAAGTTTGAGGTCATTTTCACATAGAAATTCAAAGTTGCTTCAAGCTTAAGGTACACTTCCAAAATCAACCAATGGATTATAACAAGGAGCTAATCTTGTCCCTTGGATTTCCTTACATCACAAGCAATGAGTTTGAATCAAGTTTGGAGCTGTTTGAGCCAAAAATAGTCATGAATTGCAAGCTTGAGGTTCAAAATTTTGGATTTCTCAATTGCCACAAACAGGCCTTAATTGGACCTCCATTCAATCTAGATCCATTATATATAATTCTCAGATGCTTCACAAGTGTTGAGAGGTGATTTTAGAGCAAAATTGGAGGTGAAATTCAGTTACACGAGTTAAGAGAAAAATGAGGAAGTAAAATCCAAATCCAAGCCAATTCAAGCCAATTGAAGGATTCCTTTAGCTCCATTGAAGATCATAGAACGATTATGGGTGGTTTTGCAAGAGTTTCAACACAAAATCAAGACCCAACGGAGGTGTTCCGTTAGGTAACTTATCTTTCCAAAATTCTCTCTGTTTAAGCCATAATCACGTGCCATTTTCATAGATTCATGATCCCCTAGCACCATAGATCACTTCTAGATAGGTTTGATTGTTGTTCTTGACAATTCTTGGTTGTTGCTCAAATCTTGTCCAATTTGTATCTCATGATTTAGGGATGATAAATTAGTTTGAACCTTAGATTCGTGATCTAGGAAGCGAGAGGATTAGTTTAGGCTAAGAAATTATGAGTTTTGGTGCATTCTTGATCTTCTTCTCCGACAAGCCCACCGGAGAAGACGATCGGCGTCGTCGTCTGGTTTTGATTCAGGCATGCTTGCGTGGAATGCCATCTCACCATTTGAAATGTTGGCCTATCCCAAATCAACGACCATGATTTGATATGAACCTTGTGTTGACATTTTGACTGCCACGAATGATTAACAAAATGAACCGTTTCATTAAAGTTTCTGAGTTGTTTGGACCTTGTGCTTTTCCTTCTATTCACACCTCCCTCGATTTAGGGCCCAGTGTTATAACTGCGTTTCATTGCTATTTGCCATAGCTCTTTTCCATTTTCTCTTCTTTTTCTTCTTTTTCCATTTATTACTTCTGTTTGGTTTTTAATTCATAAAAAATACCTCAAATATGTTTAAAAATCATGAAAAAATATTTTCATAAATTTCATCATATTATTTGATTTGACAAATTTTTTGATTAATTTTCTAAGCCATTTCCCAATTAAAATTGATTTTTTTATTTTGAGGTATTTTATGTGAATTGAAATGCATACCTCTTATTCTTGATTTTTTTTGATGGATTTTTCATATAATTGGCTGATTTATTTTTGTGCATACTCTTGACATGTTGATTGATTTTTCTGACATTTTTACCCCTGGTTGTATTACCATTTGGTTAGATTTTAGTTGGACTTTTAGGACCCTCGATTTACAATTGCTTTTAGGGTATCCCTTAGAACTTGCCCTCTGTTTGCCTAGCCTTGTTTAGGATTTTTTTCCCATAGCTTTGGTTCCTGGTTCCTAACACCCTAAGGGCCATCTAGGATTTTATTTGGCAATATTTGAGTTTGTTTGCTATTTTTAATGTAATTTCCATTTTGGGCTATCTTTGTGTGATGTTTACCCCAATACATGAACTAGTATGCCTTGTAAATGACCTTTGTGCATTCTTTGAACTGCTAATGCTTGTGGATTCATGTTGTAGACATATTGAAGTATTGGTATGTTGAATTATAGGTCCTTATTTGGTTTGCAAGTTGTTTAAGTTTGTACGTCTTTTGACCTATCTTTTAGGGTTCCATATGTGCATGTATGTGAATGTCCCCCATCTTTTGACATGATTTGCTTGTATTCGTTTGTGCATTTCTCTTCATTTACTTTGGTTATATTCTATCCTCATCTATGCTTCTGTCCTAGGACTTTAGGATCATATTTATGGAAGCTTAGTCCCTCCTTTGGAGGAATTTGAAGCATGTCATAAATAGTGAGCCTTTGAGGACACTTTGCTTGATTTGCTTGCATATTGAATGTGGTATGTTTGGTTGAGTGCCCATTTGGGTTCCTTGGGTTCACACATTGCCTCCCATATTTTCATTCAATTATGTCCTCTTTCCTTTTCATTTGTGTGATTTCTTCCTCTTTCATTTTATGCATTAATAAAGGTTGAGATGTGCTTGTGGAGGTGTTTACCCCACACTTTTTCCTCCCTTTGCTTGTGTTTTATTTTCCCTTTGTGCATTTCTTACTTGCATTATTAAAGGTTGAGATTTGCTTGTGAAGTTTTTCACCCCACACTTTTTCCTCCCTTTGCTTGTGTGTTGCATAGCGTATGCATTCATTCTTATCTCATGTTTTTTATCATGTTCTCTTCTTCTTTTTTCTTACCATGCTCCCTTAGGACTTCCAATCTCCTTGTGTAAGGATGATTGTGATAGACACTAGGTTCCAAACCATGTATAAGAACATTAAGAAGAATTCCCTTTAACCTCAACTATAGGTTCATCTTGCATGATAACTACTAGGTTTTGAACTAGTTTCCCTTTAGTTTGTCCTTTCTCTTTCTCATCTCAAATCATTTCTAAAACACTTAATAAAGGCTAATAAATGTTGTACTCTACGAGCCTTAAGTACTTGGGAAATGGTGATTGGGGGGCTACCTCTCAATTGCTTAGAGTGTTTAGTATACGTCCTTAGGACGATATGCAACGCTTTCGCTCCTAAGTCATAGTCTTTAGTGCAACTTGAATTACAAACAATTCAAAAACACTTCTTCTTAAAAGACTTCAAAAAAAATGATTAAACTTCATTTTTGTCCTATGGTACCCCTTAATAATGGAAAACCTTTTCCTAAAAAAGAGTTTTGTTAACTCTTAGTTCTACCGCAAACAGGTAACACCTAAGTCTCCAATGGTCGAGTTGCATACACCTAACTACTAGAACTATTTGTTAACCCTACTCGGGTAAAACATTTTGAACAAACCGGTGTTTTTATTTTCCCGAACTATGTTTGCTATGATTTCTCATACCAGACGAGAATACGTAGGCACAAGACGGCAATGTCTTGGCGAGCAACCTTCCCCACCTTCTCTCGTAGTTTTTTGAACTACGTTGACTCTGACTTTCCCATTGCACGAGGGAATACGTAGGCACGGAGCGGCGATGTTCTACTGAGTCTCTTTTCTTTTATTTTGTCCCTGAGACCTTTAGTTAGATAGTAAACACCTTTTTAGATAGACAACAAGCGTGGATCTCGTCGAGTACAACGGATGTGAGGGGTTCTAACACCTTCCCCTTGCGTAACCGACTCCTGAACCCGAGACACGCTTGCAATGACCTGTCTTCTCCCATTTTCGTCAGGTTTTCTCTGATTGTTTCCTTTCCCTATTTTGGGATAAATAACGAATGGTGGAGACTCTTCTGTTTTCCGCCGGGTGTTTTTCGCAGTAGCGACATCTCTGGGTGGCTTGCCCTTAGTTGGTAGAGTCTTGAGATGATTTTCTCTGATCCACCAATTCTTGAATGATTTTACCCCTTAATCAACTGTTGTTTGAGGGCTTACTCTAGATTGTATGATTCCATAGCCACTAGATGCCAATGTCTCTGCCCCATAAGGTAAAGATGTGATCTTGATTCTGGTCAACTTTGCTGGAAGACCAAGTCCTCTTAGATTTCATTTTGATAGAATTTTCCCTGATGTCAAGTACTGACTTGCAATCAAAACTTATCATTCACAAATGGTAATTTTAATGCGATAATCATGCAAGTTTTGAAAAATCAATCATTATTGGAATGATGTGATAGTGTGTGACGAATGGACCATTAGTCCAAACGTAGTGCTGATTTAGCTGATGTAAAAGATACAGTAAGAAAAAGGATTAGCAAATCTTGTAGGAGTCAATTTACGCAACCTTGCTGTAGTATGCTTTCAGAATAAACCCTGCCTCAATTAGGTCTTTTAAGGGTTGTAACATGGTCTGGTTCACGGTTATAGAAACAAAAGATGTAAGGCTCAAAGCTTGTTTTAACCCACCCCATCTTCGTGATAATCTTCAGTCCTACGTTTAGTTAAATCTGCACGCGTTTATCTTCCAAAAGAGTTGACGGTGTAAAGTGATGTTTCAAGGTATGCTTGACATGGCAGTCACCTTATTTTTTTTTGATGGATGTCAGTGACCTTTTGACTTCGATATGGTGGTCACTGAATATTATTTTGTTTTTGTTGAGGGTTTGAATACCTCTTTTGGTTTTATTTTTGATCCCTAACTTTTGCATGGACTGATTTTGCTTTTCAAGTCCATCGGGATAGCCTTGATTTTTGCCTAAGTCTCCTCTTGAGGTTTTTGACTTAGCAGACTTTTATTTTTTTTTCATATTATTGGAGGGTCGTGACCGCCAAGTTAATGGTCATTGAAGAACAACCGTCATAACTTTTGGATTTTGCATGATTCTTTCGACACTTAAGGATGTGTGTGAAGAATATCTTGTGGTTGATCCTCAGACAGGATGTTTCATCTTGATAATTCAAATTAACTGAACACTACCCATGCCCCAGGTTAAGTATAAGGGTTTAGAAATCCAAAAGAAACTCCTACTTCTAGGCTCGAAGTGGTTAACTAGGGACTAACTCCTTATTCCTCCAGTGTTTAGGGATTCAAAACAATGCATGTACATCATTAGCAAGATCTTATCTGAAAGCACACCAACAACAATTATGGGTATTCAGTTTTGATCATCCTCCCTCCAAGCCTTTGCTAAAACAAAAGTTTGATAAAGAAAGTGGATGAGAGGTAAGTGGATTCATATTATATATATATATATATATATATAAGTAAATAAAAATGAGCGAATGTGACGTGATTAATTCAGAAAAAGCATGATCACTTCATTAAAATTACCATTCAAAACAACAATGTTTAAAGCAAGTAGCATTAATCAGGAAATAAACTACAAATGCAAAGATAAAATATGATCCACTGATCACCAATGCTTAAGGATGTCTTCCTTTCTGATCCACTAGCTTGAGGAGACGCCTCTTGAAGTCTTCAGACTCATTTGGTGGGAAATTGACGTGCACAACCAATCTACCTTCTGGAAAGGATAGGTACCCTCTATCGATCAACTGCTGCACTTTGGCTTGGAAGGCTTTGCAATCTTCTGTTGAATGCCCTATTGATCCAGCATGATATCCACATTGCGTATAGGGATCATACCCAGGCGGGTTTGGCCTTGGAGCAAATTTCAGAGGCTTGGGGACCACCAACGAGCTTTGAATCAGAGGCTGTAAAAGTTGATTGTAGGATATGGGAATTGGATTGTGACAATCATTCCTCCTTACAGATTGTTACGAGACCTATGTTGGCTCTGTTGCTGATGTTGATATCCTTTACCATAGGCTTGATGATTTGCATGAGGAGCTATCCAAGGCTTCTGGTACGGTGCTTTAGGCATTGTTGGCTGCCTGTAAGGATAGTGTGGCACTGAAAATGGTGAGTGTTGAAGAAATGAGGGACCTAAAGACCTTGCTGGTGCACCATGAGAATACTTGACATAAGCCATGACTGTATTAGTTTCATCCTCTTCATCTTTGCTTGCACTTGCATGGGCTTTAGTATCACAACTTTGTGGCACTATTTTAGTGCTCTTACATGGAAATCGCGACATTTCACTAGCCACATCTTTAATCTCTTTATTGTGGTACAAGATCTTGAGAGGTTTCAGAGGTCTCTTTCCTCACCACATGGCTTAGGAATCATGACACTTGTATCAATGCCTTCTTCCTCGAGGGTAGGTGATCCTACATGGATCAAGTTTTGCACCTTGAGCCTAAAACTCTTGCATTCCTCGACAAAGTGTCCTTCTGCTCCAATATAGTACTCACACTTTACCTCTAGATGGTCTTCTTCAAAGATTAATTTCCTGTTGTTGACCAACCTCCTGACTCTAGATTGCAGCGCAGGACAAGTATCTTAGCCATGTCCTATAGCCCCTTCATGATATTCGCATGTCAAATTTGGATCGTACTCTACAAGATAGGGGGTTGGCATAGGCTCAATGGGCCGAGGAGTTACCAACAAATTCTGAACCAACAGTGGGTAGATTTTACTGTATGGTATAGGAATCGAGTCGAAGTGATTTTTGTTCCTTCATATTCAATCCTGATCCTGCCCTTGATCTTGACTTTGACGCCTTTGAGGGAAGATAACCACTAGAGGTCGGTCCACTGATCTGGCAGTCAAAGGATGAAGATGACATCTTGAAGGAGAGCCATGGGTTGGAAAATGAAGAGATTCCATATGGAATGGCTCTTGACTCAGTGTAACACCAGATGAATGTAGAGAGTTATCTCCCTTTACTGCAGCAATGGGCATGGAATGACCCTCTTTTCCCAACAAATCCTACAAAGTTTCCAGGACCCAATTCATTTGGCTCTTCAAAAAAATGATCTCCCCCTTCAAAGCTTCTTATCCTCTTACTAGCTCATCCATCATTTCTTGAGACACAGTTCTTCGTTCTAAACGAGTATCAGGAATCACCCTGCTGGTCATGGACAAAGAACAGAAAGAGTTTCTGGTTTGGGAGAAGGATATGCAATGCAGATGAGATGCAGATGCAACGCAATGATATGCCAATGCAAATGAAGCAAAGCTCAGGGTCATAAGTATCACGTTCTCAGGTCAGGCAATGACAGTGGATAAGTAGCTGATTTCTCTGATCAAAGGAATCTCAAGGGTAGGCTCTACATGGGTAGGTGCCTAGAGTCATGGATCTTTTCAAAGATATTATTGCCATGAAAAAGGCTCATCTGATAATAATACCCTCGAAGGATCTCCTCTAGGTGAGGTTCTCGCGTCGTCCCACGAGAAAGGCTCCTCGTGAGTCTTCACTACACAGCCATCGAGTCCAAGGTTTCTAAAGGGACCTCAGAGTCATAGATCGAGGTTGAAAATATCATTGTCAAAATAACGATACGTTCAAGGGATCTCGTCTGATTGGGGCGGTCATAATCAACCCAACAAGGAGTGACCCTCATGAGTTAACACTACCAACCACCATGGGAAAACGGTAAAAGGTCCTTAGAGTTACAGATTCCAACTCAAAAACATTACTGCCATGGCAAAGGCACACCACGACAATAACATTCCCAAGGGAATCAACTCTAAGTAGGGTCCTCGTATCCACCCAACGAGAAAGGCTTCTCGAGGGATTCCACTATACGACCACCATTCTAATCCTAACTTTTTCTTAGACTCGAGTGTAGAGCCATCTCACAGAATGCCCATAATCAGAGAAACCCAATAATCACAAGAAATACATATACGATACATAAAAATAAATAAGTAAATAAATAAACAAGAAAGCAATAAACAACATAGGAAGAACACAAACGAGTGAAACTAATGCTTACGAATCAAGTCAAGTTAGGTTTGACTCTCTCTTGGATAGGGTATGCATAGTCCCCAGCAGATTTGCTAGCTGTCGTACCAAAAAAAACACGATCCTTCGCGAATGGTCGTAGAAAACACAGAGTCGCCACTGAACTTTATTTATCCCAAGAAGGGAAATGAAAATATCGATAAAACCTTTAGGGAAAGAACATGGTCATTGCAACCAAGTTCTAGGTTCGGGAGTCAGTTACATGAGGGGAAGGTATTAGCACCCCTCACGTCCGTTGTACTCAACGGGAACCTCTTGATTCGATTCGTAAGAAAAATTAGTCTAGTTTTTTGTGTTCCTTCAAGATAAAAGGTGCAAAGGTAATGTAAAAGGGTTTAGATCGCTAAGGAGGAAAGGGGTGGTTTTAAAGAAGAGTGCTTGCCAAGGATTGAGGCCCTTGTGCCTATGTATTTTCACTTGAAAAGAAGTGAAGAATCAGAGCACCCGTAGTTCATGGGACTACGGGAAAAGGAGGGAAATGGAATTTTGGGGAAATGTGGAAATGTGCTCGCCAAGATCATCGCAATCTTGTGCCTACGTATTCTCATTGACAGACGAGAAATCATAGCGTCTGTAGTTCGGACTACGAAATGAAAAGGTTTCGATCGCACTAGAGCGAGAGGAAAGGTTTTGAATAACACGTTAGTCTTGATTGCACTGGGGCAAGAGAAAGGGGGAGTTAGTTGTTAGTGTGCTCGTCAAGGATAGAGATCCTCGTGCCTACGTATCTTACATTCAGAAGAGAATGAAGAATCAGAGCAGCCGTAGTTCGGCCTACGGTTGCCGGTTTGACTTTAACGAAAGATACTTAGTCATATACGAAAGAAAATATTGCTTTATCTAAACTAGTGAGGAGAGGATGCTTGCACCACTTTGAATGGATTTCTATATATCAATATTCATGGGGAACACGCCACTTTTATCGACTCAAGTAGGTTACTGACGAAGCAATATTTTGCATCGTTTTCAAGACACCGTATCTTACGTTTATGAAAAGGTTTGACGGTTCGCACAGTGTCGAGACATTGGATTAATGTGTTGATGTTTTTATTTGGAGAAGGGAATAAATTTAAATAAATTTGAATATGTTTTAGGGTTTTGATCGCAAGAGGGCGAGGAAACGCAATTTAAATGTATCAAATGTTTAGCTAGAGGTGACGATTATCTGAAGCTTAAGAAAGGCTCCTCGGGCCCAAGTAATCGAGAAAGCGAGTCAAAGGCTTGACTCCCTCTCTTTTTCAACCTCAATTGCGAAAGGATATGATGCGGTTCGAGTAGATGGATCGGATGATGATTACTCGAAGCTTAAGAAAGGCTTCTCGGGCCCAAGTAATCGGGAAAGCGAGTCAAAGGCTTGACTCTCTCTCTTTTTCACTCTTAACGGTGAAGGAATGGATATGGTTCGAGGAAGTTAATCGAATGACGATTACTCGAAGCTTAAGAAAGGCTTCTCGGGCCCAAGTAATCGGGAAAGCGAGTCAAATACTTGACTCTCTCTCTTTTTCATCCTTAACGGTGAAGGAATGGATATGGTTCGAGGAAGTTAATCAGATGATGATTACTCAAAGCTTAAGAAAGGCTTCTCGGACCCAAGTAATCCGAAAAGCGAGTCAAGGACTTGACTCTCTCTCTCTTTTTCATCCTTAACGGTGAAGGAATGGATATGGTTCGAGTAAGTTGATCGGATGACGATTACTCGACACCTAAGAAAGGCTTCTCGGGCCCAAGTAATCGGGAAAGCGAGTCAAAGGCTTGACTCTCTCTCTTTTTCATCCTTAAAGAGATTGCGAAAGAGCATTGAATGATGAAAGATGGTTTGAAGTATTTTAAACGGATGATGATTACTTGAAGCTTAAGAAAGGCTCTTCGGGCCCAAGTAATCCAGAAAGCGAGTCAAAGGCTTGAGTCTCTCTCCTTTTCATCTTATTTTAAGAAATAGTTTTGATATAATTAACGTGAATTAGTTCGGATGACGATTACTCGAAGCTTAAGAAAGGCTTCCCGAGCCCAAGTAATCAGGAAAGTGAGTCAAAGGCTTGACTCTCTCTCTTTTTCATCTAAGTGTTGAGAAAATAGATTTTGAGTTTGTCGTATTGTACGTCTTTTTAAAAGAAGACAATTGTTTGTACTTAAGAAAGGCTCCTCGGGCCCAAACAATCGAGAAGAGAAATCAAAGGCTCGATTCCAACTCCCGTTTCATCTTTTATTGACAATGGGTTTTAAATATGATTAAGTACATTAAGTTAACTTGGAGAAAATTCTTGATGCGAATCGAGGTTTGAAATTGAGTTTTAAACGTGTACATTAGCAAAGTGGGCTAGTCTTCTATGTGACCAACTAGAAATAATTGATCAAATAGGTCTCACTGTAAGGAAGCCCAGGAGTAAGCTTTAAATGTTGTGTATTGTGACCAAAAGGTTGATGGCGAGGCTTTGAAAGCACTCGACTTACAAGGGTAGAAAATGGCTCGACAAATCGAGAAATAATTTTTAAAAATGGTTTTATACAAGAATTTGAAGTGACTAATCAATTAAAGGTGAATATATAAATTTTGTAGAGATACTAACCATAACAAAATAGTTAATCAATTACATCATTTTAAACAATTAATCAAATTTATTAACTTTTTATTATTTTTATTAGTTAGTGAAAAGAAATACATAGATAAACAAGTAAATCACTTAACCAAACTATCTAAATATCAACATTATTTAAACAATATTTAATTAAGTAATAATAATTCATGAAAAAGAAAAGAAAAGAGGGCCTCAAGAGAGAGGAGGGTATGCATATGGAGATTCAAGTCATACTAGGCCCAAATTGAACCCAACAACTATATTCAAATTTTATAAAAAAAAGAAAGTAAATAATTAGTTAAGAGGAAAAAACGTGATCCGGTTATCTTCAACAAAATGCAGGGAATATGAAAAAGGGAAAGTTGACGAACTCACCTTGTCGTCGACAGAAGCGCTTCTCCGGCGGAATCATCGGTATGTACACCCATTCCTCATCCCTCTTGTTTGTTCTCACCTCCAAATCACGAATCACTCACTTCGAATCTGCAATTTTTTCTCTGTCATTGTAGTTTTGATGACGGTGTGTGGGAGAACCACGGACGAATGGTGAAAAATTTGAGGGTGTGTGCGTTCTGCTTGGGTTTTTCGATTCGACCTCCCTCGTGCAGGTCAGATTCTCTTTCAATTTGTGTTGGCTCATTTTCATGGATCTACTTCACTCTTTAATTTTCTAGTTCAAAACCAAGACTTGGTTGAGGCGAGTTTGTGAAAAGGATTGAAATGTGAAGTTATAAGGTTTATTGCGATTGTGGAAGAGTTTTGCGGATCATTTTCACGGCGAGAACACCGGCATGAGCAGTGTTTTTGCTGCTTTGAGAGTTGAAATGTGCACACCAACCATTTGTGAAACTGCTTTGGGTATGGTTTACGATGTCGGTGTCGAATCTCTGCTGTTGGAATCATTATGGAAAGCTCTGCTATTGCAAAGCTCACGAGACAACTTGACATGTGAGACTCCATTCTAACCAACATTCTCACGCATAGCCATACAACAACTTGGTTTATAGACACGCTTGAATTTCCTTTGTTTCGTACCTTCAATACGGACCATGCAACCACACAGCGCAACACCACAACATTCAGAAAAACCCAACAAACTACCAAGCCATCACTCAGCCAAGGAACCTACCATAAACCAAGTTGTTGTGTCGGAAAGTGTTTGTGTCGGAAACAACAAGGAAGTGTTTATGTGGTGATTTAATAGGAGAAGGTTGTAGGATCAATCATGGTTTGTCCTCTATTTTTAACATGAAGAAGCAGAGGTTTGTAAAGGTGATTCAAGGTTATAAAATCCTGATATTGTTAATATCAATCAACTAAAAATTCAGTGTCTCAAGAAATGTATTACTCAAAACAAACTCATGTGGTTGTTCCTCATCTTTCTCATCAACTGAATTCTCCTCCATGAAGAAGACTCTTGAATTTTTGAAAGAGTGATAAATATAGTAAATTCCCTCGGTTGTTGAAAATCTAGAACACTCTTCTAGATTAAGAGCAAGAAGACTTTGAGTTTCAGAGATATTAGCTGAGAAAAAACGTCACCGGAGCTAGTTCAGCATAATGGTATATCATAAAGCTAAGCAGCCATGATTTACTTCCTCGTTAACAACTTTAGTTCACACCGTCGCTCACACACCCGAGAAACCATATCTCTCTCTGTAGAATCATGATAGTGTACTTTCAAAATGGAAATGAGTTTACAATAGGTTGTTTATGAATCTCATGGGGAATGAAGGAAGAAGAGCTTGTGAGCTTTAATGTTATGGAGGTTCTTTGATGGAAAAGGAAATAGCTGGTCCAACCTAAGGATCCTCACTGCCCATGTTTCTGTAGAAGGTCCTTGCAAACTTTCCAAGGTCACTATCACAGTTTTTCAAGTCTCATACAACGTACTACTTATAAGAAGATTAAGCTTGATCAAGAACAAAGATTTGTGACCGTTGTTTTATTGTAAAGAGAAGAGCTCGTTGGAAGGAGTCGTCGAGCTTGTGAAGTGAATCGTGTAAGCAAGGGGTGTTGCGAAACCGAAGTTATTGATGATGAAGCTTGAGCTACTACTATTAGAAGGTAGTGTAGTGGTTGTTGCAAAGTTTGGGAGAAATTCGATATTGGCGAGGGAGGGTTTATGTTGATGGTGATGTTGCGGTTATCGCCCGCGAGTGAGGTGTTTTATCTTTGATCTTATGAGTAGAGAAGAGGTTTTCAAAGTGGAATAAGAGTAAGGAATTCGTTTTCTTTTTTGGAGCAGGTTTTGTCTGCTAGAGTTTATGCGTATGGAAATGGTTTTGCGGAATAAAACTTGTAGGTTGATGAATGAGTTCGGCTAGGAAGAAGAAGATTTGTGGTTTGAATGTTTGAAAGAGGTGTGAGGGTGAGTGATTGGGATTGTAGAGAGTCTCAGAAAAATATTGAAGGAAGAAGGAAATTCATTTTTGGTTGGGGTGAGGTCGAAAAAATTCCAGGCTCTTTTTTGTTCTGTTTTCTTTTTAAAGATACCACCAAGAAAATGTTGTTGTCATGATTTTGCACTATCGTGCTTTTTTTTGTCGGGTATTTTTTGGCCAGATATGTGTGGCTTATCTAGTGGTATTTGTTGTAGGTTTCGCAGCAGGTTTTATCAGGTGTAACAGCTGTATATGGTGTGAATCCTTGTAGTGAAAGAGAAAACCTGAGGTTGGATGGTTAAACCAGGTTGAAGATTCAGGGTTGAAGGACGATTTACGACGGTGGAGTTGGGGATGGACGTACAGAAGTAAAAACAATTTGGTTGTTGTCATGAAAATGGAGACATGAAGCTGTTTTTGTGTTTGAAAACATGTTATTTTGTTATGTTACAAAAGTGAAAATGAAAGGAGTTTTAAAAGGTGATTGGAGGCTATGAATGTGAGCTATAATGAAGGTTTTTCAAAGAGGATTTGGAGGAATCTCCATTTGTGAAGAAGGGCCTCCTCTATCTTTCTCGTAGAGAGATTTCTTAAAAAATAAATAGAAAATAATCACCCCCCAGAATCTCTCGTTTTCGTCAAGTCTTCTTCCCCCTTTTTTAATTGTGGTGGCCTTGTTATTTTTTGATGTAGCCTCACTCTCAATGTTGCAGAATGTTGGATTTTTTTGTTTTTTTTGTACAGGTCTGATGATAGCAGGTTTTTGGTATAGGAACAAAACAGGCTGGAGATGCAGAACTGTGTGGTTTGTACAACCTGGTGTAGCAGGTTTATGGCTATTGGGTTGTGTGGGGCCGTACGGCTGGGTATAGCCTTGTTTTATTGTATTGTTTTTTTTTTTATGTTAGCTTGCTGTAATTATGGTAGGTCTTGTCTGGTATAGCAGGCGGTACAATTTGTGGGAGCACGCGCATGACCTGTTGGAGGGTTTTTGGCTGGTTGTGTTTACAGGTAGTGGCATTGGGGAAATTGGAATAACATGTGACTGCATACGATTTTGGTGTGTTGCGTTGTGGATTGCTTGTGACAGACAAAGGGGCATCTCGTTTCCATGGTGGTGGCTTAAAGTTTTGTGCAGCTGGGGTTTTTGAGTATGTGGTATAGGCTGAGGTTTGCAGGTTTTTGGAGCAGGGAAGCAGGGTAAAGTGTTGTAGCTGTGTACGACTTGTAGTGGTGTGATAATGGGAAGGGTATATGTACCATGTTGCTGTATTTTTTTTGAATTTTTTTTTGTTAAATTAATTAAAAGCTGATAAAAAGCTGAGCCATTAACTCCTAATTAGACTCCTACACTAATTAATTAACAAAGACTAATAATGTTGTAACTAACTAATATCCTAATTTTTATTCTAATATAATTAAATCTATTAACAACCTAATCTAATAATAATATAATCCTAATTAAACTAATACTATTAATAATATCCGAAACTAAACTTAATTAATTTTAAATAATTAAAATTAAACAAATAAAAACTTAATTCTATTTAACTTTTAATAAAAACAAATTAAAACTATAAAATGCCTTATAAAATTCTATTTTCTAAATAAATAAAAAATAATTTCTAAAACTATTCAAAAATGAAAAATAATTCTAAAAACAACTAAATTAAATCTAAACAACTTCTATTTCTAAACTAATTAAAAAAACTATTTTTTATGAAAACTAATAAAGTTCTAGCTAAAACTATATTGTAATATAAAAGTTATTCTATTCTAACTGATCTATAAATTAATAATAATAAAACTATTTAATTCTAAACGTTAAATTTAAAATAAAAATAAAATCTAAAATCTAATTAACAAGCAAAATATATGCACAAAAAAATAAACATTTTGAAAAGAAAAATGAGAAAATAAACATGGAATTAAAATTTACAAAAATACCCTTTGGCCACGTGATTTCGAAAACGCCCAATCGGGGGTGGACACGTGTCTAAACACCATGAAATTAACTGAAAATTGCAAAATAAAAAATGCGAAAATATTTACAAAAGGAAAGGACAAAATTAGGGTGTAACAATTGGATAAGGGACTGCTTCGACCACCCGAAGAATCTCATGTGTTTAGAGATACTGCTTTGGTATCGCAAAGAACCTTATTGGATAAAGGACTACTTCGACCACCCAAAGAGACTCGTTTGTACTGCCTTGGTATCACGAAGAACCTTATTTAATAAGGGACTGCTTCGACCACCCGAAGAATCTCATATGTTTAGAGATACTGATTTGGTATCGCGAAGAACCTTATTGGATAAGGGACTACTTCGACCACCCAAAGAGACTCATTTGTACTGCTTTGGTATCGCGAAGAACCTTATTTGATAAGGGACTCCTTCGACAACCCAAAGAATCTCATATGTTTAGATATACTGCTTTGGTATCACGAAGAACCTTAATGAATAAGGGACTACTTTGACCATCCGAAGAATCTCATGTGTTTAGAGATACTGCTTTGGTATCATGAAAACCTTATTGGATAAGGAACTGCTTCGATCACCCAAAGAATCTATTGTGTTTAGAGATACTACTTTGGTATCGCGAAGAACCTTATTAGATAAGGGAGTGCTTTGACCACCCGAAGAATCTCATGTGTTTAAAGATACAACTTGGTATCGCAAAGAACCTTATTGGATAAGGGACTGCTTCGACCACTCGAAGAATCTCATGTGCTTTGAGATACTGCTTTGGTATCGCGAAGAACCTTATTGGATAAGGGACTGCTTCGACCACCCGAAGAATGTCATGTGTTTAGGGATACTGCTTTGGTATCTCAAAGAACCTTATTAGATAAGGGACTGCTTTGACCACCTGAAGAATCTCATTTGTTTAGAGATACGGCTTTGGTATCACGAAGAACCTTGTTGGATAAGAGACTACTTCGACCACCCGAAGAATCTCATGTGTTTAGAGATATTAATTTGGTATCGCAAAGAAACTTACTGGATAAGGGACTCCTTCGACCACCCGAAGAATCTCATGTGTTTAGAGATACTACTTTGGTATCGCGAAGAACCATATTGGATAAGGGACTGCTTCGACAATCTGAAGAATCTCATAAGTTTAGAGATACTGCTTTGGTATCGCGAATAACCTTATTGGATAAGGGACTACTTCGACCACCCGAAGAATATCATGTGTTTAGATATACTGCTTTGGTATCGCGAACACCCGTATTGGATGAGGTACTGCTTCGACCATCCGAAAAATCTTGTGTTTAGAGAAACTGCTTTGGTATCGCGATGAACCTTATTGGATAAGAGTCAGCTTCGACGACCCGAAAAATCTCATCTGTTTAGAGATACTGCTTTGGTATCACGAAGAACTTTATTAGCTAAGGGACTGCTTTGACCACCCGAAGAATCTCATATGTTTAGAGATACTGCTTTGGTATCATGAAGAAACTTATTGGATAATAGACTGCTTTGACCACCCGAAGAATGTCATGAGTTTAGAGATACTGCTTTGGTATCGCGAAGAACCTTACTCGATAAGGGAATTCTTTGACCACCCCAAGAATCTCATGTGTTTAGAGATACTGATTTGGTATCGCGAAGAACCTTATTGGATAAGGGACTGCTTCGACCATCTGAAGAATCTCATGTGTTTAGGGATACTTCTTTGGTATCGCGAATAACCTTATTGGATAAGGGACTTCTTTGACCACCCGAAGAATCTCATATGTTTAGAGATACTGCTTTGCTATCGCGAAGAACCTTGTTAGATAAGGGACTGCAATGACAACCTGAAGAATCTCATGTGTTTAGAGACACTGCTTTGATATCACGAAGAATCTTATTGGATAACGGACTGCTTTGACCACCCAAAGAATCTCATGTGTTTAGAGATACTGCTTTGGTATCGCAAAGAACCTTATTAGATAAGGGACTGCTTTGAGCACCCGAAGAATCTCATGTATTTAAAGATACTGCTTTGGTATCACGAAGAACCTTGTTGGATAAGAGACTGCTTCAACCACTTGAAAAATCTCATGTGCTTTGAGATACTGCTTTGGTATTGCCATGAACCTTATTGGATAAGGGATTGCTTTGACCACCCGAAGAATCTCATGTGTTTAGAGATACTGCTTTGGTATCGCGAAGAACCTTATTAGATAAGGGACTGCTTTGACCACTTGAAGAATATCATTTGTTTAGAGATACTGATTTGGTATCACGAAGAACCTTATTGGATAAGGGACTGCTTTGACCACCCGAAGAATCTCATGTGTTTAGAGATACTACTTTGGTATTTCAAAGAACCTTACTGGATAAGGGACTCCTTCGACCACTCGAAGAATCTCATGTGTTTAGATATACTGCTTTGGTATCGCGAAGAACCATATTGGATAAGGGACTGCTTTGACAATTTGAAGAATCTCATATGTTTAGGGATACTGCTTTGGTATCGCGAATAAAATTATTGGATAAGGGACTACATCGACCACCCGAACAATCTCTTGTGTTTAGATATAATGATTTGGTATCGCGAAGAACCTTATTGGATAAGGGACTACTTCGACCACCCAAAGAGACTCATTTGTACTGCTTTGGTATCGCGAAGAACCTTATTTGAGAAGGGACTCCTTCGACAGCCCAAAGAATCTCATATGTTTAGAGATACTGCTTTTGTATCGTGAAGAACCTTAATGAATAAGGGACTACTTTGACCATCCGAAGAATCTCATGTGTTTAGAGATACTGCTTTGGTATCATGAAGAACCTTATTGGATAAGGAACTGCTTCGATCACCCAAAGAATCTATTGTGTTTAGAGATACTTCTTTGGTATCGCGAAGAACCTTATTAGATAAGGGAGTGCTTTGACCACCCGAAGAATCTCTTGTGTTTAAAGGTACAACTTGGTATCGCAAAGAACCTTATTGGATAAGGGACTGCTTCGACCACTCGAAGAATCTCATGTGCTTTGAGATACTGCTTTGGTATCGCGAAGAACCTTATTGGATAAGGGACTGGTTCGACCACCCGAAGAATCTCATGTGTTTAGAGATACAGCTTTGGTATCTTAAAGAACCTTATTAGATAAGGGACTGCTTTGACCACGTGAAGAACTTCATGTGTTTAGAGATACTGCTTTTGTATCACGAAGAACCTTATTGGATAAGGGACTGCTTCGACCACCCGAAGAATCTCATGTGTTTAGAGATATTACTTTGGTATGGGAAAGAACCTTACTGGATAAGGGACTCCTTCGACCACCCGAAGAATCTCATGTGTTTAGAGATACTGCTTTGGTATCGCGAAGAACCATATTGGATAAGGGACTGCTTCGACAATCTGAAGAATCTCATAAGTTTTGAGATACTGCTTTGGTATCGCAAATAACCTTATTGGATAAGGGACTACTTCGACCACCTGAAGAATCTCATGTGTTTAGATATACTGCTTTGGTATCGCGAAGACCCTTATTGGATTAGGTACTGCTTCGACCATCCGAAAAATCTTGTGCTTAGAGAAATTGCTTTGGTATCGCGACGAACCTTATTGGATATAAGACAGCTTCGACCACCCGAAAAATCTCATCTGTTTAGAGATACTGCTTTGGTATCGCGAAGAACCTTATTAGATAAGGGACTGCTTTGACCACCCGAAGAATCTCATATGTTTAGAGATACTGCTTTGGTATCACGAAGAAACTTATTGGATAACAGACTGCTTTGACCACCCGAAGAATCTCATGTGTTTAGAGATACTGCTTTGGTATCGTAAAGAATCATACTAGATAAGGGACTGCTTCGACCACCCGAAGAATCTCATGTGTTTAGAGATACTGATTTGGTATCGCGAAGAACCTTATTGGATAAGGGACTGCTTCGACCATCTGAAGAATCTCATGTGTTTAGGGATACTTCTTTGGTTTCGCGAATAACCTTATTGGATAAGGGATTTCTTCGCCCACCCGAAGAATCTCATATGTTTAGATATACTGCTTTGGTATCGCGAAGAACCTTATTAGATAAGGGACTGCAATGACAACCTGAAGATTCTCATGTGTTTAGAGACACTGCTTTGATATCACGAAGAACCTTATTGGATAACGGACTGCTTTGTCCACCCAAAGAATCTCATGTGTTTAGAGATACTGCTTTGGTATCGCGAAGAACCTTATTAGATAAGGGACTGCTTTGAGCACCCGAAGAATCTCATGTATTTAAAGATACTGCTTTGGTATCGCGAAGAACCTTGTTGGATAAGAGACTGTTTTAACCACTCGAAGAATCTCATGTGCTTTGAGATACTGCTTTGGTATCGCGAAGAACCTTATTGGATAAGGGATTGCTTTGACCACCCGAAGAATCTCATGTGTTTAGAGATACTGCTTTGGTATCGCGAAGAACCTTATTAGATAAGGGACTGCTTTAACCACCTGAAGAATATCATTTGTTTAAAGATACTGCTTTGGTATCACGAAGAACCTTATTGGATAAGGGACTGCTTCGACCACCAGAAGAATCTCATGTGTTTAGAGATACTACTTTGGTATTGCAAAGAACCTTACTGCATAAAGGAATTCTTCGACAACCCGAAGAATCTCATGTGTTTAGAGATACTGCTTTGGTATCGCGAAGAACAATATTAGATAAGGGACTGCTTTGACAATTTGAAGAATCTCATATGTTTAGAGATACTGCTTTGGTATCGCGAATAACATTATTTGATATGGGACTACATCGACCACCCGAACAATCTCTTGTGTTTAGATATACTGCTTTGGTATCGCGAAGACCCTTATTGGATGAGGTACTGCTTCGACCATCCGAAAAATCTTGTGTTTAGAGAAACTGCTTTGGTATTGCGAAGAACCTTATTGGATAAGAGACTGCTTCGACCACCCGAAAAATCTCATGTGTTTAGAGATACTGCTTTGGTATCGTGAAGAACCTTATTAGATAAGAGACTGCTTTGACCACCCAAAGAATCTCATATGTTTAGAGATATTGCTTTGGTATCACGAAGAACATTATTGGATAATGGACTGCTTTGACCACCCGAAGAATCTCATGTATTTAGAGATACTGCTTTGGTATCGCGAAGAATCTGATTGGATAGGGAACTGCTTCGACCACCCGAAGAATCTCATGTGTTTAGAGATACTGCTTTGGTATCGGGAAGAAAGTTACCTGATAAGGGACTCCTTCGACCACCCGAAGAATCTCATGTGTTTAGAGATACTGCTTTGGTATCACGAAGAACCTTATTGGATAAGGGACTGCTTCGACCATCTGATGAATCTCATGTGTTTAGGGATACTGATTTGGTATCGCGAATAACCTTATTGGATAAGGGACTCCTTCAACCACCCGAAGAATCTCATGTGTTTAGAGATACTGCTTTGGTATCGCGAAGAACCTTGTTAGATAAGGAACTGCGTTGACCACCTGAAGAATCTCATGTATTTAGAGATAATGCTTTAGTATCACGAAGAACCTTATTTGATAACAGACTGCTTTGACCACCCGAAGAATCTCATGTGTTTAGATATACTGCTTTGGTATCGCGAAGAACCTTATTAGATAAGGGACTGCTTTGAACACCCAAAGAATCTCATGTGTTTAAAGATACTGCTTTGGTATCGCGAAGAACCTTATTGGATAAGGGACTGCTTCGACCACTCGAAGAATCTCATGTGCTTTGAGATACTGCTTTGGTATCACGAATAACCTTATTGGATAAGGGACTGCTTCGACCACCCGAAGAATATCATGTGTTTAGAGATACTGCTTTGGTATCAGGAAGAACCTTATTAGATAAGGGACTGCTTTGACCACCTAAAGAATATCATGTGTTTAGAGATATTGCTTTGGTATCATGAAGAACCTTATTAGTTAAGGGACTGCTTCGACCACCCGAAGAATCTCATGTGTTTAGATATACTGCTTTGGTATCGCGAAGAACCTTACTGGATAAGGGACTCCTTCGACCAACCGAAGAATCTCATGTGTTTAGAGATACTACTTTGGTATCGCGAAGAACCTTATTGGATAAGGGACTGCTTCGACCATCGGAAGAATCTCATGTGTTTAGGGATACTGCTTTGGTATTGCGAATAACCTTATTGGATAATGGAATGCTTCGACCACCCGAAGAGACTTGTTAGTACTACTTTGGTATCGCGAAGAGCCTTATTTGATAAAGGACTTCTTTGAAAACCCGAAGAATATCATATGTTTAGAGATATTGCTTTGGTATCGCGAAGAACATTATTGGATAAGGGACTGCTTCGACCATCTGAAGAATCTCTTATGTTTAGAGATACTGCTTTGGTATCGCGAATAACCTTATTGGATAAGGGACTACTTCGACCACCCGATGAATCTCATGTGCTTAGAGATACTGCTTTGGTATCACGAAGAACCTTATTGGATAACGAACTGCTTTAACCACCCGAAGAATCTCTCGTGTTTAGAGATATTGCTTTGGTATCGCGAAGAACCTTATTGGATAAGGGACTGCTTCGACCATCTAAAGAATCTCATGTGTTTAGAGATACTCCTTTGGTATCGCGAAGAACCTTATTGGATAAGGGACTGATTCGACCACCCGAAGAATCTCATGTGTTTAGAGATACTGCTTTGGTATCGCGAATAACCTTATTGAATAAGGGACTGCTTCGACCACCCGAAGAATCTCATGTGTTTAGAGATACTGCTTTGGTATCGCTAAGAACCTCATTGGATGAGGTACTGCTTTGACCACCCGAAAAATCTTATGTGTTTAGAGATACTGCTTTGGTATCGCGAAGAACCTTATTGGATGAGGGACTGTTTCGACCACCCGAAGAATCTCATGTGTTTAGTTATACTGCTTTGGTGTCGCGAAGAACCTTATTGGATGAGGGACTGCTTCGACCATCCGAAGAATCTCATGTGTTTCGAGATACAACTTTGGTATTGCGAAGAACCTTATTGGATAACGGACTACTTCGACCACCCAAAGAGACTCGTTTGTACTGCTTTGGTGTCATGAAGAACCTTATTTGATAAGAGACTGCTTCGACCACCCGAAGAATCTCACATGTTTAGAGATACTGCTTTGGTATCGCGAAGAACCTTATTGGATAATGGACTACTTCGACCACCCAAAGAGACTCGTTAGTACTACTTTGGTATCGCGAAGAGCCTTATTTGATAAAGGACTCCTTTGAAAACCCGAAGAATATCATATGTTTAGAGATATTGCTTTGGTATCGCGAAGAAAATTATTTGATAAGGGACTACTTCGACCATCTGAAGAATCTCTTATGTTTAGAGATACTGCTTTGGTATCGCGAATAACCTTATTGGATAAGGGACTACTTCGACCACCCGATGAATCTCATGTGCTTAGAGATACTGCTTTGGTATCACGAAGAACCTTATTGGATAACGAACTGCTTTGACCACCCGAAGAATCTCACGTGTTTAGAGATACTGCTTTGGTATCGCGAAGAATCTTATTGGATAAGGGACTGCTTTGACCACCCGAAGAACCTCATTAGTTTAGAGATACTGCTTTGGTATCACGAAGAACCTTATTGGATAAGGGACTGCTTCGACCATCTAAAGAATCTCATGTGTTTAGGGATACTGCTTTGGTATTGCGAATAACCTTATTGGATAAGGGACTGCTTCGACAACCCGAAGAATCTCATGTGTTTAGAGATACTTCTTTGGTATCGCGAAGAACCTTATTGGATAAGGGACTGATTCGACCACCCGAAGAATCTCATGTGTTTAGAGATACTACTTTGGTATCGCGAATAACCTTATTGAATAAGGAACTGCTTCGACCACCCGAAGAATCTCATGTGTTTAGAGATACTGCTTTGGTATCGCTAAGAACCTCATTGGATGAGGTACTGCTTTAACCACCCGAAAAATCTTATGTGTTTAGAGATACTGCTTTGGTATCGTGAAGAACCTTATTGGATGAGGGACTGCTTCGACCACCCGAAGAATCTCATGTGTTTAGTTAAACTGCTTTGGTGTCGCGAAGAACCTTATTGGATGAGGGATTGCTTCGACCATCCGAAGAATCTCATGTGTTTCGAGATACAACTTTGGTATTGCGAAGAACCTTATTGGATAACAGACTACTTCGACCACCCAAAGAGACTCGTTTGTACTGCTTTGGTGTCACGAAGAACCTTATTTGATAAGAGACTGCTTCGACCACCCGAAGAATCTCACATGTTTAGAGATACTGCTTTGGTATCGCGAAGAACCTTATTGGATAATGGAATGCTTCGACCACCCGAAGAGACTTGTTAGTACTACTTTGGTATCACGAAGAGCCTTATTTGATAAAGGACTTCTTCGAAAACCCAAAGAATATCATATGTTTAGAGATATTGCTTTGGTATCGCGAAGAACATTATCGGATAAGGGACTGCTTCGACCATCTGAAGAATCTCTTATGTTTAGAGATACTGCTTTGGTATCGCGAATAACCTTATTGGATAAGGGACTACTTCGACCACCCGATGAATCTCATGTGCTTAGAGATACTGCTTTGGTATCACGAAGAACCTTATTGGATAACGAACTGCTTTAACCACCCGAAGAATCTCTCGTGTTTAGAGATACTGCTTTGGTATCGCGAAGAATCTTATTGGATAAGGGACTGCTTCGACCACCCGAAGAACCTCATTAGTTTAGAGATACTGCTTTGGTATCGCGAAGAACCTTATTGGATAAGGGACTGCTTCGACCATCTAAAGAATCTCATGTGTTTAGGGATACTGCTTTGGTATCGCGAAGAACCTTATTGGATAAGGGACTGCTTCGACCATCTAAAGAATCTCATGTGTTTAGAGATACTCCTTTGGTATCGCGAAGAACCTTATTGGATAAGGGACTGATTCGACCACCCGAAGAATCTCATGTGTTTAGAGATACTGCTTTGGTATCGCGAATAACCTTATTGAATAAGGGACTGCTTCGACCACCCGAAGAATCTCATGTGTTTAGAGATACTGCTTTGGTATCGCTAAGAACCTCATTGGATGAGGTACTGCTTTGACCACCCGAAAAATCTTATGTGTTTAGAGATACTGCTTTGGTATCGCGAAGAACCTTATTGGATGAGGGACTGCTTCGACCACCCGAAGAATCTCATGTGTTTAGTTATACTGCTTTGGTGTCGCGAAGAACCTTATTGGATGAGGGACTGCTTCGACCATCCGAAGAATCTCATGTGTTTCGAGATACAACTTTGGTATTGCGAAGAACCTTATTGGATAACGGACTACTTCGACCACCCAAAGAGACTCGTTTGTACTGCTTTGGTGTCATGAAGAACCTTATTTGATAAGAGACTGCTTCGACCACCCGAAGAATCTCACATGTTTAGAGATACTGCTTTGGTATCGCGAAGAACCTTATTGGATAATGGACTACTTCGACCACCCAAAGAGACTCGTTAGTACTACTTTGGTATCGCGAAGAGCCTTATTTGATAAAGGACTCCTTTGAAAACCCGAAGAATATCATCTGTTTAGAGATATTGCTTTGGTATCGCGAAGAACATTATTTGATAAGGGACTACTTCGACCATCTGAAGAATCTCTTATGTTTAGAGATACTGCTTTGGTATCGCGAATAACCTTATTGGATAAGGGACTACTTCGACCACCCGATGAATCTCATGTGCTTAGAGATACTGCTTTGGTATCACGAAGAACCTTATTGGATAACGAACTGCTTTGACCACCCGAAGAATCTCACGTGTTTAGAGATACTGCTTTGGTATCGCGAAGAATCTTATTGGATAAGGGACTGCTTTGACCACCCGAAGAACCTCATTAGTTTAGAGATACTGCTTTGGTATCGCGAAGAACCTTATTGGATAAGCGACTGCTTCGACCATCTAAAGAATCTCATGTGTTTAGGGATACTGCTTTGGTATTGCGAATAACCTTATTGGATAAGGGACTGCTTCGACAACCCGAAGAATCTCATGTGTTTAGAGATACTTCTTTGGTATCGCGAAGAACCTTATTGGATAAGGGACTGATTCGACCACCCGAAGAATCTCTTGTGTTTAGAGATACTACTTTGGTATCGCGAATAACCTTGTTGAATAAGGAACTGCTTCGACCACCCGAAGAATCTCATGTGTTTAGAGATACTGCTTTGGTATCGCTAAGAACCTCATTGGATGAGGTACTGCTTTAACCACCCGAAAAATCTTATGTGTTTAGAGATACTGCTTTGGTATCGCGAAGAACCTTATTGGATGAGGGACTGCTTCGACCACCCGAAGAATCTCATGTGTTTAGTTAAACTGCTTTGGTGTCGCGAAGAACCTTATTGGATGAGGGACTGCTTCTACCATCCGAAGAATCTCATGTGTTTCGAGATACAACTTTGGTATTGCGAAGAACCTTATTGGATAACAGACTACTTCGACCACCCAAAGAGACTCGTTTGTACTGCTTTGGTGTCACGAAGAACCTTATTTGATAAGAGACTGCTTCGACCACCCGAAGAATCTCACATGTTTAGAGATACTGCTTTGGTATCGCGAAGAACCTTATTGGATAATGGACTACTTCGACCACCCAAAGAGACTCGTTAGTACTACTTTGGTAACGCGAAGAGCCTTATTTGATAAAGGACTCCTTTGAAAACCCGAAGAATATCATATGTTTAGAGATATTGCTTTGGTATCGCGAAGAACATTATTGGATAAGGGACTGCTTCGACCATCTGAAGAATCTCTTATGTTTAGAGATACTGCTTTGGTATCGTGAATAACCTTATTGGATAAGGGACTACTTCGACCACCCGATGAATCTCATGTGCTTAGAGATACTGCTTTGGTATCACGAAGAACCTTATTGGATAACGAACTGCTTTGACCACCCGAAGAATCTCACGTGTTTAGAGATACTGCTTTGGTATCGCGAAGAATCTTATTGGATAAGGGACTGCTTCGACCACCCGAAGAACCTCATTAGTTTAGAGATACTGCTTTGGTATCGTGAAGAACCTTATTGGATAAGGGACTGCTTCGACCATCTAAAGAATCTCATGTGTTTAGGGATACTGCTTTGGTATTGCGAATAACCTTATTGGATAAGGGACTGCTTCGACAACCCGAAGAATCTCATGTGTTTAGAGATACTTCTTTGGTATCGCGAAGAACCTTATTGGATAAGGGACTGATTCGACCACCCGAAAAATCTCATGTGTTTAGAGATACTACTTTGGTATCGCGAATAACCTTATTGAATAAGGAACTGCTTCGACCACCCGAAGAATCTCATGTGTTTAGAGATACTGCTTTGGTATCGCTAAGAACCTCATTGGATGAGGTAATGCTTTAACCACCTGAAAAATCTTATGTGTTTAGAGATACTGCTTTGGTATCGCGAAGAACCTTATTGGATGAGGGACTGCTTCGACCACCCGAAGAATCTCATGTGTTTAGTTAAACTGCTTTGGTGTCGCGAAGAACCTTATTTGGATGAGGGACTGCTTCGACCATCCGAAGAATCTCATGTGTTTCGAGATACAACTTTGGTATTGCGAAGAACCTTATTGGATAACAGACTACTTCGACCACCCAAAGAGACTCGTTTGTACTGCTTTGGTGTCACGAAGAACCTTATTTGATAAGAGACTGCTTCGACCACCCGAAGAATCTCACATGTTTAGAGATACTGCTTTGGTATCGCGAAGAACCTTATTGGATAATGGACTACTTCGACCACCCAAAGAGACTCGTTAGTACTACTTTGGTAACGCGAAGAGCCTTATTTGATAAAGGACTCCTTTGAAAACCCGAAGAATATCATATGTTTAGAGATATTGCTTTGGTATCGCGAAGAACATTATTGGATAAGGGACTGCTTCGACCATCTGAAGAATCTCTTATGTTTAGAGATACTGCTTTGGTATCGCGAATAACCTTATTGGATAAGGGACGTCTTCGACCACCCGATGAATCTCATGTGTTTAGAGATACTGCTTTGGTATCAAGAAGAACCTTATTGGATAGCGAACTGCTTTGACCACCCGAAGAGTCTCACGTGTTTAGAGATACTGCTTTGGTATCGCGAAGAATCTTATTGGATAAGGGACTGCTTCGACCACCCGAAGAATCTCATGTGTTTAGAGATACTGCTTTGGTATCAGGAAGAACCTTATTAGATAAGGGACTGCTTTGACCACCTAAACAATATCATGTGTTTAGAGGTACTGCTTTGGTATCATGAAGAACCTTATTAGTTAAGGGACTGCTTCGACCACCCGAAGAATCTCATGTGTTTAGATATACTGCTTTGGTATCGCGAAGAACCCTACTGGATAAGGGACTCCTTCGACCAACTGAAGAATCTCATGTGTTTAGAGATACTACTTTGGTATCGCGAATAACCTTATTGGATAAGGGACTGCTTCGACCATCGGAAGAATCTCATGTGTTTAGGGATACTGCTTTGGTATTGCGAATAACGTTATTGGATAAGGGACTGCTTCGACCACCCGAAGAATCTCATGTGTTTAGAGATACTTCTTTGGTATCACGAAGAACCTTATTGGATAAGGGACTGCTTTGACCACCCGAAGAATCTCATGGTTTAGAGATACCGCTTTGGCATCGCGAAGAACCTTACTGGATAAGGGACTCCTTCGATCATCCGGAGAATCTCATGTGTTTAGAGATACTCCTTTGGTATCGCGAAGAACCTTATTGGATGAGGGACTGCTTCGACCATCCGCAGAAACTCATGTGTTTCGAGATACTACTTTGGTATTACGAAGAACCTTATTGGATAACGGACTACTTCGACCACCCAAAGAGACTCGTTTGTACTGCTTTGGTGTCACGAAGAACTTTATTTGATAAGAGACTGCTTCGACCACCCGATGAATCTCACATGTTTAGAGATACTGCTTTGGTATCGCGAAGAACCTTATTGGATAATGGACTACTTCGTCCACCCAAAGAGACTCGTTAGTACTACTTTGGTATCGCGAAGAGCCTTATTTGATAAAGGACTCCTTTGAAAACCCGAAGAATATCATATGTTTAGAGATATTGCTTTGGTATCGCGAAGAACATTATTGGATAAGGGACTGCTTCGACCATCTGAAGAATCTCTTATGTTTAGAGATACTTCTTTGGTATCGCGAATAAGCTTATTGGATAAGGGACGTCTTCGACCACCCGATGAATCTCATGTGTTTAGAGATACTGCTTTGGTATCACGAAGAACCTTATTGGATAGCGAACTGCTTTGACCACCCGAAGAGTCTCACGTGTTTAGAGATACTGCTTTGGTATCGCGAAGAATCTTATTGGATAAGGGACTGCTTCGACCACCCGAAGAATCTCATGTGTTTAGAGATACTGCTTTGGTATCAGGAAGAACCTTATTAGATAAGGGACTGCTTTGACCACCTAAACAATATCATGTGTTTAGAGGTACTGCTTTGGTATCATGAAGAACCTTATTAGTTAAGGGACTGCTTCGACCACCCGAAGAATCTCATGTGTTTAGATATACTGCTTTGGTATCGCGAAGAACCCTACTGGATAAGGGACTCCTTCGACCAACTGAAGAATCTCATGTGTTTAGAGATACTACTTTGGTATCGCGAATAACCTTATTGGATAAGGGACTGCTTCGACCATCGGAAGAATCTCATGTGTTTAGGGATACTGCTTTGGTATTGCGAATAACGTTATTGGATAAGGGACTGCTTCGACCACCCGAAGAATCTCATGTGTTTAAAGATACTTCTTTGGTATCACGAAGAACCTTATTGGATAAGGGACTGCTTCGACCACCCGAAGAATCTCATGGTTTAGAGATACCGCTTTGGCATCGCGAAGAACCTTACTGGATAAGGGACTCCTTCGATCATCCGGAGAATCTCATGTGTTTAGAGATACTCCTTTGGTATCGCGAAGAACCTTATTGGATGAGGGACTGCTTCGACCATCCGCAGAAACTCATGTGTTTCGAGATACTACTTTGGTATTACGAAGAACCTTATTGGATAACGGACTACTTCGACCACCCAAAGAGACTCGTTTGTACTGCTTTGGTGTCACGAAGAACTTTATTTGATAAGAGACTGCTTCGACCACCCGATGAATCTCACATGTTTAGAGATACTGCTTTGGTATCGCGAAGAACCTTATTGGATAATGGACTACTTCGTCCACCCAAAGAGACTCGTTAGTACTACTTTGGTATCGCGAAGAGCCTTATTTGATAAAGGACTCCTTTGAAAACCCGAAGAATATCATATGTTTAGAGATATTGCTTTGGTATCGAGAAGAACATTAGTGGATAAGGGACTGCTTCGACCATCTGAAGAATCTCTTATGTTTAGAGATAATGCTTTGGTATCGCAAATAACCTTATTGGATAAGGGACTACTTCGACCACCCGATGAATCTCATGTGTTTAGAGATACTGCTTTGGTATCACGAAGAACCTTATTGGATAACGAACTGCTTTGACCACCCGAAGAGTCTCACGTGTTTAGAGATACTGCTTTGGTATCGCGAAGAATCTTATTGGATAAGGGACTGCTTCGACCACCCGAAGAATCTCATGTGTTTAGAGATACTGCTTTGGTATCACGAAGAACCTTATTGGATAAAGGACTGCTTTGACCATCTAAAGAATCTCATGTGTTTAGGGATACTGCTTTGGTATTGCGAAGTACCTTATTGGATAAGGGACTGCTTCGACAACCCGAAGAATCTCATGTGTTTAGAGATACTTCTTTTGTATCGCGAAGAACCTTATTGGATAAGGGACTGATTCGACCACCCGTAGAATCTCATGTGTTTAGAGATACTGCTTTGGTATCGCGAATAACCTTATTGAATAAGGGACTGCTTCGACCACCCGAAGAATCTCATGTGTTTAGAGATACTGCTTTGGTATCGCTAAGAACCTCATTGGATGAGGTACTGCTTTGACCACCCGAAAAATCTTATGTGTTTAGAGATACTGCTTTGGTATCGCGAAGAACCTTACTGGATGAGGGACTGCTTCGACCACCCGAAGAATCTCATGTGTTTAGTTATACTGCTTTGGTGTCGCGAAGAACCTTATTGGATGAGGGACTGCTTCGACCATCCGAAGAATCTCATGTGTTTCGAGATACAACTTTGGTATTGCGAAGAACCTTATTGGATAACGGACTACTTCGACCACCCAAAGAGACACGTTTGTACTGCTTTATTGTCACGAAGAACCTTATTTGATAAGAGACTGCTTCGAATACCCGATGAATCTCACATGTTTAGAGATAGTGCTTTGGTATCGCGAAGAACCTTATTGGATAATGGACTACTTCGACCACCCAAAGAGACTCGTTAGTACTACTTTGGTATCGCGAAGAGCCTTATTTGATAAAGGACTCCTTTGAAAACCCGAAGAATATCATATGTTTAGAGATATTGCTTTGGTATCGCGAAGAACATTGTTTGATAAGGGACTACTTCGACCATCTGAAGAATCTCTTATGTTTAGAGATACTGCTTTGGTATCGCGAATAACCTTATTGGATAAGGGACTACTTCGACCACCCGATGAATCTCATGTGCTTAGAGATACTGCTTTGGTATCACGAAGAACCTTATTGGATAACGAACTTCTTTGACCACCCGAAAAATCTCACGTGTTTAGAGATACTGCTTTGGTATCGTGAAGAATCTTATTGGATAAGGGACTGCTTCGACCACCCGAAGAATCTCATGTGTTTAGAGATACTGCTTTGGTATCGCGAAGAACCTTATTGGATAAGGGACTGCTTCGACCATCTAAAGAATCTCTTGTGTTTCGGGATACTGCTTTGGTATTGCGAATAACCTTATTGGATAAGGGACTGCTTCGACCACCCGAAGAATCTCATGTGTTTAGAGATACTTCTTTTGGTATAGCGAAGAACCTTATTGGATAAGGGACTGATTTGACCACCCGAAGAATCTCATGTGTTTAGAGATACTGGTTTGGTATTGCGAATAACCTTATTGAATAAGGGACTGCTTCGACCACATGAAGAATCTCATGTGTTTAGAGATACTGCTTTGGTATCGCTAAGAACCTCATTGGATGAGGTACTACTTTGACCACCCGAAAAATCTTAAGGGTTTAGAGATACTGCTTTGGTATCGCGAAGAACCTTATTGGATGAGGGACTGCTTCGACCACCCGAAGAATCTCATGTGTTTAGTTATACTGCTTTGGTGTCGCGAAGAACCTTATTGGATGAGGGACTGCTTCGACCATCCGAAGAATCTCATGTGTTTCGAGATACTACTTTGGTATTGCGAAGAACCTTATTGGATAACGGACTACTTCGACCACCCAAAGAGACTCGTTTGTACTGCTTTGGTGTCACGAAGAACCTTATTTGATAAGAGACTGCTTCGACCACCCGATGAATCTCACATGTTTAGAGATACTGCTTTGGTATCGCGAAGAACCTTATTGGATAATGGACTACTTCGTCCACCCAAAGAGACTCGTTAGTACTACTTTGGTATCGCGAAGAGCCTTATTTGATAAAGGACTCCTTTGAAAACCCGAAGAATATCATATGTTTAGAGATATTGCTTTGGTATCGAGAAGAACATTAGTGGATAAGGGACTGCTTCGACCATCTGAAGAATCTCTTATGTTTAGAGATAATGCTTTGGTATCGCAAATAACCTTATTGGATAAGGGACTACTTCGACCACCCGATGAATCTCATGTGTTTAGAGATACTGCTTTGGTATCACGAAGAACCTTATTGGATAACGAACTACTTTGACCACCCGAAGAGTCTCACGTGTTTAGAGATACTGCTTTGGTATCGCGAAGAATCTTATTGGATAAGGGACTGCTTCGACCACCCGAAGAATCTCATGTGTTTAGAGATACTGCTTTGGTATCACGAAGAACCTTATTGGATAAAGGACTGCTTTGACCATCTAAAGAATCTCATGTGTTTAGGGATACTGCTTTGGTATTGCGAAGTACCTTATTGGATAAGGGACTGCTTCGACAACCCGAAGAATCTCATGTGTTTAGAGATACTTCTTTTGTATCGCGAAGAACCTTATTGGATAAGGGACTGATTCGACCACCCGTAGAATCTCATGTGTTTAGAGATACTGCTTTGGTATCGCGAATAACCTTATTGAATAAGGGACTGCTTCGACCACCCGAAGAATCTCATGTGTTTAGAGATACTGCTTTGGTATCGCTAAGAACCTCATTGGATGAGGTACTGCTTTGACCACCCGAAAAATCTTATGTGTTTAGAGATACTGCTTTGGTATCGCGAAGAACCTTACTGGATGAGGGACTGCTTCGACCACCCGAAGAATCTCATGTGTTTAGTTATACTGCTTTGGTGTCGCGAAGAACCTTATTGGATGAGGGACTGCTTCGACCATCCGAAGAATCTCATGTGTTTCGAGATACAACTTTGGTATTGCGAAGAACCTTATTGGATAACGGACTACTTCGACCACCCAAAGAGACACGTTTGTACTGCTTTGGTGTCACGAAGAACCTTATTTGATAAGAGACTGCTTCGACTACCCGATGAATCTCACATGTTTAGAGATAGTGCTTTGGTATCGCGAAGAACCTTATTGGATAATGGACTACTTCGACCACCCAAAGAGACTCGTTAGTACTACTTTGGTATCGCGAAGAGCCTTATTTGATAAAGGACTCCTTTGAAAACCCGAAGAATATCATATGTTTAGAGATATTGCTTTGGTATCGCGAAGAACATTGTTTGATAAGGGACTACTTCGACCATCTGAAGAATCTCTTATGTTTAGAGATACTGCTTTGGTATCGCGAATAACCTTATTGGATAAGGGACTACTTCGACCACCCGATGAATCTCATGTGCTTAGAGATACTGCTTTGGTATCACGAAGAACCTTATTGGATAACGAACTTCTTTGACCACCCGAAAAATCTCACGTGTTTAGAGATACTGCTTTGGTATCGTGAAGAATCTTATTGGATAAGGGACTGCTTCGACCACCCGAAGAATCTCATGTGTTTAGAGATACTGCTTTGGTATCGCGAAGAACCTTATTGGATAAGGGACTGCTTCGACCATCTAAAGAATCTCTTGTGTTTCGGGATACTGCTTTGGTATTGCGAATAACCTTATTGGATAAGGGACTGCTTCGACCACCCGAAGAATCTCATGTGTTTAGAGATACTTCTTTTGGTATAGCGAAGAACCTTATTGGATAAGGGACTGATTTGACCACCCGAAGAATCTCATGTGTTTAGAGATACTGGTTTGGTATTGCGAATAACCTTATTGAATAAGGGACTGCTTCGACCACATGAAGAATCTCATGTGTTTAGAGATACTGCTTTGGTATCGCTAAGAACCTCATTGGATGAGGTACTACTTTGACCACCCGAAAAATCTTAAGGGTTTAGAGATACTGCTTTGGTATCGCGAAGAACCTTATTGGATGAGGGACTGCTTCGACCACCCGAAGAATCTCATGTGTTTAGTTATACTGCTTTGGTGTCGCGAAGAACCTTATTGGATGAGGGACTGCTTCGACCATCCGAAGAATCTCATGTGTTTCGAGATACTACTTTGGTATTGAGAAGAACCTTATTGGATAACGGACTACTTCGACCACCCAAAGAGACTCGTTTGTACTGCTTTGGTGTCACGAAGAACCTTATTTGATAAGAGACTGCTTCGACCACCCGAAGAATCTCACATGTTTAGAGATACTGCTTTGGTATCGCGAAGAACCTTATTGGATAATGGACTACTTCGACCACCCCAAGAGACTCGTTAGTACTACTTTGGTATCGCGAAGAGCCTTATTTGATAAAGGACTCCTTTGAAAACCCGAAGAATATCATATGTTTAGAGATATTGCTTTGGTATCGCGAAGAACATTATTGGATAAGGGACTACTTCGACCATCTGAAGAATCTCTTATGTTTAGAGATACAGCTTTGGTATCGCGAATAACCTTATTGGATAAGGGACTACTTCGACCACCCGATGAATCTCATGTGTTTAGATATACTGCTTTGGTATCACGAAGAACCTTATTGGATAACAAACTGCTTTGACCACCCGAAGAGTCTCACGTGTTTAGAGATACTGCTTTGGTATCGCGAAGAATCTTATTGGATAAGGGACTGCTTCGACCACCCGAAAAATCTCATGTGTTTAGAGATACTGCTTTGGTATCAGTAAGAACCTTATTAGATAAGGGACTGCTTTGACCACCTAAAGAATATCATGTGTTTACATATACAACTTTGGTATCATGAAGAACCTTATTAGTTAAGGGACTGCTTCGACCACCCGAAGAATCTCATGTGTTTAGATATACTTCTTTGGTATTGCGAAGAACCTTACTGGATAAGGGACTCCTTCGACCAACCGAAGAATCTCATGTGTTTAGAGATACTACTTTGGTATCGCGAAGAACCTTATTGGATAAGGGACTGCTTCGACCATCGGAAGAATCTCATGTGTTTAGGGATACTGCTTTGGTATTGCGAATAACGTTATTGGATAAGGGACTGCTTCGACCACCCGAAGAATCTCATGTGTTTAGAGATACTTCTTTGGTATCACGTAGAACCTTATTGGTTAAGGGACTGCTTCGACCACCCGAAGAATCTCATGGTTTAGAGATACCGCTTTGGTATCGCGAATAACCTTACTGGATAAGGGACTCCTTCGACCATCCGGAGAATCTCATGTGTTTAGAGATACTCTTTTGGTATCGCGAAGAACCTTATTGGATGAGGGACTGCTTCGACCACCCAAAGAATCTCATGTGTTTAGTTATACTGCTTTGGTGTCGCGAAGAACCTTATTGGATGAGGGACTGCTTCGACAATCCGAAGAATCTCATGTGTTTCTAGATACTACTTTGGTATTGCGAAGAACCTTATTGGATAACGGACTACTTCGACCACCCAAAGAGACTCGTTTGTACTACTTTGGTGTCACAAAGAACCTTATTTGATAAGAGACTGCTTCGACCACCCGAAGAATCTCACATGTTTAGAGATACTGCTTTGGTATCGCGAAGAACCTTATTGGATAATGGACTACTTCGACCACCCAAAGAGACTCGTTAGTTCTACTTTGGTATCGCGAAGAGCCTTATTTTATATAGGACACCTTTGAAAACCCGAAGAATATCATATGTTTAGAGATATTGCTTTGGTATCGCGAAGAACATTATTGGATAAGGGACTGCTTCGACCATCTAAAGAATCTCTTGTGTTTAGAGATACTGCTTTGGTATCGCGAATAACCTTATTGGATAAGGGACTACTTCGACCAACCGATGAATCTCATGTGTTTAGAGATACTGCTTTGGTATCACGAAGAACCTTATTGGATAACGAACTGCTTTGACCACCCGAAGAATCTCACGTGTTTAGAGATACTACTTTGGTATCGCGAAGAATCTTATTGGATAAGGGACTGCTTCGACCACCCGAAGAATCTCATGTGTTTAGAGATACTGCTTTGGTATCGCGAAGAACCTTATTGGATAAGGGACTGCTTCGACCATCTAAAGAATCTCATGTGTTTTGGGATACTGCTTTGGTATTGCGAATAACCTTATTGGATAAGGGACTGCTTCGACCACCCGAAGAATCTCATGTGTTTAGAGATACTTCTTTGGTATCGTGAAGAACCTTATTGGATAAGGGACTGATTCGACCACCCCAAGAATCCCATGTGTTTAGAGATACCGCTTTGGTATCGCGAATAACCTTATTGAATAAGGGACTGCTTCGACCACCCGAAGAATCTCATGTGTTTAGAGATACTGCTTTGGTATCGCTAAGAACCTCATTGGATGAGGTACTGCTTTGACCACCCGAAAAATCTTATGTGTTTAGAGATACTGCTTTGGTATCGCGAAGAACCTTATTGGATGAGGGACTGCTTCAACCACCCGAAGAATCTCATGTGTTTAGAGATACTGCTTTGGTATTGCGAAGAGCCTTATTGGATATCAGACTACTTCGACCACCCAAAGAGACTCGTTTGTAGTGCTTTGGTGTCACGAAGAACCTTATTTGATAAGGGACTGCTTCGACCACCCGAAGAATCTCATATGTTTAGAGATACTTCTTTGGTATCGCGAAGAACCTTATTGGATAATGGACTACTTCGACCACCCAAAGAGACTCATTTGTACTAATTTGATATCGCGAAGAACCTTATTTGATAAGGGACTACTTCGACAACCCGAAGAATCTCATATGTTTAGAGATACTACTTTGGTATCACGAAGAACCTTAATGAATAAGGGACTACTTAGACCACTTGAAGAATCTCATGTGTTTAAAGATACTGGTTTGGTATCGCGAAGAAATTTATTGGATAAGGGACTGCTTCGACCACCCGAAGAATCTCACGTGCTTAGAGATACTGCTTTGGTATCGCGTAGAACCTTATTGGATAAGGGACTGCTTCGACCACCCGAAGAATCTCATGTGTTTATAGATACTGCTTTGGTATCGCAAAGAACCCTATTAGATAAGGGACTACTTTGACCACCTGAAGAATCTCATGTGTTTAGAGATATTGCTTTGTGTTGCACCCTAAAATTTGCTGAACCTATTTCACCTGGTTTATGTTTCAATTGCATTGTCATTTGCATAATAAGTCATGTATATAGTCTAATCATTTGCATAGCATAGCATAACAAGTCATCTAGCAAGGGACCAAGTGCCCTTCTTATCATAAAGAGGCCTATCAAGGGGTTTTATTCAAGTTCAAGATCATACAAGTAATCAAGAAATGAGTTGAAGCTTTGGGATTTCTCTCCTAATCTTGAGGGGTTGAAGATCATCAATAGTGTGTGATCCATGGCTGAGGGTATGGAATGTGTACAAGGATCATGGAAGACCTAGAGGGTCATTTTGGAGATAAGTCAAGTCATTGGTGTGATTACAAGAGCTACAGTTGAATGCAGTCAACTAGGGTTTCATCTGGGTCAACGCTAGGTCAACTGAGTGATTGAAGAGCATCAAGGCTTAATTCAAGATTGTGGGATTCATGAATTAATATGTGGATACATGTGTGGTGTTGTGCCCAGGAGAAATCAAAAGGAATCAAGAAGAAGAGGAGTTACTAAATTAGGGTTTCAGTGTAAAAACCCTAATTTAGGCCTATCTTCCAAGCCAGATAAGTCAAAATGCAAGCTTCAAATGAATTCTTGGTCAACATGAAACTTGTAGAGATTATCAATAGCTTTAATTTGAGTGCTATAAGTCTTCAAGTATATTTATAGAACTCAAGTTATGGTTCTTGCAAGTTATGGGTCACCAGAGGACACTGAAATTTATCTGTGAAAGTCACTTGACTTCCAAGCAACTTTTTCCCATCAAGGAGTTTTCAAATGGATTCTTGGCCAACATAAGAGTTGTAGATGTTGATCTTAGATTTAATTTGAGTACTAGAAGTACTCAAGAGGATTTGTGGAACTCAAGTTATGGTCTTGGTAACCCAGGGGTATTTTGGGAAAGTTGAATTACAGGTCATTTTTCAACATAGGTCCAAATCTCCATCTTTCACACCTCAAATGGAAAAATGTTCCACATGAGATGTGTTCAAAATGATGTTTTTAGGCTAGATAATAGGTCATAAGAGCTTGGAATGGTTTGCTTCACAAAATCATAAAAATGGCCTAAAATGAAGGTATATTTTAAATGAATCAAGGTTGGAAATTAGGGTTTTTGATCTACAAAGCCAAACCAAGGCATATGACATACCAATTTGATTGTAAAAAGCATTTTGAGAACATTTACATTGCCACAATTTTGAATTGAGGATTATTTCAAGGACTTGCTTTGTAAATGGGCTACTTGCATCATAAGGCATATATGCAAAACCAATCTTCCAAGCAAATGCAAGGCTCATTTCCGTCCATACATCTCCAATATCTCATTTGGAGAGATTCTCAACTCAGAACAAGTGCATTGCAAGCCAAGATCATGAGATGATATGTGCATAGCATGAAATGAGATTTCCATGACATGAGATGATGAATTTCTCATTGGATCAACCTAGAACTTTCTAGAGTCTTCATTCACACTCTATATATGCATATGAAGTGATCCCAAGCAAGAGTTGGAGAGAATTGAATGAGAGAAGAGAGATTGAGATTGAAATTCTTCTGTTGCAACTCAGATTCGGTTACAAGCATTTCATCCCTTTCCATCCAATTTCTTGATCCCATTTGCTTCCATTTGTGCTAGTGAGTGTTTCCAGATCAAGTTCCAAGCAAATTGGTGGAGGAATCGTGTTCTTGCCATTGAAAATGTTCATCTGCAACTCACTCTCGGGTTCCAAGATTCAAGAGGTTTCAACCATTTCTTTTGCATACAGAAGCAAGATTTTGACTCATTAAAGGTGTATTGAAGTTCTCAAAGCTTGATTTGAAGATTTCATACCTCTGTTCATCTCAAATTTACAGGTAGGTAAATTTTAATCCACAGCTTGATTTAGGTAGTTTCAATTGGTTTTGATTAGTTAGATTCATTGTAGATGATCATGTGGAGCTTTCTGGTAGCTTTAAGATTGATTTAGATACAATTAAGTGAGTGACTCAATTTCTGTTCATGCTTGTATCTTGTTGTTCTTGGTGTTATAATCATGATTTGATGGCTAGAAATGCTCAGTGAAACATGGTGAAGAATTTAGGCTATCCAATTTCAAGTTTGGTGAGTTTTGATCATGGACCAAATTTTGAAGTTTGATTCGTGTTTTGAGTTAGATTGTGTTTCATTGAATTTGGTTACCATAGATGAATTCCAGGTGAAATTTGGAGCATGTTAGGGTTTTGAATTTTTGCATTTGATGAGGATTTGAGGGAGTACGAATTGGGGGAAGATGAAGTTCAAAATTTGTTCAATCCATGGCGTTTCCCTCCTTTCAGAGTTTGGAGGTTGAAGATAACTTCTCCACCATTCGATTAGAACCAGACCTTTGACCAGAAAGAGATCCAATGGCCACGAGTTGCCCTCAGTTTGTGAAGGAGAAGGCTGAAGATCAAAATGAGGCGTTTCATTTAAGTTGTAACATTGGGCTTAGTGGAAACATGATATCAACACCCCCTCTTGAGGCACATCCAAGAAATGCACTGAATTTCACTACTTCCTGCACCGTGGATTTCTCTTTTTTTCTTTGTCTTTTTCATTTAATTTTCTGAATAATACTGGGCCTAGCGTGCTTTCCTATTACCACCCCCCTTCTGGGCCCTTTTGGTGGATGCATTGATTCTGATTGCTATTTGACACACATCTTTGTCATTTTCTCATATTTTTTATATTTTCACACTTTATTTTAATTTCTTTGAAAATTCATAATAGATTGAAAACATAGTATTTTTGATTGGGAATTTTTTCCCATTTTCATCAAGATATCAAGAAAATTATAAAAGAATAGAAAAATGTCATTTCATGCATTTTTCTATTTTTGGTTTATTTTTTACTTTTAATAGCTTTTATCTCATTTTCACTTGATACACGTTACTTGCTGAATTTGGTATGATCATTCTACTTTGATTTTTGATGCCATTCTTTTTGCTATGATTAGAGTATAGTATTAGGTTCCCCTTGGAATTTTATCACATTTTTGTGATTTAATTTTAGTTAGTGTTGAACATCAAACATTAGGTTGATTAGAATTAGGGTTTCAACTTGACATTGGTGCATTCAACACATAGTTCTTGGGTTTTTAGTTTGATTTAGGCCTTGGGGTTTATGTGGGGTATAGGGTACATAGCTAGGGTCCCTTAGAAATAAATCTAGTATTTTATGATGAATATTTCCATTTTATTGGATTTTTGCAAATTGGTTGGTATTGGTGTGTTTCCCTCTTGGGAAGTTGCTTTGTTTGTTTGGTTTTGGGCCTTTTCTTTGGGTGATTATGCTTGTGCTTGGCTTGAGGAGTATGTGAAGACTTTGAGTATGATTGGAGACAAGTATTGATGCTTGGAGCTTGTGCTTGAAGATTGCTTGATGAAGACTTAGGAGATAGGAGATATAGGGAGAGCTTTAGAGTAAACTGATTTCTTCTGTCAAACATAGAGAGCTTCTTGTGCCTCTATTCCATCCTATGACACAAGGTCCCCTAAAAGAGTTCCATCTCTCCTTAGGAGGAATGTAGAGCATGCTTTGATTGGGTAGAATCTTGAGGATAACTTTCACTAGCTGTGTTAAGATCTTAGTGATTTCCCTGGGTTATCATTAAGCCTCTTAACATTTCAACTTCCTCTATTACTTTATTCTCTCCTGTGAGTCTGTTTGCATTGAAGTTGAAGACCTATTGGGGATAAGAAGTTCATTGATGACTGGATAAGATGAAGCTTGTACCTGTCAAAACTGGGTATCTGTTGAAAGCTAGGGTTTTGCTGAGGATTGAAGTTGTCTGTGCTTGCTAAAGTTGAAGATTATTGGAGATAAGAGCTTACCTGAAGCTTAAACCTCATCGAAGAGAAGATAGGATCTTGCCTAAAGTTGTTACTGTCAACCTTTTGTTGTTTATCAACTGTAGCTGCCAGAGCTGGTGCTGTTTGAACTTCTTTCTGTAGGAGCAAGTGTGGCTGTCTGAGCTCGTATTGGGTGTGGTTTTCTTTGTTGTATTTGTTTGATGATTTTCCTCTTAGGTTTGAGGTGAAGCTGTTTCACTTTGCCTATCGTTTACTGCTACATCTCATGCATTTTACTGCTTTACTGTGTATCTGCTGTTTCTTTCCCGTTTATCCCCTAGGATCTCTGATTTCCTCTGTGTAGGAGGGAATTATGACAGACATTAGGTTGTAATCCATGCATGATAACATTAGGGTAGTTTTGATTCCCATTTTCAAACCCTAGGATTTTTTAGACTTCTTTCTCTTCTATCTCAGAACAATTCAAAACACAGTAATAAGGATAATCGATGTCGTACGCTACGAGCCTTAAGCTATTTGAGAAAGGTTGCTGGAGGGTCACTCTTCAGTAATCTGATTGCTTATTGTGTTACCCTTAGGGTGACATACGACGTAGTCACCCTCAAATCATAGTCTCTAGTGCTTCAGAGATTGCAAACATCATAAAAAACAGTTCTTGCGTAAAAGACTGAAAACAAACATCAAAGTGTCATTTTTGTCCGCTTGGACTCTTAATCAGGAAAAACCCTTTCATAAGGAGATAAAAACGTTCAGACAAGCTTGTGTCTTCCGTGGCCCGAACTACGTTTGCTCTGATCTTTCATGTTGTATGAAAGTACGTAGGCATAGGATGTGATATCCTAGCGAGCAACCATCCCCTCCTTTCCCGTAGGTAGGCGAACTACGTTGACTCTAATTTCTCGTTCCAGACGGGAATACGTAGGCATAAAGTGCGATACTTTGCCGAATCATTTTCTTTTCTTTTAACCCTTGAACCTGTAGAATAGATAGAATAACAATTCGTACTAGAAAACAAGCGTGGATCCCGTCGAGTACGACGGACGTGAGGGGTGCTAATACCTTCCCCTTGCGTAACCGACTCCCGAATCCAGGATTTGGTTGCGATGACCATTCCTTTCCCGTCTCTGCTGGGGACAGGAATATGCCCTATGCGAGTCAATCCTAGCGCTTGTTTTCCCGTCATGGGTGTGTATATATTTACTTTTTTGTCTTTACTTTCCGCAGTTTATTATCAGCTCTATATTATTATTGCTGTTGTGGGAAGGGGGTAATCTGTTGAGAGATAAGTCGGACCTGGGCTTAAGGTTACGCATAGACTTAGAATTAGAGAGTAGTGATTAGCCTGCTTGCTTAGCTCGCACCAGCTAGCCATGAAATTTACGCTCGGACGGGATTCTCTTTGATGCTTCTTGCCTGGCCCTTAGGGCTCGACAAGTTGTCTGGCCCGAGGATTGTCGACTCTGGGGACCTATCAATTGGGATTCAACTAAGTGAGGCCGCTTCAAGGGATGATGATGCCACACCTCCTGGGTATCGTATCATCGCTCTTGAAAGTCTGGGACGTTGAACCCGCATAGGATGTCGTACCTCGTCTGCGAGTTAAGTACATACCTGTGAGGGGTAGGTGGGTCTGTTTGCAGGAAACCTTTGACCTCAGGATACCCGGTTTATCTCTGTCAATGAGATGTGGTTACAAGGTTCATTTGAGTGGATGGTTTGGTTTGAGATGAAGATTGGATGGTTCTCAGGCTTCAAAACAGAGCAGCACAGTTCATCAGCATTACACTTGGTCCCTTGTTTGCATATGCATGTGCATTTTCATGATTGCATTTCATTAACATGTATTTATGTTGCAGGTGATCATTCCCCTCTGATTCTAGTATATCTTCTAGCCAGAGATGGAGTCCCTGAAGAAGACAGTTGCTTACCGGTTGCATTCGCCAGATATCAGCTCCTTGCTGGGTTTAGTTGCTCTAGCAGATGAGAAAGTGAGGGTTGAGTTCAGAGTATCTTATGGGAGATTGCTTAGCTTGTTATACAGACCTTCGGCATTTGAGACAACTGGGGTATATACTTTGATGCAGTTTTATGAGCCGCAGCTGAGATGTTTCTTATTTCCCGACTATATTCTGGCACCCACTTTGGAGGAGTATTCTGCGATGTTGGGAGTTCCTGTGTTGGACCAAATGCCCTTTGTACATGTTGATGTTGAGCCTGAGTTATCTGCACTTGCTTAGATTGTCATTTTGGACTCCTCTGAGCTTCCGGGAGGGTTGGTTAAGCTGAATGGAGCTTATGTCTTTCACCTGTCTGTCCTAGTTGAGAAGGCTACACAGTGCGCGAAGAGCGGATGTTGGGTTGCCTTCAGTGCTATTCTAGCTGTCTGCATCCATGGGATTGTCCTGTTTCCTAATGTGCCAGACTTTGTCGACTCAGATGCCTTTCTGATTCTTGCCTCGAAGAATCCGGTTCCTACGCTCTTGGGCGATGTTTACCATTCCATTCACTACAAGAATGAGAAACGTCATGGAAAGAATGTTTCGTGCTGTCTTCCTCTCCTGTACAGGTGGTTCCAGGGGAACCTTCCGAAGACAGGGCCTTTTGTTGATATCGTTGATACTTTGGATTGGGCTTCCCGGTTGATGGTGCTGTCTGTTGAGAATATCATTTGGTTTGATCGGAGTATGCTGGGCACTGATATTATATATAGTTGCAGTGGCTTTCCGAATGTCCCCCTGATCGGACGGAAAGGATGTATCAACTATAATCCTTCACTGCTGGTAAGACAGTTCGGTTACGCTCTGAGAGATGCTCCCATTGAGAAGGAGATACAGGAATCTCTGTATCTCACGGGCTTATTGGACACAGCTGTTTTGATCAGATTGAGACATGCATGGGCTAACATCCATAGGAGAGGAAAAGCTTTGCTCGGTAAGAGCAATAGCAGAGCTTATGATCCTTATTTGGCTTGGATCCGCGAGAGAGTTGGTACTTCTTTGATGCCTTATCCTGCTGTGGAACCCTTGTATCTTCCATTGATTGAGGCACCTCCTTCGAAAGAGAGTGAGAAGTATAACAAATTGTGAGATGAAAACGAGGAATTGAAGAAAGCCAATGAGGAGTTAGAGAAGGAGATCTTCCAGTTACGTCGTGAGAAGAAGGAAGCCACCTTCACTGTGAAGGAACAGACTGAATTGATTAACAGGTTGGGATTGGAGCTAACAGAAGAGACCAACAAGAAAGAAAAAGTGGAAAGCTGAGGTCCACTACCGAGCGGCATGCTTTACTGATTCAGGAGCTGATCTCCAGACTAGGGCACTCGGAGACGATGAGGATATTGGAGGACGTCAGAGCACGCCATTTGGCCTGATTTACCTTGTCTTTGTTATTTGTACTTGTATTTGGACCATCGTCAGGCTTGTTGGCCGAGGTCTCTCCAGTTGTATTCAGTTGTACTCTTGTACTCAGCCTTGTGGCATTGTTATATATGAGGGTTTTCCGATTCCTTGCTTGCTGGATAGGGACTCCATTGTCATGATGGCATTCTCTCTGCAACTAGAAACGGGGGGGGGGGGGGGGGAATATAACCTGTAGCATATTTACATAATTGCATTTGCACTCATATTGCATGACCAGTATTCTCGAATTTGTATCTTATTTCCTGCATCTACAGGTTTCCAGGATTGACGAACCAAGAGTTCATCGCTATTCAACCCGAAACAACTGCAAGAGAATCATGGATCAAATCCAAGTGGAGATGCATGAGATTCGCGAGAAGTTGAACCTGTTCATGCATGCCATGGAGAGTATTGCTAAAGGCTAGGAGAATCTCCAGACATTGGTGCAGCCGCTGCTGACGCGGGCTAATGGGAAATGCAACAATGACCACAACTCTGTGCACGTTGAAACTCTTCATGAGGATGGTCCCCCTACACCTGTGGTTCCTCCTGTGGTGACCCCACCTGTTGTAGTCGTAAACAATGACGCTGGCGCTGGCAACGGCAACACAGGGAATGGAAATGAGACGGTTGTTAACAATGTGGGATTCGGAGACGCCAATCTGGGCGGTGGTAACTACAATGGCGGTAACGGTTTTGGTAACCATGGATTCGGCTACAACAACCAGGGGTTTGAGTACGGAAATCAGGGCAGAAAGTTCGGCTTCAACACTCAGGGCTTCGGCTATGACGATTTTGGTAACACTAACCAGGGTTATGGTGGAAATGGTGCTGGATTGATTCCTGTCAACACTGGTTTCCGGCATGTTGGGGTCAATCAAGGTTATGGTAATGGGGGACGAGGTCCCATGACTAATCAGCAAGGGTTTGGTCGCAACACTGGTTATAATGGGTACGGAAATGAAAATGTGAACTGGGGCGAAGACTGCCAGGAGGACGCCTTTTCTAGAAGAGGCATGGGATTTGAAGGGCCCGTTGACAATACTCAGAGAATCAAAATGCTTAAAGAACAGGTGAAGGGTATGGCTAATCAGAATTCTACCGGACTAGACATGACTACTATGGGCTTGGTGCCTGGGCTGAAGGTACCGTTGAAATTCAAAGCCCCTACTTTCGACAAATATAAGGGAGACACTTTCCCTAAGGTGCATGTCCGCTCTTATTACAGAAGGATGTCCGCGTATTCGGATGATGAAAGGATGCTTATTCATTTCTTTCAAGACAGCCTATCAGGACCGTCACTCGAGTGGTACATGGGGTTGGAGCCCGCTCAAATCAAAACCTGGAAGCAATTGGCGGATGCTTTCGTCCTGCATTATAAGTATAACAGTGATCTGGCACCGAACCAAGTTCAATTGCAAGGTTTGTCGCAGAAGAAAGAGGAAAGTTTTAAAGAGTATGCGCAGAGATGGCGCGATATGGCAGCAAGAGTACATCCTCTGTTGGCTGAAAGAGAAATGAATAATATGTTCATTGGAACGTTCACGAGGATATATTACGAAAAATTGTTTAATGTTTCGTTGAGAAGTTTTTCAGATTTGATTCTTATGGGCGAGATGGTCGAAGATAGTATTAAGGTTGGAAGATTCCACGTAGGTGAGTCTGCCCCCGCAGGAGGTACAAGGAAAGCATTCGGTGGTAGGCGTCAAGGTGATTCTAGTGTTGTGTTTGGCGGCAGAGGCCGGGGCAGATGACGAAATCAGTATGCTCAGCATCAACAGATCGCTAGTGTTACCATCCCTTTTCCACAACAACAACAGCAACAGCAGCAGCCGCAGCAGCAACAACAACAAAGGCAACACCCCGCCCAATGCAGAATCCTAGAGGGCAAGCCCAGGCGAGTATTTGAGACGCCTCCTTCGACATACGCTGAACTGCTCCAAACATTGCTAGGATTGAAGTTGGTTGAGAAGTGGACCATGGCGCCGTTAACGGGAAATCCTCCGTTTGGCTATGATGCTGGTAAACACTATGACTTCCACTCCGGGGCGCCCGGACATGATATTGAAGGTTGTCATGTGTTTAAACATAAAGTCCAAGACTTGTTGGACAGCAAAGCTATTAACTTTGGGCCGACGGGACCAAATATAGTACAGCAGCCTATGCCCAATCATGGGGCAAACGCCATTTTGACTGAGAAGAATCTGAATCTAGTGACGGATGTCAGTAAGCTGAAGACACCGTTGGGTGAGACCAAAAGCAGGTTGTTAAAAGGGGGTGTATTCCCGGGGTGTGACGAATTTTGCTTGGATTGTTGGATACAGCCAGAAGGTTGTAATAAGTTGAAACAGGGTATTCAGGCTTTGATGAATGAAGGAACATTGCAGTTTGATAGAACCGCAGTTGAAGAACCTGAAGAGGCATTGTGTGATGAACGGAACGATGTTGCGACGGTAACAATTCCAAGGAAAACAATAACAATAACGGCGCCTGCCAGGCGGCCGATGATCACTATTACTAAAGCAGGGTCAGTCCCTTTTGAAAGTACCAAAGCAGTACCATGGACCTACGGGTTGGAAGTATATTGCGATGGTGAGAAAATTGAAGTAAATAAACAACCAGCTGGGGTTGTAAATAATGTGGTCGGAACAGGAGGTATGACCAGAAGTGGAAGAATTTTCACATCGCCTGAGGTAGAGGCAGAAAGATTGGCAAAGGGGAAAGCCAAGGTAGATGAGAATGGCCCCTCGCAGACGAAGGAAAAGGAAACATCACTTAAGGATGTGGAAGAGCTTATGAGGCTCATCCGTAAAAGTGATTACAAAATCGTTGAGCATCTCCAGCAAACGCCATCAAAGATCTCGATCTTGTCGCTGCTATTATGTTCCGAGGCCCATTGGAACGCTTTGCTGAAGATCCTAGACACGTCATTCGTTCCTCAAGACGTTTCGGTTAATCAATTAGAAGGCGTGATGGCGCACGTTAATGCAGGCCATAGTTTGGGCTTTACGGATTTTGATTTGACCCCGAGGGGGAGAGAGCATAATATGGCGCTGCACGTCTCAGTTGAATGCAGGTGCACGGTCATGTCCCATGTTTTAGTGGATACGGGGTCTTCCTTGAATGTGCTTTCAAAGAAAGCAATGATGAAATTGGATATCAGGGGGATTCTCTGCACGCCTAGTGACCTGGTGGTCAGGGCATTCGATGGTACGAGGAGGTCAGTCTTCGGATCGATAACATTACCGTTGCAAGTGGGGCCGGAAATTTTTGAAACTGAATTCTATATAATGGATATCCAGCCAACATATAGTTGTCTCCTGGGACGCCCATGGATCCATGCTGCCGGAGCAGTCACATCCACGTTGCACCAAAAGTTGAAGTATATGATGGGGGATAGTGTCGTCACTGTTTGTGGAGAAGAAGATATTCTGGTTAGCCATCTGTCTTCATTCAGATATGTGGAAGTCGACGGAGAAATCCACGAGACACCCTGTCAGGCATTTGAAGGGCTAAATATTAAAGACAAAGCTCCAGTACCCAAGATATCATATGTGGAAGTGTCGTCGTACAAAGAGGCTCAGGCTCTAGTGAAGACAGGCGAGACCAAGGGCTGGGGTCAAGTGTTGGAGATTCCTGTGAAGAACGACAGGTTTGGGCTAGGATATCATCCGTCGTCATCAGCATCCTCTTCAGGAGCGCCCAAGTTTAGAGGGCCCATAACCATCACACCAAGCAGAGTGAGCTTCGAGACTATCAATGCCGTTTCCGATTCTGAGGAAGGAGATAGCGACTGTGATATGGACGCATGGATCAAGCCAAGCATGCCAGGACAAGGGCTTTGCAATTGGTCTATTCAGGAGACTGTTCCTGTGACAACTAAACAGTAATGATTTGTTTTTTTAATTGTTGAATAATCATGTGCCCTACTTGAGGCACAATGATTTTGCTTAGGGCCATTTTGGTTATGTACAGTACATTGTTTAATCATGAATAAAGACGTTTTTCATATACAAATATTGTGATCCTTGTTTTTCCTGTTTTTATTTTTACAATAAAATGGCAACGTGGTTATTTGCTTTATACGCGTTTTGAAGCACTTAACCATTTCCTTTGCAGGATTACTATTTCAGATGACATCTATGAACCGCCTATGACTCACTTCGACTTCGAGCACCCGGTATTTCAGGCTGAGGAAGAGATTGTTGAAGATGGCGACGTACTAGAGGAGTTGACTTGGTTATTGAAACAAGAAGAAAGAATCATTCTGCCTCATGAGGAAGTCATTGAGATCATCAATTTAGGGTCGGAAGGGGTCGAAAGGAACATCCGTATAGGGGCTGCACTGCAAGGCAACGTCAAACAAAGGTTGGTTGAGATGCTCAAAGAGTACAGTGATATTTTTGCTTGGTTGTATGAGGACATGCCTGGGCTGGATACGGATATGGTTGTTCACCGTCTGCCATTAAAAGAAGAATGCCCGCCGGTTAAGCAGAAACTCCGAAGAACTAGACCAGACATGGCTGTGAAGATTAAGGAGGAAGTTCAAAAACAGTGGGATGCTGGTTTCCTAGCTGTTACAAAATATCCCTCATGGGTCGCTAATATTGTGCCAGTGCCAAAGAAAGACGGTAAAGTGAGAATGTGTGTAGACTACCGTGACTTGAACAAAGCGAGCCCAAAAGATGATTTTCCACTTCCTCACATCGATGTGCTGGTTGATAACACTGCTTAATTCTCTGTATTCTCCTTCATGGATGGCTTCTCGGGCTACAATCAGATCAAAATGGCGCCAAAAGACATGGAGAAGACTACCTTCATTACGCCTTGGGGAACATTTTGTTACAAAGTTATGCCCTTCGGGTTGAAGAATGCTGGGGCAACATATCAACGTGCTATGACAACTCTCTTTCATGACATGATGCATAAAGAGATCGAGGTTTATGTGGATGATATGATTGCCAAATCCCAGACGGAGGAGGAACATTTGGTTAATCTGCTAAAACTGTTCAAGAGGCTTAGGAAGTTCAGGCTGAGACTGAACCCTAACAAGTGCACCTTCGGGGTGAGATCGGGTAAACTGATGGGGTTTATCGTGAGCGAAAAAGGAATAAAGGTTGATCCTGCGAAAATAAAAGCAATACAAGAAATGCCGACGCCTAAAACAGAAAAAGAAGTGTGCGGGTTTTTAGGGAGATTGAACTACATCGCCCGGTTCATATCTCACTTAACCGCAACATGCGATCCATTATTCAAGCTGTTAAAGAGGAACCAGGTTGTGGCCTGGAATAAAGATTGTCAAAAGGCGTTCGACAAGATAAAAGAATACTTGCAGGAACCTCCTGTTTTGATACCCCTAGTGGCCGGGAGACCATTGATTATGTATTTGACGGTTCTTGAGGAAAGTATGGGTTGTGTTCTCGGTCAACACGATGAGACAGGACGTAAAGAGCATGCGATCTATTATTTGAGTAAGAAGTTTACTGACTGTGAGTCCAGATACTCAATGCTCGAGAAGACGTGTTGTGCGCTAGCCTGGGCCGCCAAACGTTTGAGGCAATACATGCTAAATCATACAACCCTGCTCATTTCAAAGATGGATCCAATCAAATACGTGTTTGAGAAGCAGGCACTCTCTGGGAGAATTGCCCGATGGCAGATGGTGTTAACCGAATATGACATCCAATATGTTTCTCAGAAGGCTATTAAAGGTAGCGTCTTGTCCGAGTACCTTGCGGAGCAGCCTGTGGAGGAGTACCAATCGATGAGGTTTGATTTTCCTGACGAGGATATCATGTACCTGAAGATGAAAGATTGTGAAGAATCGTTGCCGGACGAAGGACCAGAGTTGGGTTCCAAATGGCAGTTAATATTTGATGGAGCTGTGAATTCCTATGGTAGCGGAATAGGTGCAATTATTACTACTCCTCAGGGGTCGCACATCCCCTTTACGACTCGATTGACCTTTCTGGTTACCAATAATGAAGCTGAATATGAGGCTTGCATCATGGGTCTTGAAGAAGCTATTGATTTGCTAATCAAACATCTGGATGTATACGGAGACTCAGCTCTAGTGGTGAACCAGATTAAAGGAGAATGGGAGACACGTCAGCCCAATTTGATACCATATATGAATTATGTAAGGAGATTGTTGCCTTTCTTCGACAAGGTTGAATTGCATCACGTGCCGCGAGCAGAAAATCAAATGGCTGACGCCTTGGCGACATTGTCCTCAATGTATAAAGTTAACTTCTAGAACGATGCTCCCCGGATTGTTATCTTTAGGCTTGAAAGACCTGCCTTCATATTTGCTATTGACGAAGCATCTGATGATAAACCCTGGTATTATGACATCTAGAATTTCCTGAAGAACAAGGAGTATCCGGCTGGGGCATCCAGTCGAGATCAGAAGACTCTCAGGAGATTGGCTGGCAATTTCTATTTGAATCCTGACGGTGTCCTATACAAGAGAAACCATGACTTGGTGTTGCTACGCTGTGTAGACGAGAAAGAAGCGAAGTTGCTCATGGAAGAGATACATGAGGGTACATTTGGTACACATGCTGGTGGGCATGCTATGACGAGAAAACTGCTGCGGGCAGGTTATTACTGGCTAACTATTTGGAAACAGACTGTTCCAAATTTATGCGGACAAGGTCCATGTACCCCCAAGTCCTCTGAATGTGATGTCATCACCGTGGCCGTTCTCGATGTGGGGAATTGATATGATTGGAAAGATCGAGCCTACGGCATCAAACGGACACCGGTTTATCTTGGTGGCAATTGATTACTTCACCAAATGGGTGGAAGCAACATCATACGCCAATGTCACCAAACAAGTGGTCGCCAGATTTATCAAGCGAGATATCATCTGCAGATATGGAATCCCTGAGCGGATCATCACCGACAACGGTTCGAATTTGAATAACAAGATGATGAAAGAGTTGTGCCAGAGTTTCAAGATCGAACATCACAACTCTTCTCCTTACCGACCCAAGATGAATGGCGTTGTCGAAGTGGCCAATAAGAACATTAAGAAAATTGTTCAGAAGATGGTTGTGACATATAAGGACTGGCACGAAATGCTACCTTTCGCTTTGCACGGTTATCGTACGACGGTACGCACATCAACTGGGGCAACCCCTTTCTCATTGGTATACGGAATGGAGGCAGTGTTACCGTTAGAGGTTGAGATTCCTTCCTTAAGGGTATTACGAGATGTCCAACTTGACGAGGCAGAATGGGTGAAAGACAGGTTGAATTAGCTGAGTTTAATGGATGAGAAGAGGCTAGCTTCTCTCGCATACGGTCGGTTGTACCAGAGCCGGATGAAGAAAGCATACGATAAGAAGATATGTCCGCGAAGCTTTCAGAAGGGCGACCTTGTGCTGAAGAGTATTCTCCCGCCACAAACAGATCACAGGGGAAAATGGACCCCTAATTACGAAGGGCCATATGTTGTCAGAAAAGTCTTCTCAGGAGGAGCTTTGCTACTATCTACCATGGATGGTGAAGACTTTTCGTCTCCTGTGAATTCGGACGCAGTTAAAAAATACTTTGCTTGAAAGAGACCCGCTGGACAGTAAAAAGAGAGTCCAGGCAAAAAATGGGGCATCCCGGCGAACCAAAAACAGAATAAAAATGTTAGGGCAAAAGTTAGGGATAAAATTGAAAAGATGTACACCCGCGAAGTCGAAAACCTACATTGGGCGGCTTCGGCAAAAAAGGGTATCCCGGTGAATTGAAAACCCGCAAAGGGCGATTCACGCAAAAGTTAGTGATTGAAAAAAGCAAATGACTGCGGTCCGAATTCGATACCTGCATTGCTTAGTGGTTTGGGAGCACCTGAGGGTTCATTTATCCAACACAATCTCTTCTGAAAACTGAACACCGGGAAAGCACCAGAGTCAGGCGAGTCATAGGAGGATCAGCTCACGATGTTTGTCTGCACCACGTTGCCGACATGTGTACAAATTTGAGTTGTATTTGTATTTTTATGCTTCCTGTGCATATATGTATGTGTGTGTACATAACTTCCTCTTTTCAGGAGTTGCATCCGATGTACAAAAATTTTCCTATTCAGAGGCCTGTTATCAATAAAACATGTTATTCAGTATTTGATACTTGTTCTTTACTGTTTTGTATATGGAAAACGCCTATGTTTTGATAAACTTGCACTTGCATAACTTTGCTGGCCCTTGCCAATAATTGATAAAACTTCGAATGGACTGAAGTAATGTCACGGACACTAACCCGAATAGATTTGGTTGTATAGGTTTGTTTTGTCTCGTTTGTGTTTTGCAGGGTTCTCACCTTTGAAGTGAACGATCAGAAATTGTGGCCCAGCCGGAGGCTCGTGATGGAAGACTTGACTTGGTGTGACGCCAATCCCCATGCAGGTCGCACATTGTCTTCCAAAGTTAGGATGATTGTTGTCCCTTACCGAAGAGATCAATTTCCCCAGCTAGTCGCAGTTTATCCCCAGAGGATATCCCCAGCCAGTCAAGATCAGTATCCCTTGCAGAGGTTGCACTCCCCAGAGAGTCGAGTATGTGAACGATCAATCCCCAGTTTGGAGGATTCCCGCAGAGTTCAGCCAAGTCATAATTGGTTCAGAAGGATTATTCCCATAGAAGATGGTTTTCTTCCCGCAGGTCGTCCTGCCTTTGTCAGGATGTCTATCCCCAGCGGAGCGGTAACTCCGAGTTGGTAAGCTGAGTTCAGACAGCATCGTTTCCTCCAGAAGGATTTCCTCGTTCCCCAGCAGAGTCGTCGGTTTACTTTCCCCAAGAGAGTCGATTCCTCCCCAACGGAATTACTCTCCCCAGCAGGTGTTCTTTCCTCCCAGTGGAAATCAAGGTTTAATCTCCTCGGCAGAGTTGGTTGTATGTCCGACATTTATTTTGCTGGAGGACTTTATGATACTTGTTCATCCCCGACAGGGCGGTATTTGCTCTCAACAGCCGTGTTGAAGTAAGCTTATCAGAGTTCCCCCAGAAGCTTGAGCCTGCATTTGCATTTGCATATAGTGTCATATTTGCATCTACCCAGAAACGCGTAGCATGTCCGTGATGTACGGAGCATTACGCCATTCTCAAACATGTGCATTTTGGAACATAAACCAGGTTGGTTAACCTTTGGTATTCAAGTGTTGTTTCCCTTGCAGGTGGAGAGAGCTCTGGCTCAGATCAATTACCAAATATTAAAAATCTCAGTAGGAGACATGTGAGAATAATGTTCGCCTTGTCGTTATTCCCCACAGAATTGCGTGTTTAAGTTTCTCTTACCCCTCCAGCGGAGTATTTCTTCAAAATTATTGTTATGTCATTGTCAAAAGACTTCGTGAATCAGTTTTTTGAAAGTTGCCGCTTATGTCGCAGTAAGTGTCTAGCAGTTTAAGTTCAGAAAATCCCCAATAGAGTCCTTCTCAGATTTATTGCAGTGTCAGCATTAAAGATTGAAAGATTGGACCATTATGTGTTACCCATTTGATTGATGGAGTTAGCTACTGCAAAGATAGGCAGAGGAGTTGTATTCAAGAGTTATTACCCGTAGCGATGACGGTGTTATTTTCCTGTAGTGGTGACAGAGAGTTATTACCCGTAGCGATGGTGGTGTTAGTTTCCTATAGTGTGACAGAGAGTGTTACCCGTAGTGATGACGGTGTTATTTCCCGTAGTGATGGCGGAGTGTTACCCGTAGTGATGGCGATGTTATTTCCCGTAGTGATGGCGTAGTGTTACCCGTAGCGATGGCGGTGTTATTTCCCGTAGTGATGGCAGTGTTATTTTCCTGTAGTGGTGACAGAGAGTTATTACCCGTAGCGATGGCGGTGTTATTTTTCCTGTAGTGATGACATAGTATTACCCGTAGCGATGGTGGTGGTATTTCCCCAGAGTGTTCCCCGTAGTGGTGGCGGAGTTATTTTCCCGTAGTGATGGCAGAGTTATTTTCCTGTATCGTTGGCAGAGCCATGTTTTGTTGACATAAGTACTTCCCCAGTAAAGTCGCCCATGTTATTCCTATATTGACAAGTTTGGTGTTGCGCAGGCAGTTAATCAGATATGTATCAGGTGGTTGATCCATTCTTACCGTAACAATCAAGTTCAATGGACGAATGTTGTTCCCCCAAGCAGTGGTGCAGTTTATCTCTACGGTTGGCAAATTTACGGGTTCTTGGTATTCAACCGTCTCGTACCTCGAATGTTTGAAGGTCGTTCTCTCTTCACCCAGTCGGGTCCAAGTCGCTTGAATAGGGGCAGCTGTTGCACCCTAAAATTTGCTCAACCTATTTCACCTAGTTTATGTTTCAATTGCATTGTCATTTGCATAATAAGTCATGTATATAGTCTAATCATTTGCATAGCATAGCATAACAAGTCATCTAGCAAGGGACCAAGTGCCCTTCTTATCATAAAGAGGCCCATCAAGGGGTTTTATTCAAGTTCAAGATCATCCATGTAATCAAGAAATGAGTTGAAGCTTTGAGAAGTTTGAGGGTCAACCAATGGATTTCTCTCCTAATCTTGAGGGGTTGAAGATCATCAATAGTGTGTGAGCCACGGATGAGGGTATGGAATGTGTACAAGGATCATGGAAGACCTAGAGGGTCATTTTGAAGATAAGTCAAGTCATTGGTGCGATTACAAGAGCTACAGTTGAATGCAGTCAACTAGGGTTTCATCTGGGTCAACCCTAGGTCAACTGAGTGATTGAAGAGCATCAAGGCTTAATTGAAGAATGTGGGATTCATAAATAATATGTGGATACATGTGTGGTGTTGTGCCAAGAAGAAATCAAAAGGAATCAAGAAGAAGAGGAGTTACTAAATTAGGGTTTCAGTGTAAAAACCCTAATTTAGGCCTATCTTCCAAGCCAGATAAGTCAAAATGCCAGCTTCAAATGAATTCTTGGTCAACATGAAACTTGTAGAGCTTCGCAATAGCTTTAATTTGAGTGCTAGAAGTCTTCAAGGATATTTATAGAACTCAAGTTATGGTTCTTGCAAGTTATGGGTCACCAGAGGACACTGAAATTTATCTGTGAAAGTCACTTGACTTCCAAGCAACTTTTGCCCATCAAGGAGTTTCCAAATGGATTCTTGGCCAACATAAGAGTTGTAGATATTGATATTATATTTAATTTTAGTACTAGAAGTACTCAATAGGATTTGTGGAACTCAAGTTATGGTCTTGGCAACCCAGGGGTATTTTGGGAAAGTTTAATTACAGGTCATTTTTCAACATAGGTCCAAATCTCCATCTTCCACTCCTCAAATGGAAAACTGTTCAACATGAGATGTGTTCAAAATGATGTTTTTAGGTTAGATAAGAGGTCATGAGAGCTTGGAATGGCTTTCTTCACAAAATCATAAAAATGGCCTAAAATGAAGGTATATTTTAAATGAATCAAGGTTGGAAATTAGGGTTTTTGATCTACAAAGCCAAACCAAGGCATATGACATACCAATTTGATTGTAAAAAGCATTTTGAGAACATTGACAATGCCACAATTTTGAATTAAGGATTATTTCAAGGACTTGCTTTGTAAATGGGCTACTTGCATCATAAGGCATATATGCAAAACCAATCTTCCAAGCAAATGCAAGGCTCATTTCTATCCATACATCTCCAATATCTCTTTTAGAGAGATTCTCAACTCAGAACAAGTGCATTGCAAGCCAAGATCATGAGATGATATGTGCATAGAATGAAATGAGTTTTCCATGACATGAGATGATGAATTTCTCATTGGATCAACCTAGAACTTTCTAGAGTCTTCATTCACACTCTATATATGCATATGAAGTGATCCCAAGCAAGAGTTGGAGAGAATTGAAGGAGAGAAGAGAGGTTGAGATTGAAATTTTTCTGTTGCAACTCAGATTCGGTTACAAGCATTTCATCCCTTTCCATCCAATTTCTTGATCCCATTTGCTTCCATTTGTGCTAGTGAGTGTTTCCAGATCAAGTTCCAAGCAAATTGGTGGAGGAATCGTGTTCTTGCCATTGAAAATTTTCATCTGCAACTCACTATCGGGTTCCAAGATTCAAGAGGTTTCAACCATTTCTTTTGCATACAGAAGCAAGATTGTGACTCATTGAAGGTGTATTGAAGTTCTCAAAGCTTGATTTGAAGATTTCATACCTCTGTTCATCTCAAATTTGCTGGTAGGTAAATTTCAATCCACAGCTTGATTTAGGTAGTTTCAATTGGTTTTGATTAGTTAGATTCATTGTAGATGATCATGTGGAGCTTTCTGGTAGCTTTAAGATTGATTTAGATACAATTAAGTGAATGACTCAATTTCGGTTCATGCTTGTATCTTGTTGTTCTTGGTGTTATAATCATGATTTGATGGCTAGAAATGCTCAGTGAAACATAGTGAAGAGTTTAGGCTATCCAATTTCAAGTTTGGTGAGTTTTGATCATGGACCAAATTCTGAAGTTTGATTCGTGTTTTGAGTTAGATTGTGTTTCATTGAATTTGGTTACCATAGATGAATTCCTGGTGAAATTTGGAGCATGTTAGGGTTTTGAATTTCTGCATTTGATGAGGATTTAAGGGAGTACGAATTGGGGGAAGATGAAGTTCAAAATTTGTTCAATCCATGGCGTTTCCCTCCTTTCAGAGTTTGGAGGTTGAAGATAACTTCTCCACCATTCGATTAGAACCAGACCTTTGACCAGAAAGAGATCCAATGGCCACGAGTTGCCCTCAGTTTGTGAAGGAGAAGGCTGAAGATCAAAACGAGGCGTTTCATTTAAGTTGTAACATTGGGCTTAGTGGAAACATGATATCAACACCCCCTCTAGAGGCCCATCCAAGAAATGCACTGAATTTCACTACTTCCTGCACCGTGGATTTCTCTTTTTTTCTTTGTCTTTTTCATTTAATTTTCTGAATAATACTGGGCCTAGCGTGCTTTCCTATTACCACCCCCCTTCTGGGCCCAGTTGGTGGATGCATTGATTCTGATTGCTATTTGACACACATCTTTGTCATTTTCTCATATTTTTTATATTTTCACACTTTATTTTAATTTCTTTGAAAATTCATAATAAATTCAAAACATAATATTTTTGATTGGGAATTTTTTTCCCATTTTCATCAAGATATCAAGAAAATTATAAAAGAATAAAAAAATGTTATTTAATGCATTTTTCTATTTTTGGTTTATTTTTTACTTTTAATAGCTTTTATCTCATTTTCACTTGATACATGTTACTTGCTGAATTTAGTATGATCATTATACTTTGATTTTTGATGCCATTCTTTTTGATATGATTAGAGTATAGTATTAGGTTCCCCTTGGAATTTTATCACATTTTTTTGATTTAATTTTAGTTAGTTTTGAACATCAAACATTAGGTTGATTAGAATTAGGGTTTCAACTTGACATAGGTGCATTCAACACATAGTTCTTGGGTTTTTAGTTTGATTTAGGCCTTGGGGTTTATGTGGGGTATAGGGTACATAGCTAGGGTCCCTTAGAAATAAATCTAGTATTTTATGATGAATATTTCCATTTTATTGGATTTTTGCAAATTGGTTGGTATTGGTGTGTTTCCCTCTTGGGAAGTTGCTTTGTTTGTTTAGTTTTGGGCCTTTTCTTTTGGTGATTATGCTTGTGCTTGGCTTGAGGAGTATGTGAAGACTTTGAGGATGATTGGAGACAAGTATTGATGCTTGGAGCTTGTGCTTGAAGATTACTTGATGAAGACTTAGGAGATAGGAGATATAGGGAGAGCTTAAGAGTAGATTGATTTCTTCTGTCAAACATAGAGAGCTTCTTGTGCCTCTATTCCATCCTATGACACAAGGTCCCATAAAAGAGTTCCATCTCTCCTTAGGAGGAATGTAGATCATGCTTTGATTGGGTAGAATCTTGAGGATAACTTTCACTAGCTGTGTTAAGATCTTAGTGATTTCCCTGGGTTATCATTAAGCCTCTTAACATTTCAACTTCCTCTATTACTTGATTCTCTCCTGTGAGTCTGTTTGCATTGAAGTTGAAGACCTATTGGGGATAAGAAGTTCATTGATGACTGGATAAGATGAAGCTTGTACCTGTCAAAACTGGGTATCTGTTGAAAGCTAGGGTTTTGCTGAGGATTGAAGTTGTATGTGCTTGCTAAAGTTGAAGATTATTGGAGATAAGAGCTTACCTGAAGCTTAAACCTTATTGAAGAGAAGATAGGATCTTGCCTAAAGTTGTTACTGTCAACCTTTTGTTGTTTATCAACTGTAGCTGCCAGAGCTGGTGCTGTTTGAACTGCTTTTTGTAGGAGCAAGTGTGGCTGTCTGAGCTGGTATTGGGTGTGGTTTTCTTTGCTGTATTTGTTTGATGATTTTCCTCTTAGGTTTGAGGTGAAGCTGTTTCACTTTGCCTATCGTTTACTGCTACATCTCATGCATTTTACTGCTTTACTGTGTATCTTCTGTTTCTTTCCCGTTTATCCCCTAGGATCTCTGATTTCCTCTGTGCAGGAGGGAATTATGACAGACATTAGGTTGTAATCCATGCATGATAACATTAGGGTAGTTTTGATTCCCATTTTCAAACCCTAGGATTTTTTAGACTTCTTTCTCTTCTATCTCAGAACAATTCAAAACACAGTAATAAGGATAATCGATGTCGTACGCTACGAGCCTTAAGCTATTTGAGAAAGGTTGCTGGAGGGTCACTCTTCAGTAATCTGATTGCTTAGTGTGTTACCCTTAGGGTGACATACGACGTAGTCACCCTCAAATCATAGTCTCTAGTGCTTCAGAGATTGCAAACATCATAAAAAACAGTTCTTGCATAAAAGACTGAAAACAAACATCAAAGTGTCATTTTTGTCCGCTTGGACTCTTAATCAGGAAAAACCCTTTCATAAGGAGATAAAAACGTTCAGACAAGCTTGTGTCTTCCGTGGCCCGAACTACGTTTGCTCTGATCTTTCATGCTGTATGAAAGTACGTAGGCATAAGATGCGATATCCTAGCGAGCAACCTTCCCCTCCTTTCCCGTAGGTAGGCGAACTACGTTGACTCTAATTTCTCGTTCCAGACGGGAATACGTAGGCATAAAGTGCGATACTTTGCCGAGTCATTTTCTTTTCTTTTAACCCTTGAATCTATAGAATAGATAGAATAAAAATCCGTACTAGAAAACAAGCGTGGATCCCGTCGAGTACGACGGACGTGAGGGGTGCTAATACCTTCCCCTTGCGTACCCGACTCCCGAATCCAGGATTTGGTTGCGATGACCATTCCTTTCCCGTCTTTGCGTGAGGTTTACTCCGAGTGTTTCCTTTACCTCCATTGGGATAAATAACGAACGGTGGCGACTCTTTTGTTTAGTCGGCGCCGATTTTCGCAGTAGCGACACTTTGGTATCACGAAGAACCTTATTGGATAAGGGACTGCTTTGACCACCCGAAGAATTTCATGTGTTTAGACATACTAATTTGGTATCGCTACGAACCTTATTAGATAAGGGACTTCTTCGACCACCCGAAGAATCTCAGATGTTTAGAGATACTACTTTGGTATCGCAAAGACCCTTACTGGATAAGGGACTCTTTCGACCACCCGAAGAATCTCATGTGTTTAGAGGTACTGCTTTGGTATCGCGAAGAACCATATTGCATAAGGGACTACTTCGACCATCTGATGAATCTAATGTGTTTAGAGAAACTGCTTTGTTATCGCAAATAACCTTATTGGATAAGGGACTACTTCGACCACCCGAAAAATATCATGTGTTTAGAGATACTGCTTTGGTATCGCGAAGAACCTTATTAGATAAGGGACTGCATTGACCACCCGAAGAATCTCATGTGTTTAGAGATACTGCTTTGGTATCACGAAGAACCTTATGGGATAATGGACTGCTTTGACCACCCAAAGAATCTCATGTGTTTAGAGTTACTACTTTGGTATCGCGAAAAATATTATTGGATAAGGGACTGCTTCGACCACCCAAAGAATCTCATGTGTTTAGAGTTACAGCTTTGGTATCGCAAAGAATCTTATTGGATAAGGGACTGCTTCGACCACCCGAAGAATCACATGTGTTTAGATATACTGCTTTGGTATCGTGAAAAACTTATTGGATAAATGACTCTTTCGACCACCCGAAGAATCTCACGTGTTTAGAGATACTGCTTTGGTATCGCGAAGAACCTTATTGGAAAAAGGACTGCTTCGACCATCTGAAGAATCTCATGTGTTTAGGGATACTGCTTTGGTATCGCGAATAACCATATAGGATAAGGGACTGCTTCGACCACCCGAAGAATCTCATGTGTTTAGAGATGCTGCTTTGGTATCGCGAAGAACCTTATTAGATAAGGCACTGCTTTGACCACCCGAAGAATCTCATGTGTTTAGAGATACTGCTTTAGTATCACGAAGAATCTTATTGGATAACGGACTGCTTTGACCACCCAAAGAATCTCATGTGTTTATATTTAATGCTTTGGTATCGCGAAGAATCTTATTAGATAAGGGACTGCTTCGACCACCCGAAGAATCACATGTGTTTAGAGATACTACTTTGGTATCGCGAAAAACTTATTGAATAAAGGACTCCTTCGACCACCTGAAGTATCTCATGTGTTTAGAGATACTGCTTTGGTATCGCGAAGAACCTTATTGGATAAGGGACTGGTTCGACCATCTGAAGAATCTCATGTGTTTAGGGATACTACTTTGGTATCGCGAATAACCATATAGGATAAGGGACTGCTTCGACCACCCGAAGAATCTCATTTGTTTAGAGATGCTGCTTTGGTATCGCGAAGAACCTTATTAAATAAGGGACTGCTTTGACCATCCGAAGAATCTCATGTGTTTAGAGATATTACTTTGGTATCACGAAGAACCTTATTGGATAACGGATTTCTTTGACCACCCAAAGAATCTCATGTGTTTAGAGTTACTGCTTTGGTATCGCGAAGAACCTTACGTGATAAAGGACTCCTTCGACCACCCGAAGAATCTCATGTGTTTAGAGATACTGCTTTAGTATCGCGAAGAACCTTACTGGATAAGGGAATCCTTCGACCACCCTAAGAATCTCATGTGTTTAGAGATACTGCTTTGGTATCGCGAAGAACCTTACTGGATAAGGGACTCCTTCGACCACCTGAAGAATCTCATGTGTTTAGAGATACTACTTTGGTATCACGAAGAACCTTATTGGATAAGGGATTGCTTCGACCATCTGAAGAATCTCATGTGTTTAGGGATACTACTTTGGTATCGCGAATAACCTTATTGGATAAGGGACTGCTTCGACCATCTGAAGAATCTCATGTGTTTAGGAATACTGGTTTGGTATCGTGAAGAACCTTATTAGATAAGGGACTGCTTTGACCACCCGAAGAATCCCATGTGTTTAGAGATACTGCTTTGGTATCACGAAGAACCTTATTGGATAACAGACTGCTTTGACCACCTAGAGAATCTCAAGTGTTTAGAGATACTGCTTTGGTATCGCGAAGAACCTTACTAGATAAAGGACTCCTTCGACCACATGAAGAATCTCATGTGTTTAGAGATAATGATTTGGTATCGCAAAGAACCTTATTGGATAAGGGACTCCTTCAACCAACCGAAGAATCTCATGTGTTTAGAGATACTGCTTTCTTATCTCCAAGAACCTTATTGGATAAGGGACTGCTTCGACCATCTGAAGAATCTCATGTGTTTAGGGATACTACTTTGGTATCGCGAATAACCATATAGGATAAGGGACTCGACCACCCGAAGAATCTCATGTGTTTAGAGATACTGCTTTGGTATCGCGAAGAACCTTATTAGATAAGGGACTGCTTTGACCACCCGAAGAATCTCATGTGTTTAGAGATACTGCTTTGGTATGACGAAGAACCTTATTAGATAACAGATTGCTTTGACTACCCAAAGAATCTCATGTGTTTAGAGTTACTGCTTTGGTATCGCGAAGAACCTTACTGGTTAAAGGACTCCTTCGACCACCCGAAGAATCTCATGTTTTTAGAGATACTGCTTTGGTATCACGAAGAACCTTACTGGATAAGGGACTCCTTCGACCACCCGAAGAGTCTCATGCGTTTAGAGATACTGCTTTGGTATCGCGGAGAACCTTACTGGATAAGGGACTCCTTTGACCACCCGAAGAATCTCATGTGTTTAGACATACTTCTTTGGAATCACGAAGAACCTTATTGGATAAGGGACTGTTTCGACCATCTAAAGAATCTCATGTGTTTAGGGATAATTCTTTGGTATCGCGAATACCCTTATTGGATAAGGGACTACTTCGACCATCTGAAGAATCTCTTGTGTTTAGGGATACTGCTTTGGTATCGGGAATAACCTTATTGGATGAGGTACTGCTTCGACCATCCGAAAAATCTTATGTGTTTAGAGATACTGCTTTGGTATCGCGGAGAACCTTATTGGATAAGGGACTGCTTCGACCACCCGAAAAATCTCATGTGTTTAGAGATACTGCATTGACCACCCGAAGAACCTTATTAGATAAGGGACTGCTTTGACCACCCGAAGAATCTCATGTGTTTAGAGATACTGCTTTGGTATCACGAAGAACCTTATTGGATAAGGGACTGCTTCGACCACCCGAAGAATCTCATGTGTTTAGAGATACTGCTTTGGTATCGCGAAGAATCTTACTGGATAAGGGACTCCCTCGACCACCCGAAGAATCTCATGTGTTTAGAGATTCTACTTTGGCATCGCGAAGAACCTTATTGGATAAGGGACTGCTTCGACCACCCAAAAAATCTCATGTGTTTAGAGATACAACTTTGGTATTTCGAATAACCTTATTAGATAATGGACTGCTTTGAACACCCGAAGAATCTCATGTATTTAGAGTTACTGCTTTGGTATCGCGAATAACCTTATTGAATAAGGGACTGCTTTGACCACCCAAAGAATCTCATATGTTTAGAGATATTGCTTTGGTATCGCTAATAACCTTATTGGATGAGGTACTACTTTGACCACCCGAAAAGTCTTATGTGTTTATATATACTGCTTTGGTATCGCGGAGAACCTTATTGGATGAGGGACTGCTTCGACCATCCGAAGAATCTCATGTGTTTAGAGATACTGCTTTGGTGTTGCGATGAACCTTACTGGATAACAGACTACTTCGACCACCCAAAGAGACTCGTTTATACTGCTTTGGTATCACGAAGAACCTTATTTGATAAGGGTCTTCTTCGACCACCCGAAGAATCTCATATGTTTAGAGATACTGCTTTGGTATCGTGAAGAACCTTATTGGATAAGGGACTCCTTCGACCACCCGAAGAATCTCATGTGTTTAGAGATACTGCTTTGGTATCGGGATGAGCCTTATTGGATAAGGGACTGCTTCGACCACTCGAAGAATGTCATGTGTTTAGGGATACTGCTTTGGTATCACAAATAACCTTATTGGATAAGGGACTGCTTCGACCACCCGAAGAATCTCATGTGTTTAGAGATACCGCTTTGGTCTCGCGAAGAACCTTATTGGATGAGGGACTGCTTCGACCACCCGAAGAATCTCATGTGTTTAGAGATACTGCTTTGGTATCGCGAAGAACCTTACTGGATAAGGGACTCTTTCGACCACCCGAAGAATCTCATGTGTTTAGAGATACTGCTTTGGTATCGCGAAGAACCTTATTGGATAAGGGACTACTTCGACCACCCAAAGAGACTCGTTTGTACAACTTTGGTATCGCGAATAACTTTATTTGATAAGGAACTCCTTTGACAAACTGAAGAATCTCATATGTTTAGAGATACTGCTTTGGTATCGCGAAGAACCTTAATGAATAAGGGACTACTTTGACCACCAAAAGAATCTCATGTATTTAGAGATACTGCTTTGGTATCACGAAGAACCTTATTGGATAAGGCACTGCTTCGACCACCCGAAGAATCTCATGTGTTTAGAGATTCCGCTTTGGTATCGCGAAGAACCTTACTAGATAAAGGACTCCTTCGACCACAGGAAGAATCTCATGTGTTTAGAGATACTGATTTGGTATCGCGAAGAACCTTACTGGATAAGGGACTCCTTTAACCAACCGAAGAATCTCATGTGTTTAGAGATACTGCTTTGGTATCGCCAAGAACCTTATTAGATAAGGGACTGCTTCGACCATCTGAAGAATCTCATGTGTTTAGGGATACTGCTTTGGTATCGCGAATAACCATATAGGATAAGGGACTCGACCACCCGAAGAATCTCATGTGTTTAGAGATACTGCTTTGGTATCGCGAAGAACCTTATTAGATAAGGGACTGCTTTGACCACCCGAAGAATCTCATGTGTTTAGAGATACTGCTTTGGTATGACGAAGAACCTGATTAGATAACAGATTGCTTTGACCACCCAAAGAATCTCATGTGTTTAGAGTTACTGCTTTGGTATTGCGAAGAACCTTACTGGATAAAGGACTCCTTCGACCACCCGAAGAATCTCATGTGTTTAGAGATACTGCTTTGGTATCACGAAGAACCTTACTGGATAAGGGATTCCTTCGACCACCCGAAGAGTCTCATGTGTTTAGAGATATTTCTTTGGCATCGCGAAGAACCTTACTGGATAAGGGACTCCATCGACCACCCGAAGAATCGCATGTGTTTAGACATGCTTCTTTGGTATCATGAAGAACCTTATTGGATAAGGGACTGTTTCGACCATCTAAAGAATCTCATGTGTTTAGGTATACTACTTTGGTATCGCGAATACCCTTATTGGATAAGGGACTGCTTCGACCATCTGAAGAATCTCATGTGTTTAGGGATACTGCTTTAGTATTGCAAATAACCTTATTTGATAAGGGACTGCTTCCCCCATCTGAAGAATCTCATGTGTTTAGAGATACTGCTTTGGTATCACGAAGAACCTTATTGGATGAGGTACTGCTTCGACCATCCAAAAAATCTTATGTGTTTAGAGATACTGCTTTGGTATCGCGGAGAACCTTATTGGATAAGGGACTGCTTCGACCACCCAAAAAATCTCATGTGTTTAGAGATACTGCATTGACCACCCGAAGAACCTTATTAGATAAGGGACTGCTTTCACCACCCGAAGAATCTCATGTGTTTAGAGATACTGGTTTGGTATCACGAAGAACCTTATTGGATAAGGGACTGCTTCGACCACTCGAAGAATCTCATGTGTTTAGAGATACTGCTTTGGTATCGTGAAGATCCTTATTGGATAAGGGACTTCTTCGACCATCTGAAGAATCTCATGTGTTTAGAGATACTATTTTGGTATCGTGAATAACCTTATTGAATAAGGGACTGCTTCGACCACCCAAAGAATCTCATATGTTTAGAGATACTGCTTTGGCATCGCGAAGAACCTTATTGGATAAGGGACTGCTTCGACCACCCGAAGAATCTCATGTGTTTAGAGATACTGCTTTGGTATCGCGAAGAACCTTACTGGATAAGGGACTCCTTTGACCACCCGAAGAATCTCATGTGTTTAGAGATACTGCTTTGGTATCGCGAAGAACCTTATTGGATAAGGGACTACTTCGACCACCCAAAGAGACTCGTTTGTACAACTTTGGTATCGCGAAGAACTTTATTTGATAAGGGACTCCTTTGACAACCTGAAGAATCTCATATGTTTAGAGATACTGCTTTGGTATCGCGAAGAACCTTAATGAATAAGGGACTACTTTGACCACCAGAAGAATCTCATGTATTTAGAGATACTGCTTTGGTATCACGAAGAACCCTAATTGATAAGGGACTGCTTCGACCACTCGAAGAATCTCATGTGTTTAGAGATACTGCTTTGGTATCGTGAAGATCCTTATTGGATAAGGGACTTCTTCGACCATCTGAAGAATCTCATGTGTTTAGAGATACTATTTTGGTATCGCGAATAACCTTATTGAATAAGGGACTGCTTCGACCACCCGAAGAATCTCATATGTTTAGAGATACTGCTTTGGCATCGCGAAGAACCTTATTGGATAAGGGACTCCTTCGACCACCCGAAGAATCTCATGTGTTTAGAGATACTGCTTTGGTATCGCGAAGAACCTTATTGGATAAGGGACTCCTTCGACCACCCGAAGAATCTCATGTGTTTAGAGATACTGCTTTGGTATCGCGAAGAACCTTATTGGATAAGAGACTACTTCGACCACCCAAAGAGACTCGTTTGTACAACTTTGGTATCGTGAAGAACTTTATTTGATAAGGGACTCCTTTGACAACCTGAAGAATCTCATATGTTTAGAGATACTGCTTTGGTATCGCGAAGAACCTTAATGAATAAGGGACTACTTTGACCACCAGAAGAATCTCATGTATTTAGAGATACTGCTTTGGTATCACGAAGAACCTTATTGGATAAGGGACTGCTTCGACCACCCGAAGAATCTCATGTGTTTAGAGATACCGCTTTGGTATCGCGAAGAACCTTACTAGATAAAGGACTCCTTCGACCACAGGAAGAATCTATGGTGTTTAGAGATACTGATTTGGTATCGCGAAGAACCTTATTGGATAAGGGACTCCTTCAACCAACCGAAGAATCTCATGTGTTTAGAGATACTGCTTTGGTATCGCCAAGAACCTTATTGGATAAGGGACTGCTTCGACCATCTGAAAAATCTCATGTGTTTAGGGATACTGCTTTGGTATCGCGAATAACCATATAGGATAAGGGACTCGACCACCCGAAGAATCTCATGCGGTTAGAGATACTGCTTTGGTATCGCGAAGAACCTTATTAGATAAGGGACTGCTTTGACCACCCGAAGAATCTCATGTGTTTAGAAATACTGCTTTGGTATGACGAAGAACCTTATTAGATAACAGATTGCTTTGACCACCCAAAGAATCTCATGTGTTTAGAGTTACTGCTTTGGTATCGCGAAGAACCTTACTGGTTAAAGGACTCCTTCGACCACCCGAAGAATCTCATGTGTTTAGAGATACTGCTTTGGTATCACGAAGAACCTTACTGGATAAGGGACTCCTTCGACCACCCGAAGAGTCTCATGTGTTTAGAGATACTGCTTTGGTATCGCGAAGAACCTTACTGGATAACGGACTCCATCGACCACCCGAAGAATCACATGTGTTTAGACATACTTCTTTGGTATCACGAAGAACCTTATTGGATAAGGGACTGTTTAGACCATCTAAAGAATCTCATGTGTTTAGGGATACTACTTTGGTATCGTGAATACCCTTATTGGAAAAGGGACTGCTTCGACCATCTGAAGAATCTCATGTGTTTAGGGATACTGCTTTGGTATCACGAATAACCTTATTGGATAAGGGACTGCTTCCCCCATCCGTAGAATCTCATGTGTTTAGAGATACTGCTTTGGTATCGCGAACAACCTTATTGGATGAGGTACTGCTTCAACCATCCGAAAAATCTTATGTGTTTAGAGATACTGCTTTGGTATCGCGGAGAACCTTATTGGATAAGGGACTGCTTCGACCACCCGAAAAATCTCATGTGTTTAGAGATACTGCATTGACCACCCGAATATCCTTATTAGATAAGGGACTGCTTTGACCACCCGAAGAATCTCATGTGTTTAGAGATACTGCTTTGGTATCACGAAGAACCTTATTGGATAAGGGACTGCTTCGACCACTCGAAGAATCTCATGTGTTTAGAGATACTGCTTTGGTATCGTGAAGATCCTTATTGGATAAGGGACTTCTTCGACCATCTGAAGAATCTCATGTGTTTAGAGATACTATTTTGGTATCGCAAATAACCTTATTGAATAAGGGACTGCTTCGACCACCCGAAGAATCTCATATGTTTAGATATACTGCTTTGGCATCGCGAAGAACCTTATTGGATAAGGGACTGCTTCGACCACCCGAAGAATCTCATGTGTTTAGAGATACTGCTTTGGTATCGCGAAGAACCTTACTGGATAAGGGACTCCTTCGACCACCCGAAGAATCTCATGTGTTTAGAGATACTGCTTTGGTATCGTGAAGAACCTTATTGGATAAGAGACTACTTCGACCACCCAAAGAGACTCGTTTGTACAACTTTGGTATCGCGAAGAACTTTATTTGATAAGGGACTCCTTTGACAACCTGAAGAATCTCATATGTTTAGAGATACTGCTTTGGTATCGCGAAGAACCTTAATGAATAAGGGACTACTTTGACCACCAGAAGAATCTCATGTATTTAGAGATACTGCTTTGGTATCACGAAGAACCTTATTGGATAAGGGACTGCTTCGACCACCCGAAGAATCTCATGTGTTTAGAGATACCGCTTTGGTATCGCGAAGAACCTTACTAGATAAAGGACTCCTTCGACCACAGGAAGAATCTATGGTGTTTAGAGATACTGATTTGGTATCGCGAAGAACCTTACTGGATAAGGGACTCCTTCAACCAACCGAAGAATCTCATGTGTTTAGAGATACTGCTTTGGTATCGCCAAGAACCTTATTGGATAAGGGACTGCTTCGACCATCTGAAAAATCTCATGTTTTTAGGGATACTGCTTTGGTATCGCGAATAACCATATAGGATAAGGGACTCGACCACCCGAAGAATCTCATGCGTTTAGAGATACTGCTTTGGTATCGCGAAGAACCTTATTAGATAAGGGACTGCTTTGACCACCCGAAGAATCTCATGTGTTTAGAAATACTGCTTTGGTATGACGAAGAACCTTATTAGATAACAGATTGCTTTGACCACCCAAAGAATCTCATGTGTTTAGAGTTACTGCTTTGGTATCGCGAAGAACCTTACTGGTTAAAGGACTCCTTCGACCACCCGAAGAATCTCATGTGTTTAGAGATACTGCTTTGGTATCACGAAGAACCTTACTGGATAAGGGACTCCTTCGACCACCCGAAGAGTCTCATGTGTTTAGAGATACTGCTTTGGTATCGCGAAGAACCTTACTGGATAACGGACTCCATCGACCACCCGAAGAATCACATGTGTTTAGACATACTTCTTTGGTATCACGAAGAACCTTATTGGATAAGGGACTGTTTAGACCATCTAAAGAATCTCATGTGTTTAGGGATACTACTTTGGTATCGTGAATACCCTTATTGGAAAAGGGACTGCTTCGACCATCTGAAGAATCTCATGTGTTTAGGGATACTGCTTTGGTATCACGAATAACCTTATTGGATAAGGGACTGCTTCCCCCATCCGTAGAATCTCATGTGTTTAGAGATACTGCTTTGGTATCGCGAACAACCTTATTGGATGAGGTACTGCTTCAACCATCCGAAAAATCTTATGTGTTTAGAGATACTGCTTTGGTATCGCGGAGAACCTTATTGGATAAGGGACTGCTTCGACCACCCGAAAAATCTCATGTGTTTAGAGATACTGCATTGACCACCCGAAGATCCTTATTAGATAAGGGACTGCTTTGACCACCCGAAGAATCTCATGTGTTTAGAGATACTGCTTTGGTATCACGAAGAACCTTATTGGATAAGGGACTGCTTCGACCACTCGAAGAATCTCTTGTGTTTAGAGATACTGCTTTGGTATCGTGAAGATCCTTATTGGATAAGGGACTTCTTCGACCATCTGAAGAATCTCATGTGTTTAGAGATACTATTTTGGTATCGCAAATAACCTTATTGAATAAGGGACTGCTTCGACCACCCGAAGAATCTCATATGTTTAGAGATACTGCTTTGGCATCGCGAAGAACCTTATTGGATAAGGGACTGCTTCGACCACCCGAAGAATCTCATGTGTTTAGAGATACTGCTTTGGTATCGCGAAGAACCTTACTGGATAAGGGACTCCTTCGACCACCCGAAGAATCTCATGTGTTTAGAGATACTGCTTTGGTATCGTGAAGAACCTTATTGGATAAGAGACTACTTCGACCACCCAAAGAGACTCGTTTGTACAACTTTGGTATCGCGAAGAACTTTATTTGATAAGGGACTCCTTTGACAACCTGAAGAATCTCATATGTTTAGAGATACTGCTTTGGTATCGCGAAGAACCTTAATGAATAAGGGACTACTTTGACCACCAGAAGAATCTCATGTATTTAGAGATACTGCTTTGGTATCACGAAGAACCTTATTGGATAAGGGACTGCTTCGACCACCCGAAGAATCTCATGTGTTTAGAGATACCGCTTTGGTATCGCGAAGAACCTTACTAGATAAAGGACTCCTTCGACCACAGGAAGAATCTATGGTGTTTAGAGATACTGATTTGGTATCGCGAAGAACCTTACTGGATAAGGGACTCCTTCAACCAACCGAAGAATCTCATGTGTTTAGAGATACTGCTTTGGTATCGCCAAGAACCTTATTGGATAAGGGACTGCTTCGACCATCTGAAAAATCTCATGTTTTTAGGGATACTGCTTTGGTATCGCGAATAACCATATAGGATAAGGGACTCGACCACCCGAAGAATCTCATGCGTTTAGAGATACTGCTTTGGTATCGCGAAGAACCTTATTAGATAAGGGACTGCTTTGACCACCCGAAGAATCTCATGTGTTTAGAAATACTGCTTTGGTATGACGAAGAACCTTATTAGATAACAGATTGCTTTGACCACCCAAAGAATCTCATGTGTTTAGAGTTACTGCTTTGGTATCGCGAAGAACCTTACTGGTTAAAGGACTCCTTCGACCACCCGAAGAATCTCATGTGTTTAGAGATACTGCTTTGGTATCACGAAGAACCTTACTGGATAAGGGACTCCTTCGACCACCCGAAGAGTCTCATGTGTTTAGAGATACTGCTTTGGTATCGCGAAGAACCTTACTGGATAACGGACTCCATCGACCACCCGAAGAATCACATGTGTTTAGACATACTTCTTTGGTATCACGAAGAACCTTATTGGATAAGGGACTGTTTAGACCATCTAAAGAATCTCATGTGTTTAGGGATACTACTTTGGTATCGTGAATACCCTTATTGGATAAGGGACTGCTTCGACCATCTGAAGAATCTCATGTGTTCAGGGATACTGCTTTGGTATCACGAATAACCTTATTGGATAAGGGACTGCTTCCCCCATCCGTAGAATCTCATGTGTTTAGAGATACTGCTTTGGTATCGCGAACAACCTTATTGGATAAGGTACTGCTTCAACCATCCGAAAAATCTTATGTGTTTAGAGATACTGCTTTGGTATCGCGGAGAACCTTATTGGATAAGGGACTGCTTCGACCACCCGAAAAATCTCATGTGTTTAGAGATACTACATTGACCACCCGAAGATCCTTATTAGATAAGGGACTGCTTTGACCACCTGAAGAATCTCATGTGTTTAGAGATACTGCTTTGGTATCACGAAGAACCTTATTGGATAAGGGACTGCTTCGACCACTCGAAGAATCTCATGTGTTTAGAGATACTGCTTTGGTATCGTGAAGAACCTTATTGGATAAGGGACTTCTTCGACCATCTGAAGAATCTCATGTGTTTAGAGATACTATTTTGGTATCGCGAATAACCTTATTGAATAAGGGACTGCTTTGACCACCCGTAGAATCTCATATGTTTAGAGATACTGCTTTGGTATCGCTAAGAACCATATTGGATGAGGTACTGCTTTGACCACCCGAAAGATCTTATGTGTTTAGATATACTGCTTTGGTATAGCGAAGAACCTTATTGGATGAGGGACTACTTCGACCACCCGAAAAATCTCATGTGTTTAGATATACTGCTTTGGTGTCGCGAAGAACCTTATTGGATGAGGGACAACTTCGACCACCCAAAGAGACTCGTTTGTACAACTTTGGTATCGCGAAGAACTTTATTTGATAAGGGACTCCTTTGACAACCTGAAGAATCTCATATGTTTAGAGATACTGCTTTGGTATCACGAAGAACCTTAATGAATAAGGGACTACTTTGACCACCAGAAGAATCTCATGAATTTAGAGATACTACTTTGGTATCACGAAGAACCTTATTGGATAAGGGACTACTTCGAACACCCGAAGAATCTCATGTGTTTAGAGATACCGCTTTGGTATCGCGAATAACCTTACTAGATAAAGGACTCCTTCAACCACAGGAAGAATCTCATGTGTTTAGAGATACTGATTTGGTATCGCGAAGAACCTTACTGGATAAGGGACTCCTTCAACCAACCGAAGAATCTCATGTGTTTAGAGATACTGCTTTGGTTTCGCCAAGAACCTTATTGGATAAGGGACTGCTTCGACCATCTGAAGAATCTCATGTGTTTAGGGATACTGCTTTGGTATCGCGAATAACCATATAGGATAAGGGACTCGACCACCCGAAGAATCTCATGTGTTTAGAGATACTGCTTTGGTATCGCGAAGAACCTTATTAGATAAGGGACTGCTTTGACCACCCGAAGAATCTCATGTGTTTAGAGATACTGCTTTGGTATGACGAAGAACCTTATTAGATAACAGATTGCTTTGACCACCCAAAGAATCTCATGTGTTTAGAGTTACTGCTTTGGTATCGCGAAGAACCTTACTGGTTAAAGGACTCCTTCGACCACCCGAAGAGTCTCATGTGTTTAGAGATACTGCTTTGGTATCACGAAGAACCTTACTGGATAAGGGACTCCTTCGACCACCCGAAGAGTCTCATGTGTTTAGAGATACTGCTTTGGTATCGCGAAGAACCTTACTGGATAAGGGACTGCTTCGACCACTCGAAGAATCTCATGTGTTTAGAGATACTGCTTTGGTATCGTGAAGATCCTTATTGGATAAGGGACTTCTTCGACCATCTGAAGAATCTCATGTGTTTAGAGATACTATTTTGCTATCGCGAATAACCTTATTGAATAAGGGACTGCTTCGACCACCCGAAGAATCTCATATGTTTAGAGATACTGCTTTGGCATCGCGAAGAACCTTATTGGATAAGGGACTGCTTCGACCACCCGAAGAATCTCATGTGTTTAGAGATACTGCTTTGGTATCGCGAAGAACCTTACTGGATAAGGGACTCCTTCGACCACCCGAAGAATCTCATGTGTTTAGAGATACTGCTTTGGTATCGCGAAGAACCTTATTGGATAAGAGACTACTTCGACCACCCAAAGAGACTCGTTTGTACAACTTTGGTATCGCGAAGAACTTTATTTGATAAGGGACTCCTTTGACAACCTGAAGAATCTCATATGTTTAGAGATACTGCTTTGGTATCGCGAAGAACCTTAATGAATAAGGGACTACTTTGACCACCAGAAGAATCTCATGTATTTAGAGATACTGCTTTGGTATCACGAAGAACCTTATTGGATAAGGGACTGCTTCGACCACCCGAAGAATCTCATGTGTTTAGAGATACCGCTTTGGTATCGCGAAGAACCTTACTAGATAAGGGACTCCTTCGACCACAGGAAGAATCTATGGTGTTTAGAGATACTGATTTGGTATCGCGAAGAACCTTACTGGATAAGGGACTCCTTCAACCAACCGAAGAATCTCATGTGTTTAGAGATACTGCTTTGGTATCGCCATGAACCTTATTGGATAAGGGACTGCTTCGACCATCTGAAAAATCTCATGTGTTTAGGGATACTGCTTTGGTATCGCGAATAACCATATAGGATAAGGGACTCGACCACCCAAAGAATCTCATGCGTTTAGAGATACTGCTTTGGTATCGCGAAGAACCTTATTAGATAAGGGACTGCTTTGACCACCCGAAGAATCTCATGTGTTTAGAAATACTGCTTTGGTATGACGAAGAACCTTATTAGATAACAGATTGCTTTGACCACCCAAAGAATCTCATGTGTTTAGAGTTACTGCTTTGGTATCGCGAAGAACCTTACTGGTTAAAGGACTCCTTCGACCACCCGAAGAATCTCATGTGTTTAGAGATACTGCTTTGGTATCACGAAGAACCTTACTGGATAAGGGACTCCTTCGACCACCCGAAGAGTCTCATGTGTTTAGAGATACTGCTTTGGTATCGCGAAGAACCTTACTGGATAAGGGACTGCTTCGACCATCTGAAGAATCTCATGTGTTTAGGGATACTACTTTGGTATCGCGAAGAACCTTACTGGATAAGGGACTGCTTCGACCACTCGAAGAATCTCATGTGTTTAGAGATACTGCTTTGGTATCGTGAAGATCCTTATTGGATAAGGGACTTCTTCGACCATCTGAAGAATCTCATGTGTTTAGAGATACTATTTTGCTATCGCGAATAACCTTATTGAATAAGGGACTGCTTCGACCACCCGAAGAATCTCATATGTTTAGAGATACTGCTTTGGCATCGCGAAGAACCTTATTGGATAAGGGACTGCTTCGACCACCCGAAGAATCTCATGTGTTTAGAGATACTGCTTTGGTATCGCGAAGAACCTTACTGGATAAGGGACTCCTTCGACCACCCGAAGAATCTCATGTGTTTAGAGATACTGCTTTGGTATCGCGAAGAACCTTATTGGATAAGAGACTACTTCGACCACCCAAAGAGACTCGTTTGTACAACTTTGGTATCGCGAAGAACTTTATTTGATAAGGGACTCCTTTGACAACCTGAAGAATCTCATATGTTTAGAGATACTGCTTTGGTATCGCGAAGAACCTTAATGAATAAGGGACTACTTTGACCACCAGAAGAATCTCATGTATTTAGAGATACTGCTTTGGTATCACGAAGAACCTTATTGGATAAGGGACTGCTTCGACCACCCGAAGAATCTCATGTGTTTAGAGATACCGCATTGGTATCGCGAAGAACCTTACTAGATAAGGGACTCCTTCGACCACAGGAAGAATCTATGGTGTTTAGAGATACTGATTTGGTATCGCGAAGAACCTTACTGGATAAGGGACTCCTTCAACCAACCGAAGAATCTCATGTGTTTAGAGATACTGCTTTGGTATCGCCATGAACCTTATTGGATAAGGGACTGCTTCGACCATCTGAAAAATCTCATGTGTTTAGGGATACTGCTTTGGTATCGCGAATAACCATATAGGATAAGGGACTCGACCACCCAAAGAATCTCATGCGTTTAGAGATACTGCTTTGGTATCGCGAAGAACCTTATTAGATAAGGGACTGCTTTGACCACCCGAAGAATCTCATGTGTTTAGAAATACTGCTTTGGTATGACGAAGAACCTTATTAGATAACAGATTGCTTTGACCACCCAAAGAATCTCATGTGTTTAGAGTTACTGCTTTGGTATCGCGAAGAACCTTACTGGTTAAAGGACTCCTTCGACCACCCGAAGAATCTCATGTGTTTAGAGATACTGCTTTGGTATCACGAAGAACCTTACTGGATAAGGGACTCCTTCGACCACCCGAAGAGTCTCATGTGTTTAGAGATACTGCTTTGGTATCGCGAAGAACCTTACTGGATAAGGGACTGCTTCGACCATCTGAAGAATCTCATGTGTTTAGGGATACTACTTTGGTATCGTGAATACCCTTATTGGATAAGGGACTGCTTCGACCATCTGAAGAATCTCATGTGTTTAGGGATACTGCTTTGGTATCACGAATAACCTTATTGGATAAGGGACTGCTTCCCCCATCCGTAGAATCTCATGTGTTTAGAGATACTGCTTTGGTATCGCGAACAACCTTATTGGATAAGGTACTGCTTCAACCATCCGAAAAATCTTATGTGTTTAGAGATACTGCTTTGGTATCGCGGAGAACCTTATTGGATAAGGGACTGCTTCGACCACCCGAAAAATCTCATGTGTTTAGAGATACTACATTGACAACCCGAAGATCCTTATTAGATAAGGGACTGCTTTGACCACCTGAAGAATCTCATGTGTTTAGAGATACTGCTTTGGTATCACGAAGAACCTTATTGGATAAGGGACTGCTTCGACCACTCGAAGAATCTCATGTGTTTAGAGATACTGCTTTGGTATCGTGAAGAACCTTATTGGATAAGGGACTTCTTCGACCATCTGAAGAATCTCATGTGTTTAGAGATACTATTTTGGTATCGCGAATAACCTTATTGAATAAGGGACTGCTTTGACCACCCGGAGAATCTCATATGTTTAGAGATACTGCTTTGGTATCGCTAAGAACCATATTGGATGAGGTACTGCTTTGACCACCCGAAAGATCTTATGTGTTTAGATATACTGCTTTGGTATAGCGAAGAACCTTATTGGATGAGGGACTGCTTCGACCACCCGAAAAATCTCATGTGTTTAGATATACTGCTTTGGTGTCGCGAAGAACCTTATTGGATGAGGGACAACTTCGACCACCCAAAGAGACTCGTTTGTACAACTTTGGTATCGCGAAGAACTTTATTTGATAAGGGACTCCTTTGACAACCTGAAGAATCTCATATGTTTAGAGATACTGCTTTGGTATCACGAAGAACCTTAATGAATAAGGGACTACTTTGACCACCAGAAGAATCTCATGAATTTAGAGATACTGCTTTGGTATCACGAAGAACCTTATTGGATAAGGGACTGCTTCGAACACCCGAAGAATCTCATGTGTTTAGAGATACCGCTTTGGTATCGCGAAGAACCTTACTAGATAAAGGACTCCTTCAACCACAGGAAGAATCTCATGTGTTTAGAGATACTGATTTGGTATCGCGAAGAACCTTACTGGATAAGGGACTCCTTCAACCAACCGAAGAATCTCATGTGTTTAGAGATACTGCTTTGGTATCGCCAAGAACCTTATTGGATAAGGTACTGCTTCGACCATCTGAAGAATCTCATGTGTTTAGGGATACTGCTTTGGTATCGCGAATAACCATATAGGATAAGGGACTCGACCACCCAAAGAATCTCATGTGTTTAGAGATACTACTTTGGTATCACGAAGAACCTTATTAGATAAGGGACTGCTTTGACCACCCGAAGAATCTCATGTGTTTAGAGATACTGCTTTGGTATGACGAAGAACCTTATTAGATAACAGATTGCTTTGACCACCCAAAAAATCTCATGTGTTTAGAGTTACTGCTTTGGTATCGCGAAGAACCTTACTGGTTAAAGGACTCCTTCGACCACCCGAAGAGTCTCATGTGTTTAGAGATACTGCTTTGGTATGACGAAGAACCTTACTGGATAAGGGACTCCTTCGACCACCCGAAGAGTCTCATGTGTTTAGAGATACTGCTTTGGTATCGCGAAGAACCTTACTGGATAAGGGACTCCATCGACCACCCGAAGAATCGCATGTGTTTAGACATACTTCTTTGGTATCACGAAGAACCTTATTGGATAAGGGACTGTTTCGACCATCTAAAGAATCTCATGTGTTTAGGAATACTACTTTGGTATCGCGAATAACCTTATTGGATAAGGGACTGCTTCGACAATCTGAAGAATCTCATGTGTTTAGGGATACTGCTTTGGTGTCGCGAATAACCTTATTGGGTAAGGGACTGCTTCCCCCATCCGTTGAATCTCATGTGTTTAGAGATACTGCTTTGGTATCGCGAACAACCTTATTGGATGAGGTACTGCTTCAACCATCCGAAAAATCTTATGTGTTTAGAGATACTCCTTTGGTATCACGGAGAACCTTATTGGATAAGGGACTGCTTCGACCACCCGAAAAATCTCATGTGTTTAGAGATACTGCATTGACCACCCGAAGATCCTTATTAGATAAGGGACTGCTTTGAGCACCCGAAGAATCTCATGTGTTTAGAGATACTGCTTTGGTATCACGAAGAACCTTATTGGATAAGGGACTGCTTCGACCACTCGAAGAATATCATGTGTTTAGAGATACTGCTTTGGTATCGTGAAGAACCTTATTGGATAAGGGACTTGTTCGACCATCTGAAGAATCTCATGTGTTTAGAGATACTATTTTGGGATCGCGAATAACCTTATTGAATAAGGGACTGCTTCGACCACCCGAAGAATCTCATATGTTTAGAGATACTGCTTTGGTATTGCTAAGAACCATATTGGATGAGGTACTGCTTTGACCACCCGAAAAATCTTATGTGTTTAGAGATACTGCTTTGGTATAGTGAAGAACCTTATTGGATGAGGGACTGCTTCGACCACCCGAAAAATCTCATGTGTTTAGATATACTGCTTTGGTGTCGCAAAGAACCTTATTGGATGAGGGACTGCTTTGACCACCCAAAGAGACTCGTTTGTACAACTTTGGTATCGCGAAGAACTTTATTTGATAAGGGACCCCTTTGACAAACTGAAGAATCTCATATGTTTAGAGATACTGCTTTGGTATCACGAAGAACCTTAATGAATAAGGGACTATATTGACCACCAGAAGAATCTCATGTATTTAGAGATACTGCTTTGGTATCACGAAGAACCTTATTGGATAAGGGACTGCTTCGACCACCCGAAGAATCTCATGTGTTTAGAGATACCGCTTTGGTATCACGAAGAACCTTACTAGATAAAGGACTCCTTCAACCACATGAAGAATCTCATGTGTTTAGAGATACTGATTTGGTATCGCGAAGAACCTTACTGAATAAGGGACTCCTTCAACCAACCGAAGAATCTCATGTGTTTAGAGATACTGCTTTGGTATCGCCAAGAACCTTATTGGATAAGGGACTGCTTCGACCATCTGAAGAATCTCATGTGTTTAGGGATACTGCTTTGGTATCGCGAATAACCATATAGGATAAGGGACTCGACCACCCGAAGAATCTCATGTGTTTAGAGATACTGCTTTGGTATCGCGAAGAACCTTATTAGATAAGGGACTGCTTTGACCACCCGAAGAATCTCATGTGTTTAGAGATACTGCTTTGGTATGATGAAGAACCTTATTAGATAATAGATTGCTTTGACCACCCAAAGAATCTCATGTGTTTAGAGTTACTGCTTTGGTATCGTGAAGAACCTTACTGGTTAAAGGACTCCTTCGACCACCCGAAGAATCTCATGTGTTTAGAGATACTGCTTTGGTATCACAAAGAACCTTACTGGATAAGGGACTCCATCGACCACCCGAAGAATCTCATGTGTTTAGACATACTTCTTTGGTATCACGAAGAACCTTATTGGATAAGGGTTGTTTCGACCATTTAAAGAATCTCATGTGTTTAGGGATACTGCTTTGGTATCACGAATACCCTTATTGGATAAGGGACTGCCTCGACCATCTGAAGAATCACATGTGTTTAGGGATACTGCTTTCGTATCGCGAATAACCTTGTTGGATAAGGGACTGCTTCCCCCATCCGAAAAATCTCATGTGTTTAGAGATACTGCTTTGGTATCGCGAAGAACCTTATTGGATGAGGTACTGCTTCGACCATCCGAAAAATCTTATGTGCTTAGAGATACTGCTTTGGTATCGCGGAGAACCTTATTGGATAAGGGACTGCTTCGACCACCCGAAAAATCTCATGTGTTTAGAGATACTGCATTGACCACCCGAAGAACCTTATTAGATAAGGGACTGCTTTGACCACCCGAAGAATCTCATGTGTTTAGAGATACTGCTTTGGTATCACGAAGAACCTTATTGGATAAGGGACTGCTTCAACCACTCGAAGAATCTCATGTGTTTAGAGATACTGCTTTGGTATCGTGAAGAACCTTATTGGATAAGGGACTTCTTCGACCATCTGATGAATCTCATGTGTTTAGAGATACTATTTTGGTATCGGGAATAACCTTATTGAATAAGGGACTACTTCGACCACCAGAAGAATCTCATATGTTTAGAGATACTGCTTTGGTATCGCTAAGAACCATATTGGATGAGGTACTGCTTTGACCACCCGAAAGATCTTGTGTGTTTAGAGATACTGCTTTGGTATAGCGAAGAACCTTATTGGATGAGGGACTGCTTCGACCACCCTAAAAATCTCATGTGTTTAGATATACTGCTTTGGTGTCGCGAAGAACCTTATTGGATGAGGGACTGCTTCGACCACCCAAAGAGACTCATTTGTACAACTTTGGTATCGCGAAGAACTTTATTTGATAAGGGACTCCTTTGACAACCTGAAGAATCTCATATGTTTAGAGATACTGCTTTGGTATCACGAAGAACCTTAATGAATAAGGGACTACTTTGACCACCAGAAGAATCTCATGTATTTAGAGATACTGCTTTGGTATCACGAAGAACCTTATTGGATAAGGGACTGCTTCGACCACCCGAAGAATCTCATGTGTTTAGAGATACCGCTTTGGTATCGCGAAGAACCTTACTAGATAAAGGACTCCTTCAACCACAGGAAGAATCTCATGTGTTTAGACATACTGATTTGGTATCGCGAATAACCTTACTGGATAAGGGACTCCTTCAACCAAACGAAGAATCTCATGTGTTTAGAGATACTGCTTTGGTATCGCCAAGAACCTTATTGGATAAGGGACTGCTTCGACCATCTGAAGAATCTCATGTGTTTAGGGATACTGCTTTGGTATCGCGAATAACCATATAGGATAAGGGACTCGACCACCCGAAGAATCTCATGTGTTTAGAGATACTGCTTTGGTATCGCGAAGAACCTTATTAGATAAGGGACTGCTTTGACCACCCGAAGAATCTCATGTGTTTAGAGATACTGCTTTGGTATGATGAAGAACCTTATTAGATAACAGATTGCTTTGACCACCCAAAGAATCTCATGTGTTTAGAGTTACTGCTTTGGTATCGCGAAGAACCTTACTGGTTAAAGGACTCCTTCGACCACCCAAAGAATCTCATGTTTTAGAGATACTGCTTTGGTATCACGAAGAACCTTACTGGATAAGGGACTCCTTCGACCACCCGAAGAGTCTCATGTGTTTAGAGACACTCCTTTGGTATCGCGAATAACCTTACTGGATAAGGGACTCCATCGACCACCCGAAGAATCTCATGTGTTTAGACATACTTCTTTGGTATCACGAAGAACCTTATTGGATAAGGGCTGTTTCGACCGTCTAAAGAATCTCATGTGTTTAGGGATACTGCTTTGGTATCGCGAATACCCTTATTGGATAAGGGACTGCTTCGACCATTTGAAGAATCTCATGTGTTTAAGGATACTGCTTTGGTATCGCGAATAACCTTATTGGATAAGGGACTGCTTCCCCCATCCGAAGAATCTCATGTGTTTAGAGATACTGCTTTGGTATCGCGAAGAACCTTATTCGATGAGGTACTGCTTCGACCATCCGAAAAATCTTATGTGTTTAGAGATACTGCTTTGGTATCGCGGAGCACCTTATTGGATAAGGGACTGCTTCGACCACCCAAAAAATCTCATGTGTTTAGAGATACTGCATTGACCACCCGAAGAACCTTATTAGATAAGGGACTGCTTTGACCACCCGAAGAATCTCATGTGTTTAGAGATACTGCTTTGGTATCACGAAGAACCTTATTCGATAAGGGACTGCTTCGACCACTCGAAGAATCTCATGTGATTAGAGATACTGCTTTGGTATCGTGAAGAACCTTATTGGATAAGGGACTTCTTCGACCATCTAAAGAATCTCATGTGTTTAGAAATACTATTTTGGTATCGCGAATAACCTTATTGAATAAGGGACTACTTCGACCACCCGAAGAATCTCATATGTTTAGAGATACTGCTTTGGTATCGCTAAGAACCATATTGGATGAGGTACTGCTTTGACCACCCGAAAGATCTTATGTGTTTAGAGATACTGCTTTGGTATAGCGAAGAACCTTATTGGATGAGGGACTGCTTCGACCACCCGAAAAATCTCATGTGTTTAGATATACTGCTTTGGTGTCGCGAAGAACCTTATTGGATAAGGGACTGCTTCGACCACCCAAAGAGACTCGTTTGTACAACTTTGGTATCGCGAAGAACTTTATTTGATAAGGGACTCCTTTGTCAACCTGAAGAATCTCATATGTTTAGAGATACTGCTTTGGTATTACGAAGAACCTTAATGAATAAGGGACTACTTTGACCACCAGAAGAATCTCATGTATTTAGAGATACTGCTTTGGTATCACGAAGAACCTTATTGGATAAGGGACTGCTTCGACCACCCGAAGAATCTCATGTGTTTAGAGATACCGCTTTGGTATCGCGAAGAACCTTACTAGATAAAGGACTCCTTCAACCACAGGAAGAATCTCATGTGTTTAGAGATACTGATTTGGTATCGGGAAGAACCTTACTGGATAAGGGACTCCTTCAACCAACCGAAGAATCTCATGTGTTTAGAGATACTACTTTGGTATCGCCAAGAACCTTATTGGATAAGGTACTGCTTCGACCATCTGAAGAATCTCATGTGTTTAGGGATATTGCTTTGGTATTGCGAATAACCATATAGGATAAGGGACTCGACCACCCGAAGAATCTCATGTGTTTAGAGATACTGCTTTGGTATCGCGAAGAACCTTATTAGATAAGGGACTGCTTTGACCACCCGAAGAATCTCATGTGTTTAGAGATACTGCTTTGGTATGATGAAGAACCTTATTAGATAACAAATTGCTTTGACCACCCAAAGAATCTCATGTGTTTAGAGTTACTGCTTTGGTATCGCGAAGAACCTTACTGGTTAAAGGACTCCTTCGACCACCCGAAGAATCTCATGTGTTTAGAGATACTGCTTTGGTATCACGAAGAACGTTACTGGATAAGAGATTCCTTCGACAACCCGAAGAGTCTCATGTGTTTAGAGACACTCCTTTGGTATCGGGAATAACCTTACTGGATAAGGGACTCCATCGACCACCCGAAGAATCTCATGTGTTTAGACATACTTCTTTGGTATCACGAAGAACCTTATTGGATAAGGGCTGTTTCGACCATCTAAAGAATCTCATGTGTTTAGGGATACTGCTTTGGTATCGCGAATACCCTTATTGGATAAGGGACTGCTTCGACCATTTAAAGAATCTCATGTGTTTAGGGATACTGCTTTGGTATCGCTAATAACCTTATTGGATAAGGGACTGCTTCCCCCATCCGAAGAATCTCATGTGTTTAGAGATACTGCTTTGGTATCGCGAAGATCCTTATTGGATGAGGTACTGCTTCGACCATCCGAAAAATCTTATGTGTTTAGAGATACTGCTTTGGTATCACGGAGAACCTTATTGGATAAGGGACTGCTTCGACCACCCGAAAAATCTCATGTGTTTAGAGATACTGCATTGACCACCCGAAGAACCTTATTAGATAAGGGACTGATTTGACCACCCGAAGAATCTCATGTGTTTAGAGAAATTGCTTTGGTATCACGAAGAACCTTATTGGATAAGGGACTGCTTCGACCACCCGAAGAATCTCATGTGTTTAGAGATACTGTTTAGGTATCGCGAAGAACCTTATTGTATAAGGGACTTCTTCGACCATCTAAATAATCTCATGTGTTTAGAGATACTATTTTGGGATCACGAATAGCCTTATTGAATTAGGGACTGCTTCGACCACCCGAAGAATCTCATATGTTTAGAGATACTGCTTTGGTATCGCTAAGAACCATATTGGATGAGGTACTGCTTTGACCACCCGAAAGATCTTATGTGTTTAGAGATACTGCTTTGGTATCGCGAAGAACCTTATTAGATGAGGGACTGCTTTGACCACCCGAAAAATCTCATGAGTTTAGATATACTGCTTTGGTGTCGCGAAGAACCTTATTGGATGAGGGACTGCTTCGACCATCCGAAGAATCTCATGTGTTTAGAGATACTGCTTTGGTATTGCAAAGAACCTTATTGGATAACGGACTATTTCGACCACCCAAAGAGACTTGTTTGTACTGCTTTGGTATCACGAAGAACCTTATTTGATAAGGGACTGCTTCGACCACCCGAAGAATCTCATATGTTTAGAGATACTGCTTTGGTATCACGAAGAACCTTAATGGATAAGGGACTACTTCGACCACCCAAAGAGACTCGTTTGTACAACTTTGGTATCGCAAAGAACTTTATTTGATAAGGGACTCCTTTGACAACCTGAAGAATCTCATATGTTTAGAGATACTGCTTTGGTATCGCGAAGAAACTTAATGAATAAGGGACTACTTTGACCACCAGAAGAATCTCATGTATTTAGAGATACTGCTTTGGTATCACGAGTAACCTTATTGGATAAGGGACTGCTTCGACCACCCGAAGAATCTCATGTGTTTAGAGATACTGCTTTGGTATCGCGAAGAACCTTACTAGATAAAGGACTCCTTCGACCACAGGAAGAATCTCATGTGTTTAGAGATACTGATTTGGTATCGCGAAGAACCTTACTGGATAAGGGACTCCTTCAACCAACCGAAGAATCTCATGTGTTTAGAGATACTCCTTTGGTATCACCAAGAACCTTATTGGATAAGGGACAGCTTCGACCATCTGAAGAATCTCATGTGTTTAGGGATACTGCTTTGGTATCGCGAATAACCATATAGGATAAGGGACTCGACCACCCGAAGAATATCATGTGTTTAGAGATACTGCTTTGGTATCGCGAAGAACCTTATTGTATAAGGGACTGCTTTGACCATCTGAAGAATCTCATGTGTTTAGGGATACTGCTTTGGTATCGCGAATAACCATATAGGATAAGGGACTCGACCACCCGAAGAATCTCATGTGTTTAGAGATACTGCTTTGGTATCGCGAAGAACCTTATTAGATAAGGGACTGCTTTGACCACCCGAAGAATGTCATGTGTTTAGAGATACTGCTTTGGTATGACGAAGAACCTTATTAGATAACAGATTGCTTTGACCACCCAAAGAATCTCATGTGTTTAGAGTTACTGCTTCGGTATCGCGATGAACCTTACTGGTTAAAGGACTCTTTCGACCACTCGAAGAATCTCATGTGTTTAGAGATACTGCTTTGGTATCACGACGAACCTTACTAGATAAGGGACTCCTTCGACCACCCGAAGTGTCTCATGTGTTTAGAGATACTGCTTTGGTATCGCGAAGAACCTTACTGGATAAGGGACTCCTTTGACCGCCCGAAGAATCTCATGTGTTTAGACATACTTCTTTGGTATCACGAAGAACCTTATTGGATAAGGGACTGTTTCGACCATCTAAAGAATCTCATGTGTTTAGGGATACTGCTTTGGTATCGCGAATACCCTTATTGGATAAAGGACTGCTTCGACCATCTGAAGAATCTCATGTGTTTAGGGATACTGCTTTGGTATCGCGAATAACCTTATTGGATAAGGGATTGCTTCCCCCATCCGAAGAATCTCATGTGTTTAGAGATACTGCTTTGGTATCGCGATGAACCTTATTGGATGAGGTACTGCTTCGACCATCCGAAAAATCTGATGTGTTTAGAGATACTGCTTTTCTATCGCTGAGAACCTTATTGGATAAGGGACTGCTTCGACCACCCGAAAAATCACATGTGTTTAGAGATACTGCATTGACCACCCGAAGAACCTTATTAGACAAGGGACTGCTTTGACCACCCGAAAAATCTCATGTGTTTAGAGATACTGCTTTGGTATCACAAATAACCTTATTGGATAAGGGACTGCTTCGACCACCCTAAGAATCTCATGTGTTTAGAGATACTGCTTAGGTATCGCGAAGAATCTAACTGGATAAGGGACTCCTTCGACCACCCGAAGAATCTCATGTGTGTAGAGATACTACTTTGGTATCGCGAAGAACCTTATTGGATAAGGGACTACTTCGACCATCTGAAGAACCTCATGTGCTTAGGGATACTGCTTTGGTATTGCGAATAACCTTACTGGATAAAGGACTGCTTCGACCACTTGAAGAATCTCATGTGTTTCGAGATACTCCTTTGGTATCACGAAGAACCTTATTGGATAAGGGACTGCTTCGACCACCCGAAGAATCTCATGTGTTTAGAGTTACTGCTTTGTTATCGCGAAGAATCTTATTGGATAAGGGACTGCTTTGACCACCCGAAGAATCTCATGTGTTTAGAGATACTGCTTTGGTATCGCGAATAACCTTATTGAATAAGGGACTGCTTTGACCACCCAAAGAATCTCATATGTTTAGAGATATTGCTTTGGTATCGCTAAGAACCTTATTGGATGAGGTACTTCTTTGACCACACGAAAAATCTTATGTGTTTAGATATACTGCTTTGGTATCGCGAAGTACCTTATTGGATGAGGGACTGCTTCGACCACCCGAAGAATCTCATGTGGTTAGATATACTGCTTTGGTGTCGCGAAGAACCTTATTGGATGAGGGACTGCTTCGACCATCCGAAGAATCTCATGTGTTTAGAGATACTACTTTGGTATTGCGATGAAGCTTATTGGATAACGGACTACTTCGACCACCCAAAGAGACTCGTTTGTACTGCTTTGGTATAACGAAGAACTTTATTTGATAAGGGACTTCTTTGACCACCCGAAGAATCTTATATGTTTAGAGATACTGATTTGGTATCGCGAAGAACCTTATTGGATAAGGGACTCCTTCGACCACCCGAAGAATCTCATGTGTTTAGAGATACTACTTTGGTATCGCGAAGAGCCTTATTGGATAAGGGACTGCTTTGACCATCTGAAGAATCTCATGTGTTTAGGGATACTGCTTTGGTATCGCGAATAACCTTATTGGGTAAGAGACTGCTTCGACCACCCGAAGAATCTCATGTGTTTAGAGATACTACTTTGGTCTCGCGAAGAACCTTAATTGATGAGGGACTGCTTCGACCACCCGAAGAATCTCATGTGTTTAGATATACTGCTTTGGTGTCGTGAAGAACCTTATTGGATAAGGGACTGCTTCGACCACCCGAAGAATCTCGTGTGTTTAGAGATACTGCTTTGGCATCGCGAAGAACCTTATTGGATAAGGGACTGCTTCGACCACCCGAAGAATCTCATGTGTTTAGAGATACTGCTTTGGTATCGCGAGGAACCTTACTGAATAAGGGACTCCTTCGACCACCCGAAGAATCTCATGTGTTTAGAGATACTGCTTTGGTATGGCGAAGAACCTTATTGGATAAGCGACTTCTTCGACCATCTGAAGAATCTCATGTGTTTAGAGATACTATTTTGGTATCGCGAATAACCTTATTGAATAAGGGACTGCTTCGACCACCCGAAGAATCTCATATGTTTAGAGATACTGCTTTGGTATCGCTAAGAACCATATTGGATGAGGTACTGCTTTGACCACCCGAAAGATCTTATTTTTTTTATAGATACTGCTTTGGTATCACGAAGAACCTTATAGGATGAGGGACTTCTTCGACCACCCGAAAAATCTCATGTGTTTAGATATACTGCTTTGGTGTCGCGAAGAACCTTATTGGATGAGGGACTGCTTCGACCATCCGAAGAATCTCATGTGTTTAGAGATGCTGCTTTGGTATTGCAAAGAACCTTATTGGATAACGGACTATTTCGACCACCCAAAGAGACTCGTTTGTACTGCTTTGGTATCACGAAGAACCTTCTTTTATAAGGGACTGCTTCGACCACCTGAAGAATCTCATATGTTTAGAGATACTGCTTTGGTATCACGAAGAACCTTAGTGGATAAGGGACTACTTCGACTGTAACGCCCCGATTCTGAATTCCCATTAATTGTTGAGTCTTTTAATTTATTTAATTGATGTTTGTTTTAAATTGAGAAATTATATATTGTTATGTGGTGTTTGCTTATTTTATCTATTTTTACCGGTTCAGAGAGTTTTCGGGGAATTAGAGTAAAAAGGGCATTTTAGACATTTAGCAATTTAATGTGAGAATTGTTTGGTAAGTGTTGGAAAGAATTTGAGAGGAAAGAAATAGAGATAGAAATAGAATAAGAGAGGAAAAGAAAGAAAGATAGTAACATAAGAAGAAAAACAAGAGAAAGAAAAGAGGAGAAGAGAAAGAGAAGAGAAAGTGGAGAGGAAAACCTAGAATCATCAAGGGATCATCACCAAAGCTTGCAATCGATCGGTAAGGGTGTGAAACTCCATCATCTCTTTAATGTATATGATTGTATGTGTATGTGTTTGGATTTTGTAGAGTTTCTACTCTTTTTCCACTTAGGTTAGAAGTTGGTTTTGTGAGTAGAATGAGGTTTTAATCGGTTAGAACTCGGATTAGACGATGTAGTTTAGTCGGGTGATGGTTGGGTTGTGCCACTGAGACTGGTTTGGATTTAATCGGTTGGTTGTGTGGAGTTTGGGCTTTGGAACAACCATGGATGTTCTGTCTTCGCAGGCTCGCCAGGCGAATGGCAGCGAAGCTTCGCCAGGCAAAGCCCAGCGAGCCGTAGCGAAGCAAGTCAGAAGCAACACCCTGTATTCGCTGGCAAGTTCGCCAGGCGAGGTTAGTTGGCGAAGGTTCGCCAAGCGAGTGTGTAGCGAGCCTCAGCGAGTAATTCCAGAATTACTCCCAGTGGACTTCGCTGGGGAGTTCGCCAGGCGAAGGCCAGCGAGCATTCGCTGCGTGGCTTCGCCAGGCGAAGGTTGGCGAACCTGGCAGTATTATTTGTTTTGCTGTTTGATTCATAGCATGATGTTTGGTTGATTCAATTATGATTAATGCCTATATGAATGATTGATGTGTGAACTGTTTCGACATATCGTGTTGTGGGTGGCCGAAAGGCGTGAATCCTAGATTGTAGAGCCAATGGTGAATCTGGAATGTTTGATAATCTTGTGTATTTGCTTGAATTGAATAGAAACGCATTGATAGGCTGATATGTGTGTAAACCATGTGTGAAATGGTGCATAATGTGAATGCATGATAGATATATGCGATGTATGTGATAAATGCAATGAGTATGTTTGTGAACATAGTATGCATTTTTGTGTTGAATGATCCCTCGGAGGATTTGCATTGTGAAGCATCTTAGTATGCATTTGTGTGTTGATTGATCCCTCGGAGGATTTGCAGAACCTCGTATGATACGATGGTTACATTAGATTCCTTGGAGAATCGGTTGCATTGTGTGATTCCTCGGAGAATCGGTCATAACATGTAATCCCTTGGAGGATTAGTTAGAGTATTTGATTCCATGGAGAATCTGCTGAGTATTTGATTCCGTGGAGAATCTGCTGAATATTCGATTCCGTGGAGAATCTGATGAATATTTGATTCCGTGGAGAATCTGCTGAATACTTGATTCCGTGGAGAATCTGCTGAATACTCGATTCCTTAGAGAATCTGTTGAAATGAGTCGGTACCGCATTTGCATCTGCATAGAGTCGTGTGTCGGTCTCTATGAGTTGCATGAGTCATCTGTGTATGATGCATTAGTTGTATGAATGTAACTGTGTATGTTATATATGACTGTTTGGAGGAACATATAGTGAATGTTCATGAGCATGTGTAGAGGCATGATTAATTGTATATGCTTAATGTGGTGAGAACATGATTTGAGTATAACTTGTACAAATATGAGTATATGTATATATACAATTTTATGCATTAACTGTTATGATATTGTTTCTCACCCTTCTGCTGTTTTATAATGCTCTATGAGGCATTGCAGAGTAGGATGCTGGAGGTTCTTTTTGTGAAGCGATGTCTTCATTCCTTTTGGTCAATGGCTCTAATATGTAACATCTGGGTAGTTAGGAAGCCTTTGGCTCTTTTGAAGTCATTTTGGTTTGATTCTTTTGTGATACATATGTGTATGTATCTGCTGTGGATATGTTGTAAAGCATGAATTAACTGATGGTTGTATATACTTTTATGTATGTGATCGATTCAATATTTGGATGTTTCTGCTTTAATTCTAAATATTGAGATGTGGGTTACCCATTGTTGCATATCTTTTTTTTTTAGCAGGTATCGTATGTGTTTAATTTCATGATAATGTGATGCGCCTCTTATATACCATGTTTTAATTAAACTCTGATGAAATAAATTTTCTAAGTGCCTAATTGAATTTATTGCATTATTTTGGGGGTATAGAAAGGGGGTGTTACATTAAGTGGTATCAGAGCCAGTGTTGAGTCAGTCGTGTCTGTCTTGTTGTTGTGTTGGTTGAACGGTTGTTTAACCTTGTTGTTATTTTTGGGAATCCTCAGAATATGGAAGGTCGTAATGACAATGCTATGGCAGCGGCGTTAGAGGCTATGGCCAGAGCTGTGCAGGGTGCACCTAACGTGAATGCGAATGATGAGTTCAGGAAGAACCAACCACCGGTGTTCAAAGGGAGATTTGATCCGGATGGTGCTCAGATATGGTTAAAGGAAATTGAGAGGATCTTTAGGGTGATGGATTATGCTGAAGGGAACAAGGTGAGACTAGGGGCTCACATGCTGAGAGAAGAGGCTGATGATTGGTGGGTCAGCGTGAGGCAAGTTCTTGAGGTCGACGATGAGGAGATTACGTGGGATTTATTTCGTACTGAGTTTCTAAGGAAGTATTATCCCGAAAGTGTTAAAGGGAAGAGAGAAATGGAATTTCTGGAGTTGAAACAAGGTAATATGTCGGTGGTGGACTACACCGCTAAGTTTACTGAGTTAGTGAAGTTTCACCCTTACTATGATGCGGTTACGGCGGAATTTTCCAAATGTATCAAGTATGAGAATGGCTTGCGTCCTGAGATAAAGCAAGCGGTGGGTTATCAAAGAATACGGAGATTTTCAGATTTGACCGAGTGTTGTAGAATTTATGAAGAAGACAGTAGAGCTCGTTCTACTCATTACAAGGGTTTGAGCAAGAGGAGAGGGAAGCAGTAAGTACGAAGCGGACCTTATGTGACGCCTGCTGATAAGGGCAAACATAGGGGAAACTTTGATAGGAGACCCGGAGGAGGTTCCGGTGCGATCAAATGTTTTAAGTGTGGCGTGATGGGCCACAAGTCTTATGATTGTGGGAAGTTCAAGGCGAAGTGTTCCAACTGTGGGCTTCTTGGACATGATGCAGCAAAGTGTAGAAAGAATGCTGTGAAGTGTTTTAATTGTGGCGAGGTGGGTCACATTAGCCCGAATTGTACCAAACCGAAGCAAGCTCCGGCGGGCGAAAAAGTATTCGCATTAGCAGGTTCAGACGCTACTAATGCGGTGGATCGTTTGATTAAAGGTACATGCTTTATTAATGATATGCCTTTAGTTGCTATTATTGATACTGGAGTGACTCACTCGTTCATCTCTCTTACGTGTGCTAAGCGGTTGGATTTGTGTATGGTTTCTTTGAGTAGTGGTATGGTTATTGGGACTCCCGCTTCGGGGTCGGTAACTACTTCTTTGGTGTGTGCAAGTTGTTCTTTGACCATGTATGGTAAGGACTTCGTTATGGATTTAGTGTGTTTGCCGTTGGAAGGTTTGGACGTAATCTTGGGTATGAACTGGTTGCAATTTAATAGAGTTCATCTGGATTGCTATCACAAGTTAGTAAGGTTTCCTTCTTTGGAAGATGGTGAAAACGAGAGTTTTCTTTCCACTAAAGAGTTGAAGAAACTTTTAGCGGACGAAGCTCAGTTGTTTGGTTTGTTTGCATCGTTGTCGGTGGAGAGCAAAGTTGAGCTCGACGTGTTTCCTGTGGTTTGTGAATTTCCTGAAGTGTTTCCGGAAGATGTTGCGGATGTGCCGCCAAAGAGAGAGGTTGAATTTTCTATTGATCTAGTTCCGGGTACTAGACCGATTTCGAGGGCCTCGTATCGGATGTCGGCATCAGAGTTGGTGGAATTGAAGAAGCAGTTGAATGATTTGTTGGATAAGAGATTTGTAAGACCAAGTGTTTCTCCTTGGGGTGCGCCGGTATTGTTGGTAAAGAAGAAGGATGGTAGTATGCGGTTGTGTATTGATTATCGGCAGTTGAATAAGGTGACAATTAAGAACAAGTATCCGCTTCCAAGAATTGATGATTTGATGGATCAATTGGTTGGAGCCCGTGTTTTTAGTAAGATTGATTTGAGATCCGGTTATCACCAGATTCGGGTTAAGGAAGAAGATATTTCGAAGACGGCTTTTAGAACACGATATGGTTACTATGAGTATACGGTGATGCCATTCGGAGTTTCTAATGCACCGGGTGTTTTCATGGAATATATGAACCGTATCTTCCACGAGCAGTTGGATCATTTTGTGGTGGTGTTTATCGATGACATTTTGATTTATTCTAAGTCTCGAGAGGAACACGAAGAACATTTAAGGATTGTGTTGCGGATTTTGAAAGAGAAGAAGTTGTACGCAAAGTTGTCTAAGTGTGAGTTTTGGTTATCGAAGGTGAGTTTTCTTGGGCATATTATTTCCGGTAATGGTATTAGTGTGGATCCATCCAAGATCGATGCGGTAATGCAATGGGAGACTCCAAGATCAGTTACGGAAATTCGAAGCTTTTTGGGCTTGGCCGGTTACTACCGGAGGTTTATCGAAGGATTTTCAAAGTTAGCACTTCCGTTAACGCAGTTGACTTGTAAAGGAAAGGCTTTCATTTGGGATGTTAATTGTGAAGAGAGTTTCATGGAATTAAAGAGAAGGTTAACGACAGCGCCAGTTTTGAATTTTGCCGAATCCTACGGAACCTTTTGTGGTTTATTGCGATGCTTCTTTGTCAGGATTGGGTGGTGTATTGATGCAAGATGGGAAGGTCGTGGCGTATGCTTCTAGACAGTTGAGAGTACATGAAAGGAATTATCCTACTCATGATTTGGAGTTAGTGGCCGTAGTGTTCGTTTTGAAAATTTGGAGGCACTATCTTTATGGTGCAAGATTTGAAGTTTTTAGCGATCACAAGAGTTTGAAGTATTTGTTTGATCAAAAAGAATTGAATATGAGGCAAAGGAGATGGCTAGAACTTTTGAAGGTTTAAATTATCATCCGGGTAAGGCGAATGTGGTAGCCGATGCCTTAAGTCGAAAGTCGTTGCACGTGTCTACTTTGATGGTTAGAGAGTGGGAACTCTTGGAGAACTTTAGAGATTTGAGTTTGGTTTGTGAGTTAACACCGAGTAGTGTGAAGCTGGGTATGTTGCATGTCACGAATGATTTCCTTGCTATAGTGTGTGAAAAGCCGAAGTTGGATTTGAAATTTGTGGATTTGATGACGAATGGAAATGAAGATTTCAAAGTTGATGAATTAGGAGTTTTGAGGTTTCGAGGTCGTATTTGTATTCCCGATGATGCGGATTTGAAAAAGATGATATTGGAAGAGGGACATCGGAGTAACTTGAGTATTCATCCGGGAGCGAATAAGATGTATCGGGATTTGAAGAAGATCTTTTGGTGGTCTGGATTGAAAAGCGATGTCGCTCGTTTTGTGTACTCGTGTTTGACTTGCCAGAAGTCTAAGGTGGAGCATCAGAAGCCTAGTGGATTGATGCAACCGTTGGATATTCCGGAATGGAAATGGGATAGTATATCGATGGATTTTGTTACGGGATTGCCGAATACGCAAAGAGGACATAATGCTATTTGGGTGATTGTTGATAGGCTTACTAAATCGGCTCACTTTATTCCGATTGATATTACTTATTCTTTGGAAAGGTTGGCCGAGATTTATGTTGGCACTATTGTGAAGCTTCATGGAGTTCCTAAGAGTATTGTGTCGGATAGAGATCCCATATTTACTTCAAGATTTTGGGAGAGTTTGCAAGGTGCCTTGGGTTCTAAGTTGAGATTGAGTTCGGCATATCATCCGCAAACAGATGGTTAAACCGAGAGGACGATTCAATCATTAGAAGATTTGTTGCGTGCTTGTATGCTTGAACAAGGTGGTGCGTGGGACGGTTATTTAGCGTTGATTGAGTTCACCTATAATAACAGTTTCCATTTGAGTATTGGTATGGCGCCATTTGAGGCTTTGTATGGTCGGAGATGTCGAACACCTCTGTGTTGGCATGAGACGGGTGAGGAGTCGGTAGTTGGTCCGGAAATGGTACAGCAAACGACGGAAAAAGGTGAAATTTATTCGGGAAAAGATGAAAGCTTCTCAGAGTAGACAGAAAAGTTATCATGATAAAAGGAGAAAGGATCTCGAGTTTCAAGAGGGAGACCATGTGTTTTTGAGAGTTACACCGGTTACGGGTGTGGGTCGTGCTTTGAAGTCGAGAAAGTTGACTCCTCGTTTTATTGGTCCGTATCATATTGTCGCACGAGTTGGTGTTGTGGCTTATCGTGTGGCGTTGCCTCCGAACCTTTCGAATTTGCATGAAGTATTCCATGTCTCGCAACTTCGGAAGTATGTTCCGGATCCGTCACATGTTATCCCAATGGATGAAGTTGAAGTAAGAGATAACCTTACAGTTGAAGTTTTACCGGTTAGTATTTTGGACCGTGAAGTTAAGAAACTAAGAGGCAAGAATATTGCGCTTATGAAAGTGTCCTGGGGAGGTGCCGCGGAAGGCAACATGACTTGGGAATTGGAGAGCAAGATGCGAGAGTCGCATCCGGAATTGTTTGAATCAGGTGATATTTTCGAGGACGAAAATTTCTAAAGTGGGGGAGAGTTTTAACGCCCCGATTCTGAATTCCCATTAATTGTTGAGTCTTTTAATTTATTTAATTGATGTTTGTTTTAAATTGAGAAATTAAATATTGTTATGTGGTGTTTGCTTATTTTATCTATTTTTACCGGTTCGGAGAGTTTTCGGGGAATTAGAGTAAAAAGGGCATTTTAGACATTTAGCAATTTAATGTGAGAATTGTTTGGTAAGTGTTGGAAAGAATTTGAGAGGAAAGAAATAGAGATAGAAATAGAATAAGAGAGGAAAAGAAAGAAAGATAGTAACATAAGAAGAAAAACAAGAGAAAGAAAAGAGGAGAAGAGAAAGAGAAGAGAAAGTGGAGAGGAAAACCTAGAATCATCAAGGGATCATCACCAAAGCTTGCAATCGATCGGTAAGGGTGTGAAACTCCATCATCTCTTTAATGTATATGATTGTATGTGTATGTGTTTGGATTTTGTAGAGTTTCTACTCTTTTTCCACTTAGGTTAGAAGTTGGTTTTGTGAGTAGAATGAGGTTTTAATCGGTTAGAACTCGAATTAGACGATGTAGTTTAGTCGGGTGATGGTTGGGTTGTGCCACTGAGACTGGTTTGGATTTAATCGGTTGGTTGTGTGGAGTTTGGGCTTTGGAACAGCCATGGAAGTTCTGTCTTCGCAGGCTCGCCAGGCGAAGCCCAGCGAGCCGTAGCGAAGCAAGTCAGAAGCAACACCCTGTATTCGCTGGCAAGTTCGCCAGGCGAGGTTAGTTGGCGAAGTTTCGCCAAGCGAGTGTGTAGCGAGCCTCAGCGAGTAATTCCAAAATTACTCCCAGTGGACTTCGCTGGGGAGTTCGCCAGGCGAAGGCCAGCGAGCATTCGCTGCGTGGCTTCGCCAGGCGAAGGTTGGCGAACCTGGCAGTGTTATTTGTTTTGCTGTTTGATTCATAGCATGATGTTTGGTTGATTCAATTATGATTAATGCCTATATGAATGATTGATGTGTGAACTGTTTCGACATATCGTGCTGTGGGTGGCCGAAAGGCGTGAATCCTAGATTGTAGAGCCAATGGTGAATCTGGAATGTTTGATAATCTTGTGTATTTGCTTGAATTGAATAGAAACGCATTGATAGGCTGATATGTGTGTAAACCATGTGTGAAATGGTGCATAATGTGAATGCATGATAGATATATGCGATGTATGTGATAAATGCAATGAGTATGTTTGTGAACATAGTATGCATTTTTGTGTTGAATGATCCCTCGGAGGATTTGCATTGTGAAGCATCTTAGTATGCATTTGTGTGTTGATTGATCCCTCAGAGGATTTGCAGAACCTCGTATGATACGATGGTTACATTAGATTCCTTGGAGAATCGGTTGCATTGTGTGATTCCTCGGAGAATCGGTCATAACATGTAATCCCTTGGAGGATTAGTTAGAGTATTTGATTCCATGGAGAATCTGCTGAGTATTTGATTCCGTGGAGAATCTGCTGAATATTCGATTCCGTGGAGAATCTGATGAATATTTGATTCCGTGGAGAATCTGCTGAATACTTGATTCCGTGGAGAATCTGCTGAATACTCGATTCCTTAGAGAATCTGTTGAAATGAGTCGGTACCGCATTTGCATCTGCATAGAGTCGTGTGTCGGTCTCTATGAGTTGCATGAGTCATCTGTGTATGATGCATTAGTTGTATGAATGTAACTGTGTATGTTATATATGATTGTTTGGAGGAACATATAGTGAATGTTCATGAGCATGTGTAGAGGCATGATTAATTGTATATGCTTAATGTGGTGAGAACATGATTTGAGTATAACTTGTACAAATATGAGTATATGTATATATACAATTTTATGCATTAACTGTTATGATATTGTTTCTCACCCTTCTGCTGTTTTATAATGCTCTATGAGGCATTGCAGAGTAGGATGCTGGAGGTTCTTTTTGTGAAGCGATGTCTTCATTCCTTTTGGTCAATGGCTCTGATATGTAACATCTGGGTAGTTAGGAAGCCTTTGGCTCTTTTGAAGTCATTTTGGTTTGATTCTTTTGTGATACATATGTGTATGTATCTGCTGTGGATATGTTGTAAAGCATGAATTAACTGACGGTTGTATATACTTTTATGTATGTGATCGATTCAATATTTGGATGTTTCCGCTTTAATTCTAAATATTGAGATGTGGGTTACCCATTGTTGCATATCTTTTTTTTGAGCAGGTATCGTATGTGTTTAATTTCATGATAATGTGATGCGCCTCTTATATACCATGTTTTAATTAAACTCTGATGAAATAAATTTTCTAAGTGCCTAATTGACCTTATTGCATTATTTTGGGGGTATAGAAAGGGGGGTGTTACATCGACCACCCAAAGAGACTCGTTTGTACATATTTGGTATCGCGAAGAACTTTATTTGATAAGGGACTCCTTTGACAACCTGAAGAATCTCATATGTTTAGAGATACTGCTTTGGTATCGCGAAGAACCTTAATGAATAAGGGACTACTTTGACCACCAGAAGAATCTCATGTATTTAGAGATACTGCTTTGGTATCACGAAGAACCTTATTGGATAAGGGACTGCTTTGACCACTTGAAAAATCTCATGTGTTTAGAGATACTGCCTTGGTATTGCGAAGAATCTTATTGGATAAGGGACTGCTTCGACCACCCGAAGAATCTCATGTGTTTAGAGATACTGCTTTGGTATCGCGAAGAACCTTACTGGATAAAGGACTCCTTCGACCACTTGAAGAATCTCATGTGTTTAGAGATACTGCTTTGGTATCGCGAAGAACCTTACGGGATAAGGGACTGCTTCGACCACCCGAAGAATCTCATGTGTTTAGAGATATTTCTTTGGTATCACGAAGAACCTTATTGGGTAAGGGACTACTTCGACCATCCGAAGAATCTCATGTGTTTAGGGATACTGCTTTGGTATCGCGAATAACCATATAGGATAAGGGACTGCTTCGACCATCTGAAGAATCTCATGTGTTTAGAGATACTGCTTTGGTATCACGAAGAACCTTATTGGATAACGAACTACTTCGACCACCCAAAGAATCTCATGTGTTTAGAGATACTACTCTGGTATCGCTAAGAACCTTATTAGATAAGGGTCTGCTTCGACCACCCGAAGAACCTCATGTGTTTAGATATACTACTTTGGTATCGCGAACAACCTTATTGGATAAGGGACTACTTCGACCACCCGAAAATATCATGTGTTTAGAGATACTGCTTTGGTATCACGAAGAATCTTATTGGATAAGGGACTGCTTTGACGACCCGAAAAATCTCATGTGTTTAGAGATACTGCTTTGGTATCGCAAAGAACCTTACTAGACAATGGACTGCTTCGACCACCCGAAGAATCTCATGTGTTTAGAGATACTACTTTGGTATCACTAAGAACCTTATTAGATAACAGACTACTTTGACCACCCAAAGAATCTCATGTGTTTAGAGTTACTGCTTTGGTATCGCGAAGAATCTTATTGGATAAGGGACTGCTTCGACCATCCGAAGAATCTCATGTGTTTAGAGATACAACTTTGGTATCACGAAGAACCTTATTGGATAACGAACTACTTCGACCACCCAAAGAATCTCATGTGTTTAGAGATACTAATTTGGTATCGCTAAGAACCTTATTAGATAAGGGACTTGTCGCTTCCGCGAAAATAAGGTGCCAGCAAAACAGAAGAGTCGCCACCATTTGTTATTTATCCCTCAGAACGTTAAAGGAAACGATCGGAAAAACCTGACGGAAAGGGTATAAGACAAGGTCATTGCAACCGTTGTCTGGGTTCGGGAGTCGGTTACGCAAGGGGAAGGTATTAGCACCCTTCACGTCCGTCGTACTCGACGGGATCCACGCTTGTTGTGTTTACTGGACGAGTTGGTTTATCTATCTACCTATCAAGGCTGGCTTAAACAGAAAAGAAAAATGACTCGGCAAAGCGTCGCGCTTTATGCCTACGTATTATCATCAGAGAATGAGAAATCAGAGTCAATGTAGTTCGACTTACTACGGGTTACGGGGAAGGTGGCTCGCCAATACATTAGTATTGTGCCTACGTACTCTCAACAGGTATGAGAGATCAGAGCTTTCGTAGTTCGGGATACTACGGATTACGGGAATTCAGATTCATCTGTTTTATCGAGTAGGGTTAAACAGCAGTTCCAGCAGTTAGGGACAAAGCCTGTTTGTGGTGGCGCTGAAGTTTAACGACACTCTTTTCTTCAGAAAAGCTTTCCTCTGAATTATGGGCCCACGGGGCAAAAAGGTTTGAAGTTTGTTTTTTGTCTTTTACGGAAGAACTGTTTTTTATTGTGTTTGCAATTTCAATCACACTAAAGACTATGACCTGAGAGTGAATGCGTCGCATGTCACCCAAAGGGTGCCATACTAAACATCCAGACTGTTGGAGAGAAACTCTCCAACAATCCTTTCTCAGATAGCTTAAGGCTCGTAACGTACGAAAGAAATCATTCATGATTACTGTATCTTAAGCTGTTTTGAGATGAGAAGAGAACAGGCTCAACTAATGGGAGACTATCAAGTCCTACTGTTGTCATGCCAAGGATTCATCCTATAGTTGAGGTTTGAAACAGGGTACTCATAGAAGTTATCATGCATAGGTTTCAACCTAAAGTTCTAATCATCACTTCCTTATCAAAGGAACTGAGATTCCTAAGGGATCATGTCAATGATACACAGAAACAGATAAAGCATCAGCATAAACAGATAAACAGTAAAATGCATGCAATGCAAGTGAGGGAGAAAATGTGTGTGGGGCAGCAGCCTCCACAAGCTCATCTCAACCTCAAGCCAGAATGAATAACTGTAATCATACAGCAACAATAACAACATGCTATCAAGCAGAATATAAGAGACTGTAATCATATAGAAGAAATGAAATGCTGTCAAGCAAAGTAAACCACATGGGCAAGGGAGCAGGGCTCTACCGAATACCCGCAAGCAAAGCCATACAGTAACAATACAAGCAGAGGGAGCAACTCAACCTCTAGTGCAATCATGCCCCTAGATTAAAGTCAGTCTAATCATGGACTTATTCTAATGCATCAAGCAAGTCAAACAAGGCACACCAATATAGAAAAGAAAGCAGACAAGAAAGCAGATCAACAACTCCCTTTCAATTAAGCTTTAGCTCTTCTGACAGCAATCCAGTCTTCAGACTTCAACCACCCTTCAAGGCTAAGTATCAACTTGCTTCTCCAGGTTTCAACCCATAAACATAAGTGTCAACTTAATCTTCTGCTTCAAGCTTCAGCTTTCCAGTCAATTCCACCTTCAGGCTTCACTCTGAACTATAAGTATCAACTTGATTCCTTCAGGCTCTCCAAGCATCAGTGTAAGTGTCAACTTAACCTTTATTCCTCAAGCCTCAGCTCTACACTCAATCTCAATTGAATCCTCTTCATAAGTATCTACTCAGTCTTCAAGCTTCAGTTCTCTTTGCTTTACCAGTATCAACTTGGTCTTCTTCTCCTACAAGCTTCAGCTTCTCAGAGTAGTCTTCAATCACATGGAAGTGTCAACTTCATCCTTCAATCTTCTAAGCCTCAGCTCTTCCCTCAATCTTCATTGAATCTTCAAGTATCAACCTATTCTTCTTGCTCTTCAAGCTTCAGCTACAATGGCAATGCTCCAAGAATCTTCCTCTTCCACACTCTTCAATGAAGTCCTCATCTTCAAACTCAAGTCCAACATCTCTCAAGATACTCAAACCAGAAGACAATTGACTTAACAGGATGAGTGGGAATGATAAACAACTTACTGACAACCAAAGGAAGCCTGTAAGGGTTCATCATTATGAGAGACTGGTTCCCTCAAAGTTCTACTTCCCAGATAAAGCCACTCATCCTTCCAAAGGAGGGATGTGAATATCTAAGAAGGACGTTTAGTCATTGGGAGGAATGGAAGCACAAGATGCTTTCCATGTTTGTGAAAGAAATCATTCTAACTACAAGGCTTTCCCTATGTCCTATCTCCTAATCTTCATCAGACACCTTCAGACACCAACAAATCCAAAGCTCCAAGCAACTTCAAGCAACTTCAAGCATCCTCACCTTGTCTTCAACTTGTCTTCAATCTCAACCAAAGGCAAACCAAGCACAAACCCTAATCTAAGGGGACTAGAGAATTTAAACTAGTTGAATTAGTAGATTAGGATCACCTAAAACCTATTACTAAAGTTAGTCTTAACTAAAATACTAAAACCAATTGTAAAATCCTACAAAAATTACTATGGGAACCTAGGTCAATCATGACTCTACCATATTAATTTCAAAGATCAAACCATCAAATTGGACCTAGAACTAAATCCTACATTACAAGGTATCAGACCTAAACCCTAAAAAGGAAGCCTCTAAATATCAATCTAGAAAGCACCCCTATTTTCATCACAAAAATGTGAGAAAAATTCTATGGGATCATACATGTCTAACCTAATCACACACAAAAAATTAGGCTCAAAATCATCACCATGAGATCATAAAAAAATCCACAAAAACATGTATCAAACATAATCATTTTAATATCAATTAAAATGTAAAATTCCCATTAAATCATAAAATACATGAAATGAAAATATTTTTTCTCTAAAAAATACTATACTCAATCATTAGAAAAATGCAAAAAGAATGGGGTTGATTGGATTAATTTTCAATTAATTATGATTTCTACAAGAACCATAAACAAAATGAAAAAATGAAGAAAATCCAATTAAAATAAACAAGTGCACGGTGTGGATAGTAATCAGAATCAGTTAAAACTTTGGGTTGGGCCATCAGGGGGGTGTGGATAGCGCTTAATTCATTAAGCCCAAAATGCCTGAATAAATGAAACGGTGCGTTTCATGCCTTCAGATCCTTCACACTTGAACTTTAAAACGTGGCCATTGGATCAGCCTCAAAGTCCAAGTCAAACACTCATCCAATGGTGTCAGAGTCATCTTCAACCTTTTCAAACCTCTGAGCTTCACGCCCAGCTCCGGTCACCATCCCCAACCCTAGTTCTCCCTACACGCCTCCATTGCAAACGGCCAAAACATGAAACTCATCCCAAATCCTGCCATGAACTCAACCATACCCTTAGTTTCCTCTGAAACCTCAAGATTCATCATATCCCAATCTCAACCGAAAATGGTAATTCACCTATTTTGTCTCTAATTCTCCAATTAACTATCTGAAATCCATCCTACACCATTCTACAATGAATCTAACACCTTAATTCAACCTAATTCTACCTAAATCATGCTATAGGAAGAAAGTTACCAACCTGAAAATCTTGGATGAACAGATGCACGAAACCTCCAATTCAAGCTCCACAATCTTGCAGACACGGTCAATGAACCTCCTCCTTGCTTCTGTATGCAAAAGAACCAGTTGAAAGTGCTTGAATCTTGAAACCCGATGGTGAGTTGCAGGTGGAGAAGTTCACTTGCTCAGACACGATTTAGCCACCAATTCTTCTTGAAAATGATCTGAAATCACTCCTTGACATCCATGGAAGAAGTATCAATCAAGAAAGTGGATGGAAAGTGAGGAATTTGGTGAAACCGATTTCAATTGCAATCCAAGAAAACTCAATCTCAAGCTATGCTCTCTCCTTCAATCAACACCAACCTCTTCAATGGATCAACTCTATTCCTTATATAGATGATGTTTGGATGATCTAGAAACCTCTAGATTCTTCTAATGAGAGTTTCCACTTCTCATGTCATGAGATTTTCAAACACATCTCATGCTATGCCCAATTCTGTTTGCAGCTTGGAATCAATCCTAATCTCTTTCAATTTCTCTCCTAGTGAGATATTAGAGGTGTTTAGCTTGCAAAAAGCCTTGCTCATGCCTTGATTTTGAGTTTTGCAAATGTTGCTTAATATGCAAGTAATCACTTTTCAAAGCAAGTCCATAAATTGAGTCTCAAATCAAAAATGTGGCTGAACCAATGTTCTTAAAATGTTTTCTAGAGTCAAAATGATATATTACATGCCATGGTTTGGATGTGTAGGTTGAAAATATCAATTTCCAACTTTGGTTTATTCAACTTATACCCTTATTTTAGGTCATTTTTGCAACTTTGAGCTACAAGCATTTACATCATCTCATGACCTTCCTACTAGCCTTAAAACATCATTTTGAACAAGTTTTATGTTGAATATTTTTCCATTTGAAGCTTGGAAAAAGGAGTTATGGCCTTATGCTTGAAATGACCTGTAATCTCCAAATGACCAAAATGCCCTTGACTTGTCAAAGCCATAACTTGAGCTCTACAAATCCTATCAAGGACTTCTAGTACTCTCTAGAAAGCTAAGAAGATAAGAAACAACATTCATGTTTACCAAAAGTTCATAGGAATCATCCTTCTTGGGCAAAAGCTTGATGCAAGTTGGGTATCTTTCAAGGCCCTAGATTCACATACCTCAGATGACCTGTAACTTGTCAAAGTCATAACTTGAGCTCTACAAATCCTATCAAGGACTTATAGTACTCAAATTAAAGCTAAGAACAAGCACTACAATATTCATGTTGGGGGTAATATGATATGACAATCACATCTTGAGCTAAACTGCCTTGAAGATAGGGGTCAAACTAGGGGATTTTACACTGTCAAGCCTTAGAACCCTAGCTTGAAACTTCTCAAACTCTTCAATCATGATGATTTAACCTTGTAGTCATCCTTATAGAATCTCAATGCATCAATCCATGATCACATGGCTCTTGAATTAGGTCTCAACCTTGTTCAAATCATCAGTTGACCTAGGGTTGACCCAATCAAACCCTAACTGCACCACTCATGGCTGAGCCTTCTTAATCTTACACAATGACCTGTATAGGCTTCATGATGGCTTTCAAGACATCTCATAAGATCTCTCAAGGCTTCAAGTCCACATTCTTGGCTTCAGAATCATCTGATGAGCTTCCCACAACTCTCAAGTTAGGAGGCACACACTCTTGGTTTCAACCACTCTCTCTGAGGATCTTTTAATTTCTCTGACAAAGATATCAACCTTTGACCACTTGAATAATCTTCTTGGCTAGCTTCATAGTCTTGTGTAGCCCTTGATTGGTAGTAATACCTCTTGATCTCCTGCATACATGTCAATGAAATGCATATGATAATGCTAATGTGAATGAAATGAAACACAAGCTAGGTAAAGAAATGTTGGTCAAATTTTGGGGTGCAACAGCTGCCCCTATTCAAACGGCTTGAACCTGACTGGGTGAGGAGCGAACGGCTATCAACCAATCAAGGTGCGAGACGGTTGAATACCGAAAAACCCGGAAATTTTCCAACTGCACAAGTACACGGTACTCTGATGGGAACAAATCTTCGGAAACTGAAATGATAGCTGCACGACAACTAGCTGGGGAATTGGTCACGCGGTAACCGGTAATACATGGTCGATCATGTCGTCAGGCACCGGTTCCTCGGGACTCATCAGGTCAACAATCACGTTAATCATGCCGTCGGGCATTCAAAGAAAACTTTCGGGCATCAGCCGGACTTCATCAGTAAGTTGGGAATAGAATTCCCGGTCAATCCTGAACCAGTTGGGGACACCCAACTTCTACCATCAGGCACTCCGCATCAGCTGGGAGAACTGCTTCGCCAATACAGTCAGACTTCAATCATCAAGTCTTCAAGGGAAGTTTCAACTTCGCTGTTCAGAAACCTGCTGGGGATGACACACCTCCGTTGGGGATTCTGGAGAACTATCAAGTAACTCTGCTTCGGGGATCCAGAAATCATTCTGGGTGAATCAACTCTGCTGAGGACATCAAGAATCATCTTGGACAAATAACTCCGCGGGGACTTCAAGAATCATCCTGAACCAATAACTTTGCTGGAAATTTCGGGAATCATCCCGAGCAAACGCTCTGCCGGGTACTCTAAGCATCAACTTGAGCAACTCTCTCCGGCACTTCATTGGGGATTTTAAGAATCATCTCAAGCATACAACCTTGCTAGGGAGAATTCGAGAATCAGCTCGGGCAAACGATTCCGCGGAGGAACACCTGCAAAACAAGAAAGGTAACGACCTAGCTCATGTTTAGTATGCATATGCTTTGACAACGGCGCAATGCTCCACACAGTGGAAATGCTACGCGTTTATGATAAATGCTATGCAATCATGCAAAATGCTACGACCCCGTCAGCAAAATAAATGCTGGCGAGAGAATCTTCATGTCAAGGAGAAAAAACCACTCTGGTGGAGGAAAGAATCATCCTGCCACGGAGAAAAAGTCACACCAATCTCAATCGGGCTCCGCACGGGGAAGCAAACTTCAGTTGACTGCTGCAGGGGAGCGAAGCTCTACGAGAACCTGGACCTGCTGAGGAGAGCGATGTCGATCGCAGAAATAAACTGCACGGCCTTCACGGCCACTTCCCTGGAGATAACGACTCCGGCGGGGAAATACGGCATCAGTTATTCAACACTCTACTGGGGAAAACCAATCATGGCCCGAACTGCTTCCAAGGACTCGGCTCTCTTGGGGATCTGCAAACTCGGCTGGAGAAGAAGAAGTCATCCTGCTTCGGGGGAGAGTACGACTCTGTGGGGAATCTCAATTCCACTGGAGACTTCAGTCTGGAACTATCAATTGTTGCATACTTCAGCGCATGACTCAGCTGGGGAGACGACATTCCTTCAGGATGCATCTCGACTGGGGAGAGAATCTTCTTTGCCTGGGGCGACATATCAATGCTTATGATCTCACGTTCAGACTCTGCGGGAGAAGGCTACTGAACTTTGCTGGAGAAGAAGGAATCATCCTGCTTGGGGACGCGCACGACGTACTACCTTGTACATGCTACACCTGCACCAACACAAACAAACAGACAAGATACCCTTCTCAAAGGGACCTATCAAGGTTATCATCTTGTGACAATGTTCGAGAAATTCATTGTTTCAACAATCAGTGGCCTAGGCCAGTAAGTTTATGTATGCGCATTTTATCAAAAACATCGGCGTTCTTTTTCGCAAACAAAACAGATAAATGCTAAACAGACAAACAAAATTGCTGAATAGTATACATTTTATTGATAACGAACCCCTGAATGGGTAAAAACGTTTTACAACAGAGGCAAGCTCCTGGAATGAGGAAGCTGCGCAAAAAAGTAAAAGCATAAATATACATCAATATATACAAATGTCGGCAACGAGGCGTAGACGAACACCGTGAGTTGATCCCTCTATGACCCACTCGACTTCGATACTTCTCTGACGCTTCAGCTTCAGAAGAGATTGGTTCAGATAAACGGCCCTCAGGTCCTTCAAACCACTAAACAATGAAAGTCCACACGCGGAATGCAGTCATTTGCTTTTTCAAATCCCTAACTTTTGCCTGAATCGCCCTTCCGGGTTTTCGATTCACCGGGATACCCTTTTTTTCCAAAGTCGCCCTTCCGGGTTTTCGACTTTGCGGGTGTACATTTTTTCAATTTATATCCCTAATTTTTGCCCGAACCTTTTTCCTTTTTTATGGTTCGCCGGGATGCCCCATTTTTGCCTGAATATTCTTTTCTTTCTAGCGGGTCATAACCCAACTGGGTCGAAAACATAACCCAGGCCCAATACATGACCCAGTAACTTCAAACGGAATTCTGGAATTTTGGGCTCCAAATCTGACATCGACTCCAACACGAAAGTCGTAGCTCTCTCCCTTAGCTTTCCGGCGATTTTTAGAACGCCTCAAACGAATTTCCGGAACTCCAGTTATGATCGTTTTCGTGCAGACAGCTAAAGCTGAAAAATAAGTGCGGAAATCAAATTAAGCCAAAAATAAAATAAAATATAAAAACCAAATAAAATATAAAAATAATCAAGATAAACTAAAGAAATGCCTACGTAAAAATATAGGAGAAAGTGCATAAATATGCACTGATCACTCATCACGCTGGGAGCGCTTAAGCGTCTCCCCATGGACACAAACCTTAGGATCTATGACATTTTGATATTAATGATTATAGGAATACCTTAACGAATATAATGAGAAAGATTTTTAGACAATGACAACGATAATTCTAAAATACAAAAGTGTAAAGACAAGTGTTTGACACTGGTTGGCTTGTGGATTTTTCTCAACCGGTACTCGTAATGTCTTGAAAACTCTTCGAATGGGGATAAAAAGAGATAATCTTCTTATAGGACGATATATTTGAGATCATAGCCTATATATAGAATGATAATCATTTAGAAGTCCTATTATTTCGAAATGGATTATCTTGACATCCACTTATATTTAAGCACATATTCAATTAAATAATTAATTATTAAGTATAATTAATTATTTTATTTACTTACTCAACCGATTAAGATTCTTATATATATATATATATATATATATATATATATATATATATATATATATATATATATATATAAATATATATATATATATATATATATATATATATATATATATATATATATATATATATATATATATATATATATATATATATATATATATATATATATATATATATATATATATATATATATATATATATATATATATATATATATATATATATATATATATATATATATATATATATATATATATATATATATATATATATATATATATATATATATATATATATATATATATATATATATATATATATATATATATATATATATATATATATATATATATATATATATATATATATATATATATATATATATATATATATATATATATATATATATATATATATATATATATATATATATATATATATATATATATATATATATATATATATATATATATATATATATATATATATTGCTCTGTCCCGCTCATCACACGGGGTCGGCCCAATCCATCTCTCCGTCGTGGAGGGCCTAGCTCATTGATCAGTTGTCGCTCGCGGAACAAAACGAGTGTTTTTGATGAAAACGTAATACAACGACAATTCAACTCGGATATCGTCTCAAGGATTCTTTTATGTGATTAATCTACCAAATTCGAAATGGAGGGGGAGTTGGTTTGGTTTCTGATCGGATAAATAAAGAAAATGCAATTAAGCGGTTAAAATAAGTGATTATCAAAATAAATCAATCTACTGTTTTCGGTTCCGGCTTATCACGGGTTTCTACCTTACCAATTTCCTAAACGATTTCGATATCTATTCGATTCCTATGTCAATTAACAAGCGCAAAAGACATAAACAAGATTAACAATCCTATATTCCAAATTAAGCAAACGAATTAAGTTTTCGTGAATTAAGCAAACACGAATTATAAACGCGAATTAACGACAAAGCAACGTAACGACGAATAAAAGCTAAGGATGCAATCATACGAATTTAATCAAAACAATTCTATAAACTAACAGATTAAGCAAAAGCAATTCATAGAATAGTGTTTAAAGAGAAACGAATTAGATTGATAAAGTAAAAACCTCAAAGCGTTGGAACGCGATTACAGCAGAATGACTCTAAGGAATTAGCTCTCCATGGTTCTCTCAAAGCTCCGAATGTATTTTTCGTAAAAATGTAACTAGGTGAACAGTAACACGAGTATTTTTCCTTTAAAAAGAAAGCAAATTCGGGTCATAACCCAACTGGGTCGAAAACACAACCCAGGCCCAATACATGACCCAACACTAAAATAAAATTCTAATGCAGTAACTTCAAACGGAATTCTGGAATTTTGGGCTCCGAATCTGACTTCGACTCCAACACGAAAGTCGTAGCTCTCTCTCTTAGCTTTCCAGCGATTTTTAGAACGCCTCAAACGGATTCCCGGAACTCGAGTTATGATCGTTTCCGTGCAGACTGCTAGAGCTGAAAAATAAGTGCGCAAATCAAATTAAGCCAAAAATAAAATAAAATATAAAAACAAAATAAAACATAAAAATAATCAAGATAAAGTAAAGAAATGCCTAAGTAAAAATATAGGAGAAAGTGCGTAAATATGCACTGATCACTCATTACGCTGGGAGCGCTTATGCGTCTCCCCATGGACACAAACCATAGGATCTATGACATTTTGATGTTAATGATTATAGGAATACCTTAACGAATATAATGAGAAAGATTTTTAGACAATGGCAACGATAATTCTAAAATACAAAAGTGTACAGACAAGTGTTTGACACTGGTTGGCTTGTGGATTTTTCTCAACCAGTACTCGTAATGTCTTGAAAACTCTTCGAATGGGGATAAAAAGAGATAATATTCTTATAGGATGATATATTTGTGATCATAGCCTATATATAGAATGATAATCATTTAGAATTCTCATTATTTCGAAATGGATTATCTTGACATCCACTTATATTTAAGCACATATTCAATTAAATAATTAATTATGAAATATAATTAATTATTTTATTTACTTACTCAACCGATTAAGATTCTTATATATATTGCTCTGTACCGCTCATCACACGGGGTCGGCCCAATCCATCTCTCCGTCGTGGAGGGCCTAGCTCATTGATCAGTTGTCGCGCGCGGATCAGAACGAGTGTTTTTGATGAAAACGTAATACAACGACAATTCAACTCGGATATCGTCTCAAGTATTCTTTTATGTGATTAATCTACCAAATTCGAAATGGAGGGGGAGTGTCGCTTTCCCGAAAATAAGGTGCCGGCATGACAGAAGAGCCGCCACCTTTCGTTATTTATCCCTCAGAGCGGGAAAGGAAACGATCGGAAAAACCTAACGAAAAAGGGTAAGACAAGGCCATCGCAACCATTGTCTGGGTTCGGGAGTCGGTTACGCAAGGGGAAGGTATTAGCACCCCTCACGTCCGTCGTACTCGACGGGATCCTCGCTTGTTTGTTTACTTGGACGGGTTGGTTTTATTCTATCTACCTATCAATGCTTATGATCTCACGTTCAGACTCTGCGGGGGAAGGCTACTGAACTTTGCTGGAGAAGAAGGAATCATCCTGCTTGGGGACGCGCACGACGTACTACCTTGTACATGCTACACCTGCACCAACACAAACAAACAGACAAGATACCCTTCTCAAAGGGACCTATCAAGGTTATCATCTTGTGACAATGTTCGAGAATTTCATTGTTTCAACAATCAGTGGCCTAGGCCAGTAAGTTTATGTATGCGCATTTTATCAAAAACATCGGCGTTCTTTTTCGCAAACAAAACAGATAAATGCTAAACAGACAAACAAAATTGCTGAATAGTATACATTTTATTGATAACGAACCCCTGAATGGGTAAAAATGTTTTACAACAGAGGCAAGCTCCTGGAATGAGGAAGCTGCGCAAAAAAGTAAAAGCATAAATATACATCAATATATACAAATGTCGGCAACGAGGCGTAGACGAACACCATGAGTTGATCCCTCTATGACCCACTCGACTTCGATACTTCTCTGACGCTTCAGCTTCAGAAGAGATTGGTTCAGATAAACGGCCCTCAGGTCCTTCAAACCACTAAACAATGAAAGTCCACACGCGGAATGCAGTCATTTGCTTTTTCAAATCCCTAACTTTTGCCTGAATCGCCCTTCCGGGTTTTCGATTCACCGGGATACCCTTTTTTTCCAAAGTCGCCCTTCCAGGTTTTCGACTTTGCGGGTGTACATTTTTTCAATTTATATCCCTAATTTTTGCCCGAACCTTTTTCCTTTTTTATGGTTCGCCGGGATGCCCCATTTTTGCCTGAATATTCTTTTCTTTCCAGCAGGTCATTTTTAAGCAAAGTATTTTTTAACTGCGTCCGCGTTCACCGGGGATGCAAAATCTTCACCATCCATCGTGGATAACAACAAAGCTCCTCCCGAGAAGACCTTGCTGACAATGTACGAACCTTTGTAATTGGGAGTCCACTTGCCCCGGTGATCGGAGTGTGGAGGAAGAATCTTCTTCAAGACGAGATCACCCGTCTGAAAGCTTCTAGGACGCACCTTCTTATCATAAGCTTTCTTCATTCGGCTTTGGTACAGACGACCATGCACAATCGATGCTAACCTCTTCTTGTCCATCAGGCTGAGTTGGCTCAGTCGGTTCTTAATCCATTCTGCCTCATCGAGTTTCACGTCAATCAAAACTCGCAAAGAAGGGATCTCCACTTCTAACGGTAGGACAACTTCCATATCGTACACTAAGGAGAAAGGAGTTGCTCCGGTGGATGTACGTACCGTTGTACGATAACCGTGCAGTGCAAATGGCAACATCTCGTGCCAATCTTTGTAGGTCACAACCATCTTCTGAACAATCTTCTTGATGTTCTTGTTGGCCGCTTCAACGGCGCCATTCATCTTCGGCCGGTAAGGAGATGAGTTGTGGTATTCAATCTTGAAACTCTGGCACAGCTCCTTCATCATCTTGTTACTCAAATTCAAACCATTATCAGTAATGATCCGCTCGGGAACTCCGTAACGACAGATGATATCCCTCTTTATGAATTTAGCCACCACCTGCTTGGTCACATTAGCATATGAGGCTGCCTCCACCCACTTGGTGAAGTAGTCGATAGCTACTAGAATGAAGTGATGACCGTTAGATGCAGTGGGTTCGATCTTGCCTATCATGTAGATGCCCCACATGGAGAACGACCACGGGGAGGATATGACATTTAACGGGCACGGCGACACATGAACTTTATCAGCATAAATCTGGCATTTATGACATCTCTTCGCGAATTTAAAGCAGTCTGATTCCATCGTCAGCCAGTAATATCCTGCTCTCAGGATATTTCTCGTCATGGCATGCCCGCCGGCGTGCGTACCAAATGTGCCTTCATGGACTTCTTCCATGAGCATACTCGCTTCTTTCTCATCTACACATCTGAGTAGCACAAGATCATGATTTCTTTTATACAAAACTCCATCAGGATTGAGATAAAAATTTCCAGACAGCCTCCTCAGAGTCTTCTTATCCTGGGTTGACGCACCCGCAGGATACTCCTTAGTCATAAGGAAAGTCTGGATGTCATGGAACCATGGCTTGCCGTCGGCGGCTTCCTCGATCGCAAAGACGAATGCAGGTCTATCAAGACGAGAAAGGACAATTCTTGGAGCTTCGTTCCAAAAATTGACTTTATACATCGAAGACAACGTGGCAAAGGCATCAGCCATCTGATTTTCTGCTCTGGGCACATGATGGAGTTCCACTCGATCAAAAAACGGAAGCAGCCTTCTGGCATAATTCATGTACGACACCAAATTCGATTGACGAGTCTCCCACTCCCCTTTAATCTGGTTAATCACAAGCGCCGAGTCACCATATACATCTAGGTTCTTGATTCTCAAATCAATTGCCTCTTCTAGACCCATGATGCATGCTTCGTACTCCGCTTCATTATTGGTGACTGGAAACGTCAGTCTCGCAGTGAACGGGATATGGGATCCATGGGGAGTCGTGATGATCACCCCAATGCCACTTCCGTAGGAATTAACCGCCCCGTCAAATATCAATTTCCACTGGGATTTCCTATCTGGACCCTCGTCGGGCAACGGTTCATCACAATCTTTCGCTTTGAGAAACATGATATCCTCATTAGGGAATTCAAATTTCATCGGCTGGTAATCTTCGATCGGCTGTTCGGCCAGGTATTCAGGCAGTACGCTGCCCTTAATGGCCTTCTGGGAAACGTACTGAATGTCATATTCTGTCAACACCATTTGCCATCTAGCAATCCTGCCCGAAAGCGCTTGTTTCTCGAAGACGTACTTGATCGGATCCATCTTCGAAATTAGCATGGTGGTGTGATTGAGCATGTACTGTCGTAAACGTTTGGCAGCCCAGGCTAGTGCACAACACGTCTTCTCCAGCATCGAGTAACGAGATTCACAATCTGTGAACTTTTTACTCAAATAGTAAATGGCATGCTCCTTTCTGCCCGTCTCGTCGTGCTGACCGAGAACACACCCCATACTATTCTCAAGAACTGTCAAGTACATGATTAATGGTCGTCCGGCCACTGGGGGTATCAAGATCGGAGGTTCCTGCAGATACTGTTTTATCTTATCGAAAGCCTTCTGGCAATCCTTGTTCCAGATAATCGCCTGATCTTTCTTTAGTAGTTTGAACATCGGTTCACATGTGGCCGTGAGCTGAGAAATAAACCTTGCAATGTAGTTTATTCTGCCATGGAAACCACGAACTTCTTTTTCTGTTTTTGGCACTGGCATCTCTTGTATCGCTTTAATATTCGCAGGATCAACCTCGATGCCTCTTTGGCTCACGATAAACCCCAGTAACTTTCCGGACCGTACTCCGAAAGTACACTTGTTAGGATTCAGCCTTAACCTGAACTTCCTAAGCCTCTCAAAAAGCTTCAGCAAATTGACCAGATGTCCCTCCTCCGTTTCGGACTTCGCAATCATGTCATCAACATAGACTTCAATCTCATGATGAATCATGTCATGAAACAAAGTTACCATAGCTCGTTGGTAAGTGGCCCCTGTGTTCTTCAGACCGAAAGGCATTACCTTATAGCAAAATGTTCCCCAAGGCGTAATAAACGTAGTTTTCTCCATGTCCTCCGGCGCCATCTTGATCTGATTGTAACCGGAGAAGCCATCCATGAATGAAAACACGGAGAACTGCGCTGTATTGTCGACCAACACATCGATATGAGGCAGCGGGAAATCATCTTTAGGGCTCGCCCTGTTCAAATCCTGATAATCGACGCACATTCGTACCTTACCGTCCTTCTTCGGTACATGCACTATGTTGGCGACCCACGGAGGGTAAGTAGTGACCGCTAAGAAGCCAACATCAAGTTGTTTCTGCACTTCTTCTTTGATCTTAACGGCCATATCTGGTCGCGTCCTCCTAAGCTTATGCTTAACGGGGGGACAATCTTCTCGCAACGGCAAGTGGTGGACCACGATGTCAGTGTCAAGTCCGGGCATATCCTCGTATGACCAAGCAAAGACGTCACTATACTCTCTCAGCATCTCGACCAATCTCTGCTTGACATCGCTCTGCAGTGCAGCCCCTATCCTGACGTTCCTGACGAGTTCTTCAGAACCCAGATTCACAATCTCAATTTCCTCTTCATGAGGCAGAATGACTTTCTCTTCTTGTTTCATCAAGCGGGCCAACTCTTCAGGAAGGTCTTCGTCTTCATCAATCTCTTCTTCGACTTGATAGATCGGACAACCGAAGTCGAAGTGAGCCTTAGAAGGTCCAGAGTCGATGTCATCTGTTATGTGGATCCTGCAATAACAAGGGTTAAGCTTAAAACAAGGATATGCAGGTTAGCACAAACCTCATTGACTTTTTATTATTTTTCAAAACAAATATAAAACAGGGATAACAGAGATCACAATATTTGAATACGAAGAAAAACGCCTTTTGATTTATTGATAAAATGCATGTACATAATCAAACGAGGCCCTGACAATAAAACCATTATGCCCCGGGTAGGACATAGGGTTGTACAATGATTGGAAAAAGTAAATCATTACTCTTCGCTTGTCATCTGGATGATATCCTTGACGGACCAGTTGGTAAGGCCCTTGCCTGGCTTGCTTGGCTGGATCCAAGAGTCGAGGTCACAGTCGCTATCTCCGCTGTCTTCATACACCGCGTTGATGCTTTCAAATATCACCCCGCCACTGGTGTACTGGATCGGCCCTTTACCTCGCGACGCACTGCTAGAAGAAGAGGCTTCAGCTCCCGGAGAATATCCCAACCCAAACTTGTCTTGCTTGTTAGGTATCTCTAAAATTCGCCCCCAGCCTGGGGTAGATCTGGCTTGGACAACGGCCCGAGCTTCCTTGAAGGAAGAGAGAGTCATCTCTGGCTTCTCAGTGACTACAGGAGCTACGTCCTTGACTTTAACAGCTTCGAACGCTTGGCATAGGGTTTCATGGATTTCCCCATCCATCTCAACATACTTGAAGGATGACAAATGGCTCACCATTATGTCTTCCTCGCCACAAACAGTCACGATGCTACCTCCGACAGCATACTTGAGATTCTGGTGCAATGTGGAGGTCACGGCTCCAGCAGCATGGATCCACGGCCGGCCCAAGAGACAGCTGTAGGCAGGCGTGATGTCCATAATGTAAAAGATTGCGTCGAACGTTTCCGGCCCGACTTGGATTGGCAGGGTCACCTCCCCGAAATATGGCGTTTGGTTCCATCGAACGCCTTCACAACCAGATCACTGGGTGTGCAAATCACTCCTCGAGTATCTAACTTCATCAATGCCTTCTTCGGAAGCACATTGAGTGATGACCCTGTGTCTACCAACACATGAGACATAATTGTTCCCCTACACTGTATCGAGATGTGCAGGGCGCTATTGTGATTCCTCCCTTTCGGCGTCAGCTCTAGGTCAGTGAACCCTAATCCATTTCCAGCATTCACGTGGGCTGCGACCTCTTCCAGCTGATTTACCAATATTTCCTGCGGTACATGTGCGGCGTTCAACACCTTCAGCAGCGCGTTGCGGTGTGCTTCAGAACACAGCAACAGATTCAGGATGGAAATTTTCGAGGGCGTTTGATGGAGGTGATCCACAATCTTATAGTCACTCTTTTTAATCAACCTCATAAATTCCTCGGCATCTTTAACAAGTAAGTCTTTTTCTGCCCCACGCGGGATCTCTTCAACGACTTTACTTTTACCTTTATCAGTTGCATCAGCTCTGTCCGCTTTGTCTGCCACGACCTCAGGTGGTGCAAACACTCTTCCGCTGTGAGTAATACCACTGATTCCCGCAAGGTTCTCCACAGACGACCCAAACGGTTCTAGCTCCAACTTCTGTCCATTGCAGTAGACTTCAGCCCCATAATGCCATGGGGCAGCATTAGTGCTTTCGAAGGGTATCGGCCCAGCTTTGGTGATGGTAATCGTGGGCGGTCTAGGTGCAGAAATAGTTATCGTCTGGCGAGGGATGGTGATGGTGGCGACCTCATCATCTTGCTTCAGCACTACCTCTCCCGATCCACATTCGGCCCTCCGGCTAAACTGTAAAATCCCTTCAGTCATCAGACTTTGAATTCCCTCTATCAACTGTTCACATCCATCAGGACTAGTAGCACAGCCCATACACAACTCTCCGCAACCTGGAAAGAAACCTCTTTTCATCAGCTTAGCTTTAACGAAGCTAAGCGGCATCTTCAGATCTCTGACGTCAGTCAACAAATCCAAACTCTCGTCTTCGATAATGGCATTTACTCCACCTCCCCTATGATTCGGCATAGGGTTCTTCATGACGTTTGGCACATTATCCGAGAAGTTGATAATCTTAGCGTCCACCATGTCCTGCACCTTGTGCTTGAAGGATTTGCAATTCTCCACTGTATGGCCTGGTGCCCCTGAGTGAAACTCACAAGTTGCATTCGCGTCATAACCTAGCGGAGGTGCTCCTGTCAAGGGAGCCAAGGTTCTCTTCTGGATCAACTGTAGCTGAAGCAAAGTCTGTAATAGTTGTGTGTACGACATGGGCGGTGTCTCGAGGTGACGGCTCGACAGAGGTGTCCGATTCTGATACTTTCTGTACCCTTGTTGATTCGGCTGCTGCTGCTGCTGTGGCTGTTGAACTGCCGGGATAGTTATGCTGGCCACCTGTTGGTGAGGGCCTTTACCCTTCCTCCGAGCGTTGGTCACGACGCTCGTTTCTCCTTCCCGTCTTTTGCCACCATAAGGTTTCTTTCCTCCTCCTCCGGCTGCGGATGAATCACCTTGAATTTTCCCCAATTTGATCCCATTTTCGATGTGCTCACCCGTGATAATGAGATCCGAGAAGGTTCCAGACATACCGCTGACCAATTTCTCATAGTAAACCCCTAGGAGGGTGGCTACGAACATCTGCACAAGCTCGCGTTCAACCATCGGCGGCTGAACCCTGGCTGCCAATTCATGCCACCGCTGGGCGTATTCCTTAAACCCTTCGTTGTTCCTTTGCGACAGATTCTGCAGTTGGACTCGGTTCGGGGCCAAGTCACTGTTGTATTGGTAATGGTGCACAAATGCTTCAGCAAGGTCCTTCCACGTGCGCACACTGGTAGGCTCCAGACTCATGTACCATTCGAGGGAGGGTCCGGACAGACTGTCTTGAAAGAAGTGCATCAGCAACTTCCTGTCCTCGGAATGAGCTGACATTTTCCTGTAATACGATCTCAGGTGGACGCGAGGGCAAGTGGTGCCCTTGTACTTTTCAAAGTCAGGTACCTTGAACTTGGGAGGCACCTTGAAATCAGCAATCAATCCCAACTTGGATATATCAACACCCAGGGTGTTCTGGTTCTCGATATTTCTCATCTTATCCTCGAGTGCCTTGAACCTTAGACATGCTTCAGCAGTCAGTTCCCCTTCAGCACCTCTCTGAGAAAACACATCGTCCTGACGATCTTCTAACCACGGCTGAGGCCCATACAGATTCCCAACACCTGCATTGTCGTTGCCCAACCCAACATTGACGTTAGCTTCCAGACTCCCATTACCGACGCCCGTCGTATTACCATTGAGTCCCATGTTAGCTATCACATTTCCGTTGGCACTGCCGTTTCCCCCGGTCACGGGGATGCCATTTTGAGGAGTTTCAACTGGTGGAGGGGTAGGCACAGTCCCACCATGGAGTATCCCATTGCTATCGACCCTTGAAATCAGAGGCTGAACCAAGGTTCGGAGCTGATCCTGGCCATTGGCGACCGCTTGCATGAGCTCCATGAAGCGATCCATTCTTTCGCGGAGTTCCTGAACATCAGTTTGCACTTGCTCCATGATTCTGGTTTGATTTGCTCATGTCGGATAGCGGTGAATAGGTCTCTGATCAATCCTGGAATAACCTGAAACAACCTGAAAACACAAAAGGGTTAGGAAAAAACGACAAAGTGCTCGTTATGCGAATGCTTCATGCAAATGCAAACGTGTGTCTGTGCGTTAGGGAGATCTCCCCCGATCTTAGTGCCTGAGTGCCAGTGCTAATAATAAGAAGTCCGAGTCCAGTCATAGAAATAACAATCTCATATATAAAGAAATCCCATCAAGGCAGTACACGACATCAGTGAGTACAAGATGAATCAACAACATGACCTCAGCCAACACGCCTGGTGATGGTCAGCATACAACGATGATCATGACAAAAGGAAATACAGATATAGTCAAGCACGACCACGGGCGCGAAACTCTTCTAATAACCCCTTCGTTTCTGGATGATCAGGCCGAGTGAGCAACCCTTCGACGAGTAACTCCCTCTGCATAATGGTATATTGAAGACCTTCGACCGAATCTTCCCATGCTCCTTCGCCGAAACAATCTTCTATCTTCCGTTTCTTGGACTCAAACATCAGTTTGCGCTCCTTCAGGTTAGCGAGAGCTCTGTTGAGCTGGCCTTCGGCGGCATATCTGCGAGCGGTTTCTTCATCAAACCTCTTCTCACTAGCCTTCACCTGGGCTTTCAGCTTGGAAATATGTTGCATCAGCTTGTCCTCCCGCTCTTTCCTGTTGGCTAGGGAGGCCTTCCAGTGCTGGTTGAACTTGGATATCCTCTGATACGCTAGTACATCGTTGACAGCTTTGAAGTCTCGACCCAGGCGCTCGCGCTCAGCTATCTGCTTAGTCAGATTTGTCCCCAACTGGTTCACCAGCTCGGTCTGCCTCTTGAAGGAATGAACGGCTTCGCTTCTCTCGCTTCTAAGTTGAGCCAATTCTTTCTCCAATTCTTCATTTGCCTTTTTCAGCTCATCTCTCTCAGCTAACACCTGATTATGCCGCTGAATAGGCACAGTGGTAGGCTCTTCAATCACTGGAGGGCTTTCTGGCTTAGCAGGAAGAAACGGCATCCCTATAGCATCTGCTCTGGCTCTGATCCACATCACATACGGAGGGTAGGCTTGGCTATTGCTTCTTCCCAGCAATGGTTTTCCCCTCTTACTGATGCCATTCCAAGCGCGCTGAAGCTTAGATAACAGATCCCCCTCTAGAAGACCAGTGAGGTACAGAGATTCCTGCACCTTTTCATCCTTCGGCGGAGCTCTCAAAGCATATGCGAACTATCGGACCAGCAAAGACGGATTGTAGTTTATGCAGCCCTTCCTGCCTATCAAAGGCACGTTCGGAAACCCGCTGCAACTGAAGATAATTTTGGTACCCAACCTATCTCTGTCAAACCAGTCAATATCCTCCGCTGATAGACTCATCAAACGCTCAGACCACTCAGCTGTGGCTGCAGACGAAATAAATGGACCCCTCTTGGGCAGATGACTATCAAGCCATTTATAAAGCAGGGGCACATAGCACGAGACATTATTGCCCCTTCTGTTCTCGTTTTTGTAGTGGGTGGAATGGTACACATCTCCTATCAAGGTAGGGACCAGATTCCCTGAAGCAAAGATGCGAAAGGTGTCGAAGTCTACAAAGTCAAGCATATTGGGGAACAAAATGATGCCATATATGCACAGAGCGAGGATGGCGTTGAACACGACCCAACATCCGTCTTTGGCGCACTGCTGAGCCTTACCCACTAAGAACTGTAAGGAGAAACCGGGAACCTTGTTCCAACTAGACAATACCAACTTGGAGGCATCCAGATGAAGTGAAGGAGCTAGGCTAGCCAGATCAGGCTCAGCATCCATATGAACAAAAGGCATCTGCCTCTTGATAGGCACACTTAACAAATCAGCATATTCCTCCAGCGTGGGCGCGAGAACAAAATCCTGGAAAGTAAAGCATCTCAACGGAGGATCGTAGAACTGCATAGAGCGTGCAACCCATTCAACTCGAACGCAGAAGGTTTACGAACCAAACTGAGAAATTTGCCGTAAGACTTTCTGAACTCATCTCTCACAGAATCACCAGCTAAAGCAATCGAACCAGTCAGCTGAACCACATCAGGGGCAGGGAGCTTGTAAGCCACGGTCTTCCTCAGAGAACCCATAACAATACAATAGGAGGCAAGAAATCCTGGATCGGGGAAAACGGTACCTGCAACACAGACACACGTTAATGAAATGCAAATGAGTATGCAAAGCAATGTAAAATGCAATCATGCGGCAGGAGATCAAGGCAACTGTGCTGTGGAGATTCTGCATCGACAAAACCATAATCCTGCTCTATCAAGAACAACCACTTTCTCTAATAAGAAGAAAACCCTGGTATCGGACTACAAATCTGCTCTGTCAAGAACACACATACAAGACCATAAACCTGCTCTGTCAAGAACGGACATCTGATAATAAGGACCTCTGATACAGGACCAAAAATCTGCTTTGTCGAGAACAACCATCTGATAATAAGGACCTCTGATATAGGACCCTAACTCTGCTCTGTCAAGAACAAACATCTGATAATAAGGACCTCTGATTCCAATCAAAACCTGCTCTATCAAGAACAATCATACATCTGCTGATGAGATCTTCTGATCCCAATCAAAACTTGCTCTATCAAGAACAAATACACATCTGATGATAAGATCCTCTGATCCCAATCAAAAATCTGCTCTATCAAGAACAAATACTCATCTGAATATAAGGTCCTCTGATACAGGACCAAAGCTCTGCTCTGTCAAGAGCAATCATATCTGATGATGAGAACCTCTGGTACCAACAAAAATGATTCACTATCAAGAAAACCAGGTAGTCTGAAGGTCAAAGTTTCCTGCAATAAACCCAACCCTGCTCACAGGTATGAACCTAAACTGACTCAAGTTCGGCATCCTATGCGGTCATCAGCGTCACAGACATTCAAGAGGGGTGATACGATACCCAGAAGGTGTGGCATCACCAGCTTATGAAGCGGCCTCACTCGGCTGAATAACAAATGATCGGTCCCTAGAGTCGACAATCCTCCAAACCAACAACCCCCTCAACCCAAAGGGTTGAAAAAGAAGTCAACCAGGAGAACCTCGTCTGAGCGTGGATTTCATGAGACACTAGTGCCTGCAAAGCAAGCACGCACCCATTAATTTCCATAACTAATGCTATGTACACTCAAGCCTGGGTCTGGCTTCTCACTCATCAGAATGCCCCTCTCACAACAGCACAGATAATCATATCATACTGAAAATAAAGATGCGGGAAATAAAATGCGATGAATAAACACAACCCAACAAGTAATCATACAAGCACTTGGATTGACTCTCGCAGGGGACGTTGGATCCCCAAACTGACTCGCATACGGGACGTTGGATCCCAGCAAACTATCAAGTCCCCAGCAGAGTCGCCAGTTGTCGCTTCCGCGAAAATAAGGTGCCGGAAAAACAGAAGAGTCGCCACCTTTCATTATTTATCCCTTAGAAAGGGAAAGGAAACGATCGGAAAAACCTGACGAAAAGGGTATAAGACAAGGTCATCGCAACCGTTGTCTGGGTTCGGGAGTCGGTTACGCAAGGGGAAGGTATTAACACCCCTCACGTCCGTCGTACTCGATGGGATCCACGCTTGTTGTGTTTACTGGACGAGTTGGTTTATCTATCTACCTATCAAGGATGGCTTAAACAGAAAAGAAAAATGACTCGGCAAAGCGTCGCGCTTTATGCCTACGTATTCTCATCAGAGAATGAGAAATCAGAGTCAACGTAGTTCGACTTACTACCGGTTACGGGGAAGGTGGCTCGCCAATACATCAGTATTGTGCCTACGTACTCTCAACAGGTATGAGAGATCAGAGCTTACGTAGTTCGGGATACTACGGATTACGGGAATTCAGATTCATCTGTTTTATCGAGTAGGGTTAAACAGCAGTTCCAGCAGTTAGGGACAAAGCCTGCTTGCGGTGGCGCTGAAGTTTAACGACACTCTTTTCTTCAGAAAAGCTTTCCTCTGAATTATGGGCCCACGGGGCAAAAAAGTTTGAAGTTTGTTTTCTGTCTTTTACGGAAGAACTGTTTTTTATTGTGTTTGCAATTTCAATCGCACTAAAGTCTATGACCTGAGAGTGAATGCGTCGCATGTCACCCAAAGGGTGCCATACTAAACATCCAGACTGTTGGAAAGAAACTCTCCAAAAATCCTTTCTCAGATAGCTTAAGGCTCGTAACGTACGAAAGAAATCATTCATGATTACTGTATCTTAAGCTGTTTTGAGATGAGAAGAGAACATGCTCAACTAATGGGAGACTATCAAGTCCTACTGTTGTCATGCCAAGGATTCATCCTATAGTTGAGGTTTGAAACAGGGTACTCCTAGAAGTTATCATGCATAGGTTTCAACCTAAAGTTCTAATCATCACTTCCTTATCAAAGGAACTGAGATTCCTAAGGGATCATGTCAATGATACACAGAAACAGATAAAGCATCAGCATAAACAGATAAACAGTAAAATGCATGCAATGCAAGTGAGGGAGGAAATGTGTGTGGGGCAGCAGCCTCCACAAGCTCATCTCAACCTCAAGCCAGAATGAATAACTGTAATCATACAACAACAATAACAACATGCTATCAAGCAGAATATAAGAGACTGTAATCATATAGAAGAAATGAAATGTTGTCAAGCAAAGTAAACCACATGGGCAAGGGAGTAGGGCTCTACCGAATACCCGCAAGCAAAGCCATACAGTAACAATACAAGCAGAGGGAGCAACTCAACCTCTAGTGCAATCATGCCCCTAGATTAAAGTCAGTCTAATCATGGACTTATTCTAATGCATCAAGCAAGTCAAACAAGGCACACCAATACAGAAAAGAAAGCAGACAAGAAAGCAGATCAACAACTCCCTTTCAATTAAGCTTCAACTCTTCTGACAGCAATCCAGTCTTCAGACTTCAACCACCCTTCCAGGCTAAGTATCAACTTGCTTCTCTAGGTTTCAACCCATCAACATAAGTGTAAACTTAATCTTCTTCTTCAAGCTTCAGCTTTCAAGTCAATTCCATCTTCAGGCTTCACTCTGAACTATAAGTTTCAACTTGATTCCTTCAGGCTCTCCAAGCATCAGTGTAAGTGTCAACTTATCCTTTATTCCTCAAGCCTCAGCTCTACACTCAATCTCAATTGAATCCCCTTCATAAGTATCAACTCAGTCTTCAAGCTTCAGCTCTCTTTGCTTTACCAGTATCAACTTGGTCTTCTTCTCCTACAAGCCTCAGCTTCTCAGAGTAGTCTTCAATCACATGGAAGTGTCAACTTCATCCTTCAATCTTCTAAGCCTTAGCTCTTCCCTCAATCTTCATTGAATCTTCAAGTATCAACCTATTCTTCTTGCTCTTCAAGCTTCAGCTACAATGGCAATGCTCCAGGAATCTTCCTCTTCCACACTCTTCAATGAAGTCCTCATCTTCAAACTCAAGTCCAACATCTCTCAAGATACTCAAACTAGAAGACAATTGACTTAACAGGATGAGTGGGAATGATAAACAACTTACTGACAACCAAAGGAAGCCTGTAAGGGTTCATCATTATGAGAGACTGGTTCCCTCAAAGTTCTACTTACCAGATAAAGCCACTCATCCTTCCAAAGGAGGAATGTGAATATCTGAGAAGGAATTTTAGTCATTGGGAGGAATGGAAGCACAAGATGCTTTCCATGTTTGTGAAAGAAATCATTCTAACTACAAGGCTTTCCCTATGTCCTATCTCCTAATCTTCATCAGACACCTTCAGACACCAACAAATCCAAAGCTCCAAGCAACTTCAAGCATCCTCACCTTGTCTTCAACTTGTCTTCAATCTCAACCAAAGGAAAACCAAGCACAAACCCTATTCTAAGGGGACTAGAGAAGTTAAACTAGTTGAATTAGTAGATTAGGATCACCTAAAACCTAGTACTAAAGTTAGTCCAAACTAAAATACTAAAACCAATTGTAAAATCCTACAAAAATTACTATGGGAACCTAGGTCAATCATGACTCTACCATATTAATTTCAAAGATCAAACCATCAAATTGGACCTAGAACTAAATCCTACATTACAAGGTATCAAACCTAAACCCTAAAAAGGAAGCCTCTAAATATCAATCTAGAAAGCACCCCTATTTTCATCACAAAAATGTGGGAAACATTCTATGGGATCATACATGTCTAACCTAATCACACACAAAAAATTAGGCTCAAAATCATCACCATGAGATCATACAAAAATCCACAAAAACATGTATCAAACATAATCATTTTAATATCAATTAAAATGTAAAATTCCCATTAAATCATAAAATACATGAAATGAAAATATTTTTTCTCTAAACAATACTAGATTCAATCATGAGAAAAATGCAAAAAGAATGGGGTTGATTGGATTAATTTTCAATTAATTATGATTTTTACAAGAACCATAAACAAAATGAAAAAATGAAGAAAATCCAATTAAAATAAACAAGCGCACGGTGTGGATAGTAATCAGGATTAGTTAAAACTTTGGGTTGGGCCATCAGGGGGTGTGGATAGCACTTAATTCATTAAGCCCAAAACGCCTGAATAAATGAAACGGTGCGTTTCATGCCTTCAGATCCTTCACACTTGAACTTTAAAACGTGGCCATTAGATCAGCCTCAAAGTCCAAGTCAAAAACTCATCCAATGGTGTCAGAGTCATCTTCAACCTTTTCAAACCTCTGAGCTTCGCGCCCAGCTCCGGCCACCACCGATGGAGCTCCGGTCACCATCCCCAACCCTAGTTCTCTCTACAGGCCTCCATTGCAAATGGTTAAAACATGAAACTCATCCCAAATCCTGCCATGAACTCAACCATACCCTTAGTTTCCTCTGAAACCTCAAGATTCATCATATCCCAATCTCAACCGAAAATGGTAATTCACCTATTTTGTCTCTAATTCTCCAATTAACTATCTGAAATCCATCCTACACCATTCTACAATGAATCTAACACCTTAATTCAACCTAATTCTACCTAAATCATGCTATAGGAAGAAAGTTACCAACCTGAAAATCTTGGATGAACAAATGCATGAAACTTCCAATTCAAGCTCCACAATCTTGCAGACACGATCAATGAACCTCCTCCTTGCTTCTGTATGCAAAAGAACCAGTTGAAAGTGCTTGAATCTTGAAACCCGATGGTGAGTTGCAGGTGGAGATGTTCACTTGCTCAGACACGATTTAGCCACCAATTCTTCTTGAAAATGATCTGGAATCACTCCTTGACATCCATGGAAGAAGTATCAATCAAGAAAATGGATGGAAAGTGAGGAATTTGGTGAAACCGATTTCAATTGCAATCCAAGAAAACTCAATCTCAAGCTATGCTCTCTCCTTCACTCAGCACCAACCTCTGCAATGGATCAACTCTATTCCTTATATAGATGATGTTTGGATGATCTAGAACCCTCTAGATCCTTCTAATGAGAGTTTCCACTTCTCATGTCATGAGATTTTCAAACACATCTCATGCTATGCCCAATTCTGTTTGCAGCTTGGAATCAATCCTAATCTCTTTCAATTTCTCCTCTAGTGAGATATTAGAGGTGTTTAGCTTGCAAAGAGCCTTGCTCATGCCTTGATTTTGAGTTTTGCAAATGTTGCTTAATATGCAAGTAATCACTTTTCAAAGCAAGTCCATAAATTGAGTCTCAAATAAAAAATGTGGCTGAACCAATGTTCTTAAAATGTTTTCTAGATTCAAAATGATATATTACATGCCATGGTTTGGATGTGTAGGTTGAAAATATCAATTTCCAACTTTGGTTTATTCAACTTATACCCTTATTTTAGGTCATTTTTGCAACTTTGAGCTACAAGAATTTCCATCATCTCATGACCTCCCTACTAGCCTTAAAACATCATTTTGAACAAGTTTGATGTTGAAGATTTTTCCATTTGAAGCTTGGAAATAGGAGTTATGGCCTTATGCTTCAAATTACCTGTAATCTCCAAATGACCAAAATGCCCTTGACTTGTCAAAGCCATAACTTGATCTATACAAATCCTATCAAGGACTTCTAGTACTATCTAGAAAGCTAAGAAGATAAGGAACAACATTCATGTTGACCAAAAGTTCATAGGAATCATCCTTCTTGGGAAAAAGCTTGATGCAAGTTGGGTATCTTTCAAGGCCCCAGATTCACATACCTCAGATGACCTGTAACTTGTCAAAGTCATAACTTGAGCTCTACAAATCCTATCAAGGACTTCTAGTACTCAAATTAAAGCTAAGAACAAGATCTACAACATTCGTGTTGGGGGTAAGATGAGATGACAATCAAATCTTGAGCTAAACTGCCTTGAAGATAGGGGTCAAACTAGGGGATTTTACAGTGTCAAGCCTTAGAAACCCTAGCTTGAAACTTCTCAAACTCTTAAATCATGATGAGTTAACCTTGGAGTCATCCTTATAGAATCTCAATGCATCAATCCATGATCACATGGCTCTTGAATTAGGTCACAACCTTGTTCAAATCATCAGTTGACCTAGGGTTGACCCAGTCAAACCCTAACTACACCACTCATGGCTGAGCCTTCTTAATCTTACACAATGACCTGTCTAGGCTTCATGATGGCTTTCAAGACATCTCATAAGCTCTATCAAGGCTTCAAGTCCACATTCTTGGCTTCAAAATCATCTGATGAGCTTCCCACAACTCTCAAATTAGGAGGCACACACTCTTGGTTTCAACCACTCTCTCTGAGGATCTTTTAATTTCTCTGACAATGATATCAACCTTTGACAACTTGAATAATCTTCTTGGCTAGCTTCATATTCTTGTGTAGCCCTTGATTGGTAGTCATACCTCTTGATCTCCTGCATACATGTCAATGAAATGCATATGATAATGCTAATGTGAATGAAATGAAACACAAGCTAGGTAAAGAAATGTTGGTCAAATTTTGGGGTGCAACAGGACTGCTTTGACCACCCGAAGAATCACATGTCTTTAGAGATACTACTTTGGTATCGCGAAGAACATTATTGGATAAGGGACTACTTCGACCACCCGAAAATTCTCATGTGTTTAGAGATACTGCTTTGGTATCGCGAAGAGTCTTATTGGATAAGGGACTGCTTCGACCACCTGAAGAATCTCATGTGTTTAGAGATACTGCTTTGGTATCGCGGAGAATCTTACAGGATAAAGGACTCCTTTGACCACCTGAAGAATCTCATGTGTTTAGAGATACTGCTTTGGTATCGAGAAGAACCTTACTGGATAAGGGACTCCTTCGACCACCCGAAAAATCTCATGTGTTTAGAGATATTTCTTTGGTATCGCGAAGAACCTTATTGGATAAGGGACTGCTTCGACCATCCGAAGAATCTCATGTGTTTAGGGATACTGCTTTGGTATCGCGAATAACCATATAGGATAAGGGACTGCTTTGACCATCCAAAGAATCTCATGTGTTTAGAGATACTGCTTTGGTATCACAAAGAACCTTATTGGATAACGGACTACTTCGACCACCCAAAGAATCTCATGTGTTTAGAGATGCTACTTTGGTATCGCTAAGACCCTTACTGGATAAGGGACTCTTTCGACCACCCGAAGAATCTCATGTGTTTAGAGAGACTGCTTTGGTATCGCGAAGAACCTTATTGGATAAGGGACTGCTTCGACCACCAAAAAATTCTCATGTGCTTAGAGATACTGCTTTGGTATCGCAAAGAACCTTACTAGACAAGGGACTGCTTTGACCACCCGAAGAATCTCATGTGTTTAGAGATACTACTTTGGTATCACGAAGAACCTTATTGGATAACATACTACTTTGACCACCCAAAGAATCTCATGTGTTTAGAGTTACTGCTTTGGTATCGCGAAGAATCTTATTGGATAAGGGACTGCTTCGACCACCCGAAGAATCTCATGTGTTTAGACATACAGCTCTGGTAACGCGAAGAACCTTACTGGATAAAGGGCTCCTTCGACCACCCGAAGAATCTCATATGTTTAGAGATATTGTTTTGGTATCACGAACAACCTTACTGGATAAGGGACTCCTTCGACCATCCGAAGAATCTCATGTGTTTAGAGATACTGCTTTGGTATCGCGAAGAACCTTATTGGATAAGGGACTGCCTCGACCCTCTGAAGAATCTCATGTGTTTAGGGATACTGCTTTGGTATCGCGAATAACCATATAGGATAAGGGACTGCTTCAACCCCCCGAAGAATGTCATGTGTTTAGAGATACTGCTTTGGTATCACGAAGAACCTTATTGGATGAGGTACTGCTTCGACCATCCGAAAAATCTTATGTGTTTAGAGATACTGCTTTGGTATAACTAAGAACCTTATTGGATAAGGGGCGGTTTCGACCAACCGAAAAATCTCATGTGTTTAGAGATACTGCTTTGGTATCACGAAGAACCTTATTGGATAACGGACTGCTTTGACCACCCAAAGAATCTCATGTGTTTAGAGTTACTGCTTTGGTATCGCGAAGAATCTTATTGGATAAGGGACTGCTTTGACCACCCGAAGAATCTCATGTGTTTAGAGATACTGCTTTGGTATCGTGAAGAACCTTACTGGATAAAGGACTCCTTCGACCACCTGAAGAATCTCATGTGTATAGAGATACTGCTTTGGTATCGCGAAGAACATTACGGGATAAGGGACTGCTTCGACCACCCGAAGAATCTCATGTGTTTAGAGATATTGCTTTGGTATCGCGAAGAACCTTATTGGATAAGGGACTGCTTCGACCATACGAAGAATCTCATGTGTTTAGGGATACTGCTTTGGTATCGCGAATAACCATATAGGATAAGGGACTGCTTCGACCATCCGAAGAATCTCATGTGTTTAGAGATACTGTTTTGGTATCACGAAGAACCTTATTGGATAACGAACTACTTCGACCACCCAAAGAATCTCATGTGTTTAGAAATACTACTTTGGTATCGCTAAGAACCTTATTAGATAAGTGACTGCTTCGACCACCCAAAGAATCTCATGTGTTTAGAGATACTACTTTGGTATCGCGAAGAACCTTATTGGATAACGGACTACTTCGACCACCCGAAAAATCTCATGTGCTTAGAGATACTGCTTTGGTATCGCGAAGAATCTTATTGGATAAGGGACTGCTTCGACCACCCGAATAATCTCATGTGTTTAGAGATACTACATTGGTATCGCGAAGAACCTTACTAGACAAGGGACTGCTTTGACCACTCGAAGAATCTCATGTGTTTAGAGATACTACTTTGGTAACGCGAAGAACCTTATTGGATAACAGACTACTTTGACCACCCAAAGAATCTCATGTGTTTAGCGATACTACTTTGGTATCGCTATGAACCTTATTAGATAAGGGACTGCTTTGACCACCCGAAGAATCTCATGTGTTTAGAGATACTACTTTGGTATCGCGAAGAACCTTATTGGATAAGGGACTCCTTCGACCACCCGAAAAATCTCATGTGTTTAGAGATACTGCTTTGGTATCACGGAGAATCTTACTGGATAAAGGACTCCTTCGACCACCCGAAAAATCTCATGTGTTTAGAGATACTGCTTTGGTATCACGAAGAACCTTATTGGATAACGGACTACTTCGACCACCCAAAGAATCTCATGTGTTTAGATATACTACTTTGGTATCGCTAAGAACCTTATTAGATAAGGGACTGCTTTGACCACACGAAGAATCTCATGTGTTTAGACATACAGCTCTGGTAACGCGAAGAACCTTACTGGATAAAGGGCTCCTTCGACCACCCGAAGAATCTCATATGTTTAGAGATATTGTTTTGGTATCACGAACAACCTTACTGGATAAGGGACTCCTTCGACCATCCGAAGAATCTCATGTGTTTAGAGATACTGCTTTGGTATCGCGAAGAACCTTATTGGATAAGGGACTGCTTCGACCCTCTGAAGAATCTCATGTGTTTAGGGATACTGCTTTGGTATCGCGAATAACCATATAGGATAAGGGACTACTTCAACCCCCCGAAGAATGTCATGTGTTTAGAGATACTGCTTTGGTATCACGAAGAACCTTATTGGATGAGGTACTGCTTCGACCATTCGAAAAATCTTATGTGTTTAGAGATACTGCTTTGGTATCACTAAGAACCTTATTGGATAAGGGGCGGTTTCGACCAACCGAAAAATCTCATGTGTTTAGAGATACTGCTTTGGTATCACGAAGAACCTTATTGGATAACGGACTGCTTTGACCACCCAAAGAATCTCATGTGTTTAGAGTTACTGCTTTGGTATCGCGAAGAATCTTATTGGATAAGGGACTGCTTTGACCACCCGAAGAATCTCATGTGTTTAGAGATACTGCTTTGGTATCGCGAAGAACCTTACTGGATAAAGGACTCCTTCGACCACCTGAAGAATCTCATGTGTTTAGAGATACTGCTTTGGTATCGCGAAGAACATTACGGGATAAGGGACTGCTTCGACCACCCGAAGAATCTCATGTGTTTAGAGATATTGCTTTGGTATCGCGAAGAACCTTATTGGATAAGGGACTGCTTCGACCATACGAAGAATCTCATGTGTTTAGGGATACTGCTTTGGTATCGCGAATAACCATATAGGATAAGGGACTGCTTCGACCATCCGAAGAATCTCATGTGTTTAGAGATACTGTTTTGGTATCACGAAGAACCTTATTGGATAACGAACTACTTCGACCACCCAAAGAATCTCATGTGTTTAGAAATACTACTTTGGTATCGCTAAGAACCTTATTAGATAAGTGACTGCTTCGACCACCCAAAGAATCTCATGTGTTTAGAGATACTACTTTGGTATCGCGAAGAACCTTATTGGATAACGGACTACTTCGACCACCCGAAAAATCTCATGTGCTTAGAGATACTGCTTTGGTATCGCGAAGAATCTTATTGGATAAGGGACTGCTTCGACCACCCGAATAATCTCATGTGTTTAGAGATACTACTTTGGTATCGCGAAGAACCTTACTAGACAAGGGACTGCTTTGACCACTTGAAGAATCTCATGTGTTTAGAGATACTACTTTGGTAACGCGAAGAACCTTATTGGATAACAGACTACTTTGACCACCCAAAGAATCTCATGTGTTTAGCGATACTACTTTGGTATCGCTATGAACCTTATTAGATAAGGGACTGCTTTGACCACCCGAAGAATCTCATGTGTTTAGAGATACTACTTTGGTATCGCGAAGAACCTTATTGGATAAGGGACTCCTTCGACCACCCGAAAAATCTCATGTGTTTAGAGATACTGCTTTGGTATCACGGAGAATCTTACTGGATAAAGGACTCCTTCGACCACCCGAGAAATCTCATGTGTTTAGAGATACTGCTTTGGTATCACGAAGAACCTTATTGGATAACGGACTACTTCGACCACCCAAAGAATCTCATGTGTTTAGATATACTACTTTGTTATCGCTAAGAACCTTATTAGATAAGGGACTGCTTTGACCACACGAAGAATCTCATGTGTTTAGACATACAGCTCTGGTAACGCGAAGAACCTTACTGGATAAAGGGATCCTTCGACCACCCGAAGAATCTCATATGTTTAGAGATATTGTTTTGGTATCACGAACAACCTTACTAGATAAGGGACTCCTTCGACCATCCGAAGAATCTCATGTGTTTAGAGATACTGCTTTGGTATCGCGAAGAACCTTATTGGATAAGGGACTGCTTCGACCCTCTGAAGAATCTCATGTGTTTAGGGATACTGCTTTGGTATCGCGAATAACCATATAGGATAAGGGACTACTTCAACCCCCCGAAGAATGTCATGTGTTTAGAGATACTGCTTTGGTATCACGAAGAACCTTATTGGATGAGGTACTGCTTCGACCATTCGAAAAATCTTATGTGTTTAGAGATACTGCTTTGGTATCACTAAGAACCTTATTGGATAAGGGGCGGTTTCGACCAACCGAAAAATCTCATGTGTTTAGAGATACTGCTTTGGTATCACGAAGAACCTTATTGGATAACGGACTGCTTTGACCACCCAAAGAATCTCATGTGTTTAGAGTTACTGCTTTGGTATCGCGAAGAATCTTATTGGATAAGGGACTGCTTTGACCACCCGAAGAATCTCATGTGTTTAGAGATACTGCTTTGGTATCGCGAAGAACCTTACTGGATAAAGGACTCCTTCGACCACCTGAAGAATCTCATGTGTTTAGAGATACTGCTTTGGTATCGCGAAGAACATTACGGGATAAGGGACTGCTTCGACCACCCGAAGAATCTCATGTGTTTAGAGATATTGCTTTGGTATCGCGAAGAACCTTATTGGATAAGGGACTGCTTCGACCATACGAAGAATCTCATGTGTTTAGGGATACTGCTTTGGTATCGCGAATAACCATATAGGATAAGGGACTGCTTCGACCATCCGAAGAATCTCATGTGTTTAGAGATACTGTTTTGGTATCACGAAGAACCTTATTGGATAACGAACTACTTCGACCACCGAAAGAATCTCATGTGTTTAGAAATACTACTTTGGTATCGCTAAGAACCTTATTAGATAAGTGACTGCTTCGACCACCCAAAGAATCTCATGTGTTTAGAGATACTACTTTGGTATCGCGAAGAACCTTATTGGATAACGGACTACTTCGACCACCCGAAAAATCTCATGTGCTTAGAGATACTGCTTTGGTATCGCGAAGAATCTTATTGGATAAGGGACTGCTTCGACCACCCGAATAATCTCATGTGTTTAGAGATACTACTTTGGTATCGCGAAGAACCTTACTAGACAAGGGACTGCTTTGACCACTCGAAGAATCTCATGTGTTTAGAGATACTACTTTGGTAACGCGAAGAACCTTATTGGATAACAGACTACTTTGACCACCCAAAGAATCTCATGTGTTTAGCGATACTACTTTGGTATCGCTATGAACCTTATTAGATAAGGGACTGCTTTGACCACCCGAAGAATCTCATGTGTTTAGAGATACTACTTTGGTATCGCGAAGAACCTTATTGGATAAGGGACTCCTTCGACCACCCGAAAATTCTCATGTGTTTAGAGATACTGCTTTGGTATCGCGAAGAATCTTATTGGATAAGGGACTGCTTGGACCACCCGAAAAATCTCATGTGTTTAGAGATACTGCTCTGGTATCGCGGAGAATGTTACTGGATAAAGGACTCCTTCGACCACCCGAAAAATCTCATGTGTTTAGAGATACTGCTTTTGTATCACGAAGAACCTTATTGGATCTACTTCGACAACCCAAAGAATCTCATGTGTTTAGATATACTACTTTGGTATCGCTAAGAACCTTATAAGATAAGGGACTGCTTTGACCACCCGAAGAATCTCATGTATTTAGAGATACTACTTTGGTATCCCGAAGAACGTTATTGGATAAGGGACTCCTTCGACCACCCGAAAATTCTCATGTGTTTAGAGATACTGCTTTGGTATCGTGAAGAATCTTATTGGATAAGGGACTGCTTCGACCACCCTAAAAATCTCATGTGTTTAGAGATACTGCTTTGGTATCGCGGAGATTCTTACTGGATAAAGGACTCCTTCGACCACCATAAGAATCTCATTTGTTTAGAGATACTGCTTTGGTATTGCGAAGAACATTATTGGATAAAGGACTCCTTCGACCACCCGAAAAATCTCATGTGTTTAGAGATATTGCTTTGGTATTGCAAAGAACCTTATTGGATAAGGGACTGCTTCGACCATCCAAAGAAACTCATGTGTTTAGGGATACTGCTTTGGTATAGCGAATAAGCATATAGGATAAGGGACTGCTTCGACCATCCGAAGAATCTCATGTGTTTAGAGATACTGCTTTGGTATCACGAAGAACCTTATTGGATAACGGACTACTTCGACCACCCAAAGAGTCTCATGTGTTGGGAGATACTACTTTGGAATCGATAAGACCCTTACTGGATAAGGGACTCTTTCGACCACCCGAAGAATCTCATGTGTTTAGAGATACTGCTTTAGTATCGCGAAGAACCTTATTGGATAACGGACTACTTCGACCACCCAAAGAATCTCATGTGTTTAGATATACTACTTTGGTATCGCTAAGAACCTTATTAGATAAGGGACTGCTTTGACCACCCGAAGAATCTCATGTGTTTAGACATACAGCTCTGGTAACGCGAAGAACCTTACTGGATAAAGGGCTCCTTCGACCACCCGAAGAATCTCATATGTTTAGAGATATTGTTTTGGTATCACAAACAACCTTACTGGATAAGGGACTCCTTCGACCATCCGAAGAATCTCATGTGTTTAGAGATACTGCTTTGGTATCGCGAAGAACCTTATTGGATAAGGGACTGCTTCGACCCTCTGAAGAATCTCATGTGTTTAGGGATACTGCTTTGGTATCGCGAATAACCATATAGGATAAGGGACTGCTTCAACCCCCCGAAGAATGTCATGTGTTTAGAGATACTGCTTTGGTATCACGAAGAACCTTATTGGATGAGGTACTGCTTCGACCATCCGAAAAATCTTATGTGTTTAGAGATACTGCTTTGGTATCACTAAGAACCTTATTGGATAAGGGGCGGTTTCGACCAACCGAAAAATCTCATGTGTTTAGAGATACTACTTTGGTATCACGAAGAACCTTATTGGATAACGGACTGCTTTGACCACCCAAAGAATCTCATGTGTTTAGAGTTACTGCTTTGGTATCGCGAAGAATCTTATTGGATAAGGGACTGCTTTGACCACCCGAAGAATCTCATGTGTTTAGAGATACTGCTTTGGTATCGCGAAGAACCTTACTGGATAAAGGACTCCTTCGACCACCTGAAGAATCTCATGTGTTTAGAGATACTGCTTTGGTATCGCGAAGAACATTACGGGATAAGGGACTGCTTCGACCACCCGAAGAATCTCATGTGTTTAGAGATATTGCTTTGGTATCGCGAAGAACCTTATTGGATAAGGGACTGCTTCGACCATACGAAGAATCTCATGTGTTTAGGGATACTGCTTTGGTATCGCGAATAACCATATAGGATAAGGGACTGCTTCGACCATCCGAAGAATCTCATGTGTTTAGAGATACTGTTTTGGTATCACGAAGAACCTTATTGGATAACGAACTACTTCGACCACCCAAAGAATCTCATGTGTTTAGAAATACTACTTTGGTATCGCTAAGAACCTTATTAGATAAGTGACTGCTTCGACCACCCAAAGAATCTCATGTGTTTAGAGATACTACTTTGGTATCGCGAAGAACCTTATTGGATAACGGACTACTTCGACCACCCGAAAAATCTCATGTGCTTTGAGATACTGCTTTGGTATCGCGAAGAATCTTATTAGATAAGGGACTGCTTCGACCACCCGAATAATCTCATGTGTTTAGAGATACTACTTTGGTATCGCGAAGAACCTTACTAGACAAGGGACTGCTTTGACCACTCGAAGAATCTCATGTGTTTAGAGATACTACTTTGGTAACGCGAAGAACCTTATTGGATAACAGACTACTTTGACCACCCAAAGAATCTCATGTGTTTAGCGATACTACTTTGGTATCGCTATGAACCTTATTAGATAAGGGACTGCTTTGACCACCCGAAGAATCTCATGTGTTTAGAGATACTACTTTGGTATCGCGAAGAACCTTATTGGATAAGGGACTCCTTCGACCACCCGAAAATTCTCATGTGTTTAGAGATACTGCTTTGGTATCGCGAAGAATCTTATTGGATAAGGGACTGCTTGGACCACCCGAAAAATCTCATGTGTTTAGAGATACTGCTCTGGTATCGCGGAGAATGTTACTGGATAAAGGACTCCTTCGACCAACCGAAAAATCTCATGTGTTTAGAGATACTGCTTTTGTATCACGAAGAACCTTATTGGATCTACTTCGACAACCCAAAGAATCTCATGTGTTTAGATATACTACTTTGGTATCGCTAAGAACCTTATTAGATAAGGGACTGCTTTGACCACCCGAAGAATCTCATGTGTTTAGAGATACTACTTTGGTATCCCGAAGAACGTTATTGGATAAGGGACTCCTTCGACCACCCGAAAATTCTCATGTGTTTAGAGATACTGCTTTGGTATCGTGAAGAATCTTATTGGATAAGGGACTGCTTCGACCACCCTAAAAATCTCATGTGTTTAGAGATACTGCTTTGGTATCGCGGAGATTCTTACTGGATAAAGGACTCCTTCGACCACCATAAGAATCTCATTTGTTTAGAGATACTGCTTTGGTATTGCGAAGAACATTATTGGATAAAGGACTCCTTCGACCACCCGAAAAATCTAATGTGTTTAGAGATATTGCTTTGGTATTGCAAAGAACCTTATTGGATAAGGGACTGCTTCGACCATCCAAAGAAACTCATGTGTTTAGGGATACTGCTTTGGTATAGCGAATAAGCATATAGGATAAGGGACTGCTTCGACCATCCGAAGAATCTCATGTGTTTAGAGATACTGCTTTGGTATCACGAAGAACCTTATTGGATAACGGACTACTTCGACCACCCAAAGAGTCTCATGTGTTTAGAGATACTACTTTGGAATCGATAAGACCCTTACTGGATAAGGGACTCTTTCGACCACCCGAAGAATCTCATGTGTTTAGAGATACTGCTTTAGTATCGCGAAGAACCTTATTGGATAAGGGACTGCTCCGACCACCAAAAAATTCTCATGTGTTTAGAAATACTTCTTTGGTATCGCAAAGAACCTTACTAGACAAGGGACTGCTTTGACCACCCGAAGAATCTCATGTGTTTAGAGATACTACTTTGGTATCACGAAGAACCTTATTGGATAACAGACTACTTTGACCACCCAAAGAATCTCATGTGTTTCGAGTTATTGCTTTGGTATCGCGAAGAATCTTATTGGATAAGGGACTGCTTCGACCCTCTGAAGAATCTCATGTGTTTAGGGATACTGCTTTGGTATCGCGAATAACCATATAGGATAAGGGACTACTTCGACCACCCGAAGAATCTCATGTGTTTAGAGATACTGCTTTGGTATCGCGAAGAACCTTATTGGATGAGGTATTGCTTCGACCATCCAAAAAATCTTATGTGTTTAGAGATACTGCTTTGGTATCGCGAAGAATCTTATTGGATAAGGGACTGCTTCGACCACCCGAAAAATCTCATGTGTTTAGAGATACTGCTTTGGTATCACGGAGAATCTTACTGGATAAAGGACTCCTTCTACCACCCGAAAAATCTCATGTGTTTAGAGATACTGCTTTGGTATCACGAAGAACCTTATTGGATAACGGACTACTTCGACCACCCAAAGAATCTCATGTGTTTAGAGATACTACTTTGGTATCGCTAAGAACCTTATTAGATAAGGGACTGCTTTGACCACCCGAAGAATCTCATGTTTTTAGAGATACTACTTTGGTATCGCGAAGAACCTTATTGGATAAGGGACTCCTTCGACCACCCGAAAACTCTCATGTGTTTAGAGATAAGGCTTTGGTCTCGCGAAGAATCTTATTGGATAAGGGACTGCTTCGACCACCCGAAAAATCTCATGTGTTTAGAGATACTGCTTTGGTATCACGGAGAATCTTACTGGATAAAGGACTCCTTCTACCACCCAAAAAATCTCATGTGTTTAGAGATACTGCTTTGGTATCACGAAGAACCTTATTGGATAACGGACTACTTCGACCACCCAAAGAATCTCATGTGTTTAGATATACTACTTTGGTATCGCTAAGAACCTTATTAGATAAGGGACTGCTTTGACCACACGAAGAATCTCATGTGTTTAGAGATACTACTTTGGTATTGCGAAGAACCTTATTGGATAAGGGACTCCTTCGACCACCCGAAAATTCTCATGTGTTTAGAGATACTGCTTTGGTATCGCGAAGAATCTTATTGGATAAGGGACTGCTTCGACCACCCGAAAAATCTCATGTGTTTAGAGATACTGCTTTGGTATCGCGGAGAATCTTACTGGATAAAGGACTCCTTCGACCACCATAAGAATCTCATTTGTTTAGAGATACTGCTTTGGTATTGCGAAGAACATTATTGGATAAGGGACTCCTTCGACCACCCGAAAAATCTCATGTGTTTAGAGATATTGCTTTGGTATTGCGAAGAACCTTATTGGATAAGGGACTGCTTCGACCATCCAAAGAAACTCATGTGTTTAGGGATACTGCTTTGGTATCGCGAATAAGCATATAGGATAAGGGACTGCTTCGACCATCCGAAGAATCTCATGTGTTTAGAGATACTGCTTTGGTATCACGAAGAACCTTATTGGATAACGGACTACTTCGACAACCCAAAGAGTCTCATGTGTTTAGAGATACTACTTTGGAATCGACAAGACCCTTACTGGATAAGGGACTCTTTCGACCACTCGAAGAATCTCATGTGTTTAGAGATACTGGTTTAGTATCGCGAAGAACCTTATTGGATAAGGGACTGCTTCGACCACCAAAAAATTCTCATGTGTTTAGAAATACTGCTTTGGTATCGCAAAGAACCTTACTAGACAAGCGGCTGCTTTGACCACCCGAAGAATCTCACGTGTTTAGAGATACTACTTTGGTATCACGAAGAACCTTATTGGATAACAGACTACTTTGACCACCCAATGAATCTCATGTGTTTCGAGTTACTGCTTTGGTATCGCGAAGAATCTTATTGGATAAGGGACTGCTTCGACCCTCTGAAGAATCTCATGTGTTTAGGGATACTGTTTTGGTATCGCGAATAACCATATAGGATAAGGGACTACTTCGACCACCCGAAGAATCTCATGTGTTTAGAGATACTGCTTTGGTATCGCGAAGAACCTTATTGGATGAGGTATTGCTTCGACCATCCGAAAAATCATATGTGTTTAGAGATACTGCTTTGGTATCGCGAAGAATCTTACTGGATAAAGGACTCCTTCGACCACCCGAAAAATCTCATGTGTTTAGAGATACTGCTTTGGTATCACGAAGAACCTTATTAGATAACGGACTACTTCGACCACCCAAAGAATCTCATGTGTTTAGAGATACTACTTTGGTATCGCTAAGAACCTTATTAGATAAGGGACTGCTTTGACCACCCGAAGAATCTCATGTGTTTAGAGATACTACTTTGGTATCGCGAAGAACCTTATTGGATAAGGGACTCCTTCGACCACCCGAAAATTCTCATGTGTTTAGAGATACTGCTTTGGTATCGCGAAGAATCTTATTGGATAAGGGACTGCTTCGACCACCCGAAAAATCTCATGTGTTTAGAGATACTGCTTTGGTATCACGGAGAATCTTACTGGATAAAGGACTCCTTCGAACACCATAAGAATCTCATTTGTTTAGAGATACTGCTTTGGTATTGCAAAGAACCTTACTAGATAAGGGACTCCTTCGACCACCCGAAAAATCTCATGTGTATAGAGATATTGCTTTGGTATTGCGAAGAACCTTATTGGATAAGGGACTGCTTCGACCATCCAAAGAATCTCATGTGTTTAGGGATACTGCTTTGGTATCGCGAATAACCATATAGGATAAGGGACTGCTTCGACCATCCGAAGAATCTCATGTGTTTAGAGATACTGTTTTGGTATCACGAAGAACCTTATTGGATAACGGACTACTTCGACCACCCAAAGAATCTCATGTGTTTAGAGATACTACTTTGGAATCGATAAGACCCTTACTGGATAAGCGACTCTTTCGACCACCTGAAGAATCTCATGTGTTTAGAGATACTGCTTTAGTATCGCGAAGAACCTTATTGGATAAGGGACTGCTTCGACCATCCGAAGAATCTCATGTGTTTAGGGATACTGCTTTGGTATCGCGAATAACCATATAGGATAAGGGACTGCTTCAACCATCCGAAGAATCTCATGTGTTTAGAGATACTGTTTTGGTATCACGAAGAACCTTATTGGATAACGGACTACTTCGACCACCCAAAGAATCTCATGTGTTTAGAGATACTACTTTGGAATCGATAAGACCCTTACTGGATAAGGGACTCTTTCGACCACCCGAAGAATCTCATGTGTTTAGAGATACTGCTTTAGTATCGCGAAGAACCTTATTGGATAAGGGACTGCTTCGACCACAAAAAAATTCTCATGTGTTTAGAAATACTGCTTTGGTATCGCAAAGAACCTTACTAGACAAGCGACTGCTTTGACCACTCGAAGAATCTCATGTGTTTAGAGATACTACTTTGGTATCACGAAGAACCTTATTGGATAACAGACTACTTTGACCACCCAAAGAATCTCATGTGTTTCGAGTTACTGCTTTGGTATCGCGAAGAATCTTATTGGATAAGGGACTGCTTCGACCCTCTGAGGAATCTCATGTGTTTAGGGATACTGCTTTGGTATCGCGAATAACCATATAGGATAAGGGACTACTTCGACCACCCGAAGAATCTCATGTGTTTAGAGATACTGCTTTGGTATCGCGAAGAACCTTATTGGATGAGGTATTGCTTCGACCATCCGAAAAATCTTATGTGTTTAGAGATACTGCTCTGGTATCGCGAAGAATCTTACTGGATAAAGGACTCCTTCGACCACCCGAAAAATCTCATGCGTTTAGAGATACTGCTTTGGTATCACGAAGAACCTTATTAGATAACGGACTACTTCGACCACCCAAAGAATCTCATGTGTTTAGAGATACTACTTTGGTATCGCTAAGAACCTTATTAGATAAGGGACTGCTTTGACCACCCGAAGAATCTCATGTATTTAGAGATACTACTTTGGTATCGCGAAGAACCTTATTGGATAAGGCACTCCTTCGACCACCCGAAAATTCTCATGTGTTTAGAGATACTGCTTTGGTATCGCGAAGAATCTTATTGGATAAGGGACTGCTTCGACCACCCAAAAAATCTCATGTGTTTAGAGATACTGCTTTGGTATCGCGGAGAATCTTACTGGATAAAGGACTCCTTCAACCACCATAAGAATCTCATTTGTTTAGAGATACTGCTTTGGTATTGCGAAGAACATTATTGGATAAGGGACTCCTTCGACCACCCGAAAAATCTCATGTGTTTAGAGATATTGCTTTGGTATTGCGAAGAACCTTATTGGATAAGGGACTGCTTCGACCATCCAAAGAAACTCATGTGTTTAGGGATACTGCTTTGGTATCGCGAATAAGCATATAGGATAAGGGACTGCTTCGACCACCCGAAAAATCTCATGTGTTTAGAGATACTGCTTTGGTATCACGAAGAACCTTATTGGATAACGGACTACTTCGACCACCCAAAGAATCTCATGTGTTTAGAGATACTACTTTGGAATCGACAAGACCCTTACTGGATAAGGGACTCTTTCGACCACTCGAAGAATCTCATGTGTTTAGAGATACTGCTTTAGTATCGCGAAGAACCTTATTGGATAAGGGACTGCTTCGACCACCAAAAAATTCTCATGTGTTTAGAAATACTGCTTTGGTATCGCAAAGAACCTTACTAGACAAGCGGCTGCTTTGACCACCCGAAGAATCTCATGTGTTTAGAGATACTACTTTGGTATCACGAAGAACCTTATTGGATAACAGACTACTTTGACCACCCAAAGAATCTCATATGTTTCGAGTTACTGCTTTGGTATCGCGAAGAATCTTATTGGATAAGGGACTGCTTCGACCCTCTGAAGAATCTCATGTGTTTAGGGATACTGTTTTGGTATCGCGAATAACCATATAGGATAAGGGACTACTTCGACCACCCGAAGAATCTCATGTGTTTAGAGATACTGCTTTGGTATCGCGAAGAACCTTATTGGATGAGGTATTGCTTCGACCATCCGAAAAATCATATGTGTTTAGAGATACTGCTTTGGTATCGCGAAGAATCTTACTGGATAAAGGACTCCTTCGACCACCCGAAAAATCTCATGTGTTTAGAGATACTGCTTTGGTATCACGAAGAACCTTATTAGATAACGGACTACTTCGACCACCCAAAGAATCTCATGTGCTTAGAGATACTACTTTGGTATCGCTAAGAACCTTATTAGATAAGGGACTGCTTTGACCACCCGAAGAATCTCATGTGTTTAGAGATACTACTTTGGTATCGCGAAGAACCTTATTGGATAAGGGACTCCTTCGACCACCCGAAAATTCTCATGTGTTTAGAGATACTGCTTTGGTATCGCGAAGAATCTTATTGGATAAGGGACTGCTTCGACCACCCGAAAAATCTCATGTGTTTAGAGATACTGCTTTGGTATCACGGAGAATCTTACTGGATAAAGGACTCCTTCGAACACCATAAGAATCTCATTTGTTTAGAGATACTGCTTTGGTATTGCAAAGAACCTTACTAGATAAAGGACTCCTTCGACCACCCGAAAAATCTCATGTGTATAGAGATATTGCTTTGGTATTGCGAAGAACCTTATTGGATAAGGGACTGCTTCGACCATCCAAAGAATCTCATGTGTTTAGGGATACTGCTTTGGTATCGCGAATAACCATATAGGATAAGGGACTGCTTCAACCATCCGAAGAATCTCATGTGTTTAGAGATACTGTTTTGGTATCACGAAGAACCTTATTGGATAACGGACTACTTCGACCACCCAAAGAATCTCATGTGTTTAGAGATACTACTTTGGAATCGATAAGACCCTTACTGGATAAGCGACTCTTTCGACCACCTGAAGAATCTCATGTGTTTAGAGATACTGCTTTAGTATCGCGAAGAACCTTATTGGATAAGGGACTGCTTCGACCATCCGAAGAATCTCATGTGTTTAGGGATACTGCTTTGGTATCGCGAATAACCATATAGGATAAGGGACTGCTTCAACCATCCGAAGAATCTCATGTGTTTAGAGATACTGTTTTGGTATCACGAAGAACCTTATTGGATAACGGACTACTTCGACCACCCAAAGAATCTCATGTGTTTAGAGATACTACTTTGGAATCGATAAGACCCTTACTGGATAAGGGACTCTTTCGACCACCCGAAGAATCTCATGTGTTTAGAGATACTGCTTTAGTATCGCGAAGAACCTTATTGGATAAGGGACTGCTTCGACCACCAAAAAATTCTCATGTGTTTAGAAATACTGCTTTGGTATCGCAAAGAACCTTACTAGACAAGCGACTGCTTTGACCACTCGAAGAATCTCATGTGTTTAGAGATACTACTTTGGTATCACGAAGAACCTTATTGGATAATAGACTACTTTGACCACCCAAAGAATCTCATGTGTTTCGAGTTACTGCTTTGGTATCGCGAAGAATCTTATTGGATAAGGGACTGCTTCGACCCTCTGAGGAATCTCATGTGTTTAGGGATACTGCTTTGGTATTGCGAATAACCATATAGGATAAGGGACTACTTCGACCACCCGAAGAATCTCATGTGTTTAGAGATACTGCTTTGGTATCGCGAAGAACCTTATTGGATGAGGTATTGCTTCGACCATCCGAAAAATCTTATGTGTTTAGAGATACTGCTTTGGTATCGCGAAGAATCTTACTGGATAAAGGACTCCTTCGACCACCCGAAAAATCTCATGTGTTTAGAGATACTGCTTTGGTATCACGAAGAACCTTATTAGATAACGGACTACTTCGACCACCCAAAGAATCTCATGTGTTTAGAGATACTACTTTGGTATCGCTAAGAACCTTATTAGATAAGGGACTGCTTTGACCACCCGAAGAATCTCATGTATTTAGAGATACTACTTTGGTATCGCGAAGAACCTTATTGGATAAGGGACTCCTTCGACCACCCGAAAATTCTCATGTGTTTAGAGATACTGCTTTGGTATCGCGAAGAATCTTATTGGATAAGGGACTGCTTCGACCACCCAAAAAATCTCATGTGTTTAGAGATACTGCTTTGGTATCGCGGAGAATCTTACTGGATAAAGGACTCCTTCAACCACCATAAGAATCTCATTTGTTTAGAGATACTGCTTTGGTATTGCGAAGAACATTATTGGATAAGGGACTCCTTCGACCACCCGAAAAATCTCATGTGTTTAGAGATATTGCTTTGGTATTGCGAAGAACCTTATTGGATAAGGGACTGCTTCGACCATCCAAAGAAACTCATGTGTTTAGGGATACTGCTTTGGTATCGCGAATAAGCATATAGGATAAGGGACTGCTTCGACCACCCGAAAAATCTCATGTGTTTAGAGATACTGCTTTGGTATCACGAAGAACCTTATTGGATAACGGACTACTTCGACCACCCAAAGAATCTCATGTGTTTAGAGATACTACTTTGGTATCGCTAAGAACCTTATTAGATAAGGGACTGCTTTGACCACCCGAAGAATCTCATGTGTTTAGAGATACTACTTTGGTATCGCGAAGAACCTTATTGGATAAGGGACTCCTTCGACCACCCGAAAATTCTCATGTGTTTAGAGATACTGCTTTGGTATCGCGAAGAATCTTATTGGATAAGGGACTGCTTCGACCACCCGAAAAATCTCATGTGTTTAGAGATACTGCTTTGGTATCGCGGAGAATCTTACTGGATAAAGGACTCCTTCGAACACCATAAGAATCTCATTTGTTTAGAGATACTGCTTTGGTATTGCGAAGAACCTTACTAGATAAGGGACTCCTTCGACCACCCGAAAAATCTCATGTGTTTAGAGATATTGCTTTGGTATTGCGAAGAACCTTATTGGATAAGGGACTGCTTCGACCATCCAAAGAATCTCATGTGTTTAGGGATACTGCTTTGGTATCGCGAATAACCATATAGGATAAGGGACTGCTTCGACCATCCGAAGAATCTCATGTGTTTAGAGATACTGTTTTGGTATCACGAAGAACCTTATTGGATAACGGACTACCTCGACCACCCAAAGAATCTCATGTGTTTAGAGATACTACTTTGGAATCGATAAGACCCTTACTGGATAAGCGACTCTTTCGACCACCTGAAGAATCTCATGTGTTTAGAGATACTGCTTTAGTATCGCGAAGAACCTTATTGGATAAGGGACTGCTTCGACCATCCGAAGAATCTCATGTGTTTAGGGATACTGCTTTGGTATCGCGAATAACCATATAGGATAAGGGACTGCTTCGACCATCCGAAGAATCTCATGTGTTTAGAGATACTGTTTTGGTGTCACGAAGAACCTTATTGGATAACGGACTACTTCGACCACCCAAAGAATCTCATGTGTTTAGAGATACTACTTTGGAATCGATAAGACCCTTACTGGATAAGGGACTCTTTCGACCACCCGAAGAATCTCATGTGTTTAGAGATACTGCTTTAGTATCGCGAAGAACCTTATTGGATAAGGGACTGCTTCGACCACCAAAAAATTCTCATGTGTTTAGAAATACTGCTTTGGTATCGCAAAGAACCTTACTAGACAAGCGACTGCTTTGACCACTCGAAGAATCTCATGTGTTTAGAGATACTACTTTGGTATCACGAAGAACCTTATTGGATAACAGACTACTTTGACCACCCAAAGAATCTCATGTGTTTCGAGTTACTGCTTTGGTATCGCGAAGAATCTTATTGGATAAGGGACTGCTTCGACCCTCTGAGGAATCTCATGTGTTTAGGGATACTGCTTTGGTATCGCGAATAACCATATAGGATAAGGGACTACTTCGACCACCCGAAGAATCTCATGTGTTTAGAGATACTGCTTTGGTATCGCGAAGAACCTTATTGGATGAGGTATTGCTTCGACCATCCGAAAAATCTTATGTGTTTAGAGATACTGCTTTGGTATCGCGAAGAATCTTACTGGATAAAGGACTCCTTCGACCACCCGAAAAATCTCATGTGTTTAGAGATACTGCTTTGGTATCACGAAGAACCTTATTAGATAACGGACTACTTCGACCACCCAAAGAATCTCATGTGTTTAGAGATACTACTTTGGTATCGCTAAGAACCTTATTAGATAAGGGACTGCTTTGACCACCCGAAGAATCTCATGTATTTAGAGATACTACTTTGGTATCACGAAGAACCTTATTGGATAAGGGACTCCTTCGACCACCCGAAAATTCTCATGTGTTTAGAGATACTGCTTTGGTATCGCGAAGAATCTTATTGGATAAGGGACTGCTTCGACCACCCAAAAAATCTCATGTGTTTAGAGATACTGCTTTGGTATCGCGGAGAATCTTACTGGATAAAGGACTCCTTCAACCACCATAAGAATCTCATTTGTTTAGAGATACTGCTTTGGTATTGCGAAGAACATTATTGGATAAGGGACTCCTTCGACCACCCGAAAAATCTCATGTGTTTAGAGATATTGCTTTGGTATTGCGAAGAACCTTATTGGATAAGGGACTGCTTCGACCATCCAAAGAAACTCATGTGTTTAGGGATACTGCTTTGGTATCGCGAATAAGCATATAGGATAAGGGACTGCTTCGACCACCCGAAAAATCTCATGTGTTTAGAGATACTGCTTTGGTATCACGAAGAACCTTATTGGATAACGGACTACTTCGACCACCCAAAGAATCTCATGTGTTTAGAGATACTACTTTGGTATCGCTAAGAACCTTATTAGATAAGGGACTGCTTTGACCACCCGAAGAATCTCATGTGTTTAGAGATACTACTTTGGTATCGCGAAGAACCTTATTGGATAAGGGACTCCTTCGACCACCCGAAAATTCTCATGTGTTTAGAGATACTGCTTTGGTATCGCGAAGAATCTTATTGGATAAGGGACTGCTTCGACCACCCGAAAAATCTCATGTGTTTAGAGATACTGCTTTGGTATCGCGGAGAATCTTACTGGATAAAGGACTCCTTCAAACACCATAAGAATCTCATTTGTTTAGAGATACTGCTTTGGTATTGCGAAGAACCTTACTAGATAAGGGACTCCTTCGACCACCCGAAAAATCTCATGTGTTTAGAGATATTGCTTTGGTATTGCGAAGAACCTTATTGGATAAGGGACTGCTTCGACCATCCAAAGAATCTCATGTGTTTAGGGATACTGCTTTGGTATCGCGAATAACCATATAGGATAAGGGACTGCTTCGACCATCCGAAGAATCTCATGTGTTTAGAGATACTGTTTTGGTATCACGAAGAACCTTATTGGATAACGGACTACCTCGACCACCCAAAGAATCTCATGTGTTTAGAGATACTACTTTGGAATCGATAAGACCCTTACTGGATAAGCGACTCTTTCGACCACCTGAAGAATCTCATGTGTTTAGAGATACTGCTTTAGTATCGCGAAGAACCTTATTGGATAAGGGACTGCTTCGACCATCCGAAGAATCTCATGTGTTTAGGGATACTGCTTTGGTATCGCGAATAACCATATAGGATAAGGGACTGCTTCGACCATCCGAAGAATCTCATGTGTTTAGAGATACTGTTTTGGTATCACGAAGAACCTTATTGGATAACGAACTACTTCGACCACCCAAAGAATCTCATGTGTTTATGTTGCACCCCAAAATTTGCCCTCACAATACAAGACTTTGTGTTCTAAGAAGGTTCACAAGGTTCACAAAGTTCTCCAACAAATTCTACCAATTCCTTGAAGACGGGCTGTTATTAAAATTCAGAGGCGTTTGATACATTTATCTATCACCAGGTCTGATCATATCAAGATCTTGGCATTTGGTCAGTAGAGTTTAATTACGAGTAGTGTTACTGTTGATGCTGAAACTGTTGTGATTACGGTGCCCATATGTGTTGGTTATGAAGTGGTTTGGTTAACATTTTAATCGGATGAGATTAGAATTACAAATATCACTTGGGAGTGTTTATGTTTTATGACTATGTTAATGAATTTAAATGCTTGTGGATTTATTCACAATTGTTTATATTTTTTTTTAACTAGGAATAAAATATAAATAAATTCAAAGTGTTGGGAATTTTATTTCATAAAGATTGCATTATACAAAAAGGGAGATTGTTTCACATTTTTGCTGCTACAAGGAATTACATTAAATCTAAAAAATCCTAAGTCCTAAAGATGCTAAGTGTCTTCATGTTGGCCCTTGAGCTTCGCCGCAAATCTCGACTAACCTGCACATCAAAGCAAAACAAACAATATAGAAAAAGGTTAGGAGTTTTTTGACACTCTCAGAACAATGTCATCATCGAGTGCCGGGAGTGGCACAACCGAAGCTGCGTCCTACCCCGTTACCAATCCGCGCCGTTGGCGTCAGGTCAAGTGTCATCTGTTCTTATCATGCGGGACAGCCGAGAAAGATGAAGAGTAAAATGAAGTTTGGGGCCGATAAAAGGTTTTGCCGAAATGCTTGTTTAAGCCAATGGATTGTACTATCAAGTAAATATCTCAGAATTTATCCAGTGGATATCCAAAATCCAAGTCAGTATATTAGACAAAACAGAAATCCATGGATATCGAACCAAATTTGCAATCAAATACGAATATCCAACAAATCTGTCACCTGAAATTCATTGACAAAGTCAGGTTGTAGCAGTAAAAACCAATTCAATCCAGAAAACAAGAGAATAAGCTCAAACAACAAGATCGGTTCGATTCACAGACTGCATCAAAAGAAAACTAGTTCATCAGTAAAAAGCCACATCAATATCAGAAATGATAAAAGATACCAAACCGAATCCAAATAAGGGGCTGGGCACCAAGTTAAGAGTGGTTCGGACAGCTGCAAAAAAATCAGAAGGCATCCAAAGACATAACAGTTGCACCAGATGAGCAAGAAACCAGTTCTTCAGCAAACAATTCAAGCCGGATCAGGAACCTAATCCGACCTCCGGTTAAACCATATTTCTAAACCCAAAGTGGTATTAGAAAAAGTCAGAAACTATAACAGGCCCAACAGGTAGTTCTGAACTGAGCAAATAGATTCTAGCAGAAAAAATTAGAAGCAGTTCAAGAACAAGAAAGAATCAAGTTCAGCTCATGTTCAAGAACAAGAAAGGACTAGGTCCAGTTCACAAACCACAGCAGAAAAATCCAAACCAGTTTCCCAAACTACCTCAAAACTGTTAGCCAAATCAGATGAGCAAGACAAGTTCACATAATCACACTTACATGTCAAGAGTAAGCTCAGTTCATTAAACTGTATCAGTCGTAGTGATCCCCAACCAAAGGTGAAATGTCACGTTGGAAAATCGAAGTGCAAGGCATAGGGCTCAGTTATGAACATCATAGCCTAATTCATAATCATAGTTCAGTTCAATGGAACCAGTTTAACATCAGAGAACAGAAAGATCAGGTTCAACTCAGAGAATCGAGGAATCAAGCTCGTGTGTAAACGAACCAAGCTCATGTTCAGAAAATAAGAGCCAAGTTCAATTCATAAACATCGTAACCCAGTTTTAGTTCAAGAAAAAGTGTCACAAGTAATTGAATCGCCGCGAGTTCATCATAGAAAAGACCCAGGCGCACGTTCGAAGAAAGCATCAACACCTGCGTATCGATTCAGAAAGTGTAACAGGTTCACACAACCCTGTTAGAGGAAAATGAAACAAGGTCACTAAACTGCATCAGATGGAACCAGATATCCAAATCTATGATGGAGTTACCCGTATCCGAAACATCTGTGAAATCCAAACAAACCATATCAGATAAAACATTAAAATCTATATCTGATAAAAATCCAAATCAGGCACAGTTTATCCCAAACGAAACGATATCCAATTGAAATCTAAAAGACGAAATCTAGTCAAGGTAAATAAAATATTGAAAGGCTTCCAATCAAATCCGATTCAGTGAAAAAAAGATCAACAGATCCCAATCAAATCAAATTAACGTTGGTTCGCAAAAGCTCCACGAAATCAAAATCAAATCGAAATCAATGATAGAAGAAAACGTAAATCCAAAAAGTCACAAGGCCCACGAAAATCACAAAGATCGAAAAGATATATAAAGGAAGATACAACCTGGGAGAAACCCTGGTGGCCGCGAGAGAGAAAGGGGGCTAAGGTTCGAAAACCTAGACGGAGAGAGACGAAGATCGCGAGCAAAACCCTAGACGGAGAAGGAGACCGTCGCATCCATCCTCAAAACGAGACGATCTAAGAGGAAAGGGTTCACCAGCGCCGTTTAAAGCCACGACGAGCAAACACCTTCCCTTTTCATAACCTACCCCCCGGACCCAAAATATTCTCTAAGGTCTTTCCTGTTCTTTTATAACCTTTCCTTATGGATAAAATAAAAGTCGGTGGCGACTCTTGCTATCCGCAACATTGTTTAAAGTCAGTTCTCCCACCGTGTTACAGAACTGGCGACTCTGCTGGGGATCTATTTAAGAGGGGTACCCTTAGGAATTAAGATCACTTTAAATTGTTTGCCTTGTTTGCTTTATTATTATATTGTTGGGGTGCTCTTATGTGTGAAAGGTCCTAACCCGGATCTAGTGTACCTTAGGTAAATGGCAATAGACCAAGGAAACTGTACGACGTATATCGATACGGTTGATCTGGTGGCCATAGTTAGTGCGACTTCTTGGTTGGTGCTTATATTCCTTAAGTCAAGTTGAGGATAATATTGAGGCTGCCATATGTTGTCAATGCACTAACTGACTTTTAGAACCCTAGTTAACTCATCTTGGCCTTTAGAAAGTAGTGAGGTAACCGGCTTTGGTGCAGACTGAAGTTGGTCGACACTCGATACTACGCTCATTGAGATATTAAACTTGGAGGGTTTTGGTTGGCAAGTAAGTTGCCTTCTGAACAACCACCCTTGTGAAGGATCAATGATATTGAGATCCCTTAGAACCTGGTTACTTTTGTAGGACAGGATGAACCATCTAACTTCAGGGGAGGGTACTTGCCTTTGAACCTCATGCAAGCCTTTAAACCTAGGGTTATGGTGTGACTTGTTTGTGTGGGCCACATGTTTGTGATTGAACATAACATCATGACATCATCATGCATCATGAGCATATCATTTTCCCTAACCATTTCAAGGACCAAGGGATTTATTTTTGTTCTTTGTTGCAGGTCATGGCTTCTGCTCGTAGAAACACCATCAGGATCAACTTTGTAGGGATACCTCCCAAGCTCAAAGAGTTGGTTTCCCAAGTGTCTGATCATTCCCAGTTCGTCCAGAGACATGGTCACCTATTGGATCTAGTCACTTCAGGGTTCAGTGAAGACATGATGAGTGTGCTGTTTCAGTTCTTTGACCCTAAGCACCATTGCTTTACATTTCCTGATTATCAGCTGGTTCCAACCATGGAGGAGTTCTCCAAGTTTCTGGGTATACCTGTTCTTGATCAGAAGCCATTAACAGGCTTAGAGAAGGAGCTTAAACCAGAAGTTATTGCTGCAGCTCTACATCTGAAGAAGTCTGACATTGTTCTAGAGACGAGAAGTGGAGTTAAAGGTATTCTTGCCAAGGTATTAGTGGATAAAGCTCAAATGTTCTTGAAGGCTATGAGCTACGATGCTTTTGAGGAGATCTTAGCCTTATTGATTTATGGCTTAGTGTTGTTCCCCAATCCTGATCAGTTCATAGACGTTCATGCCATCAACATATTCCTGAGTCACAATCCAGTGCCTACCTTACTTGGAGACATCCTACATTCTCTTCACACCCGTACTACGAGGGCAAGAGGAACTTTGATGTGCTGCATACCTTTACTTTCTAGGTGGTTTATTTCTCACCTTCCTCGCTCAGTAATGAAGAATGAGCAAGGGTTCAGATGGTCCAAGAGGATCATGTCACTTTCTCACTCGGACATCCATTGGTGCTCCAGATCTATGGAGAATGTCACCATCATTGACCGTTGTGGGGAGTTTCCTAATGTGCCACTTCTAGGCATAAGAGGAGGCATCACCTACAACCCATCTCTAGCTTTACGACAGTTTGGTTACGCTCGGAGCGATGGTCCACATGACATGTTGATTCAGGGCATTGTGTTTGACTACGACAACGATCTTCAGGGTTACCGTCAGAGATTCATACGAGCTTGGGGAAAGGTAAACAGGATTGACAGCAAGACACTGGAGCCTAAGTACACTATTCCTATGGAGGCTTATCTCAGATGGGTACGATCTCGTGCTCAGACACTCATGATGCCATATCCTGCCGTCCTACCAGTTACCATGGAACCTGTTGCTGAAGGAGACACAGCTTATACCATCCTTCACCCAGACATGCCTACTGATATGGAAGACTTGCAGAGATCATGGATCCAACTGAAAGAGCAAAGGGATACTTTCGAGGCTCATTGCAAAGCAAGCCAAGCAAGGATCCTAGAGCTAACAAAGCTACTTCATGAGGAACGAAACCTCAACTCATACCTCAACACAAAGAGGAAACGTCCATGGGAGACTTAAAACCCCATCTTTTGTACTTATTTCGTTTTCATTTTTTGTAAGCCTAAAAGGCAAAACAAGTTATTACTAATAAAAAGTTACTTTCTTGTTTGTTTAAGCAAATTTAAATCCTGCGGTCCTTGAAAACATTGCATATGCATTCCCATATCATTGTATCACAGGTTTATAATTGTGCACAGGTTTCTCATCTTCTAGCTGTTTATTTCAGCAATGGCTCTTGAACAATCAGTTAAGGATCTCCAGGCACAGAATGCACAGTTCCAAGAGCTGATCCTGAACCTATCCAAGGGGCAGGATGAATTGAAGACACTGCTGGCCAAGATGACTAAGAAGGCTAGAAGGTCTGCTGGGTTGCTCAACATGGGAAGAAGGTTCAAAGGTCCTGTCAAGACCAAGGAACATGTTGAAGACTATGAATCTGAAGAATCTGAGCAGGAGAGAGGCAGTCTCCACAACACTATGGGGGACTCTGATTCTGAGGCTAACTACTACCATGAGCCTAACGAAGACAAATTCAAGATGTTGGTGGATAGAATGGATGCTATGGAATTACAGAAATCATCTGGGCTGGATTTTGAGGATTTGAGCTTGATATCTGGGGTGGTCATACCCATTGGATTCAAAGTTCCTACATTTGTTGTCTATGATGGGGTCTCTTGTCCCAAATTGCATCTGAGGTCTTATGTCAGAAGAATTCAACCCCACACCGCTGATAAAAAGTTGTGGATCCATTTCTTTCAAGAAAGTTTATCTGGAGCTCAGCTAGAGTGGTATTATCAGTTGGAGAGTGTCAACATCAGAGACTGGAATGATCTTGCTGAAGCGTTTTATAGACAGTACCAATACAATGCCGACTTAGCCCCCACTCGCATGCAGCTTCAAAGCATGTCTATGGGTGCCAAAGAAAGCTTTAAGGAGTATGCTCGGAAGTGGAGAGACTTAGCTGGAAGAGTTCAACCCCCTTTGACTGATAGGGAATTGGTTGATATGTTCATGTGTACGCTGAATGGTCCGTTTTACAGTCATCTCATTGGAAGCTCATCATCTGGCTTCACTGAGTTGATCATGACAGGAGAGCGAGTAGAGAATGGTATCAAGAGTGGTAAGATCCAAGTAGGCACTTCTTCATCAGGTGCTGCAAAGAAGCCTCCCACTGGGAAGAAAGAATCTAATGCTGTGTATGGTCAGCCTGATCGTAACAGAAGGCATCAGTCTGTTAGTGCAGTTCATATTTCAAATCCAACTCCTGCAACAACAGAGCAGCCTCAAGGCAACCAACAGAGGGCTAGAAGATAGTTCACGAAGATCAACATGTCAATGGCTCAGGCATTGCAACACTTGTTGAAAGCTGAACTTATTACCCTGAGGGAGGCCCCTCAGAATCCCAATGTTACCTCTCCCAAGTACAATCCCAATGCACGATGTGCATATCATTCAAACTGTCCAGGACATGATACTAATAACTGCTGGGTCTTGAAGAACAAAATTCAGGATATGATTGATGCTGGAGAAATTGAGTTTGATCCACCAGGTACTCCAAATGTGATTACAGATCCAATGCCAAATCACGAGAAGACTGTCAACGCCATTGATAAAGATATTGATGAAGATCTGCATGTCTATTCAGTTATGGAGTTGAGCACACCATTGTCTGTTATCAAAAAGAGGTTAGTACAAGCTGGGATCTTTCCAGGTTGTCATGAAGATTGTCTATATTGTACCTATAAGCCGGATAGTTGCTTCATTTTGAGAGATGGGATTCAATGTCTCATGGATAAATATACTATAGTGTTTGAAAGAAGACCAGCATCTGTAGAAAGTATGGTGGATCATCTGACTCAGGGTAAAAAGATTGAAGAGGTTGACATGGTTGACAAAGTACCACTAAGAATCACTTCAAAGGGTCCCATTAAAATCACTCATCAGGGCCCAATCCAGATCACTGCTGAAGGTCCTGTGAAAGTTGTTGCTGAAGCCAGAGTAGCTCCTCTGATCATTACCACTCCTGGTCCTATTCCTTATACATCTGACAAAGCGGTGCCTTGGCACTATGGGTCTGATGTTTACATCCATGGTGTCAAGCAAGAGCCTTCACCTGATATGCCTGTCGACATTGATAATATTGCTGGATCTAGCAAGATCACTCGTAGTGGAAGAGTCTTCTCTCCTCCAGTTGCTTCTAAGAGTGCAGTTACTCCCGCTGTTACTTCCACCACTGATGCTCGGGGCAAGGGTCCTGTTATTGAGCCTGTATCTACTGATGTGCCAGCTGCTGATGACCTCTCTAAGCAGATGGAAGAAGTATTGAAAATCATTCGCAAGAGTGATTATGATATTATTGATCAGCTGGGGCATACTCCCTCAAAGATTTCTATGCTCTCCCTGTTATTATGTTCTGAGGCTCATGCCAAGTCATTGATCAAGTTTCTAAAGATGGCTCATGTACCCAGTGCAATTTCTGTGGACCAGTTTGAGAATTGTGTTGCTCACCTGACCTATGACAACGGGTTAGGATTTTCTGATGCTGACTTGACCCCTGCCAAGAGGGATCATAACAGGGCCTTGCATATTTCAATTGAATGCAGGGGCACTACCCTGTCTCATGTGCTGATAGACAATGGTTCCTCTCTGAATGTGTTGCCTAAGGAAGTCCTGAACAAGCTGAGTCCTGAAGATACGGTATTGAAGCCCAGTAATATTGTGGTAAAGGCTTTTGGTGGTTCTAGAAGAGTAGTGCATGGGGAAATTGAGCTTCCAATCAAGGTTGGCTCTCAGGTGTTTACTGCTACATTCTATGTGATGGATATTCGTCCTTCGTACTCATGTCTGCTTGGTCGTCCCTGGATCCATGGGGCAGGTGCTGTGACCTCCACATTACATCAAAAGTTGAGATATCCGGTGAATGGAAAAGTTGTTACTGTCTTTGGAGAGGAAGAATACTTTGTCAGCCATGTAAACACTTTCAAGTATCTGGAAGTAGAAGGTGAATACATTGAAACTCCATGTCAGTCATTTGAAGTGGTTCCCTGGGCTGTTAAGGATTGTGTGACTCCTCCTGCTGTGAAGAAGGTTCCTGTGGTCATCAGAAACCCTCCAACAATGGCAATGGCCTCCCTCAATGATGCAAAAGCTGTGGTGGAAGAAGAGTCCCAGAAGGCTGTTCGTCGTGCTCGTGCTGTTCGTATCACCAATCAAGGGGTTACCAATGCTGTGGGAGATCAAGATGAAGACTACAACTTGGAGGCATGGATTTTTCCTACTGTGGGTGCTGGACTCAATAATTGGAAAGCTGAAGATGTTATCCCTATCTCCTTTAGTCAGGAGTAAATACTATTACTGTGTTATGTTTTTTAAATTTGGAACAATTAAAACTTTCAAGCCATGTGCCTTACCCGGGGCACAATGGTGTGCTTGTTACGGGTTGTCATTTCATTTGCATACTTCATTCCATAAAATCAATGGACGTTTCGTTTTCGTAAATATTGTGTTCCTTGTCTTTCTTTTTCTTTTATTTTTGCTTTATCAGCTATGTGTTCTTACACACACCCACGTCACTAAAATGCCGATCCTCATCCACTCTGGATCCAGTTGATAACAGTTCTACTATTGCCAATTACAATTTCGAGAATCCGATCTATCAAACTGAAGACGGAAACGAGGACGATTGTGAAATACCTGTGGAGCTTGCTAGGTTGTTACAACAAGAAGAGAAAGCTATACAGCCACATGAAGAGCCAGTCGAAGTTGTGAATCTGGGAACTGAAGAAAACAGAAAAGAGATCTGAACAAGGCTAGCCCTAAAGATGACTTTCCACTTCCTCATATTGATATTCTGGTAGACAACACTGCTCAGCATAAGGTATTCTCTTTTATGGATGGTTTCTCTGGTTACAATCAAATCAAGATGGCACCTGAAGATATGGAGAAGACTACATTTGTGACACAGTGGGGCACCTTTTGCTATAAGGTAATGCCATTTGGTTTGAAGAATGCAGGGGCAACATATCAGCGTGCTATGGTGGCTTTGTTTCATGATATGATTCATCATGAGATAGAGGTATATGTGGATGATATGATAGCCAGATCTCAGAATGAAGAGCAACATCTTGATCATCTGCACAAGTTGTTTGAGAGGTTGAAGAAATACAGGTTGAGATTAAATCCAAACAAGTGTACTTTTGGAGTTAGATCTGGAAAGCTCCTGGGTTTCATTGTCAGTGGAAAAGGTATTGAAGTGGATCCTGCAAAAGTGAAAGATATACGAGAGATGCCAGCTCCCCGTACTAAGAAGGAGGTTAGAGGTTTCTTGGGACGATTGAACTACATTGCAAGATTTATTTCCCAATTAACTACCATCTGTGAGCCAATCTTCAAGTTGTTGAAGAAAGATCAGGTGATGGAATGGAACGATGAGTGCCAGACTGCCTTTGATGAAATCAAGAGATATTTGCTAGAACCTCCAATTTTAATGCCACCAGTTGATGGAAGACCCTTGATTATGTATTTAACAGTATTAGACAACTCAATGGGGTGTGTATTGGGGCAACATGACGAGTCTGGTCGAAAAGAGCAGGCAATATACTACCTTAGCCAAAAGTTTACCGACTGTGAAACAAGATACTCACTGCTCGAGAAAACTTGCTGCGCTTTGGCATGGGCTGCTCGCCGACTAAGACAGTATATGTTGACCCATACTACCTTGTTGATTTCGAAGATGGATCCAATCAAGTACATATTTGAGAAACCTGCTCTCTCCGGAAGAATTGCAAGATGGCAAATGATCTTGACGGAATATGATATACAGTATACCACTCAGAAGGCCATTAAAGGGAGTGTTGTTGCTGATCATTTGGCTCATCTAATAAGAACATTAAGAAGATTGTACAGAAGATGACTGTTACTTACAAGGATTGGCACGAGATGTTACCATTTGCTCTGCATGGTTATCGTACTACAATACGTACTTCAACAGGGGCAACCCCATTCTCCTTAGTCTATGGTATGGAAGCAGTTCTGCCTATTGAAGTTCAGATCCCCTCCTTGAGAATTATGAAGGATGCAGGCTTGGATGAAGATGAGTGGATTCAGACTCGACTTGACCAGATAAATTTGATTGATGAGAAAAGGTTAGCAGCAGTTTGTCATGGCCAGATGTACCAGAAACGGATGATCAAAGCTTTTAACAAGAAGGTTAAGCCAAAGGTATATCAGGCTGGTGACTTGGTAATCAAGCGTATCATATTACCACAGGGTGATCCTAGGGGCAAGTGGACTCCAACATATGAGGGACCATTTGTAGTCAAGACAGTGTTCTCAGGAGGTGCCATGATACTGACTACAATGGATGGTGAAGACTTCCCACAACCTGTAAACGCAGACATAGTTAAAAAATACTACGCATAAAAAGAGACCCGCTAGGTTGACAGGCCTAGGCAAAAATAAGGGCGTCCCGGCAAACCAAAAGGGTTTGGGCAAAAATTAGGGATATATATATAAAAAGATGTACACCCGGCAAGTCGAAAACCTGAAAAGGCGGCTTGGGCAAAAAAGGGTATCCCGGTGGATTGAAAACCTGAAAGGGCAATCCAGGCAAAAGTTAGGGATTAAAGCGTATGACTATGTCTCGTTTGGATCACTCATGAAACTGCAACCAGTTGTACTACTTACTCAAGCTCAAACAGATAAAGCTCAATCCAATCGTTTCCGTCTCAACAGCAAGAAGATGAGATACTTGAGTGGCAATAGTAGAATTGAAACTCAATAGGATTATTTCCCACATAGCTGATTCTTTTTGTAAAACTTCATGACAAAATTCTCTTACTAGGGTTTATGTCTCCTTGTACAAACTTACCCGTGTATGGGTCACTTTTGATATAAATAAATTCCATCTTTTGAATCCAGATTTACTTTTACCCTATTTGCATAAACGAAACGTCCATTGGTTGTGTTTGAATGTATGTATGCCTTTGAATATGATTGATGTTTACCAGAAATGCATGTATGCTTTTAATATGATTGATGTTTACCAGAAATGCATGAAAATGCAGTAATAGTATTTACTAAGGACGAACGAGGGAAGGATTTCAACGAAGCTTCGCCGGTTCATCTTTACAAGACAGTTACAAACCATCAGTAGGACTAATCCATTTTCACAAAGTCTAATCTCCCCTGGAATTTATATCCATCTCTTTTATCCTCATACGGATATACGGGAAATTACTTTCCAATAAGGGCACGATGAACGAAGACGGGATGTTATACTTATCCTACTATCAAACGAAAACGAAGGTTATCTATACCCTACTATCCCCAACAACGGGAGGTTATCTATACCATGTTATCCCCAACAAAGGGAGGTTATCTATACCTTGTTATCCCCAGCAGACGGAGGGTTATATATTCTTCAACAACGAATCGGGATTTATTTTCCTTGGCCAGCAGTTGTTATACAAGGATATCCAGACACTTCCAGCAGTGTCATATCATACATACATCGTTTACATCATACCATAACATATATGTCTATAGTACATTACCTAAGTGCATCATGTCATACATGCATACATAAAGCATAAACTAATGTTGTTATACAGAATGCTACCTTGTTTTCAGGTTAATTATCCAACAAACAAGCTTATGATCTTTGGGACTGCTTTATTGTAACCTCAGGGTTACTTTATCCTCCTGATGAGCTTCTTATTACTTTGGGACTGCTTTATTGTAACCTCAGGGTTATTTTATCCTCCTGATAGCCTCTCATGACTTCAAGACTGCTTTAGAGCTACTGATTGCTCTATCCTCCTGAAATCATCCTATTACTTCAAGACTGCTTTAGAGCTATTCATTGCTCTATCCTCATGAGGTCATATTACTACTTCAAGACTGCTTTAGAGCTATTCATTGCTCTATCCTCCTGAAGCCATCTAATTATTTCAAGACTGCTTTAGAGTTATCCATTGCTCTATCCTCCTGAAATTACATTATTATTTCAAGACTGCTTTAGAGCTATCCATTGCTCTATCCTCCTGAAATCATTACTTCAAGACTGCTTTAGAGCTATTGATTGCTCTATCCTCCTGAAGACATATCACATTATTACTTCAAGACTGCTTTAGAGCTACTCATTGCTCTATCCTCCTGAAGACATATCACATTATTATTTCAAGACTGCTTTAGAGTTATCCATTGCTCTATCCTCCTGAAATTACATTATTATTTCAAGACTGCTTTAGAGTTATCCATTGCTCTATCCTCCTGAAATTACATTATTATTTCAAGACTGCTTTAGAGCTATCCATTGCTCTATCCTCCTGAAATCATTACTTCAAGACTGCTTTAGAGCTATCGATTGCTCTATCCTCCTGAAGACATATCACATCATGACTTCAAGACTGCTTTAGAGCTACTCATTGCTCTATCCTCCTGAAGACATATCACATTATTATTTCAAGACTGCTTTAGAGTTATCCATTGCTCTATCCTCCTGAAATTACATTATTATTTCAAGACTGCTTTAGAGTTATCCATTGCTCTATCCTCCTGAAATTACATTATTATTTCAAGACTGCTTTAGAGCTATCCATTGCTCTATCCTCCTGAAATCATTACTTCAAGACTGCTTTAGAGCTACTCATTGCTCTATCCTCCTGAAGACATATCACATTATTATTTCAAGACTGCTTTAGAGTTATCCATTGCTCTATCCTCCTGAAATTACATTATTATTTCAAGACTGCTTTAGAGTTATCCATTGCTCTATCCTCCTGAAATTACATTATTATTTCAAGACTGCTTTAGAGCTATCCATTGCTCTATCCTCCTGAAATCATTACTTCAAGACTGCTTTAGAGCTATCGATTGCCCTATCCTCCTGAAGACATATCACATCATTATTTCAAGACTGCTTTAGAGCTATTGATTGCTCTATCCTCCTGAAGCCATTATTACTTCAAGACTGCTTTAGAGCTATTGATTGCTCTATCCTCCTGAGGTCAGATTTATCACTTCAAGACTGCTTTAGGGTTATCATTATTGATTGCTCTATCCTCATGAAGACATGTTGTTACATCAGTATTACTCCAGACTCCTGACAGTTCTCATTATACTACTGAAGAACTTTCCCCTAGTGGCATCTTTAAGCCCACTCAATCATGTCCAACCAACCATCAATATCACTCCATGCACTGGTGAGTGCAAATTTTTGGGCTTTTGTGTTCAATCCCCTTCAACCTTCCAGGTTACGACTGGCAAATATACCAATCTAACCCCTCAGGTTTCAGAAAATTGAACAGGGGCAGCTGTTGCATCCCAAAATTTGCCCTCACAATACAAGACTTTGTGTTCTAAGAAGGTTCACAAGGTTCACAAAGTTCTCCAACAAATTCTACCAATTCCTTGAAGACGGGCTGTTATTAAAATTCAGAGGCGTTTGATACATTTATCTATCACCAGGTCTGATCATATCAAGATCTTGGCATTTGGTCAGTAGAGTTTAATTACGAGTAGTGTTACTGTTGATGCTGAAACTGTTGTGATTACGGTGCCCATATGTGTTGGTTATGAAGTGGTTTGGTTAACATTTTAATCGGATGAGATTAGAATTACAAATATCACTTGGGAGTGTTTATGTTTTATGACTATGTTAATGAATTTAAATGCTTGTGGATTTATTCACAATTGTTTATATTTTTTTTTAACTAGGAATAAAATATAAATAAATTCAAAGTGTTGGGAATTTTATTTCATAAAGATTGCATTATACAAAAAGGGAGATTGTTTCACATTTTTGCTGCTACAAGGAATTACATTAAATCTAAAAAATCCTAAGTCCTAAAGATGCTAAGTGTCTTCATGTTGGCCCTTGAGCTTCGCCGCAAATCTCGACTAACCTGCACATCAAAGCAAAACAAACAATATAGAAAAAGGTTAGGAGTTTTTTGACACTCTCAGAACAATGTCATCATCGAGTGCCGGGAGTGGCACAACCGAAGCTGCGTCCTACCCCGTTACCAATCCGCGCCGTTGGCGTCAGGTCAAGTGTCATCTGTTCTTATCATGCGGGACAGCCGAGAAAGATGAAGAGTAAAATGAAGTTTGGGGCCGATAAAAGGTTTTGCCGAAATGCTTGTTTAAGCCAATGGATTGTACTATCAAGTAAATATCTCAGAATTTATCCAGTGGATATCCAAAATCCAAGTCAGTATATTAGACAAAACAGAAATCCATGGATATCGAACCAAATTTGCAATCAAATACGAATATCCAACAAATCCGTCACCTGAAATTCATTGACAAAGTCAGGTTGTAGCAGTAAAAACCAATTCAATCCAGAAAACAAGAGAATAAGCTCAAACAACAAGATCGGTTCGATTCACAGACTACATCAAAAGAAAACTAGTTCATCAGTAAAAAGCCACATCAATATCAGAAATGATAAAAGATACCAAACCGAATCCAAATAAGGGGCTGGGCACCAAGTTAAGAGTGGTTCGGACAGCTGCAAAAAAATCAGAAGGCATCCAAAGACATAACAGTTGCACCAGATGAGCAAGAAACCAGTTCTTCAGCAAACAATTCAAGCCGGATCAGGAACCTAATCCGACCTCCGGTTAAACCATATTTCTAAACCCAAAGTGGTATTAGAAAAAGTCAGAAACTATAACAGGCCCAACAGGTAGTTCTGAACTGAGCAAATAGATTCTAGCAGAAAAAATTAGAAGCAGTTCAAGAACAAGAAAGAATCAAGTTCAGCTCATGTTCAAGAACAAGAAAGGACTAGGTCCAGTTCACAAACCACAGCAGAAAAATCCAAACCAGTTTCCAAAACTACCTCAAAACTGTTAGCCAAATCAGATGAGCAAGACAAGTTCACATAATCACACTTACATGTCAAGAGTAAGCTCAGTTCATTAAACTGTATCAGTCGTAGTGATCCCCAACCAAAGGTGAAATGTCACGTTGGAAAATCGAAGTGCAAGGCATAGGGCTCAGTTATGAACATCATAGCCTAATTCACAATCATAGTTCAGTTCAATGGAACCAGTTTAACATCAGAGAACAGAAAGATCAGGTTCAACTCAGAGAATCGAGGAATCAAGCTCGTGTGTAAACGAACCAAGCTCATGTTCAGAAAATAAGAGCCAAGTTCAATTCATAAACATCGTAACCCAGTTTTAGTTCAAGAAAAAGTGTCACAAGTAATTGAATCGCCGCGAGTTCATCATAGAAAAGACCCAGGCGCACGTTCGAAGAAAGCATCAACACCTGCGTATCGATTCAGAAAGTGTAACAGGTTCACACAACCCTGTTAGAGGAAAATGAAACAAGGTCACTAAACTGCATCAGATGGAACCAGATATCCAAATCTATGATGGAGTTACCCGTATCCGAAACATCTGTGAAATCCAAACAAACCATATCAGATAAAACATTAAAATCTATATCTGATAAAAATCCAAATCAGGCACAGTTTATCCCAAACGAAACGATATCCAATTGAAATCTAAAAGACGAAATCTAGTCAAGGTAAATAAAATATGGAAAGGCTTCCAATCAAATCCGATTCAGTGAAAAAAAGATCAACAGATCCCAATCAAATCAAATTAACGTTGGTTCGCAAAAGCTCCACGAAATCAAAATCAAATCGAAATCAATGATAGAAGAAAACGTAAATCCAAAAAGTCACAAGGCCCACGAAAATCACAAAGATCGAAAAGATATATAAAGGAAGATACAACCTGGGAGAAACCCTGGTGGCCGCGAGAGAGAAAGGGGGCTAAGGTTCGAAAACCTAGACGGAGAGAGACGAAGATCGCGAGCAAAACCCTAGACGGAGAAGGAGACCGTCGCATCCATCCTCAAAACGAGACGATCTAAGAGGAAAGGGTTCACCAGCGCCGTTTAAAGCCATGACGAGCAAACACCTTCCCTTTTCATAACCTACCCCCCGGACCTAAAATATTCTCTAAGGTCTTTCCTGTTCTTTTATAACCTTTCCTTATGGATAAAATAAAAGTCGGTGGCGACTCTTGCTATCCGCAACATTGTTTAAAGTCAATTCTCCCACCGTGTTACAGTTTAGAGATACTACTTTGGTATCGCTAAGAACCTTATTAGATAAGGGACTGCTTCGACCACCCAAAGAATCTCATGTGTTTAGAGATACTACTTTGGTATCGCGAAGAACCTTATTGGATAACGGACTACTTCGACCACCCGAAAAATCTCATGTGCTTAGAGATACTGCTTTGGTATCGCGAAGAATCTTATTGGATAAGGGACTGCTTCGACCACCCGAATAATCTCATGTGTTTAGAGATACTACTTTGGTATCGCGAAGAACCTTACTAGACAAGGGACTGCTTTGACAACTTGAAGAATCTCATGTGTTTAGAGATACTACTTTGGTAACACGAAGAACCTTATTAGATAACAGACTACTTTGACCACCCAAAGAATCTCATGTGTTTAGAGATACTACTTTGGTATCACTATGAACCTTATTAGATAAGGGACTGCTTTGACCACCCGAAGAATCTCATGTGTTTAGATATACTACTTTGGTATCGCGAAGAACCTTATTCGATAAGGGACTCCTTCGACCACCCGAAAATTCACATGTGTTAAGAGATACTGCTTTGGTATCGCGAAGAATCTTATTGGGTAAGGGACTGCTTCGACCACCCGAAAAATCTCATGTGTTTAGAGATACTGCTTTGGTATCGCGGAGAATCTTACTGGATAAAGGACTCCTTCGACCACCCGAAAAATCTCATGTGTTTAGAGATACTGCTTTGGTATCTTGAAGAACCTTATTGGATAACGGACTACTTCGACCACCCAAAGAATCTCATGTGTTTAGATATACTACTTTGGTATCGCTAAGAACCTTATTAGATAAGGGACTGCTTTGACCACCCGAAGAATCTCATGTGTTTAGAGATACTACTTTGGTATCGCGAAGAACCTTATTGGATAAGGGACTCCTTCGACCACCCGAAAATTCTCATGTGTTTAGAGATACTGCTTTGGTATCGCGAAGAATCTTATTGGATAAGGGACTGCTTCGACCACCCGAAAAATCTCATGTCTTTAGAGATACTGCTTTGGTATCGCGGAGAATCTTACTGGATAAAGGACTCCTTCGACCACCATAAGAATCTCATTTGTTTAGAGATACTGCTTTGGTATTGCGAAGAACCTTACTAGATAAGGGACTTCTTCGACCACCCGAAAAATCTCATGTGTTTAGAGATATTGCTTTGGTATTGCGAAGAACATTATTGGATAAGGGACTGCTTCGACCATCCAAAGAATCTTATGTGTTTAGGGATACTACTTTGGTATCGCGAATAACCATATAGGATAAGGAACTGCTTCGACCATCCGAAGAATCTCATGTGTTTAGAGATACTGCTTTGGTATCACGAAGAACCTTATTGGATAACGGACTACTTCGACCACCCAAAGAGTCTCATGTGTTTAGAGATACTACTTTGGAATCGATAAGACCCTTACTGGATAAGGGACTCTTTCGACCACCCGAAGAATCTCATGTGTTTAGAGAACTGCTTTAGTATCACGAAGAACCTTATTGGATAAGGGACTGCTTCGACCACCAAAAAATTCTCATGTGTTTAGAGATACTGCTTTGGTATCGCAAAGAACCTTACTAGACAAGGGACTGCTTTGACCACCCAAAGAATCTCATGTGTTTAGAGATACTACTTTGGTATCACGAAGAACCTTATTGGATAACAGACTACTTTGACCACCCAAAGAATCTCATGTGTTTCGAGTTACTGCTTTGGTATCGCGAAGAATCTTATTGGATAAGGGACTGCTTCGACCCTCTGAAGAATCTCATGTGTTTAGGGATACTGTTTTGGTATCGCGAATAACCATATAGGAATTAGGGACTACTTCGACCACCCGAAGAATCTCATGCATTTAGAGATACTGCTTTGGTATTGCGAAGAACCTTATTGGATGAGGTATTGCTTCGACCATCCGAAAAATCTTATGTGTTTAGAGATACTGCTTTGGTATTGCGAAGAATCTTATTGGATAAGGGACTGCTTCGACCACCCGAAAAATCTCATGTGTTTAGAGATACTGCTTTTGTATCACGGAGAATCTTACTGGATAAAGGACTCCTTCGACCACCCGAAAAATCTCATGTGTTTAAAGATACTGCTTTAGTATCACGAAGAACCTTATTGGATAAGGGACTGCTTCGACCATCCGAAGAATCTCATGTGTTTAGGGATACTGCTTTGGTATCGCGAATAACCATATAGGATAAGGGACTGCTTCGACCATCCGAAGAATCTCATGTGTTTAGAGATACTGTTTTGGTATCACGAAGAACCTTATTGGATAACGAACTACTTCGACCACCCAAAGAATCTCATGTGTTTAGAGATACTACTTTGGTATCTCTAAGAACCTTATTAGATAAGGGACTGCTTCGACCACCCAAAGAATCTCATGTGTTTAGAGATACTACTTTGGTATCGCGAAGAACCTTATTGGATAACGGACTACTTCGACCACCCGAAAAATCTCATGTGCTTAGAGATACTGCTTTGGTATCGCGAAGAATCTTATTGGGTAAGGGACTGCTTCGACCACCCGAATAATCTCATGTGTTTAGAGATACTACTTTGGTATCGCGAAGAACCTTACTAGACAAGGGACTGCTTTGACCACTCGAAGAATCTCATGTGTTTAGAGATACTACTTTGGTAACACGAAGAACCTTATTGGATAACAGACTACTTTGACCACCCAAAGAATCTCATGTGTTTAGAGATACTACTTTGGTATCGCTATGAACCTTATTAGATAAGGGACTGCTTTGACCACCCGAAGAATCTCATGTGTTTAGATATACTACTTTGGTATCGCGAAGAACCTTATTGGATAAGGGACTCCTTCGACCACCCGAAAATTCACATGTGTTTAGAGATACTGCTTTGGTATCGCGAAGAATCTTATTGGGTAAGGGACTGCTTCGACCACCCGAAAAATCTCATGTGTTTAGAGATACTGCTTTGGTATCGCGGAGAATCTTACTGGATAAAGGACTCCTTCGACCACCCGAAAAATCTCATGTGTTTAGAGATACTGCTTTGGTATCTTGAAGAACCTTATTGGATAACGGACTACTTCGACCACCCAAAGAATCTCATGTGTTTAGAGATACTACTTTGGTATCGCTAAGAACCTTATTAGATAAGGGACTGCTTTGACCACCCGAAGAATCTCATGTGTTTAGAGATACTATTTTGGTATCGCGAAGAACCTTATTGGATAAGGGACTCCTTCGACCACCCGAAAATTCTCATGTGTTTAGAGATACTGCTTTGGTATCGCGAAGAATCTTATTGGATAAGGGACTGCTTCGACCACCCGAAAAATCTCATGTGTTTAGAGATACTGCTTTGGTATCACGGAGAATCTTACTGGATAAAGGACTCCTTCGAACACCATAAGAATCTCATTTGTTTAGAGATACTGCTTTGGTATTGCGAAGAACCTTACTAGATAAGGGACTCCTTCGACCACCCGAAAAATCTCATGTGTTTAGAGATATTGCTTTGGTATTGCGAAGAACCTTATTGGATAAGGGAATGCTTCGACCATCCAAAGAATCTCATGTGTTTAAGGATTTTGCTTTGGTATCGCGAATAACCATATAGGATAAGGGACTGCTTCGACCATCCGAAGAATCTCATGTGTTTAGAGATACTGTTTTAGTATCACGAAGAACCTTATTGGATAACGGACTACTTCGACCACCCAAAGAATCTCATGTGTTTAGAGATACTACTTTGGAATCGATAAGACCCTTACTGGATAAGCGACTCTTTCGACCACCCGAAGAATCTCATGTGTTTAGAGATACTGCTTTAGTATCGCGAAGTACCTTATTGGATAAGGGACTGCTTCGACCACCAAAAAATTCTCATGTGTTTAAAGATAATGCTTTGGTATCGCAAAAAACCTTACTAGACAAGGGACTGCTTTGACCACCCGAAGAATCTCATGTGTTTTGAGATACTACTTTGGTATCACGAAGAACCTTATTGGATAACAGACTACTTTGACCACCCAAAGAATCTCATGTGTTTCGAGTTACTGCTTTGGTATCGCGAAGAATCTTATTGGATAAGGGACTGCTTCGACCCTCTGAAGAATCTCATGTGTTTAGGGATACTGCTTTGGTATCGCGAATAACCATATAGGATAAGGGACTACTTCGACCACCCGAAGAATCTCATGTGTTTAGAGATACTGCTTTGGTATCGCGAAGAACCTTATTGGATGAGGTATTGCTTCGACCATCCAAAAAATCTTATGTGTTTAGAGATACTGCTTTGGTATCGCGAAGAATCTTATTGGATAAGGGACTGCTTCGACCACCCGAAAAATCTCATGTGTTTAGAGATACTGCTTTGGTATCACGGAGAATCTTACTGGATAAAGGACTTCTTCTACCACCCGAAAAATCTCATGTGTTTAGAGATACTGCTTTGGTATCACGAAGAACCTTATTGGATAACGGACTACTTCGACCACCCAAAGAATCTCATGTGTTTAGAGATACTATTTTGGTATCGCTAAGAACCTTATTAGATAAGGGACTGCTTTGACCACCCGAAGAATCTCATGTTTTTAGAGATACTACTTTGGTATCGCGAAGAACCTTATTGGATAAGGGACTCCTTCGACCACCCGAAAACTCTCATGTGTTTAGACATACTGCTTTGGTATCGCGAAGAATCTTATTGGATAAGAGACTGCTTCGACCACCCGAAAAATCTCATGTGTTTAGAGATACTGCTTTGGTATCACGGAGAATCTTACTGGATAAAGGACTCCTTCGACCACCCGAAAAATCTCATGTGTTTAGAGATACTGCTTTGGTATCACGAAGAACCTTATTGGATAACGGACTACTTCGACCACCCAAAGAATCTCATGTGTTTAGATATACTACTTTGGTATCGCTAAGAACCTTATTAGATAAGGGACTGCTTTGACCACCCGAAGAATCTCATGTGTTTAGAGATACTACTTTGGTATCGCGAAGAACCTTATTGGATAAGGGACTCCTTCGACCACCCGAAAATTCTCATGTGTTTAGAGATACTGCTTTGGTATCGCGAAGAATCTTATTGGATAAGGGACTGCTTCGACCACCCGAAAAATCTCATGTGTTTAGAGATACTGCTTTGGTATCGCGGAGAATCTTACTGGATAAAGGACTCCTTCGACCACCATAAGAATCTCATTTGTTTAGAGATACTGCTTTGGTATTGCGAAGAACATTATTGGATAAGGGACTCCTTCGACCACCCGAAAAATCTCATGTGTTTAGAGATATTGCTTTGGTATTGCGAAGAACCTTATTGGATAAGGGACTGCTTCGACCATCCAAAGAAACTCATGTGTTTAGGGATACTGCTTTGGTATCGCGAATAAGCATATAGGATAAGGGACTGCTTCGACCACCCGAAAAATCTCATGTGTTTAGAGATACTGCTTTGGTATCACGAAGAACCTTATTGGATAACGGACTACTTCGACCACCCAAAGAATCTCATGTGTTTAGAGATACTACTTTGGTATCGCTAAGAACCTTATTAGATAAGGGACTGCTTTGACCACCCGAAGAATCTCATGTGTTTAGAGATACTACTTTGGTATCGCGAAGAACCTTATTGGATAAGGGACTCCTTCGACCACCCGAAAATTCTCATGTGTTTAGAGATACTGCTTTGGTATCGCGAAGAATCTTATTGGATAAGGGACTGCTTCGACCACCCGAAAAATCTCATGTGTTTAGAGATACTGCTTTGGTATCACGGAGAATCTTACTGGATAAAGGACTCCTTCGAACACCATAAGAATCTCATTTGTTTAGAGATACTGCTTTGGTATTGCGAAGAACCTTACTAGATAAGGGACTCCTTCGACCACCCGAAAAATCTCATGTGTTTAGAGATATTGCTTTGGTATTGCGAAGAACCTTATTGGATAAGGGACTGCTTCGACCATCCAAAGAATCTCATGTGTTTAGGGATACTGCTTTGGTATCGCGAATAACCATATAGGATAAGGGACTGCTTCGACCATCCGAAGAATCTCATGTGTTTAGAGATACTGTTTTGGTATCACGAAGAACCTTATTGGATAACGGACTACTTCGACCACCCAAAGAATCTCATGTGTTTAGAGATACTATTTTGGAATCGATAAGACCCTTACTGGATAAGCGACTCTTTCGACCACCCGAAGAATCTCATGTGTTTAGAGATACTGCTTTAGTATCGCGAAGAACCTTATTGGATAAGGGACTGCTTCGACCACCAAAAAATTCTCATGTGTTTAAAGATAATGCTTTGGTATCGCAAAAAACCTTACTAGACAAGGGACTGCTTTGACCACCCGAAGAATCTCATGTGTTTAGAGATACTACTTTGGTATCACGAAGAACCTTATTGGATAACAGACTACTTTGACCACCCAAAGAATCTCATGTGTTTCGAGTTACTGCTTTGGTATCGCGAAGAATCTTATTGGATAAGGGACTGCTTCGACCCTCTGAAGAATCTCATGTGTTTAGGGATACTGCTTTGGTATCGCGAATAACCATATAGTATAAGGGACTACTTCGACCACCCGAAGAATCTCATGTGTTTAGAGATACTGCTTTGGTATCGCGAAGAACCTTATTGCATGAGGTATTGCTTCGACCATCCAAAAAATCCTATGTGTTTAGAGATACTGCTTTGGTATCGCGAAGAATCTTATTGGATAAGGGACTGCTTCGACCACCCGAAAAATCTCATGTGTTTAGAGATACTGCTTTGGTATCACGGAGAATCTTACTGGATAAAGGACTCCTTCTACCACCCGAAAAATCTCATGTGTTTAGAGATACTACTTTGGTATCACGAAGAACCTTATTGGATAACGGACTACTTCGACCACCCAAAGAATCTCATGTGTTTAGAGATACTACTTTGGTATCGCTAAGAACCTTATTAGATAAGGGACTGCTTCGACCACCCGAAGAATCTCATGTTTTTAGAGATACTACTTTGGTATCGCGAAGAACCTTATTGGATAAGGGACTCCTTCGACCACCCGAAAACTCTCATGTGTTTAGAGATACTGCTTTGGTATCGCGAAGAATCTTATTGGATAAGCGACTGCTTCGACCACCCGAAAAATCTCATGTGTTTAGAGATACTGCTTTGGTATCGCGGAGAATCTTACTGGATAAAGGACTCCTTCAACCACCATAAGAATCTCATTTGTTTAGAGATACTGCTTTGGTATTGCGAAGAACATTATTGGATAAGGGACTCCTTCGACCACCCGAAAAATCTCATGTGTTTAGAGATATTGCTTTGGTATTGCGAATAACCTTATTGGATAAGGGACTGCTTCGACCATCCAAAGAAACTCATGTGTTTAGGGATACTGCTTTGGTATCGCGAATAAGCATATAGGATAAGGGACTGCTTCGACCATCCGAATAATCTCATGTGTTTAGAGATACTGCTTTGGTATCACGAAGAACCTTATTGGATAACGGACTACTTCGACCACCCAAAGAGTCTCATGTGTTTAGAGATACTACTTTGGAATCGACAAGACCCTTACTGGATAAGGGACTCTTTCGACCAGCCGAAGAATCTCATGTGTTTAGAGATACTGCTTTAGTATCGCGAAGAACCTTATTGGATAAGGGACTGCTTCGACCACCAAAAAATTCTCATGTGTTTAGAAATACTGCTTTGTTATCGCAAAGAACCTTACTAGACAAGCGACTGCTTTGACCACCCGAAGAATCTCATGTGTTTAGAGATACTACTTTGGTATCACGAAGAACCTTATTGGATAACAGACTACTTTGACCACCCAAAGAATCTCATGTGTTTCGAGTTACTGCTTTGGTATCGCGAAGAATCTTATTGGATAAGGGACTGCTTCGACCCTCAGAAGAATCTCATGTGTTTAGGGATACTGCTTTGGTATCGCGAATAACCATATAGGATAAGGGACTACTTCGACACCCCGAAGAATCTCATGTGTTTAGAGATACTGCTTTGGTATCGCGAAGAACCTTATTGGATGAGGTATTGCTTCGACCATCCAAAAAATCTTATGTGTTTAGAGATACTGCTTTGGTATCGCGAAGAATCTTACTGGATAAAGGACTCCTTCGACCACCCGAAAAATCTCATGTGTTTAGAGATACTGCTTTGGTATCCCGAAGAACCTTATTGGATAACGGACTACTTCGACCACCCAAAGAATCTCATGTGTTTAGAGATACTACTTTGGTATCGCTAAGAACCTTATTAGATAAGGGACTGCTTTGACCACCCGAAGAATCTCATGTGTTTAGAGATACTACTTTGGTTTCGCGAAGAACCTTATTGGATAAGGGACTCCTTCGACCACCCGAAAATTCTCATGTGTTTAGAGATACTGCTTTGGTATCGCGAAGAATCTTATTGGATAAGGGACTGCTTCGACCACCCGAAAAATCTCATGTGTTTAGAGATACTGCTTTGGTATCATGGAGAATCTTACTGGATAAAGGACTCCTTCGAACACCATAAGAATCTCATTTGTTTAGAGATACTGCTTTGGTATTGCGAAGAACCTTACTAGATAAGGGACTCCTTCGACCACCCGAAAAATCTCATGTGTTTAGAGATATTGCTTTGGTATTGCGAAGAACCTTATTGGATAAGGGACTGCTTCGACCATCCAAAGAATCTCATGTGTTTAGGGATACTGCTTTGGTATCGCGAATAACCATATAGGATAAGGGACTGCTTCGACCATCCGAAGAATCTCATGTGTTTAGAGATACTGTTTTGGTATCACGAAGAACCTTATTGGATAACGGACTACTTCGACCACCCAAAGAATCTCATGTGTTTAGAGATACTACTTTGGAATTGATAAGACCCTTACTGGATAAGCGACTCTTTCGACCACCTGAAGAATCTCATGTGTTTAGAGATACTGCTTTAGTATCGCGAAGAACCTTATTGGATAAGGGACTGCTTCGACCATCCGAAAAATCTCATGTGTTTAGGGATACTGCTTTGGTATCGCGAATAACCATATAGGATAAGGGACTGCTTCGACCATCCGAAGAATCTCATGTGTTTAGAGATACTGTTTTGGTATCACGAAGAACCTTATTGGATAACGAACTACTTCGACCACCCAAAGAATCTCATGTGTTTAGAGATACTACTTTGGTATCGCTAAGAACCTTATTAGATAAGGGACTGCTTCGACCACCCAAAGAATCTCATGTGTTTAGAGATACTACTTTGGTATCGCGAAGAACCTTATTGGATAACGGACTACTTCGACCACCCGAAAAATCTCATGTGCTTAGAGATACTGCTTTGGTATCGTGAAGAATCTTATTGGATAAGGGACTGCTTCGACCACCCGAATAATCTCATGTGTTTAGAGATACTACTTTGGTATCGCGAAGAACCTTACTAGACAAGGGACTGCTTTGACCACTCGAAGAATCTCATGTGTTTAGAGATACTACTTTGGTAACACGAAAAACCTTATTGGATAACAGACTACTTTGACCACCCAAAGAATCTCATGTGTTTAGAGATACTACTTTGGTATCGCTATGAACCTTATTAGATAAGGGACTGCTTTGACCACCCGAAGAATCTCATGTGTTTAGATATACTACTTTGGTATCGCGAAGAATCTTATTGGATAAGGGACTCCTTCGACCACCCGAAAATTCTCATGTGTTTAGAGATACTGCTTTGGTATCGCGAAGAATCTTATTGGATAAGGGACTGCTTCGACCACCCGAAAAATCTCATATGTTTAGAGATACTGCTTTGGTATCGCAGAGAATCTTACTGGATAATGGACTCCTTCAACCACCCGAAAAATCTCATGTGTTTAGAGATACTGCTTTGGTATCTTGAAGAACCTTATTGGATAACGGACTACTTCGACCACCCAAAGAATCTCATGTGTTTAGATATACTACTTTGGTATCGCTAAGAACCTTATTAGATAAGGGACTGCTTTGACCACCCGAAGAATCTCATGTGTTTAGAGATACTACTTTGGTATCGCGAAGAAACTTATTGGATAAGGGACTCCTTCGACCACCCGAAAATTCTCATGTGTTTAGAGATACTGCTTTGGTATCGCGAAGAAGCTTATTGGATAAGGGACTGCTTCGACCACCCGAAAAATCTCATGTGTTTAGAGATACTGCTTTGGTATCGCGGAGAATCTTACTGGATAAAGGACTCCTTCGACCACCATAAGAATCTCATTTGTTTAGAGATACTGCTTTGGTATTGCGAAGAACCTTACTAGATAAGGGACTTCTTCGACCACCCGAAAAATCTCATGTGTTTAGAGATATTTCTTTGGTATTGCGAAGAACATTATTGGATAAGGGACTGCTTCGACCATCCAAAGAATCTCATGTGTTTAGGGATACTACTTTGGTATCGCGAATAACCATATAGGATAAGGGACTGCTTCGACCATCCGAAGAATCTCATGTGTTTAGAGATACTGCTTTGGTATCACGAAGAACCTTATTGGATAACGGACTACTTCAACCACCCAAAGAGTCTCATGTGTTTAGAGATACTACTTTGGAATCGATAAGACCCTTACTGGATAAGGGACTCTTTCGACCACCCGAAGAATCTCATGTGTTTAGAGAACTGCTTTAGTATCGTGAAGAACCTTATTGGATAAGGGACTGCTTCGACCACCAAAAAATTCTCATGTGTTTAGAGATACTGCTTTGGTATCGCAAAGAACCTTACTAGACAAGGGACTGCTTTGACCACCCGAAGAATCTCATGTGTTAAGAGATACTACTTTGGTATCACGAAGAACCTTATTGGATAACAGACTACTTTGACCACCCAAAGAATCTCATGTGTTTCGAGTTACTGCTTTGGTATCGCGAAGAATCTTATTGGATAAGGGACTGCTTCGACCCTCTGAAGAATCTCATGTGTTTAGGGATACTGCTTTGGTATCGCGAATAACCATATAGGAATGAGGGACTACTTCGACCACCCGAAGAATCTCATGTGTTTAGAGATACTGCTTTGGTATTGCGAAGAACCTTATTGGATGAGGTATTTGTCGCTACTGCGAAAATCGGCGCCGGCTGACAGAAGAGTCGCCACCGTGCGTTATTTATCCCTCAGAGCGGGAAAGGAAACGCTCGAAGTAAACCTCGCAAAAAACGGGGAAAAGGTATGGTCATCGCAACCATAGCCTGGGTTCGGGAGTCGGTTACGCAAGGGGAAGGTATTAGCACCCCTCACGTCCGTCGTACTCGACGGGATCCACGCTTGCTTGGTTGTCTACTGGATGCAAAACAATCTATCTACGGCTGCTAAATCTAAAGGGAAGGGATTTGACTCGATAGAGCGTCGCACTCTATGCCTACGTATTCTCAGGAGAGAAAGTCAGAGTCAACGTAGTTCGGGACTACGGGGAAAATTGGCTCGCCAAGACCTCGCGTCTTGTGCCTACGTACTTCCACTGGATGGAAGATCAGAGCTTTACGTAGTTCAGGCTAACTACGGCTAAACAAACATTCTCACACAGCAGTGAGAAAAACAACTGGTTTCACAGGGTCGGGAACCTATGGTCAAAACTATGGCTGAGTCTCAAATGCACTTGTGCAAGAGAGAAAAAGGGTATCGATTAGTCGTCAGCGGGAGAGTCTCGATCGCACAGCCGCGAGAGAACAACAGTTAGTCGTTAGAGTGCTCGCTAGGATATCGCATCCTATGCCTACATATCTTCGTCTGGTACGAAGAATCAGAGCAGCTGTAGTTCGGCTACTATCGGGACCATAGCTCAAATCTCGTTTTATTAATCTCTGAAAAATGGTTACAATGGGTGGATACTGAAAATAATCTCCTAGGAAACGCTATCCTATTCTATCCTGAAAAATCGACTGAAAATAGCCCCCTAACAAATGGGCTTCTAAACTATCCTAAAAGTCGAAAAATAAAGTCTATGGAAAATGTCCCTAAAAGAAAATGCTTTAAAAAATATTAATCCTACATTAATATTTTTTTTCTCTTTTTTCTCCTTTTCTCTTTAACATATTTTTTCATATTTTCTTATTGAATATTTTTTTCTCTATTTTTTTCTCACAATATTTTTCTCCATATTTTCACCCTTTTTTTTTTATATATTTTCTTTACATTTTTTCACAATATTTCTCTCCTTTTCTTTTTTCTATTTTTTCACAAATATTCCTTTTCACTCTTTTTTCTATTTTTTCAACTATATATTTTCTTCTTTTCATTTTCTATTTCTTTTCAAATCTTTAAAAGAATAATAAAAAAATACAAGAAAATGGGGCTGGGGGTGTAACTGGATTACAAGGGAGTTTAACAAAAAATAAAATAAAAAAACTGAAGCACTGGGCCCAGCCCAAGTCTCTCAAAAAAAAGCAGAAGGGGTGTGTTGTGTAAACTGGGGCGTTGCTGGTAGCAGCGTTGGGCTTAAGCCCATTATGCCAAAAATGTGAGGGGCGCCTCCAAAAAAAAACGTTGGGCCTGGCCCAACTCACCCTTCGCCTTCCTCGCTTCCCTTTCACTCTCAGAAGAGCCAAAACCCTAACGTTACCTTCCTTCTCCCTCCGCCGCCGTGAACCTCCGTTTCAACCTTACTCATTTTTGATCTTCCCCTCAAATCCTCTCTCAGTCTCAAAATCTCCCCCTCACAGCATCGCACCATGAATCTGATCATCAACAAACTTGAAGATCTCTGGAGATGTTGGACGAAGATGCTATTGAAGTTCTGGGAAATTTGCGCGATGACTTGATGAGGTTCGTTAGACTTCTGAGGAAAACTTGACAAAGACGATTGCTGGTGATACGCTGAAGATTTGTTCTTCGTGAAGATCCTGTTTGAAGGCGCGATGAACAAATCTGGAGATTTCTTGAACGCTTCTTGAAGTTGTTGAACAAAGAAGATCCTTCGCTCTTCTGTAGAGATGAACGAGGAGCTTGATGATGAACAAAACTGGAAACATGGTTGAAGGTTGAGCTTCTGAGAGACTCTCTGTTGAAGGTGAATTCTGGAAATAACTGGAAGGGATGAAGGAAGTTCTGAGGTTCTTGCAAACGATCTTCTGGAGATTTGTAAATGGATGAATGTTTCTGGAGTATGGAGGACGAATCATTGGTTAGATCTGGAGTTTTCTGGCGTTTTTCTGGGTTTGATGATGGAAGTTAGGGAGGAAGATGATGAATGTTCATCGTCGTGTGATGAATTTCTGGAGTTTGTTGGTGGAGACGAGGGGAAGAAGATGAACACGATCGGGTTCTGGGGATTCTGGGGAGGTTCCGGCGTTGGACGGTTGCCGCCGGCCATGCAGGCCGGCCGGCGAGGCTTTTCCGGTGGGATGCTATGTGGTCACCACGTGGTGACGATGGTGGCAGTTAGTGGAGGGAGTGTGGCGCATGGCTGCCACTTGGCAGAGAGAGGGAAAACGGAGTGGTGAGGTGGCGTTCCTGGGTGGAGAAATGTGGGACCTCTCTTTTCACAACACGTGTCGCTCTGAGTATTTATAACTGAGAATTCGCTGGCACCCTCTAGAACGTTCTGGAGAGAACTGGAAGAAGTTGGAAAATTTGGACAATTACTGGACTTTTCTGGACCAAACTTGGACAAAAATGCTGCTAACTGGGCCTGCGAATTGATGAATGCAGCCCAACGAAAATGAACTAAAGAAACTCAAAAAAACTGCATTAAAACCCAATTAACTAACTCAAATTAATCCTAAAAATCTAATTAACTCCTAATTAAAACTCTAATAAGAATATCTACTAATCTGAAAATTATTCTAATAATATTCTATATTAAAATCTAAAAAGACTATTATTCTATAAAAGAAAATTCTAATTCCTATTAACCTATTTAATGTCTAATATATGAAAAATCTATTTATGAAAAATCTATTCACTTATTATTTCTATAAAAGAAAATCAATAATATCTATTAGAGACTATTAAAAGAAAAATCTATCTATTATTCTATATCTAAAATTAAAACAATTAATTTCTATTAACAAAATTATTCTATATTATTTAAAAATATTAAAATCTATTTAATCTCCAATAATATCCTATATTATTCTAAAATGAAAAAATGCTATTTAAATTCTATTAAAAAAGAATTAAACTATTAAAAAATCCTATTAAACCTAAAAAATGATTTAAAAGCTATTTAAACCCTAAAAAATCCTATAAAATCCAGAAAAATCCCGATAATTCCCAGAGGGACAAAATAAGCACTGAACGACACAAAAATAATCGGTAAAAATAAACGGGCACCGAAATATCCCAAAAATCGATTCTACCTATCTGAACTGATAAAAAAACACCTGAAACACGAGACGAGAGCTGTGATCCCTGATAAAATCAATATCAATGCAAAAATGCAATGTATGCAATATGCAGATGCGAATGCGGTTATGCGTCGAAACATCGAGCCAAATGCGAGACCCGGTTGGTCAAATTTTGGGGTGCAACAGCTGCCCCTATTCAAGCGACTTCGACCTGAATGGGTGAAGAGCGCTCAGCCTTCAAACATTCAAGGTAGATGACGGTTGAATACAAATGGAACCCTGAAATTTGCCAACCGCAAGAATATACTGCAAAACTGCTTGAGAAATAGCTTCCGATAAACTGAAGTTTGGTTATCACGGCAACATCTGGTCAATTTCCTGATAAATTTTCTTCTCCTTTTCAACACCTGTGTGACGCCACAAGTATTGAAATAATGCTTCATAAAGCAAACACCTTGATTCCCATCTCTCTCATGGGATCAAATCTGGTCAACTCACAGTTCACTGCGAACTTGAGGACAATTCTCCTGGGGAATTCTGAATGGAACTGCCTGGCACCTGTTTTGACGAAGGGGGCAGCTTCAGAAGTCTGATATATGTCAATCTTTGTTGTTGTTGTTGTTCTTTTTTCGATGCTGACGTAACAACCAAATATGAAGAATCACTCCGCTGGGGAAGACAAGAAGCTGAACCACACAACTCTGCAGGTGAACAAATTCGAAATCCAATAGGTAACCATCTTGATCTATGTTTCGACATGCGTATGCTTGATAATGATGCAATGTCCTATATGATATGTAAATGCTATGCGTTCTATTTGAAAATGCGATGCCCAGACGGCATGGATATGCTATATGCTTGTATAAATGCTATGACTATATATGCGAATGCTAATGCAGGCTCGAGCTGCCAGAGAACACCAGGTCTGAAAACCACTTGGCAAAATAAATGCCGAAGGTAACGTCAACTCTACTGGGGATGACCTGAAGTCACAGAACCATCTCAGCAAAATAAATGCTGGAAACGAGAAATCAAATCCGCTGGGGATAACTGCCCTGCTGGAGAAATGAAAAGGCAACCCTGCTTGACGACTTCACTGGGGGAAGAAAGACAACTCTGCTCGGGGATGCTTTCTTCAAACCATTGGCAACTGATTGCGCTCTGCGGGGATTGACCCAAACTGAGGTTGATTACGCGCGGCACACTGCTGGAAATGCTCCTACTATCAAGGATATCAATCTTAATCTGCTGCAGATACTCCTGATCCTACTCTGATACGGGGTAAAAGACAATCTCGACTCTTCCGGGGATAATAAGCAACTTTCATCTGCTGAAGAGTGGCAATTCTGATTTAACAACCTCCACAAGGAATTCAAACATTACTCGAAGTACTGGCATTGGTCGAGCTTCGTGTCGGGGAACATGACGACATGCGAGTCATTGGGAAATACTGTGTCAGATACCTTTAGGTTTTTTTTTTGTTTTTCTGGTTTAGAATAAACATGGATTATGTACACAGTGAAAGATGTGGAAAATACTAGACGAGAACTAGCATTCAAAGGTAGACTACCAGGCGAGAACTGATAGGAAAATAGGTTAGGAAAATTGATTTTTGTGTTTTGAACATCAGACGAGGCTGACTGGATAACAAGCTGAGGTATAGACAACCAGGCGAGAACTGGCTGAAAGCTAACGTACACCAGGCGAGAACTGGCATAACACTTGAAGTTAAAACACACGACGACCAGGCGAGAACTGGTTACCAATAAACTGCACCAGGACGGGAACTGCTGCTTACAATAAACTGCACCAGGACGGGAACTGATGCTTACGGAAGGTGGGCCAGACGAGAACTGGTTACCGATTTGCCAGGCGAGAACTGGACTTTGGAAACGACTGGTTACTGACACGCAACAGGTTTAAACTGCAGGATAATGATCCAACGACAACAAGACCTTCTTATTTGAAAGGTTTTCGATAAGGGTATTGACATGATTCCCCGATACTCAACTCTGGCTGGGAATAAACAGACCTGTTTGAACAACTTGCCCTAGTACACTCAGCTGAGGGATAAAAGACTGGCTTGCACAACTTGCCCCAGTACAATGCACCTTGCCCCAATCTAACTCTTGGGAATACCTGCTCCGAACAACTTGCTACGAGAATACTTCGAGAATACTTGCCCCGACATCTGCACGACAAAAGAATTCAATCTCTAATTAAACACCTAACAACCCAGTTGATTTCAACATTCTCTGCGATGACTTGCCCCTGAATGAGCGTTCTAGCGACTCAACCCGATCTGATTATCCATTGGAAGCATCTGCTTTCAAATCTCAGCGCTCTGCATAATTGCCCCTGATTGGGTCTCGAGAAGACTCACTTCTGATCAACTACTTCTCAAATAAACTGCCCCCTGCTCAACTGGAACTTCGGGACTTGTCCTCAGACTGACTGATACTGAACTTACTGGAAGATAATGCCCCTGATTCACAAGGCTTCACAACATACACCATTCTGGTTCAGACTGCTGGATTACTCAGTCCTATTTGATTAATCCTGCTGGAATTTCTTTCATGTCAACTACTAACCTGCAATTAGAATTGTCTGTTCACGAATGGTAATCTTAATGCAATGGTTATGCAGATCTTGAAAAAATTTGAGCTGTCACTCATTTACATGCATATGATTGAGAGTGACGAATGAACCAAAGTTCAAACGCAGTGCTTACGTGGTCAGTGAAAATACAACAAGGATGTGACTAGCGAGTCAAGAAGGAGTCAGGTTACTCAACCTTATCGTAATGCGCTTCAGACTAACCCTACCTCAATTAGGTCTTTTAAGGGTTGTATCGTGGTCGGGTTCACGGTTCGTGAAACAAAGGATATTTGGCTCAAATTTTGATTTGTACCCACCCCTTTTACGTGATGATCTCCGATCCTAAGGTTCAGTTAACCTGGCACAAGCGCTCGCCTCTTCGAGAAGTATGTTGAATGGTAAGAACCACAGTTAAGGAATTCACAAGCTTTTCTTCTAGAGTGATAGTTACTCCTTCTTTGCTTTCGGTGTCTGTGTACACGACTTTGTGATTTGTTGGGGAAAATTTTCTTTTTAACCCTCTTTTTCATTCTTTCGATTCCCTAATTTTTGCCTGGACTGACTCTTTTTTGAGTTCTTTTCGATTTTTTCCGATTTCTTTTGAAGTCCAGCGGGATGCCCTAATTTTTGCCTAAGTATCAGCTTTCTAGCTTTTCTTTCTTCTTACTTAGCGGGCTTTCTTTCTTTCTTTCTTTTGGAACAAAGTCGTGTGACACTGGTTGTCTTGATTGCTCCGAAAGGATTGTAACTGTCTCACTCCTGATTGGTGAGGTTTGACCTCTTGAAAGGCATAAACTGATTGGTCCTCGAAAGACAACACTCCTCTGTAAGACTTGAATGCTCGGTCAAGCTAACTGACAACTACCCTGCCCCGGGTTAAGATGTGAGGGTTTATAAGTCCGAAAAAACTTCTACTTCCTGGCTCGAAGTGGTTGGCAAGGGACTAACTCCTTATATCTCCAGTGTTTGGGGAATTTGAAACAATGCCTTGTACGTCATCGGTACGGTCTTATCTGAAAGCATACGATCGTCGGTTATGAGTTTCAGTTTCATCATCCTCCCTCCTAACTTTGCTAGTCACAGCGAAAAAATGGAGTGAAATAAATGCAAGTGTCAGTGCAATGCAATAAATGAGCGACAGCGACATGATTAATTCAGAAAAATGCATAATCACTTTATTATTATCACCATTCGAAACATACAAATGCTTAAAGCAGGTAGTAACTAACAGAAAAGAAACTACAAATGCAAATGATGCAAAAGCTTGAGAACTGCCAATGCTGAGGCGCCTGCCTGTCTGAACCACTGGCTTTTGCTGGGGAATACCTTCCGAATCTACGAGCTTAGACAGCTGAGCGGTTAGGGATGAACAAACAGAAATCCTTCTCGAAAGGAAATGCGATCCTGATCAATCAACTGCTGTACCTTCGCCTGAAATGCTTTACAATCTTCCGTCGAATGCCCCGGTGAGCCACCATGATAACCACACTGAACGTGGGGATTGTACCCAGGAGGGTAAGGTTCTGGAACTGGCTTAAGAGCTTTCGGCTCCACCAAAGACTTCTGAATCAAAGATGGTAGTAACTGGCTATACGGCATAGGCACTGGGTGAGAAGGAGCACTCCTTCGTTCCAAGTTGTTACGAGGTCTGTTCTGATTCTGACGCTGATTCTGATAACCTCGGCCACGAGTTCGCTGATTTGCAATGGAAGCGACATAAGATTCCTGATAGAGTGCCCTAGGCACGGCTGTCTGTTCAGTGTAACAAGCCACGGGGGGTACTGATCTCTGATAAGATGATGAACCAACAAAATTCACTGATTCGCTTCGAGGATATTCAATCTTTGGCATGACTGAGTTGATCACAACTTCCTCTTCACTCTGATAGTCACAAGGGTATTCAGTTTCACCAGCTTGATCATATGAAGTAATATGAATTTTCCCCATTCTTATGGAGTACTCAAGGCGTTCTCCTAATGCTACCACGTCAGAGAAACTTGCCGGAATTCCGAGCAATCTTTTGAAGTACGGATATTGTAGGGAATCCACAAACATGCTTGCCAGCTCTTGGTCTAACAGCGGTGGACGCACTCTAGCAGCAAATTCTCTCCATCTCTGAGCATACCTCCTGATCGGTTCATTGATCTCTTGAGACAACTCTTGCAAATGCATGCGATAAGGAGCAATGTCTAGGTTGTAATCATACTGCTTCAGAAAAGCTCTGGCTAAATCCATCCATGACTGAATCTGATTCCTCTCTAACTGCATATACCACCTCAAAGATGCCCCAGTCAGACTATCTTGAAAGCAATGGATCATCAACTTGTCCTCTCGCGCAAACGCAGTCATTCTTCGACAGAACATCATCAAATGCAGCTTTGGACAGCTATCTCCCGTGTACTTTTCGAATTTCAGCACTTTGAACTTGTAAGGCAACACCAGGTCAGGAACCAAACACATGCCTACAGCATCTAGGTTAACAACATCTTTGGCTTTCAAAGTTTTCATTTGCTCTTCCAACACTCGGAGTCTTCTACCATCGTCAAGGGCTCTTGGATCTACCATCCCAGCTGCTGGAATATCTCTTCGGTAATTCATCACAGGGAAAGCAACACCTTGATTGTTGACAGGAGGAGGACACTCATTCCGGGCAACAAACTGCTCATGTCGACCTCGGTTCTCAACAGAAGGCTGTACAACTTGGTCTGCAGCAACGTTGTTCACTTGCGGGGAATCTTCCATGGAATCATACAGAGGGTTGGACGCCATAGTGAACCCTGCCAAGGTGTTAGGAGACTGGAAATTGCCTTCAGACATGGCTACCAATAATTTTCAGCTGACTTCGACACTTGATTCTGCTCAAATCTACTCAACCCCTAGGTAGGTCTCTGACAATCAACAGCTGCTCAATCCAAACTCCGGGTAGTCACCTTCAGGAAACAAAGGCTGGATCAGAACTCTGGCTAGCTGGAGGATGATATGCAATGCAACACTGATATGCATATGATATGCAAAATGCAGCAAACAATGGGACCACAGCCCCCACACAAAATCTGAATACTGCTGCGCTGCTGACGGAGACGTTCTCTGAAGAGAAGACCAATATAACGGGTAGGTTGGAAGTCAAGTTTCCTGCACAAAAAACCCCCCCACTCACAGGTATGGACCTATATCTGACAAGGTACGGCATCCTATGCGGTCGTCAGCGTCACAGACTTTCAGAACTGACGATACGATTCCCAGAAGGAGTGGCATCATCGAGTCCTGAAGAGGCCTCACTTAGCTAACTTCCAAATGATCGGTTCCCAGAGTCGGCAATCCAACTAACCAGCAACCCACGCCAACCAAAGGAAGGGACAGGAGGCCAACCAGCAGAACCTCGTCTGAGTGTAGATTTCATGGGACACCAAAGCAAGTCAAAGCAAGCGGGCACCCACTAATTTCTACTCTAAGTCTAAGGTGCACTCAAGCCCAGGTCCGGCTTCTCTCAATATCAGAACACCCGTAACACCCCAACAGCAACAGATAATATCGATAAATAAGCCCCAAACAAGCGCTAGGATTGACTCTCTCGAGGGGACGTTGGATCCCACATGCATGGGGAACTATCGCAGTCCCCAGCAGAGTCGCCAGCTGTCGCTACTGCGAAAATCGGCGCCGGCTGACAGAAGAGTCGCCACCGTGCGTTATTTATCCCTCAGAGCGGGAAAGGAAACGCTCGAAGTAAACCTCGCAAAAAACGGGGAAAAGGTATGGTCATCGCAACCATAGCCTGGGTTCGGGAGTCGGTTACGCAAGGGGAAGGTATTAGCACCCCTCACGTCCGTCGTACTCGACGGGATCCACGCTTGCTTGGTTGTCTACTGGATGCAAAACAATCTATCTACGGCTGCTAAATCTAAAGGGAAGGGATTTGACTCGATAGAGCGTCGCACTCTATGCCTACGTATTCTCAGGAGAGAAAGTCAGAGTCAACGTAGTTCGGGACTACGGGGAAAATTGGCTCGCCAAGACCTCGCGTCTTGTACCTACGTACTTCCACTGGATGGAAGTTCAGAGCTTTACGTAGTTCAGGCTAACTACGGCTAAACAAACATTCTCACACAGCAGTGAGAAAAACAACTGGTTTCACAGGGTCGGGAACCTATGGTCAAAACTATGGCTGAGTCTCAAATGCACTTGTGCAAGAGAGAAAAAGGGTATCGATTAATCGTCAGCGGGAGAGTCTCGATCGCACAGCCGCGAGAGAACAACAGTTAGTCGTTAGAGTGCTCGCTAGGATATCGCATCCTATGCCTACATATCTTCGTCTGGTACGAAGAATCAGAGCAGCTGTAGTTCGGCTACTATCGGGACCACAGCTCAAATCTCGTTTTATTAATCTCTGAAAAATGGTTACAATGGGTGGATACTGAAAATAATCTCCTAGGAAACGCTATCCTATTCTATCCTGAAAAATCGACTGAAAATAGCCCCCTAACAAATGGGCTTCTAAACTAATCTAAAAGTCGAAAAATAAAGTCTATGGAAAATGTCCCTAAAAGAAAATGCTTTAAAAAATATTAATCCTACATTAATATTTTTTTCTCTTTTTTCTCCTTTTCTCTTTAACATATTTTTTCATATTTTCTTATTGAATATTTTTTTCTCTATTTTTTTCTCACAATACTTTTCTCCATATTTTCACCCTTTTTTTTTTATATATTTTCTTTACATTTTTTCACAATATTTCTCTCCTTTTCTTTTTTCTATTTTTTCACAAATATTCCTTTTCACTCTTTTTTCTATTTTTTCAACTATATATTTTCTTCTTTTCATTTTCTATTTCTTTTCAAATCTTTAAAAGAATAATAAAAAAATACAAGAAAATGGGGCTGGGGGTGTAACTGGATTACAAGGGAGTTTAACAAAAAATAAAATAAAAAAACTGAAGCACTGGGCCCAGCCCAAGTCTCTCAAAAAAAAGCAGAAGGGGTGTGTTGTGTAAACTGGGGCGTTGCTGGTAGCAGCGTTGGGCTTAAGCCCATTATGCCAAAAATGTGAGGGGCGCCTCCAAAAAAAAAACGTTGGGCCTGGCCCAACTCACCCTTCGCCTTCCTCGCTTCCCTTTCACTCTCAGAAGAGCCAAAACCCTAACGTTACCTTCCTTCTCCCTCCGCCGCCGTGAACCTCCGTTTCAACCTTACTCATTTTTGATCTTCCCCTCAAATCCTCTCTCAGTCTCAAAATCTCCCCCTCACAGCATCGCACCATGAATCTGATCATCAACAAACTTGAAGATCTCTGGAGATGTTGGACGAAGATGCTATTGAAGTTCTGGGAAATTTGCGCGATGACTTGATGAGGTTCGTTAGACTTCTGAGGAAAACTTGACAAAGACGATTGCTGGTGATACGCTGAAGATTTGTTCTTCGTGAAGATCCTGTTTGAAGGCGCGATGAACAAATCTGGAGATTTCTTGAACGCTTCTTGAAGTTGTTGAACAAAGAAGATCCTTCGCTCTTCTGTAGAGATGAACGAGGAGCTTGATGATGAACAAAACTGGAAACATGGTTGAAGGTTGAGCTTCTGAGAGACTCTCTGTTGAAGGTGAATTCTGGAAATAACTGGAAGGGATGAAGGATGTTCTGAGGTTCTTGCAAACGATCTTCTGGAGATTTGTAAATGGATGAATGTTTCTGGAGTATGGAGGACGAATCATTGGTTAGATCTGGAGTTTTCTGGCGTTTTTCTGGGTTTGATGATGGAAGTTAGGGAGGAAGATGATGAATGTTCATCGTCGTGTGATGAATTTCTGGAGTTTGTTGGTGGAGACGAGGGGAAGAAGATGAACACGATCGGGTTCTGGGGATTCTGGGGAGGTTCCGGCGTTGGACGGTTGCCGCCGGCCATGCAGGCCGGCCGGCGAGGCTTTTCCGGTGGGATGCTATGTGGTCACCACGTGGTGACGATGGTGGCAGTTAGTGGAGGGAGTGTGGCGCATGGCTGCCACTTGGCAGAGAGAGGGAAAACGGAGTGGTGAGGTGGCGTTCCTGGGTGGAGAAATGTGGGACCTCTCTTTTCACAACACGTGTCGCTCTGAGTATTTATAACTGAGAATTCGCTGGCACCCTCTAGAACGTTCTGGAGAGAACTGGAAGAAGTTGGAAAATTTGGACAATTACTGGACTTTTCTGGACCAAACTTGGACAAAAATGCTGCTAACTGGGCCTGCGAATTGATGAATGCAGCCCAACGAAAATGAACTAAAGAAACTCAAAAAAACTGCATTAAAACCCAATTAACTAACTCAAATTAATCCTAAAAATCTAATTAACTCCTAATTAAAACTCTAATAAGAATATCTACTAATCTGAAAATTATTCTAATAATATTCTATATTAAAATCTAAAAAGACTATTATTCTATAAAAGAAAATTCTAATTCCTATTAACCTATTTAATGTCTAATATATGAAAAATCTATTTATGAAAAATCTATTCACTTATTATTTCTATAAAAGAAAATCAATAATATCTATTAGAGACTATTAAAAGAAAAATCTATCTATTATTCTATATCTAAAATTAAAACAATTAATTTCTATTAACAAAATTATTCTATATTATTTAAAAATATTAAAATCTATTTAATCTCCAATAATATCCTATATTATTCTAAAATGAAAAAATGCTATTTAAATTCTATTAAAAAAGAATTAAACTATTAAAAAATCCTATTAAACCTAAAAAATGATTTAAAAGCTATTTAAACCCTAAAAAATCCTATAAAATCCAGAAAAATCCCGATAATTCCCAGAGGGACAAAATAAGCACTGAACGACACAAAAATAATCGGTAAAAATAAACGGGCACCGAAATATCCCAAAAATCGATTCTACCTATCTGAACTGATAAAAAAACACCTGAAACACGAGACGAGAGCTGTGATCCCTGATAAAATCAATATCAATGCAAAAATGCAATGTATGCAATATGCAGATGCGAATGCGGTTATGCGTCGAAACATCGAGCCAAATGCGAGACCCGGTTGGTCAAATTTTGGGGTGCAACAGTATTGCTTCGACCATCCGAAAAATCTTATGTGTTTAGAGATACTGCTTTGGTATCGTGAAGAATCTTATTGGATAAGGGACTGCTTCGACCACCCGAAAAATCTCATGTGTTTAGAGATACTGCTTTTGTATCACGGAGAATCTTACTGGATAAAGGACTCTTTCGACCACCCGAAAAATCTCACGTGTTTAGAGATACTGCTTTGGTATCACGAAGAACCTTATTGGATAACGGACTACTTCGACCACCAAAAGAATCTCATGTGTTTAGAGATACTACTTTGGTATCGCTAAGAACCTTATTAGATAAGGGACTGCTTTGACCACCCGAAGAATCTCATGTGTTTAGAGATACTACTTTGGTATCGCGAAGAACCTTATTGGATAAGGGACTCCTTCGACCACCCGAAAATTCTCATGTGTTTAGAGATACTGCTTTGGTATCGCGAAGAATCTTATTGGATAAGGGACTGCTTCGACCACCCGAAAAATCTCATGTGTTTAGAGATACTGCTTTGGTATCACGGAGAATCTTACTGGATAAAGGACTCCTTCGAACACCATAAGAATCTCATTTGTTTAGAGATATTGCTTTGGTATTGCGAAGAACCTTACTAGATAAGGGACTCCTTCGACCACCCGAAAAATCTCATGTGTTTAGAGATATTGCTTTGGTATTGCGAAGAACCTTATTGGATAAGGGACTGCTTCGACCATCCAAAGAATCTCATGTGTTTAGGGATACTGCTTTGGTATCGCGAATAATCAAATAGGATAAGGGACTGCTTCGACCATCCGAAGAATCTCTTGTGTTTAGAGATACTGTTTTGGTATCACGAAGAACCTTATTGGATAACGGACTACTTCGACCACCCAAAGAATCTCATGTGTTTAGAGATACTACTTTGGAATCGATAAGACCCTTACTGGATAAGCGACTCTTTCGACCACCCGAAGAATCTCATGTGTTTAGAGATACTGCTTTAGTATCGCGAAGAACCTTATTGGATAAGGGACTGCTTCGACCACCAAAAAATTCTCATGTGTTTAAAGATAATGCTTTGGTATCGCAAAAAACCTTACTAGACAAGGGACTGCTTTGACCACCCGAAGAATCTCATGTGTTTAGAGATACTACTTTGGTATCACGAAGAACCTTATTGGATAACAGACTACTTTGACCACCCAAAGAATCTCATGTGTTTCGAGTTACTGCTTTGGTATTGCGAAGAATCTTATTGGATAAGGGATTGCTTCGACCCTCTGAAGAATCTCATGTGTTTAGGGATACTGCTTTGGTATCGCGAATAACCATATAGGATAAGGGACTACTTCGACCACCCGAAGAATCTCATGTATTTAGAGATACTGCTTTGGTATCGCGAAGAACCTTATTGGATGAGGTATTGCTTCGACCATCCGAAAAATCTTATGTGTTTAGAGATACTGCTTTGATATCACGAAGAACCTTATTGGATAAGGGACTGCTTCGACCACCCGAAAAATCTCATGTGTTTAGAGATACTGCTTTGGCATCGCGGAGAATCTTACTGGATAAACGACTCCTTCGACCACCCGAAAAATCTCATGTGTTTAGAGATACTGCTTTGGTATCACGAAGAACCTTATTGGATAACGGACTACTTCGACCACCCAAAGAATCTCATGTGTTTAGAGATACTACTTTGGTATCTCTAAGAACCTTATTAGATAAGGGACTGCTTTGACCACCCGAAGAATCTCATGTGTTTAGAGATACTACTTTGGTATCGCGAAGAAACTTATTGGATAACGGACTCCTTCGACCACCCGAAAATTCTCATGTGTTTAGAGATACTGCTTTGGTATCGCGAAGAATCTTATTGGATAAGGGACTGCTTCGACCACCCGAAAAATCTCATGTGTTTAGAGATACTGCTTTGGTATCGCGGAGAATCTTACTGGATAAAGGACTCCTTCGACCACCATAACAATCTCATTTGTTTAGAGATACTGCTTTGGTATTGCGAAGAACCTTACTAGATAAGGGACTCCTTCGACCACCCGAAAAATCTCATGTGTTTAGAGATATTGCTTTGGTATTGCGAAGAACCTTATTGGATAAGGGACTGCTTCGACCATCCAAAGAATCTCATGTGTTTAGGGATACTGCTTTGGTATCGCAAATAACCATATAGGATAAGGGACTTCTTCGACCATCCGAAGAATCTCATGTGTTTAGAGATACTGCTTGGGTATCACGAAGAACCTTATTGGATAACGGACTACTTCGACCACCCAAAGAATCTCATGTGTTTAGAGATACTACTTTGGAATCGATAAGACCCTTACTGGATAAGCGACTCTTTCGACCACCCGAAGAATCTCATGTGTTTAGAGATACTGCTTTAGTATCGCGAAGAACCTTATTGGATAAGGGACTGCTTCGACCACCAAAAAATTCTCATGTGTTTAGAGATACTGCTTTGGTATCGCAAAGAACCTTACTAGACAAGGGACTGCTTTGACCACCCGAAGAATCTCATGTGTTTAGAGATAATACTTTGGTATCACGAAGAACCTTATTGGATAACAGACTACTTTGACCACCCAAAGAATCTCATGTGTTTCGAGTTACTGCTTTGGTATCGCGAAGAATCTTATTGGATAAGGGACTGCTTCGACCCTCTGAAGAATCTCATGTGTTTAGGGATACTGCTTTGGTATCGCAAATAACCATATAGGATAAGGGACTACTTCGACCACCCGAAGAATCTCATGTGTTTAGAGATACTGCTTTGGTATCGCGAAGAACCTTATTGGATGAGGTATTGCTTCGACCATCCGAAAAATCTTATGTGTTTAGAGATACTGCTTTGGTATCGCGAAGAATCTTATTGGATAAGGGACTGCTTCGACCACCCGAAAAATCTCATGTGTTTAGAGATACTGCTTTGGTATCACGGAGAATCTTACTGGATAAAGAACTCCTTCTACCACCCGAAAAATCTCATGTGTTTAGAGATACTGCTTTGGTATCACGAAGAACCTTATTGGATAACGGACTACTTCGACCACCCAAAGAATCTCATGTGTTTAGAGATACTACTTTGGTATCTCTAAGAACCTTATTAGATAAGGGACTGCTTTGACCACCCGAAGAATCTCATGTGTTTAGAGATACTACTTTGGTATCGCGAAGAACCTTATTGGATAACGGACTCCTTCGACCACCCGAAAATTCTCATGTGTTTAGAGATACTGCTTTGGTATCGCGAAGAATCTTATTGGATAAGGGACTGCTTCGACCACCCGAAAAATCTCATGTGTTTAGAGATACTGCTTTGGTATCGCGGAGAATCTTACTGGATAAAGGACTCCTTCGACCACCATAAGAATCTCATTTGTTTAGAGATACTGCTTTGGTATTGCGAAGAACCTTACTAGATAAGGGACTCCTTCGACCACCCGAAAAATCTCATGTGTTTAGAGATATTTCTTTGGTATTGCGAAGAACCTTATTGGATAAGGGACTGCTTCGACCATCCAAAGAATCTCATGTGTTTAGGGATACTGCTTTGGTATCGCAAATAACCATATAGGATAAGGGACTGCTTCGACCATCCGAAGAATCTCATGTGTTTAGAGATACTGCTTGGGTATCACGAAGAACCTTATTGGATAGGACTACTTCGACCACCCAAAGAATCTCATGTGTTTAGAGATACTACTTTGGAATCGATAAGACCCTTACTGGATAAGCGACTCTTTCGACCACCCGAAGAATCTCATGTGTTTAGAGATACTGCTTTAGTATCGCGAAGAACCTTATTGGATAAGGGACTGCTTCGACCACCAAAAAATTCTCATGTGTTTAGAGATACTGCTTTGGTATCGCAAAGAACCTTACTAGACAAGGGACTGCTTTGACCACCCGAAGAATCTCATGTGTTTAGAGATACTACTTTGGTATCACGAAGAACCTTATTGGATAACAGACTACTTTGACCACCCAAAGAATCTCATGTGTTTCGAGTTACTGCTTTGGTATCGCGAAGAATCTTATTGGATAAGGGACTGCTTTGACCCTCTGAAGAATCTCATGTGTTTAGGGATACTGCTTTGGTATCGCAAATAACCATATAGAATAATGGACTACTTCGAACACCCGAAGAATCTCATGTGTTTAGAGATACTGCTTTGGTATCGCGAAGAACCTTATTGGATGAAGTATTGCTTCGACCATCCGAAAAATCTTATGTGTTTAGAGATACTGCTTTGGTATCGCGAAGAATCTTATTGGATAAGGGACTGCTTCGACCACCCGAAAAATCTCATGTGTTTAGAGATACTGCTTTGGTATCACGGAGAATCTTACTGGATAAAGAACTCCTTCTACCACCCGAAAAATCTCATGTGTTTAGAGATACTGCTTTGGTATCACGAAGAACCTTATTGGATAACGGACTACTTCGACCACCCAAAGAATCTCATGTGTTTAGAGATACTACTTTGGTATCGCTAAGAACCTTATTAGATAAGGGACTGCTTTGACCACCCGAAGAATCTCATGTGTTTAGAGATACTACTTTGGTATCGCGAAGAACCTTATTGGATAAGGGACTCCTTCGACCACCCGAAAATTCTCATGTGTTTAGAGATACTGCTTTGGTATCGCGAAGAATCTTATTGGATAAGGGACTGCTTCGACCACCCGAAAAATCTCATGTGTTTAGAGATACTGCTTTGGTATCACGGAGAATCTTACTGGATAAAGGAATCCTTCGACCACCCGAAAAACCTCATGTGTTTAGAGATACTGCTTTGGTATCACGAAGAACCTTATTGGATAACGGACTACTTCGACCACCCAAAGAATCTCATGTGTTTAGATATACTACTTTGGTATCGCTAAGAACCTTATTAGATAAGGGACTGCTTTGACCACCCGAAGAATCTCATGTGTTTAGAGATACTACTTTGGTATCGCGAAGAACCTTATTGGATAAGGGACTCCTTCGACCACCCGAAAATTGTCATGTGTTTAGAGATACTGCTTTGGTATCGCGAAGAATCTTATTGGATAAGGGACTGCTTCGACCACCCGAAAAATCTCATGTGTTTAGAGATACTGCTTTGGTATCGCGGAGAATCTTACTGGATAAAGGACTCCTTCGACCACCATAAGAATCTCATTTGTTTAGAGATACTGCTTTGGTATTGCGAAGAACATTATTAGATAAGGGACTCCTTCGACCACCCGAAAAATCTCATGTGTTTAGAGATATTGCTTTGGTATTGCGAAGAACCTTATTGGATAAGGGACTGCTTCGACCATCCAAAGAAACTCATGTGTTTAGGGATACTGCTTTGGTATCGCGAATAAGCATATAGGATAAGGGACTGCTTCGACCATCCGAAGAATCTCATGTGTTTAGAGATACTGCTTTGGTATCACGAAGAACCTTATTGGATAACGGACTACTTCGACCACCTAAAGAGTCTCATGTGTTTAGAGATACAACTTTGGAATCGATAAGACCCTTACTGGATAAGGGACTCTTTCAACCACCCGAAGAATCTCATGTGTTTAGAGATACTGCTTTAGTATCGCGAAGAACCTTATTGGATAAGGGACTGCTTCGACCACCAAAAAATTCTCATGTGTTTAGAAATACTGCTTTGGTATCGCAAAGAACCTTACTAGACAAGCGACTGCTTTGACCACCCGAAGAATCTCATGTGTTTAGAGATACTACTTTGGTATCACGAAGAACCTTATTGGATAACAGACTACTTTGACCACCCAAAGAATCTCATGTGTTTCGAGTTACTGCTTTGGTATCGCGAAGTATCTTATTGGATAAGGGACTTCTTCGACCCTCTGAAGAATGTCATGTGTTTAGGGATACTGCTTTGGTATCGCGAATAACCATATAGGATAAGGGACTACTTCGACCACCCGAAGAATCTCATGTGTTTAGAGATACTGCTTTGGTATCGCGAAGAACCTTATTGGATGAGGTATTGCTTCGACCATCTGAAAAATCTTATGTGTTTAGAGATACTGCTTTGGTATCGCGAAGAATCTTATTGGATAAGGGACTGCTTTGACCACCCGAAAAATCTCATGTGTTTAGAGATACTGCTTTGGTATCACAGAGAATCTTACTGGATAAAGGACTCCTTCGACCACCCGAAAAATCTCATGTGTTTAGAGATACTGCTTTGGTATCACGAAGAACCTTATTGGATAACGGACTACTTCGACCACCCAAAGAATCTCATGTGTTTAGAGATACTACTTTGGTATCGCTAAGAACCTTATTAGATAAGGGACTGCTTTGACCACCCGAAGAATCTCATGTGTTTAGAGATACTACTTTGGTATCGCGAAGAACCTTATTGGATAAGGGACTCCTTCGACCACCCGAAAATTCTCATGTGTTTAGAGATACTGCTTTGGTATCGCGAAGAATCTTATTGGATAAGGGACTGCTTCGACCACCCGAAAAATCTCATGTGTTTACAGATACTGCTTTGGTATCACGGAGAATCTTACTGGATAAAGGACTCCTTCGACCACCCGAAAAATCTCATGTGTTTAGAGATACTGCTTTGGTATCACGAAGAACCTTATTGGATAACGGACTACTTGGACCACCCAAAGAATCTCATGTGTTTAGATATACTACTTTGGTATCGCTAAGAACCTTATTAGATAAGGGACTGCTTTGACCACCCGAAAAATCTCATGTGTTTAGAGATACTACTTTGGTATCGCGAAGAACCTTATTGGATAAGGGACTCCTTCGACCACCCGAAAATTGTCATGTGTTTAGAGATACTGCTTTGGTATCGCGAAGAATCTTATTGGATAAGGGACTGCTTTGACCACCCGAAAACACTCATGTGTTTAGAGATACTGCTTTGGTATCGCGGAGAATCTTACTGGATAAAGGACTCCTTCGACCACCATAAGAATCTCATTTGTTTAGAGATACTGCTTTGGTATTGCGAAGAACATTATTAGATAAGGGACTCCTTCGACCACCCGAAAAATCTCATGTGTTTAGAGATATTGCTTTGATATTGCGAAGAATCTTATTGGATAAGGGACTGCTTCGACCATCCAAAGAAACTCATGTGTTTAGGGATACTGCTTTGGTATCGCGAATAAGCATATAGGATAAGGGACTGCTTCGACCATCCGAAGAATCTCATGTGTTTAGAGATACTGCTTTGGTATCACGAAGAACCTTATTGGATAACGGACTACTTCGACCACCCAAAGAGTCTCATGTGTTTAGATATACAACTTTGGAATCGATAAGACCCTTACTGGATAAGGGACTCTTTCAACCACCCGAAGAATCTCATGTGTTTAGAGATACTGCTTTAGTATCGCGAAGAACCTTATTGGATAAGGGACTGCTTCGACCACCAAAAAATTCTCATGTGTTTAGAAATACTGCTTTGGTATCGCAAAGAACCTTACTAGACAAGCGACTGCTTTGACCACCCGAAGAATCTCATGTGTTTAGAGATACTACTTTGGTATCACGAAGAACCTTATTGGATAACAGACTACTTTGACCACCCAAAGAATCTCATGTGTTTCGAGTTACTGCTTTGGTATTGCGAAGTATCTTATTGGATAAGGGACTTCTTCGACCCTCTGAAGAATGTCATGTGTTTAGGGATACTGCTTTGGTATCGCGAATAACCATATAGGATAAGGGACTACTTCGACCACCCGAAGAATCTCATGTGTTTAGAGATACTGCTTTGGTATCGCGAAGAACCTTATTGGATGAGGTATTGCTTCGACCATCTGAAAAATCTTATGTGTTTAGAGATACTGCTTTGGTATCGCGAAGAATCTTATTGGATAAGGGACTGCTTTGACCACCCGAAAAATCTCATGTGTTTAGAGATACTGCTTTGGTATCACAGAGAATCTTACTGGATAAAGGACTCCTTCGACCACCCGAAAAATCTCATGTGTTTAGAGATACTGCTTTGGTATCACGAAGAACCTTATTGGATAACGGACTACTTCGACCACCCAAAGAATCTCATGTGTTTAGAGATACTACTTTGGTATCGCTAAGAACCTTATTAGATAAGGGACTGCTTTGACCACCCGAAGAATCTCATGTGTTTAGAGATACTGCTTTTGTATCGCGAAGAACCTTACGGAATAAGGGATTGCTTCGACCACGCGAAGAATCTCATGTGTTTAGAGATACTGCTTTGGTATCGCGAAGAATCTTATTGGATAAGGGACTGCTTCGACCACCCGAAAAATCTCATGTGTTTAGAGATACTGCTTTGGTATCACGGAGAATCTTACTGGATAAAGGACTCCTTCGACCACCCGAAAAATCTCATGTGTTTAGAGATACTGCTTTGGTATCACGAAGAACCTTATTGGATAACGGACTACTTCGACCACCCAAAGAATCTCATGTGTTTAGATATACTACTTTGGTATCGCTAAGAACCTTATTAGATAAGGGACTGCTTTGACCACCCGAAAAATCTCATGTGTTTAGAGATACTACATTGGTATCGCGAAGAACCTTATTCGATAAGGGACTCCTTCGACCACCCGAAAAATCTCATGTGTTTAGAGATACTGCTTTGGTATCGCGAATAATCTTATTGGATAAGGGACTGCTTCGACCACCCGAAAATACTCATGTGTTTAGAGATACTGCTTTGGTATCGCGGAGAATCTTACTGGATAAAGGACTCCTTCGACCACCATAAGAATCTCATTTGTTTAGAGATACTGCTTTGGTATTGCGAAGAACATTATTAGATAAGGGACTCCTTCGACCACCCGGAAAATCTCATGTGTTTAGAGATATTGCTTTGGTATTGCGAAGAACCTTATTGGATAAGGGACTGCTTCGACCATCCAAAGAAACTCATGTGTTTAGGGATACTGCTTTGGTATCGCGAATAAGCATATAGGATAAGGGACTGCTTCGACCATCCGAAGAATCTCATGTGTTTAGAGATACTGCTTTGGTATCACGAAGAACCTTATTGGATAACGGACTACTTCGACCACCCAAAGAGTCTCATGTGTTTAGAGATACAACTTTGGAATCGATAAGACCCTTACTGGATAAGGGACTCTTTCAACCACCCGAAGAATCTCATGTGTTTAGAGATACTGCTTTAGTATCGCGAAGAACCTTATTGGATAAGGGACTGCTTCGACCACCAAAAAATTCTCATGTGTTTAGAAATACTGCTTTGGTATCGCAAAGAACCTTACTAGACAAGCGACTGCTTTGACCACCCGAAGAATCTCATGTGTTTAGAGATACTACTTTGGTATCACGAAGAACCTTATTGGATAACAGACTACTTTGACCACCCAAAGAATCTCATGTGTTTCGAGTTACTGCTTTGGTATTGCGAAGTATCTTATTGGATAAGGGACTTCTTCGACCCTCTGAAGAATGTCATGTGTTTAGGGATACTGCTTTGGTATCGCGAATAACCATATAGGATAAGGGACTACTTCGACCACCCGAAGAATCTCATGTGTTTAGAGATACTGCTTTGGTATCGCGAAGAACCTTATTGGATGAGGTATTGCTTCGACCATCTGAAAAATCTTATGTGTTTAGAGATACTGCTTTGGTATCGCGAAGAATCTTATTGGATAAGGGACTGCTTTGACCACCCGAAAAATCTCCTGTGTTTAGAGATACTGCTTTGGTATCACAGAGAATCTTACTGGATAAAGGACTCCTTCGACCACCCGAAAAATCTCATGTGTTTAGAGATACTGCTTTGGTATCACGAAGAACCTTATTGGATAACGGACTACTTCGACCACCCAAAGAATCTCATGTGTTTAGAGATACTACTTTGGTATCGCTAAGAACCTTATTAGATAAGGGACTGCTTTGACCACCCGAAGAATCTCATGTGTTTAGAGATACTACTTTGGTATCGCGAAGAACCTTATTGGATAAGGGACTCCTTCGACCACCCGAAAATTCTCATGTGTTTAGAGATACTGCTTTGGTATCGCGAAGAATCTTATTGGATAAGGGACTGCTTCGACCACCCGAAAAATCTCATGTGTTTAGAGATACTGCTTTAGTATCACGGAGAATCTTACTGGATAAAGGACTCCTTCGACCACCCGAAAAATCTCATGTGTTTAGAGATACTGCTTTGGTATCACGAAGAACCTTATTGGATAACGGACTACTTCGACCACCCAAAGAATCTCATGTGTTTAGATATACTACTTTGGTATCGCTAAGAACCTTATTAGATAAGGGACTGCTTTGACCACCCGAAAAATCTCATGTGTTTAGAGATACTACTTTGGTATCGCGAAGAACCTTATTGGATAAGGGACTCCTTCGACCACCCGAAAATTGTCATGTGTTTAGAGATACTGCTTTGGTATCGCGAATAATCTTATTGGATAAGGGACTGCTTCGACCACCCGAAAATACTCATGTGTTTAGAGATACTGGTTTGGTATCGCGGAGAATCTTACTGGATAAAGGACTCCTTCGACCACCATAAGAATCTCATTTGTTTAGAGATACTGCTTTGGTATTGCGAAGAACATTATTAGATAAGGGACTCCTTCGACCACCCGGAAAATCTCATGTGTTTAGAGATATTGCTTTGGTATTGCGAAGAACCTTATTGGATAAGGGACTGCTTCGAGCATCCAAAGAAACTCATGTGTTTAGGGATACTGCTTTGGAATCGCGAATAAGCATATAGGATAAGGGACTGCTTCGACCATCCGAAGAATCTCATGTGTTTAGAGATACTGCTTTGGTATCACGAAGAACCTTATTGGATAACGGACTACTTCGACCACCCAAAGAGTCTCATGTGTTTAGAGATACAACTTTGGAATCGATAAGACCCTTACTGGATAAGGGACTCTTTCGACCACCCGAAGAATCTCATGTGTTTAGAGATACTGCTTTAGTATCGCGAAGAACCTTATTGGATAAGGGACTGCTTCGACCACCAAAAAATTCTCATGTGTTTAGAAATACTGCTTTGGTATCGCAAAGAACCTTACTAGACAAGCGACTGCTTTGACCACCCGAAGAATCTCATGTGTTTAGAGTACTACTTTTGTATCACGAAGAACCTTATTGGATAACAGACTACTTTGACCACCCAAAGAATCTCATGTGTTTCGAGTTACTGCTTTGGTATCGCGAAGTATCTTATTGGATAAGGGACTTCTTCGACCCTCTGAAGAATGTCATGTGTTTAGGGATACTGCTTTGGTATCGCGAATAACCATATAGGATAAGGGACTACTTCGACCACCCGAAGAATCTCATGTGTTTAGAGATACTGCTTTGGTATCGCGAAGAACCTTATTGGATGAGGTATTGCTTCGACCATCTGAAAAATCTTATGTGTTTAGAGATACTGCTTTGGTATCGCGAAGAATCTTATTGGATAAGGGACTGCTTTGACCACCCGAAAAATCTCATGTGTTTAGAGATACTGCTTTGGTATCACAGAGAATCTTACTGGATAAAGGACTCCTTCGACCACCCGAAAAATCTCATGTGTTTAGAGATACTGCTTTGGTATCACGAAGAACCTTATTGGATAACGGACTACTTCGACCACCCAAAGAATCTCATGTGTTTAGAGATACTACTTTGGTATCGCTAAGAACCTTATTAGATAAGGGACTGCTTTGACCACCCGAAGAATCTCATGTGTTTAGAGATACTACTTTGGTATCGCGAAGAACCTTATTGGATAAGGGACTCCTTCGACCACCCGAAAATTCTCATGTGTTTAGAGATACTGCTTTGGTATCGCAAAGAATCTTATTGGATAAGGGACTGCTTCGACCACCCGAAAAATCTCATGTGTTTAGAGATACTGCTTTGGTATCACGGAGAATCTTACTGGATAAAGGACTCCTTCGACCACCCGAAAAATCTCATGTGTTTAGAGATACTGCTTTGGTATCACGAAGAACCTTATTGGATAACGGACTACTTCGACCACCCAAAGAATCTCATGTGTTTAGATATACTACTTTGGTATCGCTAAGAACCTTATTAGATAAGGGACTGCTATGACCACCCGAAAAATCTCATGTGTTTAGAGATACTACTTTGGTATCGCGAAGAACCTTATTGGATAAGGGACTCCTTCGACCACCCGAAAATTGTCATGTGTTTAGAGATACTGCTTTGGTATCGCGAATAATCTTATTGGATAAGGGACTGCTTCGACCACCCGAAAATACTCATGTGTTTAGAGATACTGCTTTGGTATCGCGGAGAATCTTACTGGATAAAGGACTCCTTCGACCACCATAAGAATCTCATTTGTTTAGAGATACTGCTTTGGTATTGCGAAGAACATTATTAGATAAGGGACTCCTTCGACCACCCGGAAAATCTCATGTGTTTAGAGATATTGCTTTGGTATTGCGAAGAACCTTATTGGATAAGGGACCTCTTCGACCATCCAAAGAAACTCATGTGTTTAGGGATACTGCTTTGGAATCGCGAATAAGCATATAGGATAAGGGACTGCTTCGACCATCCGAAGAATCTCATGTGTTTAGAGATACTGCTTTGGTATCACGAAGAACCTTATTGGATAACGGACTACTTCGACCACCCAAAGAGTCTCATGTGTTTAGAGATACAACTTTGGAATCGATAAGACCCTTACTGGATAAGGGACTCTTTCGACCACCCGAAGAATCTCATGTGTTTAGAGATACTGCTTTAGTATCGCGAAGAACCTTATTGGATAAGGGACTGCTTCGACCACCAAAAAATTCTCATGTATTTAGAAATACTGCTTTGGTATCGCAAAGAACCTTACTAGACAAGCGACTGCTTTGACCACCCGAAGAATCTCATGTGTTTAGAGTACTACTTTTGTATCACGAAGAACCTTATTGGATAACAGACTACTTTGACCACCCAAAGAATCTCATGTGTTTCGAGTTACTGCTTTGGTATCGCGAAGTATCTTATTGGATAAGGGACTTCTTCGACCCTCTGAAGAATGTCATGTGTTTAGGGATACTGCTTTGGTATCGCGAATAACCATATAGGATAAGGGACTACTTCGACCACCCGAAGAATCTCATGTGTTTAGAGATACTGCTTTGGTATCGCGAAGAACCTTATTGGATGAGGTATTGCTTCGACCATCTGAAAAATCTTATGTGTTTAGAGATACTGCTTTGGTATCGCGAAGAATCTTATTGGATAAGGGACTGCTTTGACCACCCGAAAAATCTCATGTGTTTAGAGATACTGCTTTGGTATCACAGAGAATCTTACTGGATAAAGGACTCCTTCGACCACCCGAAAAATCTCATGTGTTTAGAGATACTGCTTTGGTATCACGAAGAACCTTATTGGATAACGGACTACTTCGACCACCCAAAGAATCTCATGTGTTTAGAGATACTACTTTGGTATCGCTAAGAACCTTATTAGATAAGGGACTGCTTTGACCACCCGAAGAATCTCATGTGTTTAGAGATACTACTTTGGTATCGCGAAGAACCTTATTGGATAAGGGACTCCTTCGACCACCCGAAAATTCTCATGTGTTTAGAGATACTGCTTTGGTATCGCAAAGAATCTTATTGGATAAGGGACTGCTTCGACCACCCGAAAAATCTCATGTGTTTAGAGATACTGCTTTGGTATCACGGAGAATCTTACTGGATAAAGGACTCCTTCGACCACCCGAAAAATCTCATGTGTTTAGAGATACTGCTTTGGTATCACGAAGAACCTTATTGGATAACGGACTACTTCGACCACCCAAAGAATCTCATGTGTTTAGATAAACTACTTTGGTATCGCTAAGAACCTTATTAGATAAGGGACTGCTTTGACCACCCGAAAAATCTCATGTGTTTAGAGATACTACTTTGGTATCGCGAAGAACCTTATTGGATAAGGGACTCCTTCGACCACCCGAAAATTGTCATGTGTTTAGAGATACTGCTTTGGTATCGCGAAGAATCTTATTGGATAAGGGACTGCTTCGACCACCCGAAAATACTCATGTGTTTAGAGATACTGCTTTGGTATCGTGGAGAATCTTACTGGATAAAGGACTCCTTCGACCACCATAAGAATCTCATTTGTTTAGAGATACTGCTTTGGTATTGCGAAGAACATTATTAGATAAGGGACTCCTTCGACCACCCGGAAAATCTCATGTGTTTAGAGATATTGCTTTGGTATTGCGAAGAACCTTATTGGATAAGGGACTGCTTCGACCATCCAAAGAAACTCATGTGTTTAGGGATACTGCTTTGATATCGCGAATAAGCATATAGGATAAGGGACTGCTTCGACCATCCGAAGAATCTCATGTGTTTAGAGATACTGCTTTGGTATCACGAAGAACCTTATTGGATAACGGACTACTTCGACCACCCAAAGAGTCTCATGTGTTTAGAGATACAACTTTGGAATCGATAAGACCCTTACTGGATAAGGGACTCTTTCAACCACCCGAAGAATCTCATGTGTTTAGAGATACTGCTTTAGTATCGCGAAGAACCTTATTGGATAAGGGACTGCTTCGACCACCAAAAAATTCTCATGTGTTTAGAAATACTGCTTTGGTATCGCAAAGAACCTTACTAGACAAGCGACTGCTTTGACCACCCGAAGAATCTCATGTGTTTAGAGATACTACTTTGGTATCACGAAGAACCTTATTGGATAACAGACTACTTTGACCACCCAAAGAATCTCATGTGTTTCGAGTTACTGCTTTGGTATCGCGAAGTATCTTATTGGATAAGGGACTTCTTCGACCCTCTGAAGAATGTCATGTGTTTAGGGATACTGCTTTGGTATCGCGAATAACCATATAGGATAAAGGACTACTTCGACCACCCGAAGAATCTCATGTGTTTAGAGATACTGCTTTGGTATCACGAAGAACCTTATTGGATAACGGACTACTTCGACCACCCAAAGAGTCTCATGTGTTTAGAGATACAACTTTGGAATCGATAAGACCCTTACTGGATAAGGGACTCTTTCGACCACCCGAAGAATCTCATGTGTTTAGAGATACTGCTTTAGTATCGCGAAGAACCTTATTGGATAAGGGACTGCTTCGACCACCAAAAAATTCTCATGTGTTTAGAAATACTGCTTTGGTATCGCAAAGAACCTTACTAGACAAGCGACTGCTTTGACCACCCGAAGAATCTCATGTGTTTAGAGTACTACTTTTGTATCACAAAGAACCTTATTGGATAACAGACTACTTTGACCACCCAAAGAATCTCATGTGTTTCGAGTTACTGCTTTGGTATCGCGAAGTATCTTATTGGATAAGGGACTTCTTCGACCCTCTGAAGAATGTCATGTGTTTAGGGATACTGCTTTGGTATCGCGAATAACCATATAGGATAAGGGACTACTTCGACCACCCGAAGAATCTCATGTGTTTAGAGATACTGCTTTGGTATCGCGAAGAACCTTATTGGATGAGGTATTGCTTCGACCATCTGAAAAATCTTATGTGTTTAGAGATACTGCTTTGGTATCGCGAAGAATCTTATTGGATAAGGGACTGCTTTGACCACCCGAAAAATCTCATGTGTTTAGAGATACTGCTTTGGTATCACAGAGAATCTTACTGGATAAAGGACTCCTTCGACCACCCGAAAAATCTCATGTGTTTAGAGATACTGCTTTGGTATCACGAAGAACCTTATTGGATAACGGACTACTTCGACCACCCAAAGAATCTCATGTGTTTAGAGATACTACTTTGGTATCGCTAAGAACCTTATTAGATAAGGGACTGCTTTGACCACCCGAAGAATCTCATGTGTTTAGAGATACTACTTTGGTATCGCGAAGAACCTTATTGGATAAGGGACTCCTTCGACCACCCGAAAATTCTCATGTGTTTAGAGATACTGCTTTGGTATCGCAAAGAATCTTATTGGATAAGGGACTGCTTCGACCACCCGAAAAATCTCATGTGTTTAGAGATACTGCTTTGGTATCACGGAGAATCTTACTGGATAAAGGACTCCTTCGACCACCCGAAAAATCTCATGTGTTTAGAGATACTGCTTTGGTATCACGAAGAACCTTATTGGATAACGGACTACTTCGACCACCCAAAGAATCTCATGTGTTTAGATAAACTACTTTGGTATCGCTAAGAACCTTATTAGATAAGGGACTGCTTTGACCACCCGAAAAATCTCATGTGTTTAGAGATACTACTTTGGTATCGCGAAGAACCTTATTGGATAAGGGACTCCTTCGACCACCCGAAAATTGTCATGTGTTTAGAGATACTGCTTTGGTATCGCGAAGAATCTTATTGGATAAGGGACTGCTTCGACCACCCGAAAATACTCATGTGTTTAGAGATACTGCTTTGGTATCGTGGAGAATCTTACTGGATAAAGGACTCCTTCGACCACCATAAGAATCTCATTTGTTTAGAGATACTGCTTTGGTATTGCGAAGAACATTATTAGATAAGGGACTCCTTCGACCACCCGGAAAATCTCATGTGTTTAGAGATATTGCTTTGGTATTGCGAAGAACCTTATTGGATAAGGGACTGCTTCGACCATCCAAAGAAACTCATGTGTTTAGGGATACTGCTTTGATATCGCGAATAAGCATATAGGATAAGGGACTGCTTCGACCATCCGAAGAATCTCATGTGTTTAGAGATACTGCTTTGGTATCACGAAGAACCTTATTGGATAACGGACTACTTCGACCACCCAAAGAGTCTCATGTGTTTAGAGATACAACTTTGGAATCGATAAGACCCTTACTGGATAAGGGACTCTTTCAACCACCCGAAGAATCTCATGTGTTTAGAGATACTGCTTTAGTATCGCGAAGAACCTTATTGGATAAGGGACTGCTTCGACCACCAAAAAATTCTCATGTGTTTAGAAATACTGCTTTGGTATCGCAAAGAACCTTACTAGACAAGCGACTGCTTTGACCACCCGAAGAATCTCATGTGTTTAGAGATACTACTTTGGTATCACGAAGAACCTTATTGGATAACAGACTACTTTGACCACCCAAAGAATCTCATGTGTTTCGAGTTACTGCTTTGGTATCGCGAAGTATCTTATTGGATAAGGGACTTCTTCGACCCTCTGAAGAATGTCATGTGTTTAGGGATACTGCTTTGGTATCGCGAATAACCATATAGGATAAAGGACTACTTCGACCACCCGAAGAATCTCATGTGTTTAGAGATACTGCTTTGGTATCTCGAAGAACCTTATTGGATGAGGTATTGCTTCGACCATCTGAAAAATCTTATGTGTTTAGAGATACTGCTTTGGTATCGCGAAGAATCTTATTGGATAAGGGACTGCTTTGACCACCCGAAAAATCTCATGTGTTTAGAGATACTGCTTTGGTATCACAGAGAATCTTACTGGATAAAGGACTCCTTCGACCACCCGAAAAATCTCATGTGTTTAGAGATACTGCTTTGGTATCACGAAGAACCTTATTGGATAACGTACTACTTCGACCACCCAAAGAATCTCATGTGTTTAGAGATACTACTTGGGTATCGCTAAGAACCTTATTAGATAAGGGACTGCTTTGACCACCCGAAGAATCTCATGTGTTTAGAGATACTACTTTGGAATCGCGAAGAACCTTATTGGATAAGGGACTCCTTCGACCACCCGAAAATTCTCATGTGTTTAGAGATACTGCTTTGGTATCGCGAAGAATCTTATTAGATAAGGGACTGCTTCGACCACCCGAAAAATCTCATGTGTTTAGAGATACTGCTTTGGTATCACGGAGAATCTTACTGGATAAAGGACTCCTTCGACCACCCGAAAAAATCTCATGTGTTTAGAGATACTGCTTTGGTATCACGAAGAACCTTATTGGATAACGGACTACTTCGACCACCCAAAGAATCTCATGTGTTTAGATATATTACTTTGGTATCGCTAAGAACCTTATTAGATAAGGGACTGCTTTGACCACCCGAAAAATCTCATGTGTTTAGAGATACTAATTTGGTATCGCGAAGAACCTTATTGGATAAGGGACTCCTTCGACCACCCGAAAATTGTCATGTGTTTAGAGATACTGCTTTGGTATCGCGAAGAATCTTATTGGATAAGGGACTGCTTTGACCACCCGAAAATACTCATGTGTTTAGAGATACTGCTTTGGTATCGCGGAGAATCTTACTGGATAAAGGACTCCTTCGACCACCATAAGAATCTCATTTGTTTAGAGATACTGCTTTGGTATTGCGAAGAACATTATTAGATAAGGGATTCCTTCGACCACCCGGAAAATCTCATGTGTTTAGAGATATTGCTTTGGTATTGCGAAGAACCTTATTGGATAAGGGACTGCTTCGACCATCCAAAGAAACTCATGTGTTTAGGGATACTGCTTTGGTATCGCGAATAAGCATATAGGATAAGGGACTGCTTCGACCATCCGAAGAATCTCATGTGTTTAGAGATACTGCTTTGGTATCACGAAGAACCTTATTGGATAACGGACTACTTCGACCACCCAAAGAGTCTCATGTGTTTAGAGATACAACTTTGGAATCGATAAGACCCTTACTGGATAAGGGACTCTTTCGACCACCCGAAGAATCTCATGTGTTTAGAGATACTGCTTTAGTATCGCGAAGAACCTTATTGGATAAGGGACTGCTTCGACCACCAAAAAATTCTCATGTGTTTAGAAATACTGCTTTGGTATCGCAAAGAACCTTACTAGACAAGCGACTGCTTTGACCACCCGAAGAATCTCATGTGTTTAGAGATACTACTTTGGTATCACGAAGAACCTTATTGGATAACAGACTACTTTGACCACCCAAAGAATCTCATGTGTTTCGAGTTACTGCTTTGGTATCGCGAAGTATCTTATTGGATAAGGGACTTCTTCGACCCTCTGAAGAATGTCATGTGTTTAGGGATACTGCTTTGGTATCGCGAATAACCATATAGGATAAGGGACTACTTCGACCACCCGAAGAATCTCATGTGTTTAGAGATACTGCTTTGGTATCGCGAAGAACCTTATTGGATGAGGTATTGCTTCGACCATCTGAAAAGTCTTATGTGTTTAGAGATACGGCTTTGGTATCGCGAAGAATCTTATTGGATAAGGGACTGCTCTGTCCACCCGAAAAATCTCATGTGTTTAGAGATACTGCTTTGGTATCACAGAGAATCTTACTGGATAAAGGACTCCTTCGACCACCCGAAAAATCTCATGTGTTTAGAGATACTGCTTTGGTATCACGAAGAACCTTATTGGATAACGGACTACTTCGACCACCCAAAGAATCTCATGTGTTTAGAGATACTACTTTGGTATCGCTAAGAACCTTATTAGATAAGGGACTGCTTTGACCACCCGAAGAATCTCATGTGTTTAGAGATACTACTTTGGTATCGCGAAGAACCTTATTGGATAAGGGACTCCTTCGACCACCCGAAAATTCTCATGTGTTTAGAGATACTGCTTTGGTATCGCGAAGAATCTTATTGGATAAGGGACTTCTTCGACCACCCGAAGAATCTCATGTGTTTAGAGATACTGCTTTGGTATCACGGAGAATGTTACTGGATAAAGGACTCCTTCGACCACCCGAAAAATCTCATGTGTTTAGAGATACTGCTTTGGTATCACGAAGAACCTTATTGGATAACGGACTACTTCGACCACCCAAAGAATCTCATGTGTTTAGATATACTACTTTGGTATCGCTAAGAACCTTATTAGATAAAGGACTGCTTTGACCACCCGAAAAATCTCATGTGTTTAGAGATACTACTTTGGTATCGCGAAGAACCTTATTGGATAAGGGACTCCTTCGACCACCCGAAAATTGTCATGTGTTTAGAGATACTGCTTTGGTATCGCGAAGAATCTTATTGGATAAGGGACTGCTTCGACCACCCGAAAATACTCATGTGTTTAGAGATACTGCTTTGGTATCGCGGAGAATCTTACTGGATAAAGGACTCCTTCGACCACCATAAGAATCTCATTTGTTTAGAGATACTGCTTTGGTATTGCGAAGAACATTATTAGATAAGGGACTCCTTCGACCACCCGGAAAATCTCATGTGTTTAGAGATATTGCTTTGGTATTGCGAAGAACCTTATTGGATAAGGGACTGCTTCGACCATCCAAAGAAACTCATGTGTTTAGGGATACTGCTTTGGTATCGCGAATAAGCATATAGGATAAGGGACTGCTTTGACCATCCGAAGAATCTCATGTGTTTAGAGATACTGCTTTGGTATCACGAAGAACCTTATTGGATAACGGACTACTTCGACCACCCAAAGAGTCTCATGTGTTTAGAGATACAACTTTGGAATCGATAAGACCCTTACTGGATAAGGGACTCTTTCGACCACCCGAAGAATCTCATGTGTTTAGAGATACTGCTTTAGTATCGCGAAGAACCTTATTGGATAAGGGACTGCTTCGACCACCAAAAAATTCTCATGTGTTTAGAAATACTGCTTTGGTATCGCAAAGAACCTTACTAGACAAGCGACTGCTTTGACCACCCGAAGAATCTCATGTGTTTAGAGATACTACTTTGGTATCACGAAGAACCTTATTGGATAACAGACTACTTTGACCACCCAAAGAATCTCATGTGTTTCGAGTTACTGCTTTGGTATCACGAAGAATCTTATTGGATAAGGGACTGCTTCGACCCTCTGAAGAATGTCATGTGTTTAGGGATACTGCTTTGGTATCGCGAATAACCATATAGGATAAGGGACTACTTCGACCACCCGAAGAATCTCATGTGTTTAGAGATACTGCTTTGGTATCGCGAAGAACCTTATTGGATGAGGTATTGCTTCGACCATCTGAAAAATCTTATGTGTTTAGAGATACTGCTTTGGTATCGCGAAGAATCTTATTGGATAAGGGACTGCTTTGACCACCTGAAAAATCTCATGTGTTTAGAGATACTACTTTGGTATCACTGAGAATCTTGCTGGATAAAGGACTCCTTCGACCACCCGAAAAATCTCATGTGTTTAGAGATACTGCTTTGGTATCACGAAGAACCTTATTGGATAACGGACTACTTCGACCACCCAAAGAATCTCGTGTGTTTAGATATACTACTTTGGTATCGCTAAGAACCTTATTAGATAAGGGACTGCTTTGACCACCCGAAGAATCTCATGTGTTTAGAGATACTACTTTAGTATCGCGAAGAACCTTATTGGATAAGGGACTCCTTCAACCACCCGAAAATTGTCATGTATTTAGAGATACTGCTTTGGTATCGCGAAGAATCTTATTGGATAAGGGACTGCTTCGAGCACCCGAAAAATCTCATGTGTTTAGAGATACTGCTTTGGTATCGCGGAGAATCTTACTGGATAAAGGACTCCTTCGACCACCATAAGAATCTCATTTGTTTAGAGATACTGCTTTGGTATTGCGAAGAACATTATTAGATAAGGGACTCCTTCGACCACCCGAAAAATCTCATGTGTTTAGAGATATTGCTTTGGTATTGCGAAGAACCTTATTGGATAAGGGACTGCTTCGACCATCCAAAGAAACTCATGTGTTTAGGGATACTGCTTTGGTATCGCGAATAAGCATATAGGATAAGGGACTGCTTCAACCATCCGAAGAATCTCATGTGTTTAGAGATACTGCTTTGGTATCACGAAGAACCTTATTGGATAACGGACTACTTCGACCACCCAAAGAGTCTCATGTGTTTAGAGATACAACTTTGGAATCGATAAGACCCTTACTGGATAAGGGACTCTTTCGACCACCCGAAGAATCTCATGTGTTTAGAGATACTGCTTTAGTATCGCGAAGAACCTTATTGGATAAGGGACTGCTTCGACCACCAAAAAATTCTCATGTGTTTAGAAATACTGCTTTGGTATCGCAAAGAACCTTACTAGACAAGCGACTGCTTTGACCACCCGAAGAATCTCATGTGTTTAGAGATACTACTTTGGTATCACGAAGAACCTTATTGGATAACAGACTACTTTGACCACCTAAAGAATCTCATGTGTTTCGAGTTACTGCTTTGGTATCGCGAAGAATCTTATTGGATAAGGGACTGCTTCGACCCTCTGAAGAATGTTATGTGTTTAGGGATACTGCTTTGGTATCGCGAATAACCATATAGGATAAGGGACTACTTCGACCACCCGAAGAATCTCATGTGTTTAGAGATACTGCTTTGGTATCGCGAAGAACCTTATTGGATGAGGTATTGCTTCGACCATTTGAAAAATCTTATGTGTTTAGAGATACTGCTTTGGTATCGCGAAGAATCTTATTGGATAAGGGACTGCTTTGACCACCCGAAAAATCTCATCTGTTTAGAGATACTGCTTTGGTATCACTGAGAATCTTACTGGATAAAGGACTCCTTCGACCACCCGAAAAATCTCATGTGTTTAGAGATACTGCTTTGGTATCACGAAGAACCTTATTGGATAACGGACTACTTCGACCACCCAAAGAATCTCATGTGTTTAGAGATACTACTTTGGTATCGCTAAGAACCTTATTAGATAAGGGACTGCTTTGACCACCCGAAGAATCTCATGTGTTTAGAGATACTACTTTGGTATCGCGAAGAACCTTATAGGACAAGGGACTCCTTCGACCACCCGAAAATTCTCATGTGTTTAGAGATAATGCTTTGGTATCGCGAAGAATCTTATTGGATAAGGGACTGCTTCGACCACCCGAAAAATCTCATGTGTTTAGAGATACTGCTTTGGTATCACGGAGAATCTTACTGGATAAAGGACTCCTTCGAACACCATAAGAATCTCATTTGTTTAGAGATACTGCTTTGGTATTGCGAAGAACCTTACTAGATAAGGGACTCCTTTGACCACCCGAAAAATCTCATGTGTTTAGAGATATTGCTTTGGTATTGCGAAGAACCTTATTGGATAAGGGACTGCTTCGACCATCCAAAGAATCTCATGTGTTTAGGGATACTGCTTTGGTATCGCGAATAACCATATAGGATAAGGGACTGCTTCGACCATCCGAAGAATCTCATGTGTTTAGAGATACTGTTTTGGTATCACGAAGAACCTTATTGGATAACGGACTACTTCGACCACCCAAAGAATCTCATGTGTTTAGAGATACTACTTTGGAATCGATAAGACCCTTACTGGATAAGCGACTCTTTCGACCACCCGAAGAATCTCATGTGTTTAGAGATACTGCTTTAGTATCGTGAAGAACCTTATTGGATAAGGGACTGCTTCGACCATCTGAAGAATCTCATGCGTTTAGGGACACTGCTTTGGTATCGCGAATAACCATATAGGATAAGGGACTGCTTCGACCATCCGAAGAATCTCATGTGTTTAGAGATACTGTTTTGGTATCACGAAGAACCTGATTGGATAACGAACTACTTCGACCACCCAAAGAATCTCATGTGTTTAGAGATACTACTTTGGTATCGCTAAGAACCTTATTAGATAAGGGACTGCTTTGACCACCCGAAGAATCTCATGTGTTTAGAGATACTACTTTGGTATCGCGAAGAACCTTATTGGATAAGGGACTCCTTCGACCACCCGAAAATTCTCATGTGTTTAGAGATACTGCTTTGGTATCGCGAATAATCTTATTGGATAAGGGACTGCTTCGACCACCCGAAAAATCTCATGTGTTTAGAGATACTGCTTTGGTATCACGGAGAATCTTACTGGATAAAGGACTCCTTCGAACACCATAAGAATCTCATTTGTTTAGAGATACTGCTTTGGTATTGCGAAGAACCTTACTAGATAAGGGACTCCTTTGACCACCCGAAAAATCTCATGTGTTTAGAGATATTGCTTTGGTATTGCGAAGAACCTTATTGGATAAGGGACTACTTCGACCATCCAAAGAATCTCATGTGTTTAGGGATACTGCTTTGGTATCGCGAATAACCATATAGGATAAGGGACTGCTTCGACCATCCGAAGAATCTCATGTGTTTAGAGATACTGTTTTGGTATCACGAAGAACCTTATTGGATAACGGACTACTTCGACCACCCAAAGAATCTCATGTGTTTAGAGATACTACTTTGGAATCGATAAGACCCTTACTGGATAAGCGACTCTTTCGACCACCCGAAGAATCTCATGTGTTTAGAGATACTGCTTTAGTATCGTGAAGAACCTTATTGGATAAGGGACTGCTTCGACCATCCGAAGAATCTCATGTGTTTAGGGATACTGCTTTGGTATCGCGAATAACCATATAGGATAAGGGACTGCTTCGACCATCCGAAGAATCTCATGTGTTTAGAGATACTGTTTTGGTATCACGAAGAACCTGATTGGATAACGAACTACTTCGACCACCCAAAGAATCTCATGTGTTTAGAGATACTACTTTGGTATCGCTAAGAACCTTATTAGATAAGGGACTGCTTCGACCACCCAAAGAATCTCATGTGTTTAGAGATACTACTTTGGTATCGCGAAGAACCTTATTGGATAACGGACTACTTCGACCACCCGAAAAATCTAATGTGCTTCGAGATACTGCTTTGGTATCGCGAAGAATCTTATTGGATAAGGGACTGCTTCGACCACCCGAATAATCTCATGTGTTTAGAGATACTACTTTGGTATCGCGAAGAACCTTACTAGACAAGGGACTGCTTTGACCACTCGAAGAATCTCATGTGTTTAGAGATACTACTTTGGTAACACGAAGAACCTTATTGGATAACAGACTACTTTGACCACCCAAAGAATCTCATGTGTTTAGAGATACTACTTTGGTATCGCTATGAACCTTATTAGATAAGGGACTGCTTTGACCACCCGAAGAATCTCATGTGTTTAGAGATACTACTTTGGTATCGCGAAGAACCTTATTGGATAAGGGACTCCTTCGACCACCCGAAAATTCTCATGTGTTTAGAGATACTGCTTTGGTATCGCGAAGAATCTTATTGGATAAGAGACTGCTTCGACCACCCGAAAAATCTCATGTGTTTAGAGATACTGCTTTGGTATCACGGAGAATCTTACTGGATAAAGGACTCCTTCGACCACCCGAAAAATCTCATGTGTTTAGAGATACTGCTTTGGTATCACGAAGAACCTTATTGGATAACGGACTACTTCGACCACCCAAAGAATCTCATGTGTTTAGATATACTACTTTGGTATCGCTAAGAACCTTATTAGATAAGGGACTGCTTTGACCACCCGAAAAATGTCATGTGTTTAGAGATACTACTTTGGTATCGCGAAGAACCTTATTGGATAAGGGACTCCTTCGACCACCCGAAAATTGTCATGTGTTTAGAGATACTGCTTTGGTATCGCGACGAATCTTACAGGATAAAGGACTCCTTCGACCACCATAAGAATCTCATTTGTTTAGAGATATTGCTTTGGTATTGCGAAGAACATTATTAGATAAGGGACTCCTTCGACCACCCGAAAAATCTCATGTGTTTAGAGATATTGCTTTGGTATTGCGAAGAACCTTATTGGATAAGGGACTGCTTCGACCATCCAAAGAAACTCATGTGTTTAGGGATACTGCTTTGGTATCGCGAATAAGCATATAGGATAAGGGACTGCTTCGACCATCCGAAGAATCTCATGTGTTTAGAGATACTGCTTTGGTATCACGAAGAACCTTATTGGATAACGGACTACTTCGACCACCCAAAGAGTCTCATGTGTTTAGAGATACAACTTTGGAATCGATAAGACCCTTACTGGATAAGGGACTCTTTCGACCACCCGAAGAATCTCATGTGTTTAGAGATACTGCTTTAGTATCGCGAAGAACCTTATTGGATAAGGGACTGCTTCGACCACCAAAAAATTCTCATGTGTTTAGAAATACTGCTTTGGTATCGCAAAGAACCTTACTAGGCAAGCGACTGATTTGACCACCCGAAGAATCTCATGTGTTTAGAGATACTACTTTGGTATCACGAAGAACCTTATTGGATAACAGACTACTTTGACCACCCAAAGAATCTCATGTGTTTCGAGTTACTGCTTTGGTATCACGAAGAATCTTATTGGATAAGGGACTGCTTCGACCCTCTGAAGAATGTCATGTGTTTAGGGATACTGCTTTGGTATCGCGAATAACCATATAGGATAAGGGACTACTTCGACCACCCGAAGAATCTCATGTGTTTAGAGATACTGCTTTGGTATCGCGAAGAACCTTATTGGATGAGGTATTGCTTCGACCATCTGAAAAATCTTATGTGTTTAGAGATACTGCTTTGGTATCGCGAAGAATCTTATTGGATAAGGGACTGCTTTGACCACCCGAAAAATCTCATGTGTTTAGAGATACTGCTTTGGTATCACTGAGAATCTTACTGGATAAAGGACTCCTTCGACCACCCGAAAAATCTCATGTGTTTAGAGATACTGCTTTGGTATCACGAAGAACCTTATTGGATAACGGACTACTTCGAGCACCCAAAGAATCTCGTGTGTTTAGATATACTACTTTGGTATCGCTAAGAACCTTATTAGATAAGGGACTGCTTTGACCACCCGAAGAATCTCATGTGTTTAGAGATACTACTTTAGTATCGCGAAGAACCTTATTGGATAAGGGACTCCTTCAACCACCCGAAAATTGTCATGTGTTTAGAGATACTGCTTTGGTATCGCGAAGAATCTTATTGGATAAGGGACTGCTTCGAGCACCCGAAAAATCTCATGTGTTTAGAGATACTGCTTTGGTATCGCGGAGAATCTTACTGGATAAAGGACTCCTTCGACCACCATAAGAATCTCATTTGTTTAGAGATACTGCTTTGGTATTGCGAAGAACATTATTAGATAAGGGACTCCTTCGACCACCCGAAAAATCTCAGGTGTTTAGAGATATTGCTTTGGTATTGCGAAGAACCTTATTGGATAAGGGACTGCTTCGACCATCCAAAGAAACTCATGTGTTTAGGGATACTGCTTTGGTATCGCGAATAAGCATATAGGATAAGGGACTGCTTCAACCATCCGAAGAATCTCATGTGTTTAGAGATACTGCTTTGGTATCACGAAGAACCTTATTGGATAACGGACTACTTCGACCACCCAAAGAGTCTCATGTGTTTAGAGATACAACTTTGGAATCGATAAGACCCTTACTGGATAAGGGACTCTTTCGACCACCCGAAGAATCTCATGTGTTTAGAGATACTGCTTTAGTATCGCGAAGAACCTTATTGGATAAGGGACTGCTTCGACCACCAAAAAATTCTCATGTGTTTAGAAATACTGCTTTGGTATCGCAAAGAACCTTACTAGACAAGCGACTGCTTTGACCACCCGAAGAATCTCATGTGTTTAGACATACTACTTTGGTATCACGAAGAACCTTATTGGATAACAGACTACTTTGACCACCTAAAGAATCTCATGTGTTTCGAGTTACTGCTTTGGTATCGCGAAGAATCTTATTGGATAAGGGACTGCTTCGACCCTCTGAAGAATGTTATGTGTTTAGGGATACTGCTTTGGTATCGCGAATAACCATATAGGATAAGGGACTACTTCGACCACCCGAAGAATCTCATGTGTTTAGAGATACTGCTTTGGTATCGCGAAGAACCTTATTGGATGAGGTATTGCTTCGACCATTTGAAAAATCTTATGTGTTTAGAGATACTGCTTTGGTATCGCGAAGAATCTTATTGGATAAGGGACTGCTTTGACCACCCGAAAAATCTCATGTGTTTAGAGATACTGCTTTGGTATCACTGAGAATCTTACTGGATAAAGGACTCCTTCGACCACCCGAAAAATCTCATGTGTTTAGAGATACTGCTTTGGTATCACGAAGAACCTTATTGGATAACGGACTACTTCGACCACCCAAAGAATCTCATGTGTTTAGAGATACTACTTTGGTATCGCTAAGAACCTTATTAGATAAGGGACTGCTTTGACCACCCGAAGAATCTCATGTGTTTAGAGATACTACTTTGGTATCGCGAAGAACCTTATTGGACAAGGGACTCCTTCGACCACCCGAAAATTCTCATGTGTTTAGAGATAATGCTTTGGTATCGCGAAGAATCTTATTGGATAAGGGACTGCTTCGACCACCCGAAAAATCTCATGTGTTTAGAGATACTGCTTTGGTATCACGGAGAATCTTACTGGATAAAGGACTCCTTCGAACACCATAAGAATCTCATTTGTTTAGAGATACTGCTTTGGTATTGCGAAGAACCTTACTAGATAAGGGACTCCTTTGACCACCCGAAAAATCTCATGTGTTTAGAGATATTGCTTTGGTATTGCGAAGAACCTTATTGGATAAGGGACTGCTTCGACCATCCAAAGAATCTCATGTGTTTAGGGATACTGCTTTGGTATCGCGAATAACCATATAGGATAAGGGACTGCTTCGACCATCCGAAGAATCTCATGTGTTTAGAGATACTGTTTTGGTATCACGAAGAACCTTATTGGATAACGGACTACTTCGACCACCCAAAGAATCTCATGTGTTTAGAGATACTACTTTGGAATCGATAAGACCCTTACTGGATAAGCGACTCTTTCGACCACCCGAAGAATCTCATGTGTTTAGAGATACTGCTTTAGTATCGTGAAGAACCTTATTGGATAAGGGACTGCTTCGACCATCCGAAGAATCTCATGCGTTTAGGGATACTGCTTTGGTATCGCGAATAACCATATAGGATAAGGGACTGCTTCGACCATCCGAAGAATCTCATGTGTTTAGAGATACTGTTTTGGTATCACGAAGAACCTGATTGGATAACGAACTACTTCGACCACCCAAAGAATCTCATGTGTTTAGAGATACTACTTTGGTATCGCTAAGAACCTTATTAGATAAGGGACTGCTTTGACCACCCGAAGAATCTCATGTGTTTAGAGATACTACTTTGGTATCGCGAAGAACCTTATTGGATAAGGGACTCCTTCGACCACCCGAAAATTCTCATGTGTTTAGAGATACTGCTTTGGTATCGCGAAGAATCTTATTGGATAAGGGACTGCTTCGACCACCCGAATAATCTCATGTGTTTAGAGATACTACTTTGGTATCGCGAAGAACCTTACTAGACAAGGGACTGCTTTGACCACTCGAAGAATCTCATGTGTTTAGAGATACTACTTTGGTAACACGAAGAACCTTATTGGATAAAAGACTACTTTGACCACCCAAAGAATCTCATGTGTTTAGAGATACTACTTTGGTATCGCTATGAACCTTATTAGATAAGGGACTGCTTTGACCACCCGAAGAATCTCATGTGTTTAGAGATACTACTTTGGTATCGCGAAGAACCTTATTGGATAAGGGACTCCTTCGACCACCCGAAAATTCTCATGTGTTTAGAGATACTGCTTTGGTATCGCGAAGAATCTTATTGGATAAGAGACTGCTTCGACCACCCGAAAAATCTCATGTGTTTAGAGATACTGCTTTGGTATCACGGAGAATCTTACTGGATAAAGGACTCCTTCGACCACCCGAAAAATCTCATGTGTTTAGAGATACTGCTTTGGTATCACGAAGAACCTTATTGGATAAAGGACTACTTCGACCACCCAAAGAATCTCATTTGTTTAGATATACTACTTTGGTATCGCTAAGAACCTTATTAGATAAGGGACTGCTTTGACCACCCGAAAAATGTCATGTGTTTAGAGATACTACTTTGGTATCGCGAAGAACCTTATTGGATAAGGGACTCCTTCGACCACCCGAAAATTGTCATGTGTTTAGAGATACTGCTTTGGTATCGCGACGAATCTTATTGGATAAGGGACTGCTTCGACCACCCGAAAATACTCATGTGTTTAGAGATACTGCTTTGGTATCGCGGAGAATCTTACAGGATAAAGGACTCCTTCGACCACCATAAGAATCTCATTTGTTTAGAGATATTGCTTTGGTATTGCGAAGAACATTATTAGATAAGGGACTCCTTCGACCACCCGAAAAATCTCATGTGTTTAGAGATATTGCTTTGGTATTGCGAAGAACCTTATTGGATAAGGGACTGCTTCGACCATCCAAAGAAACTCATGTGTTTAGGGATACTGCTTTGGTATCGCGAATAAGCATATAGGATAAGGGACTGCTTCGACCATCCGAAGAATCTAATGTGTTTAGAGATACTGCTTTGGTATCACGAAGAACCTTATTGGATAACGGACTACTTCGACCACCCAAAGAGTCTCATGTGTTTAGAGATACAACTTTGGAATCGATAAGACCCTTACTGGATAAGGGACTCTTTCGACCATCCGAAGAATCTCATGTGTTTAGAGATACTGCTTTAGTATCGCGAAGAACCTTATTGGATAAGGGACTGCTTCGACCACCAAAAAATTCTCATGTGTTTAGAAATACTGCTTTGGTATCGCAAAGAACCTTACTAGGCAAGCGACTGCTTTGACCACCCGAAGAATCTCATGTGTTTAGAGATACTACTTTGGTATCACGAAGAACCTTATTGGATAACAGACTACTTTGACCACCCAAAGAATCTCATGTGTTTCGAGTTACTGCTTTGGTATCACGAAAAATCTTATTGGATAAGGGACTGCTTCGACCCTCTGAAGAATGTCATGTGTTTAGGGATACTGCTTTGGTATCGCAAATAACCATATAGGATAAGGGACTACTTCGACCACCCGAAGAATCTCATGTGTTTAGAGATACTGCTTTGGTATCGCGAAGAACCTTATTGGATGAGGTATTGCTTCGACCATCTGAAAAATCTTATGTGTTTAGAGATACTGCTTTGGTATCGCGAAGAATCTTATTGGATAAGGGACTGCTTTGACCACCCGAAAAATCTCATGTGTTTAGAGATACTGCTTTGGTATCACTGAGAATCTTACTGGATAAAGGACTCCTTCGACCACCCGAAAAATCTCATGTGTTTAGAGATACTGCTTTGGTATCACGAAGAACCTTATTGGATAACGGACTACTTCAAGCACCCAAAGAATCTCGTGTGTTTAGATATACTACTTTGGTATCGCTAAGAACCTTATTAGATAAGGGACTGCTTTGACCACCCGAAGAATCTCATGTGTTTAGAGATACTACTTTAGTATCGCGAAGAACCTTATTGGATAAGGGACTCCTTCAACCACCCGAAAATTGTCATGTGTTTAGAGATACTGCTTTGGTATCGCGAAGAATCTTATTGGATAAGGGACTGCTTCGAGCACCCGAAAAATCTCATGTGTTTAGAGATACTGCTTTGGTATCGCGGAGAATCTTACTGGATAAAGGACTCCTTCGACCACCATAAGAATCTCATTTGTTTAGAGATACTGCTTTGGTATTGCGAAGAACATTATTAGATAAGGGACTCCTTCGACCACCCGAAAAATCTCAGGTGTTTAGAGATATTGCTTTGGTATTGCGAAGAACCTTATTGGATAAGGGACTGCTTCGACCATCCAAAGAAACTCATGTGTTTAGGGATACTGCTTTGGTATCGCGAATAAGCATATAGGATAAGGGACTGCTTCAACCATCCGAAGAATCTCATGTGTTTAGAGATACTGCTTTGGTATCACGAAGAACCTTATTGGATAACGGACTACTTCGACCACCCAAAGAGTCTCATGTGTTTAGAGATACAACTTTGGAATCGATAAGACCCTTATTGGATAAGGGACTCTTTCGACCACCCGAAGAATCTCATGTGTTTAGAGATACTGCTTTAGTATCACGAAGAACCTTATTGGATAAGGGACTGCTTCGACCACCAAAAAATTCTCATGTGTTTAGAAATACTGCTTTGGTATCGCAAAGAACCTTACTAGACAAGCGACTGCTTTGACCACCCGAAGAATCTCATGTGTTTAGAGATACTACTTTGGTATCACGAAGAACCTTATTGGATAATAGACAACTTTGACCACCCAAAGAATCTCATGTGTTTCGAGTTACTGCTTTGGTATCGCGAAGAATCTTATTGGATAAGGGACTGCTTCGACCCTCTGAAGAATGTCATGTGTTTAGGGATACTGCTTTGGTATCGCGAATAACCATATAGGATAAGGGACTACTTCGACCACCCGAAGAATCTCATGTGTTTAGAGATACTGCTTTGGTATCGCGAAGAACCTTATTGGATGAGGTATTGCTTCGACCATCTGAAAAATCTTATGTGTTTAGAGATACTGCTTTGGTATCGCGAAGAATCTTATTGGATAAGGGACTGCTTTGACCACCCGAAAAATCTCATGTGTTTAGAGATACTGCTTTGGTATCACTGAGAATCTTACTGGATAAAGGACTCCTTCGACCACCCGAAAAATCTCATGTGTTTAGAGATACTGCTTTGGTATCACGAAGAACCTTATTGGATAACGGACTACTTCGACCACCCAAAGAATCTCATGTGTTTAGAGATACTACTTTGGTATCGCTAAGAACCTTATTAGATAAGGGACTGCTTTGACCACCCAAAGAATCTCATGTGTTTAGAGATACTACTTTGGTATCGCGAAGAACCTTATTGGATAACGGACTACTTCGACCACCCGAAAAATCTAATGTGCTTAGAGATACTGCTTTGGTATCGCGAAGAATCTTATTGGATAAGGGACTGCTTCGACCACCCGAATAATCTCATGTGTTTAGAGATACTACTTTGGTATCGCGAAGAACCTTACTAGACAAGGGACTGCTTTGACCACTCGAAGAATCTCATGTGTTTAGAGATACTACTTTGGTAACACGAAGAACCTTATTGGATAACAGACTACTTTGACCACCCAAAGAATCTCATGTGTTTAGAGATACTACTTTGGTATCGCTATGAACCTTATTAGATAAGGGACTGCTTTGACCACCCGAAGAATCTCATGTGTTTAGAGATACTACTTTGGTATCGCGAAGAACCTTATTGGATAAGGGACTCCTTCGACCACCCGAAAATTCTCATGTGTTTAGAGATACTGCTTTGGTATCGCGAAGAATCTTATTGGATAAGGGACTGCTTCGACCACCCGAAAAATCTCATGTGTTTAGAGATACTGCTTTGGTATCGCGGAGAATCTTACTGGATAAGGGACTCCTTCGACCACCCGAAAAATCTCATGTGTTTAGATATACTGCTTTGGTATCTTGAAGAACCTTATTGGATAACGGACTACTTCGACCACCCAAAGGATCTCATGTGTTTAGATATACTACTTTGGTATCGCTAAGAACCTTATTAGATAAGGGACTGCTTTGACCACCCGAAGAATCTCATGTGTTTAGAGATACTACTTTGGTATCGCGAAGAAGCTTATTGGATAAGGGACTCCTTGGACAACCCGAAAATTCTCATGTGTTTAGAGATACTGCTTTGGTATCGCAAAGAATCTTATTGGATAAGGGACTGCTTCGACCACCCGAAAAATCTCATGTGTTTAGAGATACTGCTTTGGTATCGTGGAGAATCTTACTGGATAAAGGACTCCTTCGACCACCATAAGAATCTCATTTGTTTAGAGATACTGATTTGGTATTGCGAAGAACCTTACTAGATAAGGGACTCCTTCGACCACCCGAAAAATCTCATGTGTTTAGAGATATTGCTTTGGTATTGCGAAGAACCTTATTGGATAAGGGACTGCTTCGACCATCCAAAGAATCTCATGTGTTTCGGGATACTGCTTTGGTATCGCGAATAACCATATAGGATAAGGGACTGCTTCGACCATCCGAAGAATCTCATGTGTTTAGAGATACTGTTTTGGTATCACGAAGAACCTTATTGGATAACGGACTACTTCGACCACCAAAAGAATCTCATGTGTTTAGAGATACTACTTTGGAATCGATAAGACCCTTACTGGATAAGCGACTCTTTCGATCACCCGAAGAATCTCATGTGTTTAGAGATACTGCTTTAGTATCGCGAAGAACCTTATTGGATAAGGGACTGCTTCGACCACCAAAAAATTCTCATGTGTTTAAAGATAATGCTTTGGTATCGCAAAAAACCTTACTAGACAAGGGACTGCTTTGACCACCCGAAGAATCTCATGTGTTTAGAGATACTACTTTGGTATCACGAAGAACCTTATTGGATAATAGACAACTTTGACCACCCAAAGAATCTCATGTGTTTCGAGTTACTGCTTTGGTATCGCGAAGAATCTTATTGGATAAGGGACTGCTTCGACCCTCTGAAGAATGTCATGTGTTTAGGGATACTGCTTTGGTATCGCGAATAACCATATAGGATAAGGGACTACTTCGACCACCCGAAGAATCTCATGTGTTTAGAGATACTGCTTTGGTATCGCGAAGAACCTTATTGGATGAGGTATTGCTTCGACCATCTGAAAAATCTTATGTGTTTAGAGATACTGCTTTGGTATCGCGAAGAATCTTATTGGATAAGGGACTGCTTTGACCACCCGAAAAATCTCGCGTGTTTAGAGATACTGCTTTGGTATCACTGAGAATCTTACTGGATAAAGGACTCCTTCGACCACCCGAAAAATCTCATGTGTTTAGAGATACTGCTTTGGTATCACGAAGAACCTTATTGGATAACGGACTACTTCGACCACCCAAAGAATCTCATGTGTTTAGAGATACTACTTTGGTATCGCTAAGAACCTTATTAGATAAGGGACTGCTTTGACCACCCAAAGAATCTCATGTGTTTAGAGATACTACTTTGGTATCGCGAAGAACCTTATTGGATAACGGACTACTTCGACCACCCGAAAAATCTAATGTGCTTAGAGATACTGCTTTGGTATCGCGAAGAATCTTATTGGATAAGGGACTGCTTCGACCACCCGAATAATCTCATGTGTTTAGAGATACTACTTTGGTATCGCGAAGAACCTTACTAGACAAGGGACTGCTTTGACCACTCGAAGAATCTCATGTGTTTAGAGATACTACTTTGGTAACACGAAGAACCTTATTGGATAACAGACTACTTTGACCACCCAAAGAATCTCATGTGTTTAGAGATACTACTTTGGTATCGCTATGAACCTTATTAGATAAGGGACTGCTTTGACCACCCGAAGAATCTCATGTGTTTAGAGATACTACTTTGGTATCGCGAAGAACCTTATTGGATAAGGGACTCCTTCGACCACCCGAAAATTCTCATGTGTTTAGAGATACTGCTTTGGTATCGCGAAGAATCTTATTGGATAAGGGACTGCTTCGACCACCCGAAAAATCTCATGTGTTTAGAGATACTGCTTTGGTATCGCGGAGAATCTTACTGGATAAGGGACTCCTTCGACCACCCGAAAAATCTCATGTGTTTAGATATACTGCTTTGGTATCTTGAAGAACCTTATTGGATAACGGACTACTTCGACCACCCAAAGGATCTCATGTGTTTAGATATACTACTTTGGTATCGCTAAGAACCTTATTAGATAAGGGACTGCTTTGACCACCCGAAGAATCTCATGTGTTTAGAGATACTACTTTGGTATCGCGAAGAAGCTTATTGGATAAGGGACTCCTTGGACAACCCGAAAATTCTCATGTGTTTAGAGATACTGCTTTGGTATCGCAAAGAATCTTATTGGATAAGGGACTGCTTCGACCACCCGAAAAATCTCATGTGTTTAGAGATACTGCTTTGGTATCGTGGAGAATCTTACTGGATAAAGGACTCCTTCGACCACCATAAGAATCTCATTTGTTTAGAGATACTGATTTGGTATTGCGAAGAACCTTACTAGATAAGGGACTCCTTCGACCACCCGAAAAATCTCATGTGTTTAGAGATATTGCTTTGGTATTGCGAAGAACCTTATTGGATAAGGGACTGCTTCGACCATCCAAAGAATCTCATGTGTTTCGGGATACTGCTTTGGTATCGCGAATAACCATATAGGATAAGGGACTGCTTCGACCATCCGAAGAATCTCATGTGTTTAGAGATACTGTTTTGGTATCACGAAGAACCTTATTGGATAACGGACTACTTCGACCACCAAAAGAATCTCATGTGTTTAGAGATACTACTTTGGAATCGATAAGACCCTTACTGGATAAGCGACTCTTTCGATCACCCGAAGAATCTCATGTGTTTAGAGATACTGCTTTAGTATCGCGAAGAACCTTATTGGATAAGGGACTGCTTCGACCACCAAAAAATTCTCATGTGTTTAAAGATAATGCTTTGGTATCGCAAAAAACCTTACTAGACAAGGGACTGCTTTGACCACCCGAAGAATCTCATGTGTTTAGAGATACTACTTTGGTATCACGAAGAACCTTATTGGATAACAGACTACTTTGACCACCCAAAGAATCTCATGTGTTTCGAGTTACTGCTTTGGTATCGCGAAGAATCTTATTGGATAAGGGATTGCTTCGACCCTCTGAAGAATCCCATGTGTTTAGGGATACTGCTTTGGTATCGCGAATAACCATATAGGATAAGGGAATACTTCGACCACCCGAAGAATCTCATGTGTTTAGAGATACTGCTTTGGTATCGCGAAGAACCTTATTGGATGAGGTATTGCTTCGACCATCTGAAAAATCTTATGTGTTTAGAGATACTGCTTTGGTATCACGAAGAACCTTATTGGATAAGGGACTGCTTCGACCACCCGAAAAATCTCATGTGTTTAGAGATACTTCTTTGGCATCGCGGAGAATCTTACTGGATAAACGACTCCTTCGACCACCCGAAAAATCTCATGTGTTTAGAGATACTGCTTTGGTATCACGAAGAACCTTATTGGATAACGGACTACTTCGACCACCCAAAGAATCTCATGTGTTTAGAGATACTACTTTGGTATCGCTAAGAACCTTATTAGATAAGGGACTGCTTTGACCACTCGAAGAATCTCATGTGTTTAGAGATACTACTTTGGTATCGCGAAGAACCTTATTGGATAACGGACACCTTCGACCACCCGAAAATTCTCATGTGTTTAGAGATACTGCTTTGGTATCGCGAAGAATCTTATTGGATAAGGGACTGCTTCGACCACCCGAAAAATCTCATGTGTTTAGAGATACTGCTTTGGTATCGCGGAGAATCTTACTGGATAAAGGACTCCTTCGACCACCATAAGAATCTCATTTGTTTAGAGATACTGCTTTGGTATTGCGAAGAACCTTACTAGATAAGGGACTCCTTCAACCACCAGAAAAATCTCATGTGTTTAGAGATATTGCTTTGGTATTGCGAAGAACCTTATTGGATAAGGGACTGCTTCGACCATCCAAAGAATCTCATGTGTTTAGGGATACTGCTTTGGTATCGCAAATAACCATATAGGATAAGGGACTGCTTCGACCATCCGAAGAATCTCATGTGTTTAGAGATACTGCTTTGGTATCACGAAGAACCTTATTGGATAACGGACTACTTCGACCACCCAAAGAATCTCATGTGTTTAGAGATACTACTTTGGAATCGATAAGACCCTTACTGGATAAGCGACTCTTTCGACCACCCGAAGAATCTCATGTGTTTAGAGATACTACTTTAGTATCGCGAAGAACCTTATTGGATAAGGGACTGCTTCGACCACCAAAAAATTCTCATGTGTTTAGAGATACTGCTTTGGTATCACAAAGAACCTTACTAGACAAGGGACTGCTTTGACCACCCGAAGAATCTCATGTGTTTAGAGATACTACTTTGGTATCATGAAGAACCTTATTGGATAACAGACTACTTTGACCACCCAAAGAATCTCATGTGTTTCGAGTTATTGCTTTGGTATCGCGAAGAATCTTATTGGATAAGGGACTTCTTCGACCCTCTGAAGAATCTCATGTGTTTAGGGATACTGCTTTGGTATCGCGAATAACCATATAGGATAAGGGACTACTTCGACCACCCGAAGAATCACATGTGTTTAGAGATACTGCTTTGGTATCGCGAAGAACCTTATTGGATGAGGTATTGCTTCGACCATCCGAAAAATCTTATGTGTTTAGAGATACTGCTTTGGTATCTCGAAGAACCTTATTGGATAAGGGACTGCTTCGACCACCTGAAAAATCTCATGTGTTTAGAGATACTGCTTTGGTATCGCAAAGAATCTTATTGGATAAGGCACTGCTTCGACCACCCGAAGAATCTCATGTGTTTAGAGATACTGCTTTGGTATCGCGAAGAACCTTTACTGGATAAAGGACTCCTTCGACCACCTTAAGAATCTCATGTGTTTAGAGATACTGCATTGGTATCGCGGAGAACCTTACGGGATAGGGACTGCTTCGACCACCCGAAGAATGTCATGTGTTTAGAGATATTGCTTTGGTATCGCGAAGAACCTTATTCGATATGGGACTGCTTCGACCATCCGAAGAATCTCATGTGTTAAGGGGTACTGCTTTGGTATCGCAAATAACCATATAGGATAAGGGACTGCTTCGACCATCCGAAGAATCTCATGTGTTTAGAGATACTGCTTTGGTATCACGAAGAACCTTATTGGATAAGGGATTGCTTCGACCACCCGAAAAATCTCATGTGTTTAGAGATACTGCTTTGGTATCGCTAAGAACCTTATTAGATAAGGGACTGCTTCGACCACCCAAAGAATCTCATGTGTTTAGAGATACTACTTTGGTATCGCGAAGAACCTTATTGGATAACGAACTACTTCGACCACCCGAAAAATCTCATGTGTTTAGAGATACTGCTTTGGTATCGCGAAGAATCTTATTGGATAAGGGACTGCTTCGACCACCCGAATAATCTCATGTGTTTAGAGATACTGCTTTGGTATCGCGAAGAACCTTCCTAGACAAGGGACTGCTTTGACCACTCGAAGAATCTCATGTGTTTAGAGATACTACTTGTGTATCACGAAAAACCTTATTGGATAATAGACTACTTTGACCACCCAAAGAATCTCATGTGTTTAGAGATAATACTTTGGTATCGCTAAGAACCTTATTAGATAAGGGACTGCTTTGACCACCCGAAGAATCTCATGTGTTTAGAGATACTACTTTGGTATCGCGAAGAACCTTATTGGATAAGGGACTACTTCGACCACCCGAAGAATCTCATGTGTTTAGAGAGACTGCTTTGATATCGCGAAGAACCTTATTGGATAAGGGACTGCTTCGACCACCAAAAAATTCTCATGTGCTTAGAGATACTGCTTTGGTATCGCAAGTAACCTTACTAGACAAGGGACTGCTTTGACCACCCGAAGAATCTAATGTATTTAGAGATACTACTTTGGTATCACGAAGAACCTTATTGGATAACAGACTACTTTGACCACCCAAAGAATCTCATGTGTCTAGAGTTACTGCTTTGGTATCGGGAAGAATCTTATTGGATAAGGGACTGCTTCGACCACCCGAAGAATCTCATGTGTTTAGACATACAGCTCTGGTAACGCGAAGAACCTTACTGGATAAAGGGCTCCTTCGACCACCCGAAGAATCTCATGTGTTTAGAGATACTGCTTTGGTATCGCGAAGAACCTTATTGGATAAGGGACTGCTTCGACCCTCTGAAGAATCTCATGTGTTTAGGGATACTGCTTTGGTATCGTGAATAATCATATAGGATAAGGGACTGCTTCAACCACCCGAAGAATCTCATGTGTTTAGAGATACTGCTTTGGTATCGCGAAGAACCTTATTGGATGAGGTACTGCTTTGACCATCCGAAAAATCTTATGTGCTTAGAGATACTGCTTTGGTATCGCGAAGAACCTTACTAGACAAGGGACTGCTTTGACCACTCAAAGAATCTCATGTGTTTAGAGATACTACTTTGGTATCACGAAGAACCTTATTAGATAACAGACTACTTTGACCACCCAAAGAATCTCATGTGTTTAGAGATACTACTTTGGTATCGCTAAGAACCTTATTAGATAAGGGACTGCTTTGACCACTCGAAGAATCTCATGTGTTTAGAGATACAACTTTGGTATCGCGAAGAACCTTATTGGATAAGGGACTCCTTCGACCACCCGAAAATTCTCATGTGTTTAGAGATACTGCTTTGGTATCGCAAAGAATCTTATTGGATAAGGGACTACTTCGACCATCCGAAAAATCTCATGTGTTTAGAGATACTACTTTGGTATCGCGGTGAATCTTACTGGATAAAGGACTCCTTCGACCACCCGAAAAATCTCATGTGGTTAGAGATACTCCTTTGGTATCACAAAGAACCTTATTGGATAACGGACTACTTCGACCACCCAATGAATCTCATGTGTTTAGAGATACTACTTTGGTATCGCTAAGAACCTTATTAGATAAGGGACTGCTTTGACCACCCGAAGAATCTCATGTGTTTAGAGATACTACTTTGGTATCGCGAAGAACCTTATTGGATAAGGGACTCCTTCGACCACCCGAAAATTCTCATGTGTTTAGAGATACTGCTTTGTTATCGCGAAGAATCTTATTGGATAAGGGACTGCTTCGACCACCCGAAAAATCTCATGTGTTTAGAGATATTGCTTTGGTATCGCGGAGAATATTACTGGATAAAGGACTCCTTCGACCACCTTAAGAATTTCATGTGTTTAGAGATACTGCTTTGGTATTGCAAAGAACCTTACTAGATAAGGGACTCCTTCGACCACCCGGAAAATCTCATGTGTTTAGAGATATTGCTTTGGTATCGCGAAGAACCTTATTGGATAAGGGACTGCTTCGACCATCCGAAGAATCTCATGTGTTTAGGGATACTGCTTTGGTATCGCGAATAACCATATAGGATAAGGGACTGCTTCGACCATCTGAAGAATCTCATGTGCTTAGAGGTACTGCTTTGGTATCACGGAGAATCTTACTGGATAAAGGACTCCTTCGACCACCCGAAAAATCTCATGTGTTTAGAGATACTGCTTTGGTATCATGAAGAACCTTATTGGATAACGGACTACTTCGACCACCCAAAGAATCTCATGTGTTTAGAGATACTACTTTGGTATCGATAAGACCCTTACTGGATAAGGGACTCTTTCGACCACCCAAAGAATCTCATGTGTTTAGAGATACTGCTTTAGTATCACGAAGAACCTTATTAGATAAGGGACTGCTTCGACCACCAAAAAATTCTCATGTGTTTAGAGATACTGCTTTGGTATCGCAAAGAACCTTACTAGACAAGGGACTGCTTTGACCACCCGAAGAATCTCATGTGTTTAGAGATACTACTTTGGTATCACGAAGAACCTTATTGGATAACAGACTACTTTGACCACCAAAAGAATCTCATGTGTTTAGAGTTACTGCTTTGGTATCGCGAAGAATCTTATTGGATAAGGGACTGCTTCGACCCTCTGAGGAATCTCATGTGTTTAGGGATACTGCTTTGGTATCGCGAATAACCATATAGGATAAGAGACTACTTCGACCACCCGAAGAATCTCATGTGTTTAGAGATACTGCTTTGGTATCGCGAAGAGCCTTATTGGATGAAGTATTGCTTCGACCATCCGAAAAATCTTATGTGTTTAGAGATACTGCTTTGGTATCACGAAGAACCTTATTTGATAAGGGACTGCTTCGACCACCCGAAAAATCTCATGTGTTTAGAGATACTGCTTTGGTATCACGAAGAACCTTATTGGATAACGGACTTCTTTGACCACCCAAAGAATCTCATGTGTTTAGATATACTACTTTGGTATCGCAAAGAATCTTATTGGATAAGGGACTGCTTCGACCACCCAAAGAATCTCATGTGTTTAGAGATACTGCTTTGGTATCGCGAAGAAACTTACTTGATAAAGGACTCCTTCGACCACCTGAAAAATCTCATGTGTTTAGAGATACTGATTTGGTATCGCGAAGAACCTTACGGGATAAGGGACTGCTTCGACCACCCGAAGAATCTCATGTGTTTAGAGATATTGCTTTGGTATCGCGAAGAACCTTATTTGATAAGGGACTGCTTTGACCATCCGAAGAATCTCATGTGTTTAGGGATACTCCTTTGGTATTGCGAATAACCATATAGGATAAGGGACTGCTTCGACCATCCGAAGAATCTCATGTGTTTAGAGATACTGCTTTGGTATCACGAAGAACCTTATTGGATAAGGGACTGCTTCGACCACCCGAAAAATCTCATGTGTTTAGAGATACTGCTTTGGTATCACGAAGAACCTTATTGGATAACGAACTGCTTTGACGACCCAAAGAATCTCATGTGTTTAGAATTACTGCTTTGGTATCGCGAAGAATCTTATTGGATAAGGGACTGCTTCGACCACCAAAAAATTCTCATGTGTTTAGAGATACTGCTTTGGTATCGCAAAGAACCTTACTAGACAAGGGACTGCTTTGACCACCCGAAGAATCTCATGTGTTTAGAGATACTACTTTGGTATCACGAAGAACCTTATTGGATAACAGACTACTTTGACCACCCAAAGAATCTCATGTGTTTAGAGTTACTGCTTTGGTATCGCGAAGAATCTTATTGGATAAGGGACTGCTTCGACCCTCTGAAGAATCTCATGTGTTTAGGGATACTGCTTTGGTATCGCGAATAACCATATAGGATAAGGGACTACTTCGACCACCCGAAGAATGTCATGTGTTTAGAGATATTGCTTTGGTATCGCGAAGAACCTTATTCGATATGGGACTGCTTCGACCATCCGAAGAATCTCATGTGTTAAGGGGTACTGCTTTGGTATCGCAAATAACCATATAGGATAAGGGACTGCTTCGACCATCCGAAGAATCTCATGTGTTTAGAGATACTGCTTTGGTATCACGAAGAACCTTATTGGATAAGGGATTGCTTCGACCACCCGAAAAATCTCATGTGTTTAGAGATACTGCTTTGGTATCGCTAAGAACCTTATTAGATAAGGGACTGCTTCGACCACCCAAAGAATCTCATGTGTTTAGAGATACTACTTTGGTATCGCGAAGAACCTTATTGGATAACGAACTACTTCGACCACCCGAAAAATCTCATGTGTTTAGAGATACTGCTTTGGTATCGCGAAGAATCTTATTGGATAAGGGACTGCTTCGACCACCCGAATAATCTCATGTGTTTAGAGATACTGCTTTGGTATCGCGAAGAACCTTCCTAGACAAGGGACTGCTTTGACCACTCGAAGAATCTCATGTGTTTAGAGATACTACTTGTGTATCACGAAAAACCTTATTGGATAATAGACTACTTTGACCACCCAAAGAATCTCATGTGTTTAGAGATAATACTTTGGTATCGCTAAGAACCTTATTAGATAAGGGACTGCTTTGACCACCCGAAGAATCTCATGTGTTTAGAGATACTACTTTGGTATCGCGAAGAACCTTATTGGATAAGGGACTACTTCGACCACCCGAAGAATCTCATGTGTTTAGAGAGACTGCTTTGATATCGCGAAGAACCTTATTGGATAAGGGACTGCTTCGACCACCAAAAAATTCTCATGTGCTTAGAGATACTGCTTTGGTATCGCAAGTAACCTTACTAGACAAGGGACTGCTTTGACCACCCGAAGAATCTAATGTATTTAGAGATACTACTTTGGTATCACGAAGAACCTTATTGGATAACAGACTACTTTGACCACCCAAAGAATCTCATGTGTCTAGAGTTACTGCTTTGGTATCGGGAAGAATCTTATTGGATAAGGGACTGCTTCGACCACCCGAAGAATCTCATGTGTTTAGACATACAGCTCTGGTAACGCGAAGAACCTTACTGGATAAAGGGCTCCTTCGACCACCCGAAGAATCTCATGTGTTTAGAGATACTGCTTTGGTATCGCGAAGAACCTTATTGGATAAGGGACTGCTTCGACCCTCTGAAGAATCTCATGTGTTTAGGGATACTGCTTTGGTATCGTGAATAATCATATAGGATAAGGGACTGCTTCAACCACCCGAAGAATCTCATGTGTTTAGAGATACTGCTTTGGTATCGCGAAGAACCTTATTGGATGAGGTACTGCTTTGACCATCCGAAAAATCTTATGTGCTTAGAGATACTGCTTTGGTATCGCGAAGAACCTTACTAGACAAGGGACTGCTTTGACCACTCAAAGAATCTCATGTGTTTAGAGATACTACTTTGGTATCACGAAGAACCTTATTAGATAACAGACTACTTTGACCACCCAAAGAATCTCATGTGTTTAGAGATACTACTTTGGTATCGCTAAGAACCTTATTAGATAAGGGACTGCTTTGACCACTCGAAGAATCTCATGTGTTTAGAGATACAACTTTGGTATCGCGAAGAACCTTATTGGATAAGGGACTCCTTCGACCACCCGAAAATTCTCATGTGTTTAGAGATACTGCTTTGGTATCGCAAAGAATCTTATTGGATAAGGGACTACTTCGACCATCCGAAAAATCTCATGTGTTTAGAGATACTACTTTGGTATCGCGGTGAATCTTACTGGATAAAGGACTCCTTCGACCACCCGAAAAATCTCATGTGGTTAGAGATACTCCTTTGGTATCACAAAGAACCTTATTGGATAACGGACTACTTCGACCACCCAATGAATCTCATGTGTTTAGAGATACTACTTTGGTATCGCTAAGAACCTTATTAGATAAGGGACTGCTTTGACCACCCGAAGAATCTCATGTGTTTAGAGATACTACTTTGGTATCGCGAAGAACCTTATTGGATAAGGGACTCCTTCGACCACCCGAAAATTCTCATGTGTTTAGAGATACTGCTTTGTTATCGCGAAGAATCTTATTGGATAAGGGACTGCTTCGACCACCCGAAAAATCTCATGTGTTTAGAGATATTGCTTTGGTATCGCGGAGAATATTACTGGATAAAGGACTCCTTCGACCACCTTAAGAATTTCATGTGTTTAGAGATACTGCTTTGGTATTGCAAAGAACCTTACTAGATAAGGGACTCCTTCGACCACCCGGAAAATCTCATGTGTTTAGAGATATTGCTTTGGTATCGCGAAGAACCTTATTGGATAAGGGACTGCTTCGACCATCCGAAGAATCTCATGTGTTTAGGGATACTGCTTTGGTATCGCGAATAACCATATAGGATAAGGGACTGCTTCGACCATCTGAAGAATCTCATGTGCTTAGAGGTACTGCTTTGGTATCACGGAGAATCTTACTGGATAAAGGACTCCTTCGACCACCCGAAAAATCTCATGTGTTTAGAGATACTGCTTTGGTATCATGAAGAACCTTATTGGATAACGGACTACTTCGACCACCCAAAGAATCTCATGTGTTTAGAGATACTACTTTGGTATCGATAAGACCCTTACTGGATAAGGGACTCTTTCGACCACCCAAAGAATCTCATGTGTTTAGAGATACTGCTTTAGTATCACGAAGAACCTTATTAGATAAGGGACTGCTTCGACCACCAAAAAATTCTCATGTGTTTAGAGATACTGCTTTGGTATCGCAAAGAACCTTACTAGACAAGGGACTGCTTTGACCACCCGAAGAATCTCATGTGTTTAGAGATACTACTTTGGTATCACGAAGAACCTTATTGGATAACAGACTACTTTGACCACCAAAAGAATCTCATGTGTTTAGAGTTACTGCTTTGGTATCGCGAAGAATCTTATTGGATAAGGGACTGCTTCGACCCTCTGAGGAATCTCATGTGTTTAGGGATACTGCTTTGGTATCGCGAATAACCATATAGGATAAGAGACTACTTCGACCACCCGAAGAATCTCATGTGTTTAGAGATACTGCTTTGGTATCGCGAAGAGCCTTATTGGATGAAGTATTGCTTCGACCATCCGAAAAATCTTATGTGTTTAGAGATACTGCTTTGGTATCACGAAGAACCTTATTTGATAAGGGACTGCTTCGACCACCCGAAAAATCTCATGTGTTTAGAGATACTGCTTTGGTATCACGAAGAACCTTATTGGATAACGGACTTCTTTGACCACCCAAAGAATCTCATGTGTTTAGATATACTACTTTGGTATCGCAAAGAATCTTATTGGATAAGGGACTGCTTCGACCACCCAAAGAATCTCATGTGTTTAGAGATACTGCTTTGGTATCGCGAAGAAACTTACTTGATAAAGGACTCCTTCGACCACCTGAAAAATCTCATGTGTTTAGAGATACTGATTTGGTATCGCGAAGAACCTTACGGGATAAGGGACTGCTTCGACCACCCGAAGAATCTCATGTGTTTAGAGATATTGCTTTGGTATCGCGAAGAACCTTATTTGATAAGGGACTGCTTTGACCATCCGAAGAATCTCATGTGTTTAGGGATACTCCTTTGGTATTGCGAATAACCATATAGGATAAGGGACTGCTTCGACCATCCGAAGAATCTCATGTGTTTAGAGATACTGCTTTGGTATCACGAAGAACCTTATTGGATAAGGGACTGCTTCGACCACCCGAAAAATCTCATGTGTTTAGAGATACTGCTTTGGTATCACGAAGAACCTTATTGGATAACGAACTGCTTTGACGACCCAAAGAATCTCATGTGTTTAGAATTACTGCTTTGGTATCGCGAAGAATCTTATTGGATAAGGGACTGCTTCGACCACCAAAAAATTCTCATGTGTTTAGAGATACTGCTTTGGTATCGCAAAGAACCTTACTAGACAAGGGACTGCTTTGACCACCCGAAGAATCTCATGTGTTTAGAGATACTACTTTGGTATCACGAAGAACCTTATTGGATAACAGACTACTTTGACCACCCAAAGAATCTCATGTGTTTAGAGTTACTGCTTTGGTATCGCGAAGAATCTTATTGGATAAGGGACTGCTTCGACCCTCTGAAGAATCTCATGTGTTTAGGGATACTGCTTTGGTATCGCGAATAACCATATAGGATAAGGGACTACTTCGACCACCCGAAGAATCTCAGGTGTTTAGAGATACTGCTTTGGTATCGCGAAGAGCCTTTTTGGATGAGGTATTGCTTCGACCATCCGAAAAATCTTATGTGTTTAGAGATACTGCTTTGGTATCACGAAGAACCTTATTGGATAAGGGACTGCTTCGACCACCCGAAAAATCTCATGTGTTTAGAGATACTGCTTTGGTATCACGAAGAACATTATTGGATAACAGACTGCTTTGACCACCCAAAGAATCTCATGTGTTTAGATATACTACTTTGGTATCGCAAAGAATCTTATTGGATAAGGGACTGCTTCGACCACCCGAAGAATCTCATGTGTTTAGAGATACTGCTTTGGTATCGCGAAGAAACTTACTGGATAAAGTACTCCTTCGACCACCTGAAAAATCTCATGTGTTTAGAGATACTGATTTGGTATCGCGAAGAACCTTATTGGATAACGGACTGCTTTGACGACCCAAAGAATCTCATGTGTTTAGAGTTACTGCTTTGGTATCGCGAAGAATCTTATTGGATAAGGGACTGCTTCGACCACCAAAAAATTCTCATGTGTTTAGAGATACTGCTTTGGTATCGCAAAGAACCTTACTAGACAAGGGACTGCTTTGACCACCCGAAGAATCTCATGTGTTTAGAGATACTACTTTGGTATCACGAAGAACCTTATTGGATAACAGACTAGTTTGACCACCCAAAGAATCTCATGTGTTTAGAGTTACTGCTTTGGTATCGCGAAGAATCTTATTGGATAAGGGACTGCTTCGACCCTCTGAAGAATCTCATGTGTTTAGGGATACTGCTTTGGTATCGTGAATAACCATATAGGATAAGGGACTACTTCGACCACCCAAAGAATCTCTTGTGTTTAGAGATACTGCTTTGGTATCGCGAAGAGCCTTTTTGGATGAGGTATTGCTTCGACCATCCGAAAAATCTTATGTGTTTAGAGATACTGCTTTGGTATCACGAAGAACCTTATTGGATAAGGGACTGCTTCGACCACCCGAAAAATCTCATGTGTTTAGAGATACTGCTTTGGTATCACGAAGAACCTTATTGGATAACAGACTGCTTTGACCACCCAAAGAATCTCACGTGTTTAGATATACTACTTTGGTATCGCAAAGAATCTTATTGGATAAGGGACTGCTTCGACCACCCGAAGAATCTCATGTGTTTAGAGATACTGCTTTGGTATCGCGAAGAAACGTACTGGATAAAGGACTCCTTCGACCACCTGAAAAATCTCATGTGTTTAGAGATACTGATTTGGTATCGCGAAGAACCTTACGGGATAAGGGACTGCTTCGACCACCCGAAGAATCTCATGTGTTTAGAGATATTGCTTTGGTATCGCGAAGAACCTTATTTGATAAGGGACTGCTTCGACCATCCGAAGAATCTCATGTGTTTAGGGATACTCCTTTGGTATTGCGAATAACCATATAGGATAAGGGACTGCTTCGACCATCCGAAGAATCTCATGTGTTTAGAGATACTGCTTTGGTATCACGAAGAACCTTATTGGATAAGGGATTGCTTCGACCACCCGAAAAATCTCATGTGTTTAGAGATACTGCTTTGGTATCACGAAGAACCTTATTGGATAACGGACTGCTTTGACGACCCAAAGAATCTCATGTGTTTAGAATTACTGCTTTGGTATCGCGAAGAATCTTATTGGATAAGGGACTGCTTCGACCACCAAAAAATTCTCATGTGTTTAGAGATACTGCTTTGGTATCGCAAAGAACCTTACTAGACAAGGGACTGCTTTGACCACCCGAAGAATCTCATGTGTTTAGAGATACTACTTTGGTATCACGAAGAACCTTATTGGATAACAGACTACTTTGACCACCCAAAGAATCTCATGTGTTTAGAGTTACTGCTTTGGTATCGCGAAGAATCTTATTGGATAAGGGACTGCTTCGACCCTCTGAAGAATCTCATGTGTTTAGGGATACTGCTTTGGTATCGCGAATAACCATATAGGATAAGGGACTACTTCGACCACCCGAAGAATCTCAGGTGTTTAGAGATACTGCTTTGGTATCGCGAAGAGCCTTTTTGGATGAGGTATTGCTTCGACCATCCGAAAAATCTTATGTGTTTAGAGATACTGCTTTGGTATCACGAAGAACCTTATTGGATAAGGGACTGCTTCGACCACCCGAAAAATCTCATGTGTTTAGAGATACTGCTTTGGTATCACGAAGAACATTATTGGATAACAGACTGCTTTGACCACCCAAAGAATCTCATGTGTTTAGATATACTACTTTGGTATCGCAAAGAATCTTATTGGATAAGGGACTGCTTCGACCACCCGAAGAATCTCATGTGTTTAGAGATACTGCTTTGGTATCGCGAAGAAACTTACTGGATAAAGGACTCCTTCGACCACCTGAAAAATCTCATGTGTTTAGAGATACTGATTTGGTATCGCGAAGAACCTTATTGGATAACGGACTGCTTTGACGACCCAAAGAATCTCATGTGTTTAGAGTTACTGCTTTGGTATCGCGAAGAATCTTATTGGATAAGGGACTGCTTCGACCACCAAAAAATTCTCATGTGTTTAGAGATACTGCTTTGGTATCGCAAAGAACCTTACTAGACAAGGGACTGCTTTGACCACCCGAAGAATCTCATGTGTTTAGAGATACTACTTTGGTATCACGAAGAACCTTATTGGATAACAGACTACTTTGACCACCCAAAGAATCTCATGTGTTTAGAGTTACTGCTTTGGTATCGCGAAGAATCTTATTGGATAAGGGACTGCTTCGACCCTCTGAAGAATCTCATGTGTTTAGGGATACTGCTTTGGTATCGTGAATAACCATATAGGATAAGGGACTACTTCGACCACCCAAAGAATCTCTTGTGTTTAGAGATACTGCTTTGGTATCGCGAAGAGCCTTTTTGGATGAGGTATTGCTTCGACCATCCGAAAAATCTTATGTGTTTAGAGATACTGCTTTGGTATCACGAAGAACCTTATTGGATAAGGGACTGCTTCGACCACCCGAAAAATCTCATGTGTTTAGAGATACTGCTTTGGTATCACGAAGAACCTTATTGGATAACAGACTGCTTTGACCACCCAAAGAATCTCACGTGTTTAGATATACTACTTTGGTATCGCAAAGAATCTTATTGGATAAGGGACTGCTTCGACCACCCGAAGAATCTCATGTGTTTAGAGATACTGCTTTGGTATCGCGACGAAACTTACTGGATAAAGGACTCCTTCGACCACCTGAAAAATCTCATGTGTTTAGAGATACTGATTTGGTATCGCGAAGAACCTTACGGGATAATGGACTGCTTCGACCACCCAAAGAATCTCATGTGTTTAGAGATATTGCTTTGGTATCGCGAAGAACCTTATTTGATAAGGGACTGCTTCGACCATCCGAAGAATCTCATGTGTTTAGGGATACTCCTTTGGTATTGCGAATAACCATATAGGATAAGGGACTGCTTCGACCATCCGAAGAATCTCATGTGTTTAGAGATACTGCTTTGGTATCACGAAGAACCTTATTGGATAAGGGATTGCTTCGACCACCCGAAAAATCTCATGTGTTTAGAGATACTGCTTTGGTATCACGAAGAACCTTATTGGATAACGGACTGCTTTGACGACCCAAAGAATCTCATGTGTTTAGAGTTACTGCTTTGGTATCGCGAAGAATCTTATTGGATAAGGGACTGCTTCGACCACCAAAAAATTCTCATGTGTTTAGAGATACTGCTTTGGTATCGCAAAGAACCTTACTAGACAAGGGACTGCTTTGACCACCCGAATAATCTCATGTGTTTAGAGATACTACTTTGGTATCACGAAGAACCTTATTGGATAACAGACTACTTTGACCACCCAAAGAATCTCATGTGTTTAGAGTTACTGCTTTGGTATCGCGAAGAATCTTATTGGATAAGGGACTGCTTCGACCCTCTGAAGAATCTCATGTGTTTAGGGATACTGCTTTGGTATCGCGAATAACCATATAGGATAAGGGACTACTTCGACCACCCGAAGAATCTCATGTGTTTAGAGATACTGCTTTGGTATCGCGAAGAGCCTTATTGGATGAGGTATTGCTTCGACCATCCGAAAGATCTTATGTGTTTAGAGATACTGCTTTGGTATCACGAAGAACCTTATTGGATAAGGGACTGCTTCGACCACCCGAAAAATCTCATGTGTTCAGAGATACTGCTTTGGTATCACGAAGAACCTTATTGGATAACGGACTGCTTTGACCACCCAAAGAATCTCATGTGTTTAGAGATACTGCTTTGGTATCGCAAAGAATCTTATTGGATAAGGGACTGCTTCGACCACCCGAAGAATCTCATGTGTTTAGAGATACTGCTTTGGTATCGCGAAGAATCCTTTTGGATAAGGGACTGCTTCGACCATCCGAAGAATCTCATGTGTTTAGGGATACCCCTTTGGTATCGCGAATAACCATATAGGATAAGGGACTACTTCGACCATCCGATGAATCTCATGTGTTTAGAGATACTGCTTTGGTATCACGAAGAACCTTATTGGATAAGGGACTGCTTCGACCACCCGAAAAATCTCATGTGTTTAAAGATATTGCTTTGGTATCACGAAGAACCTTATGGGATAACGGACTGCTTTGACCATCCAAAGAATCTCATGTGTTTAGAGATACTGCTTTGGTATCACGAAGAACCTTATTGGATAACGGACTGCTTTGACCACCCAAAGAATCTCATGTGTTAAGAGATACTGCTTTGGTATCGCAAAGAATCTTATTGGATAAAGGACTGCTTTGACCACCCGAAGAATCTCAGGTGTTTAGAGATACTGCTTTGGTATCGCGAAGAACCTTACTGGATAAAGGACTCCTTCGACTACCTGAAGAATCTCATGCGTTTAGAGATGCTGATTTTGTATCGCGAAGAACCTTACGGGATAAGGGACTGCTTCGACCACCCGAAGAATCTCACGTGTTTAGAGATATTGCTTTGGTATCGCAAAGAACCTTATTTGATAAGGGACTGCATCGACCATCTGAAGAATCTCATGTGTTTAGGGATACTCTTTTGGTATCGCGAATAACCATATAGGATAAGGGACTGCTTCGACCATCCGAAGAATCTCATGTGTTTAGAGATACTGCTTTGGTATCACGAAGAACCTTATTGGATAAGGGACTGCTTCGACCACCCGAAAAATCTCATGTGTTTAGAGATACTGCTTTGGTATCACGAAGAACCTTATTGGATAACGGACTGCTTTGACGACCCAAAGAATCTCATGTGTTTAGAGTTACTGCTTTGGTATCGCGAAGAATCTTATTGGATAAGGGACTGCTTCGACCACCAAACAATTCTCATGTGTTTAGAGATACTGCTTTGGTATCGCAAAGAGCCTTACTAGACAAGGGACTGCTTTGACCACCCGAAGAATCTCATGTGTTTAGAGATACTACTTTGGTATCACGAAGAACCTTATTGGATAACAGACTACTTTGACCACCCAAAGAATCTCATGTGTTTAGAGTTACTGCTTTGGTATCGCGAAGAATCTTATTGGATAAGGGACTGCTTCGACCATCTGAAGAATCTCATGTGTTTAAGGATACTGCTTTGGTATCGCGAATAACCATATAGGATAAGGGACTACTTCGACCACCCGAAGAATCTCATGTGTTTAGAGATACTGCTTTGGTATCGCGAAGAGCCTTTTTGGATGAGGTATTGCTTCGACCATCCGAAAAATCTTATGTGTTTAGAGATACTGCTTTGGTATCATGAAGAACCTTATTGGATAAGGGACTGCTTCGACCACCCGAAAAATCTCATGTGTTTAGAGATACTGCTTTGGTATCACGAAGAACCTTATTGGATAACGGACTGCTTTGACCACCCAAAGAGTCTCATGTGTTTAGATATACTAGTTTGGTATCGCAAAGAATCTTATTGGATAAGGGACTGCTTCGACCACCCGAAGAATCTCATGTGTTTAGAGATACTGCTTTGGTATCGCGAAGAAACTTACTGGACAAAGGACTCCTTCGACCACCTGAAAAATCTCATGTGTTTAGAGATACTGATTTGGTATCGCGAAGAACCTTACGGGATAAGGGACTGCTTCGACCACCCGAAGATACTCATGTGTTTAGAGATATTGCTTTGGTATCGCGAAGAACCTTATTTGATAAGGGACTGCTTCGACCATCCGAAGAATCTCATGTGTTTAGGGATACTCCTTTGGTATTGCGAATAACCATATAGGATAAGGGACTGCTTCGACCATCCGAAGAATCTCATGTGTTTAGAGATACTGCTTTGGTATCACGAAGAACCTTATTGGATAAGGGACTGCTTCGACCTCCCGAAAAATCTCATGTGTTTAGAGATACTGCTTTGGTATCACGAAGAACCTTATTGGATAACGGACTGCTTTGACGACCCAAAGAATCTCATGTGTTTAGAGTTACTGCTTTGGTATCGCAAAGAATCTTATTGGATAAGGGACTGCTTCGACCACCAAAAAAGTGTCATGTGTTTAGAGATACTGCTTTGGTATCGCAAAGAACCTTACTAGACAAGGGACTGCTTTGACCACCCGAAGAATCTCATGTGTTTAGAGATACTACTTTGGTATCACGAAGAACCTTATTGGATAACGGACTACTTTGACCACCCAAAGAATCTCATGTGTTAAGAGTTACTGCTTTGGTATCGCGAAGAATCTTATTGGATAAGGGACTACTTCGATCCTCTGAAGAATCTCATGTGTTTAGGGATACTGCTTTGGTATCGCGAATAACCATATAGGATAAGGGACTACTTCGACCACCCGAAGAATCTCATGTGTTTAGAGATACTGCTTTGGTATCGCGAAGAGCCTTATTGGATGAGGTATTGCTTCGACCATCCGAAAGATCTTATGTGTTTAGAGATACTGCTTTGGTATCACGAAGAACCTTATTGGATAAGGGACTGCTTCGACCACCCGAAAATTCTCATGTGTTCAGAGATACTGCTTTGGTATCACGAAGAACGTTATTGGATAACGGACTGCTTTGACCACCCAAAGAATCTCATGTGTTTAGAGATACTGCTTTGGTATCGCAAAGAATCTTATTGGATAAAGGACTGCTTCGACCACCCGAAGAATCTCATGTGTTTAGAGATACTGCTTTGGTATCGCGAAGAATCTTATTGGATAAGGGACTGCTTCGACCATCCGAAGAATCTCATGTGTTTAGGGATACCCCTTTGGTATCGCGAATAACCATATAGGATAAGGGACTGCTTCGACCATCCGAAGAATCTCATGTGTTTAGAGATACTGCTTTGGTATCACGAAGAACCTTATTGGATAAGGGACTGCTTCGACCACCCGAAAAATCTCATGTGTTTAGAGATACTGCTTTGGTATCACGAAGAACCTTATGGGATAACGGACTGCTTTGACCATCCAAAGAATCTCATGTGTTTAGAGATACTGCTTTGGTATCACGAAGAACCTTATTGGATAACGGACTGCTTTGACCACCCAAAGAATCTCATGTGTTTAGAGATACTGCTTTGGTATCGCAAAGAATCTTATTGGATAAAGGACTGCTTCGACCACCCGAAGAATCTCAGGTGTTTAGAGATACTGCTTTGGTATCGCGAAGAACCTTACTGGATAAAGGACTCCTTCGACTACCTGAAGAATCTCATGCGTTTAGAGATGCTGATTTGGTATCGCGAAGAACCTTACGGGATAAGGGACTGCTTCGACCACCCGAAGAATCTCACGTGTTTAGAGATATTGCTTTGGTATCGCAAAGAACCTTATTTGATAAGGGACTGCATCGACCATCTGAAGAATCTCATGTGTTTAGGGATACTCCTTTGGTATCGCGAATAACCATATAGGATAAGGGACTGCTTCGACCATCCGAAGAATCTCATGTGTTTAGAGATACTGCTTTGGTATCACGAAGAACCTTATTGGATAAGGGACTGCTTCGACCACCCGAAAAATCTCATGTGTTTAGAGATACTTCTTTGGTATCACGAAGAACCTTATTGGATAACGGACTGCTTTGACCACCCAAAGATTCTCATGTGTTTAGAGTTACTGCTTTGGTATCGCGAAGAATCTTATTGGATAAGGGACTGCTTCGACCACCAAACAATTCTCATGTGTTTAGAGATACTGCTTTGGTATCGCAAAGAGCCTTACTAGACAAGGGACTGCTTTGACCACCCGAAGAATCTCATGTGTTTAGAGATACTACTTTGGTATCACGAAGAACCTTATTGGATAACAGACTACTTTGACCACCCAAAGAATCTCATGTGTTTAGAGTTACTGCTTTGGTATCGCGAAGAATCTTATTGGATAAGGGACTGCTTCGACCATCTGAAGAATCTCATGTGTTTAGGGATACTGCTTTGGTATCGCGAATAACCATATAGGATAAGGGACTACTTCGACCACCCGAAGAATCTCATGTGTTTAGAGATACTGCTTTGGTATCGCGAAGAGCCTTTTTGGATGAGGTATTGCTTCGACCATCCGAAAAATCTTATGTGTTTAGAGATACTGCTTTGGTATCATGAAGAACCTTATTGGATAAGGGACTGCTTCGACCACCCGAAAAATCTCATGTGTTTAGAGATACTGCTTTGGTATCACGAAGAACCTTATTGGATAACGGACTGCTTTGACCACCCAAAGAGTCTCATGTGTTTAGATATACTATTTTGGTATCGCAAAGAATCTTATTGGATAAGGGACTGCTTCGACCACCCGAAGAATCTCATGTGTTTAGAGATACTGCTTTGGTATCGCGAAGAAACTTACTGGACAAAGGACTCCTTCGACCACCTATAAAATCTCATGTGTTTAGAGATACTGATTTGGTATCGCGAAGAACCTTACGGGATAAGGGACTGCTTCGACCACCCGAAGAATCTCATGTGTTTAGAGATATTGCTTTGGTATCGCGAAGAACCTTATTTGATAAGGGACTGCTTCGACCATCCGAAGAATCTCATGTGTTTAGGGATACTCCTTTGGTATTGCGAATAACCATATAGGATAAGGGACTGCTTCGACCATCCGAAGAATCTCATGTGTTTAGAGATACTGCTTTGGTATCACGAAGAACCTTACTGGATAAGGGACTGCTTCGACCACCCGAAACATCTCATGTGTTTAGAGATACTGCTTTGGTATCACGAAGAACCTTATTGGATAACGGATTGCTTTGACGACCCAAAGAATCTCATGTGTTTAGAGTTACTGCTTTGGTATCGCAAAGAATCTTATTGGATAAGGGACTGCTTCGACCACCAAAAAAGTGTCATGTGTTTAGAGATACTGCTTTGGTATCGCAAAGAACCTTACTAGACAAGGGACTGCTTTGACCACCCGAATAATCTCATGTGTTTAGAGATACTACTTTGGTATCACGAAGAACCTTATTGGATAACGGACTACTTTGACCACCCAAAGAATCTCATGTGTTAAGAGTTACTGCTTTGGTATCGCGAAGAATCTTATTGGATAAGGGACTGCTTCGACCCTCTGAAGAATCTCATGTGTTTAGGGATACTGCTTTGGTATCGCGAATAACCATATAGGATAAGGGACTACTTCGACCACCCGAAGAATCTCATGTGTTTAGAGATACTGCTTTGGTATCGCGAAGAGCCTTATTGGATGAGGTATTGCTTCGACCATCCGAAAGATCTTATGTGTTTAGAGATACTGCTTTGGTATCACGAAGAACCTTATTGGATAAGGGACTGCTTCGACCACCCGAAAATTCTCATGTGTTCAGAGATACTGCTTTGGTATCACGAAGAACGTTATTGGATAACGGACTGCTTTGACCACCCAAAGAATCTCATGTGTATAGAGATACTGCTTTGGTATCGCAAAGAATCTTATTGGATAAGGGACTGCTTCGACCACCCGAAGAATCTCATGTGTTTAGAGATACTGCTTTGGTATCGCGAAGAATCTTATTGGATAAGGGACTGCTTCGACCATCCGAAGAATCTCATGTGTTTAGGGATACCCCTTTGGTATCGCGAATAACCATATAGGATAAGGGACTGCTTCGACCATCCGAAGAATCTCATGTGTTTAGAGATACTGCTTTGGTATCACGAAGAACCTTATTGGATAAGGGACTGCTTCGACCACCCGAAAAATCTCATGTGTTTAGAGATACTGCTTTGGTATCACGAAGAACCTTATTGGATAACGGACTGCTTTGACCATCCAAAGAATCTCATGTGTTTAGAGATACTGCTTTGGTATCACGAAGAACCTTATTGGATAACAGACTGCTTTGACCACCCAAAGAATCTCATGTGTTTAGAGATACTGCTTTGGTATCGCAAAGAATCTTATTGGATAAGGGACTGCTTCGACCACCCGAAGAATCTCAGGTGTTTAGAGATACTGCTTTGGTATCGCGAAGAACCTTACTGGATAAAGGACTCCTTCGACTACCTGAAGAATCTCATGCGTTTAGAGATTCTGATTTGGTATCGCGAAGAACCTTACGGGATAAGGGACTGCTTCGACCACCCGAAGAATCTCACGTGTTAAAAGATATTGCTTTGGTATCGCAAAGAACCTTATTTGATAAGGGACTGCTTCGACCATCCGAAGAATCTCATGTGTTTAGGGATACTCCTTTGGTATCGCGAATAACCATATAGGATAAGGGACTGCTTCGACCATCCGAAGAATCTCATGTGTTTAGAGATACTGCTTTGGTATCACGAAGAACCTTACTGGATAAGGGACTGCTTCGACCACCCGAAAAATCTCATGTGCTTAGAGATACTGCTTTGGTATCACGAAGAACCTTATTGGATAACGGACTGCTTTGACGACCCAAAGAATCTCATGTGTTTAGAGTTACTGCTTTGGTATCGCGAAGAATCTTATTGGATAAGGGACTGCTTTGACCACCCAAAGAATCTCATGTGTTAAGAGTTACTGCTTTGGTATCGCGAAGAATCTTATTGGATAAGGGACTGCTTCGAACCTCTGAAGAATCTCATGTGTTTAGGGATACTGCTTTGGTATCGCGAATAACCATATAGGATAAGGGACTACTTCGACCACCCGAAGAATCTCATGTGTTTAGAGATACTGCTTTGGTATCGCGAAGAGCCTTATTGGATGAGGTATTGCTTCGACCATCCGAAAGATCTTATGTGTTTAGAGATACTGCTTTGGTATCACGAAGAACCTTATTGGATAAGGGACTGCTTCGACCACCCGAAAATTCTCATGTGTTCAGAGATACTGCTTTGGTATCACGAAGAACGTTATTGGATAACGGACTGCTTTGACCACCCAAAGAACCTCATGTGTTTAGAGATACTGCTTTGGTATCGCAAAGAATCTTATTGGATAAGGGACTGCTTCGACCACCCGAAGAATCTCATGTGTTTAGAGATACTGCTTTGGTATCGCGAAGAATCTTATTGGATAAGGGACTTCTTCGACCATCCGAAGAATCTCATGTGTATAGGGATACCCCTTTGGTATCGCGAATAACCATATAGGATAAGGGACTGCTTCGACCATCCGAAGAATCTCATGTGTTTAGAGATACTGCTTTGGTATCACGAAGAACCTTATTGGATAAGGGACTGCTTCGACCACCCGAAAAATCTCATGTGTTTAGAGATACTGCTTTGGTATCACGAAGAACCTTATTAGATAACGGACTGCTTTGACCACCCAAAGAATCTCATGTGTTTAGAGATACTGCTTTGGTATCGCAAAGAATCTTATTGGATAAGGGACTGCTTCGACCACCCGAAGAATCTCAGGTGTTTATAGATACTGCTTTGGTATCGCGAAGAACCTTACTGGATAAAGGACTCCTTCGACTACCTGAAGAATCTCATGCGTTTAGAGATGCCCCTTTGGTATCGCGAAGAACCTTACGGGATAAGGGACTGCTTCGACCACCCGAAGAATCTCACGTGTTTAGAGATATTGCTTTGGTATCGCAAAGAACCTTATTTGATAAGGGACTGCTTCGACCATCCGAAGAATCTCATGTGTTTAGGGATACTCCTTTGGTATCGCGAATAACCATATTGGATAACAGACTGCTTTGACCATCCAAAGAATCTCATGTGTTTAGAGATACTGCTTTGGTATCACGAAGAACCTTATTGGATAACGGACTGCTTTGACCACCCAAAGAATCTCATGTGTTTAGAGATACTGCTTTGGTATCGCAAAGAATCTTATTGGATAAGGGACTGCTTCGACCACCCGAAGAATCTCAGGTGTTTAGAGATACTGCTTTGGTATCGCGAAGAACCTTACTGGATAAAGGACTCCTTCGACTACCTGAAGAATCTCATGCGTTTAGAGATGCTGATTTGGTATCGCGAAGAACCTTACGGGATAAGGGACTGCTTCGACCACCCGAAGAATCTCACGTGTTTAGAGATATTGCTTTGGTATCGCAAAGAACCTTATTTGATAAGGGACTGCTTCGACCATCCGAAGAATCTCATGTGTTTAGGGATACTCCTTTGGTATCGCGAATAACCATATAGGATAAGGGACTGCTTCGACCACCCGAAAAATCTCATGTGTTTAGAGATACTGCTTTGGTATCACGAAGAACCTTATTGGATAACGGACTGCTTTGACGACCCAAAGAATCTCATGTGTTTAGAGTTACTGCTTTGGAATCGCGAAGAATCTTATTGGATAAGGGACTGCTTCGACCACCCAAAGAATCTCATGTGTTAAGAGTTACTGCTTTGGTATCGCGAAGAATCTTATTGGATAAGGGACTGCTTCGAACCTCTGAAGAATCTCATGTGTTTAGGGATACTGCTTTGGTATCGCGAATAACCATATAGGATAAGGGACTACTTCGACCACCCGAAGAATCTCATGTGTTTAGAGATACTGCTTTGGTATCGCGAAGAGCCTTATTGGATGAGGTATTGCTTCGACCATCCGAAAGATCTTATGTGTTTAGAGATACTGCTTTGGTATCACGAAGAACCTTATTGGATAAGGGACTGCTTCGACCACCCGAAAATTCTCATGTGTTCAGAGATACTGCTTTGGTATCACGAAGAACGTTATTGGATAACGGACTGCTTTGACCACCCAAAGAATCTCATGTGTTTAGAGATACTGCTTTGGTATCGCAAAGAATCTTATTGGATAAGGGACTGCTTCGACCACCCGAAGAATCTCATGTGTTTAGAGATACTGCTTTGGTATCGCGAAGAATCTTATTGGATAAGGGACTGCTTCGACCATCCGAAGAATCTCATGTGTTTAGGGATACCCCTTTGGTATCGCGAATAACCATATAGGATAAGGGACTGCTTCGACCATCCGAAGAATCTCATGTGTTTAGAGATACTGCTTTGGTATCACGAAGAACCTTATTGGATAAGGGACTGCTTCGACCACTCGAAAAATCTCATGTGTTTAGAGATACTGCTTTGGTATCACGAAGACCCTTATTGGATAACGGACTGCTTTGACCATCCAAAGAATCTCATGTGTTTAGAGATACTGCTTTGGTATCACGAAGAACCTTATTGGATAACAGACTGCTTTGACCACCCAAAGAATATCATGTGTTTAGAGATACTGCTTTGGTATCGCAAAGAATCTTATTGGATAAGGGACTGCTTCGACCACCCGAAGAATCTCAGGTGTTTAGAGATACTGCTTTGGTATCGCGAAGAACCTTACTGGATAAAGGACTCCTTCGACTACCTGAAGAATCTCATGCGTTTAGAGACGCTGATTTGGTATCGCGAAGAACCTTACGGGATAAGGGACTGCTTCGACCACCCGAAGAATCTCATGTGTTTAGGGATACTGCTTTGGTATCGCGAATAACCATATAGGATAAGGGACTACTTCGACCACCCGAAGAATCTCATGTGTTTAGAGATACTGCTTTGGTATCGCGAAGAACCTTATTGGATGAGGTATTGCTTCGACCATCCGAAAAATCTTATGTGTTTAGAGATACTGCTTTGGTATCACGAAGAACCTTATTGGATAAGGGACTGCTTCGACCACCCGAAAAATCTCATGTGTTTAGAGATACTGCTTTGGTATCACGAAGAACCGTATTGGATAACGGACTGCTTTGACCACCCAAAGAATCTCATGTGTTTAGAGATACTGCTTTGGTATCGCGAAGTATCTTATTGGATAAGGGACTGCTTCGACCACCCGAAGAATCTCATGTGTTTAGAGATACTGCTTTGGTATCGTGAAGAACCTTAATGGATAAAGGACTCCTTCGACCACATGAAGAATCTCATGTGTTTAGAGATACTGTTATGGTATCGCGAAGAACCTTACGGGATAAGGGACTGCTTCGACCACCCGAAGAATCTCATGTGTTTAGAGATATTGCTTTGGTATCGCGAAGAACCTTATTAGATAAGGGACTACTTCGACCATCCGAAGAATCTCATGTGTTTAGGGATACTGCTTTGGTATCGCGAATAACCATATAGGATAAGGGACTGTTTCGACCATCCGAAGAATCTCATGTGTTTAGAGATACAGTTTTGGTATCACGAAGAACCTTATTGGATAACGAACTCCTTCGACCAACCAAAGAATCTCATGTGTTTAGAGATACTACTTGGGTATCGCTAAGAACCTTATTCGATAAGGGACTGCTTCGACCAACCAAAGACTCTCATGTGTTTAGAGATACTACTTTGGTATCGCGAAGAACCTTATTGGATAACGGACTACTTCGACGACCCGAAAAATCTCATGTGTTTAGAGATACTGCTTTGGTATCGCGAAGAATCTTATTGGATTAGGGACTGCTTCGACCACCCGAATAATCTCATGTGTTTAGAGATACTGCTTTGGTATCACGAAAAACCTTACTAGACAGGGGACTGCTTTGACCACTCGAAGAATCTCATGTGTTTAGAGATACTACTTTGGTATCACGAAGAACCTTGTTGGATAACAAACTACTTTGACCACCCAAAGAATCTCATGTGTTTAGAGATACTACTTTGGTATCGCTAAGAACCTTATTAGATAAGGGACTGCTTTGACCACCCGAAGAATCTCATGTGTTTAGAGATACTACTTTGGTATCGCGAAGAACCTTATTGGATAAGGGACTCCTTCGACCACCCGAAAATTCTCAGTTATTTAGAGATACTACTTTGGTATCGCGAAGAATCTTATTGGATAAGGGACTGCTTCGACCACCCGAAAACTCTCATATGTTTAGAGATACTGCTTTGGTATCGCGGAGAATCTTACTGGATGAAGGACTCCTTCGACCACCCGAAAAATCTCATGTGTTTAGACATACTGCTTTGGTATCACGAAGAACCTTATTGGATAACGGACTACTTCGACTACCCAAAGAATCTCATGTGTTTAGAGATACTACTTTGGTATCGCTAAGAACCTTATTAGATAAGGGACTTCTTTGACCACCCGAAGAATCTCATGTGTTTAGAGATACTACTTTGGTATCGCGAAGAACCTTATTAGATAAGGGACTCCTTTGACCACCCGAAAATTCTCATGTGTTTAGAGATACTGCTTTGGTATCGCGAAGAATCTTATTGGATAAGGGACTGCTTCGACCACCCGAAAAATCTCATGTGTTTAGAGATACTGCCTGGGTATCGCGGAGAATCTTACTGGATAAAGGACTCCTTCGACCACCTTAAGAATCTCATGTGTTTAGAGATACTGCTTTGGTATTGCAAAGAACCTTACTAGATAAGGGACTCCTTCGACCACCCGAAAAATCTCATGTGTTTAGAGATATTGCTTTGGTATCGCGAAGAACCTTATTGGATAAGGGACTGCTTCGACCATTCGAAGAATCTCATGTGTTTAGGGATACTACTTTGGTATCGCGAATAACCATATAGGATAAGGGACTGCTTCGACCATCCGAAGAATCTCATGTGTTTAGAGATACTGCTTTGTGTCGCTTGCGCGAAAATAAGGTGCCGGCATGACAGAAGAGTCGCCACCTTTCATTATTTATCCCTCAGAGCGGGAAAGGAAACGATCGGAAAAACCTGACGAATAAGGGTAAGACAAGGTCGTCGCAACCATTGTCTGGATTCGGGAGTCGGTTACGCAAGGGGAAGGTATTAGCACCCCTCACGTCCGTCGTACTCGACGGGATCCTCGCTTGTTTGTTTACTTGGACGGGTTGGTTATAATCTATCTACCTATCAAGGCTGGCTGAAAAAGAAAAGAAAAAATGACTCGGCAAAGCGTCGCACTTTATGCCTACGTATTCCCGTCTGGAACGAGAAATCAGAGTCAACGTAGTTCGGCCAACTACGGGTGAAGGTTGAAGGTTGGGAAGGTTGCTCGCTAGGACGTCGCATCCTATGCCTACGTACTTTCATCTGGTATGAAAGATCAGAGCAAACGTAGTTCGGGAAACTACGGGTTATCTCCTAAAAGAAGTGTTTTTATTGTGTTTGCGATTTCAACCGCACTAGAGACTATGACTTGAGAGTGAATGCGTCGCATGTCACCCAAAGGGTACCATACTAAACATCCAGACTGTGGAAAAGAAACTCTCCCACAATCCTTTCTCAGATAGCTTAAGGCTCGTAACGTACGAAAGAAATCATTCATGATTACTGTATCTTAAACTGCTTTGAGATGAGAAGAGAACAGGCCCAACTAGGAGGGAGACTATCAAGTCCTACTGTTGTCATGCCAAGGATTCATCCTATGGTTGAGGTTTGAACAGGGAACTCCTAGATGTTGTCATGCATAGGTTTCAACCTAAAAGTCTATCATCAAATCCTTATCAAAGGAAATGAGAGTCCTAAGGGATCATGTCAATGATACACCAAAACAGACAAAGCATCAGCTTAACAGTAAAATGCATGCAATGCAAGTGAGGGAGGAAATGTGTGTGGGGCTTCAGCCTCCACAAGCTCGTCTCAACCTCAAGCTAGTCATGAAATAACAGTAATCATACTGAAAAAATAAACAACATGCTGTCAAGCAATAAACAGTAAATTGTAATCATACAGACAGGAGAAATGAAATGCTATCAAGCAAAATAAGCACATGGGCAAGGGAGCTGGGCTCTACCGAATACCCGCAAGCAAAGCCAAGCAATAACAATACAATCAGATGCATTCATGCTCTTAGACTGAACTTATTCTAAATGGGCTTAGTCTAATGCAACAGACAAATCAGACAAAACACACAATACATCAAAGAAAACAGAAGAAAGCCTCAGCTCCTCCAGCAGCAACCCAGTCTTCAGACTTCAGAGATCACTTGCTTTCCAGGTATCAACCCTACAACATGAGCATCAACTCATCTTCTCCCTTGAGCTTCAGCTCCTTTGATCAGCTCTACCTTCAGGCTTCACTATCTCCAGGGATCTTCAGGCATCCACTTGGTCTTCACAGAGTCTTCAGACTTCAATAATCTTCAAGGAATCATCCTTTTCAAGGCCTCAGCTTCTATCTTCAATGGCTCCAATGCTCCAGCAAACAAGATTCAGTCAATAAGATAAGGTGAGGATGTTGCAGTGCTCACTGACTTCCAAAGGATGCCATTGAGAACTTAACATCAAAGGAAAGGCTCTCTCAAAGTTCTACCTTATAGGGCAAGGTCACTAATCCCTCCAAAGGAGAGAGGTGAATACCCTTAAGGGACTCTATGTCACAGAGAAGAAAGGAGGTGAACAAGACACTCCTTGTTTATTGAACAAAGTATTCTATCTAGGGCTCTGCCTATGCACCTATCACCCTATAAACAAAACAAACAAAAGCTATGCTAAACTCCTCTGCAAGGTCTTCAAAGCTTCCATGATGATCCACAAGGTCTTCAACTCAATCTTCAAAGCTCACACACTCAACAGAGAAGGAAAGAAAACACAACAATACAACTTATGCCTTTAAGCAACACACATACTATCCATACATTCAAAAATCAATGAAAAATACTAAAATACCATACAAATTCCTAATATAAATTCTAGGGGATCCTATTTAACTACCTTTAAGTCCCATATATTCCCCATAGGCTAACTTGTCCTAAAAACCCCAAAAATAAAATGTTGAAGTTCAAGTATACTACTTAAAAACCCTAATTAAACTATCCTATGTTTAATTATCTAAACTAATCAAAATTTATTCTAAAAAATCTAGTAATAAATTCTGGGAATACTACAATTCAATATTAATCACCACAAAAAAGAATGGGCAAAAAATCTATTTCTAAGTGCATGAACAAAAATTTGCAAAATCATGGATGAAATGAATGATTAAAAATGTGCATTTATTTGTAAAATATGAAAAAAATGCGAAAAAAATGTAAAATGCAATTTTTATATTTTTTTAATTTTCTAGACATGTTAAGAAAAATGTTAAAAAAAGAATGAGTTAAAAATATGCATTTTCCATTTAGTTATGAATTTTTGAAGATCAATGAAATAAAATGAAAATGAATACGAAATAGAAAGAAATAAGTGGGAGGGGTGCAAATAGAAAGAAATGATAGTTGAAATCATTGGGCCTGGAAATGAGGGGGGTGCGAATAGCGCAAAGGCCCAAAGACCTCATTAAAATTCATATTTAATGTCAGCCGTTAGATGCATTGGATGAGTCAAATATTCAAAGGAAATCAAGGGTGGTGATTATGTCTTCTTCCTAATGCATGCTAGGGTTTCAAAAACAGAATTCATGCAAGCAACTTCCACCCTCTCTAACTCTCTCATTTCTCCACCATTTTTCACGATCCAAAGATGAAAACTCATCTACTCTTCTCCCTCTACACAGCCATGGTACTAGAATTCTCTAACTCTCCCTCAAGAAAGAAATACGAAGGCTACAAGGGGTGGTCACCATTTTCGCACCTTAGTTTGCATGGTAATCAAATGGTCTCATATTAACCTATCATGTATTACATCCTATGGGGATTATCCTAAGCCTAATACCTAAGATTATAGTACACTAAATCGTGAGTTCTTGATCACTAAAGAATTGACACCATGGAAGCAAACCTCACAAACAGCCCTTAAACTCATCATACAACATCCCTAATTGGTCTCTATTAGATTTCTCCTAACAACATGCTTGAACTATGGATAAATAGAGAGTTTCATGAGAAAATGCATACCTTGCAAGTGATGATGGTGATGATGGTTCTCCTCCAATTCAGACCTTGCCAATTGCTTTGTATGGTCTTTGATGAATGTTGAAGCCTCTGGTTGCAGTAGTTCTTGTTCTATCTTCTTGAATCAACCTATTCAACTCTTCATGCAAGTTGGAGTGAAGTTGGAGATCTCATAATCCAGCCACGAATTCTTGAGCCTTTCCTTTGCCAAATACTCTATGAAGGTTGTAGATGATGATGATAACCAGAGTTGGAATGATGGATGATGATTCAATGCACTTTGAAATGAAAATGCACTTTTGGAGTTATGGAACCAAAGTATGCTTGCAAGTCCTCACAATCTCTAACCAATGTATGGACCTTCTCTATTGCTTATATAGATGAGAATAGAATCATCTAGAATGGATGAGAAGCTTCCAAGAGGTTTCTAGAACTTCTCATGCAATGAGAAATTCACTTTTTCTATTTTTAGTAAATATCCCAAATCTCATGAGAAACCATGCAAAATGCCCTCATATGAGATGATAAGGAGAGAACAAGGCATTTCAAGTCATTTTAAGGCTTTGCCAAACATTTCCTTTTGATACCTTAAAGTGCAAGTAACAAATTTACAAAGGAAGTCCAATTTTTAAGCCTAAACTCAAAAATATGGATAAACCATTGTTTCCAATCAAAATCATCTATCATATGCCCCATTTTGGATTTGTAGATCTCTCAAACCAAAATCCAATTTCAACTTTTTTAACTTATAAGCCTTTTTCAAGTCATTTTGACCATTTTAAAATATCCATGCTCCATGCATTTCCAACAATTCATGACCTTCTTTCTAGACTTAAAATCACATTTTGAACAACTTTCATGTTTTGATTGTTTCCATTTGAGGCTTGGAAATAGGAGATATGGCATTTGCTTAAAAATGACCAATAACTGACAAATTACCAAAATACCCCTGTCTTGTTCAAACCATAAGTTAAGTTCCACAAATCCTATCAAGGACTTCTACCACTCAAATTAAAGCTAAGAAGATGCCCTCCAACATTCATGTTGACCAAGGGATCATAGGAATCATCCTACTAGGGCAAAAGTTGTCTGCAAGTTGAGTGACTTTCAAGGACCCAGATTCACACACCTCTGCTGACCTGTAATTTGTCAAAGCCATAACTTGAGCTCTGTAACTCCTATCAAGGACTTCCACCACTCAAATTAAAGCTAAGAACAAGCTCTACAACATTCATGTTGTGGGGAAGATGAGATGTCAATCACATCTTGAGCTAAAACTGCCTGGAAGATAGGGATCAAATTAGGGTTTTTTCACTGTCAATCCCTGGAAACCCTAACTCAAAACTTCTCAAACTCCTCAATCATGATGAGTTGGTCTAGGAATCCTCTTTATAACATATCCATACATCATTCCATGATCTCATGGCCCTTGGATTAGGTCTCAACCTTCTCCAAATCTTCAGTTATCCTAGGGTTGACCCAGTCAAAACCCTAATTCTACCATTCATGGTTGAATCTCCTGCAGCCTTGCATAATGACCTCTCTGGGTTTCATGATGGCTATCAAGACATCTCATAGGCTTTCTCAAAACATCAAGTCCATTCTCAAAGTCTCAGAATCATCTGAGGGGCACCCACAACTCTCAAGCTATGAAGCACACAACCCTGGTCCCAACCAATTCCTCTGAGGTTCTCTTGAACTGTCTGATGAAGGTATCACCTTTCAAACACTCAATGAATAAATAATTGTTGGTCAAATTTTGGGGTGCAACAGCTGCCCCTATTTAAACAGCTTGAACCTGACTGGGTGAGAAGCGAACGGCTCTCAACCAATCAAGGTACGAGATGGTTGAATATCGGTAAACCCGAAAATTTGCCAACTGCACGAGCACACGGTACTCTGCGGGGAACAAATATTTGAATACTGCAACACTAGCCGCTCAACAACTGGAGAGATACCAATCTGACATCGCCGTCAATTATCCACATTAAATCCTTCTAATCATTGCCTTCAGACAACCACAACACCCAACATCGCCGCTGGAAGACTAAATCACCTGGCATCGCCGTCAAGAACAACCATAACTCGGGGAAATAAGCGTCCAACATCGCCGCCGGAGACCTAAACCTGGATCACCAAAATATCCAACATCGCCGCTGGAGAAAATACAACAATGAACAAAATACCCCGCATCGCCGCTGGAGAGAATACAACACTGAAAGAAATACCCCGCATCGCCGCTGGAGAAAATACATCTCTAAACAAAGTACCCCGCATCGCCGCTGGAGAAAATACATCTGACAGAATACCCTGCATCGCCGCTGGAGAAACACATCTGACAGAACACCCTGCATCGCCGCTGGAGAACTAAATCTGTCAAAATACCCCGCATCGCCGCTGGAGAACTAAAGGGTCTGCGTCACCTAACATCGTCGTCGGAAGACTGGATCACCTTGACCCGCCCAACATCGCCGCTGGAAAACTGAATTTGACGTCGCCGTCAGAAGCAAACATCACTCTGAGAGATACTCGACATCGCCGCCGTACAAACGTCATTTTTGATGGGGATTTAAAGAGTCTGACCTCGCCGTCAAACAAACATCCAACCTTGCCGCCGGACAACTGATGATCTGACCTCGCCGTCGAATCCAAACGTTCAACCTCGCCGTCGAACAAACATCCAACCTCGCCGCTGGACAAATGATGATCTGACCTCGCCGTCGAATCCAAACGTTCAACCTCGCCGTCGAACAAACATCCAACCTCGCCGCTGGACAAATGATGATCTGACCTCGCCGTCAAATCCAAACGTTCAACCTCGCCGTCGAACAAACATCCAACCTCGCCGCTGGACAAATGATGATCTGACCTCGCCGTCAAATCCAAACGTTCAACCTCGCCGTCGAACAAACATCCAACCTCGCCGCTGGATAAATGATGATCTGACCTCGCCGTCAAATCTAAACGTTCAACCTCGCCGCCGAACAAACATCCAACCTCGCCGCTGGACAAATGATGATCTGACCTCGCCGTCAAATCTAAACGTTCAACCTCTGACCTGGGGTTCACCCCTGGTAAAGGGAACAAAAAGGTACACTTGCGTATTTGAAACTACCCCGCTGGGAATGAGAGACTTAACCAAGCACACTCTGATCTGGGGTTTACCCTCAGAACCATAACGAACATCGGAATACTACTGCACACCGACCCACTGTAGAACTTCAACATCAGAACTATATGACACCCTGGCCCCTGGCCACTTCCAGCTTCAGCTAGAAAAGATCTTCAAGTACTTCTGAATATGAATGAAACCCTGGCCCCTGGCCACTCCAGATCCGCTGGAGAATCTTCAAGTTCTTCTAAAGATAGATGAAACCCTGCCCGTCGGCGGTTCCAGCTTCAGCTAGAAAAGATCTTCAAGTACTTCTGAAGATAAACATCCGTGACCTTCGAGGATGTAAACTTTGCCCGTCGGCAACTCTGCAGGAGGTATCTTCGACTTCAGTCTAAAGAAATGGTCCTTGGCCTCCAAGGACACATGGATCTGCCTTCAGGCAACTCCACCTCTGCTATAGAGCATCCGTGACTTCAGTCAGGGATATACTTCGGCCTTTCGTCCGAAAAAATGAACCCTAGGTCATTCATGACCTTGGGGATAACCTTGCCTTCAGGCACCTTCGCTTCAGCTTGGGAAATCTATGACTTCAGTCAGAGAAATGGCATCCTGAGCCATTCATGACTCTACGGGGATTCAAACACTTTGCCTTCAGGCAACACTCCGCTTCAGCTGGAGAAACATCTTTGACTTCAGTCAGAAGAAAAACTATCCACTTGATCGCAATCGATCATCTCCTCAGGACAACTAACTTGGTCTTCAGACCAACACGGATCATCTTGAATACAAAAATTTGGAACCTTGTTTTCAGCCACACGTTGATTCATCAACAAGAACATCTGAACTCACCGGAACCTTCTGATACCGCCTTCAGGCGTTTACGCAGTCAATCTTCAGATTAGACAACACTGTTGGAGCAGACATATCACGCTGCTAAGGACTTCAAGAATCATCTTGAACAAACAAATCCGTCAGGCACCTTCAAGAATCATCCTGAATTGATAACCTTTCTGGCGACTTTTATTCTGCCGGGTATTCCAGGAATCTTCCTGGGCAACTTTTGCTGGGGACGCCACTGGGGAACTCAAGAATCATCCTGAGCAAACCAATCGGGAACTTGCGCTGAGGTCTTAAGAATCATCTTAAGCAAACGGCTCTGCTGAGGAATTCAAGAATCATCTTGAAGACTTCGCTGGGGATCTCAAAAATCATCTTGAGCGAGCGACAGTGGGGATTACACCGGGGTCTTAAGAACCATCTTAAGAAAGCGACCTTGTTGGGGAGAATATCCGGACTCATCCTGAGCAACTGGTCTCTTGGTGGAACGCCTGTAAAACAAGAATGATAGTAACCTAGATCATGCTTATGATGCGTATGCCTCTGCGCCATGCCCCACACGGTGGGAATGATATGCGCTTATGCTAAATGTTGTGCAATCATGCACAATGCTATGCAGCGTTAAATGCCATGCAGTGTTAAATGCTATGCAGTCATGCACAATGATGCGATCCCGTCAGCAAAATAAATGCTGGGGGGAATTCCTCCTGTCAAGGAGAAAGAACTACTCCGATAGAGGAATCATCCTGCTGAGGAGAACGTGGGCACGCCAATATCAATCAGGCTCTGTCTGAGGAAATGATCTTCCATTGACTGCTGCAGGGAAAACAACTTCAGTTGATCTGCTGCGGGGGGGACGAAGCTCTACTCGGACCCGCGGGTATCCATCGCGAGAATAAACTGCGCGGCCGTCTCGGCTACTCTTCTGGGGAGGATAACTCTGTGGGGAAACAACTTCAGCTGCTCCACACTCCGCTGGGGAAAGACCAATCATGATCTGATCAACCTTCAAGGACTCGGCTCTCCTAGGCATCTGCAAACTCGGCTGAGGAAGGAGAAGTCATTCTGCTTCGCTGGAGAGAGTGCGACTCTGGGGAAATACAGCATCAGCTGTTCAATGCTCTGCTAGGAAAACCACTCACGGTCCGTAGCTGCTTCCAAGGATTCTGCTTTTCTGCGGACTCAGCCGGGGAGAGAAATCATTCTACTTCACGGGAGAGTACAACTCTGCAGGGGAATACAACATCAGCTGCACCAACATTCTACTGGGGAAGAGGGAATCATCCAACTTCAGGAGAGAACATGACTCTGGTGGGGAATCTCAATTCCACTGGAGACTTCAGTCTGACACCATTAGTTACTGCATATTTCGGCGTACGACCAATTCCCTACGAAACCTGCACTTGTGACCCGGTACTGGGGAGGCACCTACTTCGGCGACTTTACTGGGGAAAGCACGAGCTTCGGCACCCGACCATTTCTACGAAATCTGCACTTGTGACCCGGTGCTGGGGAAGAATCCTGCTTCGGGGGTGCGCTCTGCACATCTTCCGGAAGGTGCTACACCTGCAACAACACAAACAAACAAGACAAGACTCCCTCCTCAAAGGGTCCTATCCAGGTCATTATCTCGTGACAATATTCAGTTAATCAACTGTTTCAACAATCAATGGGCCTAGGCCCGTAAGTTTATGTATGCGCATTTTATCAAAACATCGGCGTTTTCATTCGTAAACAAAACAGATAAATGCTAAACAGACAAATAGAATTGCTGAATAATGTGCATTTTATTGATGATGAACCCCTGAATGGGCAAAAATGTTTTACAACAGAGGCAAACTCCTGGAATGAGGAAGTCGCACGGAAACGAAAACATAAACATACATCAGTATATACAAATGTTGGCAATCGAGGCGTAGACGAACACCATGAGTTGATCCCTCTAAGACCCACTCGACTTTGATACCTCTCCGACGCTTCAGCTTTGGAAGAGATTGATTCAGATAAACGGCCCTCAGGTCTTCCGAACCACTAAACAATGAAAGTCCATACGCGGAACGCAGTCATTTGCTTATTCAAATCCCTAACTTTTGCGTGAACCGCCCTTTCGGGTTTTCAGTTCACCGGGATACCCTTTTTTGCCGAAGCCGCCCAGTGTAGGTTTTCGACTTCGCGGGTGTACATTTTTCAATATATCCCTAATTTTTGCCCGAACCTTTTATTCTGTTTTTGGTTCGCCGGGATGCCCCTTTTTTGCTTGGACTCTTTCTTTTTTGTCCAGCGGGTCTCCTTCAAGCAAAGTATTTTTTAACTGCATCTGCGTTCACCGGGGATGCAAAATCTTCACCATCCATCGTGGATAACAACAAAGCTCCTCCTGAGAAGACCTTGCTGACGACATACGGCACTTCGTAATTCGGAGTCCACTTGCCCCGGTGATCGGAGTGTGGCGGAAGAATTTTCTTCAGGACGAGATCACCCGTCTGAAAGCTTCTGGGACGCACCTTCTTATCGTAAGCTTTCTTCATTCGGCTTTGGTACAGACGACCAAATGCGATCGATGCTAACCTCTTCTCGTCCATCAGGCTGAGCTGGTTCAAGCGATTCGTAATCCATTCTGCCTCATCGAGTTTTACATCAACCAAAACTCGCAAAGAAGGAATCTCCACTTCTAACGGTAGGACAGCTTCCATACCATACACCAAGGAGAAAGGAGTTGCCCCGGTCGATGTACGCACCGTCGTACGATAACCGTGCAAGGCAAACGGCAGCATCTTGTGCCAATCTTTGTACGTCACAACCATCTTCTGAACAATCTTCTTGATGTTCTTGTTGGCCGCTTCAACAGCGCCATTCATCTTCGGCCGGTAAGGAGATGAGTTGTGGTGTTCAATCCTGAAGCTCTGGCACAGCTCTTTCATCATCTTGTTATTCAAATTTGAACCATTATCAGTAATGATCCGTTCGGGAATTCCATAGCGACAGATGATGTCCCTCTTTATGAACTTAGCTACCACCTGCTTGGTCACATTGGCGTACGAGGCTGCCTCCACCCACTTGGTGAAGTAGTCGATAGCTACCAGAATGAAACGATGACCATTGGATGCAGTGGGCTCGATCTTGCCTATCATGTCGATGCCCCACATGGAGAACGGCCAAGGGGAGGACATGACATTCAATGGGCACGGCGACACATGAACTTTATCAGCATAAATCTGGCATTTGTGACATTTCCTCGCGAATCTGAAGCAATCCGACTCCATAGTCAGCCAGTAATACCCTGCTCTCAGGATCTTTCTCGTCATGGCATGCCCGCCGGCATGCGTACCAAATGTGCCCTCATGGACTTCCTCCATGAGCATACTCGCCTCTTTTTCATCCACACATCTGAGTAGCACGAGATCGTGGTTCCTCTTATACAGCACTCCGTCAGGATTGAGATAAAAGTTTCCAGATAGCCTCCTCAGAGTCTTCTTATCCTGGATGGACGCACCCGCAGGATACTCCTTAGTCATAAGGAAGGTCTGGATGTCGTGGAACCATGGCTTGCCGTCAGTGGCATCCTCGATTGCAAAGATAAATGCCGGTCTATCAAGACGCGAAAGTACAATTCTTGGAGCCTCATTCCAATAATTGACTTTATACATGGAAGCCAACGTAGCTAAAGCATCAGCCATTTGATTTTCAGCCCTGGGTACATGATGAAGTTCCACCCGGTCGAAGAAAGGAAGCAGCCTCCTGGCATAATTCATGTACGGCACTAAATTCGCTTGACGAGTTTCCCACTCCCCTTTAATCTGATTGATTACAAGCGCTGAGTCACCATATATGTCTAGATTCTTGATTCTCAAATCAATTGCCTCTTCTAGACCCATAATACATGCTTCATACTCGGCTTCATTGTTGGTGACTGGAAACGTCAGTCTCGCAGTAAAAGGGATGTGGGATCCATGAGGAGTCGTGATGATAGCCCCGATGCCACTTCCATAGGAATTAACCGCTCCGTCGAATATCAACTTCCACTGAGATTTCCTATCTGGCCCTTCATCGGGCAATGGCTCATCACAGTCCTTTGCTTTGAGAAACATAATGTCCTCATCAGGGAACTCGAACTTCATCGGCTGGTAGTCTTCGATTGGCTGTTCGGCAAGGTAATCAGACAATACGCTCCCCTTAATGGCCTTCTGAGAGACGTACTGAATATCATATTCTGTTAACACCATTTGCCACCTGGCAATCCTGCCCGAAAGAGCCTGCTTCTCGAAGACGTACTTGATCAGATCCATCTTCGAAATTAGCATAGTGGTCTGGTTGAGCATATACTGTCGTAGACGTTTGGCGGCCCAGGCTAATGCACAACACGTCTTCTCCAGCATCGAGTATCGAGATTCACACTCAGTGAACTTTTTACTCAAATAATAAATGGCATGCTCTTTTCTGCCCGTCTCGTCGTGCTGACCGAGAACACACCCCATACTATTCTCCAGAACCGTCAGGTACATGATCAATGGCCGTCCAGCCACTGCGGGTATCAAGATTGGAGGTTCTTGAAGATACTGCTTTATTTTGTCAAATGCCTTCTGGCAATCCTCATTCCAAGTAATGGCCTGATCTTTCTTTAAAAGTTTGAACATCGGTTCACAAGTGGCCGTGAGATGAGAGATAAACCTTGCAATGTAGTTTATTCGGCCCAGGAAACCACGAACTTCTTTTTCTGTTTTCGGCGCTGGCATCTCTTGGATAGCTTTTATTTTCGCAGGATCGACTTCAATACCTCGTTCACTAACGATAAACCCCAATAACTTTCCGGACCGCACTCCGAAAGTGCACTTGTTAGGATTCAGCCTCAGCCTGAACTTCCTAAGCCTTTCAAACAGCTTCAACAAATTGACCAGATGCTCTTCCTCCGTTTGGGACTTCGCAATCATGTCATCAACATAGACCTCGATCTCATGATGAATCATATCATGAAACAAAGTTACCATTGCTCGCTGGTAAGTGGCCCCTGCGTTCTTCAGACCGAAGGGCATTACCTTATAGCAAAATGTTCCCCAGGGGGTGATGAACGTCGTTTTCTCCATGTCCTCCGGTGCCATCTTAATCTGATTGTAACCGGAGAAGCCATCCATGAACGAAAACACGGAAAACTGGGCTGTATTGTCGACCAACACATCGATATGAGGCAACGGGAAATCATCCTTAGGGCTCGCCCTGTTCAAATCCCGATAATCGACGCACATGCGTACCTTACCGTCCTTCTTCGGTACAGGCACTATGTTGGCGACCCATGGAGGGTAAGTGGTAACGGCTAGAAATCCTGCGTCCAACTGCTTCTGGACTTCTTCTTTGATCTTTACAGCCATGTCTGGTCTCGTCCTCCTGAGCTTCTGCTTGACTGGAGGGCAATCTTCTCGCAACGGCAAGCGATGTACCACGATATCAGTGTCGAGTCCGGGCATATCCTCATATGACCAAGCAAAGACGTCACTATACTCTCGAAGCATCTCGACCAGCCTATGCTTGACATCATTCTGCAGCGCAGCCCCAACTCCGACATTTCTGACGAGCTCCTCGGAACCCAGATTTACAATCTCAATATCCTCCTCGTGAGGCAGAATAACCTTCTCCTCTTGTCTCAACAAGCGGGCCAATTCTTCCGGGAGGTCTTCGTCTTCATCAATCTCATCCTCGGCTTGATAGATCGGGCAATCAAAGTCGTAGTGAGCCGTAGAGGGTCCAGAGTCGATGTCATCTGTTACGTGGATCCTGCAATAACAAGGGTTAAGTTTAAAGCAGGAATATGCAGGTTAGCACGCACCTCGTTGCCATTTTGCTGTTTTTTCGAAATAAACATAAAATAGGAATAACAGAGAACACTATTTGATTACGAAGAAAACGCCTTTTATTTATTAACAAAATGCACACACATAATCCAACAAGGCCCTGACAGTAAAACCACTATGCCCCAGGCAGGACATAGGGTTGTACAAAGATCGTAAAAAGCAAATCATTACTCTTCACTTGTCAGCTTGACAATCTCCTTGATGGTCCAATTGTGGAGGCGCTCGCCCGGCTTGCTCGGTTGAATCCAAGCGTCAAGATCGCAATCACTGTCTCCGCTGTCCTCCGACGCAGCATTGATACTCTCGAAGATTACTCCCCCCTTGGTGAATAGGATCGGCCCTTTCCCACGAGACGAGCTGCCAGAAGAAGACGAAGCTCCAGCTTCAGGAGAATATCCCAATCCAAACTTATCCTGCTTGACTGGTATATCCAAGACATGCCCCCAGCCTGGGGTGGAACCGGCTTCGACAACGGCCCTAGCTTCCTTAAACGAGGAGAGGTTCAACTCTTGCCTCTCTGCGACGACAGGAGCCACCTCCTTCACTCTGACGGTTTCAAATCCCTGGCAAAGAGTCTCATGGATTTCACCATCCATTTCAACGTATTTAAAGGATGACAAATGGCTCACCATAATGTCCTCCTCACCACATACGGTCACTATGCTGCCCCCGACAGCATATTTAAGCTTCTGATGCAGCGTGGACGTCACGGCACCAGCAGAATGGATCCATGGCCGACCTAAGAGGCAACTATAGGCGGGCATGATATCCATGATATAGAAAACTGCATTGAACGTTTCTGGACCAACCTGAATTGGTAGGGTCAATTCTCCGAAGACGTGGCGCTTGGTTCCATCAAAGGCTTTCACGACCAGATCATTGGGCGTGCACAGCAGTCCACGGGTATCCAACTTCATCAGTGCCTTCTTCGGAAGCACGTTAAGCGAGGAACCTGTATCCACCAGGACATGCGACATGATAGTGCCTCTGCACTCTATCGAGACGTGCAAGGCGCTGTTGTGATCTTTTCCCTTAGGAGTCAGCTCCAGATCTGTAAATCCCAGCCCATTACCAGCATTGACATGGGCTACTACTTCCTCGAGTTGATTTACTGATATCTCCTGCGGCACGTATGCAGCATTCAATACCTTCAGCAATGCATTGCGGTGCACCTCAGAGCACAGCAACAAGTTAAGAATCGAGATCTTTGACGGAGTCTGATGAAGATGATCTACGATTTTGTAGTCACTCTTCTTGATTAGTCGCATGAACTCTTCAGCATCTTTAACCAGCACGTCCTTCTCTGCCCCTGCAGGGACCTCTTCAACAGCTTTACCTTTACCCTTATCCACAGCATCAGCCCGGACCACTTTCTCTGCTGCAACCTCTGCTGGTGCGAACACTCTTCCGCTTCTGGTGATGCCACTGACTTCAGTAAGATTCTGCATTGTTGATCCGAACGGCTCAAGCTCTATCTTTTGGCCATTACAATAAACCTCGGCGCCATAATGCCATGGAACGGCATTGGTACTCTCGAATGGGATTGGTCCGGCCCTGGTGATGGTGATGGTAGGCGGACGAGGCGCAGAAATAGTAATAGGGTGGCGAGGAATGGTAATGGTAGCAACTTCGTCTGCCTGTTTCAGCACAACTTCCCCTGATGCATTCTCAACGCTCCGGCTGAATTGCAAAATACCTTCGGACATCAGACTTTGGATACCTTCGATCAGCTGCTCACACCCATCAGGAAGCGTAGCACAAGCCATACATAATTCTCCGCATCCAGGAAAGAAGCCCTTCTTTAGCAACTTAGCCTTGACAAAACTCAACGGCGTCTTCAAATCTTTGACATCGGTCAGCAAGCCCGCACTCTCCTCAGTGATAACAGCATTCACTCCGCCCCCCTTATGATGAGGCATTGGATTTTTGGTGACGTTAGGCACGTTGTCAGAAAAGTTGATAACCTTGGCGTCCACCAGGTCCTGGACTTTGTGCTTAAAAGCTTTACAATTCTCAATCGTGTGGTCAGGTGCCCCAGTATGGAATTCACAAGTAGCACTGGCATCATACCCCGGTGGTGGCGCCCCTGTTAAGGGAGCCAACGTCCTCTTTTGAACTAGCTGAAGCTGCAGCAAAGTTTGCAGAAGCTGCGCATATGACATAGGTGGAGTTTCAAAATGACGGTTTGCCATAGGAGCCCGATTCTGATATCTTTTATACCCCTGCTGATTCTGCTGCTGTTGCGGCTGCGGCGGAGCAGCTGGAATGTTTATGCTAGCAACCTGAGGCTGAGGGCCCTTGCCCTTTCTCCTAGCATTAGTGACAGCACTGGCATCTCCCTATCGACGCTTGCCAGTATAGGGTTTCTTGCTACCTCCTCCAGCTGAGGATGATTCGCCCTGAATTTTTCCGATCTTTATACCGTTCTCAACATGCTCGCCCAAAGTGATGAGGGCCGAGAATGTTCCAGACATGCCACTGACCAGCTTTTCATAGTAGATTCCGGGAAGGGTAGCCACGAACATTTGTACCAACTCACGCTCAACCATCGGCGGTTGAACCCGGGCAGCCAATTCACGCCACCGCTGGGCGTATTCTTTGAAGCTTTCATTGTTCCGCTGTGAGAGATTCTGAAGCTGAACCCGGTTGGGAGCCAAGTCGCTATTATATTGATAGTGGAGGACAAATGCTTCTGCAAGATCTTTCCAGGTGCGCACAGTAGCGGGCTCCAAACCCATATACCATTCGAGCGATGGCCCAGAAAGACTATCCTGAAAGAAGTGCATCAGCAGCTTCTCATCGTCAGAATAAGCGGACATCTTTCTATAATAAGATCGGAGGTGGACCCGGGGGCAAGTGGTGCCCTTATACTTCTCAAAGGTAGGCACCTTGAACTTGTGAGGTACTTTAAAGTCAGCAATCAACCCGAGGTTGGACATGTCAACGCCCAATGTGTTCTGATTTTCTATGCTTCTCATCTTGTCTTCCAGCGCCTTGAACCTGAGTCGAGCCTCGGCATTCAACTCTGCTTCTATACCTCTCTGAGAGAATATATCATCCTGATGGTCCTCCAGCCACGGTTGAGGCACCACCAAATTTCCTGCACCGGCATTGCCGTTGACCGGCCCCATGTTAACATTGGCTCCCAAACTACCATTGACGGCGCCAGCCGCGTTGAGTCCGAGATTAGTCATCAGATTGCCGTTAGCACTGCCGTTGCCCCCGGCGGCGGGAACAACGTTCTGTGGAGTATCCCCTTGAGGAGGAGTAGGCACGGCCCCTCCGTGAAGTATGCCATTACTGTCAACCCGAGAGATCAGAGGTTGAACCAGAGTACGGAGCTGGTCTTGACCATTCGCGACCACCTGCATCAGCTCCATAAAACGATCCATCCGCTCACGGAGCTCTTGAACATCTGACTGTACCTGGTCCATGATTCTCGTCTGATTAGCGCGAGTTGAGTAGCGGTGGATGGGTCTTTGATCAATCCTGGAGATCGAAAGCAGCGCGGAACCTGAAAAACCTGTTAACAATAAAGGTTAGGAAAAGCAATAAGATGTACACCATGCAAATATGCTTCATGCAGATGCATGCGTGTGTCTGTGTGCGTGGGAGATTTTTCCCCGATCCTAGTGCCTCAGTGACGGTGCTGATAATAACAAGAGGAAGAAGAAATCCGAGCCCAATCATGGAAACATCAATCTCATATATATATGGAAAGGCCTGTCGAGGCAGTACACAGTATCAGCGAGTACAAATCAACAGCATGACCTCAGCCAACAAGCCTGGTGATGGTCAGCATACATCAAAAATAACAGGGATATAACTAGTCAAGTACGGCCACGGGCGCGATACTCTGCTAATAACTCCTTTGTCTCCGAATGATCTGGCGAAATGAGCAACCCCTCGACGAGTAGTTCCCTCTGCCTGATAGTATGCTGAAGTCCCTGAACTGAACTCTCCCAAGCGCCTTCGCCGAAGCAATCCTCCAGCTTCCGCTTCTTAGACTCAAACATCAGCTTATGCTCCTTCAGGCTAGCAATGGCTTTGTTGAGACGGGCTTCAGCGGAGTACCTACGGGCGGTCTCTTCATCAAACCTCCGCTCACTGTCTTTTACCTCGGCTTCTAGCTTAGAAATCTGCAGCATCAGCTTGTCTTCTCGCTCCTTCCTGGTGGCCATGGAAGTCTTCCAATGCTGGTCGAACTTAGATATTCTCCGGTATGCTTCCTCCAAATGCTGCTTCTTCGTAGCTAGCACATCATTAGCAGCTCTGAAGTCTTGACCTAAGCGTTCCCGATCAGCAATCTGCTTTGCCAAGTCTGCACCCAGCTGGCTCATCGACTCTGTTTGCCTTTTGAGAGCATGCACGGCTTCGTTTCTCTCACTTCGAAGCTGAGCTAACTCCTTCTCTAATTCTGCATTTGCCCTCTTCAGTTCATCACGCTCAGCTAATACCTGGTTGTGCTGATGAATGGACACAGTGGTAGGCTCTTCGACTGGTGGAGGACTCTCTGGTCTGACATGAGGGAATGGCATCCCTATAGTGCTGGCTCTGGCTCTGATCCAATCTGAATAAGGAGGGTAAGCTTGGTTGTTGCTCTTCCCCAACAAAGACTTTCCTCTCGTGCTGATATTGTTCCACGCATACTGAAGCTTGGACAACAACTCCCCCTCTAGAATACCCGTGAGGTACAGAGATTCCCGTACCTCTTCTTCCTTCGGTGGAGTCCTCAAAGCATATGCAAACTGACGAACTAGCAATGATGGGTTGTAGTTGATGCAACCCTTCCTACCTATCAGAGGTACGTTAGGAAACCCATTACAACTGAAGATCATCTCGGTGCCTAACCTGCCTCTGTCAACGAACCAAACAATGTCTTCTGCCGACAAGCTCATCAGACGCTCAGGCCACTCAGTCGTGGCTGCAGACAAGACAGAAGAACCCCTCTTGGGCAAATGACTATCAAACCACTTGTACAACAACGGTACGCAGCATGAAACATTCTTTCCTCTCCGGTTCTCATTCTTGTAGCACTGAATGGTAAACATCTCCGATCAGAGTAGGGACTGGATTCCCGTAAGCAAAGATATGGAATGCATCAAAATCTACGAAATCAGGCATGCTGGGAAATAGGATAATGCCGTATATGCACAAAGCAAGGATGGCGCTGAAGGCGTCCCAACATTTGTCCTTGGCACACTGCTGAGCCTTAGCTATCAGAAACTGCAGAGAGAACCCTGGGACCTTGTTCCAACTCATCACCACTAACTCAGAAGCGCTCAAATGGAGTGAGGAAGCCAAGCTAACCAGATCAGGCTCAGCATCCATGTGGACAAAAGGCATCTGCCTTTTGATAGGCACACCCAACATATCAGCATACTCTTCCAATGTCGGCGCGAGAACGAAGTCATGAAAAGTGAAACACCTCAAGGGAGGATCATAAAACTGCAGAAGAGCATGTAACCCATTCAACTCAGACGCAGAAGGTTTGTAGACCAGACTAAGCAACTTGCCATAAGACTTCCTGAACCTATCCTTCACAGAATCCCCTGCCAGGGTTATCAAACCAGTCAGCTTCGACACATCGGGGGTCGGGAACTTGTACGCAACAGTCTTCCTGAGAGAAGCCATAACAACAGTAGGAGACGGGAAATCCTGGATCGGGGAAACGGTACCTGCAACACAGACACACGTTAATGGAATGCAGATGAATGCGTAAACTAATGCAAAATGCAGGTATGCAATAATATATCCAGGTGGCTGCTGTGGAGATTCGGTATCAACAGTCACTGATGAGAGGGAAACCCCGGTGTAAGACCACTAATCTGATCTGCTGAGAATAACCATCTGATAGGATCGAGATCAAAATTCTGTTCTGACAAGAGTAAGTGACTGATAAATAGAACCCTGGTTGCAAGAGATATACGGTGATGAAGTCTTCAGACCCCAAATCAAAGATCTGCCCTATCAAGAACAAACACACAGCTGCTGATGAGATCTTCAGACCTCACTCAAAATCTGCCCTATCAAGAACAAATAACATCTGCCGATGAGGTCTTCAGACCTCACTCAAAATCTGCTCCATCCAGAACAAACCACTGATGATAACATACTGATCAAAGCCTGCTCTATCAAGAACAGACATACACCCGATGATAAAATCCTCTGATCAGAAACTTCTTGCTCTATCAAGAACATGTCTGCAACTGAGAACCCAACATAACTGATTTACTGTCAAGAAAACCAGGTAGTCTGAAGGTCTAAGTTTCCTGCAATAAACCCAGTCCCACTCACAGGTATGGACCTAGACTGACTCAAGGTACGGCATCCTATGCGTTCATCAGCGTCACAGACTTTCAAAACTGATGATACGATTCCCAGAAGGAGTGGCATCATCAAGTCCTGAAGAGGCCTCACTTAGCTGAATCACAAATGATTGGTCCCCAGAGTCGACAATCCACCAAACCAGCAACCGTCTCAACCCAAAGGGTTGAAAGTGAAGCCAACCGGATGAACCTCGTCTGAGCGTGGATTTCATGAGACACTAGTGCCTGCAAAGCAAGCACGCGCCCACTAATTTCCACTCTAAGTCTATGGTGCACTCAAGCCTGGGTCTGGCTTCTCATTCAATCAGAACTCCCATCCCACAACAGCACAAATAATCATATTTTACTGAATACAAAATGCGGGAAATAAAGCGCGAGAAGTAAAAATGTGATAAATAAACGCAACCCAACAAGCAAACACACAAGCGGTAGGATTGACTCTCTTAAGGGACGTTGGATCCCAAATGCATAGGGAAGATCTCCCCAGCAGAGTCGCCAGCTGTCGCTTGCGCGAAAATAAGGTGCCGGCATGACAGAAGAGTCGTCACCTTTCGTTATTTATCCCTCAGAGCGGGAAAGGAAACGATCGGAAAAACCTGACGAATAAGGGTAAGACAAGGTCGTCGCAACCATTGTCTGGATTCGGGAGTCGGTTACGCAAGGGGAAGGTATTAGCACCCCTCACGTCCGTCGTACTCGACGGGATCCTCGCTTGTTTGTTTACTTGGACGGGTTGGTTATAATCTATCTACCTATCAAGGCTGGCTGAAAAAGAAAAGAAAAAATGACTCGGCAAAGCGTCGCACTTTATGCCTACGTATTCCCGTCTGGAACGAGAAATCAGAGTCAACGTAGTTCGGCCAACTACGGGTGAAGGTTGAAGGTTGGGAAGGTTGCTCGCTAGGACGTCGCGTCCTATGCCTACGTACTTTCATCTGGTATGAAAGATCAGAGCAAACGTAGTTCGGGAAACTACGGGTTATCTCCTAAAAGAAGTGTTTTTTATTGTGTTTGCGATTTCAACCGCACTAGAGACTACGACTTGAGAGTGAATGCGTCGCATGTCACCCAAAGGGTACCATACTAAACATCCAGACTGTGGAAAAGAAACTCTCCCACAATCCTTTCTCAGATAGCTTAAGGCTCGTAACGTACGAAAGAAATCATTCATGATTACTGTATCTTAAACTGCTTTGAGATGAGAAGAGAACATGCCCAACTAGGAGGGAGACTATCAAGTTCTACTGTTGTCATGTCAAGGATTCATCCTATGGTTGAGGTTTGAACAGGGAACTCCTAGATGTTGTCATGCATAGGTTTCAACCTAAAAGTCTATCATCAAATCCTTATCAAAGGAAATGAGAGTCCTAAGGGATCATGTCAATGATACACCAAAACAGACAAAGCATCAGCTTAACAGTAAAATGCATGCAATGCAAGTGAGGGAGGAAATGTGTGTGGGGCTTCAGCCTCCACAAGCTCGTCTCAACCTCAAGCCAGTCATGAAATAACAGTAATCATACTAAAAAAATAAACAACATGCTGTCAAGCAATAAACAGTAAATTGTAATCATACAGACAGGAGAAATGAAATGCTATCAAGCAAAATAAGCACATGGGCAAGGGAGCTGGGCTCTACCGAATACCCGCAAGCAAAGCCAAGCAATAACAATACAATCAGATGCATTCATGCTCTTAGACTGAACTTATTCTAAATGGGCTTAGTCTAATGCAACAGACAAATCATACAAAACACACAATACATCAAAGAAAACAGAAGAAAGCCTCAGCTCCTCCAGCAGCAACCCAGTCTTCAGACTTCAGAGATCACTTGCTTTCCAGGTATCAACCCTACAACATGAGCATCAACTCATCTTCTCCCTTGAGCTTCAGCTCCTTTGATCAGCTCTACCTTCAGGCTTCACTATCTCCAGGGATCTTCAGGCATCTACTTGGTCTTCACAGAGTCTTCAGACTTCAATAATCTTCAAGGAATCATCCTTTTCAAGGCCTCAGCTTCTATCTTCAATGGCTCCAATGCTCCAGCAAACAAGATTCAGTCAATAAGATAAGGTGAGGATGTTGCAGTGCTCACTGACTTCCAAAGGATGCCATTGAGAACTTAACATCAAAGGAAAGGCTCTCTCAAAGTTCTACCTTATAGGGCAAGGTCACTAATCCCTCCAAAGGAGAGAGGTGAATACCCTTAAGGGACTCTATGTCACAGAGAAGAAAGGAGGTGAACAAGACACTCCTTGTTTATTGAACAAAGTATTCTATCTAGGGCTCTGCCTATGCACCTATCACCCTATAAACAAAACAAATAAAAGCTATGCTAAACTTCTCTGCAAGGTCTTCAAAGCTTCCATGATGATCCACAAGGTCTTCAACTCAATCTTCAAAGCTCACACACTCAACAGAGAAGGAAAGAAAACACAACAATACAACTTATGCCTTTAAGCAACACACATACTATCCATACATTCAAAAATCAATGAAAAATACTAAAATACCATACAAATTCCTAATATAAATTCTAGGGGATCCTATTTAACTACCTTTAAGTCCCATATATTCCCCATAGGCTAACTTGTCCTAAAAACCCCAAAAATAAAATGTTGAAGTTCAAGTATACTACTTAAAAACCCTAATTAAACTATCCTATGTTTAATTATCTAAACTAATCAAAATTTATTCTAAAAAATCTAGTAATAAATTCTGGGAATACTACAATTCAATATTAATCACCACAAAAAAGAATGGGCAAAAAATCTATTTCTAAGTGCATGAACAAAAATTTGCAAAATCATGGATGAAATGAATGATTAAAAATGTGCATTTATTTGTAAAATATGAAAAAAATGCGAAAAAAATGTAAAATGCAATTTTTATATTTTTTTAATTTTCTAGACATGTTAAGAAAAATGTTAAAAAAAGAATGAGTTAAAAATATGCATTTTCCATTTAGTTATGAATTTTTGAAGATCAATGAAATAAAATGAAAATGAATACGAAATAGAAAGAAATAAGTGGGAGGGGTGCAAATAGAAAGAAATGATAGTTGAAATCATTGGGCCTGGAAATGAGGGGGGTGCGAATAGCGCAAAGGCCCAAAGACCTTATTAAAATTCAGATTTAATGCCAGCCGTTAGATGCATTGGATGAGTCAAATATTCAAAGGAAATCAAGGGTGGTGATTATGTCTTCTTCCTAATGCATGCTAGGGTTTCAAAAACAGAATTCATGCAAGCAACTTCCACCCTCTCTAACTCTCTCATTTCTCCACCATTTTTCACGATCCAAAGATGAAAACTCATCTACTCTTCTCCCTCTACACAGCCATGGTACTAGAATTCTCTAACTCTCCCTCAAGAAAGAAATACGAAGGCTACAAGGGGTGGTCACCATTTTCGCACCTTAGTTTACATGGTAATCAAATGGTCTCATATTAACCTATCATGTACTACATCCTATGGGGATTATCCTAAGCCTAATACCTAAGATTATAGTACACTAAATCGTGAGTTCTTGATCACTAAAGAATTGACACCATGGAAGCAAACCTCACAAACAGCCCTTAAACTCATCATACAACATCCCTAATTGGTCTCTATTAGATTTCTCCTAACAACATGCTTGAACTATGGATAAATAGAGAGTTTCATGAGAAAATGCATACCTTGCAAGTGATGATGGTGATGATGGTTCTCCTCCAATTCAGACCTTGCCAATTGCTTTGTATGGTCTTTGATGAATGTTGAAGCCTCTGGTTGCAGTAGTTCTTGTTCTATCTTCTTGAATCAACCTATTCAACTCTTCATGCAAGTTGGAGTGAAGTTGGAGATCTCATAATCCAGCCACGAATTCTTGAGCCTTTCCTTTGCCAAATACTCTATGAAGGTTGTAGATGATGATGATAACCAGAGTTGGAATGATGGATGATGATTCAATGCACTTTGAAATGAAAATGCACTTTTGGAGTTATGGAACCAAAGTATGCTTGCAAGTCCTCACAATCTCTAACCAATGTATGGACCTTCTCTATTGCTTATATAGATGAGAATAGAATCATCTAGAATGGATGAGAAGCTTCCAAGAGGTTTCTAGAACTTCTCATGCAATGAGAAATTCACTTTTTCTATTTTTAGTAAATATCCCAAATCTCATGAGAAACCATGCAAAATGGCCTCATATGAGATGATAAGGAGAGAACAAGGCATTTCAAGTCATTTTAAGGCTTTGGCAAACATTTCCTTTTGATACCTTAAAGTGCAAGTAACAAATTTACAAAGGAAGTCCAATTTTTAAGCCTAAAATCAAAAATGTGGATAAACCATTGTTTCCAAAATGTTGTTTCCAATCAAAATCATCTATCATATGCCCCATTTTGGATTTGTAGATCTCTCAAACCAAAATCCAATTTCAACTTTTTTAACTTATAAGCCTTTTTCAAGTCATTTTGACCATTTTAAAATATCCATGCTCCATGCATTTCCAACAATTCATGACCTTCTTTCTAGACTTAAAATCACATTTTGAACAACTTTCATGTTTTGATTTTTTCCATTTGAGGCTTGGAAATAGGAGATATGGCATTTGCTTAAAAATGACCTATAACTGACAAATTACCAAAATACCCCTGTCTTGTTCAAACCATAAGTTGAGTTCCACAAATCCTATCAAGGACTTCTACCACTCAAATTAAAGCTAAGAAGATGCCCTCCAACATTCATGTTGACCAAGGGATCATAGGAATCATCCTACTAGGGCAAAAGTTGTCTGCAAATTGAGTGACTTTCAAGGACCCAGATTCACACACCTCTGTTGACCTGTAATTTGTCAAAGCCATAACTTGAGCTCTGTAACTCCTATCAAGGACTTCCACCACTCAAATTAAAGCTAAGAACAAGCTCTACAACATTCATGTTGTGGGGAAGATGAGATGTCAATCACATCTTGAGCTAAAACTGCCTGGAAGATAGGGATCAAATTAGGGTTTTTTCACTGTCAATCCCTGGAAACCCTAACTCAAAACTTCTCAAACTCCTCAATCATGATGAGTTGGTCTAGGAATCCTCTTTATAACATATCCATACATCATTCCATGATCTCATGGCCCTTGGATTAGGTCTCAACCTTCTCCAAATCTTCAGTTATCCTAGGGTTGACCCAGTCAAAACCCTAATTCTACCATTCATGGTTGAATCTCCTGCAGCCTTGCATAATGACCTCTCTGGGTTTCATGATGGCTATCAAGACATCTCATAGGCTTTCTCAAAACATCAAGTCCATTCTCAAAGTCTCAGAATCATCTGAGGGGCACCCACAACTCTCAAGCTATGAAGCACACAACCCTGGTCCCAACCAATTCCTCTGAGGTTCTCTTGAACTGTCTGATGAAGGTATCACCTTTCAAACACTCAATGAATAAATAATTGTTGGTCAAATTTTGGGGTGCAACACTTTGGTATCACGAAGAACGTTATTGGATAACGGACTACTTCGACCACCCAAAGAATCTCATGTGTTTAGAGATACCACTTTGGTATCGATAAGACCCTTACTGGATAAGGGACTCTTTCGACCACCCGAAGAATCTCATGTGTTTAGAGATACTGCTTTAGTATCACGAAGAACCTTATTGGATAAGGGACTGCTTCGACCACCCGAAAAATCTCATGTGTTTAGAGATACTGCTTTGGTATCACGAAAAACCTTATTGGATAACGGACTGCTTTGATCACCCAATGAATCTCATGTGTTTAGAGATACTGCTTTGGTATCACAAAGAATCTTATTGGATAAGGGACTGCTTCGACCACCCGAAGAATCTCATGTGTTTAGAGATACTGCTTTGGTATCGCGAAGAACCTTACTGGATAAAGGAATCCTTCGACCACCTGAAGAATCTCATGTGTTTAGAGATACTGATTTGGTATCGCGAAGAACCTTACGGGATAAGGGACTGCTTCGACCACCCGAAGAATCTCATGTGTTTAGAGATATTGCTTTGGTATCGCGAAGAACCTTATTTGATAAGGGACTGCTTCGACCATCCGAAGAATCTCATGTGTTTAGGGATACTCCTTTGGTATCGCGAATAACCATATAGGATAAGGGACTACTTCGACCATCCGAAGAATCTCATGTGTTTAGAGATACTGCTTTGGTATCACGAAGAACCTTATTGGATAAGGGACTGCTTCGACCACCCGAAAAATCTCATGTGTTTAGAGATACTGCTTTGGTATCACGAAGAACCTTATTGGATAACGGACTGCTTTGACCACCCAAAGAATCTCATGTGTTTAGAGATACTGCTTTGGTATCGCAAAGAATCTTATTGGATAAGGGACTGCTTCGACCACCCGAAGAATCTCATGTGTTTAGAGATACTGCTTTGGTATCGCGAAGAACCTTACTGGATAAAGGACTCCTTCGACTACCTGAAGAATCTCATGTGTTTAGAGATACTGATTTGGTATCGCGAAGAACCTTATGGGATAAGGGACTGCTTCGACCACCCGAAGAATCTCATGTGTTTAGAGATATTGCTTGGGTATCGCGAAGAACCTTATTTGATAAGGGACTGCTTCGACCATCCGAAGAATCTCATGTGTTTAGGGATACTCCTTTGGTATCGCGAATAACCATATAGGATAAGGGACTGCTTCGACCATCCGAAGAATCTCATGTGTTTAGAGATACTGCTTTGGTATCACGAAGAACCTTATTGGATAAGGGACTGCTTCGACCACCCGAAAAATCTCATGTGTTTAGAGATACTGCTTTGGTATCACGAAGAACCTTATTGGATAACGGACTGCTTTGACCACCCAAAGAATCTCATGTGTTTAGAGATACTGCTTTGGTATCGCAAAGAATCTTATTGGATAAGGGACTTCTTCGACCACCCGAAGAATCTCATGTGTTTAGAGATACTGCTTTGGTATCGCGAAGAACCTTACTGGATAAAGGACTCCTTCGACTACCTGAAGAATCTCATGTGTTTAGAGATACTGATTTGGTATCGCGAAGAACCTTATGGGATAAGGGACTGCTTCGACCACCCGAAGAATCTCATGTGTTTAGAGATATTGCTTGGGTATCGCGAAGAACCTTATTTGATAAGGGACTGCTTCGACCATCCGAAGAATCTCATGTGTTTAGGGATACTCCTTTGGTATCGCGAATAACCATATAGGATAAGGGACTGCTTCGACCATCCGAAGAATCTCATGTGTTTAGAGATACTGCTTTGGTATCACGAAGAACCTTATTGGATAAGGGACTGCTTCGACCACCCGAAAAATCTCATGTGTTTAGAGATTCTGCTTTGGTATCACGAAGAACCTTATTGGATAACGGACTGCTTTGACGACACAAAGAATCTCATGTGTTTAGAGTTACTGCTTTGGTATCGCGAAGAATCTTATTGGATAAGGGACTGCTTCGACCACCCGAAGAATCTCATGTGTTTAGAGATACTACTTTGGTATCGCGAAGAACCTTACTGGATAAAGAACTCCTTCGACCACATGAAGAATCTCATGTGTTTAGAGATATTGCTTTGGTATCGCGAAGAACCTTACGGGATAAGGGACTGCTTCGACCACCCGAAGAATCTCATGTGTTTAGAGATATTGCTTTGGTATCGCGAAGAACCTTATTGGATAAGAGACTGCTTCGACCATCCGAAGAATCTCATGTGTTTAGAGATACTACTTGGGTATCGCTAAGAACCTTATTAGATAAGGGACTGATTCGACCACCAAAAGAATCTCATGTGTTTAGAGATACTACTTTGGTATCGCGAAGAACCTTATTGGTTAACGGACTACTTCGACCACCCGAAAAATCTCATGTGTTTAGAGATACTGCTTTGGTATCGCGAAGAATCTTATTGGTTTAGGGACTGCTTCGACCACCCGAATAATCTCATGTGTTTAGAGATACTGCTTTGGTATCGTGAAAAACCTTACTAGACAGGGGACTGCTTTGACCACTCGAAGAATCTCATGTGTTTAGAGATACTACTTTGGTATCACGAAGAACCTTATTGGATAACAGACTACTTTGACCACCCAAAGAATCTCATGTGTTTAGAGATACTACTATGGTATCGCTAAGAACCTTATTAGATAAGGGACTGATTTGACCACCCGAAGAATCTCATGTGTTTAGAGATACTACTTTGGTATCGCGAAGAACCTTATTGGATAAGGGATTCCTTCGACCACCCGAAAATTCTCAGGTATTTAGAGATACTGCTTTGGTATCGCGAAGAATCTTATTGGATAAGGGACTGCTTCGACCACCCGAAAACCCTCATGTGTTTAGAGATACTGCTTTGGTATCGCGGAGAATCTTACTGGATGAAGGACTCCTTCGACCACCCGAAAAATCTCATGTGTTTAGAGATACTGCTTTGGTATCACGAAGAACCTTATTGGATAACGGACTACTTCGACTACCCAAAGAATCTCATGTGTTTAGAGATACTACTTTGGTATCGCTAAGAACCTTATTAGATAAGGGACTGCTTTGACTACCCGAAGAATCTCATGTGTTTAGAGATACTACTTTGGTATCGTGAAGAACCTTATTGGATAAGGGACTCTTTTGACCACCCGAAAATTCTCATGTGTTTAGAGATACTGCTTTGGTATCGCGAAGAATCTTATTGGATAAGGGACTGCTTCAACCACCCGAAAAATCTCATGTGTTTAGAGATACTGCCTTGGTATCGCGGAGAATCTTACTGGATAAAGGACTCCTTCGACCACCTTAAGAATCTCATGTGTTTAGAGATACTGCTTTGGTATTGCGAAGAACCTTACTAGATAAAGGACTCCTTCGACCACCCGAAAAATCTCATGTGTTTAGAGATATTGCTTTGGTATCGCGAAGAACCTTATTGGATAAGGGACTGCTTCGACCATTCGAAGAATCTCATGTGTTTAGGGATACTACTTTGGTATCGCGAATAACCATATAGGATAAGGGACTGCTTCGACCATCCGAAGAATCTTATGTGTTTAGAGATACTGGTTTGGTATCACGAAGAACCTTATTGGATAACGGACTACTTCGACCACCCAAAGAATCTCATGTGTTTAGAGATACAACTTTGGTATCGATAAGACCCTTACTGGATAACGGACTCTTTCGACCACCCGAAGAATCTCATGTGTTTAGAGATACTGCTTTAGTATCGCGAAGAACCTTATTGGATAAGGGACTGCTTCGACCACAAAAAAATTCTCATGTGTTTAGAGATACTGCTTTGGTATCGCAAAGAACCTTACTAGACAAGGGACTGCTTTGACCACCCGAAGAATCTCATGTGTTTAGAGATACTACTTTGGTGTCACGAAGAACCTTATTGGATAACACACTACTTTGAACACCCAAAGAATCTCATGTGTTTAGAGTTACTGCTTTGGTATCGCGAAGAATCTTATTGGATAAGGGACTGCTTCGACCCTCTGAAGAATCTCATGTGTTTAGGGATACTGCTTTGGTATCGCGAAGAACCTTACTGGATAAAGGACTCCTTCGACCACCTGAAGAATCTCATGTGTTTAGAGATACTGCTTTGATATCGCGAAGAACCTTACGGGATAAGGGACTGCTTCGACCACCCGAAGAATCTCATGTGTTTAGAGATATTGCTTTGGTATCGCGAAGAACCTTATTCGATAAGGGACTGCTTCGACCATCCGAAGAATCTCATGTGTTTAGGGATACTCCTTTGGTATCGCGAAAAACCATATAGGATAAGGGACTGCTTCGACCATCCGAAGAATCTCATGTGTTTAGAGATACTGTTTTGGTATCACGAAGAACCTTATTGTATAAGGGACTGCTTCGACCACCCGAAAAATCTCATGTGTTTAGAGATACTGCTTTGGTATCACGAAGAACCTTATTGGATAACGTACTGATTTGACCACCCAAAGAATCTCATGTGTTTAGAGTTACTGCTTTGGTATCGCGAAGTATGTTATTGGATAAGGGACTGCTTCGACCACCCGAGGAATCTCATGTGTTTAGAGATACTGCTTTGGTATCGCGAAGAACCTTACTGGATAAAGGTCTCCTTCGACCACCTGAAGAATCTCATGTGTTTAGAGATACTGCTTTGGTATCGCGAAGAACCTTACGAGATAAGGGACTGCTTCGACCACCCGAAGAATCTCATGTGTTTAGAGATATTGCTTTGGTATCGCGAAGAACCTTATTGGATAAGGGACTGCTTCGACCATCCGAAGAATCTCATGTGTTAAGGGATACTGCTTTGGTATCGCGAATAACCTTATTGGATAACGAACTACTTCGACCACCCAAAGAATCTCATGTGTTTAGAGATACTACTTGGGTATCACTAAGAACCTTATTAGATAAGGGACTACTTCGACCACCCAAAGAATCTCATGTGTTTAGAGATACTACTTTGGTATCGCGAAGAACCTTAATGGATAACGGACTACTTCGACCACCCGAAAAATCTCATGTGTTTAGAGATACTGCTTTGGTATCGCGAAGAATGTTATTGGATAAGGGACTACTTCCACCACCCGAATAATCTCATGTGTTTAGAGATACTGCTTTGGTATCGCGAAGAACCTTACTAGATAGGGGACTGCTTTGACCACTCGAAGAATCTCATGTGTTTAGAGATACTACTTTGGTATCACGAAGAACCTTATTGGATAACAGACTACTTTGACCACCCAAAGAATCTCATGTGTTTAGAGATACTACTTTGGTATCACTAAGAACCTTATTAGATAAGGGACTGCTTTGACCACCTGAAGAATCTCATGTGTTTAGAGATACTACTTTGGTATCGCGAAGAACCTTATTGGATAAGGGACACCTTCGACCACCCGAAAATTCTCATGTGTTTAGAGATACTGCTTTGGTATCGTGAAGAATCTTATTGGATAAGGGACTGCTTCGACCACCCAAAAACTCTCATGTGTTTAGAGATACTGCTTTGGTATCGCGGAGAATCTTACTGGATAAAGGACTCCTTCGACCACCCGAAAAATCTCATGTGTTTAGAGATACTGCTTTGTTATCACGAAGAACCTTATTGGATAACGGACTACTTCAACCACCCAAAGAATCTCATGTGTTTAGAGATACTACTTTGGTATCGCTAAGAACCTTATTAGATAAGGGACTGCTTTGACCACCCGAAGAATCTCATGTGTTTAGAGATACTACTTTGGTATCGCGAAGAACCTTATTGGATAAGGGAATCCTTCGACCACCCGAAAATTCTCATGTGTTTAGAGATACTGCTTTGGTATCGCGAAGAATCTTATTGGATAAGGGGCTGCTTCGACCACCCGAAAAATCTCATGTGTTTAGGGATACTGCTTTGGTATCACGAATAACCATATAGGATAAGGGACTGCTTCGACCATTCGAGGAATCTCATGTGTTTAGAGATACTACTTTGGTATCACGAGAACCTTATTGGATAACGGACTGCTTCTACCACCCAAAGAATCTCATGTGTTTAAAGATACTACTTTGGTATCGATAAGACCCTTACTGGATAAGGGACTCTTTCGACCACCCGAAGAATCTCATGTGTTTAGATATACTGCTTTAGTATCGCGAAGAACCTTATTAGATAAGGGACTGCTTCGACCACCAAAAAATTCTCATGTGTTTAGAGATACTGCATTGGTATCGCAAAGAACCTTACTAGACAAGGGACTGCTTTGACCACCCGAAGAATCTCATGTGTTTAGAGATACTACTTTGGTATCACGAAGAACCTTATTGGATAACAGACTACTTTGACCACCCAAAGAATCTCATGTGTTTAGAGTTACTGCTTTGGTATCGTGAAGAATCTTATTGGATAAGGGACTGCTTCGACCCTCTGAAGAATCTCATGTGTTTAGGGATACTGCTTTGATATCGCGAATAACCATATAGGATAAGGGACTACTTCGACCACCCGAAGAATCTCATGTGTTTAGAGATACTGCTTTGGTATCGCGAAGAACCTTATTGGATGAGGTATTGCTTCGACCATCCGAAAAATCTTATGTGTTTAGAGATACTGCTTTGGTATCACGAAGAACCTTATTGGATAAGGGACTGCTTCGACCACCCGAAGAATCTCATGTGTTTAGAGATACTGCTTTGGTATCACGAAGAACCTTATTGGATAACAGACTGCTTTGACCACCCAAAGAATCTCATGTGTTTAGAGATACTGCTTTGGTATCGCAAAAAATCTTATTGGATAAGGCACTGCTTCGACCACCCGAAGAATCTCATGTGTTTAGAGATACTGCTTTGGTATCGCGAAGAACCTTACTGGATAAAGGACTCCTTTGACCACCTGAAGAATCTCATGTGTTTAGAGATACTGCTTTGGTATCGCGAAGAACCTTACGGGATAAGGGACTGCTTCGGCCACCCGAAGAATCTCATGTGTTTAGAGATATTCTTTGGTATCGCGAAGAACCTTATTCGATAAGATACTGCTTCGACCATCCGAAGAATCTCATGTGTTTAGGGATACTCCTTTGGTATCGCGAAAAACCATATAGGATAAGGGACTGCTTCGACCATCCGAAGAATCTCATGTGTTTAGAGATACTGCTTTGGTATCACGAAGAACCTTATTGGATAACGGACTGCTTTGACCACCCAAAGAATCTCATGTGTTTAGAGTTACTGCTTTGGTATCGCGAAGAATCTTAATGGATAAGGGACTGCTTCGACCACCCAAAGAATCTCATGTGTTTAGAGATACTGCTTTGGTATCGCGAAGAACCTTACTGGATAAAGGTCTCCTTCGACCACCTGAAGAATCTCATGTGTTTAGAGATACTGCTTTGGTATCGCGAAGAACCTTACGGGATAAGGGACTGCTTCGACCACCCGAAGAATCTCATGTGTTTAGAGATATTGCTTTGGTATCGCGAAGAACCTTATTGGATTAGGGACTGCTTCGACCATCCGAAGAATCTCATGTGTTTAGGGATACTGCTTTGGTATCGCGAATAACCATATAGGATAAGGGACTGCTTCGACCATCCGAAGAATCTCATGTGTTTAGAGATACTGTTTTGGTATCACGAAGAACCTTATTGGATAACGAACTACTTCGACCACCCAAAGAATCTCATGTGTTTAGAGATACTACTTGGGTATCGCTAAGAACCTTATTAGATAAGGGACTGCTTCGACCACCCAAAGAATCTCATGTGTTTAGAGATACTACTTTGGTATCGCGAAGAACCTTAATGGATAACGGACTACTTCGACCACAAGAAAAATCTCATGTGTTTAGAGATACTGCTTTGGTATCGCGAAGAATCTTATTGGATAAGGGACTGCTTCGACCACCCGGATAATCTCATGTGTTTTAGAGATACTGCTTTGGTATCGCGAAGAACCTTACTAGACAGGGGACTGCTTTGACCACTCGAAGAATCTCATGTGTTTAGAGATACTGCTTTGGTATCGCGAAGAACCTTATTGGATGAGGTATTGCTTCAACCATCCGAAAAATCTTATGTGTTTAGAGATACTGCTTTGGTATCACGAAAAACCTTATTGGATAAGGGACTGCTTCGACCACTCGAAAAATATCATGTGTTTAGAGATACTGCTTTGGTATCACGAAGAACCTTATTGGATAACAGACTGCTTTGACCACCCAAAGAATCTCATGTGTTTATAGATACTGCTTTGGTATCGCAAAAAATCTTATTGGATAAGGCACTGCTTCGACCACCCGAAAAATCTCATGTGTTTAGAGATACTGCTTTGGTATCGCGAAGAACCTTACTGGATAAAGGACTCCTTTGACCACCTGAAGAATCTCACGTGTTTAGAGATACTGCTTTGGTATCGCGAAGAACCTTACGGGATAAGGGACTGCTTCGACCACCCGAAGAATCTCATGTATTTAGAGATATTCTATGGTATCGCGAAGAACCTTATTCGATAAGATACTGCTTCGACCATCCGAAGAATCTCATGTGTTTAGGGATACTGCTTTGGTATCGCGAAAAACCATATAGGATAAGGGACTGCTTCGACCATCCGAAGAATCTCATGTGTTTAGAGATACTGCTTTGGTATCACGAAGAACCTTATTGGATAACGGACTGCTTTGACCACCCAAAGAATCTCATGTGTTTAGAGATACTGCTTTGGTATCGCAAAGAATCTTATTGGATAAGGGACTGCTTCGACCACCCGAAGAATCTCATGTGTTTAGAGATACTGCTTTGGTATCGCGAAGAACCTTACTGGATAAAGGAATCCTTCGACCACCTGAAGAATCTCATGTGTTTAGAGATACTGCTTTGGTATCGCAAAGAACCTTACGGGATAAGGGACTGCTTCGACCACCCGAAGAATCTCATGTGTTTAGAGATATTGCTTTGGTATCGCGAAGAACCTTATTCGATAACGGACTGCTTCGACCACCCGAAGAATCTTATGTGTTTAGGGATACTCCTTTGGTATCGCGAATAACCATATAGGATAAGGGACTGCTTCGACCATCCGAAGAATCTCATGTGTTTAGAGATACTGTTTTGGTATCACGTAGAACCTTATTGGATAACGAACTACTTCGACCACCCAAAGAATCACATGTGTTTAGAGATACTACTTTGGTATCGCTAAGAACCTTATTAGATAAGGGACTGCGTCGACCACCCAAAGAATCTCATGTGTTTAGAGATACTACATTGGTATCGCGAAGAACCTTATTGGATAACGGACTACTTCGACCACCCGAAAAATCTCATGTGTTTAGAGATACTGCTTTGGTATCACGAAGAATCTTATTAGATAAGGGACTGCTTCGACCACCCGAATAATCTCATGTGTTTAGAGATACTGCTTTGGTATCGCGAAGAACCTTACTAGACAGGGGACTGCTGTGACCACTCGAAGAATCTCATGTGTTTAGAGATACTGCTTTGGTATCACGAAGAACCTTACTGGATAAGGGACTGCTTCGACCATCCGAAGAATCTCATGTGTTTAGAAATAATGCTTTGGTATCACGAAGAACCTTATTGGATAAGGGACTGCTTCGACCACCCGAAAAATCTCATGTGTATAGAGATACTGCTTTGGTATCACGAAGAACCTTATTGGATAACGGACAGCTTTGACCACCCAAAGAATCTCATGTGTTTAGAGTTACTGCTTTGGTATCGAGGAGAATCTTATTGGATAAGGGACTGCTTCGACCACCCGAAGAATCTCATGTGTTTAGAGATACTGCTTTGGTATCGCGAAGAACGTTACTGGATAAAGGACTCCTTCGACCACCTGAAGAACCTCATGTGTTTAGAGATACTGCTTTGGTATCGCGAAGAACCTTACGGGATAAGGGACTGCTTTGACCACCCGAAGAATCTCATGTGTTTAGAGATATTGCTTTGGTATCGCGAAAAACCTTATTGGATAAGGGACTGCTTCGACCATCTGAAGAATCTCATGTGTTTAGGGATACTGCTTTGGTATCGCGAATAACCATATAGGATAAGGGACTGCTTCGACCATCCGAAGAATCTCATGTGTTTAGAGATACTGTTTTGGTATCACGTAGAACCTTATTGGATAACGAACTACTTCGACCACCCAAAGAATCACATGTGTTTAGAGATACTACTTTGGTATCACTAAGAAACTTATTAGATAAGGGGCTGCTTCGACCACCCAAAGAATCTCATGTGTATAGAGATACTACTTTGGTATCGTGAAGAACCTTATTGGATAACGGACTACTTCGACCACCCGAAAAATCTCATGTGTTTAGAGATACTGCTTTGGTATCGCGAAGAATCTTATTGGATAAGGGACTGCTTCGACCACTCGAATAATCTCATGTGTTTAGAGATACTGCTTTGGTATCGCGAAGAACCTTACTAGACAGGGGACTGCTTTGACCACTCGAAGAATCTCATGTGTTTAGAGATACTACTTTGGTATCACGAAGAACCTTATTGGATAACAGACTACTTTGACCACCCAAAGAATCTCATGTGTTTAGAGATACTAATTTGGTATCGCTAAGAACCTTATTGGATAAGGGACTCCTTCGACCACCCGAAAACTCTCATGTGGTTAGAGATACTGCTTTGGTATCCCGGAGAATCTTACTGGATAAAGGACTCCTTCGACCACCCGAAAAATCTCATGTGTTTAGAGATACTACTTTGGAATCACGAAGAACCTTATTGGATAACAGACTACTTCGACCACCCAAAGAATCTCATGTGTTTAGAGATACTACTTTCGTATCGCTAAGAACCTTATTAGAGAAGGGACTGCTTCGACCACCCGAAGAATCTCATGTGTTTAGAGATACTGCTTTGGTATCGCGAAGAATCTTATTGGATAAGGGACTGCTTCGACCACCCGAAGAATCTCATGTGTTTAGACATACAGCTCTGGTAACGCTAAGAACCTTACTAGATAAAGGGCTCCTTCGACCACCCGAAGAATCTCATGTGTTTAGAGATACTGTTTGTGTATCACGAACAACCTTACTGGATAAGGGACTCCTTCGACCATCTGAAGAATCTCATGTGTTTAGAGATACTGCTTTGGTATCGCGAAGAACCTTATTGGATAAGGGACTGCTTCGACCACCCGAATAATCTCATGTGTTTAGAGATACTGCTTTGGTATCGCGAAGAACCTTACTAGACAGGGGACTGCTTTGACCACTCGAAGAATCTCATGTGTTTAGAGATACTACTTTGGTATCACGAAGAACCTTATTGGATAACAGACTACTTTGACCACCCAAAGAATCTCATGTGTTTAGAGATACTAATTTGGTATCGCTAAGAACCTTATTCGATAAGGGACTTCTTTGAGCACCCGAAGAATCTCATGTGTTTAGAGATACTACTTTGGTATCGCGAAGAACCTTATTGGATAAGGGACTCCTTCGACCACCCCTAAATTCTCATGTGTTTAGAGATACTGCTTTGGTATCGCGAAGAACCTTATTGGATAAGGGACTCCTTCGACCACCCGAAAAATCTCATGTGTTTAGAGATATTGCTTTGGTATCGGGAAGAACCTTATTGGATAAGGGACTGCTTCGACCATCCGAAGAATCTCATGTGTTTAGGGATACTGCTTTGGTATCACAATAACCATATAGGATAAGGGTCTGCTTCGACCATCCAAAGAATCTCATGTGTTTAGAGATACTGCTTTGGTATCACGAGAACCTTATTTGATAACGGACTGCTTCGACCACCCAAAGAATCTCATATGTTTAGAGATACTACTTTGGTATCGATAAGACCCTTACTGGATAAGGGACTCTTTCGACCACCCGAAGAATCTCATGTGTTTAGAGATACTGCTTTAGTATCGCGAAGAACCTTATTGGATAATGGACTGCTTCGACCACCAAACAATTCTCATGTGTTTAGAGATACTGCTTTGGTATCGCAAAGAACCTTACTAGACAAGGGACTGCTTTGACCACCCGAAGAATCTCATGTGTTTAGAGATACTACTTTGGTATCACGAAGAACCTTATTGGATAACAGACTACTTTGACCACCCAAAGAATCTCATGTGTTTAGAGTTACCACTTTGGTATCTCGAAGAATCTTATTGGATAAGGGACTGCTTCGACCCTCTGAAGAATCTCATGTGTTTAGGGATACTGCTTTGGTATCGCGAATAACCATATAGGATAAGTGACTACTTCGACCACCCGAAGAATCTCATGTATTTAGAGATACTGCTTTGGTATCGCGAAGAACCTTATTGGATGAGGTATTGCTTCGACCATCCGAAAAATCTTATGTGTTTAGAGATACTGCTTTGGTATCACGAAGAACCTTATTGGATAAGGGACTGCTTCGACCACCCGAAAAATCTCATGTGTTTAGAGATACTGCTTTGGTATCACGAAGAACCTTATTGGATAACGGACTTCTTTGACCACCCAAAGAATCTCATGTGTTTAGAGATACTGCTTTGGTATCGCAAAAAATCTTATTGGATAAGGCACTGCTTCGACCACCCGAAGAATCTCATGTGTTTAGAGATACTGCTTTGGTATCGCGAAGAACCGTACTGGATAATGGAATCCTTCGACCACCTGAAGAATCTCATGTGTTTAGAGATACTGCTTTGGTATCGCGAAGAACCTTACGGGATAAGGGACTGCTTCGACCACCCGAATAATCTCATGTGTTTAGAGATATTGCTTTGGCATCGCGAAGAACCTTATTCGATAAGGGACTGCTTCGAACATCCGAAGAATCTCATGTGTTTAGGGATACTGCTTTTGTATCGCGAATAACCATATAGGATAAAGGATTGCTTCGACCATCCGAAGAATCTCATGTGTTTAGAGATACTGCTTTGGTATCACGAAGAACCTTATTGGATAACGAACTACTTCGACCACCCAAAGAATCTCATGTATTTAGAGATACTACTTTGGTATCGCTAAGAAACTTATTGGATAAGGGACTACTTTGACCACCCGAAAAATCTCATGTGTTTAGAGATACTGCTTTGGTATCGCGAAGAATCTTATTGGATAAGGGACTGCTTCGACCACCCGAAGAATCTCATGTGTTTAGAGATATTGTTTTGGTATCACGAACAACCTTACTGGATAAGGGAATGCTTCGACCACCAAAAAATTCTCATGTGCTTAGAGATACTGCTTCGGTATCGCAAAGAACCTTACTAGATAATGGACTGCTTTGACCACTTGAAGAATCTCATGTGTTTAGAGATACTACTTTGGTATCACGAAGAACCTTATTGGATAACAGACTACTTTGACCACCCAAAGAATCTCATGTGTTTATAGTTACTGCTTTGGTATCGCGAAGAATCTTATTGGATAAGGGACTGCTTCGACCACCCGAATAATCTCATGTGTTTAGACATACAACTCTGGTAACGCGAAGAACCATACTGGATAAAGGGCTCCTTCGACCACCCGAAGAATCTGATGTGTTTAGAGATACTGTTTTGGTTTCACGAACAACCTTACTGGATAAGGGACTCCTTCGACCCTTCGTAGAATCTCATGTGTTTAGGGATACATCTTTGGTATTGCGGATAACCATATAGGATAAGGGACTGCTTCAACCACCCGAAGAAACTCATGTGTTTAGAGATACTTCTTTGGTATCGCGAAGAACCTTATTGGATGAGGTACTGCTTCGACCATCCGAAAAATCTTATGTGTTTAGAGATACTGCTTTGGTATCACGAAGAACCTTATTGGATAAGGGACTGCTTCAACCACCCGAAAAATCTCATGTGTTTAGAGATACTGCTTTGGTATCACGAAGAACGTTATTGGATAACGGACTGCTTTGACCACCCAAAGACTCTCATGTGTTTAGAGTTACTGCTTTGGTATCGCGAAGAATCTTATTGGATAAGGGACTGCTTCGACCACCCGAAGAATCTCATGTGTTTAGAGATACTGCTTTGGTATCGCGAAGAACCTTACTGGATAAAGGACTCCTTCGACCACCTGAAGAATCTCATGTGTTTATAGATACTGCTTTGGTATCGCGAAGAACCTTACGGGATAAGGGACTGCTTCGACCACCCGAAGAATCTCATGTGTTTAGAGATATTGCTTCGGTATCGCGAAGAACCTTATTGGATAAGGGACTGCTTCGACCATCAGAAGAATCTCATGTGTTTAGGGATACTGCTTTGGTATCGCGAGTAACCATATAGGATAAGGGACTGATTCGACCATCCGAAGAATCTCATGTGTTTAGAGATACTGCTTTGGTATCACGAAGAACCTTATTGGATAACGAACTACTTCGACTACCCAAAGAATCTCATGTGTTTAGAGATACTACTTTGGTATTGCTAATAACCTTATTAGATAAGGGACTGCTTCGACCACCCAAAGAATCTCATGTGTTTAGAGATACTACTTTGGTAACGCGAAGAACCTTATTGGATAACGGACTACTTCGACCACCCGAAAAATCTCATGTGTTTAGAGATACTGCTTTGGTATCGCGAAGAATCTTATTGGATAAGTGACTGCTTCGACCACCCGAATAATCTCATGTGTTTAGAGATGCTGCTTTGGTATCACGAAGAACCTTACTAGACAAGGGACTGTTTGACCACTCGAAGAATCTCATGTGTTTAGAGATACTACTTTGGTATAACGAAGAACCTTATTGGATAACAGACTACTTTGACCACCCAAAGAATCTCATGTGTTTAGAGATACTACTTTGGTATCACTAAGAACCTTATTAGATAAGGGACTGCTTTGACCACCCGAAGAATCTCATGTGTTTAGAGATACTAATTTGGTATCACGAAGAACCTTATTAGATAAGGAACTACTTCGACCACCCGAAGAATCTCATGGGTTTAGAGAGACTGCTTTGGTATCGCGAAGAACCTTATTGGATAAGGGACTGCTTCGACCACCAAAAAATTCTCATGTGCTTAGAGATACTGGTTTGGTATCGCAAAGAACCTTACTAGACAAGGGAATGCTTTGACCACCAGAAAAATCTCATGTATTTAGAGATACTACTTGGGTATCACGAAGAACCTTATTGGATAACAGACTACTTTGACCACCCAAATAATCTCATGTGTTTAGAGTTACTGCTTTGGTATCGCGAAGAATCTTATTGGATAAGGGACTGCTTCGACCACCCGAAGAATCTCATGTGTTTAGACATACAACTCTAATAACGCGAAGAACCTTACTGGATAAAGGGCTCCTTCGACCACCCGAAGAATCTCATGTGTTTAGAGATACTGTTTTGGTATCACGAACAACCTTACTGGATAAGGGACTCCTTCGACCATCCGAAGAATCTCATGTGTTTAGAGATACTGCTTTCGTATCGCGAAGAACCTTATTGGATAAGGGACTGCTTCGACCATCCGAAGAATCTCATGTGTTTAGGGATACTGCTTTGGTATCGCGAATAACCATATAGGATAAGGGACTGATTCGACCATCCGAAGAATTTCATGTGTTTAGAGATACTGCTTTGGTATCACGAAGAACCTTATTGGATAACGAACTACTTCGACCACCCAAAGAATCTCATGTGTTTAGAGATACTACTTTGGTATTGCTAATAACCTTATTAGATAAGGGACTGCTTCGACCACCCAAAGAATCTCATGTGTTTAGAGATACTACTTTGGTAACGCGAAGAACCTTATTGGATAACGGACTACTTCGACCACCCGAAAAATCTCATGTGTTTAGAGATACTGCTTTGGTATCGCGAAGAATCTTATTGGATAAGTGACTGCTTCGACCACCCGAATAATCTCATGTGTTTAGAGATATTGCTTTGGTATCGCGAAGAACCTTACTAGACAAGGGACTGCTTTGACCACTCGAAGAATCTCATGTGTTTAGAGATACTACTTTAGTATAACGAAGAACCTTATTGGATAACAGACTACTTTGACCACCCAAAGAATCTCATGTGTTTAGAGATACTACTTTGGTATCACTAAGAACCTTATTAGATAAGGGACTGCTTTGACCACCCGAAGAATCTCATGTGTTTAGAGATACTACTTTGGTATCGCGAAGAACCTTATTGGATAAGGGACTACTTCGAACACCCGAAGAATCTCATGTGTTTAGAGAGACTGCTTTGGTATAGCGAAGAACCTTATTGGATAAGGGACTGCTTCGACCACCAAAAAATTCTCATGTGCTTAGAGATACTGTTTTGGTATCGCAAAGAACCTTACTAGACAAGGGACTGTTTTGACAACCCGAAAAATCTCATGTATTTAGAGATACTACTTTGGTATCACGAAGAACCTTATTGGATAACCGACTACTTTGACCACCCAAATAATCTCATGTGTTTAGAGTTACTGCTTTGGTATCGCGAAGAATCTTATTGGATAAGGGACTGCTTCGACCACCCGAAGAATCTCATGTGTTTAGACATACAGCTCTAATAACGCGAAGAACCTTACTGGATAAAGGGCTCCTTCGACCACCCGAAGAATCTCATGTGTTTAGAGATACTGTTTTGGTATCACGAACAACCTTACTGGATAAGGGACTCCTTCGACCATCCGAAGAATCTCATGGGTTTAGAGGTACTGCTTTGGTATCGCGAAGAACCTTATTGGATAAGGGACTGCTTCGACCCTCTGAAGAATCTCATGTGTTTAGGGATACTGCTCTGGTATCGCGAATAACCATATAGGATAAGGGACTGCTTCAACCACCCGAAGAATCTCATGTGTTTAGAGATACTGCTTTGGTATCGCGAAGAACCATATTGGATGAGGTACTGCTTCGACCATCCGAAAAATCTAATGTGTTTAGAGATACTGATTTGGTATCACGAAGAACCTTATTGGATAAGGGACTTCTTCGACCACCCGAAAAATCTCATGTGTTTAGAGATACTGCTTTGGTATCACGAAGAACCTTATTGGATAACGGACTGCTTTGACCACCGAAAGAATCTCATGTGTTTAGAGTTACTGCTTTGGTATCGCGAAGAATCTTATTGGATAAGGGACTGCTTCGACCACCCGAAGAATCTCATGTGTTTAGAGATACTGCTTTGGTATCGCGAAGAACCTTACTGGATAAAGGACTCCTTCGACCACCTGAAGAATCTCATGTGTTTAGAGATACTGCTTTGGTATCGCGAAGAACCTTACGGGATAAGGGACTGCTTCGACCACCCGAAGAATCTCATGTGTTTAGAGATATTGCTTTGGTATCGCGAAAAACCTTATTGGATAAGGGACTGCTTCAACCATCCGAAGAATCTCATGTGTTTAGGGATACTGCTTTGCTATCGCGAATAACCATATAGGATAAGGGACTGCTTCGACCATCCGAAGAATCTCATGTGTTTAGAGATACTATTTTGGTATCACGAAGAACCTTATTGGATAACGAACTACTTCGACCACCCAAAGAAACTCGTGTGTTTAGAGATACTACTTTGGTATCGCTAAGAACCTTATTAGATAAGGGACTGCTTCGACCACCTAAAGAATCTCACGTGTTTAGAGATACTACTTTGGTAACGCGAAGAACCTTATTGGATAACAGACTACTTCGACCACCCGAAAAATCTCATGTGTTTAGAGATACTGCTTTGGTATCGCGAAGAATCTTATTGGATAAGGGACTGTTTCGACCACCCGAATAATCTCGTGTGTTTAGAGATACTGCTTTGGTATCGCGAAGAACCTTACTAGACAAGGGAATGCTTTGACCACCAGAAAAATCTCATGGGTTTAGATATACTACTTGGGTATCACGAAGAACCTTATTGGATAACAGACTACTTTGACCACCCAATTAATCTCATGTGTTTAGAGTTACTGCTTTGGTATCGCGAAGAATCTTATTGGATAATGGACTGCTTCGACCATCCAAAGAATCTCATGTGTTTAGACATACAGCTCTAATAACGCGAAGAACCTTACTGGATAAAGGGCTCCTTCGACCACCCGAAGAATCTCATGTGTTTAGAGATACTGTTTTGGTATCACGAACAACCTTACTGGATAAGGGACTCCTTCGACCGTCCGAAGAATCTCATGTGTTTAGAGATACTGCTTTGGTATCGCGAAGAACCTTATTGGATAAGGGACTGCTTCGACCATCCGAAGAATCTCATGTGTTTAGGGATACTGCTTTGGTATCGCGAATAACCATATAGGATAAGGGACTGATTCGACCATCCGACGAATCTCATGTGTTTAGAGATACTGCTTTGGTATCACGAAGAACCTTATTGGATAACGAACTACTTCGACCACCCAAAGAATCTCATGTGTTTAGAGATACTACTTTGGTATTGCTAATAACCTTATTAGATAAGGGACTGCTTTGACCACCCAAAGAATCTCATGTGTTTAGAGATACTACTTTGGTAACGCGAAGAACCTTATTGGATAACGGACTACTTCGACCACCCGAAAAATCTCATGTGTTTAGAGATACTGCTTTGGTATCGCGAAGAATCTTATTGGATAAGTGACTGCTTCGACCACCCGAATAATCTCATGTGTTTAGAGATATTGCTTTGGTATCGCGAAGAACCTTACTAGACAAGGGACTGCTTTGACCACTCGAAGAATCTCATGTGTTTAGAGATACTACTTTGGTATAACGAAGAACCTTATTGGATAACAGACTACTTTGACCACCCAAAGAATCTCATGTGTTTAGAGATACTACTTTGGTATCACTAAGAACCTTATTAGATAAGGGACTGCTTTGACCACCCGAAGAATCTCATGTGTTTAGAGATACTACTTTGGTATCGCGAAGAACCTTATTGGATAAGGGACTACTTCGACCACCCGAAGAATCTCATGTGTTTAGAGAGACTGCTTTGGTATCGCGAAGAACCTTATTGGATAAGGGACTGCTTCGACCACCAAAAAATTATCATGTCCTAAGAGATACTGCTCTGGTATAGCAAAGAACCTTACTAGACAAGGGACTGCTTTGACCACCCGAAGAATCTCATGTATTTAGAGATACAACTTTGGTATCACGAAGAACCTTATTGGATAACAGACTACTTTGACCACCCAAAGAATCTCATGTGTTTAGAGTTACTGCTTTGGTATCGCGAAGAATCCTATTGGACAAGGGACTGCTTCGACCACCCGAAGAATATCATGTGGTTAGACATACAGCTCTGGTAACGCGAAGAACCTTACTGGATAAAGGGCTCCTTCGACCACCCGAAGAATCTCATGTGTTGAGAGATATTGTTTTGGTATCACGAACAACCTTACTGGATAAGGGACTCCTTCGACCATCCGAAGAATCTCATGTGTTTAGAGATACTGCTTTGGTATCGCGAAGAACCTTATTGGATAAGAGACTGCTTCGACCCTCTGAAGAATCTCATGTGTTTAGGGATACATCTTTGGTATTGCGGATAACCATATAGGATAAGGGACTGCTTCAACCACCCGAAGAAACTCATGTGTTTAGAGATACTTCTTTGGTATCGCGAAGAACCTTATTGGATGAGGTACTGCTTCGACCATCCGAAAAATCTTATGTGTTTAGAGATACTGCTTTGGTATCACGAAGAACCTTATTGGATAAGGGACTGCTTCAACCACCCGAAAAATCTCATGTGTTTAGAGATACTGCTTTGGTATCACGAAGAACGTTATTGGATAACGGACTGCTTTGACCACCCAAAGACTCTCATGTGTTTAGAGTTACTGCTTTGGTATCGCGAAGAATCTTATTGGATAAGGGACTGCTTCGACCACCCGAAGAATCTCATGTGTTTAGAGATACTGCTTTAGTATCGCGAAGAACCTTACTGGATAAAGGACTCCTTCGACCACCTGAAGAATCTCATGTGTTTATAGATACTGCTTTGGTATCGCGAAGAACCTTACGGGATAAGGGACTGCTTCGACCACCCGAAGAATCTCATGTGTTTAGAGATATTGCTTCGGTATCGCGAAGAACCTTATTGGATAAGGGACTGCTTCGACCATCAGAAGAATCTCATGTGTTTAGGGATACTGCTTTGGTATCGCGAGTAACCATATAGGATAAGGGACTGATTCGACCATCCGAAGAATCTCATGTGTTTAGAGATACTGCTTTGGTATCACGAAGAACCTTATTGGATAACGAACTACTTCGACTACCCAAAGAATCTCATGTGTTTAGAGATACTACTTTGGTATTGCTAATAACCTTATTAGATAAGGGACTGCTTCGACCACCCAAAGAATCTCATGTGTTTAGAGATACTACTTTGGTAACGCGAAGAACCTTATTGGATAACGGACTACTTCGACCACCCGAAAAATCTCATGTGTTTAGAGATACTGCTTTGGTATCGCGAAGAATCTTATTGGATAAGTGACTGCTTCGACCACCCGAATAATCTCATGTGTTTAGAGATGCTGCTTTGGTATCACGAAGAACCTTACTAGACAAGGGACTGCTTTGACCACTCGAAGAATCTCATGTGTTTAGAGATACTACTTTGGTATAACGAAGAACCTTATTGGATAACAGACTACTTTGACCACCCAAAGAATCTCATGTGTTTAGAGATACTACTTTGGTATCACTAAGAACCTTATTAGATAAGGGACTGCTTTGACCACCCGAAGAATCTCATGTGTTTAGAGATACTAATTTGGTATCGCGAAGAACCTTATTAGATAAGGAACTACTTCGACCACCCGAAGAATCTCATGGGTTTAGAGAGACTGCTTTGGTATCGCGAAGAACCTTATTGGATAAGGGACTGCTTCGACCACCAAAAAATTCTCATGTGCTTAGAGATACTGGTTTGGTATCGCAAAGAACCTTACTAGACAAGGGAATGCTTTGACCACCAGAAAAATCTCATGTATTTAGAGATACTACTTGGGTATCACGAAGAACCTTATTGGATAACAGACTACTTTGACCACCCAAATAATCTCATGTGTTTAGAGTTACTGCTTTGGTATCGCGAAGAATCTTATTGGATAAGGGACTGCTTCGACCACCCGAAGAATCTCATGTGTTTAGACATACAACTCTAATAACGCGAAGAACCTTACTGGATAAAGGGCTCCTTCGACCACCCGAAGAATCTCATGTGTTTAGAGATACTGTTTTGGTATCACGAACAACCTTACTGGATAAGGGACTCCTTCGACCATCCGAAGAATCTCATGTGTTTAGAGATACTGCTTTCGTATCGCGAAGAACCTTATTGGATAAGGGACTGCTTCGACCATCCGAAGAATCTCATGTGTTTAGGGATACTGCTTTGGTATCGCGAATAACCATATAGGATAAGGGACTGATTCGACCATCCGAAGAATTTCATGTGTTTAGAGATACTGCTTTGGTATCACGAAGAACCTTATTGGATAACGAACTACTTCGACCACCCAAAGAATCTCATGTGTTTAGAGATACTACTTTGGTATTGCTAATAACCTTATTAGATAAGGGACTGCTTCGACCACCCAAAGAATCTCATGTGTTTAGAGATACTACTTTGGTAACGCGAAGAACCTTATTGGATAACGGACTACTTCGACCACCCGAAAAATCTCATGTGTTTAGAGATACTGCTTTGGTATCGCGAAGAATCTTATTGGATAAGTGACTGCTTCGACCACCCGAATAATCTCATGTGTTTAGAGATATTGCTTTGGTATCGCGAAGAACCTTACTAGACAAGGGACTGCTTTGACCACTCGAAGAATCTCATGTGTTTAGAGATACTACTTTAGTATAACGAAGAACCTTATTGGATAACAGACTACTTTGACCACCCAAAGAATCTCATGTGTTTAGAGATACTACTTTGGTATCACTAAGAACCTTATTAGATAAGGGACTGCTTTGACCACCCGAAGAATCTCATGTGTTTAGAGATACTACTTTGGTATCGCGAAGAACCTTATTGGATAAGGGACTACTTCGAACACCCGAAGAATCTCATGTGTTTAGAGAGACTGCTTTGGTATAGCGAAGAACCTTATTGGATAAGGGACTGCTTCGACCACCAAAAAATTCTCATGTGCTTAGAGATACTGTTTTGGTATCGCAAAGAACCTTACTAGACAAGGGACTGTTTTGACAACCCGAAAAATCTCATGTATTTAGAGATACTACTTTGGTATCACGAAGAACCTTATTGGATAACCGACTACTTTGACCACCCAAATAATCTCATGTGTTTAGAGTTACTGCTTTGGTATCGCGAAGAATCTTATTGGATAAGGGACTGCTTCGACCACCCGAAGAATCTCATGTGTTTAGACATACAGCTCTAATAACGCGAAGAACCTTACTGGATAAAGGGCTCCTTCGACCACCCGAAGAATCTCATGTGTTTAGAGATACTGTTTTGGTATCACGAACAACCTTACTGGATAAGGGACTCCTTCGACCATCCGAAGAATCTCATGGGTTTAGAGGTACTGCTTTGGTATCGCGAAGAACCTTATTGGATAAGGGACTGCTTCGACCCTCTGAAGAATCTCATGTGTTTAGGGATACTGCTCTGGTATCGCGAATAACCATATAGGATAAGGGACTGCTTCAACCACCCGAAGAATCTCATGTGTTTAGAGATACTGCTTTGGTATCGCGAAGAACCATATTGGATGAGGTACTGCTTCGACCATCCGAAAAATCTAATGTGTTTAGAGATACTGATTTGGTATCACGAAGAACCTTATTGGATAAGGGACTTCTTCGACCACCCGAAAAATCTCATGTGTTTAGAGATACTGCTTTGGTATCACGAAGAACCTTATTGGATAACGGACTGCTTTGACCACCGAAAGAATCTCATGTGTTTAGAGTTACTGCTTTGGTATCGCGAAGAATCTTATTGGATAAGGGACTGCTTCGACCACCCGAAGAATCTCATGTGTTTAGAGATACTGCTTTGGTATCGCGAAGAACCTTACTGGATAAAGGACTCCTTCGACCACCTGAAGAATCTCATGTGTTTAGAGATACTGCTTTGGTATCGCGAAGAACCTTACGGGATAAGGGACTGCTTCGACCACCCGAAGAATCTCATGTGTTTAGAGATATTGCTTTGGTATCGCGAAAAACCTTATTGGATAAGGGACTGCTTCAACCATCCGAAGAATCTCATGTGTTTAGGGATACTGCTTTGGTATCGCGAATAACCATATAGGATAAGGGACTGCTTCGACCATCCGAAGAATCTCATGTGTTTAGAGATACTATTTTGGTATCACGAAGAACCTTATTGGATAACGAACTACTTCGACCACCCAAAGAAACTCATGTGTTTAGAGATACTACTTTGGTATCGCTAAGAACCTTATTAGATAAGGGACTGCTTCGACCACCTAAAGAATCTCATGTGTTTAGAGATACTACTTTGGTAACGCGAAGAACCTTATTGGATAACAAACTACTTCGACCACCCGAAAAATCTCATGTGTTTAGAGATACTGCTTTGGTATCGCGAAGAATCTTATTGGATAAGGGACTGTTTCGACCACCCGAATAATCTCGTGTGTTTAGAGATACTGCTTTGGTATCACGAAGAACCTTACTAGACAAGGGAATGCTTTGACCACCAGAAAAATCTCATGGGTTTAGATATACTACTTGGGTATCACGAAGAACCTTATTGGATAACAGACTACTTTGACCACCCAATTAATCTCATGTGTTTAGAGTTACTGCTTTGGTATCGCGAAGAATCTTATTGGATAATGGACTGTTCGACCATCCAAAGAATCTCATGTGTTTAGACATACAGCTCTAATAACGCGAAGAACCTTACTGGATAAAGGGCTCCTTCGACCACCCGAAGAATCTCATGTGTTTAGAGATACTGTTTTGGTATCACGAACAACCTTACTGGATAAGGGACTCCTTCGACCGTCCGAAGAATCTCATGTGTTTAGAGATACTGCTTTGGTATCGCGAAGAACCTTATTGGATAAGGGACTGCTTCGACCATCCGAAGAATCTCATGTGTTTAGGGATACTGCTTTGGTATCGCGAATAACCATATAGGATAAGGGACTGATTCGACCATCCGACGAATCTCATGTGTTTAGAGATACTGCTTTGGTATCACGAAGAACCTTATTGGATAACGAACTACTTCGACCACCCAAAGAATCTCATGTGTTTAGAGATACTACTTTGGTATTGCTAATAACCTTATTAGATAAGGGACTGCTTTGACCACCCAAAGAATCTCATGTGTTTAGAGATACTACTTTGGTAACGCGAAGAACCTTATTGGATAACGGACTACTTCGACCACCCGAAAAATCTCATGTGTTTAGAGATACTGCTTTGGTATCGCGAAGAATCTTATTGGATAAGTGACTGCTTCGACCACCCGAATAATCTCATGTGTTTAGAGATATTGCTTTGGTATCGCGAAGAACCTTACTAGACAAGGGACTGCTTTGACCACTCGAAGAATCTCATGTGTTTAGAGATACTACTTTGGTATAACGAAGAACCTTATTGGATAACAGACTACTTTGACCACCCAAAGAATCTCATGTGTTTAGAGATACTACTTTGGTATCACTAAGAACCTTATTAGATAAGGGACTGCTTTGACCACCCGAAGAATCTCATGTGTTTAGAGATACTACTTTGGTATCGCGAAGAACCTTATTGGATAAGGGACTACTTCGACCACCCGAAGAATCTCATGTGTTTAGAGAGACTGCTTTGGTATCGCGAAGAACCTTATTGGATAAGGGACTGCTTCGACCACCAAAAAATTATCATGTCCTAAGAGATACTGCTCTGGTATAGCAAAGAACCTTACTAGACAAGGGACTGCTTTGACCACCCGAAGAATCTCATGTATTTAGAGATACAACTTTGGTATCACGAAGAACCTTATTGGATAACAGACTACTTTGACCACCCAAAGAATCTCATGTGTTTAGAGTTACTGCTTTGGTATCGCGAAGAATCCTATTGGACAAGGGACTGCTTCGACCACCCGAAGAATATCATGTGGTTAGACATACAGCTCTGGTAACGCGAAGAACCTTACTGGATAAAGGGCTCCTTCGACCACCCGAAGAATCTCATGTGTTGAGAGATATTGTTTTGGTATCACGAACAACCTTACTGGATAAGGGACTCCTTCGACCATCCGAAGAATCTCATGTGTTTAGAGATACTGCTTTGGTATCGCGAAGAACCTTATTGGATAAGAGACTGCTTCGACCCTCTGAAGAATCTCATGTGTTTAGGGATACTGCTTTGGTATCACGAATAACCATATAGGATAAGGGACTGCTGTAACCACCCGAAGAATCTCATGTGTTTAGAGATACTGCTTTGGTATCGCGAAGAACCTTATTGGATGAGGTACTGCTTGGACCATCCGAAAAATCTTATGTGTTTAGAGATACTGCTTTGGTATCACGAAGAACCTTATTGGATAAGGGACTGCTTCGACCACCCGAAAAATCTCATGTGTTTAGAGATACTGCTTTGGTATCACGAAGAACCTTATTGGATAACAGACTGTTTTGACCACCCAAAGAATCTCATGTGGTTAGAGTTACTGCTTTGGTATCGCGAAGAATCTTATTGGATAAGGGACTGCTTTGACCACCCGAAGAATCTCATGTGTTTAGAGATACTACTTTGGTATCGCGAAGAACCTTATTGGATAAGGGACTCCTTCGACCACCCGAAAATTCTCATGTGTTTAGAGATACTGCTTTGGTATCACGAAGAATCTTATTGGATAAGGGACTGCTTCGACCAACCTAAAAATCTCATGTGTTTACAGATACTGCTTTGGTATCGCAGAGAATCTTACTGGATAAAGGACTCCTTCGACCACCCGAAAAATCTCATGTGTTTAGAGATACTGCTTTGGTATCACGAAGAACCTTATTGGATAACGGACTACTTCGACCACCCAAAGAATCTCATGTGTTTAGAGATACTACTTTGGTATCGCTAAGAACCTTATTAGATAAGGGACTGCTTTGACCACCCGAAAAATCTCATGTGTTTAGGGATACTACTTTGGTATCGCGAAGAACCTTATTGGATAAGGGACTCCTTCGACCACCCAAAGAATCTCATGTGTATAGAGATACTGCTTTGGTATCGCGAAGAATCTTATTGGATAAGGGACTGCTTCGACCACCCAAAGAATCTCATGTGTTTAGAGATACTACTTTGGTATCACGAAGAACCTTATTGGATAACAGACTACTTCAACCTCCCGAAAAATCTCATGTGTTTAGAGACTGCTTTGGTATCACGAAGAACCTTATTGGATAACGGACTACTTCGACCACCCAAAGAATCTCATGTGTTTAGAGATACTACTTTGGTATCGCGAAGAACCTTATTAGATAAGGGACTGCTTTGACCACCCGAAGAATCTCATGTGTTTAGAGATACTACTTTGGTATCACGAAGAACCTTATTGGATAAGGGACTCCTTCGACCACCCGAAAATTCTCATGTGTTTAGAGATACTGCTTTGGTATCGCGAAGAATCTTATTGGATAAAGGGACTGCTTCGACCACCCGAAAAATCTCATGTGTTTAGAGATACTGCTTTGGTATCGCGGAGAATCTTACTGGATAAAGGACTCCTTCGACCACCTTAAGAATCTCATGTGTTTAGAGATACTGCTTTGGTATTGCGAAGAACCTTACTAGATAAGGGACTCCTTCGACCACCCGAAAAATCTCATGTGTTTAGAGATATTGCTTTGGTATCGCGAAGAACCTTATTGGATAAGGGACTGCTTCGACCATCCGAAGAATCTCATGTGTTTAGGGATACTGCTTTGGTATCGCGAATAACCATATAGGATAAGGGACTGCTTCGACCATCCGAAGAATCTCATGTGTTTAGAGATACTGCTTTGGTATCACGAAGAACCTTATTGGATAACGAACTACTTCGACCACCCAAAGAATCTCATGTGTTTAGAGATACTACTTTGGTATTGCTAATAACCTTATTAGATAAGGGACTGCTTTGACCACCCAAAGAATCTCATGTGTTTAGAGATACTACTTTGATAACGCGAAGAACCTTATTGGATAACGGACTACTTCGACCACCCGAAAAATCTCATGTGTTTAGAGATACTGCTTTGGTATCGCGAAGAATCTTATTGGATAAGTGACTGCTTCGACCACCCGAATAATCTCATGTGTTTAGAGATATTGCTTTGGTATCGCGAAGAACCTTACTAGACAAGGGACTGCTTTGACCACTCGAAGAATCTCATGTGTTTAGAGATACTACTTTGGTATAACGAAGAACCTTATTGGATAACAGACTACTTTGACCACCCAAAGAATCTCATGTGTTTAGAGATACTACTTTGGTATCACTAAGAACCTTATTAGATAAGGGACTGCTTTGACCACCCGAAGAATCTCATGTGTTTAGAGATACTACTTTGGTATCGCGAAGAACCTTATTGGATAAGGGACTACTTCGCCCACCCGAAGAATCTCATGTGTTTAGAGAGACTGCTTTGGTATCGCGAAGAACCTTATTGGATAAGGGACTGCTTCGACCACCAAAAAATTATCATGTGCTAAGAGATACTGCTCTGGTATCGCAAAGAACCTTACTAGACAAGGGACTGCTTTGACCACCCGAAGAATCTCATGTATTTAGAGATACAACTTTGGTATCACGAAGAACCTTATTGGATAACAGACTACTTTGACCACCCAAAGAATCTCATGTGTTTAGAGTTACTGCTTTGGTATCGCGAAGAATCCTATTGGACAAGGGACTGCTTCGACCACCCGAAGAATATCATGTGGTTAGACATACAGCTATGGTAACGCGAAGAACCTTACTGGATAAAGGGCTCCTTCGACCACCCGAAGAATCTCATGTGTTGAGAGATATTGTTTTGGTATCACGAACAACCTTACTGGATAAGGGACTCCTTCGACCATCCGAAGAATCTCATGTGTTTAGAGATACTGCTTTGGTATCGCGAAGAACCTTATTGGATAAGAGACTGCTTCGACCCTCTGAAGAATCTCATGTGTTTAGGGATACTGCTTTGGTATCGCGAATAACCATATAGGATAAGGGACTGCTGTAACCACCCGAAGAATCTCATGTGTTTAGAGATACTGCTTTGGTATCGCGAAGAACCTTATTGGATGAGGTACTGCTTGGACCATCCGAAAAATCTTATGTGTTTAGAGATACTGCTTTGGTATCACGAAGAACCTTATTGGATAAGGGACTGCTTCGACCACCCGAAAAATCTCATGTGTTTAGAGATACTGCTTTGGTATCACGAAGAACCTTATTGGATAACAGACTGTTTTGACCACCCAAAGAATCTCATGTGGTTAGAGTTACTGCTTTGGTATCGCGAAGAATCTTATTGGATAAGGGACTGCTTTGACCACCCGAAGAATCTCATGTGTTTAGAGATACTACTTTGGTATCGCGAAGAACCTTATTGGATAAGGGACTCCTTCGACCACCCGAAAATTCTCATGTGTTTAGAGATACTGCTTTGGTATCGCGAAGAATCTTATTGGATAAGGGACTGCTTCGACCAACCTAAAAATCTCATGTGTTTACAGATACTGCTTTGGTATCGCAGAGAATCTTACTGGATAAAGGACTCCTTCGACCACCCGAAAAATCTCATGTGTTTAGAGATACTGCTTTGGTATCACGAAGAACCTTATTGGATAACAGACTACTTCGACCACCCAAAGAATCTCATGTGTTTAGAGATACTACTTTGGTATCGCTAAGAACCTTATTAGATAAGAGACTGCTTTGACCACCCGAAAAATCTCATGTGTTTAGAGATACTACTTTGGTATCGCGAAGAACCTTATTGGATAAGGGACTCCTTCGACCACCCAAAGAATCTCATGTGTATAGAGATACTGCTTTGGTATCGCGAAGAATCTTATTGGATAAGGGACTGCTTCGACCACCCAAAGAATCTCATGTGTTTAGAGATACTACTTTGGTATCACGAAGAACCTTATTGGATAACAGACTACTTCAACCTCCCGAAAAATCTCATGTGTTTAGAGATACTGCTTTGGTATCACGAAGAACCTTATTGGATAACGGACTACTTCGACCACCCAAAGAATCTCATGTGTTTAGAGATACTACTTTGGTATCGCGAAGAACCTTATTAGATAAGGGACTGCTTTGACCACCCGAAGAATCTCATGTGTTTAGAGATACTACGTTGGTATCACGAAGAACCTTATTGGATAAGGGACTCCTTCGACCACCCGAAAATTCTAATGTGTTTAGAGATACTGCTTTGGTATCGCGAAGAATCTTATTGGATAAAGGGACTGCTTCGACCACCCGAAAAATCTCATGTGTTTAGAGATACTGCTTTGGTATCGCGGAGAATCTTACTGGATAAAGGACTCCTTCGACCACCTTAAGAATCTCATGTGTTTAGAGATACTGCTTTGGTATTGCGAAGAACCTTACTAGATAAGGGACTCCTTCGACCACCCGAAAAATCTCATGTGTTTAGAGATATTGCTTTGGTATCGCGAAGAACCTTATTGGATAAGGGACTGCTTCGACCATCCGAAGAATCTCATGTGTTTAGGGATACTGCTTTGGTATCGCGAATAACCATATAGGATAAGGGACTGCTTCGACCATCCGAAGAATCTCATGTGTTTAGAGATACTGCTTTGGTATCACGAGAACCTTATTGGATAACGAACTGCTTTGACCACCCAAAGAATCTCATGTGTTTAGAGATACTACTTTGGTATCGATAAGACCCTTATTGGATAAGGGACTCTTTCGACCACCCGAAGAATGTCATGTGTTTAGAGATACTGCTTTAGTATCACGAAGAACCTTATTGGATAAGGGACTGCTTCGACCACCAAAAAATTCTCATGTGTTGAGAGATACTGCTTTGGTAACGCAAAGAACCTTACTAGACAAGGGACTGCTTTGACCACCCGAAGAATCTCATGTGTTTAGAGATACTACTTTGGTATCACGAAGACCCTTATTGGATAGCAGACTACTTTGACCACCCAAAGAATCTCATGTATTTAGAGTTACTGCTTTGGTATCGCGAAGAATCTTATTGGATAAGGGACTCCTTCGACCCTCTGAAGAATCTCATGTGTTTAGGGATACTGCTTTGGTATCGCGAATAACCATATAGGATAAGGGACTACCTCGACCACCCGAAGAATCTCATGTATTTAGAGATACTGCTTTGGTATCACGAAGAACCTTATTGGATAAGGGACTGCTTCGACCACCGAAAAATTCTCATGTGTTTAGAGATACTGCTTTGGTATCACAAAGAACCTTACTAGACAAGGGACTGCTTTGACCACCCGAAGAATCTCATGTGTTTAGAGATACTACTTTGGTATCACGAAGAACCTTATTGGATAACAGACTACTTTGACCACCCAAAGAATCTCATGTGTTTAGAGTTACTGCTTTGGTATCGCGAAGAATCTTATTGGATAAGGGACTGCTTCGACCACCCGAAGAATCTCATGTGTTTAGACATACAGCTCTGGTAACGCGAAGAAACTTACTGGATAAAGGGCTCCTTCGACCACCCGAAGAATCTCATGTGTTTAGAGATACTGCTTTGGTATCGCGAAGAATCTTACGGGATAAGGGACTGCTTCGACCACCCGAAGAATCTCATGTGTTTAGAGATATTTCTTTGGTATCGCGAAGAACCTTATTGGATAAGGGACTGCATCGACCATCCGAAGAATCTCATGTGTTTAGGGATACTGCTTTGGTATCGCGAATAACCATATAGGATAAGGGACTGCTTCGACCATCCGATGAATCTCATGTGTTTAGAGATACTGCTTTGGTATCACGAAGAACCTTATTGGATAACGAACTACTTCGACCACCCAAAAAATCTCATGTGTTTAGAGATACTACTTTGGTATCGCTAAGAACCTTATTAGATAAGGGACTGCTTCGACTACCCAAAGAATCTCATGTGTATAGAGATACTACTTTGGTATCCCGAAGAACCTTATTGGATAAGGGACTACTTTGACCACCCGAAATATCTCATGTGTTTAGAGATACTGCTTTGGTATCGCGAAGAATCTTATTGGATAAGGGACTGCTTCGACCACCCGAAGAATCTCATGTGTTTAGAGATACTGCTCTGGTATCGCGAAGAACCTTACTAGACAAGGGACTGCTTTGACCATTCAAATAATCCCATGTGTTTAGATATACTAATATGGTATCACGAAGAACCTTATTGGATAACAGACTACTTTGACCACCCAAAGAATCTCATGTGTTTAGAGTTACTGCTTTGGTATCGTGAAGAATCTTATTGGATAAGGGACTGCTTCGACCATCCGAAGAATCTCATGTGTTTAGAGATACTGCTATGGTATCACGAAGAACCTTATTGGATAACAGACTACTTCGACCACCCAAAGAATCTCATGTGTTTAGAGATACTACTTTGGTATCGCTAAGAACCTTATTAGATAAGGGACTGCTTTGACCACCCGAAGAATCTCATGTGTTTAGAGATACTACTTTGGTATCGCGAAGAACCTTATTGGATAAGGGACTACTTCGACCACCCTAAAATTCTCATGTGTTTAGAGATACTGCTTTGGTATCGCGAAGAATCTTATTGGATAAAGGAATGCTTCGACCACCCCAAGAATCTCATGTGTTTAGAGATACTGCTTTGGTATCACGGATAATCTTACTGGATAAAGGACTCCTTCGACCACCTTAAGAATCTCATGTGTTTAGAGATACTGCTTTGGTATAGCGAAGAACCTTACTGGATTAGGGACTACTTCAACCACTCGAATAATCTCATGTGTTTAGAGATATTGCTTTGGTATCGCGAAGAACCTTATTGGATAAGGGACTGCTTCGACCATCCGAAGAATCTCATGTGTTTAGGGATACTGCTTTGGTATCGCGAATAACCATATAGGATAAGGGACTGCTTCGACCATCCGAAGAATCTCATGTGTTTAGGGATACTGCTTTGGTATCGCGATTAACCATATAGGATAAGGGACTGCTTCGACCATCCAAAGAATCTCGTGTGTTTAGAGATACTGCTTTGGTATCACGAAGAACCTTATTGGATAACAGACTACTTCGAACACCCAAAGAATCTCATGTGTTTAGAGAAACTACTTTGGTATCGATAAGACCCTTACTGGATAAGGGACTCTTTCGAACACCCGAAGAATCTCATGTGTTTAGAGATACTACTTTGGTATCACGAAGAACCTTATAGGATAACAGACTACTTTGACCACCCAAAGAATCTCATGTGTTTAGAGTTACTGCTTTGGTATCGCGAAGAATCTTATTGGATAAGGGACTGCTTCGACCACCCGAAGAATCTCATGTGTTTAGACATACAGCTCTGGTAACGCGAAGAACCTTACTAGATAAAGCGCTCCTTCGACCACCCGAAGAATCTCATGTGTTTAGAGATACTGCTTTGGTATCGCGAAGAACATTACGGGATAAGGGACTGCTTCGACCACCCGAAGAATCTCATGTGTTTAGAGATATTGCTTTGTGGTGCACCCTAAAATTTGACCAACCGGGTCTCGTATCTGGTCCTATGTTTCGAAGCATGACCGCATTCGCATCTGCATATCGCATACAGTGCATTTTTCATTTGTTTTGATTTTATCGGGATCACAGCCTTCGTCTCGCGTCTCAGGTGTTTTTAATCAGTTTAGATAGGTAGAATCGTATTTTTGGGAAGCCGTGCTCTTCCCGGTGTTTTCAGTTCGCGCTGTTGTTTTTAGGGATATTTCGGTGTCCGTTGATTTTTACCGGCTATTTTGTTGCGCTCTCGCAGTGTTATTTGTCGTTCGGTGCTATTTTTGTTCCTTCGGGAATTATTGTGATTTTTCTGGATTTTATTATATTTTATTAGGATTTTATTGGATTTTTTAATCATTTTAGGATATATTCTCTTTTAAATAGATAATCGGAATTAAATAGATTAATATACTTCTTCTTTTATAGAATTTAGTATAGATTTTATTTTTTAGATAATAAATAGATTTTTCTTTTTTTTAATAGGTTTTTCTTTTGATTAATAAGTTTTTAGATATATTAGATATTAATAAATTTCCTTTTAGATATAATATGATAGTTTTTCTTTTAATAAGATTTAATAGATTTTTATAGTTAATAGAGTCTTTTAGTTTTATTAATATAGATTTAGATATTAGTTTCAGTTTAGATTAATAGAATATTAAATGGATTTTAGAGGCTAATTGTTTGTTAGTTAGAATATTAGTTGTTTAGGATTTAATTGGTTTTGATTAGTTGGAATTAAGTCAATGTCATTAATTCATTAGTCATTAGTCTCCGCTAATCCATATAATTAGTTTAATCATTTCCATTAATCTTTTTAATCCAGATTTAGTCTGTTTTGTTTTGCAGTCCATAGTTGTTTTTTCGTTGGGCCCATTTCACTCTTTTTGGAGGCCCATTTCGTCAGAGTTTTTGTCCATTTTTTTCATTCCAAAAAAAATTCAATTGCACTATATATTCAGCATACACGTGTATGCTGAAGAGGAGGGTCACATATCCTAACCCACGCACGACACATCACTTCCCTCTCTCCCTCTCTCTGCCACGCTACCCCCACGTGGCGTCCATGCATCAACCTCTCCCACTACCCATGCCAAGTGTCTCCGTCTGAGTCTCGTCGGTTGCATGGCCGGCGGCCATGCAACCACCGCCCCCACCATTTTCCGGCGGCCGTAACTAACTGGTAACTGTCTCCGGCCACCACAACCCTTCGCCGGAAACCCATTTTTTTGCCCAGACTTCATCTTCTCCGATTGTTCTTCATCGATCCAATGTTCATCACCCAAACTCCCCAGATCGCCACCGGAAAATGCAAGAAATTTTATCCAGATTTCCAGACTCGTTCATCAGACTCCAAGGATATTCATCTTCATTCTCCGATCTTCATCATCTTAGTGATTGTCAGCGCTTTCCAGAAATTTCTTCAAATCTCCCACGCGTTCATCCGTCATTTCCAGATACCTGCGTATATTCAAGAACCTTCTTCAACGATCTTCAAGCATGTTCACCGAATCTCCATCGTGTTCCTCATTTTTCTCCAGAAAACGCCCAAGTTCACCAAGATCCAAGATCTTCCAACCGTTTCCAGAAAGATGTCAGGCTTCATCAAGAAACTCCAAAGATCCCCCTCAACAAGTTCTTCCAAGAAATCTCCGCCGGAGAACCTTCAACAAACTCTCCAGTTCTTCCGATCAGCATCATAGTTCTCCAGAAGGCGTAAATCATCATCGCACGTTCACCTCGTTTTCTTCAACGAATCATCAATCCCCAACGACCTTCAGGAAAATCCCCAGAACTCCACGAATCTCCAGGTTTCCTCGTTCTTCAACAACAACATCGCTGAGATCTTCAGGGACTTCGTTCTTCATCCAGTTTTTTCCCCAGATTCGTCCATTCAGCGAGCTCTTCAGGATTCTCCGGTAACGCCTCAAGATCTCTCACTCTCTCCAATTTCTTGTTCTTTGTTGATGTCCTCTTCGCGAGCAAATCTCCACGCGTTCTCGTCTTCATAAAGATCATCATCGCGAATCTTCAAAGACATTGGTTATCATCTCCAGAAACCTTCTTCTCCATTCACTCTTCAAGAGCATCCGTGGGTAGATTAGGTTTGGTGGTTGTAGTGTTTCATTTTGGTTGTAGGTGGAAACGGAGTTTAGGAGATTGGATTGAGGGAGAAACAAGGAGAGCAGAAGGATGGACGGATGAAGAAGTAGAGAAAGTTGAGACGGCGAGGTGAGGGAGACAGAAGAGTTTGGTCGGAGGCGGAAGTGAGGAGAGATAGACAGAACTAGGGTTTCTGTGGAACGGGAAAGAGGAAGGAGTGAACGTTGTTTGGACTGGGTGATTGGGCCTTGGGCCCAATGGTTTCAATTTCTGATCCACACCACGCGTTTTCCTTGCAACACCCCCCCCTGCTGTGTGTCTTTGGGCAATGGGCCAAGCCCAACGAGTTCTCAGTTTTTGGCTGGATCACCCTGCGTTTTGGTTATACCCCCTCCCTAGTTTTTTGTCTGATTTTTTTTTCTGGGCTGGGCCCACTTATTTTTTCTGCTTGTAATACCCCCTTTGTAGCAGCTGTCCCCCCCCCCCCCCCTTTTTGTATTTTTCATTTTTTTATTATTTCTTTTGTTTAAAGATTTTAAAAAGAGGAAAAAATATGAAAAGATTACATTTGAAAGAAAAGAAGAAAAGAAATAAAGAAAAGTGAAAAAGAAATATTGAAAAAGAAGGTGGAAAAATAGTGAGAAAAATAGAGAAAAAAAGAGAAAAAAATATATGAAGAATATTTTGAAAAAAAAGAAAAGGGAAAAGAAACATTGAGAAAAAGAGAAAAAAAATATTAGTGTAGATTTAATATTTTTTAGAGTACTTTTTTTTCATAGAAATTCTTTTACACTTTTAGAGATAATTTTTAGAAGTCCACTTGTTAGGGGACTATTTTTCATTTGTTTTTTTTTCATAGGATAGGATAGTATTTCCTAGGGGTTTATTTTCAGTATTCAATCATTGTAACCATTTTTCTGAATGTTAATAAAATGAGATTTGAGTTGTGGTCCCGAAGTAGCCGAACTACAGCTGCTCTGATTTCTCGTACCAGACGAGAATATGTAGGCATAGGATGCGATATCCTAGCGAGCACACTAACAACTAACCTTCTGTTCTCTCGCTGTTGTGCGATCGAGACTTTCCCGCTGATGACTAATTGTTATCCCTTTCTCTTGTCCGAGTGCATTTGAGACCAGACCGTAGTTTTTCCCATAGGTTCCCGTACCTTTGAAACCAGATTAATTTCTCACTGCTGTGTGAGAATCCCCTGTTTAGCCGTAGTTAGCCTGAACTACGTCAGCTCTGATCTTCCATGCAGCGTGGAAGTACGTAGGCACAAGACGCGAAGTCTTGGCGAGCCAATTTCCCCGTAGTCCCGAACTACGTTGACTCTGACTTTCTCTCTTGAGAATACGTAGGCATAGAGTGCGACGCTCTATCGAGTCAATTCCCTTCCGTTTAGATTTAGCAGCCGTAGATAGATTATTTTTGCATCCTGTAGACAACCCAAGCAAGCGTGTATCCCATCGAGTACAATGGACGTGAGGGGTGCTAATACCTTCCCCTTGCGTAACCGACTCCCGAACCCAGGTTTTGGTTGCGATGACCATACCTTTTCCCGTTTTTTGCGAGGTTTACTTCGAGCGTTTCCTTTCCCTCCGTTGGGATAAATAACGCACGGTGGCGACTCTTCTGTCAGTCGGCGCCGATTTTCGCAGTAGCGACACTTTGGTATCGCGAAGAACCTTATTGGATAAGGGACTGCTTCGACCATCCGAAGAATCTCATGTGTTTAGGGATACTGCTTTGGTATCGCGAAAAACCATATAGGATAAGGGACTGCTTCGACCATCCGAAGAATCTCATGTGTTTAGAGATACTGCTTTGGTATCACGAAGAACCTTATTGGATAACAGACTGTTTTGACCACCCAAAGAATCTCATGTGTTTAGAGTTACTGCTTTGGTATCGCGAAGAATCTTATTGGATAAGGGACTGCTTTGACCACCCGAAGAATCTCATGTGTTTAGAGATACTACTTTGGTATCGCGAAGAACCTTATTGGATAAGGGACTCCTTCGACCACCCGAAAATTCTCATATGTTTAGAGATACTGCTTTCGTATCGCGAAGAATCTTATTGGATAAGGGACTGCTTCGACCACACGAAAAATCTCATGTGTTTAGAGATACTGCTTTGGTATCGCGGAGAATCTTACTGGATAAAGGACTCCTTCGACCACCCGAAAAATCTCATGTGTTTAGAGATACTGCTTTGGTATCACGAAGAACCTTATTGGATAACGGACTACTTCGACCACCCAAAGAATCTCATGTGTTTAGAGATACTACTTTGGTATCGCTAAGAACCTTATTAGATAAGGGACTGCTTTGACCACCCGAAAAATCTCATGTGTTTAGAGATACTACTTTGGTATCGCGAAGAACCTTATTGGATAAGGGACTCCTTCGACCACCCAAAGAATATCATGTGTTTAGAGATACTGCTTTGGTATCGCGAAGAATCTTATTGGATAAGGGACTGCTTCGACCACCCAAAGAATCTCATGTGTTTAGAGATACTACTTTGGTATCGCGAAGAACCTTATTGGATAACGGACTACTTTGACCTCCCGAAAAATATCATGTGTTTAGAGATACTGCTTTGGTATCACGAAGAACCTTATTGGATAACGGACTACTTCGACCACCCAAAGAATCTCATGTGTTTAGAGATACTACTTTGGTATCGCGAAGAACCTTATTAGATAAGGGACTGCTTTGACCACCCGAAGAATCTCATGTGTTTAGAGATACTACTTTGGTATCGCGAAGAACCTTATTGGATAAGGGACTCCTTCGACCACCCGAAAATTCTCATGTGTTTAGAGATACTGCTTTGGTATCGCGAAGAATCTTATTGGATAAGGGACTGCTTCGACCACCCTAAAAATCTCATATATTTAGAGATACTGCTTTGGTATCGCGGAGAATCTAACTGGATAAAGGACTTCTTCGACCACCTTAAGAATCTCATGTTTTTAGAGATACTGCTTTGGTATTGCGAAGAACCTTACTAGATAAGGGACTCCTTCAACCACCCAAAAAATCTCATGTGTTTAGAGATATTGCTTTGGTATCGCGAAGAACCTTATTGGATAAGGGACTGCTTCGACCATCCGAAGAATCTCATGTGTTTAGGGATACTGCTTTGGTATCGCGAATAACCATATAGGATAAGGGAATGCTTCGACCATCCGAAGAATCTCATGTGTTTAGAGATACTGCTTTGGTATCACGAAGAACCTTATTGGATAACGGACTTCTTCGACCACCCAAAGAATCTCATGTGTTTAGAGATACTACTTTGGTATCGATAAAACCCTTACTGGATAAGGGACTCTTTCGACCACCCGAAAAATGTCATGTGTTTAGAGATACTGCTTTAGTATCGCGAAGAACCTTATTGGATAAGGGACTGCTTCGACCACCAAAAAATTCTCATGTGTTGAGAGATACTGCTTTGGTATCGCAAAGAACCTTACTAGACAAGGGACTGCTTTGACCACCCGAAGAATCTCATGTGTTTAGAGATACTACTTTGGTATCACGAAGAACCTTATTGGATAACAAACTACTTTGACCACCCAAAGAATCTCATGTGTTTAGAGTTACTGCTTTGGTATCGCGAAGAATCTTATTGGATAAGGGACTCCTTCGACCCTCTGAAGAATCTCATGTGTTTAGACATACAGCTCTAGTAACGCGAAGAAACTTACTGGATAAAGGGCTTCTTCGACAACCCGAAGAATCTCATGTGTTTAGAGATACTGCTTTGGTATCGCGAAGAACCTTACGGGATAAGGGACTGCTTCGACCACCCGAAGAATCTCATGTGTTTAGAGATATTGCTTTGGTATCGCGAAGAACCTTATTGGATAAGGGACTGCTTCGACCATTCGAAGAATCTCATGTGTTTAGGGATAATGCTTTGGTATCGCGAATAACCATATAGGATAAGGGACTGCTTCGACCATCCGAAGAATCTCATGTGTTTAGAGATACTGCTTTGGTATCACGAAGAACCTTATTGGATAACGAACTACTTCGACCACCCAAAGAATCTCATGTGTTTAGAGATACTACTTTGGTATCGCTAAGAACCTTATTAGATAAGGGAATGCTTCGACCACCCAAAGAATCTCATGTCTTTAGAGACACTACTTTGGTATCCCGAAGAACCTTATTGGATAAGGGACTACTTTGACCACCCAAAAAATCTCATGTGTTTAGAGATACTGCTTTGGTATCGCGAAGAATCTTATTGGATAAGGGACTGCTTTGACCATTCGAGGAATCTCATGTGTTTAGAGATACTGCTTTGGTATCGCGAAGAACCTTACTAGACAAGGGACTGCTTTGACCACTCAAAGAATCTCATGTGTTTAGATATACTACTTTGGTATCACGAAGAACCTTATTGGATAACAGACTACTTTGACCACCCAAAGAATCTCATGTTTTTAGAGTTACTGCTTTGGTATCGTGAAGAATCTTATTGGATAAGGGACTGCTTCGACCATCCGAAGAATCTCATGTGTTTAGAGATACTGCTTTGGTATCACGAAGAACCTTATTGGATAACGGACTACTTCGACCACCCAAAGAATCTCATGTGTTTAGAGATACTACTTTGGTATCGCTAAGAACCTTATTAGATAAGGGACTGTTTTGACCACCCGAAGAATCTCATGTGTTTAGAGATACTACTTTGGTATCGCGAAGAACCTTATTGGATAAGGGACTACTTCGACCACCCAAAAATTCTCATGTGTTTAGAGATACTGCTTTGGTATCGCGAAGAATCTTATTGGATAAAGGACTGCTTCGACCACCCCAAGAATCTCATGTGTTTAGAGATACTGCTTTGGTATCGCGGAGAATCTTACTGGATAAAGGACTCCTTCGACCACCTTAAGAATCTCATGTGTTTAGAGATACTGCTTTGGTATAGCGAAGAACCTTACTGGATTAGGGACTCCTTCGACCAATCGAAAAATCTCATGTGTTTAGAGATATTGCTTTGGTATCGCGAAGAACCTTATTGGTTAAGGGACTGCTTCGACCATCCGAAGAATCTCATGTGTTTAGGGATACTGCTTTGGAATCGCGAATAACCATATAGGATAAGGGACTGCTTCGACCATCCGAAGAATCTCATGTGTTTAGGGATACTGCTTTGGTATCGCGAATAACCATATAGGATAAGGGACTGCTTCGACCATCCGAAGAATCTCGTGTCTTTAGAGATACTGCTTTGGTATCACGAAGAACCTTATTGGATAACAGACTACTTCGACCGCCCAAAGAATCTCATGTGTTTAGAGATACTACTTTGGTATCGATAAGACCCTTACTGGATAAGGGACTCTTTCGACCACCCGAAGAATCTCATGTGTTTAGAGATACTGCTTTGGTATCGCAAAGAACCTTATTGGATAAGGGACTGCTTCGACCACCAAAAAATTCTCATGTGTTTAGAGATACTGCTTTGGTCTAGCAAAGAACCTTACTAGACAAGGGACTGCTTTGACCACCCGAAGAATCTCATGTGTTTAGAGATACTACATTGGTATCACGAAGAACCTTATTGGATAACAGACTACTTTGACCACCCAAAGAATCTCATGTGTTTAGAGTTACTGCTTTGGTATCGCGAAGAATCTTATTGGATAAGGGACTGCTTCGACCACCCGAAGAATCTCATGTGTTTAGAGATACGACTTTGTTATCGCGAAGAACCTTACTAGACAAGGGACTGCATGACCACTCGAAGAATCCCATGTGTTTAGAGATTCTACTTTGGTATCACGAAGAACCTTATTGGATAACAGACTACTTTGACCACCCAAAGAATCTCATGTGTTTAGAGTTACTGCTTTGGTATCGCGAAGAATCTTATTGGATAAGGGACTGCTTCGACCATCCGAAGAATCTCATGTGTTTAGAGATACTGCTTTGGTATCACGAAGAACCTTATTGGATAACGGACTACTTCGACCACCCAAAGAATCTCATGTGTTTAGAGATACTACTTTGGTATCGCTAAGAACCTTTTTAGATAAGGGACTGCTTTGACCACCCGAAGAATCTCATGTGTTTAGAAATACTACTTTGGTATCGCGAAGAACCTTATTGGATAAGGGACTACTTCGACCACCCGAAAATTCTCATGTGTTTAGAGATACTGCTTTGGTATCGCGAAGAATCTTATTGGATAAAGGACTGCTTCGACCACCCGAAGAATCTCATGTGTTTAGAGATACGGCTTTGTTATCGCGAAGAACCTTACTAGACAAGGGACTGCATGACCACTTGAAGAATCTCATGTGTTTAGAGATATTGCTTTGGTAACGCGAAGAACCTTACTGGATAAGGGACTCCTTCGACCACTCAAAAAATCTCATGTGTTTAGAGGTATTGCTTTGGTATCGCGAAGAACCTTATTGGATAAGGGACTGCTTCGACCATCCGAAGAATCTCATGTGTTTAGGGATACTGCTTTGGTATCACGAATAACCATATAGGATAAGGGACTGCTTCGACCATCCGAAGAATCTCATGTGTTTAGAGAAACTGCTTTGGTATCAGGAAGAACCTTATTGGATAAAGGACTACTTGGACCACCCAAAGAATCTCAAGTGTTTAGAGATACTACTTTGGTATCGATAAGACCCTTACTGGATAAGGGACTCTTTCGACCACCCGAAGAATCTCAAGTGTTTAGAGATACTGCTTTGGTATCGCGAAGAACCTTATTGGATAAGGGACTGCTTCGACCACCAAAAAATTCTCATGTGTTTAGAGATACTGCTTTGGTATCGCAAAGAACCTTACTAGACAAGGGACTGCTTTGACCACCCGAAGAATCTCATGTGTTTAGAGATAGTACTTTGGTATCACGAAGAACCTTATTGGATAACAGACTACTTTGACCACCCAAAGAATCTCATGTGTTTAGAGTTACTGCTTTGGCATCGCGAAGAATCTTATTGGATAAGGGACTGCTTTGACCCTCTGAAGAATCTCATGTGTTTAGGGATACTGCTTTGGTATCGCGAATAACCATATAGGATAAGGGACTGCTTCAACCACTCGAAGAATCTCATGTGTTTAGAGATACTGCTTTGGTATCGCGAAGAACCTTATTAGATGAGGTACTTCTTCGACCATCCGAAAAATCTTATGTGTTTAGAGATACTGCTTTGGTATCACGAAGAACCTTATTGGATAAGGGACTGCTTCGACCCCCCGAAAAATCTCATGTGTTTAGAGATACTGCTTTGGTATCACGACGAACCTTATTGGATAATGGACTCCTTTGACCACCCAAAGAATCTCATGTGTTTAGATATACTGCTTTGGTATCGCGAAGAATCTTATTGGATAAGGCACTGCTTCAACCACCCGAAGAAACTCATGTGTTTAGAGATACTGCTTTGGTATCGGGAAGAACCTTACTGGATAAAGGACTCCTTCGACCACCTCAAGAATCTCATGTGTTTAGAGATACTGCTTTTGTATCGCGAAGAACCTTACGGGATAAGGGATTGCTTCGACCACGCGAAGAATCTCATGTGTTTAGAGATATTGCTTTGGTATCGCGAAGAACCTTATTGGATAAGGGATTGCTTCGACTATCCGAAGAATCTCATGTGTTTAGGGATACTGCTTTGGTATCGTGAATAACCATATAGGATAAGGGACTGCTTTGACCATCCGAAGAATGTCATGTGTTTAGAGATACTGCTTTGGTATCACGAAGAACCTTATTGGATAAGGAACAACTTCGACCACCCAAAGAATCTCATGTGTTTAGAGATACTACTTTGGTATCGCTAAGAACCTTATTAGATAAGGGACTACTTTGACCACCCGAAAAATCTTATGTGTTTCGAGATACTGCTTTGGTATCGCGAAGAATCTTATTGGATAAGGGACTGCTTCGACCACCCGAAGAATCTCATGTGTTTAGAGATACTACTTTGGTATCAGGAAGAATCTTATTGGATAACAGACTACTTTGACCAACCAAAGAATCTAATGTGTTTAGAGTTACTGCTTTGGTATCGCGAAGAATCGTATTCGATAAGGGAAAGCTTCGACCACCCGAAGAATCTCATGTGTTTAGACATACAGCTCTGGTAACGCGAAGAACCTTACTGGATAAAGGGCTCTTTCGACCACCCGATGAATCTCATGTGTTTAGAGATACTGTTTTAGTATCACGAAGAACCTTACTGGATAAGGGACTCCTTCGACCACACGAAGAATCTCATGTGTTTAGGGATACTGCTTTGGTATCGCGAAGAACCTTATTGGATAAGGGACTGCTTCGACCCTCTGAAGAATCTCATGTATTTAGGGATACTGCTTTGGTATCACGAATAACCATATAGGATAAGGGACTGCTTTGACCACCCAAAAAATCTCATGTGTTTAGATATACTGCTTTGGTATCGCGAAGAATCTTATTGGATAAGGCACTACTTCAACCACCCGAAGAATCTCACGTGTTTAGAGATACTGCTTTGGTATCGCGAAGAACCTTACTGGATAAAGGACTCCTTCGACCACCTCAAGAATCTCATGTGTTTTGAGATACTGCTTTGGTATCACGAAGAACCTTACGGGATAAGGGAATGCTTCGACCACCCGAAGAATCTCATGTGTTTAGAGATATTGCTTTGGTATCACGGAGAACCTTATTGGATAAGGGACTGCTTCGACCATCCGAAGAATCTCATGTGTTTTGGGATACTGCTTTGGTATCGCGAATAACCATATAGGATAAGGGACTGCTTCGACCATCCGAAGAATCTCATGTGTTTAGAGATACTGCTTTGGTATCACAAATAACCTTATTGGATAACGAACTACTTCGACCACCCATAGAATCTCATGGGTTTAGAGATACTACTTTGGTATCGCTAAGAACCTTATTAGATAAGGGACTGCTTCGACCACCCAAAGAATCTCATGTGTTTAGAGATACTACTTTGGTATCGCGAAGAACCTTATTGGATAAGGGACAACTTTGACCACCCGAAAAATCTCATGTGTTTAGAGATACTGCTTTGGTATCGCGAAGAATCTTATTGGATAAGGGACTGCTTCGACCACCCGAAGAATCTCATGTGTTTAGAGATACTACTTAGGTATCGCGAAGAACCTTACTAGACAAGGGACTGCTTTGACCACTCGAAGAATCTCATGTGTTTAGAGATACTACTTTGGTATCACGTAGAACCTTATTGGATAACAGACTACTTTGACCACCCAAAAAATCTCATGTGTTTAGAGTTACTGCTTTGGTATCGCGAAGAATCTTATTGGATAAGGGACTGCTTCGACCATCCGAAGAATCTCATGTGTTTAGAGATACTGCTTTGGTATCACGAAGAACCTTATTGGATAACGGACTACTTCGACCACCTAGAGAATCTCATGTGTTTAGAGATACTACTTTGGTATCGCTAAGAACCTTATTAGATAAGGGACTGCTTTGACCACCCGAAGAATCTAATGTGTTTAGAGATACTACTTTGGTATCGTGAAGAACCTTATTGGATAAGGGACTACTTCGACCACCCAAAAATTCTCATGTGTTTAGAGATACTGCTTTGGTATCGCGAAGAATCTTATTGGATAAGGGACTGCTTCGACCTCCCAAAGAATCTAATGTGTTTAGAGATACTGCTTTGGTATCGCGGAGAATCTTACTGGATAAAGGACTCCTTCGACCACCTGAAGAATCTCATGTGTTTAGAGATACTGCTTTGGTATCGCGAAGAACCTTACTGGATAAGGGACTCCTTCGACCACCCGAAAAATCTCATGTGTTTAGAGATATTGCTTTGGTATCTAGAAGAACCTTATTGGATAAGGGACTACTTTGACCACCCGAAAATTCTCATGTGTTTAGAGATACTGCTTTGGTATCGCGAAGAATCTTATGGGATAAGGGACTGCTTCGACCACCCGAAGAATCTCATGTGTTTAGAGATACTACTTTGGTATCGATAAGACCCTCACTGGATAAGGGACTCTTTCGACCACCCGAAGAATCTCATGTGTTTAGAGATACTGCTTTGGTATCACAAAGAACCTTATTGGATAAGGGACTTCTTCGACCACCAAAAAATTCTCATGTGTTTAGGGACACTGCTTTGGTATCGCAAAGAACCTTACTAGACAAGGGACTGCTTTGACCACCCGAAGAATTTCATGTGTTTAGAGATACTACTTTGGTATCAGGAAGAATCTTATTAGATAACAGACTACTTTGACCACCCAAAGAATCTAATGTGTTTAGAGTTACTGCTTTGGTATCGCGAAGAATCGTATTGGAATAGGGAATGCTTCGACCACCCGAAGAATCTCATGTGTTTAGACATACAACTCTGGTAACGCGAAGAACCTTACTGGATAAAGGGCTCCTTCGACCACCCGAAGAATCTCATGTGTTTAGAGATACTGTTTTGGTATCACGAAGAACCTTACTGGATAAGGGACTCCTTCGACCACACGAAGAATCTCATGTGTTTAGAGATACTGATTTGGTATCGCGAAGAACCTTATTGGATAAGGGACTGCTACGACCCTCTGAAAAATCTCATGTGTTTAGGGATACTGCTTTGGTATCGCGAATAACCATATAGGATAAGGGACTGCTTCAACCACCCGAAGAATCTCATGTGTTTAGAGATACAACTTTGGTATCGTGAAGAACCTTATTGGATGAGGTACTGCTTCAACCATCCGAAAAATCTTATGTGTTTAGAGATACTGCTTTGGTATCACGAAGAACCTTATTGGATAAGGGACTGCTTCGACCACCCGAAAAATATCATGTGTTTAGAGATACTGCTTTGGTATCACGAAAAACCTTATTGGATAACGGACTGCTTTGACCACCCAAAGAATCTTATGTGTTTAGAGATACTGCTTTGGTATCGCGAAGAATCTTATTGGATAAGGCACTACTTCGACCACCCGAAGAATCTTATGTGTTTAGAAATACTGCTTTGGTATCGCGAAGAACCTTACTGGATAAGGGACTCCTTTGACCATCCGAAGAATCTCATGTGTTTAGTGATATTTCTTTGGTATCGCGAAGAACCTTATCGGATAAGGGACTGCTTCGACCATCTGAAGAATCTCATGTGTTTAGGGATACTGCTTTGGTATCACGAATAACCTTATTGGATAAGGGACTGCTTCTACCATCTGAAGAATCTCATGTGTTTAGGGATACTGCTTTGGTATCGCGAATAACCTTATTGGAAAAGGGACTGCTTCGCCTACCCGAAGAATCTCATATGTTTAGAGATACTGCTTTGGTATCGCGAAGAACCTTATTGGATGACGTACTGCTTCGACCATCCAAAAAATCTTATTTGTTTAGAGATACTGCTTTGGTATAGCGAAGAACCATATTGTATAAGGGACTGCTTCGACCACCCGAAAAATCTCTTGTGTTTAGAGATACTGTTTTGGTATCGCAAAGAACCTTATTAGATAAGGGACTGCTTTGACCACCTGAAGAATCTCATGTGTTTAGAGATACTGCTTTGGTATCGCGAAGAACCTTATTGGATAAGGGACTGCTTCGACCACCCGAAGAATCTCATGTGTTTAGAGATACTGCTTTGGTATCACAAAGAACCCTATTTGATAAGGGACTGCTTCGACCATCTGAAGAATCTCACGTGTTTAGGGATACTGCTTTGGTATCGCGAAGAACCTTATTGGATAAGGAACTGCTTCGACCATTCGAAGAATCTCATGTGTTTAGAGATACTGCTTTGGTATCACGAAGAACCTTATTGGATGAGGTACTGCTTCGACCATCCGAAAAATCTTATGTGTTTAGAGATACTGCTTTGTTATCGCGAAGAACCTTATTGGATAACGGACTGCTTCGATCAGCCGAAAAATCTCATGTGTATAGAGATACTGCTTTGTGTATCGCGAAGAACCTTATTAGATAAGGGACTTCTTTGACCACCCGAAGAATCTCATGTGTTTAGAGAAACTGCTTTGGTATCCCAAAGAACCTTATTGGATAACGGACTGCTTTGACCACCCAAGGAATCTCATGTGTTTAGAGATACTGCTTTGGTATTACGAAGAATCTTATTGGATAAGGGATTGCTTCAACCACCCGAAGAATCTCATGTATTTAGAGATACTGCTTTGGTATCACGAAGAATCTTATTGGATAAGGGACTGCTTTGACCACCCGAAGAATCTTATGTGTTTAGAGATACTGCTTTCGTATCCCGAAGATCCTTTTTGGATAACGGACTGCTTTGACCACCCGAAGATTCTCATGTGTTCAGAGATACTGCTTTGGTATCGCGAAGAATCTTATTGGATAAGGGACTGCTTCTACCACCCGAAGAATCTCATGTGTTTAGAGATATTTATTTGGTATCGCGAAGAACCTTATTGGATAACGGACTGCTTTGACCACCCAAAGTATCTCATGTGTTTAGAGATACTGCTTTGGTATCGCGAAGAATCTTATTGGATAAGGCACTGCTTCGACCACCCGAAGAATCTTATGTGTTTAGAGATACTTCTTTGGTATCGCGAAGAACCTTACTGGATAAGGGACTCCTTCGCCCATCCGAAGAATCTCATGTGTTTAGAGATACTGCTTTGGTATCGCGAAGAACCTTATCGGATAAGGGACTGCTTCGACCATCTGAAGAATCTCATGTGTTTAGGGATACTGCTTTGGTATCACGAATAACCTTATTGGATAAGGGACTGCTTCTACCATCTGAAGAATCTCATGTGTTTAGGGATACTGCTTTGGTATCGCGAATAGCCTTATTGGATAAGGGACTGCTTCGCCCACCCGAAGAATCTCATGTGTTTAGAGATACTGCTTTGGTATCGCGAAGAACCTTATTGGATGATGTACTGCTTCGACCATCCGAAAAATCTTATGTGTTTAGAGATACTGCTTTGGTATAGCGAAGAACCATATTGTATAAGGGACTGTTTCGACCACCCGAAAAATCTCTTGTGTTTAGAGATACTGTTTTGGTATTGTTGCACCCTAAAATTTGACCAACATTTCTTTACCTAGCTTGTGTTTCATCTCATTCACATTAGCATTATCATTTGCATTTCATTGACATGTATGCAGGAGATCAAGGAGTATGATTACCAATCAAGAGCTATACAAGAGTTTGAAGCTAGCCAAGAAGGTTATTCAAGTGTTCAAGGGTTGATATCTTTGTCAGAGAAGTTAAAAGATCCTCAGAGAAAGTGGTTGAAACCAAGGTTGTGTGCCTCCTAACTTGAAAGTTGTGGGAGTCCTCAGATGATTCTGAAGCCATGAATGTGGACTTGAAGCCTTGAGAGAGCTTATGAGATGTCTTGAAAGCCATCATGAAGCCTAGATAGGTCATGGTGCAAGTTTAAGAAGCCTCAGCCATGAGTGGTATAATTAGGGTTTGACTGGGTCAACCCTAGGTCAACTGATGATTTGGAGAGGGTTGAGACCTAATCCAAGAGACATGTGATCATGGATTGATGCGTTGAGATGCTATAAGGATTATTCCAAGGTCAACTCATCATGATTGAAGAGTTTGAGAAGTTTCAAGCTAGGGTTTCTAAGGCTTGACAGTGTAAAATCCCCTAGTTTGACCCCTATCTTCAAGGCAGTTTAGCTCAAGATATGATTGCCATCTCATCTTACCCCCAACATGAATGTTGTAGATCTTGTTCATAGCTTTAATTTGAGTACTATAAGTCCTTGATAGGATTTGTAGAGCTCAAGTTATGACTTTGACAAGTTACAGGTCATCTGAGGTATGTGAATTTGGGGCCTTGAAAGTTACCCAACTTGCATCAAACGTTTGCCCAAGAAGGATGATTCCTATGAACTTTTGGTAAACATGAATGTTGTTCCTTATTCTCTTAGCTTTCTAGAGAGTACTAGAAGTCCTTGATAGGATTTGTAGAACTCAAGTTATGGCTTTGACAAGTCAAGGGCATTTTGGTCATTTGGAGATTATAGGTCATTTCAAGCATAAGGCCATAACTCCTATTTCCAAGCTTCAAATGGAAAAATGTTCAACATCAAACTTGCTTAAAATGATGTTTTAAGGCTATCAAGGAGGTCATGAGATGTTTAAAAGGCTTGTAGCTCAAAGTGGTAAAAATGACCTAAAATGAAGGCATAAGTTAAATAAGTCAAGGTTGGAAGTTGAAATTTTCAAGCTACACATCCAAACCATGGCATGTAATATACCATTTTGACTCTAGAGAACATTTTAGAAACAATGGTTTAGCCACATTTTTGATTTGAGGTCTAAATCATGGACTTGCTTTGGAAAATGGTTACTTGCATATTAAGTTACATTTGCAAAACATAGAATTGATGCATGGGCAAGGGACTTGGCAAGCTAAACCATTCCAAAATCTCATCTAAGGATATTTTTAAAGGAGAACAAGCTTCTGCAAGAGGCATAGCACAAGCTGGTATATGAGATGGCTTGAAATCAAAAACTCATGACATGAGAATCTCAAATTCTCATTGGATGATTCCAGAAAGTTCTGGATGGTTTAGAACCATCCTATATATTGATTAGAAGCTGCTCAGATGCGAGGTTGGTGAGAGATTAGAGAGGAGAGTGAGATTTTCATTTCATTTTCTTCCATTGCAAGTTGAAATCAATTTCTATATTCTACACCATTTCCGTTGATTATTTCAATCCTAACATCTTCCATTGATCATACTGAGTGAATCCATACCAAATTGAGAGCAAGATCATGAAGAATTGAGAAGATAGCATTTGGATTTTGGAAGCTGCAAGTCACCATCGGATTACGACTTTCAAGCATCCTCCATCAAAACTTTTGCAAACAGTAGCAAGATCTTGGTACAAGGAGTGATTCTGGAGAGATTGAGAGGTTGAAGTGAAGATTTGACCTATCTGGTATTCAAGAATTGACAGGTTTGCAACTTTTACTCTACACCTTAATTTAAGCGCATTTAGTTAGATTTGTTAGGTTAGAATAGTTAGAGACAAGTAGGAGATGGATTCTGGAGATTTTGAGATCATTTGGAGAGGATCAAGATGATGACACCATTTCTGTTTGGCACTATAACTTGTTGAATCTTGAGAGATAATCTTGGTGTGATAGCAAGAATTGACCAGTGTAACACGAGGAAGAGATTGAGCACTTTAATTTCAAGAATGGTTAGAGTTGAGGTTTGACCCTAACTTTGATTCATTATCGGGTTTAGAGCTTGAGTAGATTTCAGTGAATTCTAAGGTGATGGTCATGATCAGCATGAAATTTAGAGTGTTCTAGGGTTTTAAATTTTGGATTTCGGGCAAGAATTGATGTGATACGATTGTGATGAAGAGAAGCACGATAACTTTGTTTCGATGGATTCTTGCTTCCAAAACCCTGGCTGAAGGAAGAAGATGATAAACTGGCCATTGGATCATGCAAGGACTCGTTGACTGGGATCAGATCGTGTGGCTGTGTTTTGATTTCACGTTTTGAAGAGGGAAAGTCTGAGAAGCACTAAACGCGTGCGTTTCATTAATTGGAGTCTTGGGCTTGAGTGGATTGATTGCTAATCACACCCCCATCCACGGCCCAGTGATGATTTGAACTAATTTTCTTTACTTTCTGCACCGCGTATTTTTCTTTTTTCTTTATATTTTTGATTTGTTTTCTGACTGAGAATATGGGCCTAGCGCGTTTACTGATGACACCCCCATTTAAGCCCATTATCTACAATGCACTGCATATCATTGCTATCTGCACCAAACATTTCACATTTTATTTTCTTTTCCTTCATTTTTCTTTAATATTTGAAAAATCATATAAAATAGAAAAATGATGATTTTGGCATGGGGATTTTTCCTCCTATTTCACATTTTGTCTAGAAAATTATGAAATCAAAACATTTGCATTTCATGCATTTTTAATATTTTTTGTATATTTTCTCTTTTAATAGCTTTTAATTCATTTTATGTTGATGCACAGTTTTGTAGAATTTTGTTTAGCTAGTTCCTTTCATATTTTTGCACCATTCTTTTTAGGATAGCCAAATTAGGACCTTAGCTCCCCTCTGGATTTATTCTATAATTTTGTGATTAGTTTTTGATTAGTTTTGAGTAGATGACTTTAGGTTGTGTAGATTTAGGTCAAGTTAGATATTGGGACATATAGGGTATTAAGGGTAGTTATGTAGGATCCCCTAGAAATTATATTAGATTTTAATGTAATAGTATACTATTTTTAATTGATTTTTTGTAATGGATTGTTGTTTGTGTTGCCCTTGTGGGCTTGTATTTTGTTTTGCTTGGCTTTGTGGGCTTGGTCTTGCTTTGTGGAGCATGGAGGAGCATAATGGAAGACTTGGAGATTGAAGAAGGAGCTTGAGAGCTTGAAGACATGTTTGTTTTGTTGTTTTTCTAGGGTTAGGAATTAAGTAGAGCTTAGACTTGGTTAATTTCTTTCTTAAACATGGATGGTATCTTTCACCTCCATTCCTCCCCATGATTCAAGGTCCTCCCATGGTATTCACCTCCCTCCTTTGGAGGGATAAGTGATTGTGCCTAGGAAGTAGAACCTTTGAGGGAACCATTCTTTTGATATTGAACCCTTATAGGTGACCTTTGGTGGTCAATAAGCAGTTCAATATCCTAGCTTATCCAGTTAAGTGATTTCTTCTGGTTTGAGTATCTTGAAGATGTTGGGCTTGAGTTTGAAGATGAAGACTTCATTGAAGAGTATAGAAGAGGATGATTCCCTGAGCATTGCCATTGTATTTGAGGCTTGAAGAGCAAGAAGAACAAGTTGATACTTGAAGACTCAATGAAGATCCAGTAAAGACTGAATGAAGAGCTGAGGCTTAAAGATTGAAGGGTGAAGTTGACACTTCTAAATGATTAAAGAGTATTCTGAGAAGCTGAAGCTTGTGAGAGAAGAATACCAAGTTGAGACTGGTAAAGCTTGGAGAAGTGAAGATAAGTTGAAACTTATGCTTGATGGATTGAAACCCTGGAGAAGCAAATTGATATTTGTCATGAGAGATGATAGCCTTGAAGGGTGATTGAAGTCTGAAGACTGGATTGCTGTTAGAAGAGTTGAAGCTTGGAGTTGGAAGAGAGAGGAGTTGATCTGCTTTCTTTTCTGTTTTCTTTTCTGTATTGATGTGCCTTGTTTGACTTGCTTGATGCATTAGAATAAGTTCATATCTAGACTGATGTAAGCTAGGAGCATGATTGTACTAGAGGTTGAGTTGCTCCCTCTGCTTGTATTGTTACTGTATGGCTTTGCTTGCGGGTATTCGGTAGAGCCCTGCTCCCTTGCCCATGTGGTTTATTTTGCTTGATAGCATGATTTCATTTTATTTGTATGATTGCAGTTTACTGTTTTTGCTTGATAGCATGTTGTTTTATTTTCTTCTGTATGATTACTGTTATTCATTCTGGCTTGAGGTTGAGATGAGCTTGTGGAGGCTGCTGCCCCACACACATTTCCTCCCTCACTTGCATTGCATGCATTTTACAGTCTTTTACTGTATTACTGTTTACTGTTTAAGCTGATGCTTTATCTGTTCTGTGTATCATTGACATGATCCCTTAGGACTCTCATTTCCTTTGATAAGGAAGTGGTGATAGAACTTTAGGTTGAAACCTATGCATGATAACTTCTAGGAGTTCCCTGTTTCAAACCTCAACCATATGATGAATCCTTGGCATGACAACAGTAAGACTTGATAGTCTCCCCGTAGTTGAGCCTGTTCTCTTCTCATCTCAAAATAGCTTAAGATACAGTAATCATGAATGATTTCTTTCGTACGTTACGAGCCTTAAGCTATCTGAGAAAGGATTGTTGGAGAGTTTCTTTCCAACAGTCTGGATGTTTAGTATGGCACCCTTTGGGTGACATGCGACACATTCACTCTCAGGTCATAGTCTTTAGTGCAATTGAAATTGCAAACACAATAAAAAAACACTTCTTTCGTAAAAGACAGAGAACAAACTTCAAACCTTTTTGCCCCGTGGGCCCGTAATTCAAAGGAAAGCTTTTCTGAAGAAAAGAGTGTCGTTAAACTTCAGCGCCAACGCAAACAGGCTTTGTCCCTAACTGCTGGAACTGTTGTTTAACCCTACTCGGTAAAACAGATGAATCTGAATTCCCTTAATCCGTATTATCCCGAACTACGTAAGCTCTAATCTCTCATATCTGTTGAGAGTACGTAGGCACAATACTGACGTATTGGCGAGCTACCTTCCCCGTAACCCGTCGTAGGCCGAACTACGTTGACGATGATTTCTCATTCTCTGATGAGAATACGTAGGCATAAAGCGCGACGCTTTGCCGAGTCATTTTATTTTCTTTTTAAGCCAACCTTGATAGGTAGATAGATAAACCAACTTGTCCAGTAAACACAACAAGCGTGGATCCCGTCAAGTACGACGGACGTGAGGGGTGTTAATACCTTCCCCTTGCGTAACCGACTCCCGAACCCAGACAACGGTTGCGACGACCTTGTCTTACCCTTTTTTTGTCAGGTTTTTCCGATCGTTTCCTTTCCCGCTCTGAGGGATAAATAACGAAAGGTGGCGACTCTTCTGTTTTGCCGGAACCTTATTTTCGCGGAAGCGACAGCTGGCGACTCTGCTGGGGAATTCATAGTTTCCTGGGATCCAACGTCCCGTATGCGAGTCAGCTTGGGGATCCGACGTCCCCTGTGAGAGTCAATCCTAGCGCTTGTATGATTACTTGTTGGGTTGTGTTTATTTATCGCATTTTTATTTCCCGCACTTTATTTTCAGTATGATATGATTATCTGTGCTGTTGTGGGAGGGGCATTCTGATGAGTGAGAAGCCAGACCCAGGCTTGAGTGAATATAGCATTAGTTGTGGAAATTAGTGGGCGCGTGCTTGCTTGGAAGGCACTAGTGTCTCATGAAATCCACGCTCAGACGAGGTTCTCCCGGTTGGCTTCTCTTTCAACCCTTTGGGTTGAGACGGTTGTTGGTTTGGAGGATTGTCGACTCTGGGGACCGATCATTTGTGATTCATCCGAGTGAGGCCGCTTCATGAGTTGGTGATGCCACACCTTCTGGGTATCATATCACCCCTCTTGAATGTCTGTGACGCTGGTGAATGCATAGGATGCCGAACTTGAGTCAGTTTAGGTCCATACCTGTGAGCAAGGTTGGGTTTATTGCAGGAAACTTTGACCTTCAGACTACCTGGTTTTCTTGACAGTGAATCAGTTTTGTTGGTACCGGAGGTTCTCATCATCAGATATATGTTTGTTCTTGATAGAGAAGAGTTTTGGTCCTGTATCAGAGGTCCTTATTATCAGACGTGTGCTCTTGACAGAGTAGATTTCTTGGTCCTGTATCAGAGGTCCTTATTATCAGATGTTTGTTCTTATTAGAGCAGAGTTTTGGTCCTGTATCAGAGGTCCTTATTATCAGACGTGTGTTCTTGACAGAGCAGATTTCTTGGTCTTGTATCAGAGGTCCTTATTATCAGACGTTTGTTCTTGACAGAGCAGATTTATGGTCCTATATGTGTGTGTTCTTGACAGAGCAGACTTATGGTCCAATACCAGGGTTTTCTTCTTATCAGATACAGTGGTTGTTCTTGACAGAGCAGCGTCATAGTTTTGTTGATACCGAATCTCCGCAGCACAGTTGCCTTGATCTCCTGCTGCATGATTGCATTTTGCATTATTTTGCATACTCATTTGCATTTCATTAACGTGTGTCTGTGTCGCAGGTACCGTTTTCCCCGATCCAGGATTTCTTGCCTCCTATTGTATTGTTATGGGTTCTCTGAGGAAGACCGTGGCTTACAAGTTCCCTTCCCCTGATGTGGTTCGGCTGACCGGTTTGATGCTTTAACAGATGATTCTGTGAGGGATGAGTTCAGAAAGTCTTACGGCAAATTGCTCAGTTTGGTTCGTAAACCTTCTGCGTTCGAGTTGAATGGGTTGCACGCTCTGCTGCAGTTCTACGACCCTCCGTTGAGATGTTTCACTTTTCAGGATTTTGTTCTCGCACCCACGCTAGAGGAATATGCTGATTTGCTAGGTGTGCCTTTCAAAAGGCAGATGCCTTTTGTTCATATGGATGCTGAGTCTGATCTGGCTGGTTTAGTTCCTTCACTTCATCTGGATGCCTCCGAATTGGTATTGTCTAGTTGGAACAAGGTTCCCGGTTTCTCCTTGCAATTCATAGTGGGTAAAGCTCAGCAGTGCGCCAAGGACGGATGTTGGGTCGTGTTCAACGCCATTCTCGCTCTGTGCATATATGGCATCATTCTGTTCCCCAATATTCCCGACTTTGTAGACTTTGATGCATTTCGTATCTTTGCATCAGGGAATCCAGTCCCTACCTTGATAGGAGATGTCTACCATTCCGTCCACTACAAAAACGAGAACAAGAGGGGTAAGAATGTCTCATGCTGTGTACCCTTGCTTTATAAATGGCTTGATAGTCATCTGCCCAAGAGGGATCCCTTTGTTTCGTCTGCAGCCACAACTGAGTGGTCTGAGCGTCTGATGAGTTTATCTGCAGAGGATATTGACTAGTTTGACAGAGATAGGTTGGGTACCGAGATTATCTTCAGCTGCAGCGGGTTTCCAAACGTGCCTTTGATAGGTAGGAAAGGTTGTATAAACTATAATCTGTCTTTGCTGGTCCGACAGTTCGCTTATGCTTTGAGAGCTCCGCCGAAGGATGAAGAGGTGCAGGAATCTCTGTACCTCACTGGTCTTCTAGAGGGGGATCTGTTATCTAAGCTTCAGCGCGCATGGAATGGTATCAGTAAGAGGGGAAAACCATTGTTGGGGAGAAGCAATAATCAAGCCTACCCTCCGTATGTAACTTGGATCAGAGCCAGAGCAGATGCTATAGGGATGCCGTTTCTTCCTGCCAAGCCAGAAAGCCCTCCAATGATTAAAGAGCCTATTACTGTGCCCATTCAGCAGCATAATCAGGTGTTAGCTGAGCGAGATGAATTGAAGTGGGCAAATGAGGAACTGGAGAAAGAATTGGCTCAGCTCCGAAGCGAGAGAAACGAAGCTGTTTATTCCTTCAAGAGGCAAACAGAGCTGGTGAACCAGCTAGGTACATACCTGACTAAGCAGATAGCCGAGCGTGAGCGCATGGGTCAAGACTTCAAAGCTGTCAACGACGTACTGGCTACGAAGAAGCAGCACTTGGACGAAGCGTATCGGAGGATATCCAAGTTCAACCAGCACTAGAAGGCCTCCCTAGCCACCAGGAAAGAGAGGGAGGATAAGCTGATGCTACAGATCTCCAAGCTGGAAGCCTAGGTGAAGGCTAGTGAGAAGAGGTTTGATGAGGAAACCGCTCGCAGATACGCCGCCGAAGGCCAGCTCAACAAAGCTCTCGCTAACCTAAAGGAGCACAAACTGACGTTTGAGTCCAGGAAACGGAAGCTAGAAGATTGTTTCGGCGAAGGAGCATGGGAAGATTCGGTCGAAGGTGTTCAGTACACCATTGTGCAAAGGGAATTACTCGTCGAAGGGTTACTCACTTTGCCTGATCATCCAGAAACGAAGGAATTGTTAGAAGAGTATCGCGCCCGTGGCCGTACATGACTATTTGTATTCCTTTTGTTTTGATCATTGTTGTATGCTGACCATCACCAGGCTTGTTGGCTGAGGTCACGCTGTTGATTCATCTTGTACTCGCTGATGTTGTGTACTGCCTTGATGGGCTTTCTTTATATATGAGATTGTTATTTCCATGATTGGACTCGGACTTCTTCTTATTATCAGCACTGGCACTCAGGCACTAGGATCGGGGGAGATCTCCCTAATGCACAGACACACGTTTGCATTTGCATGAAGCATTTGCATAATGAGCACTTTGTTATTTTTCCTAACCCTTTTGTATTTTCAGGTTGTTTCAGGTGGTTCCAGGATTGATCAGAGACCTATTCACCGCTATCCGACCAGAGCTAATCAAACCAGGATCATGGAGCAAGTGCAAACTGATGTTCAGGAACTCCGCGAAAGAATGGGTCGCTTCATAGAGCTCATGCAAGCGGTCGCTAATGGCCAGGATCAGCTCAGAACCTTGGTTCAGCCCCTGATTTCAAGGGTCGATAGCAATGGCGTACTCCATGGTGGGACTGTGCCTACTCCTCCACCAGTTGAAACTCCATAGAATGGTGTTCCCGTGACTGGCGGAAACGGCAGTGCCAACGGCAATGTGATGGCCAACATGAGACTCAATACGATGGGCGTCGGTAATGGGAGTCTGGGAGCTAATGCCAATGTTGGGCTGGGCAACGGCAATGCCGGTGTTGGGAATCTGTTTGGGCCTCAGCCATGGCTAGAGGATCGTCAGGACGATGTGTTCTCTCAGAGAGGTGCTGAAGGGGAGCTGAATGCTGAAGCACGTCTAAGGTTCAAGGCACTTGAAGATAAGATGAGAGATATCGAGAAGCAGAACACCCTGGGTGTTGATATGTCCAAGTTGGGACTAATTGCTGATTTCAAGGTGCCTCCTAAGTTCAAGGTGCCTGACTTTGAAAAGTATAAGGGCACCACTTGCCCTCGCGTCCACCTGAGATCGTACTACAGAAAAATGTCTGCTCATTCTGAGGACGAGAAGTTGCTGATGCACTTCTTTCAAGACAGTCTTTCCGGGCCATCCCTCGAATGGTACATGAGTCTGGAGCCTACTAGTGTGCGCACGTGGAAGGACCTTGCTGAAGCATTTGTGCACCACTACCAATACAATAGCGACTTGACCCCGAACCGAGTCCAGCTGCAGAATCTGTCGCAGAGGAACAATGAAGGGTTTAAGGAGTACGCCCAGCGGTGGCGTGAGTTGGCAGCCAGGGTTCAGCCGCCGATGGTTGAACGTGAGCTTGTGCAGATGTTCGTAGCCACCCTCCCAGGGGTTTATTATGAGAAATTGGTCAGCGGTATGTCCGGAACCTTCTCAGATCTCATTATCACGGGTGAGCATATCGAAAATGGGATCAAACTCGGGAAAATTCAAGGTGATTCATCCTCAGCTGGAGGAGGCGGAAAGAAACCTTATAGTGGCAAAAGACGGGAAGGAGAAGCGAGCGCTGTGACCAACGCTCGAAGGAAGGGTAAAGGTCCTCACCAGCAGGTGGCCAGTATAACTATCCCGGCAGTTCAGCAGCAGCAGCAGCAGCAACCGAATCAACAAGGGTACAGAAAGTATCAGAATCGGGCACCTTTGTCGAGCCGTCATCTCGAGACACCGCCCATGTCGTACGCGCAACTATTGCAGACTTTGCTTCAGCTATAGTTGATCCAGAAGAGAACGCTGGCTCCCTTGACAGGGGCACCGCCGTCAGGGTACGACGCGAATGCAACTTGCGAGTTTCACTCAGGGGCACCAGGCCACACAATAGAGAACTGCAAAGCCTTCAAGCATTAGGTGCAGGACATGGTGGATGCCAAGATCATCAACTTCTCGGACAATGTGCCAAATGTAACGAAGAATCCTATGCCGAATCATAGGGGAGGCGGAGTGAACGCCATTATCGAAGACGAGAGTGCGGACTTGTTGACTGACGTCAGAGATCTGAAGATGCCGCTTAGCTTCGTTAAAGCTAAGTTGATGAAAAGAGGGTTCTTTTCAGGTTGCGGATAGCTATGTATGGACTGTGCCACACGTTCTGATGGATGTGAACAGTTGATAGAGGGAATTCAAAGTCTGATGACTGAAGGGATCTTACAGTTCAGCCGAAGGGCCGAAAGTGGGTCAGGAGAGGTAGTGCTGAAGCAAGATGATGAGGTCGCCACCATCACCATCCCTCGCCAGACGATAACTATTTCTGCGCCCAGGCCGCCCACAATTACTATCACCAAAGCTGGGCCGATACCCTTCGAAAGCACTAATGCTGTCCCGTGGCATTATGGGGCTGAAGTCTACTGCAACGGACAGAAGTTGGAGCTAGAACCGTTTGGGTCGACTGTAGAGAACCTTGCGGGAATCAGTGGTATTACTCGCAGCGGAAGAGTGTTTGCACCACCAGAGGTCGTGGCGGATAAAGCGGTCAGAGCTGATGCAGCCGATAAAGGTAAAAGTAAAGCCGTTGAAGAGATCCCTCGTGGGGCAGAAAAAGACTTACTTGTCAAAGATGCCGAGGAGTTTATGTGGTTGATTAAAAAGAATTACTACAAGATTGTGGATCATCTCCATCAGACGCCCTCGAAGATTTCCATTCTGAACTAATTGCTGTGTTTCGAAGCGCATCGCAACGCACTGCTGAAGGTGTTGAACGCCGCATATGTACCGCAGGAAATATCGGTAAATCAGCTGGAAGAGGTCGTAGCCCATGTAAATGCTGGAAATGGGTTAGGTTTCACTGACCTAGAGCTGACGCCGAAAGGGAGGAACCACAATAGCGCCCTGCACATCTCGATAGAGTGTAGGGGCACGATTATGTCGCACGTGTTGGTCGACACGGGTTCATCGCTCAATGTTCTTCCGAAGAAGGCATTAATAAAGTTGGATACTCGTGGAGTGATTTGCACACCTAGTGATCTGGTTGTGAAAGCGTTCAATGGGACTAAACGCCATGTTTTCGGGGAGGTGACCCTGCCAATCCAAGTTGGTCCGGAAATGTTCGACGCGGTCTTTTATATTATGGACATCATGCCTGCCTACAGCTGTCTCTTGGGCCGGCCATGGATCCATGCTGCTGGTGCCGTGACCTCCACGTTGCACCAGAAACTCAAATATGCTGTCGGAGGTAGCATCGTGACTGTGTGTGGCGAGGAAGACATAATGGTGAGCCATTTGTCGTCCTTCAAGTATGTTGAGATGGATGGAGAAATCCATGAGACTCTATGCCAAGCGTTCGAAGCTGTCAAAGTGAAGGACGTAGCTCCTGTAGTCACGGAAAAGCCAGAGATGACTCTCTCCTCATTCAAGGAAGCTCGGGCCATTGTCCAAGCCGGATTTACCCCAGGCTGGGGGCGAATTTTGGAGATACCTAACAAGCAAGACAGGTTTGGGTTGGGATATTCTCCTGCGGCTGAAGCCTTCTCTTCCAGCAGTACGTCACGAGGTAAAGGGCCGATCCAGTTTACCAGTGGCGGGGTGATATTTGAAAGCGTCAGCGCGGTGTCTGAAGACAGCGGAGATAGCGACTGTGACCTCGACTCTTGGATCCAGCCAAGCAAGCCAGGCAAGGGCCTCAACAATTAGTCCGTCAAGGATATCATCCAGACGACAAGCGAAGAGTAATGATTTACTTTTTCCAATCATTGTACAACCCTATGTCCTACCCGGGGCATAGAGGTTTTATTGTCAGGGCCTCGTTTGATTATGTACATGCATTTTGTCAATAAATCAAAGGTGTTTTCTTCGTACTCAAATATTGTGTTCTCTGTTATTCCTGTTTTATATTTGTTTTGAAAAACAATAAAATGGCAATGGGGTTTGTGCTAACCTGCACATCCTTGTTTTAAACTTAACCCTTGTTATTGCAAGATCCACATAATAGATGACATCGACTCTGGACCTTCTACGGCTCACTTTGACTTCAATTGCCCGATATATCAAGCCGAAAAAGAAATTGATGAAGAAGAAGACCTTCCTGAAGAGTTGGCCCACTTGTTGAAACAAGAGGAGAAAGTTATTCTGCCTCATGAAGAGGAGATCGAGATTGTGAATCTGGGTTCTGAAGAACTCGTCAGAAACGTCAGGATAGGGGCTGCACTGCAAAATGATGTCAAGCAGAGATTGGTCGAAATGCTGAGAGAGTATAGTCACGTCTTTGCTTGGTCGTACGAAGATATGCCCGGACTTGATACTGACATCGTGGTCCACCACTTGCCGTTGCGAGAAGATTGTCCTCCCGTTAAGCAGAAGCTCAGGAGGACGAGACCAGATATGGCCGTTAAGATCAAAGAAGAAGTGCAGAAGCAGCTTGATGCTGGCTTCTTAGCGGTCACTACTTACCCTCCGTGGGTCGCCAACATAGTGCCTGTACCGAAAAAGGACGGTAAGGTACGCATGTGCGTCGATTATCGGGATTTGAATAGGGCGAGCCCTAAAGATGATTTCCCGCTGCCTCATATTGATGTGTTGGTCGACAATACAGCCTAGTTCTCCATGTTTTCGTTCATGGATGGCTTCTCCGGTTACAACCAGATCAAGATGGCGCTAGAGGACATGGAGAAAACGACGTTTATCACCCCTTGGGGAACGTTCTGCTATAAGGTAATGCCTTTCGGTCTGAAGAACGCAGGGGCCACTTACCAACGAGCTATGGTAACTTTGTTTCATGACATGATTCATCATGAGATTGAAGTCTATGTTGATGACATGATTGCGAAGTCCCAAACGGAGGAGGGACATCTGGTCAATTTGCTGAAGCTTTTTGAGAGGCTTAGGAAGTTCAGGTTGAGGCTGAATCCTAACAAATGTACTTTCGGAGTACGGTCCGGAAAGTTACTAGGGTTTATCGTGAGCGAAAGAGGCATCGAGGTTGATCCTGCGAAGATAAAAGCGATACAAGAAATGCCAGTGCCAAAAACAGAAAAAGAAGTTCGTGGTTTCCTGGGCCGAATAAACTACATTGCAAGGTTTATCTCTCAGCTCACGGCCACGTATGAACCGATGTTCAAACTGTTAAAGAAAGATCAAGCGATTATCTGGAACAAGGATTGCCAGAAGGCATTCGACAAGATAAAGCAGTATCTTCAGGAGCCTCCAATCTTGATACCCCCAGTGGCTGGACGGCCACTAATCATGTACTTGACAGTTCTTGAGAATAGTATGGGGTGTGTTCTCGGTCAGCACGACGAGACGGGCAGAAAGGAGCATGCCATTTACTATTTGAGTAAAAAGTTCACAGACTGTGAATCTCGCTACTCGATGCTGGAGAAAACGTGTTGTGCACTAGCCTGGGCTGCCAAACGTTTACGACAGTACATGCTCAATCACACCACCATGCTAATTTCGAAGATGGATCCGATCAAGTACGTCTTCGAGAAGCAAGCGCTTTCGGGCAGGATTGCCAGATGGCAAATGGTGTTGACAGAATATGATATTCAGTACGTGTCCCAGAAGGCCATTAAGGGCAGCGTACTGTCTGAATACCTTGCTGAACAGCCGATCGAGGATTACCAGCCGATGAAATTCGAATTCCGTGATGAGGATATTATGTTTCTCAAAGCGAAGGATTGCGATGAGTCGTTGCCCGACGAGGGGCCAGATAGGAAATCCCAGTGGAAATTGATATTCGACGGGGTGGTTAACTCTTACGGGAGTGGCATTGGGGTGGTCATCACGACTCCCCACGGATCCCACATCCTGTTCACTGCGAGGCTGACGTTTCCAGTCACCAATAACGAAGCGGAGTACGAAGCATGCATCATGGGTCTAGAAGAAGCAATTGATTTGAGAATCAAGAACCTAGACGTATACGGTGACTCAGCGCTCGTGATTAACCAGATTAAAGGGGAGTGGGAGACTCGTCAATCGAATTTGGTGTCGTACATGAATTATGCCAGAAGGCTGCTTCCATTCTTTGATCGAGTGGAACTCCATCATGTGCACAGAGCCGAAAATCAGATGGCTGATGCCTTAGCCACGTTGGCTTCGATGTATAAAGTCAATTTTTGGAATGAAGCTCCAAGAATTGTCCTTTCTCGTCTTGATAGACCTGCATTCGTCTTTGCGATCGAGGAAGCCGCCGACGGCAAGCCATGGTTCCATGACATCCAGACCTTCCTTATGACTAAGGAGTATCCTGCGGGAGCGTCAACCCAGGATAAGAAGACTCTGAGGAGGCTGTCTGGGAATTTTTATCTCAATCCTGATGGAGTTTTGTATAAAAGAAACCACGATCTCGTGCTACTCAGATGTGTAGATGAGAAAGAGGCGAGTATGCTCATGGAAGAGGTCCATGAAGGCACATTCGGTACGCACGCCGGCGGACACGCTATGACGAGAAAGATCCTGAGAGAAGGATACTACTGGCTGACGATGGAATCGGATTGCTTTAAATTTGCGAAGAGATGTCATAAATGTCAGATTTATGCTGATAAAGTTCATGTGCCGCCGTGCCCGTTAAATGTCATGTCCTCCCCGTGGCCGTTTTCCATGTGGGGCATCGACATGATAGGCAAGATCGAGCCCACTGCATCTAACGGTCATCGCTTCATTCTAGTAGCTATCGACTACTTCACCAAGTGGGTGGAGGCAGCCTCATATGTTAATGTGACCAAGCAGGTGGTGGCTAAATTCATAAAGAGGGACATCATCTATCGTTACGGAACTCCCGAGCGAATCATTACTGGTAATGGTTCGAATTTGAATAACAAGATGATGAAGTAGCTGTGCCAGTGTTTCAAGATTGAACACCACAACTCATCTCCTTACCGGCCAAAGATGAATGGCGCCGTTGAAGTAGCCAATAAGAACATCAAGAAGATTGTTCATAAGATGGTTGTGACCTACAAAGATTGGCACGAGATGTTGCCATTTGCGCTACACGGTTATCGTACAACGGTACGTACATCAACCGGGGCAACTCCTTTCTCCTTAGTGTACAGTATGGAGGTTGTCTTACCGTTAGAAGTGGAGATCCCTTCTTTACGAGTTTTGATTGACGTGAAACTCGACGAGGCAGAATGGATTAAGAACCGACTGAACCAACTCAGCCTGATGGACGAGAAGAGGTTAGCATCGATTGCGCATGGTCGTTTATACCAAAGCCGAATGAAGAAAGCTTATGATAAGAAGGTGCGTCCTAGAAGCTTTCAGACGGGTGATCTCGTCCTGAAGAAGATTCTTCCTCCACACTCCGATCACCGGGGCAAGTGGACTCCCAATTATGAAGGTCCGTACGTCGTCAGCAAGGTCTTCTCGGGAGGAGCTTTGTTGTTATCCACGATGGATGGTGAAGATTTTGCATCCCCGGTGAACACGGACGCAGTTAAAAAATACTTTGCTTGAAAGCGACCCGCTGGACGGTAAAAGAGAGTCCAGGCAAAAATGGGGCATCCCGGCGAACCATAAAAAAGGAAAAAGGTTTGGGCAAAAATTAGGGATATAAATAAGAAAAGAACGTACACCCGCAAAGTCGAAAACCCGGATGGGCGACTTTGGCAAAAAAGGGTATCCCGGTGAACTGAAAACCCGCAAAGGGCGGTTCACGCAAAAGTTAGGGATTTGAAAAAGCAAATGATTGCGTTCCGCGTGTGGACTTTTATTGTTTAGTGGTTTGGAAGACCTGAGGGCCGTTTATCTGAATCAATCTCTTATGAAGCTGAAGCGTCAGAGAAGTATCGAAGTCGAGTGGGTCATAGAGGGATCAACTCATGGTGTTCGTCTACGCCTCGTTGCCGACATTTGTATATACTGATGTATATTTATGTTTTATTTTTTGCGCGGCTTCCTCATTCCAGGAGCTTGCATCTGTTTTAAAACATTTTTACCCATTCAGGGGTTCGTTATCAATAAAATGTATACTATTCAGCAATTTTGTTTGCCTGTTTAGCATTTATCTGTTTTGTTTGCGAAAAAGAACGCCGATGTTTTTGATAAAATGCACATACATAAACTTACTGGCCTAGGCCACTGATTGTTGAAACAATGAATTACTTGAACATTTTCATGAGATAATAACCTTGATAGGTCCCTTTGAGAAGGGTATCTTGTCTGTTTGTTTGTGTTGTTACAGGTGTAGCATGTACCAGACAGTGCGTCGTGCGCATCCCCAAGCAGGATGATTCCTCCTTCTCCAGCAAAGTTCAGTAGCCTCTCCCCGCAGAGTCCGAATGTGAGATCGTGAGCATTGATATGTCTCCCCAGGCAGAGAAGATTCTCTCCCTAGTCAAGTGCATCCTGAAGGAACGGCATCTCCTCAGCTGAGTCATACACCGAAGTGTGCAGCAACTGATGGTTCAAGACTGAAGTCTCCAGCAGAATTGAGGTTCCCCACAGAGTCGTAATCTCCCCAGCAAACAGAATGATTTCTTCTCCCCCAGCCGAGGTTGCAGATCCCCAAGAGAGTCGAGTTCTTGGAAGCCGCTCAGGCCTTGATTGGTTTTCCCCAGTGGAGTGTTGAATAGCTGATGCTATGCTTCCCCGCCGAAGTCGTTATCTCCAGGAAGAGTAGCCGTGAAGGCCGTGCAGTTTATTCCCGCGATTGACATCGCTTTCCCTCAGCAGGTCCAGGTTCTCGTAGAGCTTCGTTCCCCTGCAGCAGTCAACTGAAGTTCGCTTCCCCACAGCGCCCGATTGGGATTGGCGTGACCTTTTTCCCCTCAGCAGGATGATTCCTTCCCCCTATCAGAGTGGTTCTTTCTCCTTGACAGGAGGATTCTCCCTTCAGCATTTATTTTGCTGACGGGATCGCATCATTTTGCATGACTGGATAGCATTTATCATAAACGCGTAGCATTTCCACCGTGTGGAGCATTGCGCCATTGCCGAAGCATATGCATAATAAGCATGATCTAGGTTGTTACCGTTCTTGTTTTGCAGGTGTTTCGCCGCAGAATTGTTTGCTCAAGATGATTCTTGAATTCTCCCCAACGAAGTCGCTTGCTCAAGATGATTCTTGAATTCCCCAGCAAGGTCGTTTGCTTAGGATGATTCTTAAAAGCCCTAGTGCAGTCGCCAGAGTCGGTTGCTCAAGTTGATGCTTAGGGTCCCCGACAGAGTATTTGATCAGGGTATTTCCTGAAATCTCCAGCAGAGTCGTTGGTTCAAGATGATTCTTGAAGTCCCCGCGGAGTTATTTGTCCAAGATGATTCTTGAAGTCCTCAGTAGAGTTGATTCATCCAGAATGATTCCTGGATCCCCGAAGCAGAGTTACTTGATAGTTCTCCAGAATCCCCGGCGGAGATGTGTCATCCCCAGCAGGTTCCTGAACAACGAAGTTGAAACTTCCCCTGAAGACTTGTTGATTGAAGTCCGACCGTGTTAACAAAGCAGTTCTCTCAGTTGATGCGGAGTGCCTGATGGCAGAAGTTTGGATATCCCCATATGGCTCATGATTGACCGAGAATTCTATTCCCGACTTACTGATGGAGTCCGGCTGATGCCCGAAAGTTCTGTGAATGCCCGATGGCATGACTAACTTGATTGTTGACCTGATGAGTCCCGAGGAATCTTGATGCCTAACGGCATGATCGACCATGTATCACCGGTTACCGTGTGACCAATTCCCCAGCTAGTACCGTGCAGCTAGTAGTTCAGTTTTCGAAGTTTTGTTCCCATCAGAGTACCGTGTACTTGTGCAGTTGGCAAATTTTCGGGTTTGTTGGTATTCAACCGTCCTTTACCTTGATTGGCTGAGAGCCGTTCGCTCCTCACCCAGTCAGGTCCAAGCCGTTTGAATAGGGGCAGCTGTTGCACCCTAAAATTTGACCAACATTTCTTTACCTAGCTTGTGTTTCATCTCATTCACATTAGCATTATCATTTGCATTTCATTGACATGTATGCAGGAGATCAAGGAGTATGATTACCAATCAAGAGCTATACAAGAGTTTGAAGCTAGCCAAGAAGGTTATTCAAGTGTTCAAGGGTTGATATCTTTGTCAGAGAAGTTAAAAGATCCTCAGAGAAAGTGGTTGAAACCAAGGTTCTGTGCCTCCTAACTTGAAAGTTGTGGGAGTCCTCAGATGATTCTGAAGCAATGAATGTGGACTTGAAGCCTTGAGAGAGCTTATGAGATGTCTTGAAAGCCATCATGAAGCCTAGATAGGTTATGGTGCAAGTTTAAGAAGCCTCAGCCATGAGTGGTATAATTAGGGTTTGACTGGGTCAACCCTAGGTCAACTGATGATTTGGAGAGGGTTGAGACCTAATCCAAGAGCCATGTGATCATGTATTGATGCATTGAGATGCTATAAGGATGATTCCAAGTTCAACTCATCATGATTGAAGAGTTTGAAAAGTTTCAAGCTAGGGTTTCTAAGGCTTGACAGTGTAAAATCCCCTAGTTTGACCCCTATCTTCAAGGAAGTTTAGCTCAAGATGTGATTGTCATATCATCTTACCCCCAACATGAATGTTGTAGAGATTATTCGTATCTTTAATTTGAGTACTAGAAGTCCTTGATAGGATTTGTAGAGCTCAAGTTATGACTTTGACAAGTTACAGGTCATCTGAGGCATGTGAATCTGGGGCCTTAAAAGTTACCCAACTTGCATCAAACGTTTTCCCAAGAAGGATCATTCCTATGAACTTTTGGTCAACATGAATGTTGTTCCTTATTCTCTTAGCTTTCTAGAGAGTACTAGAAGTCCTTGATAGGATTTGTAGAACTCAAGTTATGGCTTTGACAAGTCAAGGGCATTTTGGTCATTTGGAGATTATAGGTCATTTCAAGCATAAGGCCATAACTCCTATTTCCAAGCTTCAAATGGAAAAATGTTCAACATCAAACTTGCTTAAAATTATGTTTTAAGGCTAGTAAGGAGGTCATGAGATGTTGAAAAGGCTTGTAGCTCAAAGTGGTAAAAATGACCTAAAATGAAGGCATAAGTTAACATCTTCCATTGATCATACTGAGTGAATCCATACCAAATTGAGAGCAAGATCATGAAGAATTGAGAAGATAGCATTTGGATTTTGGAAGCTGGTATTCAAGAATTGACAGGTTTGCAACTTTTACTCTACACCTTAATTTAAGCGCATTTATTTAGATTTGTTAGGTTAGAATAGTTAGAGACAAGTAGGAGATGGATTCTGGAGATTTTGAGATCATTTGGAGAGGATCAAGATGATGACACCATTTCTGTTTGGCACTATAACTTGTTGAATCTTGAGAGATAATCTTGGTGTGATAGCAAGAATTGACCAGTGTAACACGAGGAAGAGATTGAGCACTTTAATTTCAAGAATGGTTAGAGTTGAGGTTTGACCCTAACTTTGATTCATTATCGGGTTTAGAGCTTGAGTACATTTCAGTGAATGCTAAGGTGATGGTCATGATCAGCATGCAATTTAGAGTGTTCTAGGGTTTTAAATTTTGGATTTCAGGCAAGAATTGATGTGATACGATTGTGATGAAGAGAAGCACGATAGCTCTGTTTCCATGGATTCTTGCTTCCAAAACCCTTGCTGAAGGAAGAAGATGATAAACTGGCCGTTGGATCATGCAAGGACTCGTTGACTGGGATCAGATCGTGTGGCTGTGTTTTGATTTCACGTTTTGAAGAGGGAAAGTCTGAGAAGCACTAAACGCATGCATTTCATTAATTGGAGTCTTGGGCTTTAGTGGATTGATTGCTAATCACACCCCCATCCACGGCCCAGTGATGATTTGAACTAATTTTCTTTACTTTCTGCACCGCGTATTTTTCTTTTTTCTTTATATTTTTTATTTGTTTTCTGACTGAGAATATGGGTCTAGCACGTTTACTGATGACACCCTCATTTAAGCCCATTATCTACAATGCACTGCATATCATTGCTATCTGCACCAAACATTTCACATTTTATTTTCTTTTCCTCCATTTTTCTTTAATATTTGAAAAATCATATAAAATAGAAAAATGATGATTTTGGCATGGGGATTTTTCCTCCTATTTCACATTTTTGTCTAGAAAATTATGAAATCAAAACATTTGCATTTCATGCATTTTTAATATTTTTTGTATATTTTCTCTTTTAGTAGCTTTTAATTCATTTTATGTTGATGCATAGTTTTGTAGAATTTTGTTTAGCTAGTTCCTTTCATATTTTTGCACCATTCTTTTTAGAATAGGCAGATTAGGACCTTAGCTCCCCTCTGGATTTATTCCATATTTTTGTGATTAGTTTTTGATTAGTTTTGAGTAGATGACTTTAGGTTGTGTAGATTTAGGTCAAGTTAGATATTGGGACATATAGGGTATTAAGGGTAGTTATGTAGGATCCCCTAGAAATTATATTAGATTTTAATATAATAGTATACTATTTTTAATTGATTTTTTGTAATGGATTGTTGTTTGTGTTGCCCTTGTGGGCTTGTATTTTGTTTTGCTTGGCTTTGTGGGCTTTTGCTTGGCTTGGTGGGCTTGGTCTTGCTTTGTGGAGCATGGAGGAGCATAGTGGAAGACTTGGAGATTGAAGAAGGAGCTTGAGAGCTTGAAGACTTGTTTGTTTTGTTGTTGTTCTAGGCTTAGGAATTAAGTAGAGCTTAGTCTTGGTTAATTTCTTTCTTAAACATGGATGGTATCTTTCACCTCCATTCCTCCCCATGATTCAAGGTCCTCCCATGGTATTCACCTCCATCCTTTGGAGGGATAAGTGATTGTGCCTAGGAAGTAGAACCTTTGAGGGAACCATTCTTTTGATATTGAACCCTTATAGGTCACCTTTGGTGGTCAATAAGCAGTTCAATATCCTAGCTTATCCAGTTATGTGATTTCTTCTGGTTTGAGTATCTTGAAGATGTTGAGCTTGAGTTTGAAGATGAAGACTTCATTGAAGAGTATATAAGAGGATGATTCCCTGAGCATTGCCATTGTAGCTGAGGCTTGAAGAGCAAGAAGAACAAGTTGATACTTGAAGACCCAATGAAGATCTAGTAAAGACTGAATGAAGAGCTGAGGCTTAAAGATTGAAGGGTGAAGTTGACACTTCTAAATGATTAAAGAGTATTCTGAGAAGCTGAAGCTTGTGAGAGAAGAAGACCAAGTTGAGACTGGTAAAGCTTGGAGAAGTGAAGAAAAGTTGAAACTTATGCTTGATGGATTGAAACCCTGGAGAAGCAAATTAATATTTGTCATGAGAGATGATAGCCTTGAAGGGTGATTGAAGTCTGAAGAGTGGATTGCTGTTAGAAGAGCTGAAGCTTGGAGTTGGAAGAGAGAGAAGTTGATCTGCTTTCTTGTCTGTTTTCTTTTCTGTATTGATGTGCCTTGTTTGACTTGCTTGATGCATTAGAATAAGTTCATATCTAGACTGATGTAAGCTAGGAGCATGATTGCACTAGAGGTTGAGTTGCTCCCTCTGCTTGTATTGTTACTGTATGGCTTTGCTTGCGGGTATTCGGTAGAGCCCTGCTCCCTTGCCCATGTGGTTTATTTTGCTTGATAGCATGATTTCATTTTATCTGTATGATTGCAGTTTACTGTTTTTGCTTGATAGCATGTTGTTTTATTTTCTTCTGTATGATTACTGTTATTCATTCTGGCTTGAGGTTGAGATGAGCTTGTGGAGGCTGCTGCCCCACACACATTTCCTCCCTCACTTGCATTGCATGCATTTTATAGTCTTTTACTGTATTAATGTTTACTGTTTAAGCTGATGCTTTATCTGTTCTGTGTATCATTGACATGATCCCTTAGGACTCTCATTTCCTTTGATAAGGAAGTGGTGATAGAACTTTAGGTTGAAACCGATGCATGATAACTTCTAGGAGTTCCCTGTTTCAAACCTCAACCATAGGATGAATCCTTGGCATGACAACAGTAGGACTTGATAGTCTCCCCGTAGTTGAGCCTGTTCTCTTCTCATCTCAAAACAGCTTAAGATACAGTAATCATGAATGATTTCTTTCGTACGTTATGAGCCTTAAGCTATCTGAGAAAGGATTGTTGGAGAGTTTCTTTCCAACAGTCTGGATGTTTAGTATGGCACCCTTTAGGTGACATGCGACGCATTCACTCTCAGGTCATAGTCTTTAGTGCGATTGAAATTGAAAACACAATAAAAAACACTTCTTTTGTAAAAGACAGAGAACAAACTTCAAACCTTTTTGCCCTGTGGGCCCGTAATTCAAAGGAAAGCTTTTCTGAAGAAAATTGTGTTGTTAAACTTCAGCGCCAATGCAAACAGGCTTTGTCCCTAACTGCTGGAACTGTTGTTTAACCCTGTCGCACCTCGAAAATTCATTCGAACATACGACCCTTGCGCGAAAGGCGCGGAAATGCGGTTCGACAGAGTCGCCACCGAACTTTATTTTTCCCGAATAAACGGGAGATGAAAATATCGAGAAAACCTCTTGAAACAAAAGGATAGGAACAGGGCTGTCGCAACCATGATCCGGGTTCGGGAGTCGGTTACGTGAGGGGAAGGTATTAGCACCCCTCACGTCCGTCGTACTTGAAGGGAACCTCTTAAGGTAAATGTGGGGAGTGTTGTTTAGGTTTACTTGTTTTCTTCTTGTTGTTAAAGGTAGAATTGGTAGGCTAAAAGGTAAAGACGCTAGGGGAATGGGGTGGTTAGAAGATAGGGTGCTCGCCAAGGATTGGGGCCCTTGTGCCTACGTATGCTCATTCGGACGAGAATGAGAAATCAGAGTGTCGTAGCTCAACTACAGGAAAAGATGGGGGGAAATGGGAGATGGATAGAAATGTGCTCGCCAAGATCATCGCAATCTTGTGCCTACGTATCTTATATTCGAGAATGAATAAAGAATCAGAGCGTCTGTAGTTCGTGGTAACAACCACGAAATGGATACTGGGAAATGGAAAATGGAGGGGAGGTAGCTCGCCAAGATTATCGCAATCTTGTGCCTACGTATCTTACATTCGGACGAGAATGAAGAATCAGAGCAATCGTAGTTCGTGGAGACGACCACGAAAGATGAGGTTGAATAGATTGGAAGTTTGAGAAAGAAACGAAAGGGTGACTGACAAGCAACCCAAGAGCGTCCCTCGAGAGCTTGTCACTCAAGAATTCAAAGAATGCGAGATTCCAAGAACTCAGGTCTTTCGGGAGTTGACTGAATAAGTTGAAGATAAAGAGTTGAATATTTTGAAATCGAAAGAATGAACTAATAACAACTCAAGGGCGCGCCTCGAGAGTTACTCATTCAAATATTCAAAGAATGCTAGATTCTAAGAATATCTCTCTTTCGTAAGTTTTAAAAAATGTTTGTGAAAGGATCGAATCGAAGAATGGCATGCGAGGCCAAAAGGAAGTTGTTTTGAAGTAGCTCGACGACGTGCCGAGGATTTGATTGAAGATGGAACCGACTTGACGACGTGTCAAGGGTTACAGTTGTGAGAAACGATATTAGTCCCTGAGGGTGCTCCTAATATCGAGACTACGAGGAATTGTGAATGAAAAAGGGTTGCGAAGGCGGACGAGCATTCGACTTAGGAGAATGTTTGAAAGTGTTTTAATTTTGAAAGAGTCGAAAGGTTGAGCGAATAACAACTCAAAGGCGTGCCTCGAGAATCATTCACTTGAAGACACAAGGAATGCTAGATTCCAAGTATCTCCTTCTTTCGAAGTTTGATCGAGAAAGAATATTTTAAAAAATGACTTGAAGCGAAATGGGGTATGAAAATAATTTGTGAACGTGCGAGAAGTGAGAACGCGAGATTGGGTTTGAAAAATGACAATTATTTAGTAAATGAGACGTCGTCCCCACAACTAATTAATCGGAGTATTATCGAGATGCTAGAACTTGACGACACCTTTTTCATTTGGAAAAAGATTGGATGAACAACAGAATCATCACACAGAATGCTAGATTCCTATGACATATCTTTGTCCAAAAGAGAAAGCTAAAACGAAAAGTCGAATGACACATTATTTAAGGTGTACACCTCAATAATAATCGTCCAAAAATCCAAGAAGTGCTAGACTTCAAAGATTTAATTTTCTTTGAAAAAGTACTCGAGGTGAGTCGAGGTTTGAATTTAAATTTTAAGCGTGTGTACTAGCAAAGTGAGCTAGTCTTCTAAGTGACCAACTAGAAGTAATTGATCAAACAGGTGTCACTGTAAGGAAGCCCAGGATTAAGCTTTAAAATGTTGTGTATGGTGATCAAAGGTCGATGGCGAGACTTTGAAAGCACTCGACTTATATGGGTGAAAAGGGCTCGATAAATCGAGAATTTAATTTTAAAGAATGATTTTGAGGCATTAATGCATAAGTAAGAAAATAAATATTACATTTGGAGGGAGAGGGGTACCTTGTTAGCGAATAGGAATGAAAAAGAGCGAATCGACTTTTTAGAATCTCTTGGTCTTAATCCAACTTTATCCAACAAAATCAAATAGATCTAAGTTTAATAAATCATTTAATTATATTAATCCGAATCAATTATTAAAATTATTCGATTGAATCAAATAATTAAATTAATTAAAAATGATTAATAAAGTTAAATAATCAATTAATTGGGCTAATTAAATTTAATTATCTAAATTATCCAACTAATCTTGAATAATTAAGTTAACTAAAATATAATTAGCAAAATTAATCCAAAAGAAATTCAAGTTAATCCACCAATCTACCTTTAAAACTTAACCTCATTAAGCCAAAACATGAGTCACCGTTTGCTCGAGTTGTCATTGCTTGAACAAGTTTTGAAACTAAATATCTTTAGCATAGAACTACATTAAAACTTTGTCATTTACTGCAGGTGTCACCCCCTTTGTTTTATCACGCTCTGGGTCCTCATATCTAGAGAATATATTCGAGTTGTATTCCATGCCCCACATTAATTCTCAAAGATACAAAGTGTCTACAAAAGAAAATTCTTTTCGGAAAAAAACCAATAGCATGCGAAATGCAAAGAGATGTTCTTCTCATGGTGATGATGAAGCTTCGGATCAAACTCCTGATATATATGTTCACCCTCAAAGTACCAATCCCCAATATTTGATTGCAATCAACAAATGAAAACTCACGTAAATCAACAGCATGCAACAATTGCAGTTTTTTACCTTTACTAAAATATCAGCAGTAGAACATCTATACAAACTACTATGTGTACCACAATTAAACTTATCACATAAAGAAACAAAATAACATTAAAACAAAGTGTGTGAAACATATTTATTTGAATTGTTACCCACTTGGAATGCTACTGGGACTCTGAGCTGCCGACATATTCGTCACCACCATCGCAAAATTGCTGCCATGAAACGAAATGTCGTCTAATATAAGTCTGAGTTGCGCAAGATGTCAATGTTGCTTTATTCTACCGTTGGAGACGTCGTAGATGACAGAGTTGGACCGTAAGCTCGAGACGTAATAAGCTGCGAAATGTCGAATTTTTTCGTTGCTTGGAAGTACTGATGCAGACTAAAGCCTGTGTTGTGGTCATGCTGTTGCCCATTGTTGGAAAATGGAAAGTGGTGGAGCTTATGCTCCAGGCTCTTGCTGCATAATCGGTGATTCGGCGATGCCACAACCTGCACAAAATCAACAGTCAGCCAAATAGAAACAGAAAACAAAATTAGTAAGAATGAAATCTATATAAACCGAATTTGAATTGAAGATGCCACTGTGATATGAGAGCAAAACAGAACATCGTCTTCTTCGGCATTGTACACAATGGTTGTGACCACTTGGGGTGCCAACTTTTCTTGCAAATATGAGCCGCTGACTTGAATCTAATTGTACTTCTAGCTGCAAACATAAGGGCACCCGACGAAGTGGTAGCGCAGTCGGAACTGGCCTGACTTTACGATCGCTTATAACCCAATCTCGCTCATATCCATCAGAATCGCTTGAAGAGATCTCTTCAGCTTGCAAATTGTTTATCTTCAACCTTGTAGTTAACAACAGTCCTTGGCTTCTCAGTTGAAAACAAACCGAAATGAGCTCGAATTACCGTTGGAATCGAAGTTCAATGACGCACTGAGGCCGCATTCAGACTCAAACTCAAAGTAGTAAACTAAAATCCACAATACGCAACAATGTAAGTCAAAAAGAGACGTTAGCAATACAACCAACCAGTCTAAAAATCTCCTCCTAACAGACAGCACAAACAAATCTTGTGGCAGTAAATTTATCAGTAACAAAAGCTAACAACTTGGGAAACAAAAAAGTGTGAAGAAAAACATTATAGACATTGGTCGGAAGGACATGTTGCTGCGGAGACTCAATGATGTTGCTATTGAACATTGGGATATGCTGCTGAGCTTGTCTTGCTGAAACATGACTGAATCAGAAACTCCATTTGAGTAGCCGTCTGTTCAATTCGAAATGCATCATTGAGACTGCGATGAATTACTGCCTTGAACTATTACGGAGAAGTCGCAACCGTCAACATGGAGCTGTTGGAGGGATAGCTAAATCGAGCCTGGATCTTGGATTTGAATCCAAACCTGCATACAAACCAGCCACAGACAATAACAATTTCTTTTAGATAAATAATAACAGATGACAACAGAATTAAATCGAAGACCAGAATGATATCGCCATCTTGCTATTGTTACTTGCTCATGTACTTTCTGTAGCATATTTAAGTTGTGATTTTTGAGTTATGGAGAGCCATCATGAGTTTGTTCATGATGTCGTTGCCTGACTCCAACCAAATGAAACTTCGACTTCTGAGTTTCCATTCACACGAGGTTTATCGCAAATCTTTGTCAATGTCGAAACTGTTGCAACTCAATAGCACTAATTGATGGAGATGGCGGCTTGGTCCCAACTGATTTGATGAAGATTTGTGCGGTGGTTGGCGAGAGACGGATTTAAGAAGGTTGTGGTAATGGATTTCGCCGGGGGAAAAGATGAAGGGGAAAGGTTGGCGATGAAGCAGATTGAAGAAGGTAGAGGGCCAAAATGGCGGCAGATTAGGGTTAGGGTTGAATTGGGGCGACCGATTTAGGGGTTTCGAAAGGTAGTGGCGCCTCTAGGGTTTAATTGGAAAAGATGGTGAACAGTATTTTCTTCCCCTTTTTTCATCGGTTCCTCTCCTCCTTTAATATCAATCCAATGCCAAAACCCTAACGGGCCTTTGGAATGGGCCTCAGCACCCCAATTTCTCTTTTTTTTTTAATTATTATTAACAACATAAATAAATATAATATTTAATTCACATTAAATTAAAAGAAAACTATTTAAATACATAAATTCTAAATAATATATAAAAACAAAGATTATTGATCAATATATAAATAAAACACAAAAAATAATATATTTTTTTAAAAAAAACAATAAAAAAAGAACTATATATGTGCATATTAAAAAGATTTAGGAAATTTAAGGAAAGGGTAATTATTCACAAAAAATACTCTTTTAGGCCACGTGTCGCGCCTTAATTGGTCAGAAAGAAAAAAATTTGAAAAACGCCCAATTTCGGGTGGACACGTGTCTAAATGGCATGAAACAATAAATGCGAAAATATTTTTTAAAGGGTAGGACAAATTTAGGGTATGACAGATGCCCCTATCTAATAGGCTTAAACCTAGGAGAATGAACTGCATTAGCACTCATATTCCTGAGGTAGAAGTCAATTAGATATGAAGAAGACCCTGAATTTGTCCGAAAGAAAGAGAGATGCTAGAGAGTTGAAAAAATGCCGATAAATGTAAACCTCTGAGTAAACTGTAAATAACTGGCAAACAGCCACCATCACCAAAAGGGATGAGGGAATGAAACACACACGACCACCACCACCAAAAGGATGGCAAAGCAAAACACAAACAAAATATCGCACAATCTGACATCGACGAAATGCCAGACCTACCACCAAAAGGATGGTAGAGCGAAAACACAAACAAAATATCGCACAATCTGATATCGACGAAATACCAGACCTACCACCAAAAGGATGATAGAGCGAAAACACAAACAAAATATCGCGCAATCTAACATCGACGAAATGCCAGACCTACCACCAAAAGGATGGTAGAGCGAAAACACAAACAAAATATCGCGCAATTTGATATCGACGAAATACCAGACCTACCACCCAAAGGATGGTAGAGCGAAAACAAAAACAAAACATCGCACAATCTGATATCGATGAAATACCAGACCTACCACCAAAAGGATGGTAGAGCGAAAACACAAACAAAACAATGCACAATCTGATATCGACGAAATACCAGACCTACCACCAAAAGGATGGTAGAGCGAAAACACAAACAAAACAATGCACAATCTGATATCGACGAAATACCAGACCTACCACCAAAAGGATGGTAGAGCGAAAACATAAAAGAAATATCGCTCAATCTAACATCGATGAAATGCCAGACCTACCACCAAAAGGATGGTAGAGCGAAAGCATAAAAGAAATATCGCACAATCTGACATCGACGAAATTCCAGACTTACCACCAAAAGGATGGTAGAGCGAAAACATAAAAGAAATATCGCACAATCTGACATCGACGAAATGCCAGACCTACCACCAAAAGGATGGTAGAGCGAAAACATAAAAGAAATATCGCACAATCTAACATCGACGAAATGCCAGACCTACCACCAAAAGGATGGTAGAGCGAAAACATAAAAGAAATATCGCACAATCTAACATCGACGAAATGGCAGACCTACCACCAAAAGGATGGTAGAGCGAAAGCATAAAAGAAATATCGCACAATATGACATCGATGAAATGCCAGACCTACCACCAAAAGGATGGTAGAGCGAAAACATAAAAGAAATATCGCACAACCTGACATCGACGAAATGCCAGACCTACCACCAAAAGGATGGTAGAGCGAAAACACAAAAGAAATATCGCACAATCTGACACCGACGAAATGCCAGACCTACCACCAAAAGGATGGTAGAGCGAAAACACAAAAGAAATATCGCACAATCTGACATCGACGAAATGCCAGACCTACCACCAAAAGGATGGTAGAGCGAAAACATAAAAGAAATATCGCACAATCTCACATCGACGAAATGCCAGACCTACCACCAAAAGGATGGTAGAGCGAAAACATAAACAAAACATCGCGCAATCCGATATCGACGAAATACCAGACCCACCACCAAAAGGATGATGGAGCGAAACTCACACCAAAATATCGCACAATCTGACATCGACGAAATGCCAGACCTACCACCGAAAGGATGGCAGAGCGAAACACAACACACAGATCGCTATCACCAAAAGGGTGATAGGACAACACAGATTTGAAGTTTACCAACATCAAAAGGATGCAGGCTAGGGTGAACTGACGAAGTTCGACTATCACCAAAAGGATGATAGTAAGGAAATTGACAACGGTCACGCCTGCTGGGTACAACTCAATGGGGGACCCCCCAAGAGGAAGATTGAACTTGAGTGAGTCAACGGGGTACGCCCACCGCTTTGTTTGGAGATCATAGTTTGCTGAAATGGTTTCATGGTTACGCCCATGAATTCTGAAGAGGATGCCCCTGACTGGGCTGAATGTTGATTTGAAGATCTGATCGACCACAAGGTTGAAACACGCCATGGGAAGTACCCACGGTCTTGAAAAAGATGCCCTTGACTGGGCTGAATCTTGCTCTGAATGTCTTTGAATTTTTGGGAGAAACACCCAATTGCGGAAGATTGCCCCTGCCTGGGCTGGTGATTGTTTTGAAGTTCTTGAAAATCGTGGGATAAACCCACCATCTTGCGGGAGATCCCCCTGACTGGGTTACCAATGGTCTTGGAAATCCTCGGGATTGATCCTGGACCTTGACTTGCATATATGAATGCTGGATGATATTCCATATGGGTGGAAGTACAAATGCAAATGCTGACGCGCGGAGATGCAAGAGCTGGGGAAGTATTGGACTATGCATATGATGCAAGATGCTTATGATAGCAAATGTAATGCGCGTGATGCACATGATTGTAGACAGGTGATTGGAATGCGGGTGGAAATGCCAGCGTTGTAGCCTCTGGTAGTTGCCAATGCAAATTGGACTTCGGGTGGTGGGAGGGATTGACTTCCTCGACACGCAGTTTGCTGAAGACGTCACGATTGAAGCATAAAATGCCCTCTGATACCCCAAGTCTAGGTACTTGGTAGTTTGTTTTGAATTTGCTTCAGGGAAGGTTGCAGCTCTGCTTGATGGTCAGGACGACCTGGTCTTGCCCCAGTTCGAACCTGGCAATGGTTTGCCCCTGTTGCACCCTAAAATTTGACCAACTGATTCTCCTATCTGACTCATGGTTTAATTTCATATTCACAGCTCAGATGTATGATTTTTGTGCACAAGCAGGGGATATCAGAGTTTACAGCTTGATTTTTGTCTATCAGATATGGCAGACCCAGTCCAGATTATCGGGGTTTTATTTTCAGGAAATTGTGCGCTCCTCGGTGATTTTTTAGCTTGCACAGTGATTTTGAGGATATTCTGATGCCCGGGGATCTCTGTTCGATTCGATCTGGTCTCGTGCGCTCTTTTACGGCGGTCATTTGCATTCATCTGCATTTTTAGGGTTTAACAGGCTTTTGTGAATTTTTAACAGGCTTTATAGAATTTTTCTGGAATTTAAATAGGGTTTTTTGCATTTTTTAATGGTTTAATTCTCTTTTTAGGATTTTATAAGAATTTTTAAATCATTTTTAGGAATTTTGTATAGATTTTTAAATAGATTTTAATATTTTTAGATAATATAGAAAATAATATAGTTTTTTTTTCTTTTATTAATGATAGATTTTAATAGACATTAAATAACATTAGAAGTTTAATAGAGAATTAGTAGAAGTATTAGGTTAATTGTTTTTTAGGTTTAATTAGGACAATATAGAATTAATTAGACTTTTAATCATTTTTTAGAGTTTAATTAGGATTAATTGAATTTTTAGAGTTAATTAGAGGTTAATTGATTTTTTAGGGTTAACTAGTATAATACAGAATTAATTAGGTTTTTAATGACTTTTTAGAGTTTAATTAGGTTAATTGTCTTTTTAGATTTAATTAGGATAGATTAATGTTAGTTAGAATTAATTGTAGGTTTATTAGTTTAGTTAACTAAGTTTTTTCATGGTTTTGCAGTTTTTTTGAATTTTGTTATGCTGAGTTTCGTTGGGCCCAACTGGGGAGGCCCAGTATTGTTTTTGTCCAGATTCGTCCAATTCTCATCAGCAAAAAGCCCAAAAAATGGTCCAAGTTTGTCCAGCAAATTCTCAGAGTTTTCCAGAATATTCTAGAGAATTCCAGCGAACTGCAGTAGTATAAAAGCAGCCACGTGGTGGCCATGCAGGGGTCCCACGCGTTTCGCCTTGAGAACGCCACCACCACTCAGAGAACTTCCCAGACTCCTCCACGTGTTCACACCTGTCCCCACCACTCTCTCTCTCTGCGCATGCACGCCACTTGGCGCCCCCACACCATCGCCTGAGTTTCACACCGGCGGCCATGCATCAGCCGTAGCCCCCACCGCCGGCCACCGCCAACCGACTCCGGCCACCGTCTCACTCACCGGAATCTGCAAACAACCGTTTTTTCCCCAGAAATCCATCTCCTTCCTCCGATCTCCTCCCTTCCACCTTCATCAACTTCATCCTCCATCAATTTTCCAGAACAACTTCAATCTCCATCAATCCATCCAAACCTTCAACAACCTTCGTACAAATTTTTCCAGAAACCCTAAACCTTCATCCGTCATACAACATTTCTCCAGAACCTCTCAAACCTTCGTCAACCTTCATCAACGATTTCCAGAAATCAACAACCTCCATCTTCTTCCATCAACTTCATCCGTTCTGTCAAAACAATCTTCATCAAGAGTACCAGAAAAGCTCCAGGATCTTCAATCGCCTTGCTTCGGTATCCAAGAACTCTTCAGTTCTTCTCAGAGACTTGTAGATCTTCATCAGCGTTCAAAGAACTTCGCGCTTCAAGACATTTCAGCGAACATCCAGAATCCTTTATCTCGTTCTTGCTTCGCTCAGAAATTTGAGAAGAGAGTTGGTTGAGAGTGGTTTGGAGGTTCGTTTGCAAGATTCGGAGAACCTCTTTCTCCAACGAGTTTCAAGAACTCTTCGCTACAGCCAGGTACACGCCACTTCTCCCTTGTTGCATGTCTCTTCTGTGTTGATTCGTTGGGTTTCCATTTCGTTTAGGGTTTAATTGTGTGTGAGGCTTGGATGGAGGGGGATAATGGTGATATTGTGGTGTTTTGTTGTTGTTGTGTCTGAGATTAGGGAGAAGTTGCAGAGAATGAGGGAGAGGAAGAAGATGGTGAAACGGCTAGGGTTAGAGAGTGAACAGTAGATAGGCTTGTGAGAGGAAATGGTTTTTGTTTAGGGTTTGGTTCAGATTAGGGTTGGGTTGGGCTAAGCCCAAACGCGTCTTCTGAACGCCAACACCCCCTCAATTACTCAATTCACCCCTCCCTGTGTGAGTCTGAATGGCTGGAGTTGGGCCTTAGGCCCCAATCTGCTAATGACACCCCCCTGGGCGTAGCCCATAATGAAAATAACTGCCAAAACCTGCTCACGGCACCCCCCCTAGGTTTTTTTTCTTTTTCTGAGTTTACTAGTTGTTTGAGGAATCTGGGCCTTACGCCCTTTGCTGTTGGCACCCCCACCTGTAGGGCCCAATGAATAATAACCTGATTTCTTTGCTGATAGTACCCCCCAGCTTAATTTCATTTCTTTTATTTTTTTGATTTTCTTTTATGTTTTCATATTAGAAAATTCATGAATAAATGCAAATAATTGTTTTTTTTCTAATAATTCTTTTTTTACCATTACATCATAATGTTAAGAAAATTAAATGAAAATAAAAATGACACTTTATTTTTGTTTTGTTATTTTTTGCATATTTTTCATTTTAATTGATGTTTTTTAATATTTTCAATGCATGCATATCATTAGAAAATTCATGAAAAATAGTAGATTGGGTCAAATAATTCCGTTCTTTTTTCTGTAGACTCGTAATTCAGTGTAGAATTTTATAATACAAAAATATTAGCTTAATCATGCATTGTCATTTTAATTGCATTTTTTCACTGTTATTGATGTTGAATAAACTGGTTTGTGGATATGTCTGTGTTGCTGATTTTAGTTCTTTCATCTGATATTGAATTTTGTTCTGATTTTTCAGTATGTTATCCTAGAGCCATGCAGGTCTCCCATTAGATTTTTGATAGATTTTTGTAGGGTGTCCTGATATGATTTGTCTGAGCCTGAAGATAGGAGAAGTCTGGGTGACTTCTGACTTTGAAGTTCAACTATGGTTGAACTTCAGAGATAGTCTCTTGTGGTTTTTTGGCCTGTGGGTTCTTCTTGAAGGTGGGAGCTGATTGAAGTCCTGTTGGAGCTTGCAAAGTTGCAGTGGATTGAGGCTTAGTCTAGGAGCTTGTTGTCTGTTTGTGAGGTTCGAGATCCTGAAGTTTGAAGGGAGTTTATGGTACTTTCCTGAGGAAAGCACTATGAATGACTTTCATTCTTTCTTCTCACCTCTTTCGTAAGTATCCAATGATGTCGGAGCCGACTTGTGAGTTTAATTCCTCCTGAGGAGGAATGTAAACTGATCACATGTTGTTGAGCCACATGGGATACGATTCCTAAGTGGAAGCCTCCTAGTACTTTCCTGAGGAAGGTCCTATGGGTCTATTCACTTAGTTCCATTAGTTTATCTAGGATTTCTTAAGTATCCAGTGATGTTGGAGCCAACTTGTGAGTTTAATTTCTCCCGAGGAGAAATGTAAACTGATCACAGTTGTTGAGCCACGTAGGATACGATTCCTAAGTGTCAGCCTCCTAGTACTTTCCTGAGGAAGGTCCTATGAGTCTGTTCACTTAGTTCCCCTAGTGCATATAGGCATTTCTCAAGTATCCAGTGACGCCGGAGCCTTCATGTGAGTTTAATCTCTCCTGAGGAGGGATGTAAACTGATCACAGTTGTCGAGCCGCATAGGATATGACTCCTGGGTAGTAACCTCTTGGTACTTTCCTGAGGAAGGCACTATGAGCTTGTCTGCTTAGCTTCCTTTTCTCTGGTAAGCTTGTTCTGAAGCTTGGAGACTGGGATTGATTCCTCTTGCTTAGGGTTTCGATTAGATTGTTGCTTAGATCTTTGCTTAGGTGTTGCATGGAGCTTTGTTTAAGAGTTGGATTAGGAGCTTGTCTCAGGTTGTTAGAGGCCCTGCTCAGGGTTAGTCTCTTTGTATTGTTTGACTTGCGTGATGTTATGTTGCATTAGACTTAGGTGTTCATCTAGGTAGTTCTGAATAGGTGCATCTTAGAAGTAGATTTTGTGTGCATGAGAAGTTGAGGTGGTCCTCCTTCTGCTTGTTTGTTATTGCGTGGCTTTGCTTGTTGGTATTTGGTAGAGCTGAGCTCCCTTGCCTTTGTGGTTTGCGGCCTCTGCGCCTTGTTTGTTTAGTCATTGCATTCATGCATATTTTCAGTATTCCTTTACGTTGCAGTTTCTTGTTTGTAGTTTAGTCCTGTTGCCATGATCCCTTAGGAGCTCTGACTTCTCCGCTGCGGAGTTGTTATGATAGACATTAGGATGGTCAACCAGGTGTGATAGCAGTAAGTAGATCCCTGTTTCTCAGCTATAGTTCTAGGGTTTCCCTTTCCTTTCTGTAGGAGTCTTTGAGTAGCTTGATCCGTAGTTAGCTGAACTACAGCTGCTCTGATTCTTCGTTCCAGACGAAGATATGTAGGCATAGGATGCGATATCCTAGCGAGCACACTAACGACTAACCTTTGTTCTCTCGCGGCTGTGCGATCGAGACTTTCCCGCTGACGACTAATTGTTATCCTTTCTCTTGCCCGAGTGCACTTGAGACCAGATCGTAGTTGTAGGTTCCCGAACCTTTGAGACCAGTTTGTTTTCTCACTGCTGTGTGAGAGCCCCTGTTTACCCGTAGTTAGCCGAACTACGTTTGCTCTGATCTTTCATATTAGATGGAAGTACGTAGGCACAGGACGCGATGTCCTGGCGAGCAACCTTTCCCCCGTTTAGACGTAGGAAGTCGAACTACGTTGACTCTGACTTTCCCATTGCACGAGGGAATACGTAGGCCCAGAACACCGTATGTTCTGTCGAGTCCTGTCCTTTTATTTTCTTTTCAGACCAGCCAGTAGCGTAGATAGATAATACACCCTTTTACCTATAAACACCAAGCGTGGATCCCATCGAGTACGATGGACGTGAGGGGTGCTAATACCTTCCCCTTGCGTAACCGACTCCCGAATCCAGGTTTTGGTTGCGATGACCATACCTTTTCCCGTCTTTGCGAGGTTTACTTCGAGCGTTTCCTTTCCCGCTCTGAGGGATAAATAACGCACGGTGGCGACTCTCCTGTCAAGCCGGCGCCGATTTTCGCAGTAGCGACAGCTGGCGACTCTGCTGGGGACTTATAGCATCTAGGGACTTTTCCCATCCCTTATGCTGGGACCGTTTCCCATCCCCTACGCGAGTCAATCCTAGCGCTTGGATGTTTATTGGTTGGGTGTTGTGCATATTGTGTTTTACCTTTCTGCACTTTACTTTTTTGTACCTTTACCTTTCCGCATTTATTTTCCAGCATTATATTATCATGATTATTGCTGTGGGCAAAGGGAGGATACTGTGAGTGAGAAGCCGGACCTGGGCTTGAGTACACACCTAGATATAGTTGTGGAGAAGTAGTAGACGAACCTGTCTGCTGAGCAGGCACAGTTCCCTACGAAAATCTACGCTCAGACGAGATTCTTGCAGAGGTGCTCCTTTCCGGTCCTGAGGATCTGAGGGGAGTCCAGACGTGAGGATTGTCGACTCTGGGGACCGATCAATTGGAAGTCAGCTAAGTGAGGCCTCTTCATGACCTGATGATGCCACTCCTTCTGGGAATCGTATCGTCATTCATGAAAGTCTGTGACGCTGATGACCGCATAGGATGCCGTACCTTTGTCCGTGGATTAGGTTTATCCTACCTGTGAGAGGGACTGGGTCATTGCAGGAAAACTGGCCTTCAGAAACCATGATTCAGTAGTTGTCAGATGGTGTTCTTGATTCATCTCCAGGTGTGTTGTCTGGGTCAGATGGGTTTCTTATCTGAGGTTGAGGCTATTATCAGATGGTATTCTCGTCAGATACAGAGGTTCAGATGGTTTTCTTACCAGGGGATTGATATTTTGAGTATCAGATGATAGTTATTGGCATGAGATTCTGGTGACCGTGTTGGTTTTCTGTTCTTGATCACAGAGATATTCCTCTTCAGGCTACAGCATAGCCCCTATGTTCGCAGATTGCATTATTTATCATATTGCATCATTGCATTACCATCTGCATTCAACTAACGTGTGTGTATTGCAGGTACATATTTTCCCTTCCAGTTCTGGTGTTCGTTCCTAGCAAGACATGGAAAACCTGAAGAGAGTATTGCCCTATAAGTTTCCGTCGCCGAATATCAGTCTATTGTTAGAGTTGATTGCTATTGCTAAGAAGAGGGGAATGGGTGACTTCAGAAAGAGATATGGGAGGATTCTGACCTACGTTTATCAGCCATCTGCCTACGAGACCAGCGGCATCTATACTCTGTTACAGTTTTACGACGCGGAGCTCAGGTGTTTTGTATTTCCCGACTTTGTTTTGGATCCTACCCTGGAGGAGTACTCTGCACTTCTGGATATACCGATCCGTGAGCAGATGCCTTTTTATCGTACGGACGCTGAGCCTAAGCTGGCTGAGCTTTCTGCCATCCTGTGTTTGAAAGAATCTGAGTTGTCTGGGAAGATGATCAGAAGAGGAGACGTATGGGGATTTCCATTGGATGTCTTAGTGGAGAAGGCCCGAGAATATGCCCAGAAGGGTAGCTGGGATGTTTTTGACGTTATCCTTGCTGTATGTGTCTATGGCATCGTGTTGTTCCCGAATATTCCTGATTTCGTTGATTCTGATGCCTTCTATATTTTGGCTGCGAAGAACCCAATTCCTACTTTGCTGGGAGATATCCACCATTCAACTCATTATCAGAATGAAAAGCGACGAGGAAGGAATGTGTCTTGTTGTGTCCCTCTCCTATGCAGGTGGTTCACCAGTCATTTGCCTAAGTCAGGTCCTTTTGTCACCTCTATCAATTCTCTAGGATGGCCCGAGCGCTTAATGGGATTAAATGCTGAAAACGTGGTATGGACCATTAAAGAAGTATTTGGAGCTGAAGTCATACTCAAAGGCGAAGGATTCCCGAATGTTCCGTTAATAGGAAGGAAAGGTTGTGTCAACTATAACCCTTCCTTATTGATCAAGCAATTTGGGTACATACCTCAAGGAGCGCCAAAGCCCGAGGAGATACAGGAATCTCTGTATCTCACCGGGGCAATAGGGAAAGAGATGCTGACTAAACTCGAGAAAGCATGGAAAAACTTGCACAAGAGAGGGAAACTTTCAGGTAGCAGAGGGGATACTCGAGTTCCTAGCCCATATGAAGAATGGATTCGTGAGCGAGCTGTGAAGTTCCTTATGCCGTATCCAGCAGTTCAGTCATTGCATCCTCCTCCGGTAGAGGAGCCTACCACTGTGGACATTCAGGTTTACAAGCAGCTGATGGCGGAGAAAGAAGAGCTAGCCAGGGCTAAAGAGGCTTTAGAGCAGGAGAATGCCCAGCTTCGGCATGAAAAGATTGAAACAGGATATATTTCTAAGCAACAGGCTGAAACTCTGAAACATCTGAAGACTACGCTATTGGAATTGGCTGAAACCAAGAAGCGTCTGGAGTTAGATGTCGACTCAGTTAGTAGTGTGTTGGCCACCAAGAAGCAAGAGCTGGAAAGGGCCTACACAAAGCTAGCCAAGTTCAGAGAACACTGGGATCTCACTATGACCAAGCGCAAGGAGCGAGAAGAAGGGCTGAAGACACAGATTGCTCAGTTAGAAGAACAGGTCAAAGTGAAGAATGAAGAGCTTGAAGAAGAAGCCTGTCGCCGATACGAGGCCGAGCGCAAGTTGACAGATGCCATGAAGAATTTGGAAGATTTCCAGCATAGAGCAGATGCCAAGAGACCCAAACCTGGGGATGGTGCTAATGATAAGGCTTGGGAAGACTTTGTCAGAGACATCCAGGGGACAGTCAGGAAGAGGGATCGACTGATAGAAGGTTTGATTTATCAACCAGATCATGCAGAGACAAAGGAGATGGTCGAGGACTTTCGCAACCGTACCCGTATTTGATTTCTCTTGTATTCTGTATGTTGAGATCACCACCAGGCATGTTGGCTGGGATCCTCCTTATCATATCAGCTGTATGGAGCATAGTTATGTAACTTCTTGACAAGACTGTTATTCTAATCAATACATGAGGGTTTTTCTAAATATCGTCTTTATGGTTCATCTCATCTTGCTACCACTGACACTGGAATTGGAGGGAAAATATCTCCAATGCACACATGCACGTTAGCATTTTTGTATTTCTGTTTGCATAAATCATATTGCATAGCATTTAGCAGGTCAGAGCACTTATCCAGCCTTTGTTTTCACCAGAAAGTGATTCTCGGGGAACTGTTTGAGGCAAGAGTAGAGTGTTGAAGACGACCAAGGGGCTGAAGCAGAGTTAAGCAGAATCGAGCAGGGTAGTCAGTTACAGGTAATTGGTGGCTATGTCTGAAGGCAATTTCCAGGTTCCTGACACCCAGGCAGGGTTTACTATGGCGCCCAACCATCAGTATGATTCTATGGAAGGCTTCCCGCAAGTGAACAATCTTACTGCAGACCAAGTTGTGCAGCCTGCTGTTGAGAACAGAGATCAGCATGAGCAGTTTCTTGCCCGAAATGAACGTTATCCTCCTGTTAACAATCAATGTGTTGCTTTCCCTGTGATGAATTACCGGAGAGATATTCCAATGACCGGGGTGGTAGATCCAAGAAGAGTCCGAGTGTTGGAAGAGCAAATGAAAGCCTTGGAAGCGAAAGATGCCGTTAACCTGGATGCTGTAGCCATGTGTTTGGTTCCTGACCTCGTGTTGCCGTACAAGTTCAAAATGCCGGAATTTGAAAAGTACACAGGAGATAGCTGTCCGAAGCTGCACTTGGTGATGTTCTGTCGAAGGATGACTTCGTTTGTGCGCAACGACAAATTGATGATCCATTGCTTCCAGTATAGCCTGACTGGGGCATCCCTGAGATGGTATGTGCAATTAGAGAGTAATCAGATTCGATCATGGGTGGATTTAGCCAGAGCTTTCATAAAGCAGTATGATTATAACTTGGATTTGAATCCTAGTCTTGTTGATCTGCAAGAATTATCTCAGGCGGAGAATGAATCGTTCAGAGCGTATTTGCGAAGATGGAAAGAATTGGCTGCTAGTGTTCGACCACCGCTTCCGGAAAGAGAACTGGTTGACATCTTCTTGGGTACCCTGAAAGGCCATTATTTCGACAAATTGTTCAGTTGCACAAACTTTGTGGGCCTGATGAGGCTGGGAGAGATTGTTGAGCGAGGACTCAGGAGTGGAAAGTTTCGAGGTGTTCCTTACGTCCCAGTTAATAAGGTTGAGTCAGTTGTTAGTTCTCAAGAAGAGTGGGAAGGAGATGATGCCACCTCAGAATCTCTAGCATCTCAGGATCAGTTTTCAGACACTTCAAGTCAACGATCATCCCATCGCCGATCGCGTCAGCATGCTCCACGAAGACCAAGGAAACCCGAAAGGCAGTTTACTCAGCTACCGGTGTCGTACAGTCAGTTGTTGTCAGATCTGGTCAGAAGTGGATTGATAGTGCCGAAAGAGACTAAGCCGGTGATTCCACCGTATCCTCCAGGTTTTGATGCCAGCGCCCGCTGTGAGTACCATATTGGGGCACAGGGGCATTCAACGAATGATTGTAAAGTGCTTAGAAGTCAGGTTCAAGATCTGTTAGACTCTAGCCGTATTTGCATCACGCCTCAGGGTTTTGTTCAGATTAATGATTTTCCATCCTCCAGTTGTGCGGGTTCGTCAGTTAATGTCATGGAAGACTCCACAGGAAGTGTGTGCTCTGAAGATTGTCAATCAGAGAGTTCAGTTGAATATGGGGAAAGTTTCTAGAGGTTTCTGTGCCGGGTGTCGCATCTGTTTCTCTGCCTAACCCGTTTAGCTTTTGTGCATCAGTATTTGTCGACCACCACCAGGATTGTTGGCTGGGGTCATTGTATTCGTACTCATTTGTGCTTACCTGCTGATTTTGTTGGTTGTACATGTGTGGGAGATGTTTGTCTGTGTGCTTACAGCTTGAGTTTCTCTTTGTCTCGTTGTGAATATGTGTTTGCTTTCCGCGCTGCATTATCATTTAACAGGTATATCAGAACCGTGGGCCTTATTTCCTCATCATCCAGTTTGTTGCAGGAATCCCTTCAGAGATATGGAACCGAATCAGTTTGAATTGATCGAAGTCCGAAGCCAGCTGGGGCAAATGATGAGAGACATGCAAGAGATGCGTCTGGAGCAGAAGATTCTCAAAGAGGAGAACAGTCAGCTGAAGACCCAAATGAGCTTGATCATGGAGGTAGTCAAGAATGTGCTTAGAAAAGAAGACGATCAGCTATTTGAAGCCGCAATGAAGAAGCTCACGCCACCTGTGCATGTGGAACCTGAGCAGCAGCAACAGAAGATGCATCCGGTTCAGCGGAAGATCCAAGAAGGGAAGCCAAGGAGAATATTTGAGGCACCACCTATGACCTATGCTGAGCTCTTGCAGATCTTATTGAGGTTTAATCTGGTTGAGAAGAGAACGTTGGCCCCACCAACGAAAGCGTTTCCTCAAGGGTACGATGCCAGTAAGCAATGTGAATTTCATTCCGGGGCATTCGGACATGACATCGAAGGTTGTCATGCTTTTAAGCACAATGTTCAAGACCTGATTGACTCGCACGATATTGAATTCACGCCGGGCGGCGTAGCTGTGCACATTGCTCCGGTCTCAGTCGACGCTAAGATGACAGATGTTTCCAAAGCTGCAGTGGGTCAGAAGCGTATCCTGGACTCCATGGTGTCAGAATCTCCAGGCCCACAACTGTTGCCTATTCCTGGGGCAGATCTGAGAAAGAAAATGGTTAAGCATAAGGAGAGTGTTCAGTACATCGACGATCAAGAAACCAATGTTGCATTTGATACGAAGGGTGCTCAAGGGTCAACCCGGTACCAGCAGCAGCAGCCTCAGCAGGGGGCACAGCAAGCTCAGCGAAGATTCCAGGGTAGTAAACCGAGAAGAGCGTTCGAGAAGCCTCCCTCAACATATGCTGGGTTATTGCAGACACTGTTGGGATTGAATCTGGTAGAGAAAAGAACTCTGGCACCAACAACGGGAACTCCCCCGTTCGGCTATGATGCAAGCAAGTACTGTGAGTTTCATTCTGGAGCCCCGGGTCACGATATAGAAAGTTGCCATGCTTTTAAGCACAAAGTGCAGGATTTGCTTGATAGTGCAGCAATCAGCTTTGGGCCTAGAGGTCCCCAAATCATCTGAATGAAGGAGGAAGGGCTCTATAATTTGGTTGGGTCGTTGAAAGCAGATCAGGACAGCATCGAATTGCCTCTAATAAAGATAGCTGGTTCAGCAGCAGGGCAGATGTGAAAGCCCGGTTCTCAGAAGCTAGCATATTTTCTTTGTTTTAGCTTGTCATTTCTTTGCATTTGTAGTTGCTTTCCTGTTTGAATTTGTAAACTTGTTTGTAAAACTTGTTGCTTTCATTCAAATTGATGATAATGAAATAAATATGCATGTTTTGATTGCATCCAGTCGTGTTCACTAACTGTTTTTGCAAATGTCCAACACTTGGTTAAGAAGAATTTGGGGAAGATGACGAAAATGACCGACATGCAACTACCGATTGTATGCTTTTGAAATAAAACCTGCTGATGATGTACAGGCATTGTTTCGAATCCCTAAACACCGGAGATATAAGGAAGATAATCCCTTGTCAACCCCTTTGAGCCTTGTAGTAGGAGTTTCTTTCTGAAAACGAAAAAACCCTCAATCATAACCTGGGGCAGGGTAGGTGTTAGCTAATTTGACCGAGCGTCCAAATTGCACAAGGAATGTCCGTTCGAGGATCAATCACGTCCCTAGAGGTCGTGCCTAAAAGACCACAATGGTTCAATCAAGAGTGTGACGGCCACATCGTTCCCCAAAGAGTCAAACAACCAGTATCACACGACCTGTCCGAAAGAAAAAAATAAAACGAAAAAAGAAATCAAAAGCCCGCTAAGTCAAGAAAACTTCAAAACAAATAACTTAGGCAAAAATGAGGGCATCCCGCTGGACTTAAAAAAATCAAAAGAAACTCAAAAGGAGTCAGTCCAGGCAAAAGTTAGGGATATGAAGAGAAAAAACGAAAAGGATCAAAAGAAAAATCCTCGATGGAAATACGAGTCGTGTGACCCCAAATGTCAAAGACGAAAGAGTGAGTGGCTGTCACTCCAAAATCCAAAAGTTTCTCGAACTATCATTCCTATTTCTTTCAACCTATGAGAGGTGAGCGCTAAGGTCAAATTAGCTGAACATAGGATGGGAGAACATCAAGGAGAATGGGTGGGTTAAAGTAAACTTTGAGCCTTTATCCTTTCCTTCAAAACCATGAACCTAACCACGTTACAACCTTCAAAAGTCCTAATTGAAGCAGGTTGTTTCGAAAGCATACTCCGGTAAAGGTCGCGTCGATTCTGACTCCTAAAAAGGTTCCTCTTACCATGTTGGTACTGATGTTGATAAATGTTTTGTGCATTATATGCCATAAACTGTTTTTCCTTTTCCCAGTGAACCGATTGGATGTCAAAGCTGTCATATGTGTTGCATTAATACATCTTTTATGCATAACAACTTGTTTTACTTGCGAGTAAGCACTTGACAGCAGAAAAGCTTCCTACAATGGAAAGTATGGTCAAGATAGAATGCAGAACGCCCGAATGTTCCGAGAGCAGGGGCAAGTTTTTATTGTGATCCCCAGTCAAGTCAACTTTTCGAAGTCAGTTATTCTAGGGCAATCAGGTTGAGATTTAGGCGGATGCGTCGTAGCCAGGAGGTACTACTCTGAATCAGATAATCAGGAGCAAGGTCATTGCAGTCAAGGACAGACCATCTTAAGCGCGCAAAGGTTGTGCGAAAAGCAGGTGAGGTGAAGTATCTCTCAGAAGTTCAGAACACTGAGGCATGTTATATCAGACCATCGAAGCAACAAATTTGCAGATTTCCTTTCAGGGACTATCCCCACAGATGTCCTATAAGCTGGGGCGTATCAGAAGCGAAAGGATTGGTCTTCTCCGTACCTACAGGGTCATTCAGAGTTATTCGAGCAGATGCAGTCGATTTTCGAGAGCGAGATGAATGCGAGAAGTCATGTCACTATCCCTTGACTCTTCACTAAAAGGCTGTGTATTCAGGAAGAATGTTTCCCAGCGGCAGTTGTAGCTGACCCAATAAGATAAGCTTAAGAGCTCAAATCCATGTTTGTGATTACTGTGAAGCCCATCCGTGTTGGCGCATCAATTTCCAGATCCGAGCTTCATCAGAGCGCAGAAGGACTCCCTCCCTTGCCTCCAGCAAAGTCCAATTTGTCATTGGCATGGATAAGCTATTTCCCAGAGGAGTCTAATCATATTCAGCACGTCTGCTATTTAGCAGTAGAGTTATGTTCCCCAGCAGGGTATTACTTCGTTGAGGTGTTCGGTTGAGTTCCCAATATCCCCAGCAGGAGTTGATTTCACTCTCCCAGCATTTATTTTGCTAGGACGATTCAGTGATGTCCAGTTTATCCCCAGCAAAGTTGGCCTCGCCTTCAGCATTTATTTTGCTGAAGTAGTTTTCTGTACCCGGCCCTCTCCGGCAGCTCGAGCCTGTTAGCATATTGCATGCATCATATTTGCATCATAATTGCATATCATTACCAAAATGCGCAGCATTTCCATCTAGAATGGAGCATTACGCTGTAGAAAGACTAAAGCATTTGCATAGGCATACAAAGCATAAGTCAGGTTTTCTATCAGCCTCATATGGCGCGTGAATTACTCTGTGGTCAGTTCAGGGACATTTATCCAGCAGCAGTATTCAGACAGTTCAGCAGATTATTTGTATCTCAGATCATACAACAATAGTTGTGCTTTGATCAAGCAGTCATCTGATATCGACAGATTTTTCTTCCCGTCAATTCATATTGACGATGTGTTCCTTCAGTAAGAGGATTTCTCCGTCTATCATTAGACGTTCTGAGTACGAATGTGGCTTTCTTTCCGTCTATCCATAGACGATGTGAAGTTGCGGGTGATCACAGTGGGGCTTCAAGAAGGGGTTTCCCCAGGATATGCTTTTCTTCCCGTCTATCAGTAGACGATGTGAAGTTTTGGTTGATTTTCAATAAAGGTTCAAAATAGAGTTTATATAGCAAGTGGCTTTTCTTTCCGTCTATCAGTAGACGATGTGAAGTTTCGAGCTACCGTTCAGCGGGTTTCTTATTGCCAGATCATACATATGATGAGGTGTTTCCCCAGCGAGTCTTCTCCGGCTATCTTTAGTTGTTGAGGGGTTTCAAAATGATTTTGAATGTTGGTTCTCTTTCTGTTTATTGGATGAGATGACGTTTAAGAGGGACTTTTCTGACTGTCAATCCTTATTGATGGCGAGGCTCTTCGAAAAATGTTCAGTTTTTGTGATCGTCGATTCTTATTGACGACATGGTTCCTTAAAAGGTGGTTTTTCTTACCGTCGGTCCATACTGACGATGTGGCCCCTTTAAGGATATTGATCTTTCCATCAATTCCCGTAAACAGAAGGATTCTGAAATTCAAAGGATGGTGTTGAATTACGTAATGGTGTCTTTCCGTCTATCAGTAGACGATGTGAGTACATAGATTATTTCTTCCCGTCTATCCTTAGACGATGTGAATTGATTTGTTTCATCAATCAGGATGATGCCGTCTACCCTTAGACGATGTGAGTATGGAGATTATGGTGACTTCCCGTCTACCCTTAGGCGATGTGAATATGGGGATTAAAGATTTTCTTTCCGTCTATCCTTAGACGATGTGAATTGATTTGTCATTAATCAAGACGATTCCGTCTACTCTTAGACGATGTGAATATTGACTTGTTCATCGATCAGGATGATGCCGTCTATCCTTAGACGATGTGTGCTTGGAGAATACTTCTTCCCGTCTATCCTTAGACGATGTGAGTTGTTTTGTTTCATCAATCAGGATGTTCCCGTCTACCCTTAGACGATGAGAATTGATTTGTTTCATCAATCAAGACGATCCCGTCTACCCTTAGACGATGAGAATTGATTTGTCATCAATCAGGATGATCCCGTCTACTCTTAGACGATGAGAATAGTGATTATGTCTTCCCGTCTATCCTTAGACGATGTGAATATGGAGATTATGGTGATTTCCCGTCTACCCTTAGACGATGAGAATATTGATTTGTTCATCAATCAGGACGATCCCGTCTACCCTTAGACGATGAGAATATTGATTTGTTCATCAATCAGGACGATCCCGTCTACCCTTAGACGATGAGAATATTGATTTGTTCATCAATCAGGACGATCCCGTCTACCCTTAGACGATGTGTATGGAGATTATTCATTTCCGTCTACCCATAGACGATGTGAATATGGAGATTAAGAATATGATCCCGTCTACTCTTAGACGATGTGAATTGGGAGATTAATGTTGTTTTTCCGTCTATCATTAGACGAGGTGAGTATTCAATCAGGGTGTCTTCCCGTCCATCTTTGGACGATGTGAGTATATTTCTCTTCCTGCCTATCAGTAGGCAATGTGAAAGAATCAGGTATTTTGTTGCAGCCCTCAGGGTTTGTTATATGGGGTATCACAAGCAACGGGTATTCAAATCAGGAGCTCTTTATCAGATGATTGATCAGTTTGGTGCCATAATGACTGGACCTGGTTTTCTGTACTTCATTCCCCAAGCAGTTTACAGTATATGCCCGCGGTTGGCAAATTTTCGGGTTTTATTTGTATTCAACCGTCTCGTACCTCTGAATGTTTGAAGGCTGAGCGCTCTTCAAACCCTTCAAGTCCAAGTCGCTTGAATAGGGGCAGCTGTTGCACCCTAAAATTTGACCAACTGATTCTCCTATCTGACTCATGGTTTAATTTCATATTCACAGCTCAGATGTATGATTTTTGTGCACAAGCAGGGGATATCAGAGTTTACAGCTTGATTTTTGTCTATCAGATATGGCAGACCCAGTCCAGATTATCGGGGTTTTATTTTCAGGAAATTGTGCGCTCCTCGGTGATTTTTTAGCTTGCACAGTGATTTTGAGGATATTCTGATGCCCGGGGATCTCTGTTCGATTCGATCTGGTCTCGTGCGCTCTTTTACGGCGGTCATTTGCATTCATCTGCATTTTTAGGGTTTAACAGGCTTTTGTGAATTTTTAACAGGCTTTATAGAATTTTTCTGGAATTTAAATAGGGTTTTTTGCATTTTTTAATGGTTTAATTCTCTTTTTAGGATTTTATAAGAATTTTTAAATCATTTTTAGGAATTTTGTATAGATTTTTAAATAGATTTTAATATTTTTAGATAATATAGAAAATAATATAGTTTTTTTTTCTTTTATTAATGATAGATTTTAATAGACATTAAATAACATTAGAAGTTTAATAGAGAATTAGTAGAAGTATTAGGTTAATTGTTTTTTAGGTTTAATTAGGACAATATAGAATTAATTAGACTTTTAATCATTTTTTAGAGTTTAATTAGGATTAATTGAATTTTTAGAGTTAATTAGAGGTTAATTGATTTTTTAGGGTTAACTAGTATAATACAGAATTAATTAGGTTTTTAATGACTTTTTAGAGTTTAATTAGGTTAATTGTCTTTTTAGATTTAATTAGGATAGATTAATGTTAGTTAGAATTAATTGTAGGTTTATTAGTTTAGTTAACTAAGTTTTTTCATGGTTTTGCAGTTTTTTTGAATTTTGTTATGCTGAGTTTCGTTGGGCCCAACTGGGGAGGCCCAGTATTGTTTTTGTCCAGATTCGTCCAATTCTCATCAGCAAAAAGCCCAAAAAATGGTCCAAGTTTGTCCAGCAAATTCTCAGAGTTTTCCAGAATATTCTAGAGAATTCCAGCGAACTGCAGTAGTATAAAAGCAGCCACGTGGTGGCCATGCAGGGGTCCCACGCGTTTCGCCTTGAGAACGCCACCACCACTCAGAGAACTTCCCAGACTCCTCCACGTGTTCACACCTGTCCCCACCACTCTCTCTCTCTGCGCATGCACGCCACTTGGCGCCCCCACACCATCGCCTGAGTTTCACACCGGCGGCCATGCATCAGCCGTAGCCCCCACCGCCGGCCACCGCCAACCGACTCCGGCCACCGTCTCACTCACCGGAATCTGCAAACAACCGTTTTTTCCCCAGAAATCCATCTCCTTCCTCCGATCTCCTCCCTTCCACCTTCATCAACTTCATCCTCCATCAATTTTCCAGAACAACTTCAATCTCCATCAATCCATCCAAACCTTCAACAACCTTCGTACAAATTTTTCCAGAAACCCTAAACCTTCATCCGTCATACAACATTTCTCCAGAACCTCTCAAACCTTCGTCAACCTTCATCAACGATTTCCAGAAATCAACAACCTCCATCTTCTTCCATCAACTTCATCCGTTCTGTCAAAACAATCTTCATCAAGAGTACCAGAAAAGCTCCAGGATCTTCAATCGCCTTGCTTCGGTATCCAAGAACTCTTCAGTTCTTCTCAGAGACTTGTAGATCTTCATCAGCGTTCAAAGAACTTCGCGCTTCAAGACATTTCAGCGAACATCCAGAATCCTTTATCTCGTTCTTGCTTCGCTCAGAAATTTGAGAAGAGAGTTGGTTGAGAGTGGTTTGGAGGTTCGTTTGCAAGATTCGGAGAACCTCTTTCTCCAACGAGTTTCAAGAACTCTTCGCTACAGCCAGGTACACGCCACTTCTCCCTTGTTGCATGTCTCTTCTGTGTTGATTCGTTGGGTTTCCATTTCGTTTAGGGTTTAATTGTGTGTGAGGCTTGGATGGAGGGGGATAATGGTGATATTGTGGTGTTTTGTTGTTGTTGTGTCTGAGATTAGGGAGAAGTTGCAGAGAATGAGGGAGAGGAAGAAGATGGTGAAACGGCTAGGGTTAGAGAGTGAACAGTAGATAGGCTTGTGAGAGGAAATGGTTTTTGTTTAGGGTTTGGTTCAGATTAGGGTTGGGTTGGGCTAAGCCCAAACGCGTCTTCTGAACGCCAACACCCCCTCAATTACTCAATTGACCCCTCCCTGTGTGAGTCTGAATGGCTGGAGTTGGGCCTTAGGCCCCAATCTGCTAATGACACCCCCCTGGGCGTAGCCCATAATGAAAATAACTGCCAAAACCTGCTCACGGCACCCCCCCTAGGTTTTTTTTCTTTTTCTGAGTTTACTAGTTGTTTGAGGAATCTGGGCCTTACGCCCTTTGCTGTTGGCACCCCCACCTGTAGGGCCCAATGAATAATAACCTGATTTCTTTGCTGATAGTACCCCCCAGCTTAATTTCATTTCTTTTATTTTTTTGATTTTCTTTTATGTTTTCATATTAGAAAATTCATGAATAAATGCAAATAATTGTTTTTTTTCTAATAATTCTTTTTTTACCATTACATCATAATGTTAAGAAAATTAAATGAAAATAAAAATGACACTTTATTTTTGTTTTGTTATTTTTTGCATATTTTTCATTTTAATTGATGTTTTTTAATATTTTCAATGCATGCATATCATTAGAAAATTCATGAAAAATAGTAGATTGGGTCAAATAATTCCGTTCTTTTTTCTGTAGACTCGTAATTCAGTGTAGAATTTTATAATACAAAAATATTAGCTTAATCATGCATTGTCATTTTAATTGCATTTTTTCACTGTTATTGATGTTGAATAAACTGGTTTGTGGATATGTCTGTGTTGCTGATTTTAGTTCTTTCATCTGATATTGAATTTTGTTCTGATTTTTCAGTATGTTATCCTAGAGCCATGCAGGTCTCCCATTAGATTTTTGATAGATTTTTGTAGGGTGTCCTGATATGATTTGTCTGAGCCTGAAGATAGGAGAAGTCTGGGTGACTTCTGACTTTGAAGTTCAACTATGGTTGAACTTCAGAGATAGTCTCTTGTGGTTTTTTGGCCTGTGGGTTCTTCTTGAAGGTGGGAGCTGATTGAAGTCCTGTTGGAGCTTGCAAAGTTGCAGTGGATTGAGGCTTAGTCTAGGAGCTTGTTGTCTGTTTGTGAGGTTCGAGATCCTGAAGTTTGAAGGGAGTTTATGGTACTTTCCTGAGGAAAGCACTATGAATGACTTTCATTCTTTCTTCTCACCTCTTTCGTAAGTATCCAATGATGTCGGAGCCGACTTGTGAGTTTAATTCCTCCTGAGGAGGAATGTAAACTGATCACATGTTGTTGAGCCACATGGGATACGATTCCTAAGTGGAAGCCTCCTAGTACTTTCCTGAGGAAGGTCCTATGGGTCTATTCACTTAGTTCCATTAGTTTATCTAGGATTTCTTAAGTATCCAGTGATGTTGGAGCCAACTTGTGAGTTTAATTTCTCCCGAGGAGAAATGTAAACTGATCACAGTTGTTGAGCCACGTAGGATACGATTCCTAAGTGTCAGCCTCCTAGTACTTTCCTGAGGAAGGTCCTATGAGTCTGTTCACTTAGTTCCCCTAGTGCATATAGGCATTTCTCAAGTATCCAGTGACGCCGGAGCCTTCATGTGAGTTTAATCTCTCCTGAGGAGGGATGTAAACTGATCACAGTTGTCGAGCCGCATAGGATATGACTCCTGGGTAGTAACCTCTTGGTACTTTCCTGAGGAAGGCACTATGAGCTTGTCTGCTTAGCTTCCTTTTCTCTGGTAAGCTTGTTCTGAAGCTTGGAGACTGGGATTGATTCCTCTTGCTTAGGGTTTCGATTAGATTGTTGCTTAGATCTTTGCTTAGGTGTTGCATGGAGCTTTGTTTAAGAGTTGGATTAGGAGCTTGTCTCAGGTTGTTAGAGGCCCTGCTCAGGGTTAGTCTCTTTGTATTGTTTGACTTGCGTGATGTTATGTTGCATTAGACTTAGGTGTTCATCTAGGTAGTTCTGAATAGGTGCATCTTAGAAGTAGATTTTGTGTGCATGAGAAGTTGAGGTGGTCCTCCTTCTGCTTGTTTGTTATTGCGTGGCTTTGCTTGTTGGTATTTGGTAGAGCTGAGCTCCCTTGCCTTTGTGGTTTGCGGCCTCTGCGCCTTGTTTGTTTAGTCATTGCATTCATGCATATTTTCAGTATTCCTTTACGTTGCAGTTTCTTGTTTGTAGTTTAGTCCTGTTGCCATGATCCCTTAGGAGCTCTGACTTCTCCGCTGCGGAGTTGTTATGATAGACATTAGGATGGTCAACCAGGTGTGATAGCAGTAAGTAGATCCCTGTTTCTCAGCTATAGTTCTAGGGTTTCCCTTTCCTTTCTGTAGGAGTCTTTGAGTAGCTTGATCCGTAGTTAGCTGAACTACAGCTGCTCTGATTCTTCGTTCCAGACGAAGATATGTAGGCATAGGATGCGATATCCTAGCGAGCACACTAACGACTAACCTTTGTTCTCTCGCGGCTGTGTGATCGAGACTTTCCCGCTGACGACTAATTGTTATCCTTTCTCTTGCCCGAGTGCACTTGAGACCAGATCGTAGTTGTAGGTTCCCGAACCTTTGAGACCAGTTTGTTTTCTCACTGCTGTGTGAGAGCCCCTGTTTACCCGTAGTTAGCCGAACTACGTTTGCTCTGATCTTTCATATTAGATGGAAGTACGTAGGCACAGGACGCGATGTCCTGGCGAGCAACCTTTCCCCCGTTTAGACGTAGGAAGTCGAACTACGTTGACTCTGACTTTCCCATTGCACGAGGGAATACGTAGGCCCAGAACACCGTATGTTCTGTCGAGTCCTGTCCTTTTATTTTCTTTTCAGACCAGCCAGTAGCGTAGATAGATAATACACCCTTTTACCTATAAACACCAAGCGTGGATCCCATCGAGTACGATGGACGTGAGGGGTGCTAATACCTTCCCCTTGCGTAACCGACTCCCGAATCCAGGTTTTGGTTGCGATGACCATACCTTTTCCCGTCTTTGCGAGGTTTACTTCGAGCGTTTCCTTTCCCGCTCTGAGGGATAAATAACGCACGGTGGCGACTCTCCTGTCAAGCCGGCGCCGATTTTCGCAGTAGCGACAGCCCCGAATTAACCCGTTCTGACATATGGAAGTTGAACTCGGGTGACTTGCCCCTGTTCGAGCTGTTGAGTAATTTGCCCCAGCCTGTGGGTTCCGAGGTAGTCTTGCTTCGTGTCAGCCACTGAAAGTCAAGCTCCTCCTTGATGGTCTATTGTTGAAATATCTTTGAATACCTAGCACTGATTTGCAAATAAAATTGTACATTCATGAATGGTAATAATTAATGCAAAGTTCGATGCAAGTTTGAAAAAGTGTCTTTTATTGAAGTGTCGTGATAGTGAATGGACTGCTAGCCCAGACGTCGTGCTGTTTGATTAGTGCGAAAAGATGTTGCAAGCATAGTGACACCAATGTTAATGATTAACAATCGTGTGAGGAGTCAGGTTACGCAACCTTGCGATAATATGCTTTCAGAATAAACCTCGTCTCAGTTAGGTCTTTCAAGGGTTGTAACGTGGTCTGGTTCACGGTTATGAAAAAGGTCATTAGGCCCAAAGTATGATTTGTACCCACCCCTTCTTCTTAATGATCTCCAGTCCTACGCTCAGTTAATTCTACACTTGTCTGGACGGTGTAGGCTTGAAGGTTCAAGATTTGCTTGACGTGGCAGTCACCTTATTTTGGTTTTTGACGAATGTTAGTGCCCCTTTGATATGGGTGGCCACTGAATCCTCCTTTGTTTTTGTTGAGGGTTTCGGGGTCCTCTTTTGCTTTTGTTTTGATCCCTAACTTTTGCATGGATTGACTTCGTTTGTCAGATCCATCGGGATTGCCTTGATTTTGCCTAAGTCCCCTCTAAGGTGTCTGACTTAGCTGGCTTTTGATTTTTTTGATTTTTTTGTGACTGCCATAGCATGGGTCTTTGATGAACAACCGTCTTCGGGATTTTTCTTTGTTGATTCGAGTGCGGAAATGGATTAAATGAACACTACCCTGCCCCAGTGTAAGGTTTGAATATCCGAAGAAAACTGCTACTTCTAGGCTCGAAGTGGTTTACTAGGGATTAACTCCTTATATCTCCGGTGTTTAGGGGAATTGAAGCAATGCCTGTACATCATTGACGAGATTCTATCTGAAAGCATACGGTTTGCAATTATGGGTATCTCGTTTTCATCATCCTCCCTCAAATCATGCTAAACAACAGTGAATAGAGTGGAGTAAATAAGTGTGTCGGTGATAAGTGAAAAATGAGTGAATACGACATAACTAATTCAAAACATGCATAAACGATACATTAATGAAAACCAAATACGAATGGCAATTGTTCAAAGCATATGGGACTTAAACATACAAAGACAAAACATAAGGAAAACAAAAGATTAAATGGCAGCATGACGGCCTTCTTCAGAGAATGGACTTGACTGGATTGGATTTGACATTGGCACTAGTTGGCTGGTGGCATCGGGTCGTTGATGGCACTGAGATACTTCCCATAAAAGGTGAGAGCTTCCTTGTCAATCAGGTCTTGAATTTTGTGTTTGAGAAACCTGCAGTTCTCAATGTTGTGACCTGGAGCGCCCTTATGGAACTCACAATGAGCATTCGCGTCATAATCAGCAGGAAGGACAGTTGGGGGAGCTAGATCTCTTGGGACGATAACCCTTTGTTCCATTAATTGAGCAAAGATATCTGCATATGTCATTGGAAGACTATCAAATACTCTTTCTGGCTTCCATGTCCTGTGTTGATTTTGCTGACGCGGTTGTTGAACGGTCTGCTATTCTGATTCCTTTCCAGGTATGGAGAGGGCTTCGGAGATCTGATCCATCTTTCTGTTGAGGGATTCCAGCTCCTTCCTGATAGCAATTTTCTCTTGCCGAATCTGCTCCATCGATCGTCTGGTATTGGCTCTAATTGTGTACTGGTGTCGGGAATCAACTTAATTTACTGGAGAGGAAGGAACGAAGACATAAGATTCTGTTGGAGGACTGGAAATGCAAAATGCACAACATATGAAATGCAATGCGAATGATATGCAAGATGCAATGCAAGATACAAGATCCAGGATCCCAAGATCATAGTCAAACAGCTCCTGAAGCTGGTAACTGTAATAGATAAGTAACCATAATTCCTGCTCAAAGAAAAAAACTGACAGGTACGACCTATGTGGGAAGATCTAAATATTCTACCCATAGACCCTCTTACGGGACGGTTTCTATGTTTGGTTCCCAGGATCACAGACACTAGTCGTATTAGCGTCGCGCAACAGGCTGGCTGCATTACGACGATAATGACGATAAGATCTCTCCTGAGTGGGGTCCTCATGCTAGGCGCACAAGGAGCGAGTCCTTGGAGACTAACACTACACGACCACCAATATCGGAACTGGTGCTAACAAAAGGTTCCCAGAATCACGGACCCTTCATTAATCAAGTCGTGCAACAGGCTAGTTGTGTTACAACGAGATCTACGAATAGGTCTCCTCTGGAGGAGCTTTCATGCTAGGCCCATAAGGAGCGAGTCCTTCGAGACTAACACTACTCAACTACCAATTCTAAACTATGTGTTCTCTCTGCTTTTACCAAAGCTCGGGTGTAGAGCTTTACTCATGATGTCATCCCAAGAACCAACAGACAACCCAGATAACAAGCACGAATAAAATCTACAAGAGAACAAATAAATAAACAAGAAGAAAATAAAAACAAACACTCCTCACAAACCAAAAGATAGGCTCGACTCTCTATTTGTATGGAGCAAAATAGTCCCCAGCAGAGTCGCCACCTGTCGCACCTCGAAAATTCATTCGAACATACGACCCTCGCACGAAAGGCGCGGAAATGCGGTTCGACAGAGTCGCCACCGAACTTTATTTTTCCCGAATAAACGGGAGAGGAAAATATCGAGAAAACCTCTTGAAACGAAAAGGATAGGAACAGGGCTGTCGCAACCATGTTCCGGGTTCGGGAGTCGGTTACGTGAGGGGAAGGTATTAGCACCCCTCACGTCCGTCGTACTCGACGGGAACCTCTTAAGGTAAATGTGGGGAGTGTTGTTTAGGTTTACTTGTTTTCTTCTTGTTGTTAAAGGTAGAATTGGTAGGCTAAAAGGTAAAGACGCTAGGGGAATGGGGTGGTTAGAAGATAGGGTGCTCGCCAAGGATTGGGGCCCTTGTGCCTACGTATGCTCATTCGGACGAGAATGAGAAATCAGAGCGTCGTAGCTCAACTACATGAAAAGATGGGGGGGAAATGGGAGATGGATAGAAATGTGCTCGCCAAGATCATCGCAATCTTGTGCCTACGTATCTTATATTCGAGAATGAATAAAGAATCAGAGCGTCTGTAGTTCGTGGTAACAACCACGAAATGGATACTGGGAAATGGAAAATGGAGGGGAGGTAGCTCGCCAAGATTATCGCAATCTTGTGCCTACGTATCTTACATTCGGACGAGAATGAAGAATCAGAGCATTCGTAGTTCGTGGAGATGACCACGAAAGATGAGGTTGAATAGATTGGAAGTTTGAGAAAGAAACGAAAGGGTGACTGACAAGCAACCCAAGAGCGTGCCTCGAGAGCTTGTCACTCAAGAATTCAAAGAATGCGAGATTCCAAGAACTCAGGTCTTTCGGGAGTTGACTGAATAAGTTGAAGATAAAGAGTTGAATATTTTGAAATCGAAAGAATGAACTAATAACAACTCAAGGGCGCGCCTCGAGAGTTACTCATTCAAATATTCAAAGAATGCTAGATTCTAAGAATATCTCTCTTTCGTAAGTCTTAAAAAATGTTTGTGAAAGGATCGAATCGAAGAATGGCATGCGAGGCCAAAAGGAAGTTGTTTTGAAGTAGCTCGACGACGTGCCGAGGATTTGATTGAAGATGGAACCGACTTGACGACGTGTCAAGGGTTACAGTTGTGAGAAACGATATTAGTCCCTGAGGGTGCTCCTAATATCGAGACTACGAGGAATTGTGAATGAAAAAGGGCTGCGAAGGCGGACGAGCATTTGACTTAGGAGAATGTTTGAAAGTGTTTTAATTTTGAAAGAGTCGAAAGGTTGAGCGAATAACAACTCAAAGGCGTGCCTCGAGAATCATTCACTTGAAGACACAAGGAATGCTAGATTCCAAGTATCTCCTTCTTTCGAAGTTTGATCGAGAAAGAATATTTTAAAAAATGACTTGAAGCGAAATGGGGTATGAAAATAATTTGTGAACGTGCGAGAAGTGAGAACGCGAGATTGGGTTTGAAAAATAACAATTATTTAGTAAATGAGACGTCGTCCCCACAACTAATTAATCGGAGTATTATCGAGATGCTAGAACTTGACGACACCTTTTTCATTTGGAAAAAGTTTGGATGAACAACAGAATCATCACACAGAATGCTAGATTCCTATGACATATCTTTGTCCAAAAGAGAAAGCTAAAACGAAAAGTCGAATGACACATTATTTAAGGTGTACACCTCAATAATAATCGTCCAAAAATCCAAGAAGTGCTAGACTTCAAAGATTTAATTTTCTTTGAAAAAGTACTCGAGGTGAGTCGAGGTTTGAATTTAAATTTTAAGCGTGTGTACTAGCAAAGTGAGCTAGTCTTCTAAGTGACCAACTAGAAGTAATTGATCAAACAGGTGTCACTGTAAGGAAGCCCAGGATTAAGCTTTAAAATGTTGTGTATGGTGATCAAAGGTCGATGGCGAGACTTTGAAAGCACTCGACTTATATGGGTGAAAAGGGCTCGATAAATCGAGAATTTAATTTTAAAGAATGATTTTGAGGCATTAATGCATAAGTAAGAAAATAAATATTACATTTGGAGGGAGAGGGGTACCTTGTTAGCGAATAGGAATGAAATAGAGCGAATCGACTTTTTAGAATCTCTTGGTCTTAATCCAACTTTATCCAACAAAATCAAATAGATCTAAGTTTAATAAATCATTTAATTATATTAATCCGAATCAATTATTAAAATTATTCGATTGAATCAAATGATTAAATTAATTAAAAATGATTAATAAAGTTAAATAATCAATTAATTGGGCTAATTAAATTTAATTATCTAAATTATCCAACTAATCTTGAATAATTAAGTTAACTAAAATATAATTAGAAAAATTAATCCAAAAGAAATTCAAGTTAATCCACCAATCTACCTTTAAAACTTAACCTCATTAAGCCAAAACATGAGTCACCGTTTGCTCGAGTTGTCATTGCTTGAACAAGTTTTGAAACTAAATATCTTTTAGCATAGAACTACATTAAAACTTTGTCATTTGCTGCAGGTGTCACCCCCTTTGTTTTATCACGCTCTGGGTCCTCATATCTAGAGAATATATTCGAGTTGTATTCCATGCCCCACATTAATTCTCAAAGATACAAAGTGTCTACAAAAGAAAATTCTTTTCAGAAAAAAACCAATAGCATGCGAAATGCAAAGAGATGTTCTTCTCCATTTAAATACTCATGGTGATGATGAAGCTTCGGATCAAACTTCTGATATATATGTTCACCCTCAAAGTACCAATCCCCAATATTTGATTGCAATCAACAAATGAAAACTCACGTAAATCAACAGCATGCAACAATTGCAGTTTTTTACCTTTACTAAAATATCAGCAGTAGAACATCTATACAAACTACTATGTGTACCACAATTAAACTTATCACATAAAGAAACAAAATAACATTAAAACAAAGTGTGTGAAACATATTTATTTGAATTGTTACCCACTTGGAATGCTACTGGGACTCTGAGCTGCCGACATATTCGTCACCACCATCGCAAAATTGCTGCCATGAAACGAAATGTCGTCTAATATAAGTCTGAGCTGCGCAAGATGTCAATGTTGCTTTATTCTACCGTTGGAGACGTCGTAGATGACCGAGTTGGACCGTAAGCTCGAGACGTAATAAGCTGCGAAATGTCGAATTGTTTCGTTGCTTGGAAGTACTGATGCAGACTAAAGCCTGTGTTGTGGTCATGCTGTTGCCCATTGTTGGAAAATGGAAAGTGGTGGAGCTTATGCTCCAGGCTCTTGCTGCATAATCGGTGATTCGGCGATGCCACAACCTGCACAAAATCAACAGCCAGCCAAATAGAAACAGAAAACAAAATTAGTAAGAATGAAATCTATATAAACCGAATTTGAATTGAAGATGCCACTGTGATATGAGAGCAAAACAGAACATCGTCTTCTTCGGCATTGTACACAATGGTTGTGACCACTTGGGGTGCCAACTTCTCTTGCAAATATGAGCCGCTGACTTGAATCTAATTGTACTTCTAGCTGCAAACATAAGGGCACCCGACGAAGTGGTAGCGTAGTCGGAACTGGCCTGACTTTACGATCGCTTATAACCCAATCTCGCTCATCTCCATCAGAATCGCTTGAAGAGATCTCTTCAGCTTGCAAATTGTTTATCTTCAACCTTGTAGTTAACAACAGTCCTTGGCTTCTCAGCTGAAAACAAACCGAAATGAGCTCGAATTGCCGTTGGAATCGAAGTTCAATGACGCACTGAGGCCGCATTCAGACTCAAACTCAAAGTAGTAAACTAAAATCCACAATACGCAACAATGTAAGTCGAAAAGAGACATTAGCAATACAACCAACCAGTCTAAAAATCTCCTTCTAACAGACAGCACAAACAAATCTTGTGGCAGTAAATTTATCAGTAACAAAAGCTAACAACTTGGGAAACAAAAAAGTGTGAAGAAAAACATTATAGACATTGGTCGGAAGGACATGTTGCTGCGGAGACTCAATGATGTTGCTATTGAACATTGGGAGATGCTGCTGAGCTTGTCTTGCTGAAACATGACTGAATCGGAAACTCCATTTGAGTAGCCGTCTGTTCAATTCGAAATGCATCATTGAGACTGCGATCAATTACTGCCTTGAGCTATTACGGAGAAGTCGCAACCGTCAACATGGAGCTGTTGCAGGGATAGCTAAATCGAGTCTGGATCTTGGATTTGAATCCAAACCTGCATACAAACCAGCCACAGACAATAACAATTTCTTTTAGATAAATAATAACAGATGACAACAGAATTAAATCGAAGACCAGAATGATATCGCCATCTTGCTATTGTTACTTGCTCATGTACTTTCTGTAGCATATTTAAGTTGTGATTTTTGAGTTATGGAGAGCCATCACGAGTTTGTTCATGATGTCGTTGCCTGACTCCAACCAAACGAAACTTCGACTTCTGAGTTTCCATTCACACGAGGTTTATCGCAAATCTTTGTCAATGTCGAAACTGTTGCAACTCAATAGCACTAATTGATGGAGATGGCGGCTTGGTCCCAACTGATTTGATGAAGATTTGTGCGGTGGTTGGCGAGAGACGGATTTAAGAAGGTTGTGGTAATGGATTTTGCCGGGGGAAAAGATGAAGGGGAAAGGTTGGCGATGAAGCAGATTGAAGAAGGTAGAGGGCCAAAATGGCGGCAGATTAGGGTTAGGGTTGAATTGGGGCGGCCGATTTAGGGGTTTCGAAAGGTAGCGGCGCCTCTAGGGTTTAATTGGAAAAGATGGTGAACAGTATTTTCTTCCCCTTTTTTCATCGGTTCCTCTCCTCCTTTAATATCAATCCAATGCCAAAACCCTAACGGGCCTTTGGAATGGGCCTCAGCACCCCAATTTCTCTTTTTTTTTAATTATTATTAAAAACATAAATAAATATAATATTTAATTCACATTAAATTAAAAGAAAACTATTTAAATACATAAATGCTAAATAATATATAAAAATAAAGATTATTGATCATTATATAAATAAAACACAAAAAATAATATATTTTTTTAAAAAAAAAACAATAAAATAAAAAGAACTATATATATGCATATTAAAAAGATTTAGGAAATTTAAGGAAAGGGTAAATATTCACAAAAAAATACTCTTTTAGGCCACGTGTCGCGCCTTAATTGGTCAGAAAGAAAAAAATTTGAAAAACGCCCAATTTCGGGTGGACATGTGTCTAAATGGCATGAAACGATAAATGCGAAAATATTTTTTAAAGGGTAGGACAAATTTAGGGTATGACAAACCCTACTCGATAAAACAGATGAATCTGAATTCCCTTAATCTGTATTATCCCGAACTACGTAAGCTCTGATCTCTCATATCTGTTGAGAGTACGTAGGCACAATACTGACGTATTGGCGAGCTACCATCCCCGTAACCCGTCGTAGGCCGAACTACGTTGACTCTGATTTCTCATTCTCTGATGAGAATACGTAGGCATAAAGTGCGACGCTTTGCCGAGTCATTTTCTTTTCTTTTTAAACCAGTCTTGATAGGTAGATAGATAAACTAACTAGTCCAGTAAACACAACAAGCATGGATCCCATCGAGTACGACGGACGTGAGGGGTGCTAATACCTTCCCCTTGCGTAACCGACTCCCGAACCCAGACAACGGTTGCGACGACCTTGTCTTACCCTTTTTTCGTCAGGTTTTTCCAATCGTTTCCTTTCCCGCTCTGAGGGATAAATAACGAAAGGTGGCGACTCTTCTGTTTTGCCGGCACCTTATTTTCGCGGAAGCGACAGGTATCGCAAAGAACCTTATTAGATAAGGGACTGCTTTGACCACCCGAAGAATCTAATGTGTTTAGAGATACTGCTTTGGTATCACGAAGAACCTTATTGGATAACGGACTGCTTTGACCACCCGAAGAATCTCATGTGTTTAGAGATACTGCTTTGGTATTGCGAAGAACCTTATTGGATAAGGGACTGCTTCGACCATCTGAAGAATCTCATGTGTTTAGGGATACTGTGTTGGTATCACGAATAACCTTATTGGATAAGGGACTGCTTCGACCACCCGAAGAATCTCATGTGTTTAGAGATACTGCTTTGGTATCACAAAGAACCCTATTGGATAAGGGACTGCTTCGACCATCTGAAGAATCTCACGTGTTTAGGGATACTGCTTTGGTATCGCGAAGAACCTTATTGGATAAGGAACTGCTTCGACCACTCGAAGAATCTCATGTGTTTAGAGATACTGCTTTGGTATCGCGAAGAACCTTATTGGATGAGGTACTGCTTCGACCATCCGAAAAATCTTATGTGTTTAGAGATACTGCTTTGTTATCGCGAAGAACCTTATTAGATAACGGACTAATTCGATCACCCGAAAAATCTCAGGTGTTTAGTGATACTGCTTTGTGTATCGCGAAGAACCTTATTAGATAAGGGACTTCTTTGACCACCCGAAGAATCTCATGTGTTTAGAGAAACTGCTTTGGTATCCCGAAGAACCTTATTGGATAACGGACTGCTTTGACCACCCAAAGAATCTCATGTGTTTAGAGATACTGCTTTGGTATCGCGAAGAATCTTATTGGATAATGGATTGCTTCAACCACCCGAAGAATCTCATGTATTTAGAGATACTGCTTTGGTATCGCGAAGAATCTTATTGGATAAGGGACTGCTTTGACCACCCGAAGAATCTCATGTGTTTAGAGATACTGCTTTGGTATCCCGAAGATCCTTTTTGGATAACGGACTGGTTTGACCACCCGAAGATTCTCATGTGTTCAGAGATACTGCTTTGGTATCGCGAAGAATCTTATTGGATAAGGGACTGCTTCTACCACCCGAAGAATCTCATGTGTTTAGAGATATTTCTTTGGTATCGCGAAGAATCTTATTGGATAAGGGACTGCTTCGACCACCCGAAGATCTAATGTGTTTAGGGATACTGCTTTGGTATCGCGAAGAACCTTACTAGATAAGGGACTCCTTCGACCACCCGAAGAATCTCATGTGTTTAGAGATACTGATTTGGTATCCCGAAGAACCATATTGGATGAGGTACTGCTTCGACCATCCGAAAAATCTTATGTATTTAGAGATACTGCTTTGGTATCGCAAAGAACCTTATTGGATAACGGACTGCATCGTCCACTTGAAAAATCTCATGTGTTTAGGGATATTCTTTGGTATTGCAAAGAACCTTATTGGATAAGGGACTGCTTCGACCACCCGAAGAATCTCATATGTTTAGTGATACTGCTTTGGTATCCCGAAGAACCTTATCGGATAACGGACTGCTTTAACCACCTGAAGAATCTCATGTGTTTAGAGATACTGCTTTGGTATTGCGAAGAACCTTACTGGATAAGGGACTCCTTCGACCACCCGAAGAATCTGAAGTGTTTAAAGATACTGCTTTGGTACCGCGAAGAACCTTATTGGATAAGGGACTGCTTCGAACATCTGAAGAATCTCATGTGTTTAGGGATACTGCTTTGGTATCGCAAAGAACCTTATTAGATAAGGGACTTCTTCGACCACCCGAAGAATCTCATGTGTTTCGAGATACTGCTTTGGTATCACAAAGAACCCTATTGGATAAGGGATTACTTCGACCATCTGAAGAATCTCATGTGTTTAGGGATACTGCTTTGGTATCGTGAAGAACCTTATTGGATAAGGAACTGCTTCGACGACTCGAAGAATCTCATGTGTTTAGAAATACTGCTTTGGTATCGCGAAGAACATTATTGGATGAGGTACTGCTTCGACCATCCGAAAAATCTTATGTGTTTAGTGATACTGCTTTGGTATCGCGAATAACCATATAGGAAAAGGGACTGCTTCGACCACCCGAAGAATCTCATGTGTTTAGAGATACTGCTTTAGTATCGCGAAGAACCTTACTGGATAAGGGACTCCTTCGACCACCCGAAGAATCTGAAGTGTTTAGAGATACTGCTTTGGTATCGCGAAGAACCTTATTGGATAAGGGACTGCTTCGACCATCTGAAGAATCTCATGTGTTTAGGGATACTGCTTTGGTATCGCAAAGAACCTTATTAGATAAGGGACTGCTTCGACCACCCGAAGAATCTCATGTGTTTAGAGATACTGCTTTGGTATCGCGAAGAACCTTATAGGATGAGGTACTGCTTCGACCATCTAAAAAATCTTATGTGTTTATAGATACTGCTTTGGTATCGCGAAGAACCTTATTAGATAAGGCACTGCTTTGACCACCCGATGAATCTCATGTGTTTATAGATACTGCTTTGGTATCATGAAGAAACTTATTGGATTACGGACTGCTTTGACCACCCGAAGAATCTCATGTGTTTAGAGATACTGCTTTGGTATCGCGAAGAACCTTATTGTATAAGGGACTGCTTCGACAATCTGAAAAATCTCATGTGTTTAGGGATACTTCTTTGGTATCGCAAATAACCTTATTGGAAAGGGACTGCTTCGACCACCCGAAGAATCTCATGTGTTTAGAGATACTGCTTTGGTATCACAAAGAACCCTATTGGATAAGGGACTGCTTCGACCATCTGAAGAATCTCATGTCTTTGGGGATACTGCTTTGGTATCGCGAAGAACCTTATTGGATAAGGAACTGTTTCGACCACTCGAAGAACCTTACTAGATAAGGGACTCCTTCGACCACCCGAAGAATCTCATGTGTTTAGAGATACTGCTTTGGTATCGCAAAGAACCTTATTGGATAAGGGACTCCTTCTACCACCCGAAGAATCTCATGTGTTTAGAGATACTGATTTGGTATCCCGAAGAACCATATTGGATGAGGTACTGCTTCGACCATCCGAAAAATCTTATGTGTTTAGAGATACTGCTTTGGTATCGCGAAGAACCTTATTGGATAACAGACTGCTTCGGCCACTCGAAAAATCTCATGTGTTTAGAGATATTCTTTGGTATCGCAAAGAACCTTATTGGATAAGGGACTGCTTCGACCACCCGAAGAATCTCATGTGTTTAGAGATACTGCTTTGGTATCCCGAAGAACCTTATCGGATAACGGACTGCTTTGACCACCTGAAGAATCTCATGTGTTTAGAGATACTGCTTTGGTATCGCGAAGAACCTTACTGGATAAGGGACTCTTTCGACCACCCGAAGAATCTGAAGTGTTTAGAGATACTGCTTTGGAATGGCGAAGAACCTTATAGGATGAGGTACTGCTTCGACCATCCGAAAAATCTTATGTATTTAGTGATACTGCTTTGGTATCGCGAAGAACCTTATTGGATAACGGACTGCTTCGACCACCCGAAAAATCTCATGTGTTTAGAGATACTACTTTGTGTATCGCGAGGAACCTTAATAGATAACAAACTTCTTTGACCACCCGAAGAATCTCATGTGTTTAGAGATACTGGTTTGGTATCCCGAAGAACCTTCTTGAATAAAAGACTGCTTTGACCACCCGAAGAATCTCGTGTGTTTAGAGATACTGCTTTGGTATCGCGAAGAATCTTATTGGATAAAGGACTGCTTCGACCACCCGAAGAATCTCATGTGTTTAGAGATACTGCTTTGGTATCGCGAAGAATCTTATTGGATAAGGGACTGCTTTGACCACCCGAAGAATCTCATGTGTTTAGAGACTGCTTTGGTATCGCGAAGAACCTTACTGGATAAGGGACTCCTTCAAGCAACCGAAGAATCTCATGTGTTTAGACACACTGCTTTGCTATCGCTAAGTACCCTATTGGATAAGGGACTGCTTAAACCATCTGAAGAATCTCATGTGTTTAGGGATACTGCTTTGGTATCGCGCAGATCCTTATTGGATAAGGGACCGCTTCACCCACCCGAAGAATCTCATGTGGTTAGAGATACTTCTTTGGTATCGCGAAGAACCTTATTGGATGAGGTACTGCTTTGACCATCCGAAAAATCTCATGTGTTTAGAGATACTGCTTTGGTATCGCAAAAAACCTTATTGTATAAGGGACTGATTCGACCACCCGAAGAATCTCATGTGTTTAGAGATACTGCTTTGGTATCACTAAGAAACTTATTGGATAACAGACTACTTTGACACCCGAAGAATCTCATGTGTTTAGAGATACTGCTTTGGTATCGCACAGAACCTTATTGGATAAGGGTCTACTTCAACAATCTGAAGAATCTCATGTGTTTAGGGATACTGCTTTGGTATCGCTAATAACCTTATTGGATAAGGGACTGCTTCGACCACCCGAAGAATCTCATGTGTTTAGAGATACTGCTTTGGTATCACAAAGAACCCTATTGGATAAGGGACTGCTTCGACCATCTGAAGAATCTCATGTGTTTAGGGATACTGCTTTGGTATCGCGAAGAACCTTATTGGATAAGGAACTGCTTCGACCACTTGAAGAATCTCGTGTGTTTAGAGATACTGCTTTGGTATCGCGAAGAACCTTATTGGATGAGGTACTGCTTCGACCATTCGAAAAATCTTATGTGTTTAGTGATACTGCTTTGGTATCGCGAAGAACCTTATTGGATAACGGACTGCTTCGACCACCCGAAAAATCTCATGTGTTTAGAGATACTCCTTTGTGTATCGCAAAGAACCTTATTAGATAAGGGACTTCTTTGACCACCCGAAGAATCTCATGTGTTTAGAGATACTGCTTTGGTATCCCGAAGAACCTTATTGGATAACGGACTGCTTTGACCACTCGAAGAATCTCACGTGTTTAGAGATACTGCTTTGGTATAGCGAAGAATCTTATTGGATAAGAGACTGCTTCGACCACCCGAAGAATCTCATGTGTTTAGAGATACTGCTTTGGTATTGCAAAGAACCTTACTAGATAAGGGACTCCTTCGACCACCCGAAGAATCTAAAGTGTTTAGAGATACTGCTTTGGAATCGCGAAGAAACTTTATGGATAACAAACTGCTTTGACCATCCGAAGAATCTCATGTGTTTAGAGATACTGCTTTGGTATCGCGAAGAACCTTATTGGATAAGGGACTGCTTCGACAATCTGAAGAATCTCATGTGTTTAGGGATACTGCTTTGGTATCGCGAATAACCTTATTGGATAAGGGACTGCTTCGACCACCCGAAGAATCTCATGTGTCTAGAGATACTGCTTTGGTATCACAAAGAACCTTATTGGATAAGGGACTACTTCGACCATCTGAAGAATCTCATGTGTTTAGGGATACTGCTTTGGTATCACGAAGAACCTTATTGGATAAGGAACTGCTTCGACCACTCGAAGAATCTCATGTGTTTAGAGATATTGCTTTGGTATCGCGAAGAACCTTATTGGATGAGGTACTGCTTCGACCATCCGAAAAATCTTATGTGTTTAGTGATACTGCTTTGTTATCGCGAATAACCATATAGGATAAGGGACTGCTTCGACCACTCGAAGAATCTCATGTGTTTAGAGATACTGCTTTGGTATCGCGAAGAACCTTACTGGATAAGGAACTCCTTCGACCACTCGAAGAATCTGAAGTGTTTAGAGATACTGCTTTGGTATCGCGAAGAACCTTATTGGATAAGGGACTGCTTCGACCAACTGAAGAATCTCATGTGTTTAGGGATACTGCTTTGGTATCGCAAAGAACCTTATTAGATAAGGGACTGCTTCGACCACCCGAAGAATCTCATGTGTTTAGAGATACTGCTTTGGTATCGCGAAGAACCTTATAGGATGAGGTACTGCTTCGACCATCTGAAAAATCTTATGTGTTTAGAGATACTGCTTTGGTATCGCGAAGAACCTTATTAGATAAGGGACTGCTTTGACCACCTGATGAATCTCATGTGTTTAGAGATACTGCTTTGGTATTGTTGCACCCTAAAATTTGACCAACATTTCTTAACTAGCTTATGTTGCATTTCATTCACATTAGCATTATCATTTGCATTTCATTGACATGTATGCAGGAGATCAAGAGGTATGAGTACCAATCAAGAGCTATACAAGAGTTTGAAGCTAGCTAAGGAGGTTATTTAAGTGTTCAAGGGTTGATATCTTTGTTAGAGAAGTTAGAAGATCCTCAGAGAGAGTGGATGAAACCAAGAAGGTGTGCCTCCTAACTTGAGAGTTGTGGGAGCTCCTCAGATGATTCTGAAGCCATGAATGTAGACTTGAAGCCTTGAGAGAGCTTATTAGATGTCTTGAAAGCCATCATGAAGCCTAGACAGGTCATGGTGCAAGATCAAGAAGACCCAGCCATGAGTGGTGTAATTAGGGTTTGACTGGGTCAACCCCAGGTCAGCTGATGATTTGAACAAGGTTGAGACCTAATTCAAAGGACATGTGATCATGGAGTGATACATTGAGATGTTATAAGGATGATTCCAAGGTTAACTCATCATGATTGAAGAGTTTGAGAAGTTTCAAGCTAGGGTTCTAAGGCTAGACAGTGTAAAATCCCCTAGTTTGACCCCTAACTTCAAGGCAGTTTAGCTCAAGATTTGATTGTCATCTCATCTTACCACCAATATGAATGTTATAGAGCTTGTTCTTAGCTTTAATTTGAGTACTATAAGTCCTTGATAGGATTTGTAGAGCTCAAGTTATGACTTTGACAAGTTACAGGTCATCTGAGGTATGTGAATCTGGGGCCTTGAAAGTCACCCAACTTGCCTCAAACTTTTTCTCAAGAAGGATGATTCCTATGAACTTTTGGTCAACATGAATGTTATTCCTTATCTTCTTAGCTTTCTGGAGAGTACTAGAAGTCCTTGATAGGATTTGTAGAACTCAAGTTATGGCTTTGACAACTCAAGGGCATTTTGGTCTTTTGGAGATTACAGGTCATTTCAAGCATAAGGCCATAACTCAAGTTATGGCTTCAACATCAAACTTGTTCAAAATGATGTTTTAAGGCTATTAAGGAGGTCATGAGATGTTGGAAAGGCTTGTAGCTCAAAGTTGCAAAAATGACCTAAAATAAGGGCATAAGTTAAATGAATCAAAGTTGGAAATTGATATTTTCAACCTACACATCCAAACCATGGCACATAATATATCATTTTGACTCTAGAAAACATTTTAATAACATTGGTTTAGCCACATTTTTGAGTTGAGATTCAATTTATGGACTTGCTTTGAAAAGCACTTGCTTGCATATTAAGTAACACTTGCAAAACTCAGAATCAAGGCATGAGAAAGGCCCTTGGCTAGCTAAACCCTTCCAAAATGTCACTAGGGGAGAAATTGAAAGAGATTGAGGGTGTTTTCAAGTTGTTTGCAGGTTTGTGCATATCATGATACATGTTTGAAAATCTCATGACATGAGAAGTGGAAACTCTCATTAGAAGGATCTAGAGGGTTCTAGATCATCCAAACATCATCTATATAAGGAATAGAGTTGATCCATTGAAGAGGTTGGTGATCATTGAAGGAGACAGCATAGGTTGAGATTGAAATTTCATAGCTTGCAAGTGCGATCGGTTTCACCAAATTCTTCACTCTCCATCCATTTTCTTGATTGATACTTCTTCCATGGATGTCAAGGAGTGATTCCAGATCATTTTCAAGAAGAATTCGTGGCTGAATAGTGGATGAGCAAGTGAATTTCTCCACCTGCAACTCACCATCGGGTTTCAAGATTCAAGCACTTTCAACTGGTTCTTTTGCATACAGAAGCAAGGAGGAGGTTCATTGATCGTGTCTGCAAGATTGTAGAGCTTGAATTGGAGGTTTAGTGCATCTGTTCATCCAAGATTTTCAGGTTGGTAACTTTCTTCCTCTAGCATGATTTAGGTAGAATTAGGTTGAATTAAGGTGTTAGAAGCATTGTAGAATGGTGTAGGATGGATTTCAGATAGTTAATTGGAGAATTAGAGACAAATTAGGTGAATTGCCATTTTCGGTTGAGATTGGGATATGGTGAATCTTGAGGTTTTAGAGGAAACTAAGGGTATGGTTGAATTCGTGGCAAGATTTGGGATGAGTTTCATGTTTTGACCGTTTGCAATAGAGGCTCCTAGAGAGAACTAGGGTTGAAGGTGATGACCGGAGCTCCACCGGTGGTGGCCGGAGCTGGGTGCAAGCTCAGATGTTCAAAAGGTTGAAGATTATGTTTGCACCATTGGATGAGGGTTTGACTTGGACTGGGAGCATGATCCAAGGGCCACGTTTTAAAGTTCAGTTGTGAAGGATTCTGATGAATGAAACGCACTGTTTCATTTATTCAGTGTTTTGGGCATAGTGAACTAAGCGCTATTTACACCCCCTGATGGCCCAACCCATGATTTGTACTGATTCTGATTGCTATCCACACCGCGCGTGTTATTATTTTAATTTGATTTTCTTTTAATTTTCATTTTATTCATGGTTCTAGAAAAATTCATATAAAATTGAAAATTAATCTAATCAACCCCATTCTTTTTGCATTTTACTCATGATTGAGTCTAGTATTTTTAGAGAAAAAATATTTTCATTTCATGCATTTTCTGATTTAATGGGAATTTTTATATTTTAATTGATATTAAAATAGTTATGTTTGATGCATATTTTTGTGGAATTTTGTGTGATCATGTGGTGATGATTTTGAGCCTAATTTTTTGTGTGTGATTAGGTTAGACAGGTATGATCCCATAGAATTTTTCTCACATTTTTGTGATGAAAATAGGTGTGCTTTCTAGATTGAAATTTAGGTGCTTCCTTTTAGAGTTTAGGTTTGATACCTTGTAATGTAGAATTTATTTCTAGGTCTAATTTGATGGTTTGATCTTTGAAATTAATATGGTAGAGTCATGATAGACCTAGGTTCCCATAGTAATTTTTGTAGGATTTTACAATTGATTTTAGTATTTTAGTTAGGACTAACTTTAGTACTAGGTTTTAGGTGATCCTAACTTACTAATTCCACTAGTTTAACTTCCTTAGTCCCCTTAGATTAGGGTTTGTGCTTGGTTTGCCTTTGGTTGAGATTCAAAACAAGTTGGAGACAAGGTGAGGATGCTTGAAGTTGCTTGGAGCTTTGGAATTGTCTGTGCCTGAAGGTGTCTGAGGAAGAGTATGAGATAGGAGACATAGGGAGAGCCTTATAGTTAGAATGATTTCTTTCAAAAACATGGAAAGCATCTTGTGCTTCCATTCCTCCCAATGACTAAAAGTCCTTCTCAGATATTCACATCCCTCCTTTGGAAGGATGAGTGACTTTATCTGGGAAGTAGAACTTTGAGGGAACCAGTCTCTCACAATGATGAACCCTTACAGGTTTCCTTTGGTTGTCAGTAAGCTGTTTATCATTTCCCCTCATCTTGTTAAATCAATGGTCTTCTGGTTTGAGTATCTTGAAAGATGTTAGACTTGAGTTTGAAGATGAGGACTTCACTGAAGAGTGTGGAAGAGGATGATTCCTTGAGCATTGCCATTGCAGCTGAAGCTTGAAGAGCAAGAAGAGCAAGTTGATACTTGAAGACCCAATGGATATTGAGTGAATAGCTGAGGCCTAAAGATTGAAGGATGAAGTTGACACTCCCATGTGATTAAAGACTACTCTGAGAAGCTGAGGCTTGTAGGAGAGGAAGACCAAGTTGAGACTGGTAAAGCAAAAAGAGCTGAAGCTTGAAGACTAAGTTGATATGAAGAGGATTCAATTGAGATTGAGTGTAGAGCTGAGGCTTGAAGAATAAAAGATAAGTTGATACTTACATGGATGTTTGGAGAGCCTGAAGGAATCAAGTTGATACTTGTAGTTAAGAGTGAAGCCTGAAGATGGAATTGACTGAGGAGCTGAGGCTTAGAGAAGAAGAAGATTAAGTTGATACTTATGTTTGGTGGATGGAGACCTTAGAAGCAAGTTGACACTTGTCATGGAGAGTGATAGCCTTGAAGGGTGATTGAAGTCTGAAGACTAGGTTGCTGTCAGAAGAGCTGAAGCTTGGAATTGGAAGAGAGTTGGTGATCTGCTTTCTTGTCTGTTTTCTTTTATGTATTGCTGATGTGCCTTGTTTGACTTGCTTGATGCATTAGAATAAGTCCATGTCTAGACTGACTTTAAATTAGGAGCATGATTGCACTAGAGGTTGAGTTGCTCCCTATGCTTGTATTGTTACTGTATGGCTTTGCTTGCGGGTATTCGGTAGAGCCCAGCTCCCTTGCCCATGTGGTTTGTGTGGCTTGATAGCACTTTATTTCATTTGTACTGTATGATTGCAGTTTACTGTATTTTGCTTGATAGCATGTCTCTTCTGTATGATTACTATTATTCATTCTGGCTTGAGGTTGAGATGAGCTTGTGGAGGCTACTGCCCCACGCACATTTCCTCCCTCACTTGCATTGCATGCATTTTACAGTCGTTTATTGTTTATCTGTTTACTGTTTAAGCTGATGCTTTATCTGTTTCTGTTTATCATTGATATGATCCCTTAGGACTCTCATTTCCTTTGATAAGGAAGTGATGATAGAATTTTAGGTTGAAACCTATGCATGATAACTCCTAGGAGTTCCCTATTTCAAACTTCAACTATAGGATGAATCCTTGGCATGACAATAGTAGGACTTGATAGTCTCCCTTTAGTTGAGCCTGTTCTCTTCTCATCTCAAAACAACTTAAGATACAGTAATTATGAATGATTTCTTTCGTACGTTACGAGCCTTAAGCTATCTGAGAAAGGATTGTTGGAGAGCTTCTTTTCAACAGTCTGGATGTTTAGTACGGCACCCTTTGGGTGACATGCGACGCATTCACTCTCAGGTCATAGTCTTTAGTGCGATTGAAATTGCAAACGACCGTAAAAAACACTTCTTTCGTAAAAGACAGAAAACAAACTTCAAACCTTTTTGCCCCGTGGGCCCATAATTCAAAGGAAAGCTTTTCTGAAGAAAAGAGTGTCGTTAAACTTCAGTGCCAACGCAAACAGGCTTTGTCCCTAACTGCTGGAACTGCTGTTTAACCCTACTCGATAAAACAGATGAATCTGAATTCCCGTAATCCGTATTATCCCGAACTACGTAAGCTCTGATCTTTCATACCTGTTGAGAGTACGTAGGCACAATACTGACGTATTGGCGAGCCACCTTCCCCGTAACTCGTAGTTAGTCGAACTACGTTGACTCTGATTTCTCATTCTCTGATGAGAATACGTAGGCATAAAGCGCGACGCTTTGCCGAGTCATTTTTCTTTTCTTTTCAAGCCAGCCTTGATAGGTAGGTAGATAAACCAACTCGTCCAGTAAACACAACAAGCGTGGATCCCGTCGAGTACGACGGACGTGAGGGGTGCTAATACCTTCCCCTTGCGTAACCGACTCCCGAACCCAGACAACGGTTGCGATGACCTTGTCTTATACCTTTTTCGTCAGGTTTTTCCGATCGTTTCCTTTCTCGTTCTAAGGGATAAATAAAGAAAGGTGGCGACTCTTCTGTTTTGCCGGCACCTTATTTTCGCGGAAGCGACAGCTGGCGACTCTGCTGGGGACTTGATAGTTTCCTGGGATCCAACGTCTCGTGTGCGAGTCAGTTTGAGGATCCGACGTCCCCTGCGAGAGTCAATCCTAGAGCTTGTATGATTACTTGTTGGGTTGTGTTTATTTATCGCATTTTATTTCCCGCACTTTATTTTTCAGTATGATATGATTATCTGTGCTGTTGTGGGAGGGGCATTCTGATGAGTGAGAAGCCAGACCCATGCTTGAGTGAACATAGCATTAGTTGTGGAAATTAGTGGGCGCGTGCTTGCTTGGCAGGCACTAGTGTCTCATGAAATCCACGCTCAGGCGAGGTTCTCCCGGTTGACTTCTTTTTCAACCCTTTGGGTTGAGGGGGTTGTTGGTTTGGAGGATTGTCGACTCTGGGGACCGATCATTTGTGATTCAGCCGAGTGAGGCCGCTTCATGAGCTGGTGATGCCACACCTTCTGGGTATCGTATCACCCCTCTTGAATATCTGTGACGCTGATGACCGCATAGGATGCCGAACTTGAGTCAGTTTAAGTCCATACCTGTGAGAAGGGTTGGGTTTGTTGCAGGAAACTTTGACCTTCAGACTACCTGGTTTTCTTGATAGTGAATCAGTTTTGTTGCTACCGGAGGTTCTCATCATCAGATATGATTGTTCTTGACAGAGCAGAGCTTTGGTCCTGTATCAGAGGACCTTATATTCAGATGAGTATTTGTTGATAGAGCAGATTTTTGATTGGGATCAGAGGATCCCTCCAGCAGATGTATGATTGTTCTTGACAGAGCAGAATTTTGGTCCTGTATCAGAAATCCTTATTACCAGATGTGTGTGCTTGACAGAGCAGATTTATGGTCCTTATTATCAGATGTTTGTTCTTGACAGAGCAGATTTATGGTCCTATGTGTGTGTGTTCTTGACAGAGCAGATTTGTGGTCCGATACCAGGGTTTTCTTCTTATCAGAGATAATGGTTGTTCTTGATAGAGCAGGATTATGGTTTTGTTGATACATAATCTCCACAACACAGTTGCCTTGATCTCCTGCTGCATGATTGCATTTTACATTGCTTTGCATACTCATTTGCATTTCATTAACGTGTGTCTGTGTTGCAGGTACCGTTTTCCCCGATCCAGGATTTCTTGCCTCCTATTGTATTGTTATGGGTTCTTTGAGGAAGACCGTGGCTTACAAGCTCCCTGCCCCTGATGTGGTTCAGCTGACTGGTTTGATTGCCTTAGCAGATGATTCTGTGAGAGATGAGTTCAGAAATTCTTACGGTAAATTGCTCAGTTTGGTTCGTAAACCTTCTACGTTCGAGTTGAATGGGTTGCACGCTCTGCTGCAGTTCTACGATCCTCCGTTGAGATGCTTTACTTTCCAGGATTTTGTTCTCGCACCCACGCTAGAAGAATACGCTGATTTGTTAGGTGTGCCTATCAAGAGGCAGATGCCTTTTGTTCATATGGATGCTGAGCCTGATCTGGCTAGTCTAGCTCCCTCACTTCATCTGGATGCCTCCGAGTTGGTATTGTCTAGTTGGAACAAGGTTCCCGGTTTCTCCTTGCAGTTCTTAGTGGGTAAGGCTCAACAGTGCGCCAAAGACGGATGTTGGGTCGTGTTCAACGCCATTCTCGCCCTGTGCATATATGGCATCATTCTGTTCCCCAATATGCCCGACTTTGTAGACTTCGACGCGTTTCGCATCTTCGCTTCAGGGAATCCAGTCCCTACCTTGATAGGAGATGTCTACCATTCCGTCCACTACAAAAACGAGAACAGAAGGGGCAAGAATGTCTCATGCTGTGTGCCCATGCTTTATAAATGGCTTGATAGTCATCTACCCAAGAGGGGTCCCTTTGTTTCGTCTGCAGCCACAGCTGAGTGGTCCGAGCGTTTGATGAGTCTATCTGCAGAGGATATTAACTGGTTTGACAGAGATAAGTTGGGTACCGAGATTATCTTCAGCTGCAGCGGGTTTCCGAACGTGCCTTTGATAGGCAGGGAGGGTTGTATCAATTATAATCCATCTCTGCTGGTCTGACAGTTTGCCTATGCTTTGAGATCTCCGCCGAAGGATGAAGAGGTGCAGGAATCTTTCTACCTCACTGGTCTTCTAGAGGGGGATCTATTATCTAAGTTTCAGCGCGCTTTGAATGGCATCAGTAAGAGGGGAAAACCATTGTTGGGGAGAAGCAATAATCAAGCCTACGCTCCATATGTGACTTGGATCAGAGCCAGAGCAGATGCTATAGGGATGTCGTTTCTTCCTGCCAAGCCAGAAAGCCCTCCAGTGATTGAAGAGCCTACTACCGTGCCTATTCAGCAGCATAGTCAGGTGTTAGATGAAAGAAATAAATTGAAGAGGGAAAATGAAGAATTGGAGAAAGAATTGGTTCAGCTCCGAAGCGAGAGAAACAAAGCCGTTCATTCCTTCAAGAGGCAGACCGAGCTGGTGAACCAGCTGGGGACAGATTTGACTAAGCAGATAGCTGAGCGTGTGCGCATGGGTCGAGACTTCAAAGCTGTCAACGATGTACTGGCTACGAAGAAGCAACACTTGGACGAAGCGTATCGGAGGATATCCAAGTTCAACCAGCACTGGAAGGCCTCCCTAGCCAACAGGAAAGAGCGGGAGGATAAGCTGATGCAACAGATCTCCAAGCTGAAAGCCCAGGTAAAGGCTAGTGAGAAGAGGTTTGATGAAGAAACCGCTCGTAGATATGCCGTTGAAGGCCAGCTCAACAGAGCTCTCGCTAACCTGAAGGAGCGCAAACTGACGTTTGAATCCAAGAAACGGAAGTTAGAAGATTGTTTCGGCGAAGGAGCATGGGAAGATTCGGTCGAAGGTCTTCAGTACACCATTATGCAGAGGGAGTTACTCGTCGAAGGGTTGATCAATCGGCCTGATCATCCAGAAACGAAGGGGTTGTTAGAAGAGTTTCGCGCCTATGGCCGTGCTTGACTATTTGTATTCCTTTTGTTTGATCATTGTTGTATGCTGACCATCACCAGGCTTGTTGGTCGAGGTCACGCTATTGATTCTGCTTGTACTCACTGATGTTGTGTACTGCCTTGATGGGTTTTCTATATATGAGATTGTTTTTTCCATGACTGGACTCGAACTTCTTATTATCAGCACTAGCACTCAGGCACTAGGATCGGGGGAAATCTCCCTAACGCACAGACACACGTTTGCATTTGCATGAAGCATTTGCATAACGAGCACTTTGTCGTTTTTCCTAACCCTTTTGTGTTTTCAGGTTGTTTCAGGATTGATTAGAGACCTATTCACCGCTATCCGACCAGAGCAAATCAAACCAGGATCATGGAGCAATTGCAAACTGATGTTCAGGAACTCCGCGAAAGAATGGATCGCTTCATGGAGCTCATGCAAGCGGTCGCCAATGGCCAGGATCAGCTCAGAACCTTGGTCCAGCCTCTGATTTCAAGGGTCGATAGTAATGGCGTACTCCATGGTGGGACCGTGCCTACTCCTCCACCAGTTGAAACTCCTCAGAATGACGTCCCCGTGACTGGGGGGAACGGCAGTGCCAACGACAATGTGATAGCTAACATGGGACTCAATGGCAATACGATGGGCATCGGTAATGGGAGTCTTGAAGTTAATGTCAATGTTGGGCTGGGCAACGGCAATGCAGGTGTTGGGAATCTGTTTGGGCCTCAGCCGTGGTTAGAAGATCGTCAGGATGATGTGTTCTCTCAGAGAGGCGCCGAAGGGGAGCTGACTGCTGAAGCACGTCTAAGGTTCAAGGCACTCGAGGATAAGATGAGAAATATCGAGAACCAGAACAACCTGGGTGTTGATATGTCCAAGTTGGGACTGATTACTGATTTCAAGGTGCCTCCCAAGTTCAAGGTACCTGACTTTGAAAAGTATAAGGGCACCACTTGCCCTCGCGTCCACCTGAGATCGTATTACAGGAAAATGTCAGCTCATTCTGAGGACGAGAAATTGCTGATGCATTTCTTTCAGGACAGTCTGTCCGGACCCTCCTTTGAATGGTACATGATTCTGGAGCCTACTAGTGTGCGCACGTGGAAGGACCTTGCTGAAGCATTTGTGCACCACTACCAATACAACAGCGACTTGGCCCCGAACCGAGTCCAACTGCAGAATCTGTCGCGAAGGAACAATGAAGGGTTTAAGGAATACGCCCAGCGGTGGCGTGAGTTGGCAGCCAGGGTTCAGCCGCCGATGGTTGAACGTGAGCTTGTGCAGATGTTCGTGGCAACCCTCCCAGGGGTTTACTATGAGAAATTAGTCAGCGGTATGTCTGGAACCTTCTCAGATCTAATTATCATGGGTGAGCACATCGAAAATAGGATCAAACTCGGGAAAATTCAGGGTGATTCATCCTCAGCTGGAGGAGGCAGAAAGAAACCTTATGGTGGCAAAAGACGGGAAGGAGAAACGAGCGCCGTGACCAACGCTCGAAGGAAGGGTAAAGGCCCTCACCAACAGGTGGCCAGCATAACTATCCCGACAGTTCAACAGCCACAGTAGCAGCAGCAACCGAATCAACAAGGGTACAGAAAGTATCAGAATCGGGCACCTCTGTCGAGCTGTCACCTCGAGACACCGCCCATGTCGTACGCACAACTATTGCAGACTTTGCTTCAGCTACAGTTGATCCAGAAGAGAACCTTGGCTCCCTTGACAGGGGCACCTCCGCCCGGTTATGACGCGAATGCAACTTGTGAGTTTCACTCAGGGGCACCAGGCCATACAATAGAGAATTGCAAAGCCTTCAAGCACAAGGTGCAGGACATGGTGGACGCTAAGATCATCAACTTCTCAGATAATGTGCCAAACGTCACGAAGAACCCTATGCCAAATCATAGGGGAGGTGGAGTAAACGCCATTATTGAAGACGAGAGTTTGGATTTGTTGACTGACGTCAGAGATCTGAAGACGCCGCTTAGCTTCGTTAAAGCTAAGATGATGAAAAGAGGTTTATTTCCAGGTTGCGGAGAGCTGTGTATGGGCTGTGCGACAAGTCCTGATGGATGTGAACAGTTGATAGAGGGAATTCAAAGTCTGATGACTGAAGGGATTTTACAGTTCAGCCGGAGGGCCGAATGTGGATCAGGGGAGGTAATGCTGAAGCAAGATGATGAGGTCGCCACCATCACCATCCCTCGTCAGACGATAACTATTTCTGCACCCAGGCCGCCCACAATTACCATCACCAAAGTTGGGCCGATACCGTTCGAAAGCACTAATTTGTCCCATGGCATTATGGGGCTGAAGTCTACTGCAACAGACAGAAGTTGGAGCTAGAACCGTTTGGGTCGTCTGTGGAGAACCTGGTGGGCGTTAGAGGAGTTACTCGGAGCGGAAGAGTATTTGCACCACCTGAGGTCGTGACGGACAAAGGGGACAGAGCTGGAAATGGGTTAGGTTTCACTGACCTAGAGCTGACGCCAAAGGGGAGGAACCATAATAGCACCCTGCACATCTCGATAGAGTGCAGGGGAACAATTATGTCGCACGTGTTGGTGGACACGGGTTCGTCACTCAATGTTCTTCCGAAGAAGGCATTAATGAAGCTAGATACCCGCGGAGTGATTTGCACACCCAGTGATCTGGTGGTGAAGGCGTTCGATGGAACCAAACGCCATGTTTTCGGGGAGGTGACCCTGCCAATCCAGGTCGGGCCGGAAACGTTCGACGCGATCTTTTACATTATGGACATCATACCTGCCTACAGCTGTCTATTGGGCCGGCCATGGATCCATGCTGCTGGAGCCGTGATCTCCACGTTGCACCAGAAACTCAAGTATGTCGTTGGAGGTAGCATCGTGACCGTTTGCGGCGAGGAGGACATAATGGTGAGCCATTTGTCGTCCTTCAAGTATGTTGAGATGGATGGGGAAATCCACGAGACCCTATGCCAAGCGTTCGAAGCTGTTAAAGTCAAGGACGTAGCACCTATAGTCACTGAAAAGCCAGAGATGACTCTCTCTTCCTTCAAGGAAGCTCGGGCCGTTGTCCAGGCCGGATCTACCCCAGGATGGGGACGAATTTTGGAGATACCTAACAAGCAAGACAAGTTTGGGTTGAGATATTCTCCTGGAGCTGAAGCCTCCTCTTCTAGCAGTGTGTCGCGAGGTAAAGGGCCGATCCAATTTACCAGTGGCGGGGTGATATTTGAAAGCGTCAACGCGGTGTCTGAAGACAGCGGAGATAGCGACTATGACTTAGACTCCTGGATCCAGCCAAGCAAGCCAGGCGAGGGCCTTACCAACTGGTCCATCAAGGATATCATCCAGATGACAAGCGAAGAGTAATGACTTACTTTTTCCAATCATTGTACAACCCTATGTCCTACCCGGGGCATAGTGGTTTTATTGTCAGGGCCTCGTTTGATTATGTACATGCATTTTATCAATAAATCAAAAGGCGTTTTCTTCGTATTCAAATATTATGATCTCTGTTATTCCTGTTTTATATTTGTTTTGAAAAACAATAAAATGGCAATGGGGTTTGTGCTAACCTGCACATCCTTGTTTTAAACTTAACCCTTGTTATTGCAGGATCCACATAGCAGATGACATCGACTTTAGACCTTCTACGGCTCACTTCCACTTCGATTGCCCGATCTATCAAGCCGAATAAGAGATTGATGAAGACGAAGACCTTCCTGAAGAGTTGGCCCGCTTGTTGAAACAAGAAGAGAAAGTTATTCTGCCTCATGAAGAGGAAATCGAGATCGTGAATCTGGGTTCTGAAGAACTCGTCAGAAATGTCAGGATAGGGGCTGCATTGCAGAGTGATGTCAAGCAGAGATTGGTCGAGATGCTGAGAGAGTATAGTGACGTCTTTGCTTGGTCATACGAGGATATGCCCGGACTCGATACTGACATCATGGTCCACCACTTGCCGTTGCGAGAAGATTGTCCTCCCGTTAAGCAGAAGCTTAGGAGAACGCGACCAGATATGGCCGTTAAGATCAAAGAAGAAATGCAGAAACAGCTTGATGCTGGCTTCTTAGCGGTCACTACCTACCCTCCGTGGGTCGCCAACATAGTGCCTGTACCGAAGAAGGACGGTAAGGTACGCATGTGCGTCGATTATCGGGATTTGAATAGGGCGAGCCCTAAGGATGATTTCCCGCTGCCTCATATTGATGTGTTGGTCGACAACACCGCCCAGTTCTCCGTGTTTTCGTTCATGGATGGCTTCTCCGGTTACAATCAGATCAAGATGGCGCCGGAGGACATGGAGAAAACTACGTTTATCACTCCCTAGGGAACATTCTGCTACAAGGTAATGCCTTTCGGTCTGAAGAACGTATGGGCCACTTACCAACGAGCTATGGTTACTTTATTTCATGACATGATTCATCATGAGATTGAAGTCTATGTTGATGACATGATTGCAAAGTCCCAAACGGAGGAGGGACATCTGGTCAATTTGCTGAAGCTTTTTGAGAGGCTTAGGAAGTTCAGGTTGAGGCTGAATCCTAACAAATGTACTTTCGGAGTATGGTCCGGAAAGTTACTGGGGTTTATCGTGAGTGAAAGAGGCATCGAGGTTGATCCTGCGAAAATAAAAGCGATACAAGAAATGCCAGTGCCGAAAACATAAAAAGAAGTTCGTGGTTTCCTGGGCAGAATAAACTACATTGCAAGGTTTATTTCTCAGCTCACGGCCATGTGTGAACCGATGTTCAAGCTTTTAAAGAAAGATCAGGCGATTATCTGGAACGAGGATTGCTAGAAGGCATTCGACAAGATAAAGCAGTACCTACAGGAACCTCCAATCTTGATACCCCCAGTGGCTGGACGGCCTCTAATCATGTACTTGACAGTTCTTGAGAATAGTATGGGGTGTGTTCTCGGTCAGCACAACGAGACGGGCAGAAAGGAGCATGCCATTTACTACTTGAGTAAAAAGTTCACAGACTGTGAATCTCGTTACTCAATGCTGGAGAAAACGTGTTGTGCACTAGCCTGGGCTGCCAAACGTTTACGACAGTACATGCTCAATCACACCACTATGCTAATTTCGAAGATGGATCCGATCAAGTACGTCTTCGAGAAGCAAGCGCTTTCGGGCAGGATTGCCAGATGGCAAATGGTGTTGACGGAATATGACATTCAGTACGTTTCCCAGAAGGCCATCAAGGGAAGCGTATTGTTTGATTACCTTGCTGAACAACCGATCGAAGATTACCAGCCGATGAAATTTGAATTCCCTGATGAGGATATCATGTTTCTCAAAGCGAAGGATTACGATGAGCCGTTGCCCGACGAGGGGCCAGATAGGAAATCCCAGTGGAAATTGATATTTGACGGGGCAGTCAACTCTTACGGAAGTGGCATTGGGGCGATCATCACGACTCCCCACGGATCCCATATCCCGTTCACTGCGAGACTGACGTTTCCAGTCACCAATAATGAAGCGGAGTACAAAGCATGCATCATGGGTCTAGAAGAGGCAATTGATTTGAGAATCAAGAACCTAGACGTATATGGTGACTCGGCGCTTGTGATCAACCAGATTAAAGGGGAGTGGGAGACTCGTCAATCGAATTTGGTGCCGCACATGAACTATGCCAGAAGGCTACTTCCGTTCTTTGATCGAGTGGAACTCCATCATGTGCCCAGGGCTGAAAACCAGATGGCTGATGCCTTAGCCACGTTGGCTTCGATGTATAAAGTCAATTTTTGGAATGAAGCTCCAAGAATTGTCCTTTCTCGTCTTGATAGACATGCATTCGTCTTTGCGATCGAGGAAGCCGCCGACGGCGAGCCATGGTTCCACGACATCAAGACTTTCCTTATGACTAAGGAGTATCCTGTGGGAGCGTCAACCCAGGATAAGAAGACTCTGAGGAGGCTGTCTGGAAATTTTTATCTCAATCCTGATGGAGTTCTGTATAAAAGAAACCACGATCTCGTGCTACTCAGATGTGTAGATGAGAAAGAGGCGAGTATGCTCATGGAAGAAGTCCATGAAGGCACCTTTGGTACGCACGCCAGCGGGCATGCTATGACGAGAAAGATCCTGAGAGCAGGATATTACTGGCTGACGATGGAATCAGATTGCTTTAAATTCGCGAAGAGATGTCATAAATGTTAGATTTATGCTGATAAAGTTCATGTGCCGCCGTGCCCGTTAAATGTCATGTCCTCCCTGTGGTCGTTCTCCATGTGGTCGTTCTCCATGTGGGGCATCGACATGATAGGCAAGATTGAGCCCACTGCATCTAACGGTCATCGCTTCATTCTAGTAGCTATCGACTACTTCACGAAGTGGGTGGAGGCAGCCTCATATGCTAATGTGACCAAGCAGGTGGTGGCTAAATTCATAAAGAGGGATATCATCTGTCGTTACGGAATTCCCGAGCAGATCATTACTGTTAATGGTTCGAATCTAAATAACAAGATGATGAAGGAGCTGTGCCAGAGTTTCAAGATTGAACACCACAACTCATCTCGTTACCGGCCGAAGATGAATGGCACCGTTGAAGCGGCCAATAAGAACATCAAGAAGATTGTTCAGAAGATGGTTGTGACCTACAAAGATTGGCACGAGATGCTGCCATTTGCATTGCACGGTTATCGTACAACGGTACGTACATCAACTGGGGCAACTCCTTTCTCCTTAGTGTATGCTATGGAAGTTGTCCTACCGTTAGAGGTGGAGATCCCTTCTTTGCGAGTTTTGGTTGACGTGAAACTCGACGAGGCGGAATGGATTAAGAACCGACTAAACCAACTCAGCCTGATGTACGAGAAGAGGTTAGCATCGATTGCGCATGGTCGTCTATACCAAAGCCGAATGAAGAAATCTTATGATAAGAAGGTGCATCCTAGAAGCTTTCAGACGAGTGATCTCGTCCTGAAGAAGATTCTTCCTCCACACTCCGATCACCGGGGCAAGTGGACTCCCAATTACGAAGGTCCGTACGTCGTCAGCAAGGTCTTCTCGGGAGGAGCTTTGTTGTTATCCACGATGGATGGTGAAGATTTTGCATCCCTGGTGAACGCAGACGCAGTTAAAAAATACTTTGCTTAAAAACGACCCGCTGGAAAGAAAAAGAATATCCAGGCAAAAATGGGGCATCCCGGCGAACCATAAAAAAGGAAAAAAGGTTCGGGCAAAAATTAGGGATATAAATTGAAAAAACGTACACCCGCAAAGTCGAAAACCTGGAAGGGCGACTTTGGCAAAAAGGGGTATCTCGGTGAATCGAAAACCCGGAAGGGCGATTCAGGCAAAAGTTAGGGATTTGAAAAAGCAAATGACTGCGTTTCGCGTGTGGACTTACTTTATTTAGTGGTTTGGAAGACCTGAGGGCCGTTCATCTGATTCAATCTCTTCTATAGCTGAAGCCTCGGAGAAGTATTGAAGTCGAGTGGGTCATAGAGGGATCAACTCATGGTGTTCGTCTACGCCTCGTTGCCGACATTTGTATATACTGATGTATATTTATGTTTTATTTTTTTGCGCGGCTTCCTCATTCCAGGAGCTTGCATCTGTTGTAAAACATTTTTTACCCATTCAGGGGTTCGTTATCAATAAAATGTATACTATTCAGCAATTTTGTTTGTCTGTGTAGCATTTATCTGTTTTGTTTGCGAAAAAGAACGACGATGTTTTTGACAAAATGCGCATACATAAACTTACTGGGAAGGGTATCTTGTCTGTTTGTTTGTGTTGTTGTAGGTGTAGCATATTCCAGGCAGTACGCCGTACGCGTCCCAAGCAGGTTGATTCCTCCTTCTCCAGCAAAGTTTAGCATCCTCTCCCCGCAGAGTCTGAACGTGAGACCGTAAGCATTGATATGTCTCCCTAGGCAGAGAGGATTCTCTCCCCAATCAAGTACATCCTGAAGGAATGTCATCCTCCAACACCGGGTCACAAGTGCAAGCCTCGTAGGAGACCATTCACTGAAGTGTGCAGCAACTGATAGTTCTAGACTGAAGTCTTCAGCAGAATTGAAATTCCCCGCAGAGTCGTACCCTCCCCTGTAAGCAGGATGATTCCTTCTTCCCCAACCGAGTGTGCAGATCCCCAAGAGAGCCGAGTCCTTGGAAGCAGTTGGGACTATGATTGGTTTTCCCCAGTAGGGTGTTGAATAGCTGATGTTGTGTTTCCCCGCCGGAGTCGTTCTCCAGGAAGGTTAGCCGCGAAGGCTGTGCAGTTTATTTCCGCGATTGACATTGCTTTCCTCAGCAGGTCCAGGTTCTCGTAGAGCTTCGTTCCCCTACAGCAGTCAACTGAAGTTTGCTTCCCCGTGCGAAGCCCGATTGAGATTGGCGTGACCTTTTCTCCGTAGCAGGATGATTCCTTCCCCCAACAGAGTGTTTCTTTCTCTTTGACAGGAGGATTCTCTCTTCGGCATTTATTTTGCTGAAGGGATCGCAGCATCTTGCATGATTGCATAACATTTATCATAAACGCGTAGCATTTCCACCGTGTGGAGCATTACGCCATTGTCGATCATATGCATATGAAACACGAGCTAGGTCGTTACCGTTCTTGTTTTGCAGGTGTTCCTCCGCAGAGTCGCTTGCTCAAGATGACTCTTGAATTCTCCAGCAAGGTCGTTTGCTTAAGATGATTCTTAAAATCCCCAGTAAAGTCGCCAGAGCTGGTTGCTCAAGTTGATGCTTAGAGTCCCCGGCAGAGTGTTTGCTCAGGAAGATTCCTGAAATCTCCAGCAGAATTATTGGTTCAGGATGATTCTTGAAGTCCCCGACGGAGTTATTGGTCCAAGATGATTCTTGATGTCCTCAGCAGAGATGATTCGTCCAAAATGATTTCTGGACCCCCGAAGCAGAGTTACTTGATAGTTCTCCAGAATCCCCAGCGGAGATGCGTTATCCCCAGCAGGTTTCCGAACAGCAAAGTTGAAACTTCCCCTGAAGACTTGATGATTGAAGTCCAACCGTATTGACTAAGCAGTTCCCTTGGATGATGCAGAGTGCCTGACGGAAGAAGTTTGGATATCCCCGAGCGGTTCATGATTGACCAAGAATTCTACTCCCGACTTACTGATGAAGTCTGGCGGATGCCCGAGAAATTTCTTTGAATGCCTGACGACATGATTAACTTGATTATTGACCTGATGAGTCCCGAGGAATCTCGATGCCTGACGGCATGATCGACCATGTATCACTGGTTACCGTGTGACCAATACTTCAGCTAGTTGTCGTGCAGCTAATATTTCAGTTTTCGAAGATTTGTTCCCATCAGAGTACCGTGTACTTGTGCAGTTGGCAAATTTCCGGGTTTGTCGGTATTCAACCATCTTGCACCTTGATTGGTTGAGAGCCGTTCGCTTCCCACCCAGTCAGGTCCAAGCCGTTTGAATAGGGGCAGCTGTTGCACCCCAAAATTTGACCAACATTTCTTTACCTAGCTTATGTTTCATTTCATTCACATTAGCATCATCATTTGCATTTCATTAATATGTATGCAGGAGATCAAGAGGTATGACTACCAATCAAGAGCTACACAAGACTATGAAGCAAGCCAAGAAGGTTATTCAAGTGTTCAAGGGTTGATGTCCTGGTCAGAGAAGTTAGAAGATCCTCAGAGAGAGTGGTTGAAAGCAAGGGTGTATGCCTCCTAACTTGAGAGCTGTGGGAGCTCCTCAGATGATTCTGAAGCCAAGAATGTGGACTTGAAGCCTTGAGATAGCTTATGAGATATTTTGAAAGCCATCAGGAAGCCTAGATAGGTCATGGTGCAAGTTTGAGAAGACTCAGCCATGAATGGTGTAATTAGGGTTTGACTGGGTCAACCCTAGGTCAACTGATGATTTGGAGAAGGTTGAGACTTAATCCAAGAGCCATGTGATCATGGAGTGATACATTGAGATGTTATAAGGATGATTCCAAGGTCAACTCATCATGATTGAAGATTTTGAGAAGTTTCAAGCTAGGGTTTCTAAGGCTTGACAATGTAAAATCCCCTAGTTTGACCCCTATCTTCAAGGCAGTTTAGCTCAAGCTGTGATTGTCATCTCATCTTACCCCCAATATGAATGTTGTAGAGGTTGATCTTAGCTTTAATTTTAGTACTAGAAGTCCTTGATAGGATTTGTAGAACTCAAGTTATGACTTTGACAAGTTACAGGTCATATGAGGTATGTGAATCTGGGGCCTTGAAAGTCACCCAACTTGCATCAAACTTTTGCCCAAGAAGTATGATTCCTATGAACTTTTGGTAAACATGAATGTTGTTCCTTATCTTCTTATATTTATATAGAGTACTAGAAGTCCTTGATAGGATTTGTAGAACTCAAGTTATGGCTTTGACAAGTCAAGGGCATTTTGGTCATTTGGAGATTACAGGTCATTTCAAGCATAAGGCCATAACTCCTATTTCCAAGCTTCAAATGGAAAAATCTTCAACATCAAACTTGCTTAAAATGATGTTTTAAAGCTAGTAACGAGGTCATGAGATGTTGAAAAGGTTTGCAGCTCAAAGTTGCAAAAATGACCTAAAATAAGGGCATAAGTTAAATAAACCAAAGTTGGAAATTGATATTTTCAACCTACACATCCAAACCATGGCATGTAATATATCATTTTGACTCTAGAAAACATTTTAAAAATAATGGTTTAGCCACATTTTTGATTTGAGGTCTAAATTGTGGACTTGCTTTGAAAAGCACTTACTTGCATATTAAGCATCATTTGCAAAACTCAAAATCAAGGCATGGACAAGGGTTTTTGCAAGTTAAGCACCTCTAATATCCCACTAGGGGAGAAATTAAGAGTGAATGGGATGAATTCCAAGCTGTTTGCAAGGGGTGTACATGTCATGATAAGTGATTCAAAATCTCATGACATGAGATGTGGAAAGTCTCATTGGAAGGATCTAGAGGGTTCTAGATCATCCAAACTCCATCTATATATTGGATAGAATGGATCCATGGCAGAGGTTGGTGATCATTGAAGGATTGAGCATAGTTTGAGATTGAGTTTTCATGGATTGCAATTGAAATAAGTTTCATCAAATTCCTCAACTTCCATTCATTTTCTTGATTGATACTCCTTCCATGAGTGCCAAGGAGTGATTTCAAATCATTTTCAAGAAGAATTGGTGGCTAGATCGTATGGGAGCAAGTGGTTTTCAGCACCTGCCACTCATCATCGTGTTTCAAGATTGAAGCACTTTCCATTGAATCTTTTGCATACAGAAGCAAGGAGGAGGTTTAGTGATCGTGTCCAGAAGATTTGAGAGCTAGATTTGGAGGATTCGTGCATCTGTTATTCAAGAATTTCCAGGTTGGTAACCTTCTTCCTATAGCATGATTTAGGTTGAATTAGGTTGCATTAAGGTGCTAGATTAGTTGTAGAATGGCCTAGGATGGATTTCAGATGGTTAATTGATCAATTAGAGACAAATTAGGAGAATTGCCATTTTCGGTTGGGATCGGGAGATGATGATTCTTGGGGTTTCAGAAGAAACTAATGGCATGGTTGAACTCGTGGCAAGATTTAGGATAAGATTCATGTTTTGACCTCTTGGATTGGAGGCCTCTAGGAAGAACTAGGGTTGAAGGGGACGATCGGAGCTCCACCGGCGGTGGCCGGAGCTGGGCGCGAAGCTCAGGCGTTTGAAATGGAGAAGATGAAGTTTTCACCATTAGATCGTGGTTTGACCATTGACTGGGAGCTGATCCAACGGCTGTGTTTTAAAGTTGGGTTGTGAAGGATTCTGAAGCAAGAAACGCTGTGTTTCATTTGTTTGATGTTTTGGGCTTAGTGATCTGAGTGCTATTCACACCCCCCAGCGAGCCCAACCCAGCTTTTTAACTGAAAATGATTACTTCTTGCACCGCGCGCTTATTCATTTTTATTTGATTTTCATTTAATTTCCATTTAATTCATGATTCTTGTAAAAATCATAACTAATTGAATATTAATCCAATCAAACCCATTCATTTTGCATATTACTCATGATTGAGTCTACTATTTTTTAGAGAAAAAAATATTTTCATTTCATGTAATTTCTTATTTAATTGGAAATTTGTATTTTAATTGATATTAAAATGTTCATGTTTGAAGCATAATTTTTGTGGAATTTTGTTTGATCTCATGGTGATGATTTTGAGCCTAAATTTTTTTGTGTGTGATTAGGTTAGATATGTATGATCCCATAGAATTTTTTTCACATTTTTGTGATGAAAATAGGTGTGCTTTCTAGATTGAGATTTAGATGCTTCCTTTTTAGGGTTTAGGTTTGATGCCTTAGAATGTAGAGTTTAGTTCTAGGTCCAATTTGATGGTTTGATCTTTGAAACTAATGTGGTAGAGTCATGATTGACCTAGGGTCCCATAGTAATTTTTGTAGGATTTTATATTTTATTTTAGTATTTTAGTTAGGACTAGCTTTAGTACTAGGTTTTAGGTGATCCTAATTTACTAATTCAACTAGTTTAACTTCCTTAGTCCCCTTAGATTAGGGTTTGTGCTTGGTTTGCCTTTGGTTGAGATTGAAGACAAGTTGAAGACAAGGTGAGGATGCTTGAAGTTGCTTGAAGTTTCTTGGAGCCTTGGATTTGTTTGTGCCTGAAGGTGTCTGATGAAGATTAGGAGATAGGACATAGTGAGAGCCTTGTAGTTAGAATGATTTCTTTCACTAACATGGAAAGCATCTTGTGCTTCCATTCCTCCCAATGACTAAAAGTCCTTCTCAGATATTCACATCCCTCCTTTGGAAGGATGAGTGGCTTTATCAGGGAAGTAGAACTTTGAGGGAACCAGTCTCTCATGATGATGAACCCTTACAGGCTTCCTTTGGTAGTCTGTAAGCTGTTTATCATTTCCACTCATCCTGTTAAATCAATTATCTTCTGGTTTGAGTATCTTGAAAGATGTTGGACTTGAGTTTGAAGATGAGGACTTCATTGAAGAGTGTGGTAGAGGATGATTCCTTGAGCATTGCCATTTGCAGCTGAAGCTTGAAGAGCAAGAAGAACAGGTTGATACTTGAAGATCCAATGGAGCTTGAATGAAGAGTGAGGAGTTCCTTGCTTGAAGAAGAAGTGAATAGTGAAGTTGACACTTTCAGATGATTGAGGACTACTCTGAGAAGCTGAGGCTTGTAGATGAAAAAGACCAAGTTGAAACTGATAAAGCAAAGAGAGCTGAAGCTTGAAGACTAAGTTGATACTGATGAAGAGGATTCAATTGAGATTGAGTGTAGAGCTGAGGCTTGAGGAATAAAGGATGAGTTGATACTTGCACTGAGACTTGAGAGCCTGAAGGAATCAAATTGATACTTGTGGTTAAGAGCAAAGCCTGAGGGTGGAGTTGACTGGAAAGCTAAAGCTTGAAGAAGAAGATTAAGTTGAAACTTATGTTGAAGGGTTGAAACTTGGAGAAGCAAATTGATATTTGTCATGAGAGATGATAGCCTTGAAGGGTGATTGATGTCTGAAGACTGGATTGCTGTCAAAAGAGCTGAAGCTTGAAAGACAGGGGTTGATCTGCTTTCTTGTCTGTTTTCTTTTCTGTGTTGGTGTGCCTTGTTTGACTTGCTTGATGCATTAGAATAACTCCATATCCAGAATAACTTTAACCTAGGAGCATGATTGCACTAGAGGTTAAGTTGCTCCCTCTGCTTGTATTGTTACTGTATGGCTTTGCTTGCGGGTATTCGGTAGAGCCCTGCTCCCTTGCCCATGTGGTTTATTTTGCTTGATAGCATGTTATTTCTTCTGTATGATTGCAGTTTACTGTATTTTGCCTGATAGCATGTTTTACTTTTCTGTATGATTACTGTTATTCATTCTGGCTTGAGGTTGAGATGAGCTTGTGGAGGCTGTTGCCCCACACACACTTCCTCCCTCACTTGCATTGCATGCATTTTATAGTCGTTTATTGTTTACTATTTAAGATGATGCTTTATCTGTTTCTGTTTATCATTGACATGATCCCTTAGGGCTCTCATTTCCTTTGATAAGGAAGTGATGATAGAACTTTAGGTCGAAACCTATGCATGATAACTTCTAGGAGTTCCCTGTTTTAAACCTTAACCATAGGATGAATCCTTGGCATGACAACAGTAGGACTTGATAGTCTCCCCTTAGTTGAGCCTTTCTCTTCTCATCTCAAAAAAGCTTAAGATACAGTAATCATGAATGATTTCTTTCGTACGTTACGAGCCTTAAGCTATCTGAGGAAGGATTGTTGGAGAGCTTCTTTTCAACAGTCTGGATGTTTAGTATGGAACCCTTTGGGTGACATGTGACACATTCACTCTCAGATCATAGTCTTTAGTGCGATTGAAATTGCAAACACAATAAAAAAAACACTTCTTTCGTAAAAGACAGAAAACAAACTTCAAACCTTTTTGCCCCGTGGGCCCATGATTCAAAGGAAGCTTTTTTGAAGAAAAGAGTGTCGTTAAACTTCAGCGCCACCGCACACTGGCTTTGTCCCTAACTGCTGGAACTGTTGTTTAACCCTACTCGATAAAACAGATGAATCTGAATCCCCGTAATCCGTAGTATCCCGAACTACGTAAGCTCTGATCTCTCATACCTGTTGAGAGTACGTAGGCACAATACTGATGTATTGGCGAGCCACCTTCCCCATAACCCGTAGTTAGTCGAACTACGTTGACTCTGATTTCTCATTCTCTGATGAGAATACGTAGGCATAAAGCGCGATGCTTTGCCGAGTCATTTTCTTTTCTTTTTAAGCCAGCCTTGATAGGTAGATAGATAAACCAACTCGTCCAGTAAACACAACAAGCGTGGATCCCGTCGAGTACGACGGACGTGAGGGGTGCTAATACCTTCCCCTTGCGTAACCGACTCCCGAACCCAGACAATGGTTGCGATGACCTTGTCTTACCCTTTTCGTCAGGTTTTTCCGATCATTTCCTTTCCCGTTCTGAGGGATAAATAACGAAAGGTGGCGACTCTTCTGTTTTGTCGGCACCTTATTTTCGCGGAAGCGAAACAGGTGTTCCTCTGCAGGGTCGCTTGCCCAAGATGATTCTTGAATTCTCCCCAGCAAAGTCGTTTGCTCAAGATGATTCTTAAAATCCCCAGTGAAGTCGAAAGAGTTGTTTGCTCAAGTTGATGCTTAGAGTCCCCGACAGAGCGTTTGTTGAGGATGATTCCTGAAATCTCCAGCATAGTTATTGGTTCAGGATGATTCTTGAAGTCCCCGACGGAGTTGTTTGTCCAAGATGATTCTTGATGTCCTCAGCAGAGATGATTCTCCCAGAATGATTTCTGGATCCCTGAAGCAGAGTTACTTGATAGTTCTCCAGAATCCCTAGCGGAGCTGCGACATCTCCAGCAGGTTTCTGAACCGCGAAGTTGAAACTTCCCTCGAAGACTTGCTGATGAAGTCCAACTGTATTGACGAAGCAGTTCTCTCAGCTGAAGCAGAGTGCCTGATGGTAGAAGTGGATATCCCCGAGCGGTTCATGATGGACCGAGAATTCTATTCCCGACTTACTGATGAAGTCCGGCTGAGGCCCGAAAGTTTTCTTTGAATGCCCGATGGCATGATTAACTTGATTGTTGACCTGATGAGTCCCAAGGAATCTTGATGCCTGACGGCACGATTAACCATACATTACCAGTTACCGTGTGACCAATTCCCGAGCTAGTTGTCGTGCAGCTAGCATCTCAGTTTTCAAAGATTTGTTCCCATCAGAGTACCGTGTACTTGTGCAGTTGGCAAATTTCCGGGTTTGTCGGTATTCAACTGTCTCGTACCTTGATTGGTTGAGAGCTGTTCGCTTCTCACCCAGTCAGGTTCAAGCCGCTTGAATAGGGGCAGCTGTTGCACCCTAAAATTTGACCAACATTTCTTTACCTAGCTTATGTTGCATTTCATTCACATTAGCATTATCATTTGCATTTCATTGACATATATGTAGGAGATCAAGAGGTATGAGAACCAATCAAGAGCTATACAGGAGTTTGGAGCTAGCTAAGAAGGTTATTCAAGTGTTCAAGGGTTGATATCTTTGTCAGAGAAGTTAGAAGATCCTCAGAGAGAGTGGGTGAAACCAAGAAGGTGTGCCTCCTAACTTGAGAGTTGTGGGAGCTCCTCAGATGATTATGAAGCCAAGAATGTAGACTTGAAGCCTTGAGAGAGCTTATGAGATGTCTTGAAAGCCATCATGAAGCCTAGACATCTCATGGTGCAAGATAAAGAAGACCCAGCCATGAGTGGTGTAATTAGGGTTTGAATGGGTCAACCCTAGGTCAGCTGATGATTTGAACACGGTTGAGACCTAATTCAAAGGCCATGTGATCATGGAGTGATACATTGATATGTTATAAGGATGATTCCAAGGTTAACTCATCATGATTGAAGAGTTTGAGAAGTTTCAAGCTAGGGTTTCTAAGGCTTGACAGTGTAAAATCCCCTATTTTGACCCCTATCTTCAAGGCAGTTTAGCTCAAGATGTGATTGTCATCTCATCTTACCACCAACATGAATGTTGTAAATCTTTTTCTTAGCTTTAATTTGATTACTAGAAGTCCTAGATAGGATTTGTAGAGCTCAAGTTATGACTTTGACAAGTTACAGGTCATCTGAGGTATGTGAATCTGGGGCCTTGAAAGTCACCCAACTTGCATCAAACTTTTGCCCGAGAAGTATGGTTCCTATGAACTTTTGGTCAACATGAATGTTGTTCCTTATCTTATTAGATTTCTAGAGAGTACTAGAAGTCCTTGATAGGATTTGTAGAACTCAAGTTATGGCTTTGACAAGTCAAGGGCAGTTTGGTCATTTGGAGATTACAGGTCATTTCAAGCATAAGGCCATAACTCATTTTTCCAAGCTTCAAATGGAAAAATCTTCAACATCAAACTTGTTTAAAATGATGTTTTAAGGCTAGAAAGGAGGTCATGAGATGTTGGAAAGGCTTTTAGCTCAAAGTTGCAAAAATGACCTAAAATAAGGGCATAAGTTAAATGAATCAAAGTTGGAAATTGATATTTTCAACCTACACATCCAAACCATGGCATGTAATATATCATTTTGACTCTAGAAAACATTTTAATAATATTGGTTTAGCCACATTTTTTAGTTGAGATTCAATTTATGGACTTGCTTTGAAAAACACTTGCTTGCATATTAAGTAACACTTGCAAAACTCAAAATCAAGGCATGAGCAAGGCCCTTGGCAAGCTAAACCCTTCCAAAATGTCACTAGGGGAGAAATTGAAAGAGATTGAGGGTGTTTTCAAGCTGTTTGCAGGTTTGTGCATATCATGATACATGTTTGAAAATCTCATGACATGAGAAGTGGAAACTCTCATTAGAAGGATCTAGAGGGTTCTAGATCATCCAAACATCATCTATATAAGGAATAGAGTTGATCCATTGAAGAGGTTGGTGATCATTGAAGGAGAGAGCATAGGATGAGATTGAAATTTCATAGCTTGCAAGTGCGATCGGTTTCACCAAATTCTTCATTCTCCATCCATTTTCTTGATTGATACTTCTTCCATGGATGTCAAGGAGTGATTCCAGATCATTTTCAAGAAGAATTCGTGGCTGAATAGTGGATGAGCAAGTGAATTTCTCCACCTGCAACTCACCATCGGGTTTCAAGATTCAAGCACTTTCAACTGGTTCTTTTGCATACAGAAGCAAGGAGGAGGTTCATTGATCGTGTCTGCAAGATTGTAGAGCTTGAATTGGAGGTTTAGTGCATCTGTTCATCCATGATTTTCAGGTTGGTAACTTTCTTCCTCTAGCATGATTTAGGTAGAATTAGGTTGAATTAAGGTGTTAGATTCATTGTAGAATGGTGTAGGATGGATTTCAGATAGTTAATTGGAGAATTAGAGACAAATTAGGTGAATTGCCATTTTCGGTTGAGATTGGGATATGGTGAATCTTGAGGTTTCAGAGGAAACTAAGGGTATGGTTGAATTCGTGGCAAGATTTGGGATGAGTTTCATGTTTTGACCGTTTGCAATAGAGGCTCCTAGAGAGAACTAGGGTTGAAGGTGATGACCGGAGCTCCACCGGTGGTGGCCGGAGCTGGGCGCGAAGCTCAGATGTTCAAAAGGTTGAAGATGATGTTTGCACCATTGGATGAGGGTTTGACTTGGACTGGGAGCATGATCCAAGGGCCACGTTTTAAAGTTCAGTTGTGAAGGATTCTGATGAATGAAACGCACCGTTTCATTTATTCAGTGTTTTGGGCTTAGTGAACTAAGCGCTATTTACACCCCCCTGATGGCCCAACCCATGATTTGTACTGATTCTGATTGCTATCCACACTGCGCGTGTTATTATTTTAATTTGATTTTCTTTTAATTTTCATTTTATTCATGGTTCTTGAAAAATTCATATAAAATTGAAAATTAATCCAATCAACCCCATTCTTTTTGCATTTTACTCATCATTGAGTGTAGTATTTTTTAGAGAAAAAATATTTTCATTTCATGAATTTTCTGATTTAATGGGAACTTTTATATTTTAATTGATATTAAAATGGTTATGTTTGATGCATATTTTTGTGGAATTTTGTGTGATCATGTGGTGATGATTTTGAGCCTAATTTTTTGTGTGTGATTAGGTTAGACAGGTATGATCCCATAGAATTTTTCTCACATTTTTGTGATGAAAATAGGTGTGCTTTCTAGATTGAAATTTAGGTGCTTCCTTTTAGGGTTTAGGTTTGATACCTTGTAATGTAGAATTTATTTCTAGGTCTAATTTGATGGTTTGATCTTTGAAATGAATATGGTAGAGTCATGATTGACCTAGGTTCCCATAGTAATTTTTGTAGGATTTTACAATTGATTTTAGTATTTTAGTTAGGACTAACTTTAGTACTAGGTTTTAGGTGATCCTAACTTACTAATTCCACTAGTTTAACTTCCTTAGTCCCCTTAGATTAGGGTTTGTGCTTGGTTTGCCTTTGGTTGAGATTGAAAACAAGTTGGAGACAAGGTGAGGATGCTTGAAGTTGCTTGGAGCTTTGGAATTGTCTGTGCCTGAAGGTGTCTGAGGAAGAGTATGAGATAGAAGACATAGGGAGAGCCTTATAGTTAGAATGATTTCTTTCAAAAACATGGAAAGCATCTTGTGCTTCCATTCCTCCCAATGACTAAAAGTCCTTCTCAGATATTCACATCCCTCCTTTGGAAGGATGAGTGGCTTTATCTGGGAAGTAGAACTTTGAGGGAACCAGTCTCTCACAATGATGAACCCTTACAGGTTTCCTTTGGTTGTCAGTAAGCTGTTTATCATTTCCCCTCATCTTGTTAAATCAATGGTCTTCTGGTTTGAGTATCTTGAAAGATGTTAGACTTGAGTTTGAAGATGAGGACTTCACTGAAGAGTGTGGAAGAGGATGATTCCTTGAGCATTGCCATTGCAGCTGAAGCTTGAAGAGCAAGAAGAGCAAGTTGATACTTGAAGACCCAATGGATATTGAGTGAATAGCTGAGGCCTAAAGATTGAAGGATGAAGTTGACACTCCCATGTGATTAAAGACTACTCTGAGAAGCTGAGGCTTGTAGGAGAGGAAGACCAAGTTGAGACTGGTAAAGCAAAAAGAGCTGAAGCTTGAAGACTAAGTTGATATGAAGAGGATTCAATTGAGATTGAGTGTAGAGCTGAGGCTTGAAGAATAAAAGATAAGTTAATAGTTACATGGATGTTTGGAGAGCCTGAAGGAATCAAGTTGATACTTGTAGTTAAGAGTGAAGCCTGAAGGTGGAATTGACTGAGGAGCTGAGGCTTAGAGAAGAAGAAGATTAAGTTGATACTTATGTTTGGTGGATGGAGACCTTAGAAGCAAGTTGACACTTGTCATGGAGAGTGATAGCCTTGAAGGGTGATTGAAGTCTGAAGACTAGGTTGCTGTCAGAAGAGCTGAAGCTTGGAATTGGAAGAGAGTTGGTGATCTACTTTCTTGTCTGTTTTCTTTTCTGTATTGCTGATGTGCCTTGTTTGACTTGCTTGATGCATTAGAATAAGTCCATGTCTAGACTGACTTTAAATTAGGAGCATGATTGCACTAGAGGTTGAGTTGCTCCCTATGCTTGTATTGTTACTGTATGGCTTTGCTTGCGGGTATTCGGTAGAGCCCAGCTCCCTTATCCATGTGGTTTGTGTGGCTTGATAGCACTTTATTTCATTTGTACTGTATGATTGCAGTTTACTGTATTTTGCTTGATAGCATGTCTCTTCTGTATGATTGCTATTATTCATTCTGGCTTGAGGTTGAGATGAGCTTGTGGAGGCTGCTGCCCCACACACATTTCCTCGCTCACTTGCATTTGTAATACCCCAAATTTTACCCTTATATTTAGTCAGTCATTTCGCATAGCATCTCATATGTACATTTGCTAACCACTAACAAGTCATGGAGGTGTTTGTTTTGCAGGGTTCGGTTCCAGGGGCATTTTGGTCATTTTATGTGGAAACCGCAAGTTTTGAGACATTATTTCAGAGGCATTTATTTGCCACTTGGGTCAAGGTGCCGGTATGTTTTTTCAGAAATATGATTGGACTCGGGGCCGTGCTTTGTTTGATTTTGAAACATTTTTAAACAGTCTGCTTCCTCTTAATAAGATGAAGTTGGATTGAAAAGGAAGTGGATACCGTTAAGGTTATTTTGAGAAGTGATGTGATCAACGAGATTTTAATTTGTTCGGATATAATCATGTGGCGGGATATCATTTATAAAATTAGTCAAGGCAAAGGAGAAGTAAGTTTTAAATATTTTTGAACTTTTGTTCATAAGTATTTATAAGTTACAACTCAAGGGGGAATTTAAATGGTTCTGAATTATTATTCATGGATACTTTGAATTTACAATTGAGAAAGTAAATATGAATATTTGTTGAATTTCATTTCATAAATATTTATAGTTTACAATTTGAAATGGATAAGTGAATTGGAACTTTATTCAAGAAATGCCATTGTTTTACAAGAGGATTCATTTACAATAAGTATCTATCCTAAGGAAATTCTAAAAACATCTAAGTGGATCTTCATGATGCTCCTTCGATGCTCTTTATGAATCTCCCATTAACCTGCACATCAAAAAAGAACAAACAGAATAGAAAAATGTTAGAGTTTGTTTTCGACACTCTCAGAACATCGTCATCATCGAGTGCCGGGAGTGGCACAACCGAAGCTGCGTCCTACCCCCGTTACCGATCCGCGCCGGTGGCGTCAGATCAGGTAACACCTGTTCTTATCGTTACGGGACATCCGAGAGATAGAAGTGATAAAAGAAGCGGGACTGATTCGTTTTGCCGCGATTGGATTTCCAAACTGATACGAGAGTAAGGCAACATAGTCAATCTGAATTCAGACCCGGATGCCGGCAGGTCAGAGTCATTTTGTTTTCGAAGTTTCCAATACCTGAAAGTCCACGACAGCATCAGTACGAATTGATGACAGAAACTCAAAAACAAGACAGTTCATAAGATGCCACAAGTAAATGGAAATTCAAACTGAAATGCAAGCCAAAACTGCATCAAACTGCATCAATTCTGAACCACATAGGCAAGTTCATGAAAACCAAGTTCAAACAGAACAAGAAAAATGAAATGAAGCCAAGACTGCATCAAATTGCTTCAAAATAGTTCAGAACGAAAACCAAGCCTAAACAGAACAGACTTTGAATGGCCTCAACAAAGTATCAGAAAAATGAAATGCAAATCACAACAGCATCATACGCTGTATCAAAGTTCAGAGGCATCGATTAATGTCAAGCTTCATGATGGAAATCACAAGCACAACAGCATCAAACATGGTTTAGCAGCAAGTTCAAAATCAGACCATCACGGAAACCGAACCAGTTCAGAATGCAAACAGCACAAAGTCATGACACGAAGTGTACCAGCAAGGATAAGCAAACATAAACATAGCAGTGCACAAAACCATAACAGTCCATATCAGTCGTCGCGGCTCAGGTAATCAGCATCATTACCGCGTACCCTTCTCGGCGGCAAAGACCAAGGCAAAGCATCTATCCTGAAAGAAGAAGAAGAAAAGTAGGTGTTAGTAATCAGATGAAATCAAACAAATCGAAAGTGAATCAGTTCAGATGAACTCAAACAAATCGAAATCCAATCAGTATCAGATAAAATCAGAATCGTATCAAAAAAATCCCAATCCAATCCTGAAAGAAGAAACAAGATTCAATCAGTACCAAGCAAATCCAATCAGCATGAATCCGAAATTGGAAAGAAGTTCAATCACAAGGACATACGTTCCAAAAATCCCAAATCGAATCAAATCTCAGCCAAAAATAGCACAAATCCAACACAGATTAAAGGCCCAAAAGAAAATAGAAGTTATAAAAAGGGGAAATACCACCTGTGAGGGGGGAGGATAGCGAAAACCCTAACTAACGAAGGGGATCGCGAAAACGCTAACGAGTAGCCGCGAGAGAGAGAGGAACCACCGTTGCAAACCCTAACGGACCAATCGCGAACAAACCCTAAACGGCGCGGCTGAGACTCAGAGGAACCCCTCATCATCGTCCTCGTACGAAGTAGCAACGAAGATCAACAACCGCGAATCACTGAAGGAGAAGACCGCCTTCGCCGTTCAAACGGCGGGCAATCAACTCTAAGCCTCAGTTTCCAAACATCATCGGCTGAATCACCAAGGATCAAACGTATACCCTCATGCTAATTCATCTTTTTTTTCTTTCATTTTTCAGGTTTTAGAAGACACAGAGCACGCGAGAAAGAAGAGGAAGATGAAGAACAGCGGCGCCGCGAGAAGAAGTTAGGGTTTGGAAACCCTAACTTTTGGTTGTGACTTATTGCTAGCCAACCGGGTTGGGTCCGGGTGTGATGACCGGCCCAACCCCCTCCCTTTACTTATTTATTTTTTTGTTTTTTTAAAATTTGGTTTTATGTTTTAAATTGTTTTTTAACACTTTATTTTTATAATTCAAAAAAAAACTGTTTTTAAAAATAAATAAAAAACATTTTATGTAAATATTAAAAATAAATAAAAACTCCTTTTTTAAAACAAAATCAGAAAACTTTTCTTAAAAATATTAAAAAATAAAATTTTTTTTAAAAGAGTAAAACATTTTTAAATTAAACTTTTTTTGCAAGCTGACATTAAATTTTTTAAGATTTTTTTTTAAAATAAAGCAATAATAAAAATCTCGAATTTGCATCTTTTTCTTTATTGTCTCGTAATTAATTTGATTGCCGCCTAACTCTGCCCACTAATGTCGTTTGGTCATTTTGCAGCTCATTACGTTTACCATTACTTATTTCATCTTATTTCACTATCATATTGTATATGTTTCTCGGTTGTAACCTCGCGAACCAATAATCGCGCTTTAATTCCTGCTCTCTAAATTTCTGCTTGCATAGTTAAATTAGGTCATTATTTTCTGTTTGCATGATTCAATTTCTCCCATATTCATCAGTTATCCTGCCACACTACACACATCCGAAGGTTAGGTCTAGCTTTTGGTCGCCGCGCCAATAGTCCGTAAAACTTCACATATTCAATTTCAAATCCTCAAAACTACAAACTACAAACCCTAATTTTCACAAATGCCTCGCCGCAGGCAAAATTACAATTTTACCCCTAGCATTAGGTCAAAGAGCCGCCGCGCTCATTTTAGGGTTTCCCGCCGCGGAATCCCTAACCTAATTTAACCCTAATTACAACTTAACAATTCAACGTAGAGATTTGGAGTTTCTACACTCCGCGTAAGCGTGTCCTTAAGACATGTTTATTCCCCTTGAGACCTTGACCACAGTCAAGAAGTCTCTAACCTCCCTTTTAAGGGGAACTACGATTACTCTGATTCCACTCCCGTAAGGATACGTAGGCACAAGATGCGATGTCTTGCCGATTAAACTTAGAATTAACCCCCTTAGGTTTATTTTCTCACTTTTAATCCCTTTATACATATACCTTAAGCAAATAAATAAAGCAAATAGTAAACATTTGAACAAAAGGTTCCTGTAGAGTACTACAGAAGTTTAGGGTGCTAATACCTTTCCTAAATTTAACCAACCCCCGAACCCTAGATCTTTCCCCGCATTGTGTTTACAATGCAAAAATAGGTTTTCCCTTTTTGACCTTTTCCTTCGGATAAATCAAAGAGGGGTTGTGAATTGAATTGCGATTCAAACTGATTAATAGTTTGTGATCCTATTTCCACCGCAACAGAAAATGGCGACTTCACTGGGGACTTTCTAAGTTTTTGAGGGTTATCCCTAATCTGTTCATATTTATTACTATCTGTGTTATTATTCATTTGCATGTATATATTTGTGCTCTGATTTGGGGACTGGTCCTTGTGTTGTGAGATAAGTCCTACGCCCGGACTAGTGACATTATTATAGGATGGGGATATATTCGATGAGGCTTATAGGGAGTTGAATCCCGACCAAGCTGATTCGAGAATCACCGCTCAGTTGAGACCTTTTCGAAAATGGTTCGGTTGAACGAGTAATCGTAAAAACTTTTTCCATGGTCGATTGGAGTCTGTGATATTGGGGACCGTAGTACCTTAACACCACCTTGGCCTTATTTAGGACGTAGTGCGGGAGCTATGTGGGAGTAATCCTGCAACGGCTTCTACGCGATACTACACTAGAAAGAGGTTCTCTTGAGAATATTATTCACCCCCGAGTCAGTCGGAAGGTTGATAATATCCGAAAGATGGACTGATGACTTTGGGCACTTTTTAGAACCTTGTTCTGCAGGTACAACTAACCTATAGTACACTCCTCTTGGGATGGGTAGACCTTAACTCCGCTCACGTTCCTTTAACCTAGGACTTTGTGTGTTTTCATGCATTGCATCCATAAAGCATCTCATTGCATTGTATTTCATGGAGTTCAAATATCATTTATGGATATCGCGGGATACCATAAATAAAAAAAATAAAATGAAAAAACAAGAAAAAGATTTCCTTGGTACCCCACGACATTCGTAAATGTTTGAATTCCATGAAATCTTCATTTGCATTCACATTTTAGCATCATACTTTTGCATTGCATGTGTCTCCCGATTTCTCATACTCGGTTTTCTCACCCTCCAGTTTTGTCACCCTGAGTTCTCTGCATCAATACGACCCTTCGAAAGAATGGAAGATCAAAACCAAGAGATCAACCGTGGCAGCCACGAATTCGAAGATCTTCGAGGAAGTGTAGGGCAGATTTTGGAGATGTTACGAGCTCTTAGTGTGAAGGTGGATGCTCAGTCTACTGTTGTTTCTAAGACTAATACCGTTACGGAACCTCAACCAGCTGTTACTGTCAAGAATGTACCTCCTCACGGTCTTCGATCCGGTTTGGTACCTCCCAGTGCTCGACCAGTTCGACGAGCTACCCCTCCAAAGTGCAAAACTCCTAACTCCGACCATGGTAAAGGACCTGCACGTTCGAGGAACCGCAAAAAGGCTACTCCGCAACCTTTGCAATATCAGCAGAGTTATGTTCAAGGTTATCCGTTTCTATATGTTCAACAACCCTATGTAGCTACTGTTACACCTCCTTTCGATCAGCAGTTTCCTACCTGCCAGCCTGTGCAGTCAGCTCCGGTATATCAAGCACCGACTCATCAACAACCTTCCGGTTATCCGCCCATGCAAGTTCCTGTCAACAGTCAACGAGTGCCCAACGCTCCTGTTCATCAGCAATCACAGGATCAGGTTCCTTATCCCCGTAAGAGTCCGTATAAGCCTTGTCCTCCAATTCCAATGACTTTCACTGAGCTATACTCCCATTTGGTACAACGAGGTCTGATTACCACCTGTGCTTTGGGTCCTCCGCCTAATCCGTTACCTGCAAATTACGACGCTGCCGCTCATTGTTTATTTCATGAGGGTGCGCCCGGCCATGATCTAGAGAATTGCTACACTCTTAAGAACTTTGTCAGAAATCTGCTAGAAACGAAGAAGTTGTCTTTTAGCGATGCTCAGCTGAAGATCGAAGCTCCTCTCGGGGTCCCTCACTTGTCAAATTCGAATTCTGCAAAGCATGTTACTCCTGTGGCAAATCAGTCGAATCCAGTAATTATTCAAAGGCCTAGCTCGCTTCATTTCAGTAACCCTCAAGATGATATGACCGGGATCAACCAAGAATCTGGGAAAGTTATTTTGAAGCAACGACTGAAAACTGTTGAAGATGTGACTAGCGTAACTGGGGCAAGCCATGACGACTCGCAGTGACCATAAGCCAGACGACCTTACCGTTGAGGCTCCGCCAAAGGAAACTATTGCTTTTGAATTTCATAAACCATTCAGACGGATTTCTACGACCGTTCATTTGTTTATTTATATGTATTTCTCTTTGATTAAGCATATTTAGCATGCACGAACTTGTCTATTTTTGGTTAATTAATGCAACGCATATGTTTGTCTTGAATAAATCCATTTGTTTCACTCATTCAAAAAACGTTTTCATAAATCATAATGCCAACTTTACCCGATCTCTTGTTCTGATGGAGAATTGGGGGGAGGATGACGAACCCAAAACGGCAGATTTCTTGTCATACGCTTTCGATTGAAACCAGCTGATGATGTAAGGCATTGTTTCAAATCCCAAACACTGGAGATATAAGGATGTTAATCCCTTGTTAACCTCTTTGAGCCTTGAAGTAGGAGTTTTCTTTTAAGAACCTTCATCCTAACCTGGGGCAGGGTAGGTTTTAGTTAAACCAATCGAGCGCTTAGATCCTCAAAAGGGAAGAGCAAACCTTCGAGAATTTATCCTTAGCATCTTAAGAAGTCCAATACAATGACTACCCCTCAGTTACCTAAGGAGTGGGGCAGTCACGGGCCTTTCAAGAGATTTACACGACTTGTGCATAAAAGAATATTCAAAAAAAAATATAAGAGCCCGCTAAGTCAAAACCTATGAAGGAGACTTAGGCAAAACTGGGGCATCCCGCTGGACTCCAAAGTCAGATCAAAAGACGTTGTCTAGGAAAAAGTTAGGGAATAAGAACAACAAACCAGTAGTTTTTAGGATCCCTATAAAGAACAAGGTCGTGTGATCGAATTGCCATTAGAAATAGGTGAGTGACTGCCATGTCCAAAGCCTTGATAAGTTCTCGACCATAGCAAATCCGCTTGAGATATGAGCGTTCGTATCCGGTTAACTGACATAGGATTGGAGAACATCACGAAGAAGGGGTGGGTACAAATATAACTTTGAGCCTTTATCCTTTTGCTTCTTAAACCGTGAACCGAGCCACGATACAACCTTTAAAAGACCTAATTGAAGTAGGACTTCGGTTGAAAGCATACTCGACAAGATCACGTTTCCTGACTCCTACGAGCTATGCTCAGAAAAAATTCATGTTGGCATTATAATTAAAACTTATATCCTGACTAGTGATTTCGGTCACAAGTTATCGCGATACCTTTTTCAAAAAAATTTCAAGACAAATATATGTGTGCATTAACAAGCCCAGGATAGGCATTTCAGGCATGACGATTTTGCTTGATATCTTAGAGGGTTACATATGGATATAGCCCGTGAAACTTGAAGATCCTGCTAAACAGGGGCAGGCAGTTTCCCAATTCGCTTACCAACGCAAGGCCGACGTTCTTAAGAGCTATTTCTCAAAGACCTCATCGTGACACGATTAACTTGTGCCAATTACGTCGAGACCTGACAAATCTCTCAAAGAGTTTGAAAACAGTGGGGCAACCAGACTCCGTGTTCTCTGTAAAATCCTCTTGAGATGACCCTACCTCGCAACGCAAGTATCCTGGGGCACCATGTTTTTAAAAGAAACAAATGGCGACTACTACAAGATCCTTCAAGATCAAAACTATGTGGTTTCACAACTTTTCCTCATACACCCAATGGATTTTGCTCACAGCGGCTTTCATCCCCCAGTAAATCTCAGTGTTGCAACAGGCTCCTAAACTATAGCCATCACAGTCCCCAGCGAGACTATAAGCTGACAACTTTTTTCTGGGTAACTCGAAAGTGTCCCTCAGGTTTTCTTCTCCCCATAAGAAGACGTGATACTGTGCACCCAAGCGATTTACTTTCTCCCCAGAGCATTCAGAATTTTGAAACCAGATTTGGTCCTACCATTCCCTCCCATGATTGACGTATTGGTTGCAGAGAACGCAGGGTATTTTCGTCGAGATGTTTATTTCATCTCTCGTCCCGTCTCTAGTCTGTTTCGTCAGCATACGCAAGGGCATAAGCATCACATGCATATTTCATTACATATTCATTACATATTCATTACATATTCATTACATATTCATTACATACTCATTACATACTCATTTCATAACATCTTGCATACATAAACATTAACATACATAGACATTAACATACAATCACATTAACATATGCATTAACATATGCATTAGCATTCACAGGTTCATTGTGTTTCACCATCATTTGGTTGTTACCGCCGAGTAACTAGGGTTTGTCCATTCTCTCTAAAATAGATTGTCAGCCATAAGCATAAAATACTTACTTGTTTCCAGTTTCCCCACAGAGCTCGATCCTCGTGGATGACGGTTACTTCAGTTATCTTTCCTCGCCAGGATTAGATATTTACCCTTCGAGATCATTCCCTCGATGGAGTCTTGATTACTAGTCTTCTTTCTAGCTCGATCCTAGATTGAATCTCAGTCTTGTCGGTCGTCGAGCCCAACCGGACGTGCATTTATTTTGCACCTTCTGAAGGTTTTCACCATACCACGACAGATACGCGACTATCTTGCTTGAAAAGTTTATCACTGTACCCGGATGTGCATTTATTTAGCACTATCTTTCAAGAAAATCAACCACAATCCTTTACAGATACACGCCAGTTCACGCCTGGAAAATCTATCAGTACAACACTTTACAATCCTACATGTTACAACATCTGTACAACACTTTACATCTTACAACATCGGTATACAACATTTTTCACCTAAGAAACCGATCCTATCTTCGTTATGACTCTCAGCAAATGGCCATCTCCATGGAGCAGTTGGGCTTCCGTTTACCTGTCGTCTTGAAGTATGGGAGGTTTGAACCAAATCGTATTCAGGAGAGCACGATCTTGAAGTACGGGGAGGTTTGAGCGGAATCATATTCAGGAGAGCACGATTCTGAATTATGAAGAAGTTCATTTACCCTTTAGTAAAAGAAGGAGCGGAATCATATTCAGGAGAGCACGATTCTGAAGTATGAGGATGTTCAGTTAGCCCTTTTCATATTCAGGAGAGCACGATTCTGAAGTATGAAGAATTTCATTTACAAGAAAGAGCCGAATCATATTCAGGAGAGCACGATTCTGAAGTATGAGGAAGTTCAGTTAGCCCTTTTCATATTCAGGAGAGCATGATTCTGAAGTATGAAGAATTTCATTTACAAGAAAGAGCCGAATCATATTCAGGAGAGCACGATTCTGAAGTATGAGGAAGTTCAGTTAGCCCTTTTCATATTCAGGAGAGCATGATTCTGAAGTATGAAGAATTTCATTTACAAGAAAGAGCCGAATCATATTCAGGAGAGCACGATTCTGAAGTATGAGGAAGTTCAGTTGACCCTTTTTCATATTCAGGAGAGCACGATTCTGAAGTATGAAGATTTTCATTTACCCTTTAGCCGAATCATATTCAGGAGAGCACGATTCTGAAGTATGAGGAAGTTCAGTTAGCCCTTTTCATATTCAGGAGAGCACGATTCTGAATTATAAAGAATTTCATTTACAAGAAAGAGTCGAATCATATTCAGGAGAGCACGATTCTGAAGTATGAGGAAGTTCAGTTAGCCCTTTTCATATTCAGGAGAGCACGATTCTGAATTATGAAGAATTTCATTTGCCCGAAAGAGCCGAATCATATTCAGGAGAGCACGATTCTGAAGTATGAGGAAGTTCAGTTTACCCTTTTCATGTTCAGGAGAGCACGATCTTGAAGCATGAAGAAGTTTATTTATCCTTCAGTAAGAGAAGAATCAAAATCGTATTCCAGGCGCCGACCTTAAATACGAGAAGATTTATTTATCAGATAAGCAGCAGCCTCTTTATTTGAGTGCTTATCCATTTTGGCACATAAGTCCCTTCCAACGATAAGTGACAGCTCTCTCTCGAGAAGCTTATCAGGGCATTTCCCATTAAAGTCCATTTATTTTGGCATACAGCCGGTTCTTTTCACCCTGTATATTTGATACGGATTTCCGAAAGTCCGTCCGATCCTATAACGAGGGATAGTTTATAGAAGCTTGGATGTTATTCTTTGCTCAATGCTCCAGCGTTCTGTAATCGATCTTGCAACCGTGTAGATCCAGTTTTATTATTAGACATTCCCTAGTGGAGGTCATCTCATAGGTGCCATCTCCATTTAAGGATCTTATTCCTAAAGTCCATTTATTTTGGCATACAGCCGGTCTTTACCCTGTATATTTGATACGGATTTCCGAAAAGTCCGTTTGATCCTGTCACGAGGGATAGGTTACAGAAGCTTGGATGTTATTCTTTGCTCAATGCTCCAGCATTCTGTAATCGATCTTGCAGTCGTACATGATCCAGTTTTACTTTTAGATTCCCCCGTGGAGGCCGTCTCATAGGTACCATCTCCATTTGAGAATCTCGTTCCTTTTCTAAAACAGACAATTGGTCGTGTTCGCACCAGTTGACCATCATTTTTAGAATTCCCCAGTGTTGTACTGTGTCTCAGCGCGTCGTTTTCCCCAGTGAGTTCTTCTCGTAGCGTCTGTCTCTGTGTCGTCGTATTCGTCATCATTTTCGCATTCATCATTCCAGCATACGCATCATATTCATGGCATCATCTGCATTAAGTTGTTCCCGCTTTGTCCATAGCATTGCATATCGTCGCATATAAGGGTAAAATTTTCGGTTATCTATATTTAAATTTCTCCACCACGATTCCTCGAGTCTCTGTCACTCAAATCGTCCGGTGTAGCTATTTAAATAGGGGCAACTGTAATACCCCAAATTTTACCCTTATATTTAGTCAGTCATTTCACATAGCATCTCATATGTACATTTGCTAACCACTAACAAGTCATGGAGGTGTTTGTTTTGCAGGGTTCGGTTCCAGGGGCATTTTGGTCATTTTACGTGGAAACCGCAAGTTTTGAGACATTATTTCAGAGGCATTTATTTGCCACTTGGGTCAAGGTGCCGGTATGTTTTGTCAGAAATATGATTGGACTCGGGGCCGTGCTTTGTTTGATTTTGAAACATTTTTAAACAGTCTGCTTCCTCTTAATAAGATGAAGTTGGATTGAAAAGGAAGTGGATACCGTTAAGGTTATTTTGAGAAGTGATGTGATCAACGAGATTTTAATTTGTTCGGATATAATCATGTGGCGGGATATCATTTATAAAATTAGTCAAGGCAAAGGAGAAGTAAGTTTTAAATATTTTTGAACTTTTGTTCATAAGTATTTATAAGTTATAACTCAAGGGGGAATTTAAATGGTTCTGAATTATTATTCATGGATACTTTGAATTTACAATTGAGAAAGTAAATATGAATATTTGTTGAATTTCATTTCATAAATATTTATAGTTTACAATTTGAAATGGATAAGTGAATTGGAACTTTATTCAAGAAATGCCATTGGTTTACAAGAGGATTCATTTACAATAAGTATCTATCCTAAGGAAATTCTAAAAACATCTAAGTGGATCTTCATGATGCTCCTTCGATGCTCTTTACGAATCTCCCATTAACCTGCACATCAAAAAAGAACAAACAGAATAGAAAAATGTTAGAGTTTGTTTTCGACACTCTCAGAACATCGTCATCATCGAGTGCCGGGAGTGGCACAACCGAAGCTGCGTCCTACCCCCGTTACCGATCCGCGCCGGTGGCGTCAGATCAGGTAACACCTGTTCTTATCGTTACGGGACATCCGAGAGATAGAAGTGATAAAAGAAGCGGGACTGATTCGTTTTGTCGTGATTGGATTTCCAAACTGATACGAGAGTAAGGCAACATAGTCAATCTGAATTCAGACCCGGATGCCGACAGGTCAGAGTCATTTTGTTTTCGAAGTTTCCAATACCTGAAAGTCCACGACAGCATCAGTACGAATTGATGACAGAAACTCAAAAATAAGACAGTTCATAAGATGCCACAAGTAAATGGAAATTCAAACTGAAATGCAAGCCAAAACTGCATCAAACTGCATCAATTCTGAACCACATAGGCAAGTTCATGAAAACCAAGTTCAAACAGAACAAGAAAAATGAAATGAAGCCAAGACTGCATCAAATTGCGTCAAAATAGTTCAGAACGAAAACCAAGCCTAAACAGAATAGACTTTGAATGGCCTCAACAAAGTATCAGAAAAATGAAATGCAAATCACAACAGCATCATACGCTGTATCAAAGTTCAGAGGCATCGATTAATGTCAAGCTTCATGATGGAAATCACAAGCACAACAACATCAAACATGGTTTAGCAGCAAGTTCAAAATCAGACCATCACGGAAACCGAACCAGTTCAGAATGCAAACAGCACAAAGTCATGACACGAAGTGTACCAGCAAGGATAAGCAAACATAAACATAGCAGTGCACAAAACCATAACAGTCCATATCAGTCGTCGCGGCTCAGGTAATCAGCATCATTACCGCGTACCCTTCTCGGCGGCAAAGACCAAGGCAAAGCATCTATCCTGAAAGAAGAAGAAGAAAAGTAGGTGTTAGTAATCAGATGAAATCAAACAAATCGAAAGTGAATCAGTTCAGATGAACTCAAACAAATCGAAATCCAATCAGTATCAGATAAAATCAGAATCGTATCAAAAAAATCCCAATCCAATCCTGAAAGAAGAAACAAGATTCAATCAGTACCAAGCAAATCCAATCAGCATGAATCCGAAATTGGAAAGAAGTTCAATCACAAGGACATACGTTCCAAAAATCCCAAATCGAATCAAATCTCAGCCAAAAATAGCACAAATCCAACACAGATTAAAGGCCCAAAAGAAAATAGAAGTTATAAAAAGGGGAAATACCACCTGTGAGGGGGGAGGATAGCGAAAACCCTAACTAACGAAGGGGATCGCGAAAACGCTAACGAGTAGCCGCGAGAGAGAGAGGAACCACCGTTGCAAACCCTAACGGACCAATCGCGAACAAACCCTAAACGGCGCGGCTGAGACTCAGAGGAACCCCTCATCATCGTCCTCGTACGAAGTAGCAACGAAGATCAACAACCGCGAATCACCGAAGGAGAAGATCGCCTTCGCCGTTCAAACGGCGGGCAATCAACTCTAAGCCTCAGTTTCCAAACATCATCGGCTGAATCACCAAGGATCAAACGTATACCCTCATGCTAATTCATCTTTTTTTTCTTTCATTTTTCAGGTTTTAGAAGACACAGAGCACGCGAGAAAGAAGAGGAAGATGAAGAACAGCGGCGCCGCGAGAAGAAGTTAGGGTTTGGAAACCCTAACTTTTGGTTGTGACTTATTGCTAGCCAACCGGGTTGGTTCCGGGTGTGATGACCGGCCCAACCCCCTCCCTTTACTTATTTATTTATTTATTTTTTTGTTTTTTTAAAATTTGGTTTTATGTTTTAAATTGTTTTTTAACACTTTATTTTTATAATTCAAAAAAAACTGTTTTTAAAAATAAATAAAAAACATTTTATGTAAATATTAAAAATAAATAAAAACTCCTTTTTTAAAACAAAATCAGAAAACTTTTCTTAAAAATATTAAAAAATAAATTTTTTTTTAAAAGAGTAAAACATTTTTAAATTAAACTTTTTTTGCAAGCTGACATTAAATTTTTTAAGATTTTTTTTTAAAATAAAGCAATAATAAAAATCTCGAATTTGCATCTTTTTATTTATTGTCTCGTAATTAATTTGATTGCCGCCTAAGTCTGCCCACTAATGTCGTTTGGTCATTTTGCAGCTCATTACGTTTACCATTACTTATTTCATCTTATTTCACTATCATATTGTATATGTTTCTCGGTTGTAACCTCGCGAACCAATAATCGCGCTTTAATTCCTGCTCTCTAAATTTCTGCTTGCATAGTTAAATTAGGTCATTATTTTCTGTTTGCATGATTCAATTTCTCCCATATTCATCAGTTATCCTGCCACACTACACACATCCGAAGGTTAGGTCTAGCTTTTGGTCGCCGCGCCAATAGTCCGTAAAACTTCACATATTCAATTTCAAATCCTCAAAACTACAAACTACAAACCCTAATTTTCACAAATGCCTCGCCGCAGGCAAAATTACAATTTTACCCCTAGCATTAGGTCAAAGAGCCGCCGCGCTCATTTTAGGGTTTCCCGCCGCGGAATCCCTAACCTAATTTAACCCTAATTACAACTTAACAATTCAACGTAGAGATTTGGAGTTTCTACACTCCGCGTAAGCGTGTCCTTAAGACATGTTTATTCCCCTTGAGACCTTGACCACAGTCAAGAAGTCTCTAACCTCCCTTTTAAGGGGAACTACGATTACTCTGATTCCACTCCCGTAAGGATACGTAGGCACAAGATGCGATGTCTTGCCGAGTAAACTTAGAATTAACCCCCTTAGGTTTATTTTCTCACTTTTAATCCCTTTGAACATATACCTTAAGCAAATAAATAAAGCAAATAGTAAACATTTGAACAAAAGGTTCCTGTAGAGTACTACAGAAGTTTAGGGTGCTAATACCTTCCCTAAATTTAACCAACCCCCGAACCCTAGATCTTTCCCCGCATTGTGTTTACAATGCAAAAATAGGTTTTCCCTTTTTGACCTTTTCCTTCGGATAAATCAAAGAGCGGTTGTGAATTGAATTGCGATTCAAACTCATTAATAGTTTGTGATCCTATTTCCACCGCAACAGCATTGCATGCATTTTACAGTCGTTTACTGTTTATCTGTTTACTGTTTAAGCTGATGCTTTATCTGTTTCTGTTTATCATTGATATGATCCCTTATGACTCTCATTTCCTTTGATAAGGAAGTGATGATAGAATTTTAGGTTGAAACCTATGCATGATAACTCTGTTAGAACACATATTGGTTCTTAATAATTACTCTTTGTTTTGATGATAACTGTTAGGAAATTTATATTTAAGAATTATATACTCTAAAATTTGTTTGAGAGTTTTACTGCAGATTAAAATTATATTGACTCTCTAGAAGCAAATCTGCCATTGAATACAAGAAGCTATCCTGACTCTGAAGCGCCAGATGCACCATTACAGAAGAATCTGCTTGCTCCTTACAGAAGATCCTGAGCGTAGTCTCCAGAAGGATCTGAAGAAAGAAGCTCCAGAACATTCTGAGTCAAAAGCATCTGAAGATAATCAGAAGCATCTGAAGATAATCAGAAGCATCTGAAGCTGAAGTATCAAAAGTATAGAAGAATATTGATTGAAGAGTTTCTCAAAGCACTTAGTCTACAGAAGTTTCTGAAAGTACTTATGCTGCCAAGTACTGAAGTTTTGTGTCAAGATGCTCTGATGATTAACACGCTAGAAGCACACACGCTGCAGAAGACTCTGATAAAGCATAGTTCTGAATCTCATCAGAAGACTCTGATCCATTCAAACTTTGAAGAACTTGCTGAAACTGAAGAAGTGTTTTCAAGAATGTATCTGTTGGAACCATTCAACGTCTCTTTCCTTATTTGTGCTAGACACACTTACACAGACAAAAAGGATTTATCTGTGCCATCTATTTCAAGGAAAGGTCAGTGCATGTGAAGACAAAAAGGCTCAGACCTTTTGGACTCTCTTTTCAACGTGCATGAATCAGCTGCCTATAAAAGGAGTTTCTCACTTCATTCTTTTGTGCTACACACTTGCTGAAAAGAAATCACATATTCTAATAAGCTCTCATTCTTATTCTTCATAGAATCTCATTGTACTTAACTTAAGAGAAAAATCACTGTTGTGATTATAGCTTTATAGAAGCATTAAAAACTCTTGTATTTAATTTACATCGTTTGTAAAGGATATTCCTTAAGAGGATTCAGTGTGAATCAGTAGCTCTTGAGAAGACTAAGAACTGTAGTTCTTAGGTGATACTATTGTAATCAGTTTGATTTAATAGTGGATTAAGTCCTTGTTGAGAAAGGCAAATCACTCTGGAAGGGTGGACTGGAGTAGTTGTTTAACGAACCAGGATAAAAATAACTGTGTGATTATTGTTGAGTATTAATTTTCCATACTTATTCAACCCCCCCTTCTAAGTATTATCTCACCTTCAGTTGGCATCAGAGCTCCGGTTCTGAGTGTGCTATCACTTAACAGTGTCAGTAAAGATCCAGAGGAGATATACTTTGATCATTATATTTATTTGTTATCATGGCTGATAATTCAATGTCAAATATCAACAATAAATATGAAGAGAGGGATAGGATCAGTACCAAACCTCCAATGTTTGATGGAGAAAAATTTGACTATTGGAAAGATAGAATAGAAAGTTTTTTTCTTGGGTATGATGCTGATCTTTGGGATTTGGTCATTGATGGATATGAACATCCTACTGGTGAGGATGGCAAAAAGATTGATAGAAAATCAATGACTGAAGTGCAGAAAAGAGACTTCAAGAATCACCACAAAGCCAGAACTATATTGCTTAATGCAATCTCTCATACTGAGTATGAGAAGATTAGTAACAGAGATACTGCTCATGACATGTTTGAATCACTCAAAATGACTCATGAGGGAAACTCTCAGGTTAAAGAGACAAAGGCTCTGGCGCTCATACAGAAGTATGAGGCATTTAAAATGGAAGATTCTGAAAATGTAGAAACTATGTTTTCTAGATTTCAGATTCTTACAGCTGGTCTGAAAGTTCTGGACAAGGGCTACTCAACGTCAGATCATGTCAAGAAAATCATCAGAAGTCTTCCCACCAGATGGAGACCAATGGTGACTGCATTGAAGATGGCAAAAGATCTGAACAAGATCTCCTTAGAAGAACTTATCAGTTCTTTGAGAAGCCATGAAATTGAGCTGGAGGAAGATGAACCCCAGAAGAAAGATAAAGGTAAATCCATAGCTTTAAAATCTAACAAAACTGCTAAAGCTTTGCAGGTCATTCAAGAAAGCTCTGAAGAATCTTCCTCTGAAGAAGAAGATGAGTTGTCCATGCTGTCCAGAAGGATTAACAAACTCTGGAAGCACAAGGGAAAGAAGTTTAACAACTTCAGAAGATCTGACAACAGAAAGGAATCTTCTAGTCACAGAAGATCTGCCAAGAAAGAAGTGGTGTGCTATGAGTGCAAAGAATCTGGGCACTACAAGAATGACTGCCCTAAACTTCTGAAAGAAAAACCTAAGAAGAAGTTCAACAAGAAGAAGAAGGTTTTGATGGCAACATGGGATGACTCAGATGAGTGTGAGTCATCTTCTGAATCAGAAGAAGAATGTGCAAACGTTGCACTGATGGCCAGGACAGAGGATCAAGAGGAAGGTACCTCTGGATATGAATCAGAATCTGAATCTGATGATGATGCAGAAGAGGTAATGGCTAAACTTACCAAAGAAGAACTCATTAAAGTTTTAACAGAAGTTCTTAAAAGTTACAACAACATCAAACTCAAATACAAGAAGCTGAAAAGCAATCTTGAATCTGAGATTGATCTTCTAAAAACAGAACTTGTTGAGCAGAAAGAAATAAATTTAAAAATCAAAAATGACTTTGATAGAACTCAACAAGAATCTGATTCTGAAACTAAGTCTTGTGAAAATATTTTAGAAAAATATGACTCTAGTTTTCAGAGGTTTCTCACTAAGAGCATAGACAGAAGCAAGATGGCTTCCATGATCTATGGTGTTAGTGGAAACAACAGAAGAGGCATTGAATATGAGTCTTCATCTGGAAGCAATCCAAAACCTGTTGACAAACTTTTCATCAGGAAGACACCTCTGTATTCTCAATTCAAATTTGGTCATCTGAATGACATTAAACACACAAGCTCTGAGAAGAGTACTTATGTGTTTAAACCAAAGGCAAGTCAGAATAAACATTATGTTGCAAAACAGAAGTTTAGACAAACCTGCAAACCAACTAACCCCAAAGGACCCAAGAAGATCTGGGTACCTAAAGACAAAATAATTCCTGTTGCAGATGTTCTTAGCAGCAAAGTCAGGACACCAATCATGGTACCTGGACTCTGGATGCTCACGACACATGACAGGAGAAAGGTCTATGTTCCAAAGCCTGGAACTTAGATCTGGAGGGGACGTGAAGTTTGGAGGGAACCAGAAGGGCAAGATCATTGGATCTGGCACTATTGGAAATGGTAAGCTTCCCTCTATTACTAATGTTCTGTTAGTTGAAGGATTGAAACATAATCTATTGTCCATAAGTCAATTAAGTGACAATGGTTATGATATAATCTTTAATCAAAAATGTTGCAAAGCTGTATGTCAAAAGGATGGCTCTATCCTATTCAGTGGAAAGAGGAAACACAACATTTATAAAATTAACCTTTCAGAACTTAAAGTTCAAAATGTAAAATGCCTCTTATCTGTGAATGATGAGCAATGGGTCTGGCATAGAAGATTGGGGCATATTAATATGAGACGTATATCTCAGATTAATAAACTCAATCTGGTCAGAGGACTTCCTAAATTGAAGTTCAACTCAGATGCTCTGTGTGAAGCATGTCAAAGAGGTAAATTTTCAAAATCTCATTTTAAATCAAAAAATGTTGTGTCTACCTCCAGACCATTGGAGTTACTTCACATTGATCAGTTTGGACCAGTGAAAACTGCATCCATCAGAGGCAAGAAGTATGGGTTAGTCATTGTAGATGACTACAGCAGATGGACATGGGTAAAGTTTCTAAAACACAAGGATGAGTCTCATTCTGTGTTCTTTGACTTCTGCAATCAAGTTCAGATTGAAAAAAATTCCAAAATTATTAAAGTCAGAAGTGATCATGGTGGGGAATTTGAAAATAAACATTTTGAAAAATATTTTTCTGAAAAAGGCATTGCACATGATTTCTCCTGTCCTAGAACTCCACAACAAAATGGAGTTGTAGAGAGGAAAAATAGAACATTGCAAGAGATGGCCAGAACCATGATCAATGAGACAAATCTGGCAAAACATTTTTGGGCAGAAGCAATTAACACAACTTGTTATATTCAGAACAGAGTGTCTGTAAGACCTCTTCTGGAAAAGACTCCCTATGAATTGTGGATAAACAGAAAGCCTAACCTTTCTTATTTCCATCCCTTTGGATGTATTTGTTATATGCTTAATACTAAAGATAATCTGAACAAGTTTGATTCCAAAGCACAGAAGTGTTTCATGATTGGTTATTCTGAACGCTCTAAAGGCTACAGAGTATTCAATACTGAAACACAGATTGTTGAAGAATCTATTCATGTTAGATTTGATGATAAGCTTGGCTCTGAAAAGCCAAAGCAGTTTGAAAGTTCTGCAGATAGAGAAGTGATTCTCACAGACTCTGAAGGATCAGAGGCAGAAAAGGCAAAAATCAAAGAATCTGAAGCAACCCCAGATGCTACACCTTTGACTTCCCAACTAAACAACTTGCATATTTCTGATAGACCAACTGTCAGAGGATCTTCTTCCAGAATCAAAGCTTCTCATCTAGAAGATGTGATAATTGGAAAGAAAGATGATCCAATAAGGACAAGATCATTTCTCAGAACTTCTGAATCTTCTTTATTTGGCTTAGTGTCAATAATAGAACCAACATCTGTAGATGAGGCTCTGGAAGATAATGAATGGATTATAGCTATGCAAGAAGAGCTGAATCAATTCACCAGAAATGAAGTGTGGGATCTGGTTCCTAGACCTAAAGGATTCAATATCATTGGAACAAAATGGGTCTTCAGAAATAAGCTGAATGAAAAGGGAGAAGTAGAAAGGAATAAGGCAAGGCTGGTTGCTCAAGGATACAGTCAGCAAGAAGGTATTGATTACACTGAGACATATGCTCCAGTGGCAAGGTTAGAATCTATACGTCTTCTTATTTCTTTTGCTGTACAGAATAACATCACTCTGTATCAGATGGATGTTAAAAGTGCTTTTCTTAATGGAATTATAGAAGAAGAAGTATATGTCCACCAACCTCCTGGTTTTGAAAGTGAAAACTTTCCAGATCATGTTTTCAAATTAAAGAAATCCCTTTATGGATTAAAACAAGCTTCCAGAGCTTGGTATGAGAGGTTGAGCAACTTCCTTCTGAAGAAAAATTTTATCAGAGGAAAAGTGGATACAACTTTATTCTGTAAAACTGTTAAGAAAGATCTGTTGATTTGTCAAATTTATGTAGATGATATTATTTTTGGATCAACAAATATTACGCTTGGAAAGGAGTTTGCTAAATGTATGCAGGAAGAATTTGAAATGAGCATGATGGGAGAATTGAGATTCTTCTTGGGAATCCAAGTCAATCAGACTCCAGAGTGCACCTACATACATCAAACCAAGTATGTTAAAGAGCTTCTGAAGAAGTTTAACATGGTTGATAGCAAAATGGCAAAGACTCCAATGCATCCTACAAGCACTCTAGGTAAGGAAGAGGTAAGTAAGAAGGTAGATCAAAAACTCTACAGAGGTATGATAGGATCTCTTCTATACTTGACTGCTTCTAGACCAGATATTCTGTTCAGTGTCTGCTTATGTGCTAGATTCCAATCAGATCCTAGAGAATCACACTTAACAACTGTTAAGAGGATTCTAAGGTATCTGAAAGGTACTGCTAACATGGGTTTGTGTTACAGAAGATCTGATGAATTTTCATTAGTTGGATTCTGTGATGCTGACTATGCTGGAGACAGAGTTGAACGTAAAAGCACTTCTGGAAGCTGTCAGTTTCTTGGAAGTCATCTGATCTCATGGTACATCAAGAAGCAACCTACCATAGCACTATCAACTACAGAGGCAGAATACATTGCTGCTGCTGGATGTTGTACTCAGATGCTCTAGATGAAGAGTCAATTAGAAGATTATCAAATCTATGAGAGTAATCTTTCTATCTTTTGTGATAATACTTCTGCTATATGTTTGTCAAAAAATCCAATCTTGCATTCTAAGGCAAAACATATAGAAATTAAACATCATTTCATCAGACACTATGTTCAGAAGGGAATCATAAATTTAGCCTTTGTTGATACAGATCATCAATGGGCAGATATTTTTACAAAACCCCTTGCTGAAGATAGATTTAAGTTCATTCTGAAAAATATTTGTATGGATTTTTGTCCAGAGTAATATTTATCAGAAGCAACCTCTCAGATGCAAAATGTTTAATGATCTGAAGTATTTCTTCTGTTCATTTATTCTATTCAGATTATTATTTCTGATGTGAAAATCTGAACTAACCATCTTTAGAAGATCTGAACGTGGCTAACGTTTCATTTCTTGAGAGAATTCAGAACAACATGCAAGCAAACACGTGTCCCACAAAATCTGAAGAGGTGGCGTGTGGACAATTGAAAAGACGTTTGAGGTGAAATTTGAATAGTAAAAATCTTGGTTTTCCCCCCAAATCTGTCAGAAGCATTTATTATTTGAAATGATTTTATTCTTTTCATTTAATGTTGCTCAAACGTGCTTTATTTCTGTCTTTTGGTGTGCCTATGTGTTTAGTATAAATACTTGAAGTGTATTCACTTTCACACTTTTCACTCTCATAATTTATATGCATTTTCATCTTTTGTTCTCTCTTCACAAAAACTCAAAACCTAAGTGTTCTAAAAGGCATTCTTCAATGGCGTCTTCTTCATCAACAACTGCACAGTTTCAATCAACAATGGCTGCTGTGACTTCAGATAATCTAGGTGCTAATCCATACATTCCTCCACAAAGAACTCTTCTCACACCTGTTGAAAAGTTAGAAGTGTTGTGTGAATCCATGGTTGAGTTTGATTCTTTGGCTGAAAATGGGTTTGATTTTCGCTCCATTGTTAGAGCTCAAGGTTGGGTGAAATACTTTGATAGACTGTTTGGACCAGTTTACCCTCTGCTTGTTAAGGAATTCTGGATTCATGCATCTGGGTATCCAAAGTTTATTCTATCATCTATGCTGGGAAAGGAGATCATCATCACAGAGGATCTGATTAGAAGACTGATTGGTTATGAAGAAACAGATGGTGTTTCACATCTGCCAGCTGGGCGTGTTGATATGGATGAAGTTTATGAGGAGGTTATGACTGCTGGACAAGCCTCTAACAGATTCAAAGATCTGAAGCCTGACTACAAGATCTGGGCCAAGATCTTCATGGGATGCATACATCACAGAAAGTCAACAAATTCCCCAGATTATGTCAACAATGAACAAATATATTTTATGTACTGCCTTAGTCAGAGTAATAAGGTAGATCTTCCTTACTTATTGTTCATGCATCTGTGGAATCACATCAACGCATCCAGAGAATCTGTAAAAGAAAAGAACCAGAAGATCAGGAATTGGATACCTTTTGGAAGGCTGCTCTCAGATCTTCTCACTGAAAATGGCTTAGTGAGTGCTCTGTATGATGCTGGTGTTATAGAAGAACTAGAGTTCATTATGGGAAAGCCTCTGAACGCTAAGAGCCTTCTGAGACTCAAGATTGTAGATGAACTTACTACTGCTCCAAAGAAGTTAAACATGTCTGATTTAAACAAAAGGATTCTAGTATCAGACTTCCCTCTATTCTTTGTTGAAGAACCAAGACACATTGTTCTGATGTATATAGAGGAATGTAAAAGGGAAGGAGTGTCTGTACCAGCAAATGTGTTTCAACTTGTCAAGCAACCCCTGCCAGATGCAGGAGAAGAAGAAGAAGAAGCAGAAGTTCCACTTCAGAGGAAAAGACCTCAACCTGCAGCAGAATCTGAACCTGTCCAGAAGAAGGTTAAGATTGCTGAGAAACCAAAGGATCTTCTGAAAAGAAAGGACTCTGGAGAAGCTTCCTCTGCATCTGCTAAGAGGATTAAACTCAAAGGTACTAAAGCTTCTGTTTCTTTTAAAAATGTTGTTATTAATGATTCATCTATTAAGTCTGTACCCAAACCCCCTGTCACTCAAACAACATCTGTTGTTGCCCCCAGTTCTGTCTCACCTTAGAAACAACCCACTGCTTCTGTATCAAAACCACCTCAACCTAAATTACACATCAAACACTTCACTACACGTCCATCACCAACTGTTTCACAATAAACAGAACCACAACCATCAGAACTACCACAAAATTCTGATAAACAAAACTCTGCTCAACCACAAACAGAAAATCAACCAAACTCTTCTAATCATCCAGAAAAACAAACCACAGAAGATCAACCAGAAAAAGATTCTGTCATTCCACCATCACCTATTCCATCTTCTGAACCTGTAGCAACTGTTACTTCTGAACCCTCTAAAGTAACTTCTGCTCCTGTTTCATCTGAACCACCTACTCAACAATCTGATACCCCTTCAGAACCATCTCATATCACTGAGACAGAAGTTCTTGATATCACTCCATTAAAAACAGTGTTTCAAGTTTCTTCTACCTCTTGTACACCTGAAACATCTTCAAATTCATCTGAATCAGAAATTCACCCTGATTTTCTGATTAATCCATCTGACAAATACCCTGTTCATGACCCTGAACCTGAATCAACTTTATCTACCAAAACTACCATTCCAGAACCTATGCCTCCACCTGCACCTTCATCTGAGATGATTGTTCCTACTTCTAATCCATCATCATCTGGAATCTCTTATGCTCAAGTGTCTTCTCTATATCATAACTTATCTTATGGTTTCAAACTGAAAGATTTTTATGATAGAGTTGAGCCTTCTGAACCCTTGACACCTCTGAAACCTAAACTCAAACCAACCCTTCCATCTGTAATCCTTTCATATATTCAATCTATGGAAAATGAAGGATCCTTAGCCCCCATATCTGCTACATCTGGTAAAGCTGCTGTTTCAGCTCTGCATTATGCATCTGATAACACAGTTGCATCTGATAAACCATCAAACTCTGCTTTCGTACCATACTCCAATGCATTCTTTGATGATGTTTACCCATGCACAAGACCTCAACCAAATCTGCTTAATGCTTTAAACAGATCCTTTCCTCAGAAACCAGAAATTCCATTCTTTCCATATGTTCCCCCTCCTCTGATTTCCATTCCAAAATCATTGATACCACCAACTCCAAAACCTAAACAGATGACTCTGGAAACCTTGCTTAAACCTCCACCCAGACTTAATATTGAACATTTATTTCAAACGTTTTTGCAAGAAATACATATGTCTTTAGGTACGGTTCAGAAAAGATGTTCTGAAACTGTGGATTCAAATGAGACTGAAATCATCTGGAAAGGATTTCTCAATAGATTCAACACTGTGGCTTCTAATCTGAAGAACATCTGTTCTGATGATGCAAAGCTCAGAGCTGAAAGAAATCAATTCTGGATTGTCAACAAGACTGAACCTCTGCTGTGTTTGGATGCTCCTTCACCTCCTCCTCCACCAGAACCAACTGCCAATGAATTGACTATGACTCTGGTAGAACCCTCTTCAGGATCTCCAGAACATATGGCAATTGACTCTGCTCAGGATACAGAACCTCCATCATCTGAGATAAAGACAGAAAATCCAGATTTGGGAAACAAGATTGTTGCTCTGGAAGCTGGTCAATCTGAAATTAGATCTTGGATGGCGAAGCAAGACAAGAAATATGAGGACATGTCAGAATGGATGTCCAAACAAGATGAGAAGAATGAAACAATCACTAAGTTCATGTCAAAGCAAGAGCAATCACAATCTGAGATCACAGACCTATTGAAGATGCTTTTGTCAAAACACACTTAGATTTTTTTCTCATGTTTGTGCATCTGTTGTTTTTGCATCTGAATGTTTTTGTTATATCTTCTGATGTACTTTTGCTCTGTTATGATTAATTGAATCAGACTGTTATTCTCCATTGAATTATCTGCTATTATCCCTTTTATTTGTTTTTATTAAAGTTTTTTACTTTTTGCTTATGACAAAAAAGGGGGAGAAAATAAAGATCTGAACTATTTAATATAATTTCACTAGAATGAATCTTCAGACATATCTACTCTTTCTAATATCTAAATTGACTATTTCAGAACTTTTGATAAGAACACTCTATAAAAGAATCTCTGAGTTTCTCAGATCATTTATATTTTATCAAACTCTGAATCTTATATCTGCAAGATAGTCTGACCCTTGATTATTACAAAGACAAACAAGATCTGACTCTGAAGATTACTCAAGATAAAAAGGGAAGTTTCTATTCCTTTTTCATATTCAACTCAGGGGGAGATTCATCATCTCAAGGGGAGCTATAATTCTTTATGTTCAATTAAATAAAATTTCTGATACTTTTTGTCATCATCAAAAAGGGGGAGATTGTTAGAACACATATTGGTTCTTAATAATTACTCTTTGTTTTGATGATAACTGTTAGGAAATTTATATTTAAGAATTATATACTCTAAAATTTGTTTGAGAGTTTTACTGCAGATTAAAATTATATTGACTCTCTAGAAGCAAATCTGCCATTGAATACAAGAAGCTATCCTGACTCTGAAGCGCCAGATGCACCATTACAGAAGAATCTGCTTGCTCCTTACAGAAGATCCTGAGCATAGTCTCCAGAAGGATCTGAAGAAAGAAGCTCCAGAACATTCTGAGTCAGAAGCATCTGAAGATAATCAGAAGCATCTGAAGCTGAAGCATCAGAAGTATAGAAGAATGTTGATTGAAGAGTTTCTCAAAGCACTTAGTCTACAGAAGTTTCTGAAAGTACTTATGCTGCCAAGTACTGAAGTTCTGTGTCAAGATGCTCTGATGATTAACACGCTAGAAGCACACACGCTGCAGAAGACTCTGATACAACATAGTTCTGAATCTCATCAGAAGACTCTGATCCATTCAAACTCTGAAGAACTTGCTGAAACTGAAGAAGTGTTTTCAAGAATGTATCTGTTGGAACCATTCAACGTCTCTTTCCTTATTTGTGCTAGACACACTTACACAGACAAAAAGCATTTATCTGTGCCATCTATTTCAAGGAAAGGTCAGTGCATGTGAAGACAAAAAGGCTCAGACCTTTTGGACTCTCTTTTCAACGTGCATGAATCAGCTGCCTATAAAAGGAGTTTCTCACTTCATTCTTTTGTGCTACACACTTGCTGAAAAGAAATCACATATTCTAATAAGCTCTCATTCTTATTCTTCGTAGAATCTCATTGTACTTAACTTAAGAGAAAAATCACTGTTGTGATTATAGCTTTATAGAAGCATTAAAAACTCTTGTATTTAATTTACATCGTTTGTAAAGGATATTCCTTAAGAGGATTCAGTGTGAATCAGTGGCTCTTGTGAAGACTAAGAACTGTAGTTCTTAGGTGATACTATTGTAATCAGTTTGATTTAATAGTGGATTAAGTCCTTGTTGAGAAAGGCAAATCACTCTGGAAGGGTGGACTGGAGTAGTTGTTTAACGAACTAGGATAAAAATAATTGTGTGATTATTGTTGAGTATTAATTTTCCATACTTATTCAACCCCCCCTTCTAAGTATTATCTCACCTTCAAACTTCTAGGAGTTCCCTGTTGCAAACTTCAACTATAGGATGAATCCTTGGCATGACAACAGTAGGACTTGATAGTCTCCCTTTAGTTGAGCCTGTTCTCTTCTCATCTCAAAACAGCTTAAGATACAGTAATCATGAATGATTTATTTCGTACGTTACGAGCCTTAAGCTATCTGAGAAAGGATTGTTGGAGAGCTTCTTTTCAACAGTCTGGATGTTTAGTACGGAACCCTTTGGGTGACATGCGACGCATTCACTCTCAGGTCATAGTCTTTAGTGCGATTGAAATTGCAAACGACCGTAAAAACACTTCTTTCGTAAAAGACAGAAAATAAACTTCAAACCTTTTTGCCCCATGGGCCCATAATTCAAAGGAATGCTTTTTTGAAGAAAAGAGTGTCGTTAAACTTCAGTGCCAACGCAAACAGGCTTTGTCCCTAACTGCTAGAACTGCTGTTTAACCCTACTCGATAAAACAGATGAATCCGAATCCCCGTAATCCGTAGTATCCCGAACTATGTAAGCTCTGATCTCTCATACATGTTGAGAGTACGTAGGCACAATACTGACGTATTGGCGAGCCACCTTCCCCGTAACCCGTAGTTAGTCGAACTACGTTGTCTCTGATTTCTCATTCTCTGATGAGAATACGAAGGCATAAAGCGCGACGCTTTGCTGAGTCATTTTTCTTTTCTTTTCAAGCCAGCCTTGATAGGTAGGTAGATAAACCAACTCGTCCAGTAAACACAACAAGCGTGGATCCCGTCGAGTACGATGGACGTGAGGGGTGCTAATACCTTCCCCTTGCGTAACCGACTCCCGAACACAGACAACGGTTGTGATGACCTTGTCTTATACCTTTTTCGTCATGTTTTTCCGATCGTTTCCTTCCCCGTTCTGAGGGATAAATAACGAAAGGTGGCGACTCTTCTGTTTTGCCGGCACCTTATTTTCGCGGAAGCGACAGGTATCACGAAGAAACTTATTGGATAACGGACTGCTTTGACCACCCGAAGAATCTCATGTGTTTAGAGATACTGCTTTGGTATCGCGAAGAACCTTATTGGATAAGGGACTGCTTCGACAATCTGAAGAATCTCATGTGTTTAGGGATACTTCTTTGGTATCGCAAATAACCTTATTGGAAAAGGGACTGCTTCGACGACCCGAAGAATCTCATGTGTTTAGAGATACTGCTTTGGTATCACAAAGAACCCTATTGGATAAGGGACTGCTTCGACCATATGAAGAATCTCACGTGTTTAGGGATACTGCTTTAGTATCGCGAAGAACCTTATTGGATAAGGAACTGCTTTGACCACTCGAAGAATCTCATGTGTTTAGGGATACTGCTTTGGTATCGCGAAGAACCTTATTAGATGAGGTATTGCTTCGACCATCCGAAAAATCTTATGTGTTTAGTGATACTGCTTTGGTATCGCGAAGAACCTTAATAGATAACGGACTTCTTTGACCACCCGAAGAATCTCATGTGTTTAGAGATACTGGTTTGGTATCCCGAAGAACCTTATTGGATAACGGACTGCTTTGACCACCCGAAGAATCTCATGTGTTTAGAGATACTGCTTTGGTATCGCGAAGAATCTTATTGGATAAAGGATTGCTTCAACCACCTGAAGAATCTCATGTGTTTAGAGATACTGCTTTGGTATCGCGAAGAATCTTATTGGATAAGGGACTGCTTTGACCACCCGAAGAATCTCATGTGTTTAGAGATACTGCTTTGGTATCGCGAAGAACCTTACTGGATAAGGGACTCCTTCAACCAACCGAAGAATCTCATGTGTTTAGAGACACTGCTTTGGTATCGCTAAGTACCCTATTGGATAAGGGACTGCTTAAACCATCTGAAGAATCTCATATGTTTAGGGATACTGCTTTGGTATCGCGAAGAACCTTATTGGATAAGGGACCGCTTCACCCACCCGAAGAATCTCATGTGTTTAGAGATACTTCTTTGGTATCGCGAATAACATTATTGGATGAGGTACTGCTTCGACCATCCGAAAAATCTCATGTGTTTAGAGATATTGCTTTGGTATCGCGAAGAACCTTATTGTATAAGGGACTGATTCGACCACCCGAAGAATCTCATGTGTTTAGAGATACTACTTTGGTATCACTAAGAAACTTATTGGATGACAGACTGCTTTGACCACCCGAAGAATCTCATGTGTTTAGAGATACTTCTTTGGTATCGCAAAGAACCTTATTGGATAAGGGACTGCTTCGACAATCTGAAGAATCTCATGTGTTTAGGGATACTGCTTTGGTATTGCGAATAACCTTATTGGATAAGGGACTGCTTCGACCACCCGAAGTATCTCATGTGTTTAGAGATACTGCTTTGGTATCACAAAGAACCCTATTGGATAAGGGACTGCTTCGACCATCTGAAGAATCTCATGTGTTTAGGGATATTGCTTTAGTATCGCGAAGAACCTTATTGGATAAGGAACTGCTTCGACCACTCGAAGAATCTCATGTGTTTAGGGATACTGCTTTGGTATCGCGAAGAACCTTATTAGATGAGGTACTGCTTCGACCATCCGAAAAATCTTATGTGTTTAGTGATACTGCTTGGGTATCGCGAAGAACCTTAATAGATAACGGACTTCTTTGACCACCCGAAGAATCTCATGTGTTTAGAGATACTGGTTTGGTATCCCGAAGAACCTTATTGGATAACGGACTGCTTTGACCACCCGAAGAATCTCATGTGTTTAGAGATACTGCTTTGGTATCGCGAAGAATCTTATTGGATAAAGGATTGCTTCAACCACCTGAAGAATCTCATGTGTTTAGAGATACTGCTTTGGTATCGCGAAGAATCTTATTGGATAAGGGACTGCTTTGACCACCCGAAGAATCTCATGTGTTTAGAGACACTGCTTTGGTATCGCTAAGTACCCTATTGGATAAGGGACTGCTTAAACCATCTGAAGAATCTCATATGTTTAGGGATACTGCTTTGGTATCGCGAAGAACCTTATTGGATAAGGGACCGCTTCACCCACCCGAAGAATCTCATGTGTTTAGAGATACTTCTTTGGTATCGCGAATAACATTATTGGATGAGGTACTGCTTCGACCATCCGAAAAATCTCATGTGTTTAGAGATATTGCTTTGGTATCGCGAAGAACCTTATTGTATAAGGGACTGATTCGACCACCCGAAGAATCTCATGTGTTTAGAGATACTACTTTGGTATCACTAAGAAACTTATTGGATGACAGACTGCTTTGACCACCCGAAGAATCTCATGTGTTTAGAGATACTTCTTTGGTATCGCGAAGAACCTTATTGGATAAGGGACTGCTTCGACAATCTGAAGAATCTCATGTGTTTAGGGATACTGCTTTGGTATTGCGAATAACCTTATTGGATAAGGGACTGCTTCGACCACCCGAAGAATCTCATGTGTTTAGAGATACTGCTTTGGTATCACAAAGAACCCTATTGGATAAGGGACTGCTTCGACCATCTGAAGAATCTCATGTGTTTAGGGATACTGCTTTGGTATCGCGTAGAACCTTATTGAATAAGGAACTGCTTCGACCACTCGAAGAATCTCGTGTGTTTAGAGATAGTGCTTTGGTATCGCGAAGAACCTTATTGGATGAGGAACTGCTTCGACCATCCGAAAAATCTTATGGGTTTAGTGATACTGCTTTGGTATCGCGAAGAACCTTATTGGATAACGGACTGCTTCGACCACCCGAAAAATCTCATGTGTTTAGAGATACTGCTTTATGTATCGCGAAGAACCTTATTAGATAAGGGACTTCTTTGACCACCCGAAGAATCTCATGTGTTTAGAGATACTGCTTTGGTATCCCGAAGAACCTTATTGGATAACGGACTGCTTTGACCACCCGAAGAATCTCATGTGTTTAGAGATACTGCTTTGGTATCGCGAAGAATCTTATTGGATAAGGGACTGCTTCGACCACCCGAAGAATCTCATGTGTTTAGAGATACTGCTTTGGTATCGCGAAGAATCTTATTGGATAAGGGACTGCTTCGACCACCCGAAGAATCTCATGTGTTTCGAGATACTGCTTTGGTATCGTGAAGAACCTTACTGGATAAGGGACTCCTTCAACCAACCGAAGAATCTCATGTGTTTAGAGATACTGCTTTGGTATCGCTAAGTACCCTATTGGATAAGGGACTGCTTAAACTATCTGAAGAATCTCATGTGTTTAGGGATACTGCTTTGGTATCGCGAAGAACCTTATTGGATAAGGGACTGCTTCACCCACCCGAAGAATCTCATGTGTTTAGAGATACTGCTTTGGTATCGCGAAGAACCTTATTGGATGAGGTACTACTTCGACCATCCGAAAAATCTCATGTGTTTAGATATACTGCTTTGGTATCGCGAAGAACCTTATTGTATAAGGGACTGCTTCGACCACCCAAAAAATCTCATGTGTTTAGTGTAACAGCCCGAATTTCATTAAATAATTAATTATAGTAACTAATTGATTTAGTGGGATTTTTATTGATGTTGGAAATTAATTTTTATTAATTGGAATTAATAGAGAATTGAGAAGGAAATTGGAAGGAAGGAAAATAAAGGAAATATATAATAGAGAAGGAAAAGAAAAGAAAGTTAGAGAGAAACATTTGGAAAGAAAGAAGAAGAGAAAGAGAGGGGAAGAAGAGGAAAGTGGAAAATCATTAAGAACCAACATCAAAGCTCCAATTAATCGAGGTAAGGGTGAGAAATGTTTCTATTTAATCATTGCATGATGTTATATATGTTGGGTTGAGGTTTTGGTGTAGTTTCCATCCTTTTCCATTTAGGGCAAAAGTTGGAATAATCGGTAGAACTCAATTTAATCGGTTAAAACCTGAAATAGATGATGTAGAATAGTCTAGAAATGTTAGACTAAGAGTATTGGAATTGGATTGGTGAGATTGGAGTTTTTGGAGTTGGTTGAGTTGGATAACAGTAAGTGAAAAACAAAATACGCAGACACTGCTAGCAGCTCGCTAGGCGAGCAGGTCGCGAATGCTCTCTAGGAGCTCGCTAAGCTAACAAGTAGCGAATGGTCCCAGACTTGGACATAATGGATTTTGGTGTGTTCGCTGGTAGCGAAAGTGTAGCGAAGAGATAGCGAACGATTCATTGGGAAGCTCGTTGTAGCAAGCATGTAGCAAATGAAGTCAGTATCTTCTGTTGAGATTCGCTAGCACGTTCGCTAGGCGAACAAGTAGCGAATACTCGCTAGGAGTTTGCTTAGCGAAGGAGTAGCGAGTATGACAGGTTGATGTTTTATTTGAGATTTATCCATAGGTTGATTGTGTGGTTCGACAATGGTTTATTGCTTGATTAATCGCATAGTTTATGTACTATTGTGATATGCTGTGGGTAGCCTTCAGGCGTGAATCCTAGGTTTTGAGATGTGTATATTGTTTTTATTGATTGGAAATGCATGAGAACATAATAGAGGTTATGTGTGCATTGTCTGATAAATTGCGAATGCCTAATGTTGTATGCAATTGTGTGATAAGTATGCATGAGAACATTGTGGATATGTGTGCATGACTTGTGAATTACGTTAATGGTATTAATGTGAATACCTTGAATTGTTATGAATATGTTGTGTGTGCAATCATGTTGTAATTGTTGAAGAGATGAATTATTGGAATGCATGAGATTAAGATGTCGGTCTTAAGTGCATTTGATTTTCGATTGCATATGCATCATTTAGTCAAGAGGCAATGCTTGCTAGTTTCGTGGAGATTAGTGACTTGCCCCAAACCTAGAAGAGTGGGTTTGAAGGCTTAGAGGACGGGTCTTTGTTGTTATCGGTCTAGAAGAGTGGACCCGGTTTAATGTAAAAACCGAAAAATGATAACGGGTTATCGGTCTAGAAGAGTGGACCCGGTTTAATGTAAAAACCGAAAAATGATAACGAGAGTCGGTACCGCATTGCATGAGTTGCATTGAGTTGTTGAGTCACATTGATATATGACATATGCATGAAGAGATGCTTATGTGTGAATGATAAGATTGTGGAAATGTGAGTGTATGCATGATGTGGGAATGCTTTGTGAATATTCATGTTGTCTATATATGTGTGGTAAATATATATGACTAAGAGGGTCAATTGTGGTGAGAAATATGGAGTTGAATTATATGATTACCTATATATATATATATAATCTTATGCTTTGATTATTATGGTTATATTTCTCACCCTTCTGCTGTTTTATAATGCTCTACGAGGCATTGCAGATTAGGATGCTGGATTTTTTTTGTGAAGTTATCTTCATTCTTTTGAGTCGGCTGCTCTGATATGTAACACCGGGTAGTTAGACTAGTATAGTTATTCTTTTGTGATACATTGCGATGTATCAGCTGATGTGGTTTTGTAATTACCTGACATGATGTATCAATCTGGATATCTTATCTGTATGTGAATTAATATTTTGGAAATGATTAAATGATTTTATCTTCCGCTTAAATTTAAATGTTGAAATGTGATTTCTAAACCATGAAAATGTTACATATTTTATGGAGCAAATGTTAAAGTGTTTCATTGGTGAAATTGTCACATTCTTCTTTTATACCTTATTCTAAAATTTTCACTCTGATAAATTTGTATATGCATTTATTTGGGGGTATAGAAGGGGGTGTTACATTTAGAGATACTGCTTTGGTATCGCAAAGAACCTTATTAGATAAGGGACTGCTTTGACAACCCGAAGAATCTCATGTGTTTAGAGATACTGCTTCGGTATCACGAAGAACCTTATTGGATCACAGACTGCTTTGACCACCTGAAGAATCTCATGTGTTTAGAGATATTGCTTTGGTATCGCGAAGAACCTTATTGGATAAGGGACTGCTTCGACCATCTGCAGAATCTCATGTGTTTAGGGATACTGCTTTGGTATCGCGAATAACCTTATTGGATAAGGGATTGCTTCGACCACCCGAAGAATCTCATGTGTTTAGAGATTCTGCTTTAGTATCACAAAGAACCCTATTGGATAAGGGATTGCTTCGACCATCTGAAGAATCTCATGTGTTTAGGGATACTGCTTTGGTATCGCGAAGAACCTTATTTGATAAGGGACTGCTTCGACCACTCGAAGAATCTCATGTGTTTAGAGATACTGATTTGGTATCGCGAAGAACCATATTGGATGAGGTACTGCTTCGACCATCCGAAAAATCTTATGTGTTTAGAGATACTTCTTTGGTATTGCGAAGAACCTTATTGGATAACGGACTTCTTCGACCACCCGAAAAATCTCATGTGTTTAGAGATACTTCTTTGTTATCGCGAAGAACCTTATTAGATAAGGGACTGCTTTGACCACCCGAAGAATCTCATGTGTTTAGAGATACTGCATTGGTATCCCAAAGAACCTTATTGGATAACGGACTTCTTTGACCACCCGAAGAATCTCATGTGTTCAGAGATACTGCTTTGGTATCTCGAAGAATCTTATTGGATAAGGGACTGCTTCGACCACCCGAAGAATCTCATGTGTTTAGAGATATTGCTTTGGTATCGCGGAGAATCTTAATGGATAAGGGACTGCTTCGACCACCCGAAGAATCTCATGTGTTTAGAGTACTGCTTTGGTATCACGAAGAACCTTATTGGATAATGGACTGCTTCGACCATCTGAAGAATCTCAGGTGTTTAGGGACACTGCTTTGGTATCGCGAAGAAGACCTTATTGGATAAGGGACTGCTTCGACCACTCGAAGAATCTCATGTGTTTAGAGATACTGATTTGGTATCGCGAAGAACCGTATTAGATGAGGTACTGCTTCAACCATCTGAAAAATCTTATGTGTTTAGAGATACTGCTTTGGTATCGCGAAGAATCTTAATAGATAAGGGACTGCTTCGACCACCCGAAGAATCTCATGTGTTTAGAGATACTGCTTTGGTATCGCGAAGAACCTTATTGGATAAAAGACTGCTTCGACCATCCGAAGATCTCATGTGTTTAGGGATACTGCTTTCGTATCGCGAAGAACCTTACTAGATAAGGGACTCCTTCGACCACCCGAAGAATCTGATGTGTTTAGAGATACTGCTTTGGTATCACAAAGAACCTTATTGGATAAGGGACTCCTTCGACCACCCGAAGAATCTCATGTGTTTAGAAATACTGATTTGGTATCGCGAAGAACCTTATTGGATAAGGGACTGCTTCACCCACCCGAAGAATCTCATGTGTTTAGAGATACTGCTTTGGTATCGCGAAGAACCTTATTGGATGAGGTACTGCTTCGACCATCCGTAAAATCTCATGTGTTTAGAGATACTGCTTTGGTATCGCGAAGAACCTTATTGTATAAGGGACTGCTTCGACCACCCAAAAAATCTCATGTGTTTAGTGTAACAGCCCGAATTTTATTAAATAATTAATTATAGTAATTAATTGATTTAGTGGGATTTTTATTGATGTTGGAAATTAATTTTTATTAATTGGAATTAATAGAGAATTGAGAAGGAAATTGGAAGGAAGGAAAATAAAGGAAATATATAATAGAGAAGGAAAAGAAAAGAAAGTTAGAGAGAAACATTTGGAAAGAAAGAAGAAGAGAAAGAGAGGAGAAGAAGAGGAAAGTGGAAAATCATCAAGAACTAACATCAAAGCTCCGATTAATCAAGGTAAGGGTGAGAAATGTTTCTATTTGATCATTGCAGGATGTTATATATGTTGGGTTGAGGTTTTGGTGTAGTTTCCATCCTTTTCCATTTAGGGCAAAAGTTGGAATAATCGGTAGAACTCAATTTAATCGGTTAAAACCTGAAATAGATGATGTAGAATAGTCTAGAAATGTTAGACTAAGAGTATTGGAATTGGATTGGTGAGATTGGAGTTTTTGGAGTTGGTTGAGTTGGATAACAGTAAGTGAAAAGAAAAATACGCAGACACTCGCTAGCAGCTCGCTAGGCGAGCAGGTCGCGAATGTTCGCTAGGAGCTCGCTCAGCGAACAAGTAGCGAATGGTCCCAGACTTGGACATAATGGATTTTGGTGTGTTCGCTTGTAGCGAAAGTGTAGCGAAGAGATAGTGAACGATTCGCTGGGAAGCTCGCTGTAGCGAGCAGGTAGCGAATGAAGTTAGTAACTTCTGTTGAGATTCGCTAGCACGTTCGCTAGGCGAACAAGTAGCGAATACTCGCTAGGAGTTCGCTTAGCGAAGGAGTAGCGAGTATGATAGGTTGATGTTTTATTTGAGATTTATCCATAGGTTGATTGTGTGGTTCGACTATAGTTTATTGCTTGATTAATCACATAGTTTATGTACTATTGTGATATGTTGTGGGTAGCCTTCGGGCGTGAATCCTAGGTTTTGAGATGTGTATATTGTTTGTATTGATTGGAAATGCATGAGAACATAATAGAGGTTATGTGTGCATCGTCTGATAAATTGCGAATGCCTAATGTTGTATGCAATTGTGTGATAAGTATGCATGAGAACATTGTGGATATGTGTGCATGACTTGTGAATTACGTTAATGGTATTAATGTGAATACCTTGAATTGTTATGAATATGTTGTGTGTGCAATCATGTTGTAATTGTTGAAGAGATGAATTATTGGAATGCATGAGATTAAGATGTCGGTCTTAAGTGCATTTGATTTTCGATTGCATATGCATCATTTAGTCAAGAGGCAATGCTTGCTAGTTTCGTGGAGACTAGTGACTTGCCCCAAACCTAGAAGAGTGGGTTTGAAGGCTTAGTGGACGGGCCTTTGTTGTTATCGGTCTAGAAGAGTGGACCCGGTTTAATGTAAAAACCGAAAAATGATAACGAGAGTCGGTACCGCATTGCATGAGTTGCATTGAGTTGTTGAGTCACATTGATATATGACATATGCATGAAGAGATGCTTATGTGTGAATGATAAGATTGTGGAATTGTGAGTGTATGCATGATGTGGGAATGCTTTGTGAATATTCATGTTGTCTATATATGTGTGGTAAATATATATGACTAAGAGGGTGAATTGTGGTGAGAAATATGGAGTTGAATTATATGATTACCTATATATATATATATATATAATCTTATGCTTTGATTATTATGGTTATATTTCTCACCCTTCTGCTGTTTTATAATGCTCTACGAGGCATTGCAGATTAGGATGCTGGAGTTTTTTTGTGAAGTTATCTTCATTCTTTTGAGTCGGCTGCTCTGATATGTAACATCGGGTAGTTAGACTAGTATAGTTATTCTTTTGTGATACATTGCGATGTATCAGCTGATGTGGTTTTGTAATTACCTGACATGATGTATCAATCTGGATATCTTATCTGTATGTGAATTAATATTTTGGAAATGATTAAATGATTTTATCTTCCGCTTAAATTTAAATGTTGAAATGTGATTTCTAAACCATGAAAATGTTACATATTTTATGGAGCAAATGTTAAAGTGTTTCATTGGTGAAATTGTGACATTCTTCCTTTATACCTTATTCTAAAATTTTCACTCTGATAAATTTGTATATGCATTTATTTGGGGGTATAGAAGGGGGTGTTACAACAGTGGTATCAGAGCAGGTCGGTCCGTCCGGCCAAGTTGTTAGAGTGTTTTTCCCTGTGTGTTATTGATATGCGTGTGTTGCATCATCAATATTGGTTGTTCTTACGTGGTTCTGTTGTTGGAATTAGTAAGATGGTTGCAGGGAGGAACGATGAAGCGATCGCAGAAGCTTTGACAAGGTTGGCGGGAGCGATTGGGCAGAATCCTTCGGCCAATGTGAATGTGGGGAATAATGCTAATGATGAATTCTGTGCTTTGGGAAGGTTCCAAAGGAATAATCCCCCGATGTTCAAGGGAACCCACGAGCCTGACAAAGCACAAATTTGGTTGAAAGCTATCGAGATGATTTTTCGGGTTATGAATTGCTCAGATGCACAAAAGGTGCAGTTTGGGACTCACATGCTCGAAGAGGAAGCCGAAGACTGGTGGGGTAATACTCGCCAAAGATTTAAAGAGGATGATATTGTGATCACCTGGGATCTTTTTAGATAGACATTTCTGGAGAAGTATTTTCCAAAAGATGTGCGCGGAAAGAAAGAGATTGAATTCCTTGAGCTGAAGCAAGGTAATTCAACGGTAGCTGAGTATGCGGCAAAATTTGAGGAGTTGATCAAGTTTTGTCCTCACTACAAAATGCTAATGCCGAGAGATCTAAGTGTCTCAAATTTGTGAATGGCTTGAGACCTGAGATCAAGCAAGCTATTGGTTACCAGGAAATCCAGCGATTTTCGGAGTTGGTAAACAAGAGTAGGATTTACGATGAGGATAGTAGGGCTCGAACTAGCCACTACAAGAGCCTAAGTGATAAGAAAGGAAAGGGCCACTTCTGAGGGAAACCTTACGTGACTCCTGCTGATAAGGGGAAACAAAGGGTTGGTTTCGGTAAGAAGCCAAGTGGGGGAGTTTCTACTCCAGTGAGATGTTACAATTATGGTGAAGCGGGGCATCGTGCCCCTGAGTGCAAGAGTGTGGAACGTAAGTGTTTTAAGTGTGGCAAGCCAGGCCACAAAGCTCTTGAATGCAGAAGCGGTGCAAATGTGACTTGCTACAACTGTGGCGAGCAAGGACACATTAGTACCAAATGCGATAAGCCGAAGAAGAAACAAGGGAGCGGAAAAGTGTTCGCTCTATCTGGATCTGAGACTGCTAGTGACGATCGCTTGATCAGATGTACGTGCTTCATTAATGGTACACCTTTGATCGCTATAATTGATACCGGAGCTACACATTCTTTTATTTCTTTGGATTGTGTTAGAAGGTTGAATCTTGAGTTGTCTGTGATTGGTGGCGGTATGGTTATTGATACTCCTGCTATGGGTTCGGTAACTACACCGTATGTTTGTTTAAATTGTCCGTTGAGTATCTTCGGTAAAGATTTTGGAATTGATTTAGTGTGTCTTCACCTAGACCAACTCGATGTCATCCTTGGGATGAATTGGTTGGAATTCAATCGGGTATATATTAACTGTTTTGACAAGACGATTATTTTTCCGGAATCGGACGTTGCAAGAGATTTGTTTATGACAGCGAGACAAGTGAAAGAATCGGTGCAAGATGGAGCTAAGGTATTTATGCTTATGGCAACTTTGAGAATTGGTGGAAGTGAAGAGATTGGTGCTTTACCAATTGTTAGAGATTTTCCGGATGTTTTCCCTGAAGAGATAAAGGATTTACCACCAGAGCAAGAAGTGGAGTTTTCAATAGATTTGATTCCTGGAACTAGTCCGATATCGATGGCTCTTATCGTATGTCGGCATCAGAATTGAAAGAGTTGAAGAGTCAACTTGAGGATTTTCTTGAAAAGAGGTTTATTCGTCCGAGTGTGTCGCCGTGGGGTGCACCGGTGTTGTTGGTTAAGAAGAAAGAGGGTTCTATGAGGCTCTGTGTGGATTACAGACAGTTGAACAAGGTGACTATTAAGAACAAGTATCCACTCCCGAGGATTGATGATCTGATGGATCAGTTGGTTGGTGCAAGTGTGTTCAGCAAGATTGATTTGAGATCTGGGTATCATCAGATTCGCGTGAAAGCTGAGGATATTCAGAAGACTGCTTTTAGAACGAGGTATAGACACTATGAGTATTCTATAATGCCATTTGGTGTGACTAATGCACCAGGTGTATTTATGGAGTACATGAATAGGATTTTCCATCCTTATTTGGATAGGTTTGTGGTTGTGTTTATCGACGACATCTTGGTTTATTCGAAGAGAAAAGAAGAGCATGCCGAGCATCTGAAGATTGTGTTATCTGTGTTGAGAGAGAAGCAGTTGTTTGCAAAGCTTTCTAAGTGTGAGTTTTGGTTGAAGGAAGTTAGTTTCCTTGGTCATGTAATTTCGAGTAATGGTATTGCGGTTGATCCGTCGAAGGTTGAAGCGGTATCGCAATGGGAGACTCTGAAGTCAGTTTTTGAGATTAGAAGTTTCCTTGGTTTAGCCGGTTATTATCGGAACTTTATTGAAGGATTTGCTAAGTTATCGTTACCGTTGACGCAGTTGACTAGGAAGGGTCGAGCTTTTGTTTGGGATGCCAAATGTGAAGTGAGTTTCAAAGAACTTAAGCGAAGGTTGACGACAACCCCTGTTTTGATTTTTCCAAATCCGGAAGAACCGTTCGTTGTGTATTGTGATGCTTCTTTAATGGGCTTGGGAGGTGTGTTGATACAGAATAATCAAGTTGTGGCTTATGCTTCGAGGCAACTCAAAGTGCATGAGAAGAATTATCCGACGCATGACTTAGAGTTGGCCGCCGTTGTGTTCGTGTTGAAGCTTTGGAGGCATTATCTGTTTGGTGCAAGATTTGAAGTGTTTAGTGACCACAAGAGTTTGAAATATCTTTTTGATCAAAAGGAATTGAATGCAAGACAAAGAAGATGGCTTGAACTTTTGAAGGAATATGATTTTGGTTTGAATTACCATCCGGGTAAAGCGAATGTAGTAGCGGATGCATTGAGTCGGAAATCATTGCATATGTCGGCTTGATGGTGAAAGAGTTGGAATTGGTCGAGCAATTTCGGGATTTGAGTTTAGTATGTGAGAGAACTTCTTTTAGATTTAAGTTGGGTATGTTAAAGCTTACAAGTGGTATTTTGGATGAAATTCGAGAAGGACAGAAATCGGATTTGAGTTTAGTTGATCGATTGACTTTAATCAACCAAGGCCAAGGTGGTGATTTTCGGATTGATGAGAATGGGATTATGAGATGTCGGGATCGAGTTTGTGTTCCGAATGTTGTGGAGCTTAAAAAGAGTATCCTTGAGGAAGGACATCATAGCGGATTGAGTATTCATCCGGGTGCTACTAAGATGTATCAGGATTTGAGGAAAGTGTTTTGGTGGCCTAGTATGAAGAAGGATATTGCGGAATTTGTGTATTCTTGTTTGACTTGCCAGAAGTCAAAGATTGAGCATCAGAAGCCATCTGGTTTGATGAAGTCGTTGTTTATTCCTGAGTGGAAATGGGATAGTATCTCCATGGATTTTGTATCGGGTTTGCCGAGGACACCGAGTAATTTTGAGGCTATTTGGGTTATTGTGGATAGATTGACTAAATCTGCTCACTTTATCCCTATGCGTGTGGATTACCCGTTGGAGAAGTTGGCTAAATTGTATATTGAGAGGATTGTGTGTTTGCATGGTATTCCGTCGAGTATTGTTTCGGATAGAGATCCGAGGTTCACTTCGAGATTTTGGGAGAGCTTGCAGAGTGCTTTGGGTAATAAGTTGCGTTTGAGTTCAGCTTATCATCCTCAGACAGATGGTCAGACGGAGAGGAAGATTCAGTCGCTTGAAGATCTTTTGAGAGCTTGTGTATTGGAAAAAGGAGGAGCTTGGGATAGCTACTTGCCTATGATTGAGTTTACCTACAACAACAGTTTTCATTCGAGTATCGGTATGGCACCATTTGAGGCGTTGTATGGTAGGCGGTGTAGGACACCATTGTGTTGGTTTGAGTCCGGAGAGAGTTCTGTTGTTGGACCCGAGTTAGTTCAACAAACTACTGATAAGATCAAGATGATTCAAGAGAAGATGAGAGTTGCTCAGAGTCGTCAGAAGAGTTATTATGACAAGAGGAGGAAGGCACTTGAATTTCAAGAGGGAGATCATGTGTTTCTTCAAGTCACTCCAATAACAGTTGTTGGTAGGGCATTGAAGTCGCGCAAGTTGTCGCCGCGTTTCATTGGTCCTTATCAGATTTTGCAGAGGATAGGAGAAGTGGCCTATCGTGTGGCTTTACCACCGTCGCTTGCTAATCTTCATGACGTATTCCATGTATCTCAGTTGAAGAAATACATTGCGGATCCGTCTCATGTAGTCCAATTAGATGATGTGCAGGTGAGAGATAACCTGACTGTTGAGACATCACCTATGCGGATAGAGGATCGGAAATTGAAGCAACTTCGAGGCAAGGAGATTTCTTTGGTGAAGGTCGCTTGGGGAGGACCGGCTGGTGGAAATTTGACTTGGGAACTAGAGAGCCAAATGAGGGAGTCTTATCCAGAACTGTTTGAACCAGGTAACATTTTCGAGGACGAAAATTCCTATAGTGGGGGAGGGTTGTAACAGCCCGAATTTCATTAAATAATTAATTATACTAATTAATTGATTTAGTGGGATTTTTATTGATGTTGGAAATTAATTTTTATTAATTGGAATTAATAGAGAATTGAGAAGGAAATTGGAAGGAAGGAAAATAAAGGAAATATATAATAGAGAAGGAAAAGAAAAGAAAGTTAGAGAGAAACATTTGGAAAGAAAGAAGAAGAGAAAGAGAGGAGAAGAAGAGGAAAGTGGAAAATCATCAAGAACCAACATCAAAGCTCCGATTAATCGAGGTAAGGGTGAGAAATGTTTCTATTTGATCATTGCATGATGTTATATATGTTGGGTTGAGGTTTTGGTGTAGTTTCCATCCTTTTCCATTTAGGGCAAAAGTTGGAATAATCGGTAGAACTCAATTTAATCGGTTAAAACCTGAAATAGATGATGTAGAATAGTCTAGAAATGTTAGACTAAGAGTATTGGAATTGGATTGGTGAGATTGGAGTTTTTGGAGTTGGTTGAGTTGGATAACAGTAAGTGAAAAGCAAAATACGCAGGCACTCGCTAGCAGCTCGCTACGCGAGCAGGTCGCGAATGCTCGCTAGGAGCTCGCTCAGCGAACAAGTAGCGAATGGTCCCAGACTTGGACAGAATGGATTTTGGTGTGCTCGCTGGTAGCGAAAGTGTAGCGAAGAGATAGCGAACGATTCGCTGGGAAGCTCGCTGTAGCGAGCAGGTAGCGAATGAAGTCAGTAACTTATGTTGAGATTCGCTAGCACGTTCGCTAGGCGAACAAGTAGCGAATACTCGCTAGGAGTTCGCTTAGCGAAGGAGTAGCGAGTATGACAGGTTGATGTTTTATTTGAGATTTATCCATAGGTTGATTGTGTGGTTCGACTATGGTTTATTGCTTGATTAATCGCATAGTTTATGTACTATTGTGATATGCTGTGGGTAGCCTTCAGGCGTGAATCCTAGGTTTTGAGATGTGTATATTGTTTGTATTGATTGAAATGCATGAGAACATAATAGAGGTTATGTGTGCATTGTCTGATAAATTGCGAATGCCTAATGTTGTATGCAATTGTGTGATAAGTATGCATGAGAACATTGTGGATATGTGTGAATGACTTGTGAATTACGTTAACGGTATTAATGTGAATACCTTGAATTGTTATGAATATGTTGTGTCTGCAATCATGTTGTAATTCTTGAAGAGATGAATTATTGGAATGCATGAGATTAAGATGTCGGTCTTAAGTGCATTTGATTTTCGATTGCATATGCATCATTTAGTCAAGAGGCAATGCTTGCTAGTTTCGTGGAGACTAGTGACTTGCCCCAAACCTAGAAGAGTGGGTTTGAAGGCTTAGAGGACGGGCGTTTGTTGTTATCGGTCTAGAAGAGTGGACCCGGTTTAATTTAAAAACCGAAAAATGATAACGGGTTATCGGTCTAGAAGAGTGGACCCAGTTTAATGTAAAAACCGAAAAATGATAACGAGAGTCGGTACCGCATTGCATGAGTTGCATTGAGTTGTTGAGTCACATTGATATATGACATATGCATGAAGAGATGCTTATGTGTGAATGATAAGATTGTGGAAATGTGAGTGTATGCATGATGTGGGAATGCTTTGTGACTATTCATGTTGTCTATATATGTGTGGTAAATATATATGACTAAGAGGGTCAATTGTGGTGAGAAATATGGAGTTGAATTATATGATTACCTATATATATATATATATATATATATATATATATATATATATATATATATATATATATATATATATATATATATATATATATATATATATATATATATATATATATATATATATATATATATATATATATATATATATATATATATATATATATATATATATATATATATATATATATATATATATATATATATATATATATATATATATATATATATATATATATATATATATATATATATATATATATATATATATATATATATATATATATATATATATATATATATATATATATATATATATATATAATCTTATGCTTTGATTATTATGGTTATATTTCTCACCCTTCTGCTGTTTTATAATGCTCTACGAGGCATTGCAGATTAGGATGCTGGAGTTTTTTTGTGAAGTTATCTTCATTCTTTTGAGTCGGCTGCTCTGATATGTAACACCGGGTAGTTAGACTAGTATAGTTATTCTTTTGTGATACATTGCGATGTATCAGCTGATGTGGTTTTGTAATTACCTGACATGATGTATCAATCTGGATATCTTATCTGTATGTGAATTAATATTTTGGAAATGATTAAATGATTTTATATTCCGCTTAAATTTAAATGTTGAAATGTGATTTCTAAACCATGAAAATGTTACATATTTTATGGAGCAAATGTTAAAGTGTTTCATTGGTGAAATTGTGACATTCTTCTTTTATACCTTATTCTAAAATTTTCACTCTGATAAATTTGTATATGCATTTATTTGGGGGTATAGAAGGGGGTATTACATTTAGAGATATTGCTTTGGTATCGCGAAGAACCTTATTAGATAAGGGACTGCTTTGACCACCCGAAGAATCTCATGTGTTTAGAGATACTGCTTCGGTATCACGAAGAACCTTATTGGATAACGGACTGCTTTGACCACCTGAAGAATCTCATGTGTTTAGAGATACTGCTTTGGTATCGCAAAGAACCTTATTGGATAAGGGACTGCTTCGACCATCTGAAGAATCTCATGTGTTTAGGGATATTGCTTTGGTATCGCGAATAACCTTATTGGATAAGGGATTGCTTCGACCACCCGAAGAATCTCATGTGTTTAGAGATTCTGCTTTGGTATCACAAAGAACCCTATTGGATAAGGGACTGCTTCGACCATCTTAAGAATCTCATGTGTTTAGGGATACTGCTTTGGTAAAGCGAAGAACCTTATTGGATAAGGGACTGCTTCGACCACTCGAAGAATCTCATATGTTTAGAGATACTGATTTGGTATCACGAAGAACCATATTGGATGAGGTACTGCTTCGACCATCTGAAAAATATTATGTGTTTAGAGATACTGCTTTGGTATCACGAAGAACCTTAATGGATAACGGACTTCTTCGACCACCCGAAAAATCTCATGTGTTTAGAGATACTTCTTTGGTATCGTGAAGAACCTTATTAGATAAGGGACTGCTTTGACCACCCGAAGAATCTCATGTGTTTAGAGATACTGCATTGGTATCCCGAAGAACCTTATTCGATAACGGACTTCTTTGACCACCCGAAGAATCTCATGTGTTCAAAGATACTGCTTTGGTATCGCGAAGAATTTTTTTTTAATGGACTGCTTCGACCACCCGAAGAATCTCATGTGTTTAGAGATATTGCTTTGGTATCGCGAAGAATCTTAATGGATAAGGGACTGCTTTGACCACCCGAAGAATCTCATGTGTTTAGAGATACTGCTTTGGTATCGCGAAGAACCTTATTGGATAATGGCCTGCTTCGACCATCTGAAGAATCTCATGTGTTTAGGGATACTGCTTTGGTATCGCGAACAACCTTATTGGATAAGGGACTGCTTCGACCACTCGAAGAATCTCATGTGTTTAGAGATACTGATTTAGTATCGCGAAGAACCATATTGGATGACGTACTGCTTCGACCATCCGAAAAATCTTGTGTGTTTAGAGATACTGCTTTGGTATCGCGAAGAATCTTAATGGATAAGGGACTTCTTCGACCACCCGAAGAATCTCATGTGTTTAGAGATACTGCTTTGGTATCGCGAAGAACCTTATTGGATAATGGACTGCTTCGACCATCCGAAGATCTCTTGTGTTTAGGGATAGTGCTTTGGTATCGCGAAGAACCTTACTGGATAAGGCACTCCTTCGACCACCCGAAGAATCTCATGTGTTTAAGATACGGCTTGGGTATCGCAAAGAACCTTATTGGATAAGGGACTCCTTCGACCACCCGAAGAATCTCATGTGTTTAGAACTACTGATTTGGTATCGCGAAGAACCTTATTGGATGAGGTACTGCTTCGAGCATCCGAAGAATCTCATGTGTTTAGGGATACTGCTTTGGTATCGCGAATAACCTTATTATATAAGGGACTGCTTCGACCACCCGAAGAATCTCATGTGTTTAGAGATACTGCTTTGGTATCACAAAGAACCCTATTGGATAAGAGACTACTTCAACCATCTAAAGAATGTCATGTGTTTAGGGATACTGCTTTGGCATCGCAAAGAACCTTATTGGATAAGGGACTGCTTCGACCACCCGAAGAATCTCATGTGTTTAGAGATACTGCTTTGGTATCCCGAAGAACCTTATCGGATAACGAACTGCTTTGACCACCCGAAGAATCTCATGTGTTTAGAGATACTGCTTTGGTATCGCGAAGAATCCTATTGGATAAGGGACTGCTTCAACCACCCGAAGAATCTCATGTGTTTAGAGATACTGCTTTGGTATCGCGAAGAACCTTACTGGATAAGGGAATCCTTCGACCACCCGAAGAATCTCATGTGTTTAGAGATACTGCTTTGGTATCGGGAAGAACCTTATTGGATGAGGTACTGCTTCGACCATCCGAAAAATCTTATATGTTTAGAGATACTGCTTTGGTATCGCGAAGAACCTTATTGGATAAGGGACTGCTTCAACCACTCGAAAAATCTCATGTGTTTAGAGATACATCTTTGGTATCGTGAAGAACCTTATTAGATAAGGGACTGCTTCCACCACCCGAAGAATCTCATGTGTTTAGAGATACTGCTTTGGTATCCCGAAGAACCTTTTTGGATAACGAACTGCTTTGACCACCCGAAGAATCTCATGTGTTCAGAGATACTTCTTTGGTATCGCGAAGAATCTTATTGGATAAGGGACTCCTTCGACCACCCGAAGAATCTCATGTGTTTAGAGATATTTCTTTGGTATCGCGAAGAAACTTATTGGATAAGGGACTGCTTCGACCACCCAAAGAATCTCATGTGTTAAGAGATACTGCTTTGGTATCCCAAAGAACCCTATTGGATAAGAGACTCCTTCAACCATCTGAAGAATCTCATGTGTTTAGGGATACTGCTTTGGTATCGCAAAGAACCTTATTGGATAAGGGACTGCTTCGACCACCCGAAGAATCTCATGTGTTTAGAGATACTGCTTTGGTATCCCGAAGAACCTTATCGGATAATGGACTGCTTTGACCACCCAAAGAATCTCATGTGTTTAGAGATACTACCTTGGTATCGCGAAGAACCTTACTATATAAGGGACTCCTTCGACCACCCGAAGAATCTCAAGTGTTTAGAGATACTGCTTTGGTATCGCGAAGAACCTTATTGGATAAGGGACTGCGTCGACCATCTGAAGAATCTCATGTGTTTAGGGATACTGCTTTGGTATGGCAAAGAACCTTATTAGATAAGGGACTACTTCGACCACCCGAAGAATCACATGTGTTTTGTGATACTGCTTTGGTATCGCGAAGAACCTTATTGGATGAGGTATTGATTCGACCATCCGAAAAATATTATGTGTTTAGAGATACTGATTTGGTATCGCGAAGAACCTTATTAGATAAGGGACTGCTTTGATCACCCGAAGAATCTCATGTGTTTCGAGATACTGCTTTGGTATCACAAAGAAACTTATTGGATAACGGATTGCTTTGACCACTCGAAGAATCTCATGTGTTTAGAGATACTGCTTTGGTATCGCGAAGAAGCTTATTGGATAAGGGACTGCCTCGAAAATCTGAAGAATCTCAAGTGTTTAGGGATACTGCTTTGGTATCGCGAATAACCTTATTGGATAAGGGACTGCTTTGACCACCGGAAGAATCTCATGTGTTTAGAGATACTGCTTTGGTATCACAAAGAACCCTATTGGATAAGGGACTGCTTCGACCATCTGAAGAATCTCATGTGTTTAGGGATACTGCTTTGGTATCGCGAAGAACCTTATTGGATCAGGGACTGCTTCGACCACTCGAAGAATCTCATGTGTTTAGAGATACTGATTTGGTATTGCGAAGAACCATATTGGATGAGGTACTGCTTCGACCATCCGAAAAATCTTATGTGTTTAGAGATACTTCTTTGGTATCGCGAATAACCTTATTATATAAGGGACTGCTTCGACCACCCGAAAAATCACATGTGTTTAGAGATACTGCTTTGGTATCGCAAAGAACCCTATTGGATAAGAGACTGCTTCAACCATCCGAAGAATCTCATGTGTTTAGAGATACTGCTTTGGTATCCCGAAGAACCTTATCGGATAACGAACTGCTTTGACCACCCGAAGAATCTCATGTGTTTAGAGATACTGCTTTGGTATCGCGAAGAATCTTATTGGATAAGGGACTGCTTCAACCACCCGAAGAATCTCATGTGTTTAGAGATACTGCTTTGGTATCTCGAAGAACCTTACTGGATAAGGGAATGCTTCAACCACCCGAAGAATCTCATGTGTTTAGAGATACTGCTTTGGTATCGCGAAGAACATTATTGGATAAGGGAGTGCTTCGACCATCCGAAGATCTCATGTGTTTAAGGATAATGCTTTGGTATCACGAAGAACCTTACTGGATAAGGGACTCCTTCGACCACCCGAAGAATCTCATGTGTTTAGAGATACTGCTTTGGTATCGCAAAGAACCTTATTGGATAAGGGACTCTTTCGAGCACCCGAAGAATCTCATGTGTTTAGAAATACTGCTTTGGTATCGCGAAGAACCTTATTGGATGAGGTACTGATTCGAGCATCCGAAGAATCTCATGTGTTTAGCGATACTGCTTTGGTATCGCGAATAACCTTATTAAATAAGGGACTGCTTCGACCACCCAAAGAATCTCATGTGTTTAGAGATACTGCTTTGGTATCACAAAGAACCCTATTGGATAAGAGACTGTTTCAACCATCTGAAGAATCTCATGTGTTTAGGGATACTTCTTTGGTATCGCAAAGAACCTTATTGGATATGGGACTGCTTCGACCACCCGAAGAATCTCATGTGTTTAGAGATACTGCTTTGGTATCCCGAAGAATCTTATTGGATAACAGATTGCTTTGACCTCCCGAAGAATCTCATGTGTTCAGAGATACTGCTTTGGTATCCCGAAGAACCTTATCGGATAACAGACGGCTTTGACCTCCCGAAGAATCTCATGTGTTCAGAGATACTGCTTTGGTATCGTGAAGAATCTTATTGGATAAGGGACTGCTTCGACCACCCGAAGAATCTCATGTGTTTAGAGATATTGCTTGGGTATCGCGAAGAACCTTATTAGATGAGGTACTGCTTCGACCATCAAAAAAATCTTATGTGTTTAGAGATACTGCTTTGGTATCGCGAAGAACCTTATTAGATAAGGGACTGCTTTGACCACCCGAAGAATCTCATGTGTTTAGAGATACTACTTTGGTAACGCGAAGAACCTTATTGGATAAGGGACTTCTTCGACAATCTGAAGAATCTCATGTGTATAGGGATACTGCTTTGGTATCGCGAATAACCTTATTGGATAAGGTACTGCTTCGACCACCCGAAGAATCTCATGTGTTCAGAGATACTGCTTTGGTATCGTGAAGAATCTTATTGGATAAGGGACTGCTTCGACCACCCGAAGAATCTCATGTGTTTAGAGATATTGCTTTGGTATCGCGAAGAACCTTATTAGATGAGGTACTGCTTCGACCATCAGAAAAATCTTATGTGTTTAGAGATACTGCTTTGGTATCGCGAAGAACCTTATTAGATAAGGGACTGCTTTGACCATCCGAAAAATCTCATGTGTTTAGAGATACTGCTTTGGTATCGCGAAGAACCTTTTTGGATAAGGGACTTCTTTGACCACCCGAAGAATCTCATGTGTTCAGAGATACTTCTTTGGTATCGCGAAGAAACTTATTGGATAAGGGACTCCTTCGACCACCCGAAGAATCTCATGTGTTTAGAGATATTTCTTTGGTATCGCAAAGAATCTTATTGGATAAGGGACTGCTTCGACCACCCAAAGAATCTCATGTGTTAAGAGATACTGCTTTGGTATCCCAAAGAACCCTATTGGATAAGAGACTCCTTCAACCATCTGAAGAATCTCATGTGTTTAGGGATACTGCTTTGGTATCGCAAAGAACCTTATTGGATAAGGGACTGCTTCGACCACCCGAAGAATCTCATGTGTTTAGAGATACTACTTTGGTATCGCGAAGAACCTTACTATATAAGGGACTCCTTCGACCACCCGAAGAATCTCAAGTGTTTAGAGATACTGCTTTGGTATCGCGAAGAACCTTATTGGATAAGGGACTGCGTCGACCATCTGAAGAATCTCATGTGTTTAGGGATACTGCTTTGGTATCGCAAAGAACCTTATTAGATAAGGGACTACTTCGACCACCTGAAGAATCACATGTGTTTTGTGATACTGCTTTGGTATCGCGAAGAACCTTATTGGATGAGGTATTGATTCGACCATCCGAAAAATATTATGTGTTTAGAGATACTGCTTTGGTATCGCGAAGAACCTTATTAGATAAGGGATTGCTTTGATCACCCGAAGAATCTCATGTGTTTCGAGATACTGCTTTGGTATCACGAAGAAACTTATTGGATAACGGATTGCTTTGACCACTCGAAGAATCTCATGTGTTTAGAGATACTGCTTTGGTATCGCGAAGAAGCTTATTGGATAAGGGGCTGCCTCGAAAATCTGAAGAATCTCAAGTGTTTAGGGATACTGCTTTGGTATCGCGAATAACCTTATTGGATAAGGGACTGCTTTGACCACCGGAAGAATCACATGTGTTTAGAGATACTGCTTTGGTATCACAAAGAACCCTATTGGATAAGGGACTACTTCGACCATCTGAAGAATCTCATGTGTTTAGGGATACTGCTTTGGTATCGCGAAGAACCTTATTGGATCAGGGACTGCTTCGACCACTCGAAGAATCTCATGTGTTTAGAGATACTAATTTGGTATTGCGAAGAACCATATTGGATGAGGTACTGCTTCGACCATCCGAAAAATCTTATGTGTTTAGAGATACTTCTTTGGTATCGCGAAGAACCTTATTGGATAACGGACTTCTTCGACCACCCGAAATATCTCATGTGTTTAGAGATACTTCTTTGGTATCGCAAAGAACCTTATTAGATAAGGGACTGCTTTGACCACCCGAAGAATCTCATGTGTTTAGAGATACTGCTTTGGTATCCCGAAGAACCTTATTGGATAACGGACTTCTTTGACCACCGGAAGAATCTCATGTGTTCAGAGATACTACTTTGGTATCCCGAAGAATCTTATTGGATAAGGGACTGCTTCGACCACCCGAAGAATCTCATGTGTTTAGAGATATTGCTTTGGTATCGGGAAGAATCTTAATGGATAAGGGACTGCTTCAACCACCCGAAGAATCTCATGTGTTTAGAGATACTGCTTTGGTATCGCGAAGAACATTATTGGATAAGCGAGTGCTTCGACCATCCGAAGATCTCATGTGTTTAAGGATACTGCTTTGGTATCACGAAGAACCTTACTGGATAAGGGACTCCTTCGACCACCCGAAGAATCTCATGTGTTTAGAGATACTGCTTTGGTATCGCAAAGAACCTTATTGGATAAGGGACTCTTTCGAGCACCCGAAGAATCTCATGTGTTTAGAAATACTGCTTTGGTATCGCGAAGAACCTTATTGGATGAGGTACTGCTTCGAGCATCCGAAGAATCTCATGTGTTTAGCGATACTGCTTTGGTATCACGAATAACCTTATTAAATAAGGGACTGCTTCGACCACCCGAGGAATCTCATGTGTTTAGAGATACTGCTTTGGTATCACAAAGAACCCTATTGGATAAGAGACTGTTTCAACCATCTGAAGAATCTCATGTGTTTAGGCATACTGCTTTGGTATCGCAAAGAACCTTATTGGATATGGGACTGCTTCGACCACCCGAAGAATCTCATGTGTTTAGAGATACTGCTTTGGTATCCCGAAGAATCTTATTGGATAACAGACTACTTTGACCTCCCGAAGAATCTCATGTGTTCAGAGATATTGCTTTGGTATCCCGAAGAACCTTATCGGATAACAGACGGCTTTGACCTCCCGAAGAATCTCATGTGTTCAGAGATACTGCTTTGGTATCGTGAAGAATCTTATTGGATAAGGGACTGCTTCGACCACCCGAAGAATCTCATGTGTTTAGAGATATTGCTTTGGTATCGCGAAGAACCTTATTAGATGAGGTACTGCTTCGACCATCATAAAAATCTTATGTGTTTAGAGATACTGCTTTGGTATCGCGAAGAACCTTATTAGATAAGGGACTGCTTTGACCACCCGAAGAATCTCATGTGTTTAGAGATACTACTTTGGTATCGCGAAGAACCTTATTGGATAAGGGACTTCTTCGACAATCTGAAGAATCTCATGTGTTTAGGGATACTGCTTTGGTATCGCGAATAACCTTATTGGATAAGGTACTGCTTCGACCACCCGAAGAATCTCATGTGTTTAGAGATACTGCTTTGGTATCACAAAGAACCCTATTGGATAAGGGACTGCTTCGACCATCTGAAGAATCTCATGTGTTTAGGGATACCGCTTTGGTATCGCGAAGAACCTTATTGGATAAGGAACTGCTTCGACCACTCGAAGAATCTCATGTGTTTAGAGATACTGCTTTGGTATCGCGAAGAACCTTATTGGATGAGGTACTGCTTCGACCATCTGAAAAATCTTATGTGTTTAGAGATACTGCTTTGGTATCGCGAAGAACCTTATTAGATAAGGGACTGCTTTGACCACCCGATGAATCTCATGTGTTTAGAGATACTGCTTTGGTTTCACGAAGAACCTTATTGGATAGCGGACTGCTTTGACCACCCGAAGAATCTCATGTGTTTAGAGATACTGCTTTGGTATCGCGAAGAATCTTATTGGATAAGGGACTGCTTCGACCACCCGAAGAATCTCATGTGTTTAGAGATACTGCTTTGGTATTGCGAAGAACATTACTGGATAAGGGACTCCTTCAACCACCTGAAGAATCTCATGTGTTTAGAGATACTGCTTTGGTATCGCGAAGAACCTGATTGGATAAGGGATTGCTTCAACCATCTGAAGAATCTCATGTGTTTAGGGATACTGCTTTGGTATCGCGAAGAACCTTATTGGATAAGGAACTGTTTCGACCACTCGAAGAATCTCATGTGTTTAGAGATACTGCTTTGGTATCGCGAGGAACCTTATTGGATGAGGTATTGCTTCGACCATCCGAAAAATCTTATGTGTTTAGGGATACCGCTTTGGTATCGCGAAGAACCTTATTGGATAAGGAACTGCTTCGACCACTCGAAGAATCTCATGTGTTTAGAGATACTGCTTTGGTATCGCGAAGAACCTTATTGGATGAGGTATTTCTTCGACCATCCGAAAAATCTTATGTGTTTAGAGATACTGCTTTGTTATCGCGAAGAACCTTACTGGATAAGGGACTCCTTCAACCAACCGAAGAATCTCATGTGTTTAGAGATATTGCTTTGGTATCACAAAGTACCCTATTTGATAAGGGACTGCTTCAACCATCTGAAGAATCTCATGTGTTTAGGGATACTTCTTTGGTATCGCGAGGAACCTTTTTGGATAAGGGACTGCTTCGACCACCCGAAGAATCTCATGTGTTTAGAGATACTGCTTTGGTATCGCGAAGAACCTTACTGGATAAGGGACTTCTTCGACCACCCGAAGAATCTCATGTGTTTAGAGATACTGCTTTGGTATCGTGAAGAACCTTAACGGATAAGGGACTGCTTCGATCATCTGAAGAATCTCATGTTTTTACGGATACTGCTTTGGTATCGCGAAGAACCTTGTTAGATAAGGGACTGCTTCGACCACCAGAAGAATCTCATGTGTTTAGGGATACTGCTTTGGTATCGCGAAGAACCTTATTGGATAAGGAACTGCTTCGACCACTCGAAGAATCTCATGTGTTTAGAGATACTGCTTTGGTATCGCGAAGAACCTTATTGGATGAGGTACTGCTTCGACCATCTGAAAAATCTTATGTGTTTAGAGATACTGCTTTGGTATCGCGAAGAACCTTATTAGATAAGGGACTGCTTTAACCACCCGAAGAATCTCATGTGTTTAGAGATACTTCTTTGGTTTCACGAAGAACCTTATTGGATAGCGGACTGCTTTGACCACCCGAAGAATCTCATGTGTTTAGAGATACTGCTTTGGTATCGCGAAGAATCTTATTGGATAAGGGACTGCTTCGACCACCCGAAGAATCTCATGTGTTTAGAGATACTGCTTTGGTATTGCGAAGAACATTACTGGATAAGGGACTCCTTCAACCACCTGAAGAATCTCATGTGTTTAGAGATACTGCTTTGGTATCGCGAAGAACCTGATTGGATAAGGGATTGCTTCAACCATCTGAAGAATCTCATGTGTTTAGGGATACTGCTTTGGTATCGCGAAGAACCTTATTGGATAAGGAACTGTTTCGACCACTCGAAGAATCTCATGTGTTTAGAGATACTGCTTTGGTATCGCGAGGAACCTTATTGGATGAGGTATTGCTTCGACCATCCGAAAAATCTTATGTGTTTAGGGATACCGCTTTGGTATCGCGAAGAACCTTATTGGATAAGAAACTGCTTCGACCACTCGAAGAATCTCATGTGTTTAGAGATACTGCTTTGGTATCGCGAAGAACCTTATTGGATGAGGTATTTCTTCGACCATCCGAAAAATCTTATGTGTTTAGAGATACTGCTTTGTTATCGCGAAGAACCTTACTGGATAAGGGACTCCTTCAACCAACCGAAGAATCTCATGTGTTTAGAGATATTGCTTTGGTATCGCAAAGTACCCTATTTGATAAGGGACTGCTTCAACCATCTGAAGAATCTCATGTGTTTAGGGATACTTCTTTGGTATCGTGAGGAACCTTATTGGATAAGGGACTGCTTCGACCACCCGAAGCATCTCATGTGTTTAGAGATACTGCTTTGGTATCGCGAAGAACCTTACTGGATAAGGGACTCCTTCGACCACCCGAAGAATCTCATGTGTTTAGAGATACTGCTTTGGTATCGTGAAGAACCTTAACGGATAAGGGACTGCTTCGATCATCTGAAGAATCTCATGTTATTAGGGATACTGCTTTGGTATCGCGAAGAACCTTGTTAGATAAGGGACTGCTTCGACCACCAGAAGAATCTCATGTGTTTAGAGATACTGCTTTGGTACCGCGAAGAACCTTATTGGATGAGGTACTGCTTCGACCATCTGAAAAATCTTATGTGTTTAGAGATACTGCTTTGGTATCGCGAAGAACCTTATTAGATAAGGGACTGCTTTGACCACCCGAAGAATCTCATGTGTTTAGAGATACTGCTTTGGTTTCACGAAGAACCTTATTGGATAACGGACTGCTTTGACCACCCGAAGAATCTCATGTGTTTAGAGATACTGCTTTGGTATCGCGAAGAATCTTATTGGATAAGGGACTGCTTCGACCACCCAAAGAATCTCATATGTTTAGAGATACTGCTTTGGTATCGCGAAGAACATTACTGGATAAGGCACTCCTTCGACCACCTGAAGAATCTCATGTGTTTAGAGATACTGCTTTGGTATCGCGAAGAACCTGATTGGATAAGGGATTGCTTGAACCATCTGAAGAATCTCATGTGTTTAGGGATACTGCTTTGGTATCGCGAAGAACCTTATTGGATAAGGAACTGTTTCAACCACTCGAAGAATCTCATGTGTTTAGAGATACTGCTTTGGTATCGCGAGGAACCTTATTGGATGAGGTATTGCTTCGACCATCCGAAAAATCTTATGTGTTTAGGGATACCGCTTTGGTATCGCGAAGAACCTTATTGGATAAGGAACTGCTTCGACCACCCGAAGAATCTCATGTGTTTAGAGATACTGCTTTGGTATCGCGAAGAACCTTATTGGATGAGGTATTTCTTCGACCATCCGAAAAATCTCATGTGTTTAGAGATACTGCTTTGGTATCGCGAAGAACATTATTGGATAAGGGAGTGCTTCGACCATCCGAAGATCTCATGTGTTTAAGGATACTGCTTTGGTATCACGAAGAACCTTACTGGATAAGGAACTCCTTCGACCACCCGAAGAATCTCATGTGTTTAGAGATACTGCTTTGGTATCGCAAAGAACCTTATTGGATAAGGGACTCTTTCGATCACCCGAAGAATCTCATGTGTTTAGAAATACTGCTTTGGTATCGCGAAGAACCTTATTGGATGAGGTACTGCTTCGAGCATCCGAAGAATCTCATGTGTTTAGCGATACTGCTTTGGTATCGCGAATAACCTTATTAAATAAGGGACTGCTTCGACCACCCGAAGAATCTCATGTGTTTAGAGATACTGCTTTGGTATCACAAAGAACCCTATTGGATAAGAGACTGTTTCAACCATCTGAAGAATCTCATGTGTTTAGGGATACTGCTTTGGTATCGCAAAGAACCTTATTGGATATGGGACTGCTTCGACCACTCTAAGAATCTCATGTGGTTAGAGATACTGCTTTGGTATCCCGAAGAATCTTATTGGATAACAGACTGCTTTGACCTCCCGAAGAATCTCATGTGTTCAGAGATACTGCTTTGGTATCCCGAAGAACCTTATCGGATAACAGACGGCTTTGACCTCCCGAAGAATCTCATGTGTTCAGAGATACTGCTTTGGTATCGCGAAGAATCTTATTGGATAAGGGACTGCTTCGACCACCCGAAGAATCTCATGTGTTTAGAGATATTGCTTTGGTATCGGGAAGAATCTTAATGGATAAGCGACTGCTTCGACCACCCGAAGAATCTCATGTGTTTAGAGATATGCTTTGGTATCGCGAAGAATCTTATTGGATAAGGGACTGCTTCGACCACCCGAAGAATCTCATGTGTTTAGAGATACTGCTTTGGTATCGCGAAGAACCTTACTGGATTAGGGACTCCTTCGACCACCCGAAGAATCTAATATGTTTAGAGATACTGCTTTGGTATCGCGAAGAACCTTACTGGATAAGGGCCTCCTTCGACCACCCGAAGAATCTCATGTGTTTAGAGATACTGCTTTGGTATCGCGAAGAACCTTATTAGATAAGGGACTGCTTCGACCATCTGAAGAATCTCATGTGTTTAGGGATACTGCTTTGGTATCGCGAAGAACCGTATTAGATAAGGGACTGCTTCGACCACCCGAAGAATCTCATGTGTTTAGAGATACTTCTTTGGTATCGCGAAGAACCTTATTAGATGAGGTACTGCTTCGACCAACAGAAAAATGTTAAGTGTTTAGAGATACTGCTTTGGTATCGCGAAGAACCTTATTAGATAAGGGACTGCTTTGACCATCCGAAGAATCTCATGTGTTTAGAGATACTACTTTGGTATCGCGAAGAACCTTATTGGATAAGGGACTTCTTCGACAATCTGAAGAATCTCATGTGTTTAGGGATACTGCTTTGGTATCGCGAATAACCTTATTGGATAAGGGATTGCTTTGACCACCCGAAGAATCTCATGTGTTTAGAGATACTGCTTTGGTATCACAAAGAACCCTATTGGATAAGGGACTGCTTCGACCATCTGAAGAATCTCATGTGTTTAGGGATACCGCTTTGGTATCGCGAAGAACCTTATTGGATAAGGAACTGCTTCGACCACTCGAAGAATCTCATGTGTTTAGAGATACTGCTTTGGTATCGCGAAGAACCTTATTGGATGAGGTACTGCTTCGACCATCTGAAAAATCTTATGTGTTTAGAGATACTGCTTTGGTATCGCGAAGAACCTTATTAGATAAGGGACTGCTTTGACCACCCGAAGAATCTCATGTGTTTAAAGATACTGCTTGGGTTTCACGAAGAACCTTATTGGATAGCGGACTGCTTTGACCAACCGAAGAATCTCATGTGTTTAGAGATACTGCTTTGGTATCGCGAAGAATCTTATTGGATAAGGGACTGCTTCGACCACCCGAAGAATCTCATGTGTTTAGAGATACTGCTTTGGTATTGCGAAGAACATTACTGGATAAGGGACTCCTTCGACCACCTGAAGAATCTCATGTGTTTAGAGATACTACTTTGGTATCGCGAAGAACCTGATTGGATAAGGGATTGCTTCAACCATCTGAAGAATCTCATGTGTTTAGGGATACTGCTTTGGTATCGCGAAGAACCTTATTGGATAAGGAACTGTTTCGACCACTCGAAGAATCTCATGTGTTTAGAGATACTGCTTTGGTATCGCGAGGAACCTTATTGGATGAGGTATTGCTTCGACCATCCGAAAAATCTTATGTGTTTAGGGATACCGCTTTGGTATCGCGAAGAACCTTATTGGATAAGGAACTGCTTCGACCACTCGAAGAATCTCATGTGTTTAGAGATACTGCTTTGGTATCGCGAAGAACCTTATTGGATGAGGTATTTCTTCGACCATCCGAAAAATCTTATGTGTTTAGAGATACTGCTTTGTTATCGCGAAGAACCTTACTGGATAAGGGACTCCTTCAACCAACCGAAGAATCTCATGTGTTTAGAGATATTGCTTTGGTATCGCAAAGTACCCTATTTGATAAGGGACTGCTTCAACCATCTGAAGAATCTCATGTGTTTAGGGATACTGCTTTGGTATCGCGAGGAACCGTATTGGATAAGGGACTGCTTCGACCACCCGAAGAATCTCATGTGTTTAGAGATACTGCTTTGGTATCGCGAAGAACCTTACTGGATAAGGGACTCCTTCGACCACCCGAAGAATCTCATGTGTTTAGAGATACTGCTTTGGTATCGTGAAGAACCTTAACGGATAAGGGACTGCTTCGATCATCTGAAGAATCTCATGTTATTAGGGATACTGCTTTGGTATCGCGAAGAACCTTGTTAGATAAGGGACTGCTTCGACCACCAGAAGAATCTCATGTGTTTAGAGATACTGCTTTGGTATCGCGAAGAACCTTATTGGATGAGGTACTGCTTCGACCATCTGAAAAATTTTATGTGTTTAGAGATACTGCTTTGGTATCGCGAAGAACCTTATTAGATAAGGGACTGCTTTGACCACCCGAAGAATCTCATGTGTTTAGAGATACTGCTTTGGTTTCACGAAGAACCTTATTGGATAACGGACTGCTTTGACCACCCGAAGAATCTCATGTGTTTAGAGATACTGCTTTGGTATCCCGAAGAACCTTGTTGGATAACGGACTGCTTTGACCACCCGAAGAATCTCATGTGTTTAGAGATACTGCTTTGGTATCGCGAAGAATCTTATTGGATAAGGGACTGCTTTGACCACCCGAGGAATCTCATGTGTTTAGAGATACTGCTTTGGTATCGCGAAGAACCTTATTGGATGAGGTATTGCTTCTACCATCCGAAAAATCTTATGTGTTCAGAGATACTGCTTTGTTATCGCGAAGAACCTTACTGGATAAGGGACTCCTTCAACCAACCGAAGAATCTCATGTGTTTAGAGATATTGCTTTGGTATCGCAAAGTACCCTATTTGATAAGGGATTGCTTCAACCATCTGAAGAATCTCATGTGTTTAGGGATACTGCTTTGGTATCGCGGGGAACCTTATTGGATAAGAGACTGCTTCGACCACCCGAAGAATCTCATGTGTTTAGAGATACTGCTTTGGTATCGTGAAGAACCCTACTGGATAAGGGACTCCTTCGACCACCCGAAGAATCTCATGTGTTTAGAGATACTGCTTTGGTATCGCGAAGAACCTTACTGGATAAGGGACTCCTTCGACCACCCTAAGAATCTCATGTGTTTAGAGATACTGCTTTGGTATCGTGAAGAACCTTAACGGATAAGGGACTGCTTCGATCATCTGAAGAATCTCATGTTATTAGGGATACTGCTTTGGTATCGCGAAGAACCTTGTTAGATAAGGGACTGCTTCGACCACCAGAAGAATCTCATGTGTTTAGAGATACTGCTTTGGTATCGCGAAGAACCTTATTGGATGAGGTACTGCTTCGACCATCTGAAAAATCTTATGTGTTTAGAGATACTGCTTTGGTATCGCGAAGAACCTTATTAGATAAGGGACTGCTTTGACCACCCGAAGAATCTCATGTGTTTAGAGATACTGCTTTGGTTTCACGAAGAACCTTATTGGATAGCGGACTGCTTTGACCACCCGAAGAATCTCATGTGTTTAGAGATACTGCTTTGGTATCGCGAAGAACCTGATTGGATAAGCGATTGCTTCAACCATCTGAAGAATCTCATGTGTTTAGGGATACTGCTTTGGTATCGCGAAGAACTTTATTGGATAAGGAACTGTTTCGACCACTCGAAGAATCTCATGTGTTTAGAGATACTGCTTTGGTATCGCGAAGAACCTTATTGGATGAGGTATTGCTTCGACCATCCGAAAAATCTTATGTGTTCAGAGATACTGCTTTGTTATCGCGAAGAACCTTACTGGATAAGGGACTCCTTCAACCAACCGAAGAATCTCATGTGTTTAGAGATATTGCTTTGGTATCGTAAAGTACCCTATTTGATAAGGGATTGCTTCAACCATCTGAAGAATCTCATGTGTTTAGGGATACAGCTTTGGTATCGCGGGGAACCTTTTTGGATAAGAGACTGCTTCGACCACCCGAAGAATATCATGTGTTTAGAGATACTGCTTTGGTATCGTGAAGAACCCTACTGGATAAGGGACTCCTTCGACCACCCGAAGAATCTCATTTGTTTAGAGATACTGCTTTGGTATGGCGAAGAACCTTAATGGATAAAGGACTGCTTCGACCATCCGAAAAATCTCATGTGTTTAGGGATACTACTTTGTGTATCATGAAGAACTTTATTAGATAAGGGACTGCTTTGACCACCCGAAGAATCTCATGTGTTTAGAGATACTGCTTTGGTATCCCGAAGAACCTTGTTGGATAACGGACTGCTTTGACCACCCGAAGAATCTCATGTGTTTAGAGATACTGCTTTGGTATCGCGAAGAATCTTATTGGATAAGGGACTGGTTTGACCACCCGAAGAATCTCATGTGTTTAGAGATACTGCTTTGGTATCGCGAAGAACCTTACTGGATAAGGGACTGCTTCAACCAACCGAAGAATCTCATGTGTTCAGAGATACTGCTTTGGTATCACAAAGTACCCTATTTGATAAGGGACTGCTTCAACCATCTGAAGAATCTCATGTGTTTACGGATACCGCTTTGGTATCGCGAAGAACCTTATTGGATAAGGGACTACTTCGACCACCCGAAGAATCTCATGTGTTTAGAGATACTGCTTTGGCATCGCGAAGAACCTTACTGGATAAGGGACTTCTTCGACCACCCGAAGAATCTCATGTGTTTAGAGATACCGCTTTGGTATCGCGAAGAACCTTATTGGATAAGGGACTTCTTTGACCACCCGAAGAATCTCATGTGTTTAGAGATACTGCTTTGGTATCCCGAAGAACCTTATTGGATAACGGACTGCTTTGACCACCCGAAGAATCTCATGTGTTTAGAGATACTGCTTTGGTATCGCGAAGAATCTTATTGGATAAGGGACTGCTTCGACCACCCGAAGAATCTCATGTGTTTAGAGATACTGCTTTGGTATCGCGAAGAATCTTATTGGATAAGGGACTGCTTCGACCACCCGAAGAATCTCATGTGTTTAGAGATACTGCTTTGGTATCGCGAAGAACCTTACTGGATAAGGGACTCCTTCGACCACCCGAAGAATCTCATGTGTTTAGAGATACTGCTTTGGTATCGCGAAGAACCTGATTGGATAAGGGATTGCTTGAACCATCTGAAGAATCTCATGTGTTTAGGGATACTGCTTTGGTATCGCGAAGAACCTTATTGGATAAGGAACTGTTTCGACCACTCGAAGAATCTCATGTGTTTAGAGATACTGCTTTGCTATCGCGAGGAACCTTATTGGATGAGGTATTGCTTCGACCATCCGAAAAATCTTATGTGTTTAGGGATACCGCTTTGGTATCGCGAAGAACTTTATTGGATAAGGAACTGCTTCGACCACTCGAAGAATCTCATGTGTTTAGAGATACTGCTTTGGTATCGCGAAGAACCTTATTGGATGAGGTATTTCTTCGGCCATCCAAAAAATCTTATGTGTTTAGAGATACTGCTTTGTTATCGCGAAGAACCTTACTGGATAAGGGACTCCTTCAACCAACCGAAGAATCTCATGTGTTTAGAGATATTGCTTTGGTATCGCAAAGTACCCTATTTGATAAGGGACTGCTTCAACCATCTGAAGAATCTCATGTGTTTAGGGATACTGCTTTGGTATCGCGAGGAACCGTATTGGATAAGGGACTGCTTCGACCACCCGAAGAATCTCATGTGTTTAGAGATACTGCTTTGGTATCGCGAAGAACCTTACTGGATAAGGGACTCCTTCGACCACCCGAAGAATCTCATGTGTTTAGAGATACTGCTTTGGTATCGTGAAGAACCTTAACGGATAAGGGACTGCTTCGATCATCTGAAGAATCTCATGTTATTAGGGATACTGCTTTGGTATCGCGAAGAACCTTGTTAGATAAGGGACTGCTTCGACCACCAGAAGAATCTCATGTGTTTAGAGATACTGCTTTGGTATCGCGAAGAACCTTATTGGATGAGGTACTGCTTCGACCATCTGAAAAATTTTATGTGTTTAGAGATACTGCTTTAATATCGCGAAGAACCTTATTAGATAAGGGACTGCTTTGACCACCCGAAGAATCTCATGTGTTTAGAGATACTGCTTTGGTTTCACGAAGAACCTTATTGGATAACGGACTGCTTTGACCACCCGAAGAATCTCATGTGTTTAGAGATACTGCTTTGGTATCCCGAAGAACCTTGTTGGATAACGGACTGCTTTGACCACCCGAAGAATCTCATGTGTTTAGAGATACTGCTTTGGTATCGCGAAGAATCTTATTGGATAAGGGACTGCTTTGACCACCCGAGGAATCTCATGTGTTTAGAGATACTGCTTTGGTATCGCGAAGAACCTTATTGGATGAGGTATTGCTTCTACCATCCGAAAAATCTTATGTGTTCAGAGATACTGCTTTGTTATCGCGAAGAACCTTACTGGATAAGGGACTCCTTCAACCAACCGAAGAATCTCATGTGTTTAGAGATATTGCTTTGGTATCGCAAAGTACCCTATTTGATAAGGGATTGCTTCAACCATCTGAAGAATCTCATGTGTTTAGGGATACTGCTTTGGTATCGCGGGGAACCTTATTGGATAAGAGACTGCTTCGACCACCCGAAGAATCTCATGTGTTTAGAGATACTGCTTTGGTATCGTGAAGAACCCTACTGGATAAGGGACTCCTTCGACCACCCGAAGAATCTCATGTGTTTAGAGATACTGCTTTGGTATCGCGAAGAACCTTACTGGATAAGGGACTCCTTCGACCACCCTAAGAATCTCATGTGTTTAGAGATACTGCTTTGGTATCGTGAAGAACCTTAACGGATAAGGGACTGCTTCGATCATCTGAAGAATCTCATGTTATTAGGGATACTGCTTTGGTATCGCGAAGAACCTTGTTAGATAAGGGACTGCTTCGACCACCAGAAGAATCTCATGTGTTTAGAGATACTTCTTTGGTATCGCGAAGAACCTTATTGGATGAGGTACTGCTTCGACCATCTGAAAAATCTTATGTGTTTAGAGATACTGCTTTGGTATCGCGAAGAACCTTATTAGATAAGGGACTGCTTTGACCACCCGAAGAATCTCATGTGTTTAGAGATACTGCTTTGGTTTCACGAAGAACCTTATTGGATAGCGGACTGCTTTGACCACCCGAAGAATCTCATGTGTTTAGAGATACTGCTTTGGTATCGCGAAGAACCTGATTGGATAAGCGATTGCTTCAACCATCTGAAGAATCTCATGTGTTTAGGGATACTGCTTTGGTATCGCGAAGAACTTTATTGGATAAGGAACTGTTTCGACCACTCGAAGAATCTCATGTGTTTAGAGATACTGCTTTGGTATCGCGAAGAACCTTATTGGATGAGGTATTGCTTCGACCATCCGAAAAATCTTATGTGTTCAGAGATACTGCTTTGTTATCGCGAAGAACCTTACTGGATAAGGGACTCCTTCAACCAACCGAAGAATCTCATGTGTTTAGAGATATTGCTTTGGTATCGTAAAGTACCCTATTTGATAAGGGATTGCTTCAACCATCTGAAGAATCTCATGTGTTTAGGGATACAGCTTTGGTATCGCGGGGAACCTTATTGGATAAGAGACTGCTTCGACCACCCGAAGAATCTCATTTGTTTAGAGATACTGCTTTGGTATCGCGAAGAACCTTAATGGATAAAGGACTGCTTCGACCATCCGAAAAATCTCATGTGTTTAGGGATACTACTTTGGTATCGCGAAGAATCTTATTGGATAAGGGACTGGTTTGACCACCCGAAGAATCTCATGTGTTTAGAGATACTGCTTTGGTATCGCGAAGAACCTTACTGGATAAGGGACTCCTTCAACCAACCGAAGAATCTCATGTGTTCAGAGATACTGCTTTGGTATCACAAAGTACCCTATTTGATAAGGGACTGCTTCAACCATCTGAAGAATCTCATGTGTTTACGGATACTGCTTTGGTATCGCGAAGAACCTTATTGGATAAGGGACTACTTCGACCACCCGAAGAATCTCATGTGTTTAGAGATACTGCTTTGGCATCGCGAAGAACCTTACTGGATAAGGGACTTCTTCGACCACCCGAAGAATCTCATGTGTTTAGAGATACCGCTTTGGTATCGCGAAGAACCTTATTGGATAAGGGACTTCTTTGACCACCCGAAGAATCTCATGTGTTTAGAGATACTGCTTTGGTATCCCGAAGAACCTTATTGGATAACGGACTGCTTTGACCACCCGAAGAATCTCATGTGTTTAGAGATACTGCTTTGGTATCGCGAAGAATCTTATTGGATAAGGGACTGCTTCGACCACCCGAAGAATCTCATGTGTTTAGAGATACTGCTTTGGTATCGCGAAGAATCTTATTGGATAAGGGACTGCTTCGACCACCCGAAGAATCTCATGTGTTTAGAGATACTGCTTTGGTATCGCGAAGAACCTTACTGGATAAGGGACTCCTTCGACCACCCGAAGAATCTCATGTGTTTAGAGATACTGCTTTGGTATCGCGAAGAACCTTATTGGATAAGGGACTACTTCGACCATTTGAAGAGTCTCATGTGTTTAGGGATACTACTTTGGTATCGCGAAGAACCTTATTAGATAAGGGACTGCTTCGACCACCCGAAGAATCTTATGTGTTTAGAGATACTGCTTTGGTATCCTGAAGAACCTTATCAAATAACGGACTGCGTTGACCACCCGAAGAATCTCATGTGTTTAGAGATACTGCTTTGGTATTGCGAAGAATCTTATTGGATAAGGGACTACTTAGACCACCTGAAGAATCTCATGTGTTTAGAGATACTTTTTTGGTATCACGAAGAACCTTACTGGATAAGGGACTCCTTCGACCACCCGAAAAATCTCATATGTTTAGAGATATTGCTTTGGTATCACGAAGAACCTTATTGGATAAGGGACTGCTTCGACCATCTGAAGAATCTTATGTGTTTAGGAATACTGCTTTGGTTTCGCGAAAAATCTTATTAGATAAGGGACTGCTTCGACCACCCGAAGAATCTCATGTGTTTAGAGATACTGCATTGGTATCGCGAAGAACCTTATTGGATAATGAACTGCTATGACCACCCGAAGAATCTCATGTGTTTAGAGATACTGTTTTGGTATCGCGAAGAACCTTATTGGACAAGGGACTGCTTCGACGATCTGAAGAATCTCATGTGTTTAGGGATACTGCTTTGGTATCGCGAATAACCTTATTGGATAAGGGACTGCTTCGACCACCCGAAGAATCTCATGTGTTTAGAGATACTGCTTTGGTATCGCAAAGAACCCTATTGGATAAGGGACTGCTTCGACCATCTGAAGAATCTCATGTGTTTAGGGATACTGCTTTGGTATCGCGAAGAACCCTATTGGATGAGGTACTGCTTCGACCATCAGAAAAATCTTTTGTGTTTAGAGATACTGGTTTGGTATCGCGAAGAACCTTATTAGATAAGGGACTGCTTTGACCACCCGAAGAATCTCATGTGTTTAGAGATATTGCTTTGGTATCACGAAGAACCTTATTGGATAATGGACTGCTTTGACCACCCGAAGAATCTCATGTGTTTAGAGATACTGCTTTGGTATCGCGAAGAACCTTATTGGATAAGGGACTGCTTCGACAATCTGAAGAATCTCATGTGTTTAGGGATACTGCTTTGGTATTGCAAATATCTTTATTGGATAAGGGACTGCTCCGACCACCCGAAGAATCTCATGTGTTTAGAGATACTGCTTTGGTATCACAAAGAACCCTATTGGATAAGGGACTGCTTCGACCATCTGAAGAATCTCATGTGTTTAGGGATACTGCTTTGGTATCGCGAAGAACCTTATTGGATAAGGAACTGCTTCGACCACTCGAAGAATCTCATGTGTTTAGAGATACTGCTTTGGTATCGCGAAGAACCTTATTGCATGAGGTACTGCTTCGACCATCCGAAAAATCTTATGTGTTTAGAGATACTGCTTTGGTATCGCGAAGAACCTTATTGGATAACGGACTGCTTCGACCACCCGAAAAATCTCATGTGTTTAGGGATACTGCTTTGTGTATCACGAAGAACTTTATTAGATAAGGGACTGCTTTGACCACCCGAAGAATCTCATGTGTTTAGAGATACTGCTTTGGTATCCCAAAGAACCTTATTGGATAACGGACTGCTTTGACCACCCGAAGAATCTCATGTGTTTAGAGATACTGCTTTGGTATCACGAAGAATCTTATTGGATAAGGGACTGCTTCGACCACCCGAGGAATCTTATGTGTTTAGAAATACTGCTTTGGTATCGCGAAGAATCTTATTGGATAAGGGACTGCTTCGACCACCCGAAGAATCTCATGTGTTTAGAGATACTACTTTGGTATCGCGAAGAACCTTACTGGATAAGGGACTCCTTCAACCAACCGAAGAATCTCATGTGTTTAGAGGTACTGCTTTGGTATCGCAAAGTACCCTATTTGATAAGGGACTGCTTCAACCATCTGAAGAATCTCATGTGTTTACGGATACTGCTTTGGTATCGCGAAGAACCTTATTGGATAAGGGACTACTTCGACCACCCGAAGAATCTCATGTGTTTAGAGATACTGCTTTGGTATCGCGAAGAACCTTACTGGATAAGGGACTTCTTCGACCACCCGAAGAATCTCATGTGTTTAGAGATACCGCTTTGGTATCGCGAAGAACCTTATTGGATAAGGGACTTCTTTGACCACCCGAAGAATCACATGTGTTTAGATATACTGCTTTGGTATCCCGAAGAACCTTATTGGATAACGGACTGCTTTGACAACCCGAAGAAACTCATGTGTTTAGAGATACTGCTTTGGTATCGCGAAGAATCTTATTGGATAAGGGACTGCTTCGACCACCCGAAGAATCTCATGTGTTTAGAGATACAGCTTTGGTATTGCGAAGAATCTTATTGGATAAGGGACTGCTTCGACCACCCATGGAATCTCATGTGTTTAGAGATACTGCTTTGGTATCGCGAAGAATCTTATTGGATAAGGGACTGCTTCGACCACCCGAAGAATCTCATGTGTTTAGAGATACTGCTTTGGTATCGCGAAGAACCTTACTGGATAAGGGACTCCTTCAACCAAACGAAGAATCTCATGTGTTTACAGATACTGCTTTCGTATCGCAAAGTACCCTATTTGATAAGGGACTGCTTCAACCATCTGAAGAATCTCATGTGTTTACGGATACTGCTTTGGTATCGCGAAGAACCTTATTGGATAAGGGACTACTTCGACCACCCGAAGAATCTCATGTGTTTAGAGATACTGTTTTGGTATCGCGAAGAACCTTACTGGATAAGGGACTTCTTCGACCACCCGAAGAATCTCATGTGTTTAGAGATACCGCTTTGGTATCGCGAAGAACCTTATTGGATAAGGGACTTCTTTGACCACCCGAAGAATCTCATGTGTTTAGATATACTGCTTTGGTATCCCGAAGAACCTTATTGGATAACGGACTGCTTTGACCACCCGAAGAAACTCATGTGTTTAGAGATACTGCTTTGGTATCGCGAAGAATCTTATTGGATAAGGGACTGCTTCGACCACCCGAAGAATCTCATGTGTTTAGAGATACTGCTTTGGTATCGCGAAGAATCTTATTGGATAAGGGACTGCTTCGACCACCCGAAGAATCTCATGTGTTTAGAGATACTGCTTTAGTATCGCGAAGAACCTTACTGGATAAGGGACTCCTTCAACCACCCGAAGAATCTGATGTGTTTAGAGATACTGCTTTGGTATCGGGAAGAACCTTATTGGATAAGGGACTACTTCGACCATTTGAAGAATCTCATGTGTTTAGGGATACTGCTTTGGTATCGCGAAGAACCTTATTAAATAAGGGACTGCTTCGACCACCCGAAGAATCTCATGTGTTTAGAGATACTGCTTTGGTATCCTGAAGAACCTTATCGGATAACGGACTGCTTTGACCACCCGAAGAATCTCATGTGTTTAGAGATACTGCTTTGGTATCGCGAAGAATCTTATTAGATAAGGGACTGCTTCGACCACCCGAAGAATCTCATGTGTTTAGAGATACTGCTTTGGTATCGCGAAGAACCCTACTGGATAAGGGACTCCTTCAACCAACCGAAGAATATTATGTGTTTAGAGATACGGCTTTGGTATCGCAAAGTACCCTATTTGATAAGGGACTGCTTCAACCATTTGAAGAATCTCATGTGTTTACGGATACTGCTTTGGTATCGCGAAGAACCTTATTGGATAAGGGACTACTTCGACCACCCGAAGAATCTATTGTGTTTAGAGATACTTCTTTGGTATCGCGAAGAACCTTACTGGATAAGGGACTTCTTCGACCACCCAAAGAATCTCATGTGTTTAGAGATACTGCTTTGGTATCGCGAAGAATCTTATTGGATAAGGGACTGCTTAGACCACCTGAAGAATCTCATATGTTTAGAGATACTGCTTTGGTATCGCGAAGAACCTTACTGGATAAGGGACTCCTTCAACCAACCGAAGAATATCATATGTTTAGAGATACGACTTTGGTATCGCAAAGTACCCTATTTGATAAGGGACTGCTTTAACAATTTGAAGAATCTCATGTGTTTACGGATACTGCTTTGGTATCGCGAAGAACCTTATCGGATAAGGGACTACTTCGACCACCCGAAGAATCTATTGTGTTTAGAGATACTGCTTTGGTATCGCGAAGAACCTTACTGGATAAGGGACTTCTTCGACCACCCGAAGAATCTCATGTGTTTAGAGATACTGCTTTGGTATCGCAAAGTACCCTATTTGATAAGGGACTGCTTCAACCATCTGAAGAATCTCATGTGTTTACGGATACTGCTTTGGTATCGCGAAGAACCTTATTGGATAAGGGACTACTTCGACCACCCGAAGAATCTCATGTGTTTAGAGATACTGCTTTGGTATCGCGAAGAACCTTACTGGATAAGGGACTTCTTCGACCACCCGAAGAATCTCATGTGTTTAGAGATACCGCTTTGGTATCGCGAAGAACCTTATTGGATAAGGGACTTCTTTGACCACCCGAAGAATCTCATGTGTTTAGATATACTGCTTTGGTATCCCGAAGAACCTTATTGGATAACGGACTGCTTTGACCACCCGAAGAAACTCATGTGTTTAGAGATACTGCTTTGGTATCGTGAAAAATCTTATTGGATAAGGGACTGCTTCGACCACCCGAAGAATCTCATGTGTTTAGAGATACTGCTTTGGTATCGCGAAGAATCTTATTGGATAAGGGACTGCTTCGACCACCCGAAGAATCTCATGTGTTTAGAGATACTGCTTTGGTATCGCGAAGAATCTTACTGGATAAGGGACTCCTTCAACCACCCGAAGAACCTCATGTGTTTAGAGATACTGCTTTGGTATCGGGAAGAACCTTATTGGATAAGGGACTACTTCGACCATTTGAAGAATCTCATGTGTTTAGGGATACTGCTTTGGTATCGCGAAGAACCTTATTAGATAAGGGACTGCTTCGACCACCCGAAGAATCTCATGTGTTTAGAGATACTGCTTTGGTATCCTGAAGAACCTTATCGGATAACGGACTGCTTTGACCACCCGAAGAATCTCATGTGTTTAGAGATACTGCTTTGGTATCGCGAAGAATCTTATTAGATAAGGGACTGCTTCGACCACCCGAAGAATCTCATGTGTTTAGAGATACTGCTTTGGTATCGCGAAGAACCTTACTGGATAAGGGACTCCTTCAACCAACCGAAGAATATCATGTGTTTAGAGATACGGCTTTGGTATCGCAAAGTACCCTATTTGATAAGGGACTGCTTCAACCATTTGAAGAATCTCATGTGTTTACGGATACTGCTTTGGTATCGCGAAGAACCTTATTGGATAAGGGACTACTTCGACCACCCGAAGAATCTATTGTGTTTAGAGATACTGCTTTGGTACCGCGAAGAACCTTACTGGATAAGGGACTTCTTCGACCACCCGAAGAATCTCATGTGTTTAGAGATACTGCTTTGGTATCGCGAAGAATCTTATTGGATAAGGGACTGCTTAGACCACCTGAAGAATCTCATGTGTTTAGAGATACTACTTTGGTATCGCGAAGAACCTTACTGGATAAGGGACTCCTTCGGCCACCCGAAGAATCTCATGTGTTTAGAGATACTGCTTTGGTATCGCGAAGAACCTTATTGGATAAGGGACTGCTTCGACCATCTGAAGAATCTTATGTGTTTAGGAATAATGCTTTGGTATCGCGAAGAACCTTATTAGATAAGGGACTGCTTCGACCACCCGAAGAATCTCATGTGTTTAGAGATACTGCATTGGTATAGCGAAGAACCTTATTGGATAATGAACTGCTATGACCACCCGAAGAATCTCATGTGTATAGAGATACTGCATTGGTATCGCGAAGAACCTTATTGGACAAGGGACTGCTTCGAAGATCTGAAGAATCTCATGTGTTTAGGGATACTGCTTTGGTATCGCGAATAACCTTATTGGATAAGGGACTGCTTTGACCACCCGAAGAATCTCATGTGTTTAGAGATACTGCTTTGGTATCGCAAAGAACCCTATTGGATAAGGGACTTCTTCGACCATCTAAAGAATCTCATGTGTTTAGGGATACTGCTTTGGTATCGCGAAGAACCTTATTGGATGAGGTACTGCTTCGACCATCAGAAAAATCTTATGTGTTTAGAGATACTGGTTTGGTATCGCGAAGAACCTTATTGGATAATTGACTGCTTTGACCACCCGAAGAATCTCATGTGTTTAGAGATACTGCTTTGGTATCGCGAAGAACCCTATTGGATAAGGGACTGCTTCGACAATCTGAAGAATCTCATGTGTTTAGGGATACTGCTTTGGTATTGCGAAGAACCTTATTGGATAAGGAACTGCTTCGACCACTCGAAGAATCTCATGTGTTTAGAGATACTGCTTTGGTATCGCGAAAAACCTTATTGGATAACGGACTGCTTCGACCACCCGAAAAATCTCATGTGTTTAGGGATACTGCTTTGTGTATCACGAAGAACTTTATTATATAAGGGACTGCTTTGACCACCCGAAGAATCTCATGTGTTTAGAGATACTGCTTTGGTATCCCGAAGAACCTTTTTGGATAACAGACTTCTTTGACCACCCGAAGAATCTCATGTGTTTAGAGATACTGCTTTGGTATCACGAAGAATCTTATTGGATAAGGGACTGCTTCGACCACCCGAGGAATCTCATGTGTTTAGAGATACTGCTTTGGTATCGCGAAGAATCTTATTGTATAAGGGACTGCTTCGACCACCCGAGGAATCTCATGTGTTTAGAGATACTGCTTTGGTATCGCGAAGAACCTTACTGGATAAGGGACTCCTTCAACCAACCGAAGAATCTCATGTGTTTAGAGATACTGCTTTGGTATCGCCAAGTACCCTATTTGATAAGGAACTGCATCAACCATCTGAAGAATCTCATGTGTTTACAGATACTGCTTTGGTATCGCGAAGAACCTTATTGGATAAGGGACTACTTCGACCACCCGAAGAATCTCATTTGTTTAGAGATACTGCTTTGGTATCGCGAAGATCCTTACTGGATAAGGGACTTCTTCGACCACCCGAAGAATCTCATGTGTTTAGAGATACTGCTTTGGTATCGTGAAGAACCTTATTGGATAAGGGACTTCTTTGACCACCCAAAGAATCTCATGTGTTTAGAGATACTGCTTTGGTATCCCGAAGAACCTTATTGGATAACGGACTGCTTTGACCACCCGAAGAATCTCATGTGTTTAGAGATACTGCTTTGGTATCGCGAAGAATCTTATTGGATAAGGGACAGTGTTGACCACCCGAAGAATCTCATGTGGTTAGAGATACTGCTTTGGTATCGTGAAGAATCTTATTGGATAAGGGACTGCTTCGACCACCCGAAGAATCTCATGTGTGTTAGAGATACTGCTTTGGTATCGCGAAGAACCTTACTGGATAAGGGACTCCTTCGACCACCCGAAGAATCTCATGTGTTTAGAGATACTGCTTTGGTATCGCGAAGAACCTTATTGGATAAGGGACTACTTCGATCACCCGAAGAATCTCATGTGTTTAGAGATACTGCTTTGGTATCCTGAAGAACCTTATCGGATAACGGACTGCTTTGACCACCTGAAGAATCTCATGTGTTTAGAGATACTGCTTTGGTATCGCGAAGAATCTTATTGGATAAGGGACCGCTTCGACCACCCGAAGAATCTCATGTGTTTAGAGATACTACTTTGGTATTGCAAATATCTTTATTGGATAAGGGACTGCTTCGACCACCCAAAGAATCTCATGTGTTTAGAGATACTGCTTTGGTATCGCGAAGAACCTTATTGGATAAGGAACTGCTTCGACCATCTAAAGAATCTCATGTGTTTAGGGATACTGCTTTTGTATCGCGAAGAACCTTATTGGATAAGGGACTGATTCGACCACCCGAAGAATCTCATGTGTTTAGAGATACAGCTTTGGTATCATGAAGAACCTTACTGGATAAGGGACTCCTTCGACCACCCGAAGAATCTCATGTGTTTAGAGATACTGCTTTGGTATCGCGAAGAACCTTATTGGATAAGGGACTGCTTCGATCATTTGAAGAATCTCATGTTATTAGGGATACTGCTTTGGTATCGCGAAGAAGCTTTTTAGATAAGGGACTGCTTCGACCACCCGAAGAATCTCATGTGTTTAGAGATACTGCTTTGGTATCGCGAAGAACCTTATTGGATGAGGTACTGCTTCGACCATCTGAAAAATCTTATGTGTTTAGAGATACTGCTTTGGTATCGCGAAGAACCTTATTAGATAAGGGACTGCGTTGACCACCCGAAGAATCTCATGTCTTTAGAGATACTGCTTTGGTATCACGAAGAACCTTATTGGATAACGGACTGCTTTGACCACCCGAAGAATCTCATGTGTTTAGAGATACTGCTTTGGTATCACGAAGAACCTTATTAGATAAGGGACTGCTTCGACAATCTGAAGAATCTCATGTGTTTAGGGATACTGCTTTGGTATTGCGAATATCTTTATTGGATAAGGGACTGCTTCGACCACCCGAAGAATCTCATGTGTTTAGAGATACTGCTTTGGTATCACAAAGAACCCTACTGGATAAGGGACTGCTTTGACCATCTGAAGAATCTCATGTGTTTAGGGATACTGCTTTGGTATCGCGAAGAACCTTATTGGATAAGGAACTGCTTCGACCACTCGAAGAATCTCATGTGTTTAGAGATACTGCTTTGGTATCGCGAAAAACCTTATTGGATAACGGACTGCTTCGACCACCCGAAAAATCTCATGTGTTTAGGGATACTGCTTTGTGTATCACGAAGAACTTTATTAGATAAGGGACTGCTTTGACCACCCGAAGAATCTCATGTGTTTAGAGATACTGCTTTGGTATCCCGAAGAACCTTTTTGGATAACAGACTGCTTTGACCACCCGAAGAATCTCATGTGTTTAGAGATACTGCTTTGGTATCACGAAGAATCTTATTGGATAAGGGACTGCTTCGACCACCCGAGGAATCTCATGTGTTTAGAGATACTGCTTTGGTATCGCGAAGAATCTTATTGTATAACGGACTGCTTCGACCACCCGAGGAATCTCATGTGTTTAGAGATACTGCTTTGGTATCGCGAAGAACCTTACTGGATAAGGGACTCCTTCAACCAACCGAAGAATCTCATGTGTTTAGAGATACTGCTTTGGTATCGCAAAGTACCCTATTTGATAAGGGACTGCTTCAACCATCTGAAGAATCTCATGTGTTTACGGATACTGCTTTGGTATCGCGAAGAACCTTATTGGATAAGGGACTACTTCGACCACCCAAAGAATCTCATGTGTTTAGAGATACTGCTTTGGTATCGCGAAGAATCTTATTGGATAAGGGACTGCTTTGACCACCCGAAGAATCTCATGTGTTTAGAGATACTGCTTTGGTATCGTGAAGAATCTTATTGGATAAGGGACTGCTTCGACCACCCGAAGAATCTCATGTGTGTTAGAGATACTGCTTTGGTATCGCGAAGAACCTTACTGGATAAGGGACTCCTTCGACCACCCGAAGAATCTCATGTGATTAGAGATACTGCTTTGGTATCGCGAAGAACCTTATTGGATAAGGGACTACTTCGACCATTTGAAGAATCTCATGTGTTTAGGGATACTGCTTTGGTATCGCGAAGATCCTTATTAGATAAGGGACTGCTTCGACCACCCGAAGAATCTCATGTGTTTAGAGATACTGCTTTGGTATCCTGAAGAACCTTATCGGATAACGGACTGCTTTGACCACCTGAAGAATCTCATGTGTTTAGAGATACTGCTTTGGTATCGCGAAGAATATTATTGGATAAGGGACTGCTTCGACCACCCGAAGAATCTCATGTGTTTAGAGATACTGCTTTGGTATTGCGAATATCTTTATTGGATAAGGGACTGCTTCGGCCACCCAAAGAATCTCATGTGTTTAGAGATACTGCTTTGGTATCGCGAAGAACCTTATTGGATAAGGAACTGCTTCGACCATGTAAAGAATCTCATGTGTTTAGGGATACTGCTTTGGTATCGCGAAGAACCTTATTGGATAAGGGACTGATTCGACCACCCGAAGAATCTCATGTGTTTAGAGATACAGCTTTGGTATCATGAAGAACCTTACTGGATAAGGGACTCCTTCGACCACCCGAAGAATCTCATGTGTTTAGAGATACTGCTTTGGTATCGCGAAAAACCTTATTGGATAAGGGACTGCTTCGATCACCCGAAGAAGCTTTTTAGATAAGGGACTGCTTCGACCACCCGAAGAATCTCATGTGTTTAGAGATACTGCTTTGGTATCACGAAGAACCTTATTGGATAACGGACTGCTTTTACCAGCCAAAGAATCTCATGTGTTTAGAGATATTGCTTTGGTATCGCGAAGAACTTTATTGGATAAAGGACTGCTTCGACAATCTGAAGAATCTCATGTGTTTAGGGATACTGCTTTGGTATCCCGAAGAACCTTTTTGGATAACAGACTGCTTTGACCACCCGAAGAATCTCATGTGTTTAGAGATACTGCTTTGGTATCACGAAGAATCTTATTGGAAAAGGGACTGCTTCGACCACCCGAGGAATCTCATGTGTTTAGAGATACTGCTTTGGTATCGCGAAGAATCTTATTGTATAAGGGACTGCTTCGACCACCCGAGGAATCTCATGTGTTTAGAGATACTGCTTTGGTATCGCGAAGAACCTTACTGGATAAGGGACTCCTTCAACCAACCGTAGAATCTCATGTGTTTAGAGATACTGCTTTGGTATCGCAAAGTACCCTATTTGATAAGGGACTGCTTCAACCATCTGAAGAATCTCATGTGTTTACGGATACTGCTTTGGTATCGTGAAGAACCTTATTGGATAAGGGACTACTTCGACCACCCGAAGAATCTCATTTGTTTAGAGATACTGCTTTGGTATCGCGAAGAACCTTACTGGATAAGGGACTTCTTCGACCACCCGAAGAATCTCATGTGTTTAGAGATACTGCTTTGGTATCGCGAAGAACCTTATTGGATAAGGGACTTCTTTGACCACCCGAAGAATCTCATGTGTTTAGAGATACTGCTTTGGTATCCCGAAGAACCTTATTGTATAACGGACTTCTTTGACCACCCGAAGAATCTCATGTGTTTAGAGATACTGCTTTGGTATCGCGAAGAATCTTATTGGATAAGGGACTGCTTTGACCACCCGAAGAATCTCATGTGTTTAGAGATACTGCTTTGGTATCGTGAAGAATCTTATTGGATAAGGGACTGCTTCGACCACCCGAAGAATCTCATGTGTGTTAGAGATACTGCTTTGGTATCGCGAAGAACCTTACTGGATAAGGGACTCCTTCGACCACCCGAAGAATCTCATGTGTTTAGAGATACTGCTTTGGTATCGCGAAGAACCTTATTGGATAAGGGACTACTTCGACCATTTGAAGAATCTCATGTGTTTAGGGATACTGCTTTGGTATCGCGAAGATCCTTATTAGATAAGGGACTGCTTCGACCACCCGAAGAATCTCATGTGTTTAGAGATACTGCTTTGGTATCCTGAAGAACCTTATCGGATAACGGACTGCTTTGACCACTTGAAGAATCTCATGTGTTTAGAGATACTGCTTTGGTATCGCGAAGAATCTTATTGGATAAGGGACTGCTTCGACCACCCGAAGAATCTCATGTGTTTAGAGATACTGCTTTGGTATCGCGAAGAACCTTATTGGATAAGGATCTGCTTCGACCATCTAAAGAATCTCATGTGTTTAGGGATACTGCTTTGGTATCGCGAAGAACCTTATTGGATAAGGGACTGATTCGACCACCCGAAGAATCTCATGTGTTTAGAGATACAGCTTTGGTATCATGAAGAACCTTATTGGATAAGGGACTCCTTCGACCACCCGAAGAATCTCATGTGTTTAGAGATACTGCTTTGGTATCGCGAAGAACCTTATTGGATAAGGGACTGCTTCGATCATTTGAAGAATCTCATGTTATTAGGGATACTGCTTTGGTATCGCGAAGAAGCTTTTTAGATAAGGGACTGCTTCGACCACCCGAAGAATCTCAAGTGTTTAGAGATACTGCTTTGGTATCAGGAAGAACCTTATTGGATGAGGTACTGCTTCGACCATCTGAAAAATCTTATGTGTTTAGAGATACTGCTTTGGTATCGCGAAGAACCTTATTAGATAAGGGACTGCTTTGACCACCCGAAGAATCTCATGTCTTTAGAGATACTGCTTTGGTATCACGAAGAACCTTATTGGATAACGGGCTGCTTTGACCACCAGAAGAATATCATGTGTTTAGAGATACTGCTTTGGTATCGTAAAGAACCTTATTGGATAAGGGACTGCTTCGATAATCTGAAGAATCTCATGTGTTTAAGGATACTGCTTTGGTATCGCGAATAACCTTATTGGATAAGGGACTGCTTCGACCACCCGAAGAACCTCATGTGTTTAGAGATACTGCTTTGGTATCACAAAGAACCCTATTGGATAAGCGACTGCTTCGACCATCTGAGGAATCTCATGTGTTTAGGGATACTGCTTCGGTATCGCGAAGAACCTTATTGGATAAGGGACTGCTTCGACCACTCGAAGAATCTCATGTGTTTAGAGTTACTGCTTTTGTATCGCGAAGAACCTTATAGGATGAGGTACTGCTTCGACCATCCGAAAAATCTAATGTGTTTAGAGATACTGCTTTGGTATCGCGAAGAACCTTATTGGATAACGGACTGCTTCGACCACCCGAAAAATCTCATGTGTTTAGAGATACTGCTTTGTGTATCACGAAGAACCTTATTAGATAAGGGACTTCTTTGACCACCCGAAGAATCTCATGTGTTTAGAGATACTGCTTTGGTATCCCGAAGAACCTTATTGGATAACAGACTGCTTTGACCACCCGAAGAATCTCATGTGTTTAGAGATACTGCTTTGGTATCGCGAAGAATCTTATTGGATAAGTGACTGCTTCGACCACCCGAAGAATCTCATGTGTTTAGAGATACTACTTTGGTATCGCGAAGAACCTTACTGGATAAGGGACTCCTTCAACCAACCGAAGAATCTCATGTGTTTAGAGATACTGCTTTGGTATCGCGAAGAACCTTACTGGATAAGGGACTCCTTCGACCACCCGAAGAATCTCATGTGTTTAGAGATACTGCTTTGGTATCGCGAAGAACCTTATTGGATAAGGGACTACTTCGACCATTTGAAGAATCTCATGTGTTTAGGGATACTGCTTTGGTATCGCGAAGATCCTTATTAGATAAGGGACTGCTTCGACCACCCGAAGAATCTCATGTGTTTAGAGATACTGCTTTGGTATCCTGAAGAACCTTATCGGATAACGGACTGCTTTGACCACTTGAAGAATCTCATGTGTTTAGAGATACTGCTTTGGTATCGCGAAGAATCTTATTGGATAAGGGACTGCTTCGACCACCCGAAGAATCTCATGTGTTTAGAGATACTGCTTTGGTATCGCGAAGAACCTTATTGGATAAGGATCTGCTTCGACCATCTAAAGAATCTCATGTGTTTAGGGATACTGCTTTGGTATCGCGAAGAACCTTATTGGATAAGGGACTGATTCGACCACCCGAAGAATCTCATGTGTTTAGAGATACAGCTTTGGTATCATGAAGAACCTTATTGGATAAGGGACTCCTTCGACCACCCGAAGAATCTCATGTGTTTAGAGATACTGCTTTGGTATCGCGAAGAACCTTATTGGATAAGGGACTGCTTCGATCATTTGAAGAATCTCATGTTATTAGGGATACTGCTTTGGTATCGCGAAGAAGCTTTTTAGATAAGGGACTGCTTCGACCACCCGAAGAATCTCATGTGTTTAGAGATACTGCTTTGGTATCGCGAAGAACCTTATTGGATGAGGTACTGCTTCGACCATCTGAAAAATCTTATGTGTTTAGAGATACTGCTTTGGTATCGCGAAGAACCTTATTAGATAAGGGACTGCGTTGACCACCCGAAGAATCTCATGTCTTTAGAGATACTGCTTTGGTATCACGAAGAACCTTATTGGATAACGGACTGCTTTGACCACCCGAAGAATCTCATGTGTTTAGAGATACTGCTTTGGTATCACGAAGAACCTTATTCGATAAGGGACTGCTTCGACAATCTGAAGAATCTCATGTGTTTAGGGATACTGCTTTGGTATTGCGAATATCTTTATTGGATAAGGGACTGCTTCGACCACCCGAAGAATCTCATGTGTTTAGAGATACTGCTTTGGTATCACAAAGAACCCTACTGGATAAGGGACTGCTTTGACCATCTGAAGAATCTCATGTGTTTAGGGATACTGCTTTGGTATCGCGAAGAACCTTATTGGATAAGGAACTGCTTCGACCACTCGAAGAATCTCATGTGTTTAGAGATACTGCTTTGGTATCGCGAAAAACCTTATTGGATAACGGACTGCTTCGACCACCCGAAAAATCTCATGTGTTTAGGGATACTGCTTTGTGTATCACGAAGAACTTTATTAGATAAGGGACTGCTTTGACCACCCGAAGAATCTCATGTGTTTAGAGATACTGCTTTGGTATCCCGAAGAACCTTTTTGGATAACAGACTGCTTTGACCACCCGAAGAATCTCATGTGTTTAGAGATACTGCTTTGGTATCACGAAGAATCTTATTGGATAAGGGACTGCTTCGACCACCCGAGGAATCTCATGTGTTTAGAGATACTGCTTTGGTATCGCGAAGAATCTTATTGTATAACGGACTGCTTCGACCACCCGAGGAATCTCATGTGTTTAGAGATACTGCTTTGGTATCGCGAAGAACCTTACTGGATAAGGGACTCCTTCAACCAACCGAAGAATCTCATGTGTTTAGAGATACTGCTTTGGTATCGCAAAGTACCCTATTTGATAAGGGACTGCTTCAACCATCTGAAGAATCTCATGTGTTTACGGATACTGCTTTGGTATCGCGAAGAACCTTATTGGATAAGGGACTACTTCGACCACCCAAAGAATCTCATTTGTTTAGAGATACTGCTTTGGTATCGCGAAGAACCTTACTGGATAAGGGACTTCTTCGACCACCCGAGGAATCTCATGTGTTTAGAGATACTGCTTTGGTATCGCGAAGAACCTTATTGGATAAGGGACTGCTTCGATCATTTGAAGAATCTCATGTTATTAGGGATACTGCTTTGGTATCGCGAAGAAGCTTTTTAGATAAGGGACTGCTTCGACCACCCGAAGAATCTCAAGTGTTTAGAGATACTGCTTTGGTATCAGGAAGAACCTTATTGGATGAGGTTCTGCTTCGACCATCTGAAAAATCTTATGTGTTTAGAGATACTGCTTTGGTATCGCGAAGAACCTTATTAGATAAGGGACTGCTTTGACCACCCGAAGAATCTCATGTCTTTAGAGATACTGCTTTGGTATCACGAAGAACCTTATTGGATAACGGGCTGCTTTGACCACCAGAAGAATATCATGTGTTTAGAGATACTGCTTTGGTATCGTAAAGAACCTTATTGGATAAGGGACTGCTTCGATAATCTGAAGAATCTCATGTGTTTAAGGATACTGCTTTGGTATCGCGAATAACCTTATTGGATAAGGGACTGCTTCGACCACCCGAAGAACCTCATGTGTTTAGAGATACTGCTTTGGTATCACAAAGAACCCTATTGGATAAGCGACTGCTTCGACCATCTGAGGAATCTCATGTGTTTAGGGATACTGCTTCGGTATCGCGAAGAACCTTATTGGATAAGGGACTGCTTCGACCACTCGAAGAATCTCATGTGTTTAGAGTTACTGCTTTTGTATCGCGAAGAACCTTATAGGATGAGGTACTGCTTCGACCATCCGAAAAATCTAATGTGTTTAGAGATACTGCTTTGGTATCGCGAAGAACCTTATTGGATAACGGACTGCTTCGACCACCCGAAAAATCTCATGTGTTTAGAGATACTGCTTTGTGTATCACGAAGAACCTTATTAGATAAGGGACTTCTTTGACCACCCGAAGAATCTCATGTGTTTAGAGATACTGCTTTGGTATCCCGAAGAACCTTTTTGGATAACAGACTGCTTTGACCACCCGAAGAATCTCATGTGTTTAGAGATACTGCTTTGGTATCACGAAGAATCTTATTGGATAAGGGACTGCTTCGACCACCCGAGGAATCTCATGTGTTTAGAGATACTGCTTTGGTATCGCGAAGAATCTTATTGTATAACGGACTGCTTCGACCACCCGAGGAATCTCATGTGTTTAGAGATACTGCTTTGGTATCGCGAAGAACCTTACTGGATAAGGGACTCCTTCAACCAACCGAAGAATCTCATGTGTTTAGAGATACTGCTTTGGTATCGCAAAGTACCCTATTTGATAAGGGACTGCTTCAACCATCTGAAGAATCTCATGTGTTTACGGATACTGCTTTGGTATCGCGAAGAACCTTATTGGATAAGGGACTACTTCGACCACCCAAAGAATCTCATTTGTTTAGAGATACTGCTTTGGTATCGCGAAGAACCTTACTGGATAAGGGACTGCTTCGACCACCCGAGGAATCTCATGTGTTTAGAGATACTGCTTTGGTATCGCGAAGAACCTTATTGGATAAGGGACTGCTTCGATCATTTGAAGAATCTCATGTTATTAGGGATACTGCTTTGGTATCGCGAAGAAGCTTTTTAGATAAGGGACTGCTTCGACCACCCGAAGAATCTCAAGTGTTTAGAGATACTGCTTTGGTATCAGGAAGAACCTTATTGGATGAGGTTCTGCTTCGACCATCTGAAAAATCTTATGTGTTTAGAGATACTGCTTTGGTATCGCGAAGAACCTTATTAGATAAGGGACTGCTTTGACCACCCGAAGAATCTCATGTCTTTAGAGATACTGCTTTGGTATCACGAAGAACCTTATTGGATAACGGGCTGCTTTGACCACCAGAAGAATATCATGTGTTTAGAGATACTGCTTTGGTATCGTAAAGAACCTTATTGGATAAGGGACTGCTTCGATAATCTGAAGAATCTCATGTGTTTAAGGATACTGCTTTGGTATCGCGAATAACCTTATTGGATAAGGGACTGCTTCGACCACCCGAAGAACCTCATGTGTTTAGAGATACTGCTTTGGTATCACAAAGAACCCTATTGGATAAGCGACTGCTTCGACCATCTGAGGAATCTCATGTGTTTAGGGATACTGCTTCGGTATCGCGAAGAACCTTATTGGATAAGGGACTGCTTCAACCATCTGAAGAATCTCATGTGTTTAGGGAAACTGCTTTGGTATCACGAAGAACCTTAATGGATAAGGGACTGATTCGACAACCTGAAGAATCTCATGTGTTTAGAGATACAGCTTTGGTATCATGAAGAACCTTACTGGATAAGGGACTCCTTCGACCACCCGAAGAATCTCATGTGTTTAGAGACACTGCTTTGGTATCGCGAAAAACCTTATTGGATAAGGGACTGCTTCGACCATCTGAAGAATCACATGTTATAAGGGATACTGCTTTGGTAACGCGAAGAACCTTTTTAAATAAGGGACTGCTTCGACCACCCGAAGAATCTCATTTGTTTAGAGATACTGCTTTGGTATCGCGAAGAACCTTATTGGATGAGGTACTGCTTCGACCATCTAAAAAATCTTATGTGTTTAGAGATACTGCTTTGGTATCGTGAAGAACCTTATTAGATAAGGGACTGCTTTGACCACCCGAAGAATCTCATGTCTTTAGAGATACTGCTTTGGTATCACGAAGAACCTTATTGGATAACGGACTGCTTTTACCACCCAAAGAATCTCATGTGTTTAGAGATATTGCTTTGGTATCGCAAAGAACCTTATTGGATAAAGGACTGCTTCGACAATCTGAAGAATCTCATGTGTTTAGGGATACTGCTTTGGTATCGCGAATAACCTTATTGGATAAGGGACTGCTTCGACCACCCAAAGAACCTCATGTGTTTAGAGATACTACTTTGGTATCACAAAGAACCCTATTGGATAAGGGACTGCTTCGACCATCTGAAGAATCTCATGTGTTTAGGGATACTGCTTTGGTATCGCGAAGAACCTTATTGGATAAGGGACTGCTTCAACCACTCGAAGAATCTCATGTGTTTAGAGATTCAGCTTTTGTATCGCGAAGAACCTTATAGGATGAGGTACTGCTTCGACCATCCGAAAAATCTAATGTGTTTAGAGATACTGCTTTGGTATCGCGAAGAACCTTATTGGATAACGGACTGCTTCGACCACCCGAAAAATCTCATGTGTTTAGAGATACTGCTTTTTGTATCACGAAGAACCTTATTAGATAAGGGACTTTTTTGACCACCCGAAGAATCTCATGTGTTTAGAGATACTGCTTTGTTATCCCGAAGAACCTTATTGGATAACAGACTGCTTTGACCACCCGAAGAATCTCATGTGTTTAGAGATACTGCTTTGGTATGGCAAAGAATCTTATTGGATAAGTGACTGCTTCGACCACCCGAAGAATCTCATGTGTTTAGAGATACTGCTTTGGTATCGCGAAGAATCTTATTTGATAAGGGACTGCTTCGACCACCCGAAGAATCTCATGTGTTTAGAGATACTGCTTTGGTATCGCGAAGAACCTTACTGGATAAGGGACTCCTTCAACCAACCGAAGAATCTCATGTGTTTAGAGATACTGCTTTGGTCTCGCAAAGTACCCTATTTAATAAGGGACTGCTTCAACCATCTGAAGAATCTCATGTGTTTAGGGATAGTTCTTTGGTATCGCGAAGAACCTTATTGGATAAGGGACTGATTCGAACACCCCAAGAATCTCATGTGTTTAGAGATACAACTTTGGTATCATGAAGAACCTTACTGGATAAGGGACTCCTTCGACCACCCGAAGAATCTCATGTGTTTAGAGATACTGCTTTGGTATCACGAAGAACCTTATTGGATGAGGTACTACTTCGACCATCTAAAAAATCTTATGTGTTTAGAGATACTGCTTTGGTATCGTGAAGAACCTTATTAGATAAGGGACTGCTTTGACCACCCGAAGAATCTCATGTCTTTAGAGATACTGCTTTGGTATCACGAAGAACCTTATTGGATAACGAACTGCTTTGACCCCCCGAAGAATCTCATGTGTTTAGAGATACTGCTTTGGTATCGCGAATAACCTTATTGGATAAGGGACTGCTTCGACAATCTGAAGAATCTCATGTGTTTAGGGATACTGCTTTGGTATCGCGAATAACCTTATTGGATAAGGGACTGCTTCGACAACCCGAATAATCTCATGTGTTTAGAGATACTGCTTTGGTATCACAAAGAACCCTATTGGATAAGCGACTGCTTCGACCATCTGAAGAACCACATGTGTTTAGGGATGCTGCTTTGGTATCGCGAAGAACCTTATTGGATAAGGGACTGCTTCGACCACTCGAAGAATCTCATGTGTTTAGAGATACTGCTTTTGTATCGCGAAGAACCTTATAGGATGAGGTACTGCTTCGACCATCCGAAAAATCTAATGTGTTTAGAGATACAGCTTTGGTATCGCGAAGAACCTTATTGGATAACGGATTGCTTCGACCACCCGAAAAATCTCATGTGTTTAGAGATACGGCTTTGTGTATCGCGAAGAACCTTATTAGATAAGGGACTTCTTTGACCACCCGAAGAATCTCATGTGTTTAGAGATACTGCTTTGGTATCCCGAAGAACCTTATTGGATAATGGACTGCTTTGACTACCCGAAGAATCTCATGTGTTTAGAGATACTGCTTTGGTATCACGAAGAATCTTATTGGATAAGGGACTGCTTCGACCACCCGAAGAATCTCATGTGTTTAGAGATACTGCTTTGGTATCGCGAAAAATCTTATTGGATAAGGGACTGCTTCGACCACCCGAAGAATCTCATGTGTTTAGAGATACTACTTTGGTATCGCGAAGAACCTTACTTGATAAGGGACTCCTTCAACCAACTGAAGAATCTCATGTGTTTAGAGATACTGCTTTGGTATCGCAAAGTACCCTATTTGATAAGGGGCTGCTTCAACCATCTGAAGATTCTCATGTGTTTAGGGATACTGCTTTGGTATCGTGAAGAACCTTATTGGATAAGGGACTGATTCAACCACTAGAAGAATCTCATGTGTTTAGAGATACAACTTTGGTATCATGAAGAACCTTACTGGATAAGGGACTCCTTCTACCACCTGAAGAATCTCATGTGTTTAGAGATACTCCTTTGGTATCGCGAAGAACCTTATTGGATAAGGGACTGCTTCGGGCATTTGAAGAATCTCATGTTATTAGGGATACTGCTTTGGTATCGCGAAGAACCATTTTAAATAAGGGACTGCTTCGACCACCCGAAGAATCTCATGTGTTTAGAGATACTGCTTTGGTATCGTGAAAATCCTTATTGGATGAGGTACTGCTTCGACCATCTACAAAATCTTATGTGTTTAGAGATACTACTTTGGTATCGCGAAGAACCTTATTAGATAAGGGACTGCTTTGACCACCTGAAGAATCTCATGTCTTTAGAGATACTGCTTTGGTATCACGAAGAACCTTATTGGATAACGGACTGCTTTGACCACCCGAAGAATCTCATGTGTTTAGAGATACTGTTTCGTATCGCGAAGAACCTTATTGGATAAGCGACTGCTTCGACAATCTGAAGAATCTCATGTGTTTAGGGATACTGCTTTGGTATCACGAATAACCTTATTGGATAAGGGACTGCTTCGACCACCCGATGAATCTCATGTGTTTAGAGATACTTCTTTGGTATCACAAAGAACCCTATTGGATAAGGGACTGCTTCGACCATCTGAGGAATCTCATGTGTTTAGGGATACTGCTTTGGTATCGTGAAGAACCTTATTGGATAAGGAACTGCTTCGACCACTCGAAGAATCTAATGTGTTTAGGGATACTTCTTTGGTATCGCGAAGAACCTTATTGGATAAGGGACTGATTCGAACACCCCAAGAATCTCATGTGTTTAGAGATACAACTTTGGTATCATGAAGAACCTTACTGGATAAGGGACTCCTTCGACCACCCGAAGAATCTCATGTGTTTAGAGATACTGCTTTGGTATCGCGAAGAACCTTATTGGATAAGGGACTGCTTCGACCATTTGAAGAATCTCATGTTATTAGGGATACTGCTTTGGTATCACGAAGAACCTTTTTAAATAAGGGACTGCTTCGACCACCCGAAGAATCTCATGTGTTTAGAGATACTGCTTTGGTATCACGAAGAACCTTATTGGATGAGGTACTACTTCGACCATCTAAAAAATCTTATGTGTTTAGAGATACTGCTTTGGTATCGTGAAGAACCTTATTAGATAAGGGACTGCTTTGACCACCCGAAGAATCTCATGTCTTTAGAGATGTTGCTTTGGTATCACGAAGAACCTTATTGGATAACGAACTGCTTTGACCCCCCGAAGAATATCATGTGTTTAGAGATACTGCTTTGGTATCGCGAATAACCTTATTGGATAAGGGACTGCTTCGACAATCTGAAGAATCTCATGTGTTTAGGGATACTGCTTTGGTATCGCGAATAACCTTATTGGATAAGGGACTGCTTCGACAACCCGAATAATCTCATGTGTTTAGAGATACTGCTTTGGTATCACAAAGAACCCTATTGGATAAGCGACTGCTTCGACCATCTGAAGAACCACATGTGTTTAGGGATGCTGCTTTGGTATCGCGAAGAACCTTATTGGATAAGGGACTGCTTCGACCACTCGAAGAATCTCATGTGTTTAGAGATACTGCTTTTGTATCGCGAAGAACCTTATAGGATGAGGTACTGCTTCGACCATCCGAAAAATCTAATGTGTTTAGAGATACAGCTTTGGTATCGCGAAGAACCTTATTGGATAACGGATTGCTTCGACCACCCGAAAAATCTCATGTGTTTAGAGATACGGCTTTGTGTATCGCGAAGAACCTTATTAGATAAGGGACTTCTTTGACCACCCGAAGAATCTCATGTGTTTAGAGATACTGCTTTGGTATCCCGAAGAACCTTATTGGATAATGGACTGCTTTGACTACCCGAACAATCTCATGTGTTTAGAGATACTGCTTTGGTATCGCGAAGAATCTTATTGGATAAGGGACTGCTTCGACCACCCGAAGAATCTCATGTGTTTAGAGATACTGCTTTGGTATCGCGAAAAATCTTATTGGATAAGGGACTGCTTCGACCACCCGAAGAATCTCATGTGTTTAGAGATACTACTTTGGTATCGCGAAGAACCTTACTTGATAAGGGACTCCTTCAACTAACTGAAGAATCTCATGTGTTTAGAGATACTGCTTTGGTATCGCAAAGTACCCTATTTGATAAGGGGCTGCTTCAACCATCTGAAGATTCTCATGTGTTTAGGGATACTGCTTTGGTATCGTGAAGAACCTTATTGGATAAGGGACTGATTCAACCACTAGAAGAATCTCATGTGTTTAGAGATACAACTTTGGTATCATGAAGAACCTTACTGGATAAGGGACTCCTTCTACCACCTGAAGAATCTCATGTGTTTAGAGATACTCCTTTGGTATCGCGAAGAACCTTATTGGATAAGGGACTGCTTCGGGCATTTGAAGAATCTCATGTTATTAGGGATACTGCTTTGGTATCGCGAAGAACCATTTCAAATAAGGGACTGCTTCGACCACCCGAAGAATCTCATGTGTTTAGAGATACTGCTTTGGTATCGTGAAAATCCTTATTGTATGAGGTACTGCTTCGACCATCTACAAAATCTTATGTGTTTAGAGATACTGCTTTGGTATCGCGAAGAACCTTATTAGATAAGGGACTGCTTTGACCACCTGAAGAATCTCATGTCTTTAGAGATACTGCTTTGGTATCACGAAGAACCTTATTGGATAACGGACTGCTTTGACCACCCGAAGAATCTCATGTGTTTAGAGATACTTCTTTGGTATCACAAAGAACCCTATTGGATAAGGGACTGCTTCGACCATCTGAGGAATCTCATGTGTTTAGGGATACTGCTTTGGTATCGTGAAGAACCTTATTGGATAAGGAACTGCTTCGACCACTCGAAGAATCTAATGTGTTTAGAGATACTGCTTTGGTATCGCGAAGAACCTTATTGGATGAGGTACTGCTTCGACCACCCGAAGAATCTCATGTGTTTAGAGATACTGCTTTGGTATCGCGAAGAACCTTATTGGATAACGGACTTCTTTGACCACCCGAAGAAACTCATGTATTTAGAGATACTGCTTTGGTATCGCGAAGAATCTTATTGGATAAGGGACTGCTTCGACCACCCGAAGAATCTCATGTGTTTAGAGATACTGCTTTGGTATCGCGAAGAACCTTATTGGATAAGGGACTGCTTCGACCACCCGAAGAATCTCATGTGTTTAGAGATACTGCTTTGGTATCGTGAAGAACCTTACTGGATAAGGGACTCCTTTGACCACCCGAAGAATCTCATGTGTTTAGAGATACTTCTTTGGTATCGCGAAGAACCTTATTGGATAAGGGACTGCTTCGACCATCGGAAGAATCTCATGTTATTAGGGATACTGCTTTGGTATCGCGAAGAACCTTTTTAGATAATGGACTGCTTCGACCACCCGAAGAATCTCATGTGTTTAGAGATACTGCTTTGGTCTCGCGAAGAACCTTATTGGATGAGGTACTACTTCGACCATATGAAAAATATTATGTGTTTAGAGATACTGCTTTGGTATCGCAAAGAACCTTATTAGATAAGAGACTGCTTTGACCACCCGAAGAATCTCATGTCTTCAGAGATACTGCTTGGGTATCACGAAGAACCTTATTGGATAACGGACTGCTTTGACCACCCGAAGAATCTCATGTGTTTAGATATACTGCTTTGGTATTGCGAAGAACCTTATTGGATAAAGGGCTGCTTCGACAATCTGAAGAATCTCATGTGTTTAGGGATACTGCTTTGATATCGCGAATAACCTTATTGGATAAGGGACTGCTTCGACCACCCGAAGAATCTCATGTGTTTAGGGATACTGCTTTGGTATCGCGAAGAACCTTATTAGATAAGGAACTGCTTCGACCACTCGAAGAATCTCATGTGTTTAGGGATACTGCTTTGGTATCGCGAAGAACCTTATTGGATAAGGAACTGCTTCGACCACTCGAAGAATCTCATGTGTTTAGAGATACTGCTTTGGTATCGCGAAGAATCTTATTGGATAAGGGATTGCTTCAACCACCCGAAGAATCTCACGTGTTTAGAGATACTGCTTTGGTATCACGAAGAATCTTATTGGATAAAGGACTGCTTCGACCACCCGAAGAATCTCATGTGTTTAGAGATACTGCTTTGGTATCGTGAGGAACCTTACTGGATAAGGGACTCCTTCAAACAACCGAAGAATCTCATGTGTTTAGAGATACTGCTTTGGTATCGCAAAGTACCCTATTTGATAAGGGACTGCTTCAACCATCTGAAGAATCTCATGTGTTTAAGGATATTGCTTTGGTATCGCGAAGAACCTTATTGGATAAGGGACTGATTCGACCACTCGAAGAATCTCATGTGTTTAGAGATACAACTTTGGTATCATGAAGAACCTTACTGGATAAGGGACTCCTTCGACCACCCGAAGAATCTCATGTGTTTAGAGATACTGCTTTGGTATCGCGAAGAACCTTATTGGATAAGGGACTGCTTCGACCATCTGAAGAATCTCATGTTATTAGGGATACTGCTTTGGTATCGCGAAGAACCTTTTTAAATAAGGGACTGCTTCGACCACCCGAAGAATCTCATGTGTTTAGAGATACTGCTATGGTATCGCGAAGAACCTTATTGGATGACGTACTGCTTCGACCATCTGAAAAATCTTATGTGTTTAGAGATACTGCTTTGGTATCGCGAAGAACCTTATTAGATAAGGGATTGCTTTGACCACCAGAAGAATCTCATGTCTTTAGAGATACTGCTTGGGTATCACGAAGAACCTTATTGGATAATGGACTACTTTGACCACCCGAAGAATCTCATGTGTTTAGAGATACAACTTTGGTATCGCGAAGAACCTTATTGGATAAAGGACTGCTTCGACAATCTGAAGAATCTCATGTGTTTAGGGATACTGCTCTGGTATCGCGAATAACCTTATTGGATAAGGGTCTGCTTCGACCATCCGAAGAATCTCATGTGTTTAGAGATACTTCTTTGGTATCACAAAGAACCCTATTGGATAAGGGACTGCTTCGACCATCTGAAGAATCTCATGTGTTTAGGGATACAGCTTTGGTATCACGAAGAACCTTATTGGATAAGGAACTGCTTCGACCACTCGAAGAATCTCATGTGTTTAGGGATACTGCTTTAATATCACGAAGAACCTTATTGGATAAGGAACTGCTTCGACCACTCGAAGAATCTCATGTGTTTAGAGATACTGCTTTGGTATCGCGAAGAATCTTATTGGATAAGGGACTGCTTCGACCACCCGAAGAATCTCATGTGTTTAGAGATACTGCTTTGGTATCGCGAAGAATCTTATTGGATAAGGGACTTCTTCGACCACCCGAAGAATCTCATGTGTTTAGAGCTACTGCTTTGGTATCGTGAGGAACCTTACTGGATAAGGGACTCCTTCAAACAACCGAAGAATCTCATGTGTTTAGAGATACTGCTTTGGTATCGCAAAGTACCCTATTTGATAAGGGACTGCTTCAACCATCTGAAGAATCTCATGTGTTTAAGGATATTGCTTTGGTATCGCGAAGAACCTTATTGGATAAGGGACTGATTCGACCACTCGAAGAATCTCATGTGTTTATAGATACAGCTTTGGTATCGTGAAGAACCTTACTGGATAAGGGACTCCTTCGACCACCCGAAGAATCTCATGTGTTTAGAGATACAACTTTGGTATCGCGAAGAACCTTATTGGATAAGGGACTGCTTCGACCATCTGAAGAGTCTCATGTTATTAGGGATACTGCTTTGGTATCGTGAAGAACCTTTTTAAATAAGGGACTGCTTCGACCACCCGAAGAATCTCATGTTTTTAGAGATACTGCTATGGTATCGCGAAGAACCTTATTGGATGACATACTGCTTCGACCATCTGAAAAATCTTATGTGTTTAGAGATACTGCTTTGGTATCGCGAAGAACCTTATTAGATAAGGGACTGCTTTGACCACCCGAAGAATCTCATGTCTTTAGAGATACTGCTTTGGTATCACGAAGAACCTTATTGGATAACCAACTGCTTTGACCACCCGAAGAATCTCATGTGTTTAGAGATACTGCTTTGGTATCGTGAAGAAACTTATTGGATAAGGGACTGCTTCGACAATCTGAAGAATCTCATGTGTTTAGGGATACAGCTCTGGTATCGCGAATAACCTTATTGGATAAGGGACTGCTTCGACCACCCGAAGAATCTCATGTGTTTAGAGATACTTCTTTGGTATCACAAATAACCGTATTGGATTAGGGACTGCTTCGACCATCTGAAGAATCTCATGTGTTTAGGGATACTGCTTTGGTATCGCGAAGAACCTTATTGGATAAGGAACTGCTTCGACCACTCGAAGAATCTAATGTGTTTAGAGATACTGCTTTGGTATCGCGAAGAACCTTATTAGATGAGGTACTGCTTCAACCACCCGAAGAATCTCATGTGTTTAGAGATACTGCTTTGGTATCGCGAAGAACCTTATTGGATAACAGACTTCTTTGACCACCTGAAGAATCTCATGTGTTTAGAGATACTGCTTTGGTATCGCGAAGAATCTTATTGGATAAGGGACTGCTTCGACCACCCGAAGAATCTCATGTGTTTAGAGATACTGCTTTGGTATCGCAAAGAATCTTATTGGATAAGGGACTGCTTCGACCACCCAAAGAATCTCATGTGTTTAGAGATACTGCTTTGGTATCGCGAGGAACCTTACTGGATAAGGGACTCCTTCAACCAACCGAAGAATCTCATGTGTTTAGAGATACTGCTTTGGTATCGCAAAGTACCCTATTTGATAAGGGACTGCTTCAACCATATGAAGAATCTCATGTGTTTAGGGATACTGCTTTGGTATCGCGAAGAACCTTATTGGATAAGGGACTCCTTCGACCACCCGAAGAATCTCATGTGTTTAGAGATACTGCTTTGGTATCGTGAAGAACCTTAGTGGATAAGGGACTCCTTCGACCAATCGAAGAATCTCATGTGTTTAGAGATACTGCTTTGGTATCGCGAAGAACCTTATTGGATAAGGGACTGCTTCGACCATCTGAAGAATCTCATGTTATTAGGGATACTGCTTTGGTATCGCGAAGAACCTTTTTAGATAATGGACTGCTTCGACCACCCGAAGAATCTCATGTGTTTAGAGACACTGCTTTGGTCTCGCGAAGAACCTTATTGGATGAGGTACTGCTTCGACCATCTGAAAAATATTATGTGTTTAGAGATACTGCTTTGGTATCGCGAAGAACCTTATTAGATAAGGGACTGCTTTGACCACCCGAAGAATCTCATGTCTTTAGAGATACTGCTTTGGTATCACGAAGAACCTTATTGGATAACGGACTGCTTTGACCACCCGAAGAATCTCATGTGTTTAGAGATATTGCTTTGGTATCGCGAAGCACCTTATTGGATAACGGACTGCTTCGACAATCTGAAGAATCTCATGTGTTTAGGGATACCGCTTTGGTATCGCGAATAACCTTATTGGATAAGGGACTGCTTCGACCACCCGAAGAATCTCATGTGGTTAGAGATACTGCTTTGGTATCACAAAGAACCCTATTGTATAAGGGACTGTTTCGACCATCTGAAGAATCTCATGTGTTTATGGATACTGCTTTGGTATCGCGAAGAACCTTATTGGATAAGGGACTGCTTCGACCACTCGAAGAATCTCATGTGTTTAGAGATACTGCTTTTGTATCACGAAGAACCTTATAGAATGAGGTACTGCTTCGACCATCCGAAAAATCTAATGTGTTTAGAGATACTGCTTTGGTATCGCGAAGAACCTTATTGGATAAGGGACTGATTCGACCACCCGAAGAATCTCATGTGTTTAAAGATACTGCTTTGGTATCATAAAGAACCTTACTGGATAAGGGACTCCTTCGACCACCCGAAGAATCTCATGTGTTTAGAGATACTGCTTTGGTATCGCGAAGAACCTTATTGGATAAGGGACTGATTCGACCATCTGAAGAATCTCATGTTATTAGGGATACTGCTTTGGTATCGCGAAGAACCTTTTTAAATAAGGGACTGCTTCGACCACCCGAAGAATCTCATGTGTTTAGAGATACTGCTTTGGTATCGCGAAGAACTTTATTGGATGACGTACTGCTTCGACCATCTAAAAAATCTTATGTGTTTAGAGATACTGCTTTGGTATCGCGAAGAACCTTATTAGATAAGGGACTGCTTTGACCACCCGAAGAATCTCATGTGTTTAGAGATACTGCTTTGATATCACGAAGAACCTTATTGGATAACGGACTGCTTTGACCACCCGAAGAATCTCATGTGTTTAGAGATACTGCTTTGGTATCTCGAAGAACCTTATTGGATAAGGGACTGCTTCGACAATCTGAAGAATCTCATGTGTTTAGGGATACTGCTTTGGTATCGCGAATAACCTTATTGGATAAGGGACTGCTTCGACCACCCGAAGAATCTCATGTGTTTAGAGATACTTCTTTGGTATCACAAAGAACCCTATTGGATAAGGGACTGCTTCGACCATCTGAAGAATCTCATGTGTTTAGGGATACTACTTTGGTATCGCGAAGAACCTTATTGGATAAGGAACTGCTTCGACCACTCGAAGAATCTAATGTGTTTAGAGATACTGCTTTGGTATCTCGAAGAACCCTATTGGATGAGGTACTGCTTCGACCACCCGAAGAATCTCATGTGTTTAGAGATACTGCTTTGGTATCGCGAAGAACCTTATTGGATAACGGACTTCTTTGACCACCCGAAGAATCTCATGTATTTAGAGATACTGCTTTGGTATCGCGAAGAATCTTATTGGATAAGGGACTGCTTCGACCACCCGAAGAATCTCATGTGTTTAGAGATACCGCTTTGGTATCGCGAATAACCTTATTGGATAAGGTACTGCTTCGACCACCCGAAGAATCTCATGTGGTTAGAGATACTGCTTTGGTAACACAAAGAACCCTATTGGATAAGGGACTGCTTCGACCATCTGAAGAATCTCATGTGTTTATGGATACTGCTTTGGTATCGCGAAGAACCTTATTGGATAAGGGACTGCTTCGACCACTCGAGGAATCTCATGTGTTTAGAGATACTGCTTTTGTATCGCGAAGAACCTTATAGAATGAGGTACTGCTTCGACCATCCGAAAAATCTAATGTGTTTAGAGATACTGCTTTGGTATCGCGAAGAACCTTATTGGATAAGGGACTGATTCGACCACCCGAAGAATCTCATGTGTTTAAAGATACTGCTTTGGTATCATGAAGAACCTTACTGGATAAGGGACTCCTTCGACCACCCGAAGAATCTCATGTGTTTAGAGATACTGCTTTGGTATCGCGAAGAACCTTATTGGATAAGGGACTGCTTCGACCATCTGAAGAATCTCATGTTATTAGGGATACTGCTTTGGTATCGCGAAGAACCTTTTTAAATAAGGGACTGCTTCGACCACGCGAAGAATCTCATGTGTTTAGCGATACTGCTTTGGTATCGCGAAGAACTTTATTGGATGACGTACTGCTTCGACCATCTAAAAAATCTTATGTGTTTAGAGATACTGCTTTGGTATCGCGAAGAACCTTATTAGATAAGGGACTGCTTTGACCACCCGAAGAATCTCATGTGTTTAGAGATACTGCTTTGGTATCACGAAGAACCTTATTGGATAACAGACTGCTTTGACCACCCGAAGAATCTCATGTGTTTAGAGATACTGCTTTGGTATCATGAAGAACCTTACTGGATAAGGGACTCCTTCGACCACCCGAAGAATCTCATGTGTTTAGAGATACTGCTTTGGTATCGCGAAGAACCTTATTGGATAAGGGACTGCTTCGACCATCTGAAGAATCTCATGTTATTAGGGATACTGCTTTGGTATCGCGAAGAACCTTTTTAAATAAGGGACTGCTTCGACCACGCGAAGAATCTCATGTGTTTAGAGATACTGCTTTGGTATCGCGAAGAACTTTATTGGATGACGTACTGCTTCGACCATCTAAAAAATCTTATGTGTTTAGAGATACTGCTTTGGTATCGCGAAGAACCTTATTAGATAAGGGACTGCTTTGACCACCCGAAGAATCTCATGTGTTTAGAGATACTGCTTTGGTATCACGAAGAACCTTATTGGATAACGGACTGCTTTGACCACCCGAAGAATCTCATGTGTTTAGAGATACTGCTTTGGTATCTCGAAGAACCTTATTGGATAAGGGACTGCTTCGACAATCTGAAGAATCTCATGTGTTTAGGGATACTGCTTTGGTATCGCGAATAACCTTATTGGATAAGGGACTGCTTCGACCACCCGAAGAATCTCATGTGTTTAGAGATACTTCTTTGGTATCACAAAGAACCCTATTGGATAAGGGACTGCTTCGACCATCTGAAGAATCTCATGTGTTTAGGGATACTACTTTGGTATCGCGAAGAACCTTATTGGATAAGGAACTGCTTTGACCACTCGAAGAATCTAATGTGTTTAGAGATACTGCTTTGGTATCTCGAAGAACCCTATTGGATGAGGTACTGCTTCGACCACCCGAAGAATCTCATGTGTTTAGAGATACTGCTTTGGTATCGCGAAGAACCTTATTGGATAACGGACTTCTTTGACCACCCGAAGATTCTCATGTATTTAGAGATACAGCTTTGGTATCGCGAAGAATCTTATTGGATAAGGGACTGCTTCGACCACCCGAAGAATCTCATGTGTTTAGAGATACTGCTTTGGTATCGCGAAGAATCTTATTGGATAAGGGACTGCTTCGACCACCCAAAGAATCTCATGTGTTTAGAGAAAATGCTTTGGTATCGCGAGGAACCTTACTGGATAAGGGACTCCTTCAACCAACCGAAGAATCTCATGTGTTTAGAGATACTGCTTTGGTATCGCAAAGTACCCTATTTGATAAGGGACTGCTTCAACCATTTGAAGAATCTCATGTGTTTAGGGATACTGCTTTGGTATCGCGAAGAACCTTATTGGATAAGGGACTCCTTCGACCACCCGAAGAATCTCATGTGTTTAGAGATACTGCTTTGGTATCGTGAAGAACCTTACTGGATAAGGGACTCCTTCGACCACCCGAAGAATCTCATGTGTTTAGAGATACTGCTTTGGTATCGCGAAGAACCTTATTGGATAAGGGACTGCTTTGACCATCTGAAGAATCTCATGTTATTAGGGATACTACTTTGGTATCGCGAAGAACCTTTTTAGATAATGGACTGCTTCGACCACCCGAAGAATCTCATGTGTTTAGAGATACTGCTTTGGTCTCGCGAAGAACCTTATTGGATGAGGTACTGCTTCGACCATCTGAAAAATATTATGTGTTTAGAGATACTGCTTTGGTATCGCGAAGAACCTTATTAGATAAGGGACTGCTTTGACCACCCGAAGAATCTCATGTCTTTAGAGATACTGCTTTGGTATCACGAAGAACCTTATTGGATAACGGACTGCTTTGACCACCCAAAGAATCTCATGTGTTTAGAGATACTGCTTTGGTATCGCGAAGAATCTTATTGGATAAGGGACTGCTTCGACCACCCGAAGAATCTCATGTGTTTAGAGATACTGCTGTGGTATCGTGAAGAATCTTATTGGATAAGGGACTGCTTCGACCACCCAAAGAATCTCATGTGTTTAGAGAAAATGCTTTGGTATCGCGAGGAACCTTACTGGATAAGGGACTCCTTCAACCAACCGAAGAATCTCATGTGTTTAGAGATACTGCTTTGGTATCGCAAAGTACCCTATTTGATAAGGGACTGCTTCAACCATCTGAAGAATCTCATGTGTTTAGGGATACTGCTTTGGTATCGCGAAGAACCTTATTGGATAAGGGACTCCTTCGACCACCCGAAGAATCTCATGTGTTTAGAGATACTGCTTTGGTATCGTGAAGAACCTTACTGGATAAGGGACTCCTTCGACCACCCGAAGAATCTCATGTGTTTAGAGATACTGCTTTGGTATCGCGAAGAACCTTATTGGATAAGGGACTGCTTCGACCATCTGAAGAATCTCATGTTATTAGGGATACTGCTTTGGTATCGCGAAGAACCTTTTTAGATAATGGACTGCTTCGACCACCCGAAGAATCTCATGTGTTTAGAGATACTGCTTTGGTCTCGCGAAGAACCTTATTGGATGAGGTACTGCTTCGACCATCTGAAAAATATTATGTGTTTAGAGATACTGCTTTGGTATCGCGAAGAACCTTATTAGATAAGGGACTGCTTTGACCACCCGAAGAATCTCATGTCTTTAGAGATACTGCTTTGGTATCACGAAGAACCTTTTTGGATAACGGACTGCTTTGACCACCCGAAGAATCTCATGTGTTTAGAGATACTGCTTTGGTATCGCAAAGAACCTTATTGGATAAGGGACTGCTTCGACAATCTAATGAATCTCATGTGTTTAGGGATACTGCTTTGGTATCGCGAATAACCTTATTGGATAAGGGAGTGCTTCGACCACCCGAAGAATCTCATGTGTTTAGAGATACTTCTTTGGTATCAGAAAGAACACTATTGGATAAGGGACTGCTTTGACCATCTGAAGAATCTCATGTGTTTAGGGATACTGCTTTGGTATCGCGAAGAACCTTATTGGATAAGGAACTGCTTCGACCACTCGAAGAATCTAATATGTTTAGAGATACTGCTTTGGTATCGCGAAGAACCTTATTGGATGAGGTACTGCTTCGACCACCCGAAGAATCTCATGTGTTTAGAGATACTGCTTTGGTATCGCGAAGAACCTTATTGGATAACGGACTTCTTTGACCACCCGAAGAATCTCATGTATTTAGAGATACTGCTTTGGTATTGCGAAGAATCTTATTGGATAAGGGACTGCTTCGACCACCCGAAGAATCTCATGTGTTTAGAGATACTGCTTTGGTATCGCGAAGAATCTTATTGGATAAGGGACTGCTTCGACCACCCGAAGAATCTCATGTGTTTAGAGATACTGCTGTGGTATCGTGAAGAATCTTATTGGATAAGGGACTGCTTCGACCACCCAAAGAATCTCATGTGTTTAGAGAAAATGCTTTGGTATCGCGAGGAACCTTACTGGATAAGGGACTCCTTCAACCAACCGAAGAATCTCATGTGTTTAGAGATACTGCTTTGGTATCGCAAAGTACCCTATTTGATAAGGGACTGCTTCAACCATCTGAAGAATCTCATGTGTTTAGGGATACTGCTTTGGTATCGCGAAGAACCTTATTGGATAAGGGACTCCTTCGACCACCCGAAAAATCTCATGTGTTTAGAGATACTGCTTTGGTATCGTGAAGAACCTTACTGGATAAGGGACTCCTTCGACCACCCGAAGAATCTCATGTGTTTAGAGATACTGCTTTGGTATCGCGAAGAACCTTATTGGATAAGGGACTGCTTCGACCATCTGAAGAATCTCATGTTATTAGGGATACTGCTTTGGTATCGCGAAGAACCTTTTTAGATAATGGACTGCTTCGACCACCCGAAGAATCTCATGTGTTTAGAGATACTGCTTTGGTCTCGCGAAGAACCTTATTGGATGAGGTACTGCTTCGACCATCTGAAAAATATTATGTGTTTAGAGATACTGCTTTGGTATCGCGAAGAACCTTATTAGATAAGGGACTGCTTTGACCACCCGAAGAATCTCATGTCTTTAGAGATACTGCTTTGGTATCACGAAGAACCTTTTTGGATAACGGACTGGTTTGACCACCCTAAGAATCTCATGTGTTTAGAGATACTGCTTTGGTATCGCAAAGAACCTTATTGGATAAGGGACTGCTTCGACAATCTAATGAATCTCATGTGTTTAGGGATACTGCTTTGGTATCGCGAATAACCTTATTGGATAAGGGAGTGCTTCGACCACCCGAAGAATCTCATGTGTTTAGAGATACTTCTTTGGTATCAGAAAGAACACTATTGGATAAGGGACTGCTTCGACCATCTGAAGAATCTCATGTGTTTAGGGATACTGCTTTGGTATCGCGAAGAACCTTATTGGATAAGGAACTGCTTCGACCACTCGAAGAATCTAATATGTTTAGAGATACTGCTTTGGTATCGCGAAGAACCTTATTGGATGAGGTACTGCTTCGACCACCCGAAGAATCTCATGTGTTTAGAGATACTGCTTTGGTATCGCGAAGAACCTTATTGGATAACGGACTTCTTTGACCACCTGAAGAATCTCATGTATTTAGAGATACTGCTTTGGTATCGCGAAGAATCTTATTGGATAAGGGACTGCTTCGACCACCCGAAGAATCTCATGTGTTTAGAGATACTGCTTTGGTATCGCGAAGAATCTTATTGGATAAGGGACTGCTTCGACCACCCAAAGAATCTCATGTGTTTAAAGATAATGCTTTGGTATCGCGAGGAACCTTACTGGATAAGGGACTACTTCAACCAACCGAAGAATCTCATGTGTTTAGAGATACTGCTTTGGTATCGCAAAGTACCCTATTTTATAAGGGACTGCTTCAACCATCTGAAGAATCTCATGTGTTTAGGGATACTGCTTTGGTATCGCGAAGAACCTTATTGGATAAGGGACTCCTTCTACCACCCGAAGAATCTCATGTGTTTAGAGATACTGCTTTGGTATCGTGAAGAACATTACTGGAGAAGGGACTCCTTCGACCACCCGAAGAATCTCATGTGTTTAGAGATACTGCTTTGGTATCGCGAAGAACCTTTTTAGATAATGGACTGCTTCGACCAGCCGAAGAATCTCATGTGTTTAGAGATATTGCTTTGGTCTCGCGAGAGAACCTTATTGGATGAGGTACTGCTTTGACCATCTGAAAAATATTATGTGTTTAGAGATACTGCTTTGGTATCGCGAAGAACCTTATTAGATAAGGGACTTCTTTGACCACCCGAAGAATCTCATGTCTTTAGAGATACTGCTTTGGTATCACGAAGAACCTTATTGGATAACGGATTGCTTTGACCACCCGAAGAATCTCATGTGTTTAGAGATACTGCTTTGGTATCGCGAAGAACCCTATAGGATGAGGTACTGGTTCGACCATCCGAAAAATCTAATGTGTTTAGAGATACTGCTTTGGTATCGCAAAGTACCCTATTTGATAAAGGACTGCTTCAACCATCTGAAGAATCTCATGTGTTTAGGGATACTGCTTTGGTATCGCGAAGAACCTTATTGGATAAGGGACTCCTTCGACCACCCGAAGAATCTCATGTGTTTAAAAATACTGCTTTGGTATCGTGAAGAACCTTACTGGATAAGGGACTCCTTCGACCACCCGAAGAATCTCATGTGTTTAGAGATACTGCTTTGGTATCGCGAAGAACCTTATTGGATAAGGGACTGCTTCGACCATCTGAAGAATCTCATGTTATTAGGGATACTGCTTTGGTATCGCGAAGAACCTTTTTAGATAATGGACTACTTCGACCACCCGAAGAATCTCATGTGTTTAGAGATACTGCTTTGGTCTCGCGAAGAACCTTATTGGATGAAGTACTGCTTCGACCATTTGAAAAATATTATGTGTTTAGAGATACTGCTTTGGTATCGCGAAGAACCTTATTAGATAAGGGACTGCTTTGACCACCCGAAGAATCTCATGTCTTTAGAGATACTGCTTTGGTATCACGAAGAACCTTATTGGATAACGGACTGCTTTGACCACCCGAAGAATCTCATGTGTTTAGAGATACTGCTTTGGTATCGCGAAGAACCTTATTGGATAAGGGACTGCTTCGACAATCTAAAGAATCTCATGTGTCTAGGGATACTGCTTTGGTATCGCGAATAACCTTATTGGATAAGGGAGTACTTCGACCACCCGAAGAATCTCATGTGTGTAGAGATACTTCTTTGGTATCACAAAGAACACTTTTGGATAAGGGACTGCTTCGACCATCTGAAGAATATCATTTGTTTAGGGATACTGCTTTGGTATCGCGAAGAACCTTATTGGATAAGGAACTGCTTCGACCACTCGAAGAATCTAATATGTTTAGAGATACTGCTTTGGTATCGTGAAGAACCTTATTGGATGAGGTACTGCTTCGACCACCCGAAGAATCTCATGTGTTTAGAGATACTGCTTTGGTATCATGAAGAACCTTATTGGATAAGGGACTCCTTCGACCAGCCGAAGAATCTCATGTCTTTAGAGATACTGCCTTGGTATCACGAAGAACCTTATTGGATAACTGACTGCTTTGACCACCCGATGAACCTCATGTGTTTAGAGATACTGCTTTGGTATCGCGAAGAACCTTATTGGATAAGGGACTGCTTCGACAATCTGAAAAATCTCACGTGTTTAGGGATACTGCTTTGGTATCGCGAATAACCTTATTGGATAAGGGACTGCTTCGACAACCCGAAGAATCTCATGTGTTTAGAGATACTGCTTTGGTATCATAAAGAACCCTATTGGATAAGGGACTGCTTCGACCATCTGAAGAATCTCATGTGTTTAGGGATACTGCTTTGGTATCGCGAAGAACCTTATTGGATAAGGGACTGCTTCGACCACTCGAAGAATCTCATGTGTTTAGAGATACTGCTTTTGTATCGCGAAGAACCTTATAGGATGAGGTACTGCTTCGACCATCCGAAAAATCTAATGTGTTTAGAGATACTGCTTTGGTATCGCAAAGTACCCTATTTGATAAGGGACTGCTTCAACCATCTGAAGAATCTCATGTGTTTAGGGATACTGCTTTGGTATCGCGAAGAACCTTATTGGATAAGGGACTCCTTCGACCACCCGAAGAATCTCATGTGTTTAGAGATACTACTTTGGTATCGCGAAGAACCTTACTGGATGAGGTACTGCTTTGACCATCTGAAAAATATTATGTGTTTAGAGATACTGCTTTGGTATCGCGAAGAACCTTATTAGATAAGGGACTTCTTTGACCACCCGAAGAATCTCATGTCTTTAGAGATACTGCTTTGGTATCACGAAGAACCTTATTGGATAACAGATTGCTTTGACCACCCAAAGAATCTCATGTGTTTAGAGATACTGCTTTGGTATCGCGAAGAACCTTATTGGATAACGGACTGCTTCGACAATCTGAAGAATCTCATGTGTTTAGGGATACCGCTTTGGTATCGCAAATAACCTTATTGGATAAGGGACTGCTTCGACCACCCGAAGAATCTCATGTGGTTAGAGATACTGCTTTGGTATCACAAAGAACCCTATTGGATAAGGGACTGCTTCGACCATCTGAAGAATCTCATGTGTTTAGGGATACTGCTTTGGTATCGCGAAGAACCTTATAGGATGAGGTACTGCTTCGACCATCCAAAAAATCTAATGTGTTTAGAGATACTGCTTTGGTATCGCGAAGAACCTTATTGGATAAGGGACTGATTCGACCACCCGAAGAATCTCATGTGTTTAGAGATACTGCTTTGGTATCATGAAGAACCTTACTGGATAAGGGACTCCTTCGACCACCCGAAGAATCTCATGTGTTTAGAGATACTGCTTTGGTATCGCGAAGAACCTTATTGGATAAGGGACTGCTTCGACCATCTGAAGAATCTCATGTTATTAGGGATACTGCTTTGGTATCGCGAAGAACCTTTTTAAATAAGGGACTACTTTGACCACCCGAAGAATCTCATGTGTTTAGAGATACTGCTTTGGTATCGCGAAGAACCTTATTGGATAAGGTATTGTTCGACCATCTAAAAAGTCTTATGTGTTTAGAGATACTGCTTTTGTATCGTGAAGAACCTTATTAGATAAGGGATTGCTTTGACCACCCGAAGAATCTCATGTCTTTAGAGATACTGCTTTGGTATCACGAAGAACCTTATTGGATAACGGACTGCTTTGACCACCCGAAGAATCTCATGTGTTTAGAGATACTGCTTTGGTATCACAAAGAACCTTATTGGATAAAGGATTGCTTCGATAATCTGAAGAATCTCATGTGTTTAGGGATACTGCTTTGGTATCGCGAATAACCTTATTGGATAAGGGACTGCTTCGACCATCCGAAGATTCTCATGTGTTTAGAGATACTTCTTTGGTATCACAAAGAACCCTATTGGATAAGGGACTGCTTCGACCATCCGAAGAATCTCATGTGTTTAGAGATACTGCTTTGGTATCGTGAAGAACCTTATTCGATGAGGAACTGCTTCAACCACCCGAAGAATCTCATGTGTTTAGAGATACTGGTATCGCAAAGTACCCTATTTGATAAGGGACTGCTTCAACCATCTGAAGAATCTCATGTGTTTAGGGATACTGCTTTGGTATCGCGAAGAACCTTATTGGATAAGGGACTTCTTCGACCACCCGAAGAATCTCATGTGTTTAGAGATACTGCTTTGGTATCGCGAAGAACCTTACTGGATAAGGCACTCCTTCAACCACCCGTAGAATCTCATGTGTTTAGAGATATTGTTATGGTATCGCGAAGAACCTTATTGGATATGGGAATGCTTCGACCATCTGAAGAATCTCATGTTATTAGGGATACTGCTTTGGTATCGCGAAGAACCTTTTTAGATAAGGGACTGCTTCGACCACTCGAAGAATCTAATGTGTTTAGAGATACTGCTTTGGTATCGCGAAGAACCTTATTAGATGAGGTACTGCTTCGACCTTCTGAAAAATCTTATGTGTTTAGAGATACTGCTTTGGTATCGCGAAGAACCTTATTAGATAAGGGCCTGCTTTGACCACCCGAAGAATCTCATGTCTTTAGAGATACTGCTTTGGTATCACGAAGAACCTTATTGAATAACTGACTGCTTTGACCACCCGATGAACCTCATGTGTTTAGAGATACTGCTTTGGTATCGCGAAGAACCTTATTGGATAAGGGACTGCTTCGACAATCTGAAACATCTCACGTGTTTAGGGATACTGCTTTGGTATCGCGAATAACCTTATTGGACAAGGGACTGCTTCGACCACCCGAAGAATCTCATGTGTTTAGAGATACTGCTTTGGTATCACAAAGAACCCTATTGGATAAGGGACTGCTTCGACCATTTGAAGAATCTCATGTGTTTAGGGATACTGCTTTGGTATCGCGAAGAACCTTATTGGATAAGGGACTGCTTCGACCACTCGAAGAATCTCATGTGTTTAGAGATACTGCTTTTGTATCGCGAAGAACCTTATAGGATGAGGTACTGCTTCGACCATCCGAAAAATCTAATGTGTTTAGAGATACTGCTTTGGTATCGCGAAGAACCTTATTGGATAACGGACTGCTTCGACCACCCGAAAAATCTCATGTGTTTAGAGATACTGCTTTGTGTATCGCGAAGAACCTTATTAGATAAGGGACTTCTTTGACCACCCGAAGAATCTCATGTGTTTAGAGATACTGCTTTGGTATCCCGAAGAACCTTATTGGATAACGGACTGCTTTGACCACCCGAAGAATCTCATGTGTTTAGAGATACTGCTTTGGTATCGCGAAGAATCTTATTGGATAAGGGACTGCTTCGACCACCCGAAGAATCTCATGTTTTTATAGATACTGCTTTGGTATCGCGAAGAATCTTATACGATAAGGGACTGCTTCGACCACCCAAAGAAACTCATGTGTTTAGAGATACTGCTTTGGTATCGCGAAGAACCTTACTGGATAAGGGACTCCTTCAACCAACCGAAGAATCTCATGTGTTTAGAGATACTGCTTTGGTATCACAAAGAACCCTATTGGATAAGGGACTGCTTCGACCATCTGAAGAATCTCATGTGTTTAGGGATACTGCTTTGGTATCGCGAAGAACCTTATTGGATAAGGGACTGCTTCGACCACCCGAAGAATATTATGTGTTTAGAGATACTGCTTTGGTATCGCGAAGAACCTTACTGGATAAGGGACTCCTTCAACCAACCGAAGAATCTCATGTGTTTAGAGATACTGCTTTGTTATCGTGAAGAACCTTACTGGATAAGGGACTCTTTCGACCACCCGAAGAATCACATGTGTTGAGAGATACTGCTTTGGTATCGCGAAGAACCTTATTGGATAAGGGACTTCTTCGACCATCTGAAGAATCTCATGTTATTAGGGATACTACTTTGGTATCGCGAAGAACCTTTTTAAATAAGGGACTGCTTCGACCACATGAAGAATCTCATGTGTTTAGAGATACTGCTTTGGTATCGCGAAGAACCTTATTGGATGAGGTACTGCTTCGACCATCTGAAAAATCTTATGTGTTTAGGATTACTGCTTTAGTATCGCGAAGAACCTTATTGGATAAGGGACTTCTTCGACCACCCGAAGAATCTCATGTGTTTAGAGATACTGCTTTGGTATCGTGAAGAACCTTACTGGATAAGGGACTCCTTCGACCACCCGAAGAATCTCATGTGTTTAGAGATACTGCTGTGGTATCGCGAAGAACCTTATTGGATAAGGGAATGCTTCGACCATCTGAAGAATCTCATGTTATTAGGGATACTGCTTTGGTATCGTGAAGAACCTTTTTAGATAAGGGACTGCTTCGACCACTCGAAGAATCTAATGTGTTTAGAGATACTGCTTTGGTATCGTGAAGAACCTTATTGGACGAGGTACTTCTTCGACCTTCTGAAAAATCTTATGTGTTTAGAGATACTGCTTTGGTATCGCGAAGAACCTTATTAGATAAGGGCCTGCTTTGACCACCCGAAGAATCTCATGTCTTTAGAGATACTACTTTGGTATCACGAAGAACCTTATTGGATAACGGACTGCTTTGACCACCCGAAGAACCTCATGTGTTTAGAGATACTGCTTTGGTATCGCGAAGAACGTTATTGGATAAGGGACTGCTTCGACAATCTGAAGAATCTCACGTGTTTAGGGATACTGCTTTGGTATCGCGAAGTCCCTTATTGGATAAGGGACTGCTTCGACCACCCGAAGAATCTCATGTGTTTAGAGATACTGCTTTGGTATCACAAAGAACCCTATTGGATAAGGGACTGCTTCGACCATCTGAAGAATCTCATGTGTTTAGGGATACTGCTTTGGTATCGCGAAGAACCTTATTGGATAAGGGACTGCTTCGACCACTCGAAGAATCTCATGTGTTTAGAGATACTGCTTTTGTATCGCGAAGAACCTTATAGGATGAGGTACTGCTTCGACCATCCGAAAAATCTAATGTGTTTAGAGATACTGCTTTGGTATCACGAAGAACCTTATTGGATAACGGACTGCTTCGACCACCCGAAAAATCTCATGTGTTTAGAGATATTGCTTTGTGTATCGCGAAGAACCTTATTAGATAAGGGACTTCTTTGACCACCCGAAGAATCTCATGTGTTTGGAGATACTGCTTTGGTATCCCGAAGAACCTTATTGGATAACGGACTGCTTTGACCACCCGAAGAATCTCATGTGTTTAGAGATACTGCTTTGGTATCGCGAATAATCTTATTGGATAAGGGACTGCTTCGACCACCCGAAGAATCTCATGTGTTTAGAGATACTGCTTTGGTATCGCGAAGAATCTTATAGGATAAGGGACTGCTTCGACCACCCGAAGAATCTCGTGTGTTTAGAGATACTGCTTTGGTATCGCGAAGAACCTTACTGGATAAGGGACTCCTTCAACCAACCGAAGAATCTCATGTGTTTAGAGATACTGCTTTGGTATCGTAAAGTACCCTATTTGATAAGGGACTACTTCAACCATCTGAAGAATCTCATATGTTTAGGGATATTGCTTTGGTATCGCGAAGAACCTTATTGGATAAGGGACTGCTTCGACCACCCGATGAATCTCATGTGTTTAAAGATACTGTTTTGGTATCATGAAGAACCTTACTGGATAAGGGACTCCTTCGACCACCCGAAGAATCTCATGTGTTTAGAGATACTGCTTTGGTATCGCGAAGAACCTTATTGGATAAGGGACTGCTTCGACCATCTGAAGAATCTCATGTTATTAGGGATACTGCTTTGGTATCGCGAAGAACCTTATTGGATGAGGTACTGCTTCGACCATCTGAAAAATCTTATGTGTTTAGGGATACTGCTTTGGTATCGTGAAGAACCTTATTGGATAAGGGACTTCTTCGACCACCCGAAGAATCTCATGTGTTTAGAGATACTGCTTTGGTATCGTGAAGAACCTTACTGGATAAGGGACTCCTTCGACCACCCGAAGAATCTCATGTGTTTAGAGATACTGCTGTGGTATCGCGAAGAACCTTATTGGACGAGGTACTTCTTCGACCTTCTGAAAAATCTTATGTGTTTAGAGATACTGCTTTGGTATCGCGAAGAACCTTATTAGATAAGGGCCTGCTTTGACCACCCGAAGAATCTCATGTCTTTAGAGATACTGCTTTGGTATCACGAAGAACCTTATTGGATAACGGACTGCTTTGACCACCCGAAGAACCTCATGTGTTTAGAGATACTGCTTTGGTATCGCGAAGAACCTTATTGGATAAGGGACTGCTTCGACAATCTGAAGAATCTCACGTGTTTAGGGATACTGCTTTGGTATCGCGAAGTCCCTTATTGGATAAGGGACTGCTTCGACCACCCGAAGAATCTCATGTGTTTAGAGATACTGCTTTGGTATCACAAAGAACCCTATTGGATAAGGGACTGCTTCGACCATCTGAAGAATCTCATGTGTTTAGGGATACTGCTTTGGTATCGCGAAGAACCTTATTGGATAAGGGACTGCTTCGACCACTCGAAGAATCTCATGTGTTTAGAGATACTGCTTTTGTATCGCGAAGAACCTTATAGGATGAGGTACTGCTTCGACCATCCGAAAAATCTAATGTGTTTAGAGATACTGCTTTGGTATCACGAAGAACCTTATTGGATAACGGACTGCTTCGACCACCCGAAAAATCTCATGTGTTTAGAGATATTGCTTTGTGTATCGCGAAGAACCTTATTAGATAAGGGACTTCTTTGACCACCCGAAGAATCTCATGTGTTTGGAGATACTGCTTTGGTATCCCGAAGAACCTTATTGGATAACGGACTGCTTTGACCACCCGAAGAATCTCATGTGTTTAGAGATACTGCTTTGGTATCGCGAATAATCTTATTGGATAAGGGACTGCTTCGACCACCCGAAGAATCTCATGTGTTTAGAGATACTGCTTTGGTATCGCGAAGAATCTTATAGGATAAGGGACTGCTTCGACCACCCGAAGAATCTCGTGTGTTTAGAGATACTGCTTTGGTATCGCGAAGAACCTTACTGGATAAGGGACTCCTTCAACCAACCGAAGAATCTCATGTGTTTAGAGATACTGCTTTGGTATCGTAAAGTACCCTATTTGATAAGGGACTACTTCAACCATCTGAAGAATCTCATATGTTTAGGGATATTGCTTTGGTATCGCGAAGAACCTTATTGGATAAGGGACTGCTTCGACCACCCGATGAATCTCATGTGTTTAAAGATACTGTTTTGGTATCATGAAGAACCTTACTGGATAAGGGACTCCTTCGACCACCCGAAGAATCTCATGTGTTTAGAGATACTGCTTTGGTATCGCGAAGAACCTTATTGGATAAGGGACTGCTTCGACCATCTGAAGAATCTCATGTTATTAGGGATACTGCTTTGGTATCGCGAAGAACCTTATTGGATGAGGTACTGCTTCGACCATCTGAAAAATCTTATGTGTTTAGGGATACTGCTTTGGTATCGTGAAGAACCTTATTGGATAAGGGACTTCTTCGACCACCCGAAGAATCTCATGTGTTTAGAGATACTGCTTTGGTATCGTGAAGAACCTTACTGGATAAGGGACTCCTTCGACCACCCGAAGAATCTCATGTGTTTAGAGATACTGCTGTGGTATCGCGAAGAACCTTATTGGATAAGGGAATGCTTCGACCATCTGAAGAATCTCATGTTATTGGGGATACTGCTTTGGTATCACGAAGAACCTTTTTAGATAAGGGACTGCTTCGACCACTCGAAGAATCTAATGTGTTTAGAGATACTGCTTTGGTATCGCGAACAACCTTATTTGATGAGGTACTGCTTCGACCTTCTGAAAAATCTTATGTGTTTAGAGATACTGCTTTGGTATCGCGAAGAACCTTATTAGATAAGGGCCTGCTTTGACCACCCGAAGAATCTCATGTCTTTAGAGATACTGCTTTGGTATCACGAAGAACCTTATTGGATAACAGACTGCTTTGACCACCCGAAGAACCTCATGTGTTTAGAGATACTGCTTTGGTATCGCGAAGAACCTATTGGATAAGGGACTGCTTCGACAATCTGAAGAATCTCACGTGTTTAGGGATACTGCTTTGGTATCGCGAATAACCTTGTTGGATAAGGGACTGCTTCGACCACCCGAAGAATCTCATGTGTTTAGAGATACTGCTTTGGTATCACAAAGAACCCTATTGGATAAGGGACTGCTTCGACCATCTGAAGAATCTCATGTGTTTAGGGAAACTGCTTTGGTATCGCGAAGAACCTTATTGGATAAGGGACTGCTTCGACCACCCGAAGAATATCATGTGTTTAGAGATACTGCTTTGGTATCGCGAAGAACCTTACTGGATAAGGGACTCCTTCAACCAACCGAAGAATCTCATGTGTTTAGAGATACTGCTTTGGTATCGTGAAGAACCTTACTGGATAAGGGACTCTTTCGACCACCCGAAGAATCACATGTGTTTAGAGATACTGCTTTGGTATCGCGAAGAACCTTATTGGATAAGGGACTGCTTCGACCATCTGAAGAATCTCATGTTATTAGGGATACTGCTTTGGTATCGCGAAGAACCTTTTTAAATAAGGGACTGCTTCGACCACATGAAGAATCTCATGTGTTTAGAGATACTGCTTTGGTATCGCGAAGAACCTTATTGGATGAGGTACTGCTTCGACCATCTGAAAAATCTTATGTGTTTAGGGATACTGCTTTGGTATCGTGAAGAACCTTATTGGATAAGGGACTTCTTCGACCACCCGAAGAATCTCATGTGTTTAGAGATACTGCTTTGGTATCGTGAAGAACCTTACTGGATAAGGGACTCCTTCGACCACCCGAAGAATCTCATGTGTTTAGAGATACTGTTGTGGTATCGCGAAGAACCTTATTGGATAAGGGAATGCTTCGACCATCTGAAGAATCTCATGTTATTGGGGATACTGCTTTGGTATCGCGAATAACCTTTTTAGATAAGGGACTGCTTCGACCACTCGAAGAATCTAATGTGTTTAGAGATACTGCTTTGGTATCGCGAACAACCTTATTTGATGAGGTACTGCTTCGACCTTCTGAAAAATCTTATGTGTTTAGAGATACTGCTTTGGTATCGCGAAGAACCTTATTAGATAAGGGCCTGCTTTGACCACCCGAAGAATCTCATGTCTTTAGAGATACTGCTTTGGTATCACGAAGAACCTTATTGGATAACAGACTGCTTTGACGACCCGAAGAACCTCATGTGTTTAGAGATACTGCTTTGGTATCGCGAAGAACCTTATTGGATAAGGGACTGCTTCGACAATCTGAAGAATCTCACGTGTTTAGGGATACTGCTTTGGTATCGCGAATAACCTTATTGGATAAGGGACTGCTTCGACCACCCGAATAATCTCATGTGTTTAGAGATACTGCTTTGGTATCACAAAGAACCCTATTGGATAAGGGACTGCTTCGAACATCTGAAGAATCTCATGTGTTTAGGGATACTGCTTTGGTATCGCGAAGAACCTTATTGGATAAGGGACTGCTTCGACCACCCGAAGAATATCATGTGTTTAGAGATACTGCTTTGGTATCGCGAAGAACCTTACTGGATAAGGGACTCCTTCAACCAACCGAAGAATCTCATGTGTTTAGAGATACTGCTTTGGTATCGTGAAGAACCTTACTGGATAAGGGACTCTTTCGACCACCCGAAGAATCACATGTGTTTAGAGATACTGCTTTGGTATCGTGAAGAACCTTATTGGATAAGGGACTGCTTCGACCATCTGAAGAATCTAATGTTATTAGGGATACTGCTTTGGTATCGCGAAGAACCTTTTTAAATAAGGGACTGCTTCGACCACATGAAGAATCTCATGTGTTTAGAGATACTGCTTTGGTATCGCGAAGAACCTTATTGGATGAGGTACTGCTTCGACCATCTGAAAAATCTTATGTGTTTAGGGATACTGCTTTGGTATCGTGAAGAACCTTATTGGATAAGGGACTTCTTCGACCACCCGAAGAATCTCATGTGTTTAGAGATACTGCTTTGGTATCGTGAAGAACCTTACTGGATAAGGGACTCCTTCGACCACCCGAAGAATCTCATGTGTTTAGAGATACTGCTGTGGTATCGCGAAGAACCTTATTGGATAAGGGAATGCTTCGACCATCTGAAGAATCTCATGTTATTGGGGATACTGCTTTGGTATCGCGAAGAACCTTTTTAGATAAGGGACTGCTTCGACCACTCGAAGAATCTAATGTGTATAGAGATACTGCTTTGGTATCGCGAACAACCTTATTTGATGAGGTACTGCTTCGACCTTCTGAAAAATCTTATGTGTTTAGAGATACTGCTTTGGTATCGCGAAGAACCTTATTAGATAAGGGCCTGCTTTGACCACCCGAAGAATCTCATGTCTTTAGAGATACTGCTTTGGTATCACGAAGAACCTTATTGGATAACAGACTGCTTTGACCACCCGAAGAACCTCATGTGTTTAGAGATTCTGCTTTGGTATCGCGAAGAACCTTATTGGATAAGGGACTGCTTCGACAATCTGAAGAATCTCACGTGTTTAGGGATACTGCTTTGGTATCGCGAATAACCTTATTGGATAAGGGACTGCTTCGACCACCCGAAGAATCTCATGTGTTTAGATATACTGCTTTGGTATCACAAAGAACCCTATTGGATAAGGGACTGCTTCGACCATCTGAAGAATCTCATGTGTTTAGGGATACTGCTTTGGTATCGCGAAGAACCTTATTGGATAAGGGACTGCTTCGACCACCCGAAGAATATTATGTGTTTAGAGATACTGCTTTGGTATCGCGAAGAACCTTACTGGATAAGGGACTCCTTCAACCAACCGAAGAATCTCATGTGTTTAGAGATACTGCTTTGTTATCGTGAAGAACCTTACTGGATAAGGGACTCTTTCGACCACCCGAAGAATCACATGTGTTTAGAGATACTGCTTTGGTATCGCGAAGAACCTTATTGGATAAGGGACTTCTTCGACCATCTGAAGAATCTCATGTTATTAGGGATACTACTTTGGTATCGCGAAGAACCTTTTTAAATAAGGGACTGCTTCGACCACATGAAGAATCTCATGTGTTTAGAGATACTGCTTTGGTATCGCGAAGAACCTTATTGGATGAGGTACTGCTTCGACCATCTGAAAAATCTTATGTGTTTAGGATTACTGCTTTAGTATCGCGAAGAACCTTATTGGATAAGGGACTTCTTCGACCACCCGAAGAATCTCATGTGTTTAGAGATACTGCTTTGGTATCGTGAAGAACCTTACTGGATAAGGGACTCCTTCGACCACCCGAAGAATCTCATGTGTTTAGAGATACTGCTGTGGTATCGCGAAGAACCTTATTGGATAAGGGAATGCTTCGACCATCTGAAGAATCTCATGTTATTAGGGATACTGCTTTGGTATCGCGAAGAACCTTTTTAGATAAGGGACTGCTTCGACCACTCGAAGAATCTAATGTGTTTAGAGATACTGCTTTGGTATCGTGAAGAACCTTATTGGACGAGGTACTTCTTCGACCTTCTGAAAAATCTTATGTGTTTAGAGATACTGCTTTGGTATCGCGAAGAACCTTATTAGATAAGGGCCTGCTTTGACCACCCGAAGAATCTCATGTCTTTAGAGATACTGCTTTGGTATCACGAAGAACCTTATTGGATAACGGACTGCTTTGACCACCCGAAGAACGTCATGTGTTTAGAGATACTGCTTTGGTATCGCGAAGAACCTTATTGGATAAGGGACTGCTTCGACAATCTGAAGAATCTCACGTGTTTAGGGATACTGCTTTGGTATCACGAATAACCTTATTGGATAAGGGACTGCTTCGACCACCCGAAGAATCTCATGTGTTTAGAGATACTGCTTTGGTATCACAAAGAACCCTATTGGATAAGGGACTGCTTCGACCATCTGAAGAATCTCATGTGTTTAGGGATACTGCTTTGGTATCGCGAAGAACCTTATTGGATAAGGGACTGCTTCGACTACTCGAAGAATCTCATGTGTTTAGAGATACTGCTTTTGTATCGCGAAGAACCTTATAGGATGAGGTACTGCTTCGACCATCCGAAAAATCTAATGTGTTTAGAGATACTGCTTTGGTATCACGAAGAACCTTATTGGATAACGGACTGCTTCGACCACCCGAAAAATCTCATGTGTTTAGAGATACTGCTTTGTGTATCGCGAAGAACCTTATTAGATAAGGGACTTCTTTGACCACCCGAAGAATCTCATGTGTTTGGAGATACTGCTTTGGTATCCCGAAGAACCTTATTGGATAACGGACTGCTTTGACCACCCGAAGAATCTCATGTGTTTAGAGATACTGCTTTGGTATCGCGAATAATCTTATTGGATAAGGGACTGCTTCGACCACCCGAAGAATCTCATGTGTTTAGAGATACTGCTTTGGTATCGTGAAGAATCTTATAGGATAAGGGACTGCTTCGACCACCCGAAGAATCTCGTGTGTTTAGAGATACTGCTTTGGTATCGCGAAGAACCTTACTGGATAAGGGACTCCTTCAACCAACCGAAGAATCTCATGTGTTTAGAGATACTGCTTTGGTATCGTAAAGTACCCTATTTGATAAGGGACTGCTTCAACCATCTGAAGAATCTCATATGTTTAGGGATATTGCTTTGGTATCGCGAAGAACCTTATTGGATAAGGGACTGCTTCGACCACCCGATGAATCTCATGTGTTTAGAGATACTGTTTTGGTATCATGAAGAACCTTACTGGATAAGATACTCCTTCGACCACCCGAAGAATCTCATGTGTTTAGAGATACTGCTTTGGTATCGCGAAGAACCTTATTGGATAAGGGACTGCTTCGACCATCTGAAGAATCTCATGTTATTAGGGATACTGCTTTGGTATCGCGAAGAACCTTTTTAAATAAGGGACTGCTTCGACCACATGAAGAATCTCATGTGTTTAGAGATACTGCTTTGGTATCGCGAAGAACCTTATTGGATGAGGTACTGCTTCGACCATCTGAAAAATCTTATGTGTTTAGAGATACTGCTTTGGTATCGCTAAGAACCTTATTAGATAAGGGACTGCTTTGACCACCCGAAGAATCTCATGTCTTTAGAGATACTGCTTTGGTATCACGAAGAACCTTATTGGATAACAGACTGCTTTGACCACCCGAAGAACCTCATGTGTTTAGAGATACTGCTTTGTTATCGCGAAGAACCTTATTGGATAAGGGACTGCTTCGACAATCTGAAGAATCTCACGTGTTTAGGGATACTGCTTTGGTATCGCGAATAACCTTATTGGATAAGGGACTGCTTCGACCACCCGAAGAATCTCATGTGTTTAGAGATACTGCTTTGGTATCACAAAGAACCCTATTGGATAAGGGACTGCTTCGACTATCAGAAGAATCTCATGTGTTTAAGGATACTGCTTTGGTATCGCGAAGAACCTTATTGGATAAGGGACTGCTTCGACCACTCGAAGAATCTCATGTGTTTAGAGATACTGCTTTTGTATCGCGAAGAACCTTATAGGATGAGGTACTGCTTCGACCATCCGAAAAATCTAATGTGTTTAGAGATACTGCTTTGGTATCGCGAAGAACCTTATTGGATAACGCACTGCTTCGACCACCCGAAAAATCTCATGTGTTTAGAGATACTGCTTTGTGTATCGCGAAGAACCTTATTGGATAAGGGACTTCTTTGACCACACGAAGAATCTCATGTGTTTCGAGATACTGCTTTGGTATCCCAAAGAACCTTATTGGATAACGGACTGCTTTGACCACCCGAAGAATCTCATGTGTTTAGAGATACTGCTTTGGTATCGTGAAGAATCTTATTGGATAAGGGACTGCTTCGACCACCCGAAGAATCTCATGTGTTTAGAGATACTGCTTTGGTATCGCGAAGAATCTTATAGGATAAGGGACTGCTTCGACCACCCGAAGAATCTCATGTGTTTAGAGATACTGCTTTGGTATCGCGAAGAACCTTACTGGATAAGGGACTCCTTCAACCAACCGAAGAATCTCATGTGTTTAGAGATACTGCTTTGGTATCGAAAAGTACCCTATTTGATAAGGGACTGCTTCAACCATCTGAAGAATCTCATGTGTTTAGGGATATTGCTTTGGTATCGCGAAGAACCTTATTGGATAAGGGACTGCTTCGACCACCCGAAGAATCTCATGTGTTTAGAGATACTGCTTTGGTATCATGAAGAACCTTACTGGATAAGGGACTCCTTCGACCACCCGAAGAATCTCATGTGTTTAGAGATACTACTTTGGTATCGCGAAGAACCTTATTGGATAAGGGACTGCTTCGACCATCTGAAGAATCTCATGTTATTAGGGATACTGCGTTGGTATCGCAAAGAACCTTTTTAAATAAGGGACTGCTTCGACCACATGAAGAATCTCATGTGTTTAGAGATACTGCTTTGGTATCGCGAAGAACCTTATTGGATGAGGTACTGCTTCGACCATCTGAAAAATCCTATGTGTTTAGAGATACTGCTTTGGTATCGCGAAGAACCTTATTAGATAAGGGACTGCTTTGACAACCCGAAGAATCTCATGTCTTTAGAGATACTGCTTTGGTATCACGAAGAACCTTATTCGATAACGGACTGCTTTGACCACCCGAAGAATCTCATGTGTTTAGAGATACTGCTTTGGTATCGCGAATAACCTTATTGGATAAGGGACTTCTTCGACAATCTGAAGAATCTCATGTGTTTAAGGATACTGCTTTGGTATCGCGAATAACCTTATTGGATAAGGGACTGCTTCGACCACCCGAAGAATCTCATGTGTTTAGAGATACTTCTTTGGTATCGCAAAGAACCCTATTGGATAAGGGACTGCTTCGACCATATGAAGAATCTCATGTGTTTAGAGATACTGCTTTGGTATCGCTAAGAACCTTATTAGATAAGGGACTGCTTTGACCACCCGAAGAATCTCATGTCTTTAGAGATACTGCTTTGGTATCACGAAGAACCTTATTGGATAACAGACTGCTTTGACCACCCGAAGAACCTCATGTGTTTAGAGATACTGCTTTGTTATCGCGAAGAACCTTATTGGATAAGAGACTGCTTCGACAATCTGAAGAATCTCACGTGTTTAGGGATACTGCTTTGGTATCGCGAATAACCTTATTGGATAAGGGACTGCTTCGACCACCCGAAGAATCTCATGTGTTTAGAGATACTGCTTTGGTATCACAAAGAACCCTATTGGATAAGGGACTGCTTCGACCATCAGAAGAATCTCATGTGTTTAAGGATACTGCTTTGGTATCGCGAAGAACCTTATTGGATAAGGGACTGCTTCGACCACTCAAAGAATCTCATGTGTTTAGAGATACTGCTTTTGTATCGCGAAGAACCTTATAGGATGAGGTACTGCTTCGACCATCCGAAAAATCTAATGTGTTTAGAGATACTGCTTTGGTATCGCGAAGAACCTTATTGGATAACGCACTGCTTCGACCACCCGAAAAATCTCATGTGTTTAGAGATACTGCTTTGTGTATCGCGAAGAACCTTATTAGATAAGGGACTTCTTTGACCACCCGAAGAATCTCATGTGTTTAGAGATACTGCTTTGGTATCTCGAAGAACCTTATTGGGTAACGGACTGCTTTGACCACCCGAAGAATCTCATGTGTTTAGAGATACTGCTTTGGTATCGTGAAGAATCTTATTGGATAAGGGACTGCTTCGACCACCCGAAGAATCTCATGTGTTTAGAGATACTGCTTTGGTATCGCGAAGAATCTTATAGGATAAGGGACTGCTTCGACCACCCGAAGAATCTCATGTGTTTAGAGATACTGCTTTGGTATCGCGAAGAACCTTACTGGATAAGGGACTCCTTCAACCAACCGAAGAATCTCATGTGTTTAGAGATACTGCTTTGGTATCGCAAAGTACCCTATTTGATAAGGGACTGCTTCAACCATCTGAAGAATCTCATGTGTTTAGGGATATTGCTTTGGTATCGCGAAGAACCTTATTGGATAAGGGACTGCTTCGACCACCCGAAGAATCTCATGTGTTTAGAGATACTGCTTTGGTATCATGAAGAACCTTACTGGATAAGGGACTCCTTCGACCACCCGAAGAATCTCATGTGTTTAGAGATACTACTTTGGTATCGCGAAGAACCTTATTGGATAAGGGACTGCTTCGACCATCTGAAGAATCTCATGTTATTAGGGATACTGCGTTGGTATCGCAAAGAACCTTTTTAAATAAGGGACTGCTTCGACCACATGAAGAATCTCATGTGTTTAGAGATACTGCTTTGGTATCGTGAAGAACCTTATTGGATGAGGTACTGCTTCGACCATCTGAAAAATCTTATGTGTTTAGAGATACTGCTTTGGTATCGCGAAGAACCTTATTAGATAAGGGACTGCTTTGACCACCCGAAGAATCTCATGTCTTTAGAGATACTGCTTTGGTATCACGAAGAACCTTATTCGATAACGGACTGCTTTGACCACCCGAAGAATCTCATGTGTTTAGAGATACTGCTTTGGTATCGCGAAGAACCTTATTGGATAAAGGACTTCTTCGACAATCTGAAGAATCTCATGTGTTTAAGGATACTGCTTTGGTATCGCGAATAACCTTATTGGATAAGGGACTGCTTCGACCACCCGAAGAATCTCATGTGTTTAGAGATACTTCTTTGGTATCGCAAAGAACCCTATTGGATAAGGGACTGCTTCGACCATATGAAGAATCTCATGTGTTTAGGGATACTGCTTTGGTATCGCGAAGAACCTTATTGGATAAGGAACTGCTTCGACAACTCGGAGAATCTCATGTGTTTAGAGATACTGATTTGGTATCGCGAAGAACCTTATTAGATAAGGGACTGCTTCACCCACCCGAAGAATCTCATGTGTTTAGTGGTATCACGAAGAATCTTATTGGATAAGGGACTGCTTCGACCAACCAAAGAATCTCATGTGTTTAGAGATACTGCTTTGGTATCACGAAGAACCTTACTGGATAAGGGACTCCTTCAACCAACCGAAGAATCTCATGTGTTTAGAGATACTGCTTTGGTATCGCAAAGTACCCTATTTGATAAAGGACTGCTTCAGCCATCTGAAGAATCTCATGTGTTTAGGGATACTGCTTTGGTATCGCGAAGAACCTTATTGGATAAGGGACTGCTTCGAGCACCCGAAGAATCTCATGTGTTTAGAGATACTCCTTTGGTATCGCGAAGAACCTTATTGGATGAGGTACTGCTTTGACCAACCGAAAAATCTTACGTGTTTAGAGATATTGCTTTGGTATCGCGAAGAACCTTATTGGATAACGGACTGCTTCAACCACCCGAAAAATCTCATGTGTTTAGAGATACTGCTTTGGTATAGCGAAGAACCTTATTAGATAAGTGACTGCTTTGACCATCCGAAGAATCTCATGTGTTTAGAGATACTGCTTTGGTATCCCGACGAACCTTATTGGATAACGGACTACTTTGACCACCCGAAGAATCTCATGTGTTTAGAGATAATACTTTGGTATCGCGAAGAACCTTATTAGATAAGGAACTGCTTCGACCTCCCGAAGAATCTCATGTGTTTAGAGATACTGCTTTGGTATCCCGAAGAACCTTATTGGTTAACGGACTGCTTCGACCACCCGAAGAATCTCATGTGTTTACAAATACTGCTTTGGTATCGCAAAGTACCCTATTTGATAAGGGACTGCTTCAACCATCTGAAGAATCTCATGTGTTTAGGGATACTGCTTTTGTATCGCGAAGAACCTTATTGGATAAGGGACTGCTTCGACCACCCGAAGAATCTCATGTGTTTAGAGATACTTCTTTGGAATCGTGAAGAACCTTACTGGATAAGGGACTCCTTCGACCAACCAAAGAATCTCACGTGTTTAGAGATACTGCTTTGGTATCGCGAAGAACCTTATTGGATAAGGGCTGCTTCGACCATCCGAAGATCTCATTTGTTAAGGGATACTGCTTTGGTATCGCGAAGAACCTTACTGGATAAGGGACTCCTCCGACCACCTGAAGAATCTCATGTGTTAAGAGATACTGCTTTGGTATCACGAAGAACCTTATTGCATAAGGAACTCCTTCGACCACCCGAAGAATCTCATGTGTTTAGAAATACTGCTTTAGTATCGCGAAGAACCTTATTGGATAAGGGACTGCTTCGACCATCCGAAGAATCTCATGTCTTTAGGGATACTGCTTTTGTGTCGCGAATAACCTTATTGGATAAGGGACTGCTTCGACCACCCGAAGAATCTCATGTGTTTAGATATAATGTTTTGGCATCACAAAAACCCTATTGCATAAGGGACTTCTTCAACCATCTGAAGAATCTGATGTGTTTAGGGATAATGCTTTGGTATCGCAAAGAACTTTATTGGATAAGGGACTGCTTCGACCACCCGAAGAATCTCATGTGTTTAGAGATACTGCTCTGGTATCCTGAAGAACCTTATTGGATAACGGACTGCTTTGACCACCCGAAGAATCTCATGTGTTTAGAGATACTGCTTTGGTATTGAGAAGAATCTTATTGGATAAGGGATTGCTTCGACCATCTGAAGAATCTCATGTGTTTGGAGATACTGCTTTGGTATCGCGAAGAACATTATTGGATGAGGTAGTGCTTCGACCATCCGAAAAATCTTATGTGTTTAGAGATACTGCTTTGGTATCGCGAACACTTATATCCCTTTTCAACTTATATCCCTTTTAAAACCTTCTTTTTTAAGCCATTTCAAACCAAATCTTGCCTCAAGCCAATTCAATGCATCATGAATACTTGGTTAACCTTAAAATCACATTTTGAGTAAGTTCCATGTTGAACAAAACTTCATTTGAAATGTGCAAGTTGGAGATTTTGACCTATAATCCAAAATGACTTATAATCTCACTTTCCCAAAATACTCCTGGCTTGCAAAGATCATAACTTGAGCTCCACAAATTAGAATAAGGACTTCTATAACTTTTTGGAAAGATAAGATCATAAGGAACAACTTTCATGTTGGCTAAAAGTCCATGTGAAAATTCCTTCTAGGTCAAAAATATCCTGGAAGTCAGATGATTTTCTCAGATAAATTTCACATTCATCTGGTGACCTGTAACTTGTCTGGACCATAACTTGAGTTCTATAAATCCCCTTGAGGACTTCTAGTACTCAAATTAAAGGTATTGAGATGCTATACAAGTTCCATGTTGACCAAAGATCCATTTGAAACTTGTATCTTGACTTATGTGGTCTTGAAGTTAAGCACTAAACAGGGAATTTTACACTGAAACCCTAATTTAGCAACTTCCCACACTCTTGAAACTTCTTGAATTTATCTTGGCACAACACCACAAATGTCTCAGCATATCATTTCATGAACTCCATGACCTAAAATTAGGCTTTGATACTCTTCCATTGCACAGTTGACCTAGGATTGACCCAGATGAAACCCTAATTGCTTGCACTTCAACTGTGGCTCTTGCATTCGACACAATGACATGATTGAGCTCTCCCATGGCCCTCTAGGCATTCGATGAGCTCCATACACATCCTCTACTCATATTCAAGACTTCACATCCCTCTGATGGTCTTCAATTGATCCTCAAGTTAGGAGAAAATCCACATCCTAAACTCTTAGGCACTCAAACCACCTCCTGATGACCTTGATAACTTCTCAAGCTTGAATAAGACCTCTAGCTAGGCTCCTCTTGATAAGAATCACACTTGATCCCCTTCTATATGAATGATATCATGATATGTAAATGATATAACTATGCAAATGTTAATGCAATGAAACATAAACCAAGTAAGAAAAGAGGTTGGGCAAATTTTGGGTGCAACAGTTGCCCCTATTCAAACGGCTTGGACCTGACTGGGTGAAGATCGAACGACTTTCAAACAATCGAGGTAGAAGACGGTTGAATACCAAGAAACCCATAAATTTGCCAACCATAGAAATAAACTGCGAAAACTACTTGGGGGGAACAACATCCGTTACACTGAACCCAGTTGTTACGGCAACAACTGATCAATCATCTGATAAAAACTTTGATTTCAACATCAACCCCCTGTGTGACGCCACAGGCATCGAATTAACTTTGCAAGAAACAAATCCGTCCGCAACTAGACAAATTTCGTCAACACGAGGAGAAACTCCATCACCACGGGTACAACTTCGTCCACAACTGGACTAAGTTTCGTCAACACGAGGAGAGACTCCATCACCACGGGTACAACTCCGTCCACAACTGGACTAAACTTCGTCAACACGAGGAGAAACTCCATCACCACGGGTACAACTCCGTCCACAACTGGTCTAAACTTCGTCAACACGAGGAGAGACTCCATCACCACGGGTAAAACTCCGTCCGCAACTGGACTAAACTTCGTCAACACGAGGAGAGACTCCATCACCACGGGTACAACTCCGTCCACAACTGGACTAAACTTCGTCAACACGAGGAGAAACTCCATCACCACGGGTACAACTCCATCCACAACTGGACTAAACTTCATCAACACAGGGAGAGACTCCATCACCACGGGTACAACTCCGTCCACAACTGGACTAAAATTCGTCAACACGAGGAGAGACTCCATCACCACGGGTACAACTCCGTCCACAACTGGACTAAACTTCGTCAACACGAGGAGAGACTCCATCACCACGGGTACAACTCCATCTACAACTGGACTAAACTTGTCAACACGAGGAGAGACTCCATCACCACGGGTACAACTCCGTCCACAACTGGACTAAACTTCGTCAATACAAGGAGAGACTTCATCACCACGGGTACAACTCCGTCCACAACTAGACTAAACTTTGTCAACACGAGGAGAAACTCCATCACCACGGGTACAACCCCGTCCATAACTGGACTAAACTCGTCAACACGAGGAGAGACTCCATCACCACGGGTACAATTCCGTCCACCACTGGACTAAATTTCGTCAACATGAGGAGAGACTCCATTACCACGGGTACAACTCCGTCCACAACTGGACTGAATTTGTCAACACGAGGAGAGACTCCATCACCACGGGTACAACTCCGTCCACAACTGGACTAAATTCGTCAACATGAGGAGAGACTCCATCACCACGGGTACAACTCCGTCCACCAAGGTAATAACTCCATCAACCAGGGTAATAACTCTGAAGGTTTAATCCAAGAGATTCTTTTAATGCTGACGTAACAATAATCCGAGGAAAAACTCTACTGGGGAATTTTGACGCCAACTTCCAAACACTTACTTTGATAACAAGTAACGACTTTCGAAATCTTTAAACGTTGACGGGACAACAATCTGAAGAAAGCTCCGCTGGGGAAGAAGAGAAACTTAACCAAGCAACTCTGTTAGGGGAGCATGCGATGGGACGAACGTTATCATCACCTATCTCACGCCGAGAATTTGAATATCTAGAAATCCTTCCGAGCAAGAATCCCACTCCTCTGCAGGGAATAACACCTGAAAACAAAGAGGTAACCAACCTGGCTTATGTTTCAAAATGCATATGTTTGCAAATGGCGTAATGCTCCATACGGCATGGAAATGCTACGCGTTTGGGTAGATGCAAATATGATGATATATGCACAATGCAAAGATGCCAAGAGGCGCTTCAGCAAAATAAATGCTGAAGACAAAACCAAATCCACTGGGGATAAACGGGTATCACAAAGTATTCCAGCAAAATAAATGCTGGGAGCATGGTCAACTCTGCCGGGGAGAGACCAGACATCATAGAATTATTCCAGCAAAATAAATGCTGGAAAGGTGAGAACAACTTCCACTGGAAGGAAGAAAACAAACCCTGTTGGGAATAGCTCACAAACTCGGAGTTACGAACTCTGCTAAGGATGATCATCCTGACGAAAGAATGACAACCTGCTGGGGAGAAGGAAAAAACAGTCCTGTGCGGGGATAATCCTTCTGAACCAAAGGCGACTTGGTTATATTCTACGGGAGTTACCCATGCTGGGGATTGATTGTGTACATACTCACTGTTGGGAATGCACCTTCTGTTGGGGACATCAAGATCCACTGAGGATACTCTCTTGGCAGCTTTCCTGGGGATACTCTTTTGGGGAGGACAACCCCACGTCCAGTAGAGATAAGTGCCATCTCAACTCTCTCAGGGATAAGATGTGACTTCCATCTGCTGAGGAGTGATACAATCACTATGTCACGGGACTCTGGCTGGGGAAACACAAATTTCCTGACTGTTTGCTTCAAAGGTGAGAACCCTGCAAAACACAAACGAGACAGAACAAATCTACACAACAAGATCTATCCCGGTTAGTATCCATGACATTCGTTCAGTCAATTCGAAGTTTTTGCAATTATTGGCAAGGGCCAGCAAGTTTATGCATATGCAAGTTCATCAAAAACATCGGCGTTTTTCACAAACAAAACAGTAAAGAACAAGCATCAAGTACTGAATAACATGCTTTATTGACAACGGGCCCGTAAATAGGCAAAATTTTGTACACTGGATGCAACTCCTAAAAAGAGGAAGTTACGCACAAGCAAATACAAATATCACAGATGCACAAAGAAAATTTGTATACATGTCGGAAACGTGGTACAGACAAACACCATGAGTTGATCCTCCTATGACTCGCCTGACTCTGACGCTTTCCCTATACTCTATCTTTGGAAGAGATTGTTTTGGATATACGACCCTTAGGTACTCCCAAACCACTAAGCAACGCAGTATCAAACTCGGACCGCAGTCATTTGCTTTTTCAAATCCCTAACTTTTGCGTGAACCGCCCTGTGCGGGTTTTCAATTCACCGGGATACCCTTTTTTGCCGAAGTCGCCCTTTTCAGGTTTTCAACTTCGCGGGTGTACATCTTTTTTTCCAATTTTATCCCTAACTTTTTCCCGAACCTTTTATTCTTTTTTATGGTTCGCCGGGATGCCCCATTTTTGCCTGGACTCTCCTTTTTTTGTCCATCGTGTCTCTTTAAGCAAAGTATTTTTTAACTGCGTCCGAGTTCACAGGGGATGTAAAATCCTCACCATCCATGGTGGATAACAATAAGGCTCCTCTAGAGAAAACCTTTCTAACGACATATGGACCTTCATAGTTGGGAGTCCATTTGCCTCTGTGATCTGATTGTGGTGGGAGAATCTTTTTTAGCACAAGATCGCCCTTCTGAAAGCTTCGAGGGCACACCTTCTTATCATAAGCTTTCTTCATCCGGCTTTGATACAGCCGACCATATGCTAGAGAAGCCAACCTCTTCTCATCCATCAAACTGAGCTGATTCAGTCTATCTTTTACCCATTCCGCCTCATCAAGTTGGACATCGCGCAAAACCCTCAAAGAAGGAATCTCAACCTCCAATGGTAGGACAACCTCCATACCATATACCAGTGAAAAAGGAGTTGCCCTGGTTGATTTGCGTACCGTCGTACGATAACCGTGCAAAGCAAAAGGCAACATCTCATGCCAGTCCTTGTAGGTCACAACCATCTTCTGAACAATCTTCTTTATGTTTTTATTGGCCGCTTCAACAACACCATTCATCTTGGGTGGATAAGGAGAAGAGTTGTGATGTTCAATCTTGAAATTCTGGCACAATTCCTTCATCATCTTATTATTCAAATTCGAATCGTTGTTGGTGATAATCCGCTCCGGGATTCCATATCTGCAGATAATATCCTTCTTGATAAATCTGGCTACCACCTTCTTGGTAACATTAGCATATGATGCCACTTCAACCCATTTGGTGAAGTAATCAATAGCTACCAAGATAAAACGATGTCCGTTGGATGCCTTGGGCTCAATCTTGCCAATCACATCAATTCCCCACATGGAAAAGGCCAAGGTGATGACATAACATTCAGAGGGCTCGGAGGCACATGAATCTTGTCCGCATAAATCTGGCATTTATGACACCTCTTTGCAAACTTGAAACAATCTGTTTCCATTGTTAGCCAATAATACCCTGCTTGTAATAACTTTCTCGTCATTGCATGTCCGCTGGCATGCGTGCCAAATGTACCCTCGTGGATCTCTTCCATCAGCAACTTAGCCTCTTTCTCGTCCACACACCGCAACAACACCAAGTCATGGTTTCTATTGTACAAAACACCATTCGGATTCAAATAGAAATTGCCAGCCAATCTCCTAAGAGTCTTCTGATCACGACTGGATGCCCCAGCCGGATACTCTCGGTTCTTCAGGAAATTCTGGATATCACAATACCACGGTTTGCCATCGAAAACTTCCTCAATGGTGAATATGAAAGCGGGCTTATCAAGGCGAGAGATAACTATCCTGGGAGCCTCATTCCAGAAATTAACTTTATACATTGAAGACAACGTCGCGAGAGCGTCTGCCATCTGATTTTCTGCTCGTGGTACATGGTGCAATTCCACCTTATCAAAGATTGGGCTGACGAGTCTCCTGCTCTCCCTTGATCTGGTTCACAACTAGAACAGAGTCTCCATACACATCAAGATTTTTAATTCTCAGATCAACAGATTCTTCGAGACGCATAATGCATGCTTCATATTCGGCCTCATTGTTGGTAACTGGAAAGGTCAATCTGGCAGTGAATGGGACGTGTGACCCATGGGGAGTAGTAATGATTGCCCATATTCAACTTCCGTATGAATTAACGGCACCGTCAAATATCAATTGCCATTTGGAACCCAACTCTGGACCTTCATCAGGAAACGGCTCTTCACAGTCCTTCATTTTTAAGTACATGATATCCTTGTCAGGAAAATCAAACCTCATCGGCTGGTAATCATCAATTGGCTGCTCAGCTAGGTACTCTGACAGAACGCTACCTTTAATAGCCTTTTGAGAAATATATTGAATATCGTATTCTGTCAGTACCATCTTCCATCGGGCAATCCTTCCGGAAAGTGCTTGCTTTTCAAACACATATTTGATCGGATCCATCTTTGAAATTAGCATGGTTGTATGATTTAGCATGTATTGCCTCAAACGTTTGGCAGCCCAGGCTAGTGCACAACACGTCTTTTCGAGCATTGAGTAACAGGACTCACAATCTATGAACTTTTTACTCAAGTAATAAATCGCATGCTCTTTACGTCCAGTCTCGTGATGTTGACCGAGAACACAACCCATGCTTTCCTCAAGAACCGTCAAATACATAATCAATGGTCTCCTGGCTACTGGGGGTATCAATATTGGAGGTTCCTGCACATATTCTTTTATTTTTTCAAACGCCTTTTTACAATCTTCATTCCAGGTCACAGCCTGATCTTTTTTCAATAACTTGAATAATGGCTCACACGTGGCCGTTAGATGAGATATCAACCGAGCAATGTAATTCAATCTCCCTAAAAAACCACGAACTTCTATTTCTATTTTCGGCGTTGGCATTTCTTGTATTGCTTTTATCTTAGCAGGATCAACCTCAATTCCTTTTTCGCTAACAATAAACCCCAATAGCTTACCAGATCTCACCCCGAAGGTGCACTTTTTAGGATTCAGCCTCAACCTGAATTTCCTAAGCCTCTTGAACAATTTCAGAAGATTTACCAGATGCTCTTCCTCTGTCCAGGATTTGGCAATCATATCGTCAACATAGACCTCGATCTCTTTATGCATCATGTCATGAAAGAGCATCGTCATAGCACGCTGATATGTTGCCCCGACGTTCTTCAAACCAAAGGGCATCACTTTGTAGCAGAACGTTCCCCACGAGGTAATACAAGTTGTTTTCTACATATCTTCCGGCGCCATTTTTATCTGATTATATCCCGAAAAGCCGTCCATGAAGGAAAACACGGAGAATTGAGCGGTGTTGTCGACCAACACATCAATATGAGGAAGCAGAAAGTCGTCTTTTGGGCTCGCCCTATTCAAATCTCGATAGTCCACGCACATCCGCACCTTACCAACTTTCTTTGGTACAGGTACTATATTGGTGACCCATGAGGGATAAGTTGTAACAGCCAGAAAACCGGCGTCCCACTGTTTCTGAACTTCCTCTTTAATCTTCACAGCCATATCTGGTCTAGTTCTTCTGAGTTTTTGCTTAACCGGCGGACATTCCTCACGCAATGGCAAACGGTGAACCACCATATCAGTATCCAACCCAGGCATGTCTTCATAAGACCAAGCAAAGATATCACTATACTCTCGAAGCATCTCGATCAAACTTTGCTTGATATCGCTTTGCAGTGCAGCCCCTATCCGGATATTCCTGACAACCTCTTCGGACCCCATGTTGATAATTTCAATTTCCTCCTGATGAGGCAGAATGATTCTCTATTCTTGTTTCAAAAGTCGAGTCAGGTCTTCTGATAAGTCATCATCCTTAACAATCTCTTCTTCTGCTTGAAATATCGGGTGCTCGAAGTCGAAGCGAGTCATAGGAAGTTCGTGATCGGTGTCGTCTGAAATATGAATCCTGCAATGAGAATGCTTAAATGCTTCAAATAATGCAAACAAAGCACATAACCACATTGCCATTTTATTGTTAAAGCAAAAACAGGAAAAACAAGGATCATAAAATTTGCATGAGAAAAACGCCTTTATTTAATGATTAAACAAAGCACACACATAAGCAAGTAGCCCTGAAAACAGAATCACTATGCCCCAGGTAGGACACAGGATTATACAATAATCGAGAAAACAAATCATTACTATTTTGTAGTCACTTGGACAAGTTCCTGGATAAACCAGTTCGATAGGCTCTGTCTTGGCACGCTGGGCTTGATCCACGAATCCATATCGTAGTCATTATCTCCGTCTTCGGCATCGGAAACAACATTAATCGTTTCATAACAGACTCCACCTGGAGTGATCACCACTGGCCCTTTGAACTTTGGCACGCCTGATGTGGAAGATGACGACGTCGGGCGATACCCCAACCCAAACTTGTCCATTTTGACAGGAATTTCCAAGACTTGGCCCCATCCTTTGGTTTCTCCCGCCTGAACCACTGCCTGAGCGTCTTTGTATGAAGACATGGCCACCTCTGGCCCTTTGCTGGGGACATGAGACTTGTCCTTGATCTGCAACCCTTCAAAGGCTTGGCATGGCGTCTCGTGGATCTCACCATCCACTTCGACGTACTTGAATGACGAAAGATGACTAACCAGAATGTCCTCCTCTCTGCAAATAGTAACAACACTGCCACCGACCATGAATTTAAGCTTCTGATGCAGCGTGGACGTCACAGCCCCTGCAGAATGTATCCATGGTCGCCCAAGTAAACAGTTGTAAGCTGGATGTATGTCCATGATGTAGAACACAGTGTCAAACACTTCTAGCCCGACCTGGAGTGGCAACGTTATGGACCCAAACACCGACCTTCTGGTCCCATCAAAAGCTCTCACGACCAAGTCACTTGGCGTGCATATGATTCCTCGGATATCTAGCTTCATCATAGCCTTCTTAGGCAACACATTCAAAGATGGTCCGATGTCTACAAGAACGTGTGACATAACAGTGCCCCGACATTCCACTGAAATGTGCAAAGCCATATTATGATCCCGACCTCTAGGCGTCAAATCAAAGTCAATAAATCCCAGGCTGTGTCCGACATTCACATGCGCCAGTACCCCCTCAAGCTGATTAACAGATACTTCCTGGGGTACAAAAGATGTGTCCAAGATTTTCAACAAGGCATTCCGATGAGCCTCGGAACAAAGCAGCAAAGATAGGATTGAAATTTTAGAGGGCGTCTGCTACAAGTGTTCCACAATCTTATAGTCGCTTTTGCGAATTAACCTCATAAACTCTTCTACATCCTTGATTGATATTTCTTTCTCTCTCGCCTGGGAAGGTCCTCCTTCATTCACTTTTTCTTTGCCTTTAGCAATCCTCTCAGCCTCGATTTCAGGTGAAGTGAAAATTCTACCACTGCGGGTCATGGCTCCCGCTCCAACAAGATTGCCCACTGCCCCTGCCGGCTGGCTATCCACCTTAATCTTTTTCCCATTACAAAAAGCTTCCAACCCATAATTCCACGGAATGGCTTTCGTACTTTCATAAGGAATGGGCCCTGCTTTCGTTATCGTGATAGTTGGCCGCTTGGCGGGCGCTGATATCGTAATAGTCTTTCGTGGAATTGTAACTATTGCGACCTCACCCTGCTTTTCAAATTTTGCCTCAACAGGTTTCTCAACAGCAGTACGGTCGAATTGCAAAGTTCCCTCATCAAATCAATACAACCCTCTGGTCAGGTCCAACAATCCAAATAGTACTCATCACATCCAGGGAAGACTCCCCCTTTCAACAATCTGCTTTTAACATAGCTTAAAGGCGTCTTCAAATCATTTATGTCCATAAGCAAATCGAAATCTTCTTCTGCCAGAATAGCATTCGCTCCATGATTCGGCATTGGTTGTTGTACAATGTTGGGACCATCATGGCTGAAGTTAATGGCTTTACTATCAATAAAATCTTGGACTTTGTGTTTAAAAGCATGACAACTCTCGATATCATGTCCGAGTGCCCCAGAATGAAATTCACAGTGCTTACTAGTATCATACCCGTAAGGAAGCGTTCCTGTGGGCGGGTCCAATGTTCTCTTTTCAACCAGATTCAAACCTAACAGCGTTTGAAGCAGTTCTGCATACATTGACAGAGGTGTATCAAATACCCTCTTTGGCTTCCCATTCTGAATCCTTCTCTGAGCAGGATTCTGCCTTTGTTGTTGCTACTGCTGTTGTTGTGGTTGTTGTCGTTGTTGAGGTATAGGAATCGTCACACTAACAACCTGTTGTTGAATATACTGATTCCTACCTCTACCTCGTCCTCGACCACCATACACTGCGCTGGCGTCTCCTTGTCTTCTACCACCAAAGACCTTTTTTGCACCTCCAGCCGAGGTCGATTCACCAGCTTGAATCTTACCAATCTTAATGCCATTTTCAATCCGTTCTCCCATGAGTATCATGTCAGAGAAACTACCCATCGAGCAATTGAGCAATTTATCATAATACATTCCAGAGAATGTTCCAACAAAAAGATCAATCAATTCCCTTTAAACCATAGGTGGGTGTACCCTTGCCGCAAGATCACGCCAACGCTGGGCGTACTCCTTGAAACTCTCCCCGTTCTTCTGAGAAAATCTTTGAAGCTGGACCCTGTTTGGCGCAAGGTCACTGTTGTATTGGTAGTGTCTGACGAAAGCATCCGCCAAATCTTTCCAACTTCCGATCTGTGCAGGCTCTAGTCCCATGTACCATTCCAGCAATGGTCCCGACAAACTATCCTGGAAAAAATGCATAAGCATCTTCTCGTCATCAGAGTAAGCAGACATCCTCCGGTAGTATGAACACACATGAACCCGTGGGCATGTATCCCCTTTATACTTATCGAAAGTAAGAGCTTTGAACTTCAATGGCACCCTCAGCCCAGGAACCAGCCCCATGGTGGCCATGTCCAAACTTGCAGAATTTTGATTGGCTATACCTCTTATCTGTTCCTCCAGCATTTTAATCCTCCGATCATTATCAGTGGTACCTTCAAAACCCATGCCTTGCCCAGAAAAGGCATCTTCCTGACGATCTCTGTCCCAATACGGACCCTCGTTACCATATCCGTCATAAGCAGCATTACGACCATATCCTTGTTGATTAAAGTTAGGACCACGTCCTCTATTACCAAATCCTTGATTAGCCCCACCTGGTCCGAAACCAGCATTGAAAGGACCCATCCCAACATCATTGGTATTCACATTGCCAAACCCAGCATTGCCATAGCCATTATTACCATAACCTTGATTGTTATCGCCAAACCCTCTGTTGTCGAAGCCCTGATTATTCAAGCCATCATTGCCATCCTGATTGCCAAAGCCAAAACCCTGATTGTTGTCACCGAAACTAGTGTTGTTACCGATACCCTGATTGACATCTCCGAAACCAGTATTGATACCAACGTTCCTGTTGGTTTCCACGTTCCCATTACCATTACCAGCATTTCCATTACCAGCGTTGCTGTTGCCATGGCCGGTACCAGTCTCACCAGCATTTGGTATCACTTCCTCCCTGCGAGGGGTCTCAACACGAACAGAGTTATACTCAGTATTACCATCGCTCGTGCCAGCAGCGGTTGCACCAGAGTTTGAAGATGTTCCTGGCCCTTGGTCACATCCTCCATAGCCTGCATGAATTGTGCCAACCTATCCCGGATCTCCTGCATCTCAGCTTGTACGTGGTCCATGATCTTCTTACAGTTGCTTCTTGTAGCGTACCAGCGAGTTCTCTGTTCGTCAATCTTGAAACAACCTGAAAGATGCAGGAGATAAGATTCGATCTCAAAAAGGTACCTGCCATGCAATATGAATATGCAGATGCACACATGTAAATATGCAATAGGTTAATTCCCCCCCCCCCCCCCCCCCCCGATTCTAGTTCCGGAGAAGAAGCCATAGCGACAATGGAGTCCTAAGTAAGCAAGCACAGAATCAGAAACCTCATACATAAACAAATGCCAAGAGGCAGAGTACAAAGGTATAACCGAATACAACTGAAAAGACCTCGGCCAACAAGCCTGGCGATGGTCAAAATACAAGCACGAATAACATACTACAATAGAAAAACAAATATAAATCAAGACGGATGGCGCGCCCGGAAATCCCCCAATAGCCTCAACGTCTCCGGATGACCTGGTCTAGAGAGTATTTCCTGTATCAGTAATGCATGTCGCCTAACAGTGAATCTCAGATTTTTGGCATCCTCTACACAGGTTCCCTTGCCAAAACACTCATCAAGCCTGCATCTCTTGAAGCCAGCCTTCAGTTCACAACCCCTCATTTCTTTGACCATGTCGCTCACTCTAAACTCAGCGTCACGTCTAAGAGATGCCTCTTCAGAAATCTTCGCATCCTTAGCGCTGAGCTGCTCCTCTAACCGGGAAATATGCAGCTTCAACTCATCTTCACGCTCCTTCCGGCTAGTAAGCGTGGCATTCCACAAAGATTCCCATTTGGAAAGTCGAGAATAAGCCTTGTTCAGAAGCTCTTTCTTAGTAGCAAGCACACTACTAACACCATTCAGGGCTACTCCCACCTTCTCTCTCCTGCTGGTCTCTTCAGTCAAATCTGAACCCAACCTGTTAATCATCTCAGTCTGCTTCCTCAAAGTGAAGGTTCCCTCACTCTTCTCATGCCGAAGCTGGAAAATCTTTTTCTCTAACTCTTCATTTGCTCTTTGCAACTCTTCCTTTTCAGCCAGCAGCTTGTTATACTTCTCAATCTCTACTGAAGTAGGTTCCTCAATCACCAGAAGATACAAAGGCTCTACAACAGGATATTGCATCAAAGAAGTCCTAGCTCTCTCAAGGATCCAAGTCAAATAGGGATCATAGGCTTTACTATTTCTTTTCCCAAGCAAAGCCTTCCCTCTCTTATGAATATTCCCCCATGCGTGCCTCAATCTGACCAAAACATCTCCATCTAATTAAACCCGTGAGATACAGAGATTCTTGTATCTCGTCCTCAACCGGAGAATCCCTCAAAGCATAGCCAAACTGTTTCACAAGCAGAGAAGGGTTATAATTAATACAACCTTTCCGTCCAATCAATGGAACGTCCGAAAAGCCACTACAACTATATATAATATCAGCTCCGAGCAGGTTCCGATCAAACCAAACAATGTTCTCAGCGCACAATCCCATCAATCGGGAAGACCAATCTAAAGTACCAGCAGTATCAACAAAAGGTCCCGTCTTAGGAAGATGTCCCTGAAACCACCTGTATAGAAGAGGTACACAGCAAGAAACATTCTTTCCCCGACGCTTCTCATTCTTATAGTGAATAGAATGATAAACGTCACCCAAGAGAGTAGGCACCCGATTCTTCGAGGCAAGAATAAAGAATGCATCTGAGTCAACAAAATCAGGCAAGTTGGGGAACAAGACAATCCCATAAGTGCAAACAGCCAGAATAGCACTGAAGACAATCCAACATCCATCCTTCGCGCACTACGTAGCCTTCTCAACCAAGCAAGAAAGATGAAAACCATAAGCTCCATTCAGCTTGACCAAACCTCCGGGGAACTCAGAAGCATCTAAACTGACAATCTCAGCAAGCTTAGCCAACTCAGGCTCAATATCCTCGTGAATAAAAGGCATCTGATCTAACACAGGAACTCCTAGCATATTAGAATACTCCTCCAAAGTAGGGGCCAAAATATAATCAAGGAACAAGAAGGTATACAATCAAGGTATACAATCCAGTCATCTCAAACACAGAAGGTCTGCACACCAAACTGAGCAGTTTCCTATAAGACTCTCTAAACTCAGCCCTCACTCTCTGATCTGCTAGAGCAACCAACCGCAACAAGGAACTGATATCTAGAGAAGGCAACCTGTAAGCAACTGTCCTCTTCATGGACTCCATGTCTGGCAAGAAGAACACTAGAATCTAAGGGGAAAAAACACACCTGCAACATAAATACACGTTAGTAAAATGCAAACATGAAAATGCAAATGCATATGCAAACAGGGGATCAAGTGCAGTGCTGAAGAACTGTGTTATGCTGTACTACAGCTTGAGAACCATCAGATCTTCTCCTCAAACCAAACCAACCACAAAAGAACCCTCACAACCAATTCTCACTGATAGAGACAAACCAGGTGTTCTGAGGCCAGAGTTTTCCTGCAAAAAGACCCACCTACCCCTCACAGGTATATACTTAACTCGCAGACGAGGTACGGCATCCTATGCGGTCATCAGCGTCACAGACTTTCAAGAGTGATGATACGATACCCAGAAGGTGTGGCATCATCGTCCCTTGAAGAAGCCTCACTTAGCCAAATCCTAAAGGATAGGTCCCCAGAGTCGACAACCCGCAAATCCAACAACCTGTCGAGCCTAAAGGGCCAGGCAAGAAGCCATCAAAGAAAATCTCATCTGAGTGCAGATTTCGTAGCTAGCTGGTGCGAGCAAAGCAAGCAGGCTAACCACTACTTTCTACTTCTAAGTCTATGTGCATACTCAAGCCCAGGTCCGGCTTATCTCTCAAACTAACCCTCTACCCACAACACAACAACAATAATATAGTACTGAAAGTAAAAGATAGAAAGATAAATACATACAAAACCCCAGACGGGAAAACAAGCGCTAGCATTGACTCGCATAGGGAACCGTTGGAGTCCCTAGCAGAATCGCCAGCTGTCGCTACTGCGAAAATCGGCGCCGGCCATGACAGAAGAGTCGCCACCGTGCGTTATTTATCCCAAAAGAGGGAAAGGAAACGCTCAGAGAAAACCTAACGCAAAGAGGGAAAGGAATGGTCATCGCAACCAAATCCTGGATTCGGGAGTCGGTTACGCAAGGGGAAGGTATTAGCACCCCTCACGTCCGTCGTACTCGACGGGATCCACACTTGTTTTCTATCTAAGGGTGTGTTTATCTATCTACTCTAAAGGTATGGTCTAAAAAGAAAAGAAAATGACTCGGCAAAGTATCGCACTTTATGCCTACGTGTTCCCGTCTGGAACGAGAAATCAGAGTAAACGTAGTTCGCCTAACTACTAGAGAAGTGGGGAAGGTTGCTCGCTGAGATATCGCATCTCGTGCCTACGTACTTTCACACAGCGCGAAAGATCAAAGCAAACGTAGTTTGGGCTACGGAAGACACAAGTTTGTCTGACAGTTTTTTTATCTCCTTATGAAAGGGTTTTCCAGATTAAGGGTCCAAGAGGACAAAAACAGAGTTTGAATGTTTGTTTGAATCTTTTACGAAAGAACTGTTTTTTTTTAGGATGTTCGCAATCTCCGTCGCACTAGAGACTATGACCTAGGAGTGAATGCTACGTATGTCACCCAAAGGGTACCACACTAAACATGCATATTACTGGAGAGAGACCCTCCACCAACCTTTTCCCAGATAGCTTAAGGCTCGTAACGTACGGCTTCAATTAACCTTATTACTGTATTTCTGAATTGTTTTGAGATGAGAAGAGAAAGACGCCCTAAAACTATGGTTGAAAGGAAATCTACCTAATGTTATCATGCATCGTTTAGAAACCTAATGTCTGTCATAATTCCCTCTTGCACAGAGGAAATCAGAGATCCTAGGGGAAAACAGCAAAAGAAAGCAAGCAGTAAACAGTAAACAGTAAAATGCATGCTATGCAACAGTACAAGCGAGGCAAGGGAGTCCTGCTCTACCTCAAACCTAAGAAAAAAACTGGCAAGGGGAGACAAGCTCCACCTAAAACCTAAAGGTAAGCAACACAAGCAAACATACAATACAACAAAAGAAAAAACAGAGGAAGCAGCCCAAGCAGCAGCAACAATCTCCTACAGACAGCAACTCCAACCTTTAGCAGCAGCTCTTGTCAGCAAAGTTGAATTGACAGCAAAGTTGACAGCAAAGAGTCTTCATCTTCAAGTTAGATCCTATCTTCAAGCTTCTTCAATCTTCATCTTCAAACTCTAGAAAACTCCACAAGAAGAGAAATCATCATTGAGATCAAGTTACAATGCTAGGAAACCTGATGAAGACCAAAGGAATTCATCAGGAACCAACATTGGAAAGAAAGTGCATCCTCAAAAGTTCTACTCATTAAGGCATGCCACTCATCCCTCCAAAGGAGAGATGGGGCTTCCTTAAGAAGATTTTGCATCATAGGATAAGGATAGAAGCAAACAATGCATTCTATTTTTGATGAAAGGAAAAGAACTAGTTTTAATGGCTCTTCCTAAAACCTTAATCCTATAAGCTTCTAAAAAGCTCCTAAAAGAGAAAGAAAGCTCCAAGCCAATCCACAGCAGCTACAAGATGTCCAGCACCTCCTCCAAAAAGGAAACCAAGCTCTTCAAGCTCCAAAGCCACCAAAAAGATCAAACAAGGCAAGGCACCAAAGAAGGAACACCCAAAGGCAACACCTACTTGTGAATTATATCTAAAATAGAAAACTAATTTGTAAAAATCTAAGAATTTTCCTAAGGGAACATGCATGTTTTAACATTCTAGGGTTCAAATATCAGGGCCTAAATCAACTTCTAGGTCCACTAAATAAATCCTAAGTTGAAATGTGTCAATGTAAACCACAAAATTGGGAAAGCTCTAAACATCTTGCCTAAAACAGAACCTACAATTATCTAAAAAATCAAGAAATTAAAACCAAATGATCAAACCAAAATCCAGAATCCAAACCAAATGATCAAACCAAAATCAACAAAACAGATAGGTAATTATGCAAAATAAAAGAAATAACAAGAAATAGAAAAATGCGAATAAAATTGAAAAATGAATGAAAATGCAAACTAATAATTCCAGAAAATCACAAATTTAATCAGGAGCATGAACATATTTTTAAAATATTTTTCAAATCAAAGATGAAATTAATATGCATTTTAGAATGAAATATGAATAAAAATAAACAAAAATGAAATAAAAGAAATTAAAATGCTCAGATAAAACACAGGTTGTTGGATGCGTTTACTAGTCAGCTGATCCAAGGCTTGAGGGAGCGCCACCTCATTTAATGAAACGACAGCGTTTTGAGGGTCAGAAGTCAACAAAATCAAACAAGTCACAACCCTTGGATGATGCTACCAAGTCAAGTCTGAGGCATGATCTGACGGTTCCCAGTCATCTTCCTCAATTCAAATATAAAACGGAGGGAAAGTCAGTGTGGTGGCCGGAGAAGACCTCCGGTCGTCTTCTCCGGCGAGGTGGTGGTTACAGGCGACCAAACAGTGTCAACTCTTATACCAAATTCATCAGAATTCCACAAGGATCTCAAATATCCTACTCATTTACTCTAGTTCTGGCTAGGTTTCAAATCACGATCCAAAGTTCAGAGAACACATCAAATTGATCATCACCAAATTCAAATCTAAAACCATAGGAATGATCCTCACTCTTCCTACATCACTCTGATCTATCCAAGTCATGTTGAATCCTCATAATCAGACCAACTCGTGTCAAAACAGAATTCACATGTCAACTTAGTTTGTCTCTAATTGTTCAGAATTTTGTCCAAAAATGATCTACACTTCAACTAGATCCTAACCACATGCTCAAAACGATCTACATCTTGCTACAATAGTGAGAAATTTGGAAGTTTCATACCTGATGTAGATCCACTAACAGAGGTATCAAGAGCTCGATTCACGCTTCAAAACTCTCCATAATCAATCAGTGATGCAAGAGGAAACTATTTGATCCTTCAATTTGATCTGAATTTGCCTTGAACTTGAAATCTGATTCTCACTTGATTGCTTGAAAAACCAACTTCTATCTCTGCCTCCACCATGAAATGAGCTTCAAAATGGATCTGAATTCATCAAATGACTTATATAGAGTGTGTCTATGGGCTTTTGAAGTTCAATTGAAGCCCAATCCAGCAATTCACAATTTCTGTTTTCATGTCAAAATTCAAATACTACAATCACGAAATATTGCTCACAACTTGCTCTAGAAGCTTCCTTTTTGCTTGCACAATGCCTTGTGAATCAATTTGAACCAAAAAGAGTGTTCAATTTGCCTTCGTGAATGTTTTGGTTATGTAACTTGCTTGTGAAGTAACAAAATGGTAACTCATGGAATTCTGCCTCAACTCAAAAATATACCAATTCCATTGTGTTTGAAATGATATTTCCACTCAAAATGAGTATTTACTTGACATGTTTTGATCATGTATCAATTAATTTGAATTTTTCAACTTTAATCCCTTTTAAAACCTTCTTTTTTAAGCCATTTCAAACCAAATCTTGCCTCAAGCCAATTCAATGCATCATGAATACTTGGTTAACCTTAAAATTACATTTTGAGTAAGTTCCATGTTGAACAAAACTTCATTTGAAATGTGCAAGTTGGAGATTTTGACCTATAATCCAAAATGACCTATAATCTCACTTTCCCAAAATACTCCTGGCTTGCAAAGATCATAACTTGAACTCCACAAATCAGAATAAGGACTTCCATAACTTTTTGGAAAGCTAAGATCATAAGGAACAACTTTCATGTTGGTCAAAAGTCCATGTGAAAATTCCTTCTAGGTCAAAAATAGCCTGGAAGTCAGATGATTTTCTCAGACAAATTTTCACATTCATCTGGTGACCTGTAACTTGTCTGGACCATAACTTGAGTTCTATAAATCCCCTTGAGGACCTCTAGTACTCAAATTAAAGGTATTGAGATGGTCTACAAGTTCCAAGTTGGCTAAATATCCATTTGAAACTTGTATCTTGACTTATGTGGTCTTGAAGTTAGGCACTAGACAAGGAATTTTACACTGAAACCCTAATTTAGCAACACACCACAAATGTCTCAGCATATCATTTCATGAACTCCGTGACCTAAAAGTAGGCTTTGATACTCTTCAATTGCATAGTTGACCTAGGATTGACCCAGATGAAACCATAATTGCTTACACTTCAACTGTGGCTCTTGCATTCGACACAATGACTTGATTGAGCTTTCCCATGGCCCTCTAGGCATTCTATGAGCTCCATACACATCCTCTACTCATATTCAAGACTTCACATCCCTCTGATGGTCTTCAATTGATCCTCAAGTTAGGAGAAAATCCACATGCAAGCATCTAAACTCTTAGGCACTCAAACCACCTCCTAATGACCTTGATAACTTCTCAAGCTTGAATAAGACCTCTAGCTAGGCTCCTCTTGATAAGAATCACACTTGATCCCCTTCTATATGAATGATATCATGATATGCAAATGATATAACTATGCAAATGTTAATGCAATGAAACATAAACCAAGTAAGAAAAGAGGTTGGGCAAATTTTGGGGTGCAACACTTTGGTATCGCGAAGACCTTACTGGATAAGGAACTCCTACGACCACCCGAAGAATCTCATGTGTTTAGAGATACTGCTTTGGTATCGCGAAGAAACTTATTGGATAAGGGACTCCTTCGACCACCCGAAGAATCTCATGTATTTAGAGATACTGCTTTGGTATCGCGAAGATTCTTATTGGATAAGGGACTGCTTCAACCATCCGAAGAATCTCATGTGTTTAGGGATACTGCTTTGGTATCGCGAATAACCTTATTGGATAAGGGACTGCTTCGACCACCCGAAGAATCTCATGTGTTTAGAGATACTGCTTTGGTATCACAAAGAACCCTATTGGATAAGGGACTGCTTCGACCATCTGAAGAATCTCATGTGTTTGGGGATACTGCTTTGGTATCGCGAAGAACCTTATTGGATAATGGACTGCTTCGACCACCCGAAAAATCTCATGTGTTTAGACATACTGCTTTGGTATCGCGAAGAACCTTATTAGATAAGGGACTGCTTTGACCACCCGAAGAATCTAATGTGTTTAGAGATACTGCTTTGGTATCCGGAAGAACCTAATTGGATAACTGACTGCTTTGACCACCCGAAGAATCTCATGTGTTTAGAGATAATACTTTGGTATCTCGAAGAACCTTATTGGATAAGGGACTGCTTTGACCACCCGAAAAATCTCATGTGTTTAGAGATATTGCTTTGGTATCCCGAAGAACCTTATTGGATAACGGACTGCTTTGACCACCCGTAGAATCTCATGTGTTTAGGGATACTGCTTTGGTATCGCGAAGAATCTTATTGCATAAGGGACTGCTTCGACCACCCGAAGAACTCATGTGTTTAGAGATACTACTTTGGTATCGCGGAGAACCTTACTGGATAAGGGACTCCTTCGGCCACCCGAAGAATCTCATGTGTTTAGAGATACTGCTTTGATATCGCGAAGAACCTTATTGGATAAGGGACTGCTTCGACCATCCGAAGAATCTCATGTGTTGAGGGATACTACTTTGGTATCACGAATAACCTTATTGGATAAGGGACTGCTTCGACCACCTGAAGAATCTCATGTGTTGAGAGATGCTGCTTTGTGTCGCTACTGCAAAAATCGGCGCCGGCTATAACAGAAGAGTCGCCACCGTGCATTATTTATCCCAACGGAGGGAAAGGAAACGCTCAGAGTAAACCTAACACAAAACGGGAAAGGAATGGTCGTCGCGACCAAATCCTGGATTCGGGAGTCGATTACGCAAGGGGAAGGTATTAGCACCCCTCACGTCCTCTGTACTCGACGGGATCCATGCTTGTTTTCTAGTACGGATTGTTATTCTATCTACTCTACAGGTCTGGGGTTAAAAAGAAAAGAAAATGACTCAGCAAAGTATCGCACTTTATGCTTATGTATTCCCGTCTGGAACGAGAAATCAGAGTCAACGTAGTTCACCTACCTACGGAAAAGCAGGGGAAGGTTGCTCGCTAGGATACGACATCCTATGCCTACGTACTTTCATACAGCATGAAAGATCAGAGTGAACGTAGTTCAGGCTACGGAAGACACAAGCTTGTCTGACTGTTTTTTATTACCTTCTGAAAAGGGTTTTTCTTGATTAAGAGTCCAAGCGGACTAAAATGACACTTTGATGTTTGTTTTGAATCTTTTACGAAAGAAGTGTTTTTTAGTTTGTTTGCGATCTCTGACACACTAGAGACTATGATTTGAGAGTGACTACGTCGCGTGTCACCCAAAGGGTACCACACTAAGCAGCCAGACTACTGGAAAGAAGCTCTCCAGCAACCCTTTCTCAAACAGCTTAAGGCTCGTAACGTACGACATCGATTAACCTTATTACTGTGTTTTTGAGTTGTTTTGAGATAAGAAGAGAAAGAAGCTCTAAAAACCTAGGGTTGAAAAGGGAATAAAAACTAACCTAATGTTGTCATGCACGGATAAGAATCCTAATGTCTGTCATAATTCCCTCCTGCCCAGAGGAAATCAGAGATCCTAGGGGATAAACAGAAAAGAAAAGCAAGCAAATACAGTAAAATGCATGCAATGCACAGTACAAGCGAGGCAAGGGAGTCCCACTCAACCTCGAACCTGGGAAAACAACAGGCAAAGTGAATCAACATTCACTTCAAACCTATGGGGCAAGCTGAACAAGCCAACAAACAATACAGAAAACAAAACCCAAAGCAGAGGAGCAGCCCAAATAGCAGCACCAAACTCCTACAGCAAACCACAGCTCTGACAGCAACAGCCATAAGCTGACAACAACAACTTCATCTTCAAATTTCAATAAAATTCAATCTCCAGCTTCCAGGGAAGAAAAACACACTTCAAATAAGGCTCCTCAAAACCTAAACAATTAAGCTCCACAACTACAGAAAACCCCAGCTCAAAAGCAACAATAAACCCCAGCTTCAATCCTCCGGCAAGCTCCTACAGCAAAGTTGCTAGTAACACAACTCCCCCTTCAAGCCCTCCTCATGAAATGCATCTCCAACATTTTAGATCTTCATCCCCAAGCTCTAGCAAGCTCCACCAAGAAAGATTTGTTATTGAGACCAAGTAATAATGAAGGGAAACCAGTGAAAACCAAAGGAAATCACTAGAGACAATCATCTGCAAAGAAGGATATCCTCAAAAGTTCTACTCTTTAAGGCATGCCAATCATCCCTCCAAGGGAGAGATGGACTTCCTTAAGAGTACTTTGCATCATAGGATATGATAGAGGCACAAGAAGTTCTCTATGTTTGAAAGAAGAAACAAGACTAATCTACTGCTCTTCCTATATGCCCTAATCCCTAAGCCTTCAAAAGCAATCCAACAGAGAAGAAATCTTCATGCCCAATCCCCAAGCTCTATCTCCAAGCATCCTTAATGCCTCTAGAAGCTCCATCAAGCAAAACCCAAGCCCAAAGCCCAATTAAGATAGCCCAAGCAAAGTAACCAAACTAAACATCCAAGGGGAAAACCCACAATCAACACACCAATTGCAAAGATCAAATAAAATAGTAATACTCATTATAAAATCCTAGATTAATTTCAAAGGGAACCTAATTATATACCGTATATCCCATATAGATCCTAGAACCTAAATCAACTATTAAGCCCCAAAACTATGCCCTAAACTACAACTACTTGTGTTAAAACCCTAATCCTAACACACACTCAACTCACCTCTCAAATTATTCTAATTTTTAATCACAAAAATATGGAAAAAATCCTAAGGGTACATGCTTCCCTAATATAATCAACCTCACAAGGATCACTTCAACATTCCTCACCAAACTCTCATACTGAATTCAGAAAGAAGAAGGTACAAAACAAAAGTAAAATAAAAGCATTAAAATGTAAAAATATGCCAGAAAATGAAAAATGCATGAAACAATATTTTTTTGGTTTTATTGAATTCTAGAGATCCTAATGAAAACAAGGAAAAAATTCTCATCCTAAAATGACCATTTTTTAATTTGTTATGAATTTTTACCAACCTAAATAAAATGTAAAGAATAAAAGAAAATGAGAAGAAAATAGAAAGGAGGCGTGTCAAATAGCAACTAAACCATGTACAATCACAGAGATGGGCCCAGGGTGGGGTGCCAATAACAACATGCGCACTAAGCCCAAACACTCTTCAGAAAATAAAAGAAAATGCTAAGAAAATGGGAAACTCGTGTGGTACATAGCAAATGAATTACGTGTGTTTTCTATTGGGCTTTGGGAAGGGGGTGTGGATAGCCAGATCTCACTTAAGCCCATGCCACAAAGTTAATGAAACGGAGCATTTAGGCTCTTATCAGACTCCTTCACAAAACAAAACGCATTATGAGCCATTGGATGAGGGTTTGGTCAATGGTCCACTGCGGATCCTATGGTGATTACGTTGTCTTCCTCATTTTGAAAGTTGGAGGGAACTAGAACCAGACGGTGGACGGAGGTGGCGCCACCGTCGTCCCCAAACACCAACTCTATAAATCCTCACCAAAACGCAACCCTAAATACATCATTCTACTTGCTTTTTCACACTGAGTACAACCATGCCCTCCATGATCATTGAAACTTCCTCCTTCTCAAAACACGAAGAGACTTTCAGAGAATGCTCAAAAATCAAACATCACCAATCCTAAAATTGAAGTGCCTAACATCATCACCACGCTGCACTGAGCAAATCTAACTATCTAACTAAACCTAGATCATCAAGAACTCAGAGATACGATCCTCACAAGAAATGGTGCCACCTAAGATTTTGTCTCTAAACATTGAATTTCTTTACCTGAAACGACCTAGCCATGATCTACATTGCATCTAACCATTTAAAACCTAACAATTCTATCTATATCAAGCTACACGATGAAGTTTACTAACTTGTGAAAATTGAGTGAACAGAACAATGAAACCTTCAAATCTCCCTTCAATCTCTTCCAGATATGATCAATGATTGATTATCAAGCTTCTGTATGCATCAATTTGTGTTGAATCTCTCTGAATCCTCAAATTCGATTTTGAGTTGCAAGGGTTGAACTCAATATGCTATCTCTCAATTCTTCAGCAATCTTGGCCAGAAATCTATCCAAACTCACTCACAAACTCAAGATGAAGCTACTGAATGCAAAAGCTTTCTTTGAAATGGCTCAAATTCGTGTAACCGATTCTGTTTTGCAAGGTGCAAAATCAGAATTCTATCTCTCAATTCTCTCTCAATCTTCACCAACCAAGGCTTTGAGCCAGTCATAAACCTTATATAGAAGGTGTAGGAATGATCCAGAAAGTTCTGGAATGATCTATGTGATAAATCCAATTTCTCATGCACTTGAAATTACCATCTCATGCTTGTATGTGACAATCATGCTTCAGCTTGTTGCAGCACTTTGATTCTGATCTAAATTCTCTCCAAATGATATATTGAATGTGTTAAGAATGGTTAGATCCTTGGTTTTGATCCCATGAATGGTTTGGCATATGTAACTTATATGTGAAGCTACCCAATGCAAGCATGTGAATTTGACCTCAAATGGGAAAATTGGCATTGCCATCATCTTTAAAACCTCATTTCTGATCAAATTGATATGTCATATGCCCCATTTTGACCTTAAAACAAAAAATCACAAATTTGACTTTTTAAAATGACTTTAATTCTTCCTTTTTTAGGCCATTTTTGCAATTTTGTGATACAAGCCATTCCAAGCTCTCATGACCACTTGGTTGCACTCAAAACATCATTTTGAACAAGTTTCATGTTGAACAATTTTCCATTTGAAGCTTGCAAGTTGGAGTTATGGACTTATGATTCAAATGACCTATAATCTCACTTTCCCAAAATACCCCTGACTTGCCAAGATCATAACTTGAGCTCCACAAATCAGAATGAGGTGTTCTATACCTTTTTGGAAAGCTAAGATCATGAGGAACAACTTTCATGTTCATCAAAAATCCATTTGAAACTTTCTTGGAGGGAAAAAGTTGCTTGGAAGTCAAGTAACTTTCACAGATAAATTTAAGAGTCCTCTGATGACCTGTAACTTGCAAGGACCATAACTTGAGTTCCACAAATCTTCTTGAAGACTTCTAGTACTCAAATTAAAGGTATTGAGATGCTCTACAAGTCTCATGTTGGCCAAAGATCCATTTGAAACTTGTAGCTTGACTTATCTGGCTTGGAAGTTAGGTCCAAATCAGGGGATTTTACACTGAAACCCTAATTTGGCAATCTCTCCCACTCTTGATTCTCTTGAATTTGACCTTGACTCATCCATACACATGATTCAACATATCAATCCATGACTTCCATGACCTAGGGCTAGGTCTTGATGCCCTTTCTTTACTCTCCTTGACCTAGGGTTACCCAGATGAAACCCTACTTGTACACATCTCAACTATGGTTCTTGAACTTGAAACCATGCCTTGTCTAAGCTTCAATAGGGCCCTCTAGGCATCCCATGGGATCCATACACACCTCAAATTCATAATTACATGTTGATGATCTTCAATACACCTCAAGTTAGGAGAGAAATCCACCTGTGGGCACTCAAACTTCTCAAGACTTCAAATCACTCCTTGATGACTTGGATGGTCTCTTAGGCTCATATAACACCTCTAGATAGGCTTCTTCTTTTGACAGACACCTTGATCCCTCGTTGGAGGCATGTTATGCTATGATGTGGAAATGATTAGACTATGTATATGATGTAACTATGCAAATGATAATGCAATTAAAACATAAACCAAGTGAAATAGGTTGAGCAAATTTTAGGGTGCAACAGCTGCCCCTATTCAAACGGCTTGGACCCGACTGGGTGAAGAGCGAACGACCTTCAAACAATCGAGGTACGAGACGGTTGAATACCAAGAACCCGGAAATTTTCCAACCGCAGAAATAAACTGCACAAACTGCTTGGAGAACAACATCCACCAACTGAATCCGGTTGTTACGGCAACAAACTGATCAATCATCTGATATCAAAATCTGATTTCTATGTCAACCGCCTGTGTAACGCCCCAGGCTTTGAACTCCCTCTTGTCAAAACACCCCGCCTCTTGTCCACGTTAAAACTCCGTCGTCTGTTAATACGGAGAAAACAAATTAGCGACCATGCTAGGGATTATTTTCATCAACCTGAAAAAGATTCTATCATCGCGGGGATAGAACTTTGTCCACGTTAGGACGCTATATTCCGTCCACACAGAAAAATCCCGACGACTTCGCTGGGGAAACATTTCTGTCTAATCACAGGGGACCCTGCTTATCTCTACATTAGCTAACTACGTTGGGCCCAACCCACAAACGACTTCGAGGAGGACTCTACTGGGGACAGGAATATTTTGTCAACACGAGGAAATCACGGCGACTTCCTTGGGGAAAATACTTTTGTCAAATATCTGGACACAACTCACATACTCTGTCTATCACGGAAGAATCATCTATCTGGATACCGGAAAGTTCATCCGTCTGCTTCATACGGGAAAATCCGTCCGCTTGATTCATATAGGAAAAAGTCATCCGCCTGCTTCATGCGGGAAAATCCATCTGCCTGATTCTTACAGGAACATTCATCCGCCTGCTTCATACGGGAAAACACATCTACCTGATTCTTATAGGAAAATTCATTCGCCTGCTTCATACGGGAAAATCCATCTGTCTGATTCTTACAGGAACATTCATCCGCCTGCTTCATACGGGAAAACACATCTACCTGATTCTTATAGGAAAGTTCGTCCGCCTGCTTCATACGGGAAAAAGTCATCCGCCTGCTTCATATGGGGAAAACACATCTGCCTGATTCTTATAGGAAAGTTCATCTGCCTGCTTCATACGGGAAAATCCATCTGCCTGATTCTTACAGGAACATTCATCCGCCTGCTTCATACGGGAAAACACATCTACCTGATTCTTATAGTAAAGTTCGTCCGCCTGCTTCATACGGGAAAAAGTCATCCGCCTGCTTCATACGGGGAAAACACATCTACCTGATTCTTATAGGAAAGTTCGTCCGCCTGCTTCATACGGGAAAAAGTCATCTTGGATATAGCTTCTTTGCCTATTATTGGTAGTAGCTAACTCCACTGGGGATATTCTGAAAATAACTGCCCGACACCCGTTTCGACAACAAGTGACCACTTCTGAACTTTTGATTTATGAAACCCTGTAATGCTGCCGCGACAACAAACCTGAAGAAAAACACTCCGCTGGTCGGATAAGAGAAACTTCAACCAGTAACTCTGTAGGGATAATAACAAGAATTATATCATCACATGTCTCACAGCGAGACTTCGAATATCTGGAAATAGATCCGAGATAGAACTCCATACTCCTGTTGAGAAACACACCTGAAAGAAAAAAGTTAACCAACCTGATTTATGTTTCACAATGCGTATGTTTGACAATGGCGTAATGCTCCATATGGCATGGAAATGCTACGCGTTTTTTGGGTAGATGCAAATAGGATAATATATGCAAATGCAAATGCAGGTTCGAGCTGTCGGGGGAGGCTCTGACGAGCTTGCTTCAACACGGCTGTTGAGGACAAATGCCACCCTGTTGGGGATGAACGGGTATCACAAAGTATTCCGGCAAAATAAATGCCGGGAACACAATCAACTCTGTCGGGGAGAGACTAAACATCGACTCCCGCTGGGAGGGAAGAACAACACCTGCTGGGAAGATTAACTCAGCTGGGGAAGAAGCGACCCTTCCGGGGGACAACTGTCTGGGTATAGTTTACAAACTCGGAGCTAACACTCCGCTGGGGATAATCATCCTGACAAAAGCATGACAACCTGTGAGGAGAAAGAAAACCATCGTCTGCGGATAAAAACCTTTCGAACCAACAACCTGGCTAACTATTGCGGGCCTCTCCCATGCTGGAGATTGAACGCGCACACCTTCGATTCGCTAAGGAGCGCGACCCCTGCAGGGAACATGGATTTTGACTTGCTGGGGATATCCTGTGGACAACTTCCCCGAGGATACTCTTCTGGGGAAAATGATTCCCTCCCTTGGGAAGGGATAAACGTCATTTCAAATCTCGGGAGTAAGCTGCGACTAGCTGAGGAATGACATCGACTGGGGTCCGGTCTCACGTCAAGCGACCTTGGCTGGGGAATACAATTCCTGACCGTTTGCTCCAAAGGTAAGAACCCTGCAAAACACAAACGAGACAAAACAAGCCTATACAACAGGATCTATCCGGGTTAGCATCCGCGACATTACTTCAGTCAATTCGAAGTTTTAGCAATTATTGGCAAGGGCCAACAAGATTATGCAAGTGCAAGTTTATCAAAAACATCGGCGTTTTTCACAAACAAAACAGTAAAGAACAAGCATCAGGTACTGAATAACATACTTTATTGATAACGGGCCTCTGAATAGGCAAAGTTTTGTACACTGGATGCAACTCCTGAAAAGAGGAAGTTACACACACACACATACATATATGCACAAGAAGCATAAGTAAAAATACAAAACAATATTTGTATACATGTCGGCGACGTGGTACAGACAAACACCATGAGCTGATCCTCTTATGACTCGCCTGACTCTGCGCTTTACCGGTACTCGATCTTCGGAAGAGATTGTTTTTAGGATAGACGGCCTCCAGGTACTCCCAAACCACTAAGTAATGTTGTATCAAATCCGGACCGCAGTCATTTGCTTTTTCAATCCCTAACTTTTGCGTGAATCGCCCTTTGCGGGTTTTCAATTAACTGGGATACCCTTTTTTGCCGAAGTCGCCCTTTTCAGGTTTTTCGACTTCGCGGGTGTACATATTTTCAATTTTATCCCTAACTTTTGCTCGAACCTTTTATTCATTTTTTACGGTTCGCCAGGATGCCCCATTTTTGCCTGGACTCTCTTTTTACTGTCCAGCGGGTCACTTTCAAGCAAAGTATTTTTTAACTGCATCCGAATTCACAGGAGACATAAAGTCTTCACCATCCATGGTAGATAGTAGCAAGGCTCCTCCAGAGAAGACTTTTTTGACAACGTAGGGACCTTCGTAATTAGGAGTCCACTTGCCCCTGTGATCTGTTTGTGGTGGGAGAATCTTTTTCAAAACAAGATCGCCCGTCTGAAAGCTTCACGGACATATCTTTTTATCGTACGCTTTCTTCATCCGGCTCTGATACAACCGACCGTATGCTAGAGAAGCTAGCATCTTCTCATCCATTAAACTGAGCTGATTCAGTCTATCTTTAACCCATTCTGCCTCGTCAAGTTGGACATCACGTAAAACCCTTAGGGAAGGAATCTCGACCTCCAATGGTAACACTGCCTCCATCCCGTATACCAATGAGAAAGGGGTTGCCCCGGTTGATGTGCGTACCGTCGTACGATAACCGTGCAAAGCGAAAGGTAGCATTTTGTGCCAGTCTTTATACGTCACAACCATCTTCTGAACAATCTTCTTTATGTTCTTATTGGCCGCTTCGACAGCACCATTCATCTTGGGCCGGTAAGGAGAAGAGTTGTGATGTTCAATCTTAAGATTCTGACACAGCTCTTTCATCATTTTATTATTCAAATTTGACCCGTTGTCAGTGATAATTCGGTCAGGGATTCCATATCTGCAGATGATATCTCGTTTGATAAATCTGGCTACCACTTGTTTGGTCACTGTTGCGGTGAAAATTGGATATCAAGCTATTAATTAACTTGAATCTTATTTCTTTTTACAACCGGACTTTATTTTATCCAAAGGATAGGTCTAAAGAGAGAAAAACCTTTTTCGTGATGTAACGACAACGCTTAAGAGATTCGGGGATCGGGCGTTAGTTATATCTAAGGAAGGTATTAGCACCCTAAATATCTGTAGTACTCTACAGGAACCTTTTGTTTGATTGATTGCTAAGTTTGTGAATTGTGCTATGGTTAAGGGATAATATAAAAATAAATAAAGTCCTAAGTGATTTCCTAAGTTTGCTCGCAAAGACGTCGCATCTTCTACCTACGTATCCTGACTAGGATAGAATCAGAGCAATCGTAGTTCGCCTCACAAGGGAAAAGAACACTTGATGACGATCAAGGCTCAAAGGGGGAAACAAACATGACAATGTTTGTATGGATTTTGACAAAACTTCCTAATCTAAGTTGTATTAAAAAGGGGAAAGTAAGAAATCATGACGATGATTCTTACACAGAGTTGACGAACTCTTTCCTAGGGTTCTAGTTGAAGAACGCTCCTAGTACAGGTGGGTTTCTTATACTTAAAGCAAAGTCTAATGGTTTCTAAGCTAGGGTAAAAATGACTTAACAAAGTCAAGATAGGGTGAATAAATTATCCATGACATTGAGGGTCAAGTGGATAGACCTTCCTTTGGAGGGAGAAAAGGGGAGGCGATTCGGACGAGAACTAACGAGTTTCGTCGTGTGGGGACAAAAGAAAATAAATGCTAAACAAGATAACAATCAATGTAAAGCATGTTCATGGTGACAAACAATTTAAACAATAAGAAAAGATGAGGATGAAACATGATGATAACAGTTAACAGATGGAAAAGACCGATATTGTGACGACAGTTCGTACTTAATGAAAATTAACAGATGAAAATGGTAACCACCGAGAAATAAATCCTAGCATGTTAACTAACATGTATGGACATGTATTCAAACAAGTTTCAAGAAAAATATTGAAAGGAAACATTTAGAAATTCATCTGCAACTATACAAACGATCGCGAAAACGCGCACAACTTGCACAAAATCAAAGTAAGTGATAAAATATGCAAACATAAAAAATAAAAACATGGAATGAAAATAGACATAAATATGAACACAATAGAAAAAGAACGGACGAAAAACGATGAAAAACGAGTGAGGTACGAATTTTTGAAGTTTTGGTAAAAGATCACAAAATTGTACAAAAGAGTTGCCCTCCTCAGGGGTCGAACTCAGGTACTAGGCATGAAAGGAACATGGTCTTACCACTGGGGTGGCTATACATCCGTTTGTATAAGCCACCCCTTTAATTAATAAGGGTAAAATGTGCACCAGGCTGGGCAAAACAACACATAAAAGTAATTTACGTTTTCTAGCGTAACTTCCTAACCGTTTATCGAAACGACATAAAATTTATATGCATCTGGGGTAGAATTAAACAAGGAACATGATGGTGGTGGTCGTTTTTGAAAATTATTACTGTAATGGAAAATTCGATGGCTGCTGCAAGTTGATGTTTTGGAATGCAAATTGAGATGTATGTCATGCTACAGCCAACTTTAAATCATGGGAATCATGTCCACACACCACATAAATAATAAGGAAAATGTTCATGCAACTGAGGGGACCTATATCAGGCTGTGACAAAAAGTGGTATGTGAATTGCAATGTGATTATGTAAAAATGCAAGTTGTGTTAAGTTCAGTTTTTAGTGCACAATTTGGTTAAGTTCAACACACATATACATCACATACATATTATTGAATGAATTTGAACACAAAGCAAGACTTCATACTGACTGTTGTGAATTATAGTGTTCAATGTGCAAAATGTGCTTGTGAGGTGTATGAAAGTGTGCATATTCTGTTCTAGGCACATTCAGATCAAACTAATCATATATACATAACACAAATATGATGTTGAATGATTACAAACACCAATTGGAGCCACAAAATAACTGTCATGAGAAATGGTGCTTGAATTGCAATAATGTATTTGTGTGACATGCATAATGATGTGAGCAACTTGATTCAATCATGTTTAATCCAAACCACACACATATACAAACCACATAAGTGATAAAGAATGATTCTAACACTAAGGAATAACTCAATGCTAACACTTGGTGAAATTGATATGCCAAGTGCAAAGTTGTTGTGAAAAATGCATTTTGAAGTGAGAGGCTTCTGACAGTTTGTTTTGCTACCAAATAATCATGCAAACGTCTTTTAAATGACTGGTATGAAGTGTTGGAAAAGAGGTTTTGATGAGAAACAAATCAATGTAAAAAGTGTCATGTGAGTTGCAAATTTGTCATGAAAATGATGCAAGATGAAAACCAAAACACAAACTACTTATTGTTTTAATCAAATAAGAGCATGGACATGTTACAAATGACACACATGATGAATTCCAACAGTTATTTTAAGCCAAGCACAAACAACATGAAAAGTAGCATGGTAGTTGCAAATGTGAAGTCAAAATGTGCATTTTCAAAGTGAAATTCATGACAGTTGGTTTTAAGCATCTTCAGTTCAAATTAAATGATCACACACCTCACACAAGTTACATAAAATGATTCTAAAACCTCAAACATGGTTAAATCCAACAGTTTATGAAAATGGTATGTTGAGTTGCAAAGAAAGCTTGAAAGAATGCACCTAGAGGTCCAAAACACAAACCAATTGTTGTACTACTCAAATGAGAGTTTTAACCTTTTAAAAATGATATGTTTGAGGTGTACCAACAATTGTTTTGGGTTGAAACACAACAGAATTCAAAAACTGGTATATGATGCTCAAAATGGTTGAAAAATGCAATTTGAAAGTGAGTAACATGATGCACACAAGTTCTGTCCAAAACACAAGCACACACACCTCACATAAATGTTAACAAGTGATTCTAACACTTCCAATTTGATTAATACCAACAGATTGTGAAAGTGACATGAGAAATGCAAGGTTTTTGGTGAAATGCAAGAAAACATTCACAAGTAGCAGCAGCAAGGTTTTTTTTACATGGGAACAAAATAGAGGAAATTAACTTATGTTTAGGCTCATATACACATCACAAATGCATTAATGAATGGTTGTGAACTTAGTTATAGACCACTTTTGTCTTGAAATTCAAACTAGCAAGTTCATGGCATAAAAGTGCAAGAATATGGTATTTTGGATGAAAACACAAACAAAGCACCAACAGCTCTAAACAAACTCATACTTACAACATACTCATGATTTCAAATGTGTTTTAAATCAGCAAGAGGGTTGTACCTCTGTCATGACAGATTTTGGCATGAACACACACATAACCTAGTTTTCACCAATTGAGCTCAAAAATGCAAAAATCATGAAACTATGATGTAAAGTAAGAAATGAATGTTCACATACCTCTAGTATCTTATATTGAGTAAGTTTAAACACCAAGAAAATCAGAGAAACTTCAAGTGCTCCCTTTGCCTTGAATCCTTTCTTCACTTTTAAGCAAAATGCAACTTTGATGCCAAATGAGGAACTAGGACTTTCCAATGATTTCTAACACTTTGGACAGTTGAGAAACATCATATGTGAGGTGTTAGAATGATTGGAATGCCAAGAAAGTGGATGGAACAAGTTTTGGCAAATTTTGTGGCTTTTGGCTAAAGTAATGTGGTAAGGAAAGTGATTGTTTGATTTGTGAGGTTTTGGAGTGGTTCAATGGTTTAGACACCTTCTATACCATGTTTATGGAGTGTGTGGATGATTGTTGGGGTGTGGGAAAGTGTAGAACTGATTTTGGCAGCATATGTGTAAAATTGAATTTTTAAACTTTTTGTGAACTTTGGAGTTTTTCAAGAAAGGATTGAAACTAGCAAGAGTTGGGAATTTTTCTGGTGTTTAGAAGATTGTGAATGATCAAAATGAGGTGAAGGAAACCTCCTTTTATAGGCAAGTGAGTGAGGAGCTTGCTTGGTGAGAATACTTCATCATGAAGTAAAGTTTGAGATTTTTTTGAGAAACCTCCTTTGGAAAGTTTACTTGGTTGTTACCTTAGCCCAAAGGTCAAGCAAATTGATGGGTTTACTGATGCTAATATTAGGCTAGAGGTATGGGAAAGTGGCTGGTTCAGAAAAGCAACTTTACACCTCATGCTTGCTTTGCTTTTTGAAAACAAGTTGAAAATCCACTTGCAAGCAACTTGCTTCTTGGCTAATTCAGCGAACTTCTGCATTATCTCTTGCTCTTTCATGCTACACACATCTGATATGTCACACATAACAAGTTGAATCAATAGAAATTGGCAGATTTAGTGAAGTAGGTCTCTTGGAAAATTTGGCCAATGTGGGACTTAACATGTGAAACCCTTAACTTTGAACACATGTAACTTTCTGCTCATAACTCCTCTTGACATGTTCTAGTACAATTTAGAAAGCCCTCACATAGCTCTAAAATATTCATGTTTTCATGAGTTTCAATTTCTCAAAGTAACTTGGCCAAAAAGCCCTCCAAAGTTGCTAAAAATGAGCTTAAAAAGTGAAATTTTCCTAAGTCTTTTTCCCTTCTTGAAATGAATTTGACCATAACTCAAAATCTATGGATTTTCTGATCATGGACCACTTAGGGACTTTTGTGGGACTTGTCAAGAGCTTACAAATGAGCTTTGAACCAACTCAATTGGATTTGTGGTTAAGGAGTTATGGTTTATCCCTTTTCGAAACCCTAATTTCCCGATTTCTCGATTACTCCTTCATCATTGATCCAATGGTCATGAAAATTGATATGCAAGTCCAATATGACATAAGGAACAACTTTTTTTCACAACTTGAAGTCCAATTCATTAAATTTTGAGAGTTGACTTTTCGGTCAACCGTACGACCGATCGGTGATTACCGAGTCGCCTGTTGACATTCTGGACCTCCTGAGACTTTGAAACTTCTTGGATGAACTTTAATAAGCTACATGAACTTCATGGACCTCAATGCCACCATTACAACACCTTCCAACATCAAAGTCAAACCACAGTTGACTTTTACTAGTTAAAAACCCTAATCGGGGCCTCCGGACTGCACTGTTGTTGATTCTGAAATGATTTCTTTCAAATTGGCTTCTTATTTGACATTATGTAATATCCTTGACCTTGTTTCTTATTTGAATGAGCCGAAAACATTGACTAATCATAAACCCTGAAGTTTTGATTTCGACTGTACGAAACCCTGATTCATCTGCAATTTGACAAAGACAGGCTTGCACTGGATTAAGGTTAGACAGTTCATGAGTATGCTCCTAAAATGATAATGAGAATCTAAGGGGTCAAAATTTGGGGTGCAACAGTTGCCCCTATTTAAATATCTTCACTAGATGGAACTGAGAGATGACAATCCTCGTAGAATCGCAGTGAAAGGTATTTAAATATAGAAAAACTGAAAATTTTGTTCCTTAGATTCGATGATATGAAAAAGGACAGGTCATGATGTGTCATGAATTCTAAATGATGCTTTATGATGCTTGGATGCAAGACATATGCAACAGACAGAAAAACAAAACAACGAGTAACTACTCGCGAGGACCTGACATTGTGGATCCGACACTGGGGAATACCGAGGTATAACAATCAATAGTTCAATTGTGACTAGTGATAATGGGGAGAAAAATGAGGGCGCACAAATTCTAACGAAGGTGACAATCTTACTGGGAAAAGCAACCACTTCATCGGGGAACAAGGTAGATTTCTACCAGGGACACGAGCGACTTTTTACTAGGGAATTAAAACTCGAACCTCACTGGGGTTGATCAGATGAGGACTTCCTATAGTGAAGAGTTCAAACGGGATCTTTAGGAATGGACAAGAAACAAAGACAAAACATGATGGGAAATACTAGTGACAACTAGATCTTCGAGACTTGTCTGGGGGAAAGGTTTCACTGGGGATAATGATGTCACCCAGTTTTAAACAGATGACTTAGGCAGTGCTAGTAACCACTAAACTTCCTGGAGGTAATGGTAACAACCAACCTGAGATAATAACAAATGAAGTTTTAACTCCAATTGGTAATGCAAGACTTCGACTGGGGAAATTAGTGACGACCAAATTTCAAGTAATGCCAGTAACTACTGGACTTAAAGGAGCATATGGTGACGACCAAGTCAGGGTACCAATGACGATTAGATTTTTAGGCGATGCCAGTTACGACTGGTCTTCAAAAGAAAACATGGTGACGACCAAAACATGTGAGAATGCTAACAAGCTACTAGGCTTTAGCTGGGGAAGTTGGTAACAACCAAAATAAAATATACCAATAACGATTGGATTTTTAGTAACGCCAGTTACGACTAGACTTCCATGGGGAAGGTTGGTAACGACCAACAAGATACTAATGACAATTGGGTTTCGAACATCTGCCAGTTACGACTGGACATTAAACGGAAATCGCTTAGTAACGACTAGATTTCACAGGGGATTTGCTAGTGACGACTAGACTTCAGAGGGAAAGGTTGGCAACAACCGAACCAAAAGGTAATAATGAGTGGGGTTAACACAATGCCAGTTATGACTGGTTTAAAGAAAAAGATAGGGTAACGACCCAAGAGAATACCAATGACGATTGGATTTCGAACACTACCAGTTACGACTGGGGATTTTAAAGGAAAAAAGGTGGTGACAACCGAAACAAGGATACCGACGAGTGGAATTTAAGACAATGCCAGTTACGATTGGTTCTAAGAAAAAGATAGGGTAACGACCCAAAAGAATACCAATGACGATTGGCTTTTAAAACAATGCCCGTTACAACAGGTCTTTAAACAGAAATTCACTAGCAGTGATTTAGACATTCACGGGGAATCAGAAGATGGCACACTGAACTTGAGAGACCGAATGAATCAACATGGCTGAAAAAGTGTATGCAGTCTTTGACAACTAGATCCACTCTCAATAGGGGAACAAAACTTTTAAACAAGCTTTTCAGAGACGACAAAGTAAATTCAAAATGCAATGCTCAGAAGTTTTCTACTGGGGACCAGTCCTTATATCATCATAAGAGGTTCTTTGAGGAAACAGTCTTCCAGGTTTGACACCTACACATGACCAAAGGAGAATTGGCAGTTCGACCTATTTATATTTTAATGGAGAATGTAATCGGATTGCATATCAAAGCCTTCGCTACCCTGAGGTTTCGGGGAAGTATGATTTTCCTTGACTTTCCATGAGCTGGAGTTTTTTACGTTTGTCAATCTTTTCAAGTTTTATTCAAATAATTTGACCCTAATGCTTTCAAAAACTATCGTTTGATCAACGAAACATATTTTGCATAACAAGAAAATAAAGGAAAAGATAATTTTGCAAAGGAAAGAATGGCTCAACACTGATTTTATTCAAGAATGAAATCTTGCAAATGAAAAAATTCCATAGAGATTTTACAAGTCAAAAATGGCAACATGGATAAGGTTATATTAAATCCTATGACCATCCATTCCTAAAGACTAAAATCCCCTAAATCCTTGCTTCCGACGAGAGCAGTTAGAAGTGGTTCTCCTGTTCAATCTTCTACAATGGTGACAACCTTTTGAAGTAGTGACAACTCTTCTGATGCAGTGAAACGCCTTTGTCCCTAACTTTTGCCTGGATCACCCTTTCGGGTTTTCAATCCACCGGGACGCTCATTTTTGCCTAAGCCGCCCTTTCAGATTTTCAACTTAGTGAGCTTTTATTTTTCTCCTTTTTCCTTTTTCTTCTTTTTTCTTTAACCCTAACTTTTGCATAAGCCGTTCTTTTGAGTTTTCAGCTTATCGGGTTCTTCTTTTTTAGGCGTAATATTTTTGTACTGCATCAGAATTCACTGGATAAGTTGCTCTCCATCCATGGTCATGAGAATTAATGAGCCTCCTGAGAATACTATTTTTACAACAAACGGGCCATCATAATTAGGCATCCACTTCCCTCGGGCGTCCTTATGAACTGGTAAGATTTTCTTTAGTACAAGCTCCCCTTCTTGGAATTCCCGGACACGGACCTTCTTATAAAAAGCTCTTTTAATCTTTCTCTGATACAATTGACCATGACACATTGCAGACATGCGTTTTTCGTCAATAAGATTCAGCTGATCAAACCTTTCTCTTACCCATTCTACTTCTTCAAGCTTAGTTTCCATTATGACTCTCAAAGACGGTATCTCGACCTCAATAGGAAGTACCGCATCCATTCCATATACCAAAGAGAAAAGGGTTGCCCCTGTTGAAGTGCGGACAGACGTTCTGTATCCATGCAAGGCGAATGGCAGCATCTCATGCCAATCTTTGTAAGTTTTCACCATCTTCTGTAGGATCTTTTTGATGTTTTTATTTGCAGCTTCTACAGCTCCATTCATTTTGGGACGATAGGGAGAAGAATTGTGATGTTCAATTTTGAAGTCATCGCACAACTCTTTCATGACTTTGTTGTTCAAATTGGTGCCATTGTCCGTAATGATTCGGCTTGGAATCCCGTAACGACAGATAATTTCCTTTTTTATGAAACAGACCACCACTTGCCGAGTAACAGTAGTATAAGGTGCAACTTCAACCCACTTCGTGAAGTAGTCAATAGCAACCAGAATAAATCGGTGTCCATTAGAAGCTTTTGGTTCAATTGTCCCGATCATATCAATGCCCCACATAGAAAAAGGCCATGGTGATGACAACACATTTAGCAACGTTGGAGGTACATGCATCTTGTCTGCATAAATCTGACACTTGTGACACTTTCTGGCGTATTGAATACAGTCAGTTTCCAAGGTCAACCAGTAATAACCAGCCCTCAAAATCTTTTTAGACATAGCGTATCCATTGGCATGAGTGCCGAACATTCCTTCGTGAACATCTTGTATTAACAACTCTGCTTCTCGTCGGTCAACACATCTAAGCAGAACCATATCATGATTTCTTTTGTAAAGCACATTGTTGCTGAGAAAGAACTTGGATGCTAATCATCTTAGAGTTTTCTTGTAGAGTGACGTAGCATCTGTTGGGTACTCTTGTTTCAACAGGTAATTCTTTATGTCATAGAACCATGGTTTATCATCATCCTCTTCTTCAATCATTTGACAGTAGGCGGGTTCAGTCTTGCGTTCAATTTTGATGAGAGTGGCGTCATCGACATCCCTGACTTTCCACATCGAGGCTAGCATGGCTAGGGCATCGGCAATGTGATTTTCAGATCTCGGGATATGCTTGAAAGTGATTTCATCGAAATATTCCATCATTTTGACAATATAGGCTCTATAAGGAATCAAGTTTTCATGTCTAGTTTCCCATTCTCCAGTAACCTGATAAATGACCAAAGCTGAATCCCCACTGACTTCAAGAAGTTTGATTTTGAGGTCAATAGCTGCCTCGAGTCCTAGAATGCAAGCTTCATATTCAGCGATATTGTTTGTACAGTCAAAATCCAATCTGGCTGTGAATGGAGTGTAACCACCTTTCGGATTCATTAAAACGGCGCCTACACCGTGCCCACTGTAGTTGGAGGAACCATCGAACATCATTTTCCACCAAAGACCTTCTGACGGGATTTCATCAGAACTTGGCTCTTCACAATCTTTTACCAACATAATGTCTTCATCTGGGAAATCAAATTTGAGAGGCTCATAGTCATCCATTGGTTGATCTGCAAGATATTCCGACAAAACACTACCCTTGATAGACTTCTGAGCTACGTACTGGATGTCATATTCGGATAACAACATATGCCAATGGGCGAGTCTTCCAGTCTGAGCAGGCTTCTCGAAAATATACTTTATTGGATCCATTTTTGAAATCAACAAAGTGGTATGACAAATCATGTACTGCCTCAAACGTTTAGCAGCCCATGCCAAAGCACAACAAGTTTTCTCCAGAAGTGAATATCTGCTTTCACAATCAGTAAACTTCTTGCTCAAATAATAGATCGCATGTTCTTTTCGTCCAGATTCGTCCTGTTGTCCTAACACACAACCCATTGAATTCTCAAGCACTGTTAAATACATGAAGAGAGGTCTTCCTGGAACCGGAGGTATTAAGATTGGAGGCTCTTGTAGGTAACCTTTGATTTTATCAAATGCTTGCTGACAATCGGAATTCCAAACAAGCGTATGGTCTTTGCGTAACAATTTGAAAATGGGCTCGCAAGTAGGAGTCATATTGGAAATAAATATGGATATGTAGTTCAGTCTTCCAAGAAAACCTCTGACTTGCTTTTCCGTTTGTGGAGCTGGCATGTCTTGAATGGCTCGGACTTTGTCTGGATCTACTTCAATCCCTCGGTGACTGACAATGAAACCAAGTAATTTCCCACATCTTACCCCGAAGGTACACTTGGCTGGATTCAGTCTCAATTGATATTTTCTGAGTCTCTTGAACAATTTCAAAAGATGTTCCAAATGGTCCTCCTCGTTTTGAGATTTGGCTATCATATCATCAACATAGACCTCTATCTCTTTGTGCATCATATCATGAAATAAAGTTACCATGGCCCTTTGATACGTAGCACCTGCGTTTTTCAACCCAAACGGCATAACTTTGTAACAATAGGTTCCCCAAGGAGTGACGAATGTGGTCTTCTCCATGTCATCTGGGTCCATTTTGATTTGATTGTACCCGGAGAAACCATCCATAAAAGAGAATACTTCAAAACGGGTTGTATTGTCTACCAAGGTGTCAATATGTGGCAGTGGAAAGCCATCCTTTGGACTGGCCTTATTTAGATCTCGATAATCCATGCACATCCTAACTTTCCCATCTTTCTTCGGCACAGGAACAATGTTGGCTACCCACTCAGGCTATTTGGAGACTGCTAAGAAACCTGCATCTATCTGCTTTTTCACCTCATCCCGAATTTTAAGAGCCATGTCGGGTCTGGTTCTTTGGAGCTTTTGCTTAACCGGTGGGCATTCTGGTCGAAGTGGTAATTTGTGAACTACTATATCAGTGTCTAGACCCGGCATATCCTGGTAGGACCAAGCAAATACATCCACATATTCTTTCAAGAGTTCTTCTAGTTGCTGTTTGACTTCTGTCCCTAGACTTGCCCCAATCTTGACCTCTTTCCTATCTTCTTCGGTGCCAAGGTTGATAACTTCTACCTGTTCCTTATAGGGTTGAAGCTCTGCATCCTCTTTTTGGGCCAATCTTACCAGTTCATCAGGAATTTCACAGTCTTCGTCCTCGTCTTCAGCTTGGTAAATTGGTGAATCAAGGTCAGGAGGAAATGCATGGTCACAGGATTCAATGGGGTTTTGAACATTGCTGCAGGTGGGAATGGCTTAATTTTATTAAAACACACAAAGATAAATGCAGCATACACAGAAGGAGAAAATTTACTTTGGTTTTATAAAATTGCCATTTTCTTTTAAAGTGAAAGCGAAAAACAGTAAAGGAAATGAAGAATTTAACAAAATAGTTCGTTTTCTCATTGATATCTTTGAAAGCATGGGGCCCTTACAAAACATTCCTATAGCCTTGGGCATGGCTATGGAGATTTAAGACAAAACAAGAAAAGAAAGACAAACAAATTACTTTGACTGAAGAACAACCAAAGGAATCTCAATAGCTTCCCAGTTGCTCAAGGCAGTGTTGCAATGATATACTAAATGCTCCAGGTCTTCATCTTTAAAATCTTCTTCCACAGAACTGACTTGGAAACCTCTGCTGATGAATACTACTTGTATAGTTTTCGGACGCCCTTTGTCATGTGTTGGTGCTTCATCATGAGTTGGTTTGTAACCCAACCCCTGGCGATCCATCTTCGGCTTGACTTCGATAATCTCTCCCCAACCTGCAGGAATGCCTTCTTCCAGTATCGACTTGACGCTCTGAGCGGATGTAAAGGACGGACCACTCTTCACCACCGTTTCTTCTAATATCATTGCATTGGCTATTTCTAGTGCCTGAAACGAAGTCTCTAGTGCGTCTTCATCTGCTTCAATGTACCGAAATGATGATATATTGCTAACCATTAGCTCTTCTTCACCATGTACAATTACCAGTTTATCATTTACCACGAACTTCATTCTCTGATGCAGGGTTGAAGTTACTGCCCCAGCTTCATGGATCCAAGGACGTCCTAATAAACAACTGTAAGCCGGATTAATGTCCATCACTTGAAATACAATGTTGAACTCATGGGGTCCCACCAAAATTGGTAACTCTACTTCACCAATAACCGTTCTTCTCGAACCGTCGAAAGCTTTTACAATCAATGATGTTGGCTTCATCTCTGCCCCAGCATATGCTAATCTGGCGAGTGACCTTACGGGTAGTACATTTAATGAGGATCCTATGTCGACCAGTACTCGGGCCAGAGTGTCTTCTTGGCATTTGATAGAGATGTGCAGTGCACGGTTATGATTACGTCTTTCTTTCGGCAATTCAGCATCACTGAAACTCAACGTGTTGCATGCTGTGATGTTGGCCACTACCGAATCAAACTGACCGAGAGAAATATCTTTCGTTACATGGGCCTGTCTCAATACCTTTTGTAAAGCTTCCCTGTGAGTTGGAGAATTTATCAAGAGTGACAAGATTGATATTTTTGATGGCGTCTGATGAAGCTGGTCTATCACTTTGTAATCACTTCTTCGAATAATTCTAAAAAATTCCTCATCATTTCCTTCTTCTGTGCTTAGAATTTCTCTTTCTTTGGTTATTGTGGCGGGAGTAACTTCTTTGGGAACCGTAACCGCTACTTTCGGTTGATAGATCCGACCGCTGCGGGTCATCTTGCTAGTGCCGGCAATATTTGTTACATCCGCCTGATCATCTGTCTGAACAACCCATCTTGATTCTTGGTCTACTACGGTTACGTCGTATTTCCATAGAACAACTCTTTTATTATCAAAAGGAAACGGTCTCGGCTTTTGGATCACGATTGGCCGAGGTTGACCGATAGCAGCTCTGTTGAAGACGGGCCTCGCACTTTTGTTGAATACTAGAACTTTCTCTCTTTTCCTGGACAGATCGAAAACTGGCTCAATCACAAAAACTTCTTCTTTCCTTACCTTACCACACACTTGCAATGTGCCCTCATTCATCAATCTTTTACATCTCTCCGTATCACATCACACCCACTGGAATTATCCAAACATTCTTCACAGTTATTATGAATACTTCCCAGTAGCCCTGCTTTTGACAACTTCTCATGCAATGTCTTCAGCGGCGTTCTGATTTTTGACACATTATCAATTATCTTCTCCTCTGACTCTTCTATGGCATTAACCCCTCCGTGGTTTCATAGTGGATTACTTTTAACATTGGGTGGTACATCATCAAAAGACAAGATTTTCTTCTCCATCAATTCTCTCACAAGATGTTTCAACACAAAGCACCCTTCTAGGTCGTGGCCAGCGGCACCTTCGTGAAAAGCACAATGAGCATTTGGGTTGTAATGGGGAGATGTTTTATCTGGATTCAGTGGTCTTGTTGTTATCAAACCTTTGTGAACTAAATAAGGGTATAATTTTGTGTATGTCATTGGTATTTGTGGAAGTGGAGGTTTTTTGGTTGGCCTCCGGTTTTGATAATTCTGTCTAGGTTGTTGAACTCTCTGCTAATGGTTTTGTTTATAGGGTGGAGCGTTGGGCGCTCGTTGATACCCTTGTTGATTGGGCTGATATGCGGGCGCTGGCTGTCCTGACTGATAACCTGGGACAGGATGGTTAAATGCTGGGGCTACAGCTGCCACATATTGTTGTTGGGCATACTGTACCGGATATATTGGTCATTGTTGCTGAATTTGATGAGCATTATTTGGTTGAACTTGCTGGAAAAACCCTTGTTGAGGCTGCTGGTAATGCTGATACGGTGGTCTCAAAATACGGTTCCTTCTTCCCATTATTGCATTTGTCTCACCTTCTCTCTTTTTGTGAAAACCACTACTAACCTTCTTGACATTGCTGTTACTGGAACTACTGGCTACCTTCCCGCTCTTCATTCCAAATTCTACTCTTACTCCCACGGCTACGATATCAGAAAAACTTGCAGACACACTACTGATCATCTTTTCATAAAACTCTGGTCTTACTGTGTCAACAAACCAGTCTGTTAATTCTTTTTCATTCAGAGGAGGTTCCACCTGAGATGCCGTCTCTCTCCACCGTTGCGCGTACTCTTTAAACGATTCTGTACTTTTCTGTGACATGCTTAACAATTTTCTTTTATCCGGGGCCATATCCATGTTGTACTTATAGTGCTTCATAAAAGCGTCAGCCAAGTCTTGGAAATTGTGAATCCTCGATTGGTCCAAACTTAAATACCACTTGGCCGGAGCCCCTTTTAAACTATCTTGGAAACAGTGGATCATTAACTTGTCGTCTTCAACGTGCGCAACCATTCTTCGATAATACATGATTAGATGTATGTGAGGACAGGTTGCACCAGAATATTGATCGAAACTTGGGACTTTAAACTTGGGTGGAATCAACAATCCGGATACTAGACACATATCTCTGGCGTCAGTACCAAAGATATCGTTCCCTTCCATTGCTCGGACATTTCTTCCTACAGTTTCAACACTTTCTTTTAACTTCTCATGTGACTCATTCTCCTCTTCATACCCCTCAAGACCTTCGTATACTGGTGGAGGATTGTGAAAGACAAGGCGTGCCTGAATCTGTACAGCAGCTGGAGTATATGTAGGAATTGCCTGAGGAACTTCTCCCCGTAGGGAAACTGTCTGCTGAGTGACTCTTGGTGGAGGTACAAAGCCTGGAGGTAACCCATAGGTTGGCATATTTGCAATAGTAACAGTCGTCGGGATTGGATCTGCAGTGATTTCAGAGACAACGGTGGCTCGAGTGTCCAACATTGGACGAATGACTTGTAAGGCTTCCATGATCTCTCCCATGCCTCCTCGGAGCTCTCCGAGTTCATTGTCGATTTTGTCCACATCTAAGTTCTGTTCTTCAATCCTTAAGCGAGCTTGGGCTCGGGTGTTGTATTAATGTTGGCGGTTCAATGTGATTCCCTCTCTCTCTCTGGAGACAAGACAGTGAGATCAGACACAACACAAGAACATGCACATGCAATGCTTATGAATGTAAAATGTAACAATGCAAAATTAATTATTCAAGGAATCCAAAGAAATATTTGCAAAAATTATAACAATGGGGAAATAAGCAAATTCAAAGTCTTCATAGATTAACAACTGAAAGTTTTACAACAACAAATCTGGAACTGAAATACAAGTTTTTAATACAAAATACATGATGAAATGAAATAGAAAGCAAAAGGATTCTAAATCTTCTGGTTGGATGGCCCTTCGTCTTCTGGCTGACTTCTCTTCCCACCTTGACGGATCAATTCTTGAAGCTCTTCCTTCTCTTGCATAGCCTTGCAATAATTATCTCTCCATGTTTTCCCTTCTTTCTCAGCTTTTGCCAAAGCAGCTTTCAATTCTCCTACGAGAGTAGGCTTGGGTGAGTCAGGCTCAAAGCGAGTATAGAACATCTTCATTGCCCCTTCTCTTACCCATGATAGGTAAGATTCTGAAACAATAGTGTCGTGGGGGCCTAAGGCAGTTACTCCCTTTGTGTGGACATAACGCCAAGCATACGCAATTCGAGCCCTATAAGCGGGATTCTTCCTTTCCTCCAAGTAAAATCTTCTTAAAAAGTCTGGATCTGGTTCATCTTCCATGGGGTGCCCCAACTGTCGACGAGGCAAAATAGGATTATAGCTGATGCAACCATTGACGCTGATGAGCGGTACATTCGGGAAATCTCCACAGCTTTGGATCATGGCAATTCCTCCATACATAGGATCATACCATTTAATGTCTGAGTGTTTGAGCAATAGCAGCTTTTCTGTCCATTAGAGTCCATTTTGCTTATCCCAGATGGCTGGAATTTCTGACAAGTGCGAAATAAACCACCTGTGCAGGAGAACGGTGCAACATTCAATTCGTCCAACCCCATAACGGTTCCTTCGGTGGAGGGTAAAGTAAGTGTCAGCCAGCAAGGTAGGTACATGATTTTTGATCAAGAAAAGATTGATCGCATCTGTGTCCACAAAATCACTAGCAGTTGGGAACAGGAACAGTCCGTAAATAAGTAAAACCAGGATGGCCTCAAATGCTTCAGTATTTTTTGACAAGGCATAACTCTGAGCTTTTTCATATAGGAACATAGCTGAAAATCCATACAACCCTCCCTTAGCACCGATATGAGATCGCACTTCGTCCAACTCCAAATACGCGGCCTCTGCAATTGCTCTTTCATTAGGAGTCCCTTCCCTTCCAGAAAATGGACTAGGAGTAACGCCTACTCCCATTAGGGCGGAATACTCTTCCAAGTTGGTAGCAACTGATAATCTGGAAACGTGAAACAATGATAGGTTGAATTATAGAATTGCACGAGTGCGGATAACATCTCTTCATACACTTGAACTTCCAGCAATGACAGCATGTTCCCATATCTTTCTCTGAATACCTCGGGGTCTTCTACTAAACTTACCAGTTTCTTCAAGTTCTCCAATCTTGGTCTTTGGAACACAACCTCTTCTTTCTTTCCAGAATCCATCCTATAATATCTGCAAAACAATCTTTAGTTCCTTGAATGATTAATTAATGAAAATGCAAGTGCGAAGGTTTCATGGAACTCATATCAAAACATCATTTCATTTCATTGATTTTCAAGATTGCATTACAAAACATCTAGTACATTTTACAAAAGTCCTAAATACAAGGCTGACAGTATTCTAAATAGAAGTCTTCTTTTGCTTTGAGTTTCTTGATTTCTTCTTCCATCCGAGTCTTCTCGAGAACGAGTTTGTCCACGACCAGTTTCCATGGAGTTGGCTGAGAGCTGGAAGAAGGTAAGCCTTCTTCCTGTGTCTTCCTCTTCTTATAAGCAACCATTTCCTCATCCTTCACCTGCAGTTGTCTACGGAGTTCTTCATTCTCTTCCACGGCTACTTGGTACTTATATTTCCAGGCTACTTCAGTTTGTTGTGATTTCCTCAAAGAAAATTTTAACTTCTCCTCTTCAGACATGAAGATCATTATGTGCTCTTCCTCTAAAGCCATGGGTTTCTGCTGAGAATAAGGCATCTTCAGTTGAATAGCTCTCTTTCGGACCCATTGGAGATAAGGCTCGAGAGAGATGCAATTAAGTTTCCCTAAGGCTTCCTTTCCTTTCTTGTGTACATGTCCCCAAGCTTTTAGAATTTCCCCCTTCAATTCCGATTCTCCTTTAAAGAAAATATTCTCCACATGGGCGCTGTTTGGTTTGTCTTTCAAAGGATATCCAAGCTGACGGCGAGCGAGAATAGGGCTATAACTGATTCCTCCACTTGTACCTAGAAGAGGTACGTTACCAAAGCTTCCACAACTGTCAATGATTTTTATCCCATCGTAACTACGGCTGTACCAATCAATGTCAGAGTGAGTAAGAGCCATAACCTTCGGAGACCTCCAACCTTCCTTCCAAAAAGCACGAGCTTTAGGTAAGTGAGAAATAAACCACTTATATAACAACGGGACACAACAGACAATCATTCCTCCTTTATGCAGATTTCTCAAGTGAACAGAATGATATGCGTCAGCTACTAAAGTAGGCACAAGGTTTTTCTTCAAGAATATCTTGATGGCATTGAGATCCACAAAGCTATCAAAGCTTGGAAACAAGAAGATTCCATAAATGAGCAAGGCAAGAATAGCTTCGAATGTATCCATACTCAAGTGATTAGCATAATATTGTGCCTTTCCGACCAAGAACTCTGCAGTCAAACCAAAGACTCCTCCTTTAGTAACCATATTTTTCTGTATATCTACCAATCCTAAACGCGTTGCTTTAGCAATTTCTTCTTCCTTAGGGTCCTTCTCCATGATTGGAAAAGGAGAGTCTTCAAGAATAGTTAAACCAATCAAGCAAGAATATTCCTCAAGTGTAGGTACCAGCTGATAATCGGGGAAAGTGAAACAATGATAGAGTGGATCATAAAACTGGAGGAGTGTGGAGAGAAGTCCCAGATCCATCTTTCTTTTTACCCTTAACAATGATAATAAGTTCCCGTACCTGCTCTTGAATCCTTCTATATCTGTTATCAAAGTGCTCAACCTTTCTATGTCAGCCAAGTTAGGACTTTTGTAAGTGTACTTCATGGTTTTCTTTTTTCCATTATCCATGATGATCCTATTGTTTACAAACAAGAGATCTGAGTTCCATGAAACCTTTATGATATGATGTTCATGAATGCATGAATGCACAAACATAGGTAAGCACAGATACATATACACATGGATAAAAACAGATAAAGGTTTTGGTTTGGAGAACATGAGTAAGGAGTCAAGGTCTACCCTCCCCAAAGGTATGTACTAAGGTTTCCACAACTGCAGAACAAGGCTCTAAAAGAGTTCCCGGAGTCCTCGACCCATCTTTCGGATATTATCAATTTCCCAAATACTTGGCGGTCGATAATATTCTCAAGAGAGTCTCGTCCAAGTGTAGTATCGCGTATCAACTACTTTGGAATTACTTCCTTATAGTCATCGCACTACATCCTAAAAAAGCCATAGTGGGGGAAAAGGTAATCTAAAGGTCCTCAGTATCACGGGCTCCTACGTAGAAAGTATCATTGTTTTCACGAATACTTGATCAACAATACTAACTCTCAGAAGGGCCTCTACTGAGTGGTGGTTTTCTCAAGTCAACTTGGTCGGGAATCAACTCCCTATAAGTCTCCTTGAATATACCATCGTCCTATCATAAGTATGCTTAAACATGGGTATAGTGTTGTCTCACCATTCAAAGTCCCCAAGAACCAACAAAGCACATATGCACATATTTACAAGTGTTCACAAATAAGCAAGTATTCAAGCAAGATAGGCTAAACCCTCAAAACAAAAAGCAAGTCCCCAGTGAAGTCGCCATTTCTGTTGCGGTGAAAATTGGATATCCAAAGGATAGGTCTAAAGAGATAAAAACCTTTTTCGCGATGTAACGACAACGCTTAAGAGATTCGGGGATCGGGGGTTAGTTATATCTAGGGAAGGTATTAGCACCCTAAATATCTGTAGTACTCTACAGGAACCTTTTGTTTGATTGATTGCTAAGTTTGTGAATTGTGCTATGGTTAAGGGATAAGATAAAAATAAATAAAGTCCTAAGTGATTTCCTAAGTTTGCTCGCAAAGACGTCGCATCTTCTGCCTACGTATCCTGACTAGGATAGAATCAGAGCAATCGTAGTTCGCCTCACAAGGGAAAAGAACACTTGATGACGATCAAGGCTCAAAGGGGGAAACAAACATGACAATGTTTGTATGGATTTTGACAAAACTTCCTAATCTAAGTTGTATAAAAAAGGGGAAAGTAAGAAATCATGACGATGATTCTTACACAGAGTTGACGAACTCTTTCCTAGGGTTCTAGTTGAAGAACGCTCCTAGTACAGGTGGGTTTCTTATACTTAAAGCAAAGTCTAATGGTTTCTAAGCTAGGGTAAAAATGACTTAACAAAGTCAAGATAGGGTGAATAAATTATCCATGACATTGAGGGTCAAGTGGATAGACCTTCCTTTGGAGGGAGAAAAGGGGAGGCGATTCGGACGAGAACTAACGAGTTTCGTCGTGTGGGGACAAAAGAAAATAAATGCTAAACAAGATAACAATCAATGTAAAGCATGTTCATGGTGACAAACAATTTAAACAATAAGAAAAGATGAGGATGAAACATGATGATAACAGTTAACAGATGGAAAAGACCGATATTGTGACGACAGTTCGTACTTAATGAAAATTAACAGATGAAAATGGTAACCACCGAGAAATAAATCCTAGCATGTTAACTAACATGTATGGACATGTATTCAAACAAGTTTCAAGAAAAATATTGAAAGGAAACATTTAGAAATTCATCTGCAACTATACAAACGATCGCGAAAACGCGCACAACTTGCACAAAATCAAAGTAAGTGATAAAATATGCAAACATAAAAAATAAAAACATGGAATGAAAATAGACATAAATATGAACACAATAGAAAAAGAACGGACGAAAAACGATGAAAAACGAGTGAGGTACGAATTTTTGAAGTTTTGGTAAAAGATCACAAAATTGTACAAAAGAGTTGCCCTCCTCAGGGGTCGAACTCAGGTACTAGGCATGAAAGGCGCATGGTCTTACCACTGGGGTGGCTATACATCCGTTTGTATAAGCCACCCCTTTAATTAATAAGGGTAAAATGTGCACCAGGTTGGGCAAAACAACACATAAAAGTAATTTATGTTTTCTAGCGTAACTTCCTAACCGTTTATCGAAACGACATAAAATTTATATGCATCTGGGGTAGAATTAAACAAGGAACATGATGGTGGTGGTAGTTTTTGAAAATTCTTATTGTAATTGAAAATTCGATGGCTGCTGCAAGTTGATGTTTTGGAATGCAAATTGAGATGTATGTCATGCTACAGCCAACTTTAAATCATGGGAATCATGTCCACACACCGCATAAATAATAAGGAAAATGTTCATGCAACTTAGGGGACCTATATCAGGCTGTGACAAAAAGTGGTATGTGAGTTGCAATGTGATCATGTAAAAATGCAAGTTGTGTTCAGTTCAGTTTTTAGTGCACAATTTGGTTAAGTTCAACACACATATACATCACATACATATTATTGAATGAATTTGAACACAAAGCAAGACTTCATACTGACTGTTGTGAATTATAGTTTTCAATGTGCAAATTGTGCTTGTGAGGTGTATGAAAGTGTGCATATTCTGTTCTAGGCACATTCAGATCAAACTAATCATATATACATAACACAAATATGATGTTGAATGATTACAAACACCAATTGGAGCCACAAAATAACTGTCATGAGAAATGGTGCTTGAATTGCAATAATGTGTTTGTGTGACATGCATAATGATGTGAGCAACTTGATTCAATCATGTTTAATCCAAACCGCACACATACACAAACCACATAAGTGATAAAGAATGATTCTAACACTAAGGAATAACTCAATGCTAACAGTTGGTGAAATTGATATGCCAAGTGCAAAGTTGTTGTGAAAAATGCATTTTGAAGTGAGAGGCTTGTGACAGTTTGTTTTGCTACCAAATAATCATGCAAACGTCTTTTAAATGACTGGTATGAAGTGTTAGAAAAGAGGTTTTGATGAGAAACAAATCAATGTAAAAAGTGTCATGTGAGTTGCAAATTTGTCATGAAAATGATGCAAGATGAAAACCAAAACACAAACTACTTATTGTTTTAATCAAATAAGAGCATGGACATGTTACAAATGACACACATGATGAATTCCAACAGTTATTTTAAGCCAAGCACAAACAACATGAAAAGTAGCATGGTAGTTGCAAATGTGAAGTCAAAATGTGCATTTTCAAAGTGAAATTCATGACAGTTGGTTTTAAGCATCTTCAGTTCAAATTAAATGATCACACACCTCACACAAGTTACATAAAATGATTCTAATACCTCAAACATGGTTAAATCCAACAGTTTATGAAAATGGTATGTTGAGTTGCAAAGAAAGCTTGAAAAAATGCACCTAGAGGTCCAAAACACAAACCATTTGTTGTACTACTCAAATGAGAGTTTGAACCTTTTAAAAATGATATGTTTAAGGTGTACCAACAATTGTTTTGGGTTGAAACACAACAGAATTCAAAAACTGGTATATGATGCTCAAAATGGTTGAAAAATGCAATTTGAAAGTGAGTAACATGATGCACACAAGTTCTGTCCAAAACACAAGCACACACACCTCACATAAATGTTAACAAGTGATTCTAACACTTCCAATTTGATTAATACCAACAGATTGTGAAAGTGACATGAGAAATGCAAGGTTTTTGGTGAAATGCAAGAAAACATTCACAAGTAGCAGCAGCAAGGTTTTTTTTACATGGGAACAAAATAGGGGAAATTAACTTATGCTTAGGCTCATATACACATCACAAATGCATTAATGAATGGTTGTGAACTTAGTTATACACCACTTTTGTCTTGAAATTCAAACTAGCAAGTTCATGGCATAAAAGTGCAAGAATATGGTATTTTGGATGAAAACACAAACAAAGCACCAACAGCTCTAAACAAACTCATACTTACAACATACTCATGATTTCAAATGTGTTTTAAATCAGCAAGAGGGTTGTACCTCTGTCATGACAGATTTTGGCATGAACACACACATAACCTAGTTTTCACCAATTGAGCTCAAAAATGCAAAAATCATGAAACTATGATGTAAAGTAAGAAATGAATGTTCACATACCTCTAGTAGCTTATATTGAGTAAGTTTAAACACCAAGAAAATCAGAGAAACTTCAAGTGCTCCCTTTGCCTTGAATCCTTTCTTCACTTTTAAGCAAAATGCAACTTTGATGCCAAATGAGGAACTAGGACTTTCCAATGATTTCTAACACTTTGGACAGTTGAGAAACATCATATGTGAGGTGTTAGGATGATTGGAATGCCAAGAAAGTGGATGGAACAAGTTTTGGCAAATTTTGTGGCTTTTGGCTAAAGTAATGTGGTAAGGAAAGTGATTGTTTGATTTGTGAGGTTTTGGAGTGGTTCAATGGTTTAGACACCTTCTATACCATGTTTATGGAGTGTGTGGATGATTGTTGGGGTGTGGGAAAGTGTAGAACTGATTTTGGCAGCATATGTGTAAAACTGAATTTTTAAACTTTTTGTGAACTTTGGAGTTTTTCAAGCAAGGATTGAAACTAGCAAGAGTTGGGAATTTTTCTGGTGTTTAGAAGATTGTGAATGATCAAAATGAGGTGAAGGAAACCTCCTTTTATAGGCAAGTGAGTGAGGAACTTGCTTGGTGAGAATACTTCATCATGAAGTAAAGTTTGAGATTTTTTTGAGAAACCTCCTTTGGAAAGTTTACTAGGCTGTTACCTTAGCCCAAAGGTCAAGCAAATTGATGGGTTTACTGATGCTAATATCAGGCTAGGGGTATGGGAAAGTGGCTGGTTCAGAAAAGCAACTTTACACCTCATGCTTGCTTTGCTTTTTGAAAACAAGTTGAAAATCCACTTGCAAGCAACTTGCTTCTTGGCTAATTCAGCGAACTTCTGCATAATCTCTTACTCTTTCATGCTACACACATCTGATATGTCACACATAACAAGTTGAATCAAGAGAAATTGGCAGATTTAGTGAAGTAGGTCTCTTGGAAAATTTGGCCAATGTGGGACTTAACATGTGAAACCCTTAACTTTGAACACATGTAACTTTCTGCTCATAACTCCTCTTGAGATGTTCTAGTACAATTTAGAAAGCCCTCACATAGCTCTAAAATATTCATGTTTTCATGTGTTTCAATTTCTCAAAGTAACTTGGCCAAAAAGCCCTCCAAAGTTGCTAAAAATGAGCTTAAAAAGTGAAATTTTCCTAAGTCTTTTTCCCTTCTTGAAATGAATTTGACCATAACTCAAAATCTATGGATTTTCTGATCATGGACCACTTAGGGACTTTTGTGGGACTTGTCAAGAGCTTCCAAATGAGCTTTGAACCAACTCAATTGGATGTGTGGTTAAGGAGTTATGGTTTATCCCTTTTCGAAACCCTAATTTCCCGATTTCTCGATTACTCCTTCATCCTTGATCCAATGGTCATGAAAATTGATATGCAAGTCCAATATGACATAAGGAATAACTTTGTTTCACAACTTGAAGTCTAATTCATAAAATTTGGAGAGTTGACTTTTCGGTCAACCGTACGACCGATCGGTGATTACCGAGTCGCCTGTTGACATTCTGGACCTCCTGAGACTTTGAAACTTCTTGGATGAACTTTAATAAGCTACATGAACTTCATGGACCTCAATCCCACCATTACAACACCTTCCAACATCAAAGTCAAACCACAGTTGACTTTTACTAGTTAAAAACCCTAATCTGGGCCTCCGGACTGCACTGTTGTTGATTCTGAAATGATTTCTTTCAAATTGGCTTCTTATTTGACATTATGTAATATCCTTGACCTTGTTTCTTATTTGAATGAGCCGAAAACATTGACTAATCACAAACCCTGAAGTTTTGATTTCGACTGTACGAAACCCTGATTCATCTGCAATTTGACAAAGACAGACTTGCACTGGATTAAGGTTAGACAGTTCATGAGTATGCTCCTAAAATGATAATGAGAATCTAAGGGGTCAAAATTTGGGGTGCAACAGTCACGTTGGCATATGATGCCGCTTCCACCCATTTGGTGAAGTAATCGATTGCCACCAAAATGAACCGGTGTCCGTTTGATGTCGTGGGCTCAATCTTGCCAATCATATCAATTCCCCACATCGAGAAAGGCCACGGTGATGACATCATATTCAGAGGACTTGGAGGCACATGGATCTTGTCCGCATAAATCTGGCATTTATGACACCTCTTCGCAAACTTGAAACAGTCTGTTTCCATAGTTAGCCAATAGTAACCTGCCCATAGCAGTTTTCTTGTCATAGCATGCCCACTAGCATGTGTACCAAATGTACCCTCATGTATCTCTTCCATGAGCAACTTCGCCTCTTTCTCATCTACACAGCGTAGCAACACCAAGTCGTGGTTTCTTTTGTACAGAACACTGTCCGGATTCAGATAGAAATTGCCAGCCAATCTCCTGAGAGTCTTCTGATCTCGACTGGATGCCCCAGCCGGATACTCCTTGTTCTTCAGGAAATTCTGGATGTCAAAGTACCAGGGTTGACCATCGGGAGCCTCGTCAATGGCAAATATAAATGCAGGCCTATCAAGCCGAGACATAACAATCCGGGGAGCCTCGTTCCAGAAGTTGACTTTATACATTGAAGACAATGTCCGTTTGATGCTTGCGGCACATGATGCAATTCCACCTTGTCAAAGAAAGGCAACAATCTCCTTGCATATTTCATATATGGTATCAAATTGGGCTGACGTGTCTCCCATTCTCCTTTAATCTGATTCACCACTAGAGCTGAGTCCCCATATACATCCAGGTTCTTGATTCGCAAATCAATAGCTTATTCCAGATCCATGATGCAAGCCTCATATTCAGCCTCATTATTGGTAACGGGAAAGGTCAATCGGGCAGTAAAAGGGATGTGCGACCCCTGGTGAGTAGTAATAATTGCACCTATTCCGCTACCATAGGAATTCACAGCTCCGTCAAATATCAACTGCCATTTGGAACCCAACTCTGGTCCTTCGTCCGACAACGGTTCTTCACAATCTTTCATCTTTAGGTACATGATATCCTCGTCAGGAAAATCAAACCTCATCGCTTGGTAGTCCTCAATCGGCTGCTCCGCAAGGTATTCTAACAGAACGCTACCTTTAATAGCCTTCTGCGAGACATATTGGATATCGTATTCGGTTAACACCATCTGCCATCGGGCAATTCTTCTGGAGAGTGCTTGCTTTTCAAACACGTATTTGATTGGATCCATCTTTGAAATTAGCAGGGTTGTATGATTCAGCATGTATTGCCTCAAACGTTTGGCGGCCCAGGCTAGCGCACAACACGTTTTCTCGAGCATTGAGTATCTGGACTCACAGTCGGTAAACTTCTTACTCAAATAGTAAATTGCATGCTCTTTACGTCCTGTCTCGTCGTGTTGACCGAGAACACAACCCATACTTTCCTCGAGAACCGTCAAATACATAATAAAAGGTCTCCCAGCCACTGGGGGTATCAAAACAGGAGGTTCCTGCAAGTATTATTTTATCTTATCGAACGCCTTTTGACAATCTTCATTCCAGGTCAACACCTGATCCTTTTTCAACAACTTGAATAATGGCCCGCATGTCGCAGTTAAGTGAGATATGAACCGGGCGATATAGTTCAACCTCCCTAAAAATCCACGCACTTCTTTTTCTGTTTTAGGCGTCAGCATTTCTTGTATTGCTTTTATTTTCGCAGGATCAACCTCTATTCCTTTTTCGCTCGCGATAAACCCAAACAGTTTACCCGATCTCACCCCGAAGGTGCACTTATTAGGGTTCAGTCTCAACCTGAACTTCCTAAGCCTCTTGAACAGTTTCAGCAGATTAACCAAATGCTCCTCCTCTGTCTGGGATTTGGCAATCATATCATCAACATAAACCTCGATCTCTTTATGCATCATGTCGTGAAAGAGAGTCGTCATAGCACGTTGATGTGTTGCCCCAGCATTCTTCAATTCGAAGGGAATCACTTTGTAGCAAAATGTTCCCTAGGGAGTAATGAAGGTGGTCTTCTCCATGTCTTCTGGCGCCATTTTGATCTGATTGTAACCCGAGAAGCCATCCATGAAGGAGAATACGGAGAACTGAGCAGTATTATAAACCAGCACATCAATGTGAGGAAGTGGAAAGTCATCTTTCGGGCTCGCCCTATTCAAATCACGATAGTCTACGCACATCCGCACCTTACTGTCTTTCTTTGGTACCGGTACTATATTGGCGACCCATGATGGATAAGTTGTAACAGCCAAGAACCCAGCATCCCACTATTTTTGAACTTCATCCTTAATCTTCACAGACATATCTGGTCGGGTTCTTCTAAGTTTCTTCTTAACAGGCGGACATTCTTCTCGCAATGGAAACCGATGAACAACCATGTCAGTATCCAACCCAGGCATATCCTCGTACGACCAAGCAAAGATATCACTGTACTCTTGCAAGATCTCAATCAGACCCTGCTTGATGTTGCTTTGCAGTGCAGCCCCTATCCGGATGTTCCTGACAACTCCCTCGGACCCCATATTGATAATCTCAATTTCTTCCTGATGAGGCAGAATGATTCTTTCTTCCTGTTTCAACAGTCGAGTCAACTCCTCTGGCAAGTCGCTATCCTCAACAATCTCTTCCTCAGCTTGAAATACCGGGTGCTCGAAGTCAAAGCGAGTCATAGGAAGTTCGTGTTCGGTGTCATCTGAAATATGAATCCTGCAAAGGAAATGGTTAAACGCTTCAACATGCCAACAAAGCAAATAACCACGTTGCCGTTTATTGTTAAAGTGAAAACAAGAAAAACAGGGATCACAGTATTTGAATATGAAAAAACGCCTTTATTTCATGATTAAAACAGTGCAATACACATAATCAAGTAGCTCTAATGCAACATCACTATGCCCCGGGTAGGACATAGGATTATTCAACAATTGACAAAACAAATCATTACTGTTTAATAGTCACTGGGACGGTTTCCCGGATGGACCAGTTGCAGAGACTTTGTCCTGGCACGCTTGGCTTGACCCACGCGTCCATATCGCAGTCGCTATCTCCGTCCTCATCATCGGAAATAGCGTTAATAGTCTCAAAGCACACCCCGCTTGGCGTAATCGTGACCGGTCCCTTGAACCTGGGCGCTCCTGAAGATGACGCTGACGATGTTGGTCGATACCCTAGCCCAAACTTATCATTCTTCACGGGAATCTCCAGCACCTGCCCCCAGCCTTTAGTCTCACCAGTCTGCACTAAAGCCTGAGCCTCTTTGTAGGATGACACTACCACATCTGATATTTTGCTGGAACTCTGAGCTTTATCTTTAATTCGCAACCCCTCGAAGGCTTGACAAGGTGTCTCGTTTATTTCTCCGTCGACCTCCACATATCTGAACGAAGACAGGTGACTGACCAAAATATCCTCCTCCCCGCAAACGGTAACCACACTATCACCCACCATGTACTTCAGCTTCTGATGCAATGTGGACGTTACGGCCCCTGCAGCGTGGATCCATGGGCGCCCGAGAAGACAGCTATAAGCTGGATGGATGTCCATGATGTAGAATTCGGTATCAAAAATCTCTGGCCCCACCTGTAGCGGCAATGTTATTGACCCAAACACTGACCTTTTCGTCCCGTCAAACGCCCTCACAACCAAATCGCTGGGCGTGCAAATAACTTCCCGTATGTCCAACTTCATCATGGCCTTCTTTGGCAATACGTTCAACGACGATCCAGTATCCACCAATACATGCGACATTACGGTGCCCCGACATTCCACCGATATATGCAAGGCCATGTTGTGCTTCCGACCCTTGGGAGTTAGATCAAAATCTGTGAAGCCCAGACTATGTCCAGCATTGACATGTGCCATTACCCCCTCTAACTGATTTACATAAACTTCTTGGGGTACGAATGACGTATCCAGTATTTTCAGCAAGGCGTTCCGGTGGGCCTCGGAACATAACAACAACGACAAGATAGAGATCTTCGATGGCGTCTGCTGTAGGTGCTCAACAATTTTGTAGTCGCTTTTGCGAATCAGTCTCATGAACTCCTCTACGTCCTTGAGTGACGTATCTTTTTCTTTCGACTGAGAAGGCCCGTTCTCACTAACTTTGGCTTTACCTCTGGCCAACCACTCTGCTTCTATTTCAGGCGAAGTAAAAATCCTTCCGCTACGGGTCATGCCCCCCGTACCAACAACATTATCAACAGCTCCTGCTGGCTGGCTATTCATCACAATCTTCTCACCGTTGCAATATGTTTCTAACCCGTATGTCCACGAGACAGCCTTCGTACTTTCAAAGGGAACAGACCCTGCTTTGGTAATCGTAATGGTTGGCCGTTTGGCGGGCGCCACTATCGTTATAGTCTTCCTCGGGATCGTCACTGTTGCAATATCATTCTGCTTATCAAATGTTGCCTCCACAGGCTTCTCAACTGCAATTCGATCAAATTGCAAGGTCCCTTTGTCGATCATGGCTTGAGCGCCCCGCTTCAAATCATTACAACCCTCTGGCTGGGTCCAGCACTCTAAACAGTACTCATCACAACCCGGAAATACTCCCCCTCTGAGCAACCTGCTTTTCACTTCACTCAATGGTGTCTTCAACTCATTAACATCCAACACCAAGTTCAAATCTTCTTCTGTTAAGATAGCGTTTGCCCCATGATTAGGCATGGGCTGTTGTATAGTATTGGGCCCCACTTGGCCAAAGTTGATGGCTTTACTGTCCAACAAGTCCTGCACTTTGTGTTTAAATGCCTGACAAGCTTCTACATCATGCCCGGACGCCCCAGAATGGAATTCGCACTGCTTGTTAGTGTCGTATCCGTAAGGAAGTACTGACCCTGTAGGCGGTGCCAAAGTCCTCTTTTCAACCAAGTTCAACCCTAGCAGGGTCTGGAGGAGTTCTGCATACGTGGAAGGAGGTGCGCCGAACACTCTTTTCGGCCTCGTGTTCTGTACCCTTCTCTGACCGGGGTTCTGCCCTTGCTGCTGCGGTGGTTGTTGTTGCTGTTGTGGCTGCCTCTGTGGCGGAAGCGGGATAGTAACACTAGCTATCTGTTGAGGCTGAACATACTGATTCCTTCCTCTGCCCCTGCCCTTGCCTCCAAACACGGCGCTAGTATCACCCTGTCGTCTACCACCGAATGCTTTTCTTGTACCTCCTGCTGATGTAGACTCACCTGTTTGGAATCTTCCAACTTTAATCCCGTTCTCAATCTTCTCCCCCATAAGAATCAAATCTGAGAAACTGCCCAACGACACACTAAACAGTTTTTCGTAGAACATCCCCGTAAATGTCCCAATGAACATGTCGTTCATCTCCCTTTCGATTAAAGGAGGATGCACCCTCGCTGCCATTTTGCACCACCTTTGCGCATACTCTTTAAAACTTTCACCGTTTTTCTGCGACAAACCCTGTAATTGGACCCTGTTTGGCGCCAGATGGCTGTTATATTTGTAATGCGTCACGAAAGCATAACTGCTTCCAGGTTTTAATCTGCGTGGGCTCCAGCCCCATATACCACTCAAGTGACGACCCTGATAAGTTATCATGAAAGAAATGCATGAGCATCCTTTCGTCATCCGAATACGCGGACATCCTTCTGTAATAAGAGCGGACGTGGACCTTAGGGCAGGTATCCCCTTTGTATTTGTAAAATGTTGGAGCCTTGAATTTCAATGGCACCCTCAGCCCTGGTACCAACCCCATAGTAGTCATATCTAACCCAGCGGAATTCTGATCAACCACACCTTTCATCTGCTCTTCTAGCATTTTGATCCTCTGAACTGGGTCAATAGGGCCTTCAGGTCCCATACCTCTCCCTGAAAAAACGTCATCCTGTTGATCCACATTCAAGTCATTGTCGTACCCATCATAACCCATGTCACGGCCAAATCCTTGATGATTGAACACAGGAACCTGTCCTCGGTTGCCGAACCCCAGATTGACCCCAGCAGGTCCAAAGCCATTGTTGAAAGGAAGTTCCCCAGCACCGTTCACATTCACATTACCGAATCCACCATTACCGTAGCCGTACCCCTGGTTGTTGCCGTAACCGTCATTACCGAAGCCTTGAGTGTTGAACCCGAAGTTCCTATCCTGATTGGCATGCCATACCCATTGTTTTTAAATCCAACACTGTCAATGAATCCTTGATCGGCATCCACAGTGTTGCCTTTGTTGTTAACAACATGCCCATCACCACCATTCCCAGTATTGCCGTTACCAGCGCCAGCACCTGCACCAATACCAGTGTTTTCATTGACAGTCACAACAGGTGGAGTAACAACTGCCGGTATCTCATTCTCCCGGTGAGGAGTTTCAACCGAAAGATGGTCAGTGTTGCCATTTCCGTTTGCCCGCATCAGCAGTGGCTGCACCAAGGTCTGAAGATTCTCCTGGCCCTTGGCCATGCTCTCCATAGCTTGCATGAACAAAGTCAACTTCTCGCGGATTTCCTGCATCTCAACTTGAACTTGATCCATTACTTTCTTGCAGTTGTTTCGGGTTGAGTAGCGGTGGACTCTTTGTTCGTCAATCCTGAAAAACCTGAGAGATGCAGGAAATAAGATACAAATTCAACAAGTAACTAGCAATGCAAAATGGATATGCAGATGCAATATGTGTCTGTGTGTTAGGGAGATCGACCCCCGATTCTAGTGCCAAAGTGCCAGTGCAGTGACAGTGATAGCAATAAGAAGCTCGAAATCCAATCATGGAAAACATCTCATATATTGCGGAAAAAGCCCATCGAGTCAGGAATACAATACTACTGAGTGTACAATAGGAAGGCATGACCTCAACCAACAATCCTGGCGATGGCCAGCACAATGCAAATAAAGCATACACATCAATACATAAGATAATCAAGTGCGACCGTATGCCTGGTACTCCTCTAATAATCTCTTAGTCTTGGGATGATTCGGCTGAGAAAGAAACCCTTCGACGAGCGAGTCTCTTTGCCTGATAACACGCTGGAGATCACCAATGGATTCCTCCCAAACACCTTCTCCAAAGCAATCTTCTAGCTTCCGCTTCTGGGACGCAAACTCTTTCTTGCGCTTGATAACTTTGTTCAAGGCATTCTGGACATCATACCTCCGCATAACCTCTTCTTCCAACCTCTTCTGGCTAGCTTTCAACTGACATTCCAGCTCAGAGATCTGCAGCTTCAGTTTGTCTTCTCTTTCCTTATTGCCGGTCAGCGTGGCGTTCCAGGTTTTGTTGAATGCAGAGATCTCCCGGTAGGCTATATCAAGTGCTTTCTTCTTAGACTCCAGCATATCATGGGAGCTCTTGAAGTCTATCCCCAAACGTTCACGCTTCTTTCGTTGTTCAGTCAGTACTGTGCCTTGTTGATTCACCAGCTTCGTTTGCTGCTCGAAGGAATATACGGCTCCATTCCTTTCGCTCCTGAGTTGCACTAGCTCTTCTTCCAACTTCTCGTTGGCTTTCATCAGCTCTTCTTTCTCCTTCACAACCTGTTCATATCTCTCAATAGACACAACAGTTGTCTCTTCAATCACGGGGGGAGCAGGAGGTGACACTGCAGGAAACGGCATCAGCGCCTGCTTTGCCCTATCTTGGATCCAAACCTTGTACGGAGCATAGGATTGACAATCATTCTTACCCAACAACGCCTTACCCCTCTTGTGGATATTATTCCAAGCATGCTGAAGATTGGACAATAGTTCTCCCTTCAAATCGCTTGTGAAGTACAGAGATTCCTGTACTTCCTCCTCTTTTGGCGGGCTTTTCAAAGCATACCCGCATTTCCTGATCAACAATGAAGGATTGTAGTTAATGCACCATTTCCTCCCAATCAAAGGAACGTTAGGATATCCGGCGTAGCTGTAGATGATCACAGATCCTAGTAAATCTTTATTAAACCAGACAACGTCTTCTGAAGAAAGTCCCATCAGATGCTCAGACCAATCCACCGTATTTGCAGACTCAACGAAGATACCCTTCTTGGGCAGATGACTCTCAAACCACATATACAACAAAGGCCCACAACAAGAGACGTTCTTGCCCCTCCTGTTCTCGTTGTTATAATGCAGTGAGTGATAGAAATCTCCAATCAAAGTAGGCACAGGATTGCCTGAAGCAAATATATAGAACGCATCCAGATCAACGAAGTCAGGCAGGTTCGGGAACAGTACAATGCCATAGATACACAAAGCAAGAATAGTATTAAACACAGTCCAACATCCACTCTTGGCATACTCTTGTGCTTTCCCAACCAAGAACTTGAGAGAAAAACCAGACACTTCATTCCACAAGGTTAACAGCAACTCTGAGGAGTCTATATGCAAGGCAACCGCCAAATCCTCCAGTTTGGGCTCATCATCCATATGAATGAAAGGTACCCTGTTCTGAATGGTCAACTCTAAGATCTCAGCATATTCCTCCATAGTCGGAGCCAGAATGAAGTCCGGGAAAGTAAAACACCTCAGCGGAGGATCATAGAACTGCATTAGCGTGTACAGTCCGTTACGCTCATACATGGATGGTTTATAAACCAATCTAAGTAATTTCCCGTAACTCTTCCTGAAGCTTCTCTTCACATCATCATCAGCTAGAGATATCAAACCAAGCAAAGAAGAAAAATCTGGAGTAGGCAACTTGTACGCCATAGTCTTCTTCAGAGTATCCATAATATCAGTAGACAGAAATCCGGGCAACTAGAACCAGAAGGTATGAAAATGCACCTGCAGCACAGACACATGTTAATGATATGCAAAATGGGTATGCAACAATGCAATATGCAACATGCAACAGGGATCAAGTTATATATCGCTGAAGAGATCCATCCACAATATCTGTCTAAACAGACCCACAATACTGCTCAACCCTGGTCTCAGTAGACCCACAACAATGCTCCAACCTGGTCTCAATAGACCTATAACAAAGCTCCAACCTGGTCTCAATAGACCTATAACACGGCTCTGGTGAAGAAACCCTAAGTAGCCACACATACTGATCCAATATCAAGAAAATCGGGTGATCTGGAGGTCAAGTTTCCTGCATGCCCCAATCCCTCTCACAGGTAGGTGTCCTATCAACTGACACAAGGTACGGCATCCTATGCGGTCGTCGGCATCACATACTTTCGAGACTGATGATACGATACCCAGTAGGTGTGGCATCATCATGTCCTGAAGAGGCCTCACTTAGCCAACTTCCAAATGATCGGTCCCCGGAGTCGACAATCCAACTAACCAACAACCCCCTCAACCCAAAGGGTTGAAAAAGAAGTCAACCAGAAGAACCTCTTCCGAGCGTGGATTTTGCGGGACACTGGTACATACAAAGCATGCACGCGCCCACTACTTTCCACAACTAATTCTAGGTGCACTCAAGCCCAGGTCCGGCTTATCTCTCAATAGATCACCCTCTCCCCACAGCACCAATAACAATATAAAGCTGACAATAAAATGCGGAAAGTAAAGACAGAAATGTAAATCCATACAAAACCCACGATGGGAGAACAAGCGCTAGGATTGACTCGCGTAGGGAACCGTTGGAGTCCCCAGCAGAGTCGCCGGCTGTCGCTACTGCGAAAATCGGCGCCGGCTATAATAGAAGAGTCGCCATCGTGCGTTATTTATCCCAACTGAGGGAAAGGAAACACTCAGAGTAAACCTAACGCAAAACGGGAAAGGAATGGTCGTCGCCACCAAATCCTGGATTCGGGAGTCGATTACGCAAGGGTAAGGTATTAGCACCCCTCACGTCCGCCGTACTCGACGGGATCCACGCTTGTTTTCTAGTACAAATTGTTATTCTATCTACTCTACAGGTCTCGGGTTAAAAAGAAAAGAAAATGACTCGGCAAAGTATCGCACTTTATGCCTACGTATTCCCGTCTGGAACGAGAAATCAGAGTCAACGTAGTTCACCTACCTACGGGAAAGGAGGGGAAGGTTGCTCGCTAGGATACGGCATCCTATGTCTACGTACTTTCATACAGCATGAAAGATCAGAGCAAACATATTTCGGGCTACGGAAGACACAAGCTTGTCTGACTGTTTTTTATTACCTTCTGAAAAGGGTTTTTCTTGATTAAGAGTCCAAGCGGACAAAAATGACACTTTGATGTTTGTTTTGAATCGTTTACGAAAGAAGTGTTTTTTAGATTGTTTGCGATCTCTGACGCACTAGAGACTATGATTTGAGAGTGACTACATCGCGTGTCACCCAAAGGGTACCACACTAAGCAGCCAGACTACTGGAAAGAAGCTCTCCAGCAACCCTTTCTCAAATAGCTTAAGGCTCGTAACGTACGACATCGATTAACCTTATTACTGTGTTTTTGAGTTGTTTTGAGATAAGAAGAGAAAGAAGCTCTAAAAACCTAGGGTTGAAAAGGGAATAAAAACTAACCTAATATTGTCATGCACGGATAAGAATCCTAATGTCTGTCATAATTCCCTCCTGCCCAGAGGAAATCAGAGATCCTAGGGGATAAACAAAAAAGAAAAGCAAGCAAATACAGTAAAATGCATGCAATGCAGCAGTACAAGCGAGGCAAGGGAGTCCCACTCAACCTCGAACCTGGGAAAACAACAGGAAAAGTGAATCAACATTCACTTCAAACCTATGGGGCAAGCTGAATAAGCCAACAAACAATACAGAAAACAAAACTCAAAGGAGAGGAGGCAGCCCAAACAGCAGCACCAAACTCCTACAGCAAACCACAGCTCTGACAGCAACAGCCAGAAGCTGACAGCAACAACTTCATCTTCAAACTTCAATAAACTTCAATCTCCAGCTTCCAGGGAAGAAAAACACACTTTAAATAAGGCTCCTCAAAACCTAAACAATTAAGCTCCACAGCTACAGAAAACCCCAGCTCAAAAGCAACAGTGAACCCCAGCTTCAATCCTCCGGCAAGCTCCTACAGCAAAGTTGCCAGTAACACAACTCCCCCTTCAAGCCCTCCTCATGAAAGGCATCTCCAACATTTTAGATCTTTATCCCCAAGCTCTAGCAAGCTCCACCAAGAAAGATTTGTTATTGAGATCAAGTAATAATGAAGGGAAACCAGTGAAAACCAAAGGAAATCACTAGAGACCATCATCTACAAAGAAAGATATCCTCAAAAGTTCTACTCTTTAAGGCATGCCAATCATCCCTACAAGGGAGATATGGACTTCCTTAAGAGGACTTTGCATCATAGGATAGGATAGAGGCACAAGAAGCTCTCTATGTTTGAAAGAAGAAACAAGACTAATCTACTGCTCTTCCTATATGCCCTAATCCCTAAGCCTTCAAAAGCAATCCAACAGAGAAGAAATCTTCATGCCCAAGCCCCAAGCTCTATCTCCAAGCATCCTCAATGCCTCTAGAAGCTCCATCAAGCAAAACCCAAGCCCAAAGCCCAATTAAGACAACCCAAGCAAAGTAACCAAACCAAACATCCAAGGGGAAAACCCACAATCAACACACCAATTGCAAAGATCAAATAAAATAGTAATACTCATTATAAAATCCTATATTAATTTCTAAGGGAACCTAATTATATACCCTATATCCCATATAGATCCCAGAACCTAAATCAACTATTAAGCCCCAAAACTATGCCCTAAACTACAACTACTTGTGTTAAAACCCTAATCCTAGCACACACTCAACTCACCTCTCAAATTATTCTAAGTTTTAATCACAAAAATATGGAAAAAATCCTAAGGGTACATGCTTCCCTAATCTAATCAACCTCACAAGGATCACTTCAAAATTCCTCACCAAACTCTCATACTGAATTCAGAAAGAAGAAGGTACAAAACAAATGTAAAATAAAAGCATTAAAATGTAAAAATATGCCAGAAAATGAAAAATGCATGAAACAATATTTTTTTGGTTTTATTAAATTCTAGAGATCCTAATGAAAATAAGGAAAAAATTCTCATCCTAAAATGACCATTTTTTAATTTGTTATGAATTTTTACCAACCTAAATAAAATGTAAAGAATAAAAGAAAATGAGAAGAAAATAGAAAGGAGGCGTGTCAAATAGTAACTAAACCATGTACAATCTCAGAGATGGGCCTAGGGTGGGGTGCCAATAACAACATGTGCACTAAGCCCAAACACTCTTCAGAAAATAAAAGAAAATGCTAAGAAAATGGGAAACTCGTGTGGTACATAGCAAATGAATTACGTGTGTTTTCTATTGGGCTTTGGGAAGGGGGTGTGGATAGCCAGATCTCACTTAAGCCCATGCCACAAAGTTAATGAAACGGAGCGTTTAGGCTCTTATCAGACTCCTTCACAAAACAAAATGCAATCTGAGCCATTGGATGAGGGTTTGGTCAAAGGTCCACTGCGGATCCTATGGTGATTACGTTGTCTTCCTCATTTTGAAAGTTGGAGGGAACTAGAACCAGACGGTGGCCGGAGGTGGCGCCACCGTCGTCCCCAAACACCAACTCTCTAAATCCTCACCAAAACTCAACCCTAAATACATCATTCTACTCGCTTTTTCACACTGAGTACAACCATGCCCTCCATGATCATTGAAACTTCCTCCTTCTCAAAACACGAAGAGACTTTCAGAGAATGCTCAAAAATCAAACATCACCAATCCTAAAATTGAAGTGCCTAACATCATCACCACGCTGCACTGAGCAAATCTAACTATCTAACTAAACCTAGATCATCAAGAACTCAGAGATACGATCCTAACAAGAAATGGTGCCACCTAAGATTTTGTCTCTAAACATTGAATTTCTTTACCAGAAACGACCTAGCCATGATCTACATTGCATCTAACCATTTAAAACCTAACAATTCTATCTATATCAAGCTACACGATGAAGTTTACTAACCTGTGAAAATTGAGTGAACAGAACAATGAAACCTTCAAATCTCCCTTCAATCTCTTCCAGATATGATCAATGATTGATTATCAAGCTTCTGTATGCATCAATTTGTGTTGAATCTCTCTGAATCCTCAAATTCGATTTTGAGTTGCAAGGGATGAACTCAATATTCTATCTCTCAATTCTTCAGCAATCTTGGCCAGAAATCTATCCAAACTCACTCACAAACTCAAGATGAAGCTACTGAATGCAAAAGCTTTCTTTGAAATGGCTCAAATTTGTGTAACCGATTCTGTTTTGCAAGGTGCAAAATCAGAATTCTATCTCTCAATTCTCTCTCAATCTTCACCAACCAAGGCTTTGAACCAGTCAAAAACCTTATATAGAAGGTGTAGGAATGATCCAGAAAGTTCTGGAATGATCTATGTGATAAATCCAATTTCTCATGCACTTGAAATTACCATCTCATGCTTGTATGTGACAGTCATGCTTCAGCTTGTTGCATCACTTTGATTCTGATCCAAATTCTCTCCAAATGATATATTGAATGTGTTAAGAATGGTTAGATCCTTGGTTTTGATCCCATGAATGGTTTGGCATATGTAACTTATATGTGAAGCTACCCAATGCAAGCACGTGAATTTGACCCCAAATGGGAAAATTGGCATTGCCATCATTTTTAAAACCTTATTTAGGAGCAAATTGATATGTCATATGCCCCATTTTGACCTTAAAACAAAAAATCACAAATTTGACTTTTTAAAATGACTTTAATTCTTCCTTTTTTAGGCCATTTTTGCAATTTTGTGATACAAGCCATTCGAAGCTCTCATGACCACTTGGTTGCACTCAAAACATCATTTTGAACAAGTTTCATGTTGAACAATTTTCCATTTGAAGCTTGCAAGTTGGAGTTATGGACTTATGATTCAAATGACCTATAATCTCACTTTCCCAAAATACCCCTGACTTGCCAAGATCATAACTTGAGCTCCACAAATCAGAATGAGGTGTTCTATACCTTTTTGGAAAGCTAAGATCATGAGGAACAACTTTCATGTTCATCAAAAATCCATTTGAAACTTTCTTGGAGGGCAAAAGTTGCTTAGAAGTCAAGTAACTTTCATAAATAAATTTCAGAGTCCTCTAATGACCTGTAACTTGCAAGGACCATAACTTGAGTTCCACAAATCTTCTTGAAGACTTCTAGTACTCAAATTAAAGGTATTGAGATGATCTACAAGTCTCATGTTGGCCAAAGATCCATTTGAAACTTGTAGCTTGACTTATCTAGCTTGGAAGTTAGGCCCAAATCAGGGGATTTTACACTGAAACCCTAATTTAGCAATCTCTCCCACTCTTGATTCTCTTGAATTTGACCCTGACTCATCCATACACATGCTTCAACATATCAATCCATGACTTCCATGACCTAGGGCTAGGTCTTGATGCCCTTTCTTTACTCTCCTTGACCTAGGGTTACCCAGATGAAACCCTACTTGTACACACCTCAACTATGGTTCTTGAACTTGATGCCATGCCTTGTCTAAGCTTCAATAGGTCCCTCTAGGCCTCCCATGGGATCCATACACACCTCAAATTCATAATTCCATGTTGATGATCTTCAATACACCTCAAGTTAGGAGAGAAATCCACCCGTGGGCACTCAAAGTTTCTCAAGACTTCAAATCACTCCTTGATGACTTGGATGGTCTCTTAGGCTCATATAACACCTCTAGATAGGCTTCTTATTTTGACACACACCTTGATCCCTCATTGGAGGCATGCTATGATATGATGTGCAAATGATTAGACTATGTATATAATGTAACTATGCAAATGATAATGCAATTAAAACATAAACCAGGTGACATAGGTTGAGCAAATTTTAGGGTGCAACGCTTTGGTATCACAAAGTACCCTATTGGATAAGGGACTGCTTCAACCATCTGAAGAATCTCATGTGTTTAGGGATACTGCTTTGGTATCGCGAAGAACCTTATTGGATAAGGGACTGCCTCGACCACCCGAAGAATCTCATGTGTTTAGAGATACTTCTCGGGTATCGCAAAGAACCTTATTGGATGAGGTACTGCTTCGACCAACCGAAAAATCATATGTGTTTAGATATACTGCTTTGGTATCGCGAAGAACCTTATTGGTTAACGGACTTCTTCGACCACCTGAAAAATCTCATGTGTTTAGAGATACTGCTTTGGTATCGCGAAGAACCTTATTAGATAAGGGACTGCTTTGACCACCCGAAGAATCTCATGTGTTTAGAGATACTGCTTTGGTATCCCGAAGAACCTTATTGGATAACAGACTGCTTTGACCACCCGAAGAATCTCATGTGTTTAGAGATAATACTTTGGTATCGCGAAGAACCTTTTTGGATAAGGGACTGCTTCGACCACCCAAAGAATCTCATGTGTTTAGAGATACTGCTTTGGTATCCCGAAGAACCTAAATGGATAACGGACTGCTTTGACCACCTGAAGAATCTCATGTGTTTAGAGATACTGCTTTGGTATCGCGAAGAATCTTATTGGATAAGGGACTACTTCGACCACCCGAAGAATCTCATGGTTTTAGAGATACTGCTTTGGTATCGCGAAGAACCTTACTGGATAAGGGACTCCTTCGACCAACCGAAGAATCTCATGTATTTAGAGATACTACTTTGGTATCGCGAAGAACCCTATTGGATAAGGGACTGCTTCGACCATCTGAAGAATTTCATGTGTTTAGGGATACTGCTTTGGTATCACGAAGAAACTTACTGGATAAAGGGCTCCTTCGACCACCCAAAGAATCTCATGTGTTTAGAGATATTGCTTTGGTATCGCGAAGAACCTTATCGGATAAGGGACTCCTTTGACCACCCGAAGAATCTCATGTGTTTAGAGATACTGCTTTGGTATTGCGAAGAACCTTATTGGATAAGGGATTGCTTCGACCATCCAAAGAATCTCATGTGTTTAGGGATACTGCTTTGGTATCGCGAATAACCTTATTGGATAAGGGACTGCTTCGACCACCCGAAGAATCTCATGTGTTTAGAGATACTGCTTTGGTTTCACAAAGAACCCTATTGGATAAGGAATGCTTCAACCATCTGATGAATCTCATGTGTTTAGGGATACTGCTTTGGTATCGCGAAGAACCTTATTGGATTAGGGACTGCTTCGACCACCCGAAGAATCTCATGTGTTTAGAGATACTTCTTTGGTATCCCCAAGAACCTTATTCGATAACGGACTGCTTTGACCACCTGAAGAGTCTCATGCGTTTAGAGATACTGCTTTGGTATCACGAAGAATCTTATTGGATAAGGGACTGCTTCGACCACCCGAAGAATCTCATGTGTATAGAGATACTGCTTTGGTATCGCGAAGAACCATACTGGATAAGGGACTCCTTCTACCAACCGAAGAATCTCATGTGTTTAGAGATACTGCTTCGGTATCGCGAAGATCCTTATTGGATAAGGGACTGCTTCGAACATCCGAAGAATCTCATGTGTTTAGGGATACTGCTTTGGTATCGCGAAGAACCTTACTAGATAAAGGGCTCCTTCGACCACCCGAAGAATCTCATGTGTTTAGAGATACTACTTTGGTATTACGAAAAACCTTATTGGATAAGGGATTGCTTCGACCATCTGAAGAATCTCATGTGTTTAGGGATACTGCTTTGGTATCGCGAATAACCTTATTGGATAAGGGACTGCTTCGACCACCCGAAGAATCTAATGTGTTTAGAGATACTGCTTTGGTTTCACAAAGAACCCTATTGGATAAGGGACTGCTTCAACCATCTGAAGAATCTCATGTGTTTTGCGATATTTCTTTGGTATCGCGAATAACCTTATTGGATAAGGGACTGCTTCGACCACCCGAAGAATCTCATGTGTTTAGAGATACTACTTTGGTATCCTGAAGAATCTTATTGGATAACAAACTGCTTTGACCACCTGAAGAATCTCATGCGTTTAGAGATACTGCTTTGGTATCACGAAGAATCTTATTGGATAAGGGACTGCTTCGACCACCCGAAGAATCTCATGTGTTTAGAGATACTCCTTTTGTATCGCAAAGAACCTTATTGGATGAGGTACTGCTTCGACCAACCGAAAAATCATATGTGTTTAGAGATACTGCTTTGGTATCGCGAAGAACCTTATTGATTAACGGACTGCTTCGACCACCCGAAAAATCTCATGTGTTTAGAGATATTGCTTTGGTATCGCGAAGAACCTTATTAGATAAGGGACTGCTTTGACCACCCGAAGAATCTCATGTGTTTAGAGATTCTGCTTTGGTATCGCGAAGAACCTTATTGGATAACAGACTGCTTTGACCACCCGAAGAATCTCACGTGTTTAGAGATAATACTTTGGTATCGCGAAGAACCTTATTGGATAACGGACTGCTTCGACCACCCAAAGAATCTCATGTGTTTAGAGATACTGCTTAGGTATCCCGAAGAACCTAATTGGATAACAGACTGCTTTTACCACCCGAAGAATCTCATGTGTTTAGAGATACTGCTTTGGTATCGCGAAGAATCTTATTGGATAAGGGACTGCTTCGACCACCCGAAGAATCTCATGTGGTTAGTTATACTGCTTTGGTATCGCGAAGAACCTTACTGGATAAGGGACTCCTTCGACCAACCGAAGAATCTCATGTGTTTAGAGATACTGCTTTGGTATCGCGAAGAACCTTATTGGATAAGGGACTGCTTCGACCATCCGAAGTATCTCATGTGTTTATGGATACTGCTTTGGTATCGCGAAGAACCTTACTAGATAAAGGGCTCCTTCGACCACCCGAAGAATCTCATTTGTTTAGAGATACTGCTTTGGTATTGTGAAGAACCTTATTGGATAAGGGATTGCTTCGACCATCCGAAGAATCTCATGTGTTTAGGGATACTGCTTTGGTATCGCGAATAACCTTATTGGTTAAGGGACTGCTTCGACCACCCGAAGAATCTAATGTGTTTAGAGATACTGCTTTGGTTTCACAAAGAACCCTATTGGATAAGGGACTGCTTCAACCATCTGAAGAATCTCATGTGTTTAGAGATACTTCTTTGGTATCGCAAAGAGCCTCATTGGATGAGGTACTGCTTCGACCAACCGAAAAATCATATGTGTTTAGATATACTGCTTTGGTATCGCGAAGAACCTTATTGGTTAACGGACTGCTTCGACCACCCGAAAAATCTCATGTGTTTAGAGATACTGCTTTGGTATCACAAAGAACCTTATTAGATAAGGGACTGCTTTGACCACCCGAAGAATCTCATGTGTTTAGAGATACTGCTTTGGTATCCCGAAGAACCTTATTGGATAACGGACTGCTTTGACCACCCGAAGAATCTCATGTGTTTAGAGATAATACTTTGGTATCGCGAAGAACCTTTTTGGATAAGAGACTGCTTCGACCACCCAAAGAATCTCATGTGTTTAGAGATACTGCTTTGGTATCCCGAAGAACCTAAATGGATAACGGACTGCTTTGACCACCTGAAGAATCTCATGTGTTTAGAGATACTGCTTTGGTATCGCGAAGAATCTTATTGGATAAGGGACTGCTTCGACCACCCGAAGAATCTCATGTTTTTAAAGATACTGCGTTTTTTTCGCGAAGAACCTTACTGGATAAGGGACTCCTTCGACCAACCGAAGAATCTCATGTATTTAGAGATACTGCTTTGGTATCGCGAAGAACCTTATTGGATAAGGGACTGCTTCGACCATCCGAAGAATTTCATGGGTTTAGGGATACAGCTTTGGTATCACGAAGAACCTTACTGGATAAAGGGCTCCTTCGACCACCCGAAGAATCTCATGTGTTTAGAGATACTGCTTTGGTATCGCGAAGAACCTTATTGGATAAGGGACTCCTTCGACCACCCGAAGAATCTCATGTGTTTAGAGATACTGCTTTGGTATTGCGAAGAACCTTATTGGATAAGGGATTGCTTCGACCATCCAAAGAATCTCATGTGTTTAGGGATACTGCTTTGGTATCGCGAATAACCCTATTGGATAAGGGACTGCTTCGACCACCCGAAGAATCTCATGTGTTTAGAGATACTGCTTTGGTTTCACAAAGAACCCTATTGGATAAGGAATGCTTCAACCATCTGAAGAATCTCATGTGTTTAGGGATACTGCTTTGGTATCGCGAAGAACCTTATTGGATAAGGGACTGCTTCGACCACCCGAAGAATCTCATTTGTTTAGAGATATTGCTTTGGTATCCCTAAGAACCTTATTGGATAACGGACTGCTTTGACCACCTGAAGAGTCTCATGCGTTTAGAGATACTGCTTTGGTATCACGAAGAATCTTATTGGATAAGGGACTGCTTCGACCACCCGAAGAATCTCATGTGTATAGAGATACTGCTTTGGTATCGCGACGAACCATACTGGATAAGGGACTCCTTCTACCAACCGAAGAATCTCATGTGTTTAGAGATACTGCTTCGGTATCGCGAAGAACCTTATTGGATAAGGAACTGCTTCAAACATCCGAAGAATCTCATGTGTTTAGGGATACTCCTTTGGTATCGCGAAGAACCTTACTAGATAAAGGGCTCCTTCGACCACCCGAAGAATCTCATGTGTTTAGAGATACTACTTTGGTATTGCGAAGAACCTTATTGGATAAGGGATTGCTTCGACCATCCGAAGAATCTCATGTGTTTAGGGATACTGCTTTGGTATCGCGAATAACCTTATTGGATAAGGGACTGCTTCGACCACCCGAAGAATCTAATGTGTTTAGAGATACTGCTTTGGTTTCACAAAGAACCCAATTGGATAAGGGACTGCTTCAACCATCTGAAGAATCTCATGTGTTTTGCGATATTTCTTTGGTATCGCGAATAACCTTATTGGATAAGGGACTGCTTCGACCACCCGAAGAATCTCATGTGTTTAGAGATACTGCTTTGGTATCCTGAAGAATCTTATTGGATAACAAACTGCTTTGACCACCTGAAGAATCTCATGCGTTTAGAGATACTGCTTTGGTATCACGAAGAATATTATTGGATAAGGGACTGCTTCGACCACCCGAAGAATCTCATGTGTTTAGAGATACTCCTTTTGTATCGCAAAGAACCTTATTAGATGAGGTACTGCTTCGACCAACCGAAAAATCATATGTGTTTAGAGATACTGCTTTGGTATCGCGAAGAACCTTATTGATTAACGGACTGCTTCGACCACCCGAAAAATCTCATGTGTTTAGAGATATTGCTTTGGTATCACGAAGAACCTTATTAGATAAGGGACTGCTTTGACCACCCGAAGAATCTCATGTGTTTAGAGATACTGCTTTGGTATCGCGAAGAACCTTATTGGATAACGGACTGCTTTGACCACCCGAAGAATCTCATGTGTTTAGAGATAATACTTTGGTATCGCGAAGAACCTTATTGGATAAGGGACTGCTTCGACCACCCAAAGAATCTCATGTGTTTAGAGATACTGCTTTGGTATCCCGAAGAACCTAATTGGATAACAGACTGCTTTTACCACCCGAAGAATCTCATGTGTTTAGAGATACTGCTTTGGTATCGCGAAGAATCTTATTGGATAAGGGACTGCTTCGACCACCCGAAGAATCTCATATGGTTAGTTATACTGCTTTGGTATCGCGAAGAACCTTACTGGATAAGGGACTCCTTCGACCAACCGAAGAATCTCATGTGTTTAGAGATACTGCTTTGGTATCGCGAAGAACCTTATTGGATAAGGGACTGCTTCGACCATCCGAAGTGTCTCATGTGTTTATGGATACTGCTTTGGTATCGCGAAGAACCTTACTAGATAAAGGGCTCCTTCGACCACCCGAAGAATGTAATTTGTTTAGAGATACTGATTTGGTATTGCAAAGAACCTTATTGGATAAGGGATTGCTTCGACCATCTGAAGAATCTCATGTGTTTAGGGATACTGCTTTGGTATCGCGAATAACCTTATTGGTTAAGGGACTGCTTCGACCACCCGAAGAATCTAATGTGTTTAGAGATACTGCTTTGGTTTCACAAAGAACCCTATTGGATAAGGAATGCTTCAACCATCTGAAGAATCTCATGTGTTTAGGGATACTGCTTTGGTATGCGAAGAACCTTATTGGATAAGGGACTGCTTCGACCACCCGAAGAATCTCATGTGTTTAGAGATACTGCTTTGGTATCCCCAAGAACCTTATTGGATAACGGACTGCTTTGACCACCTGAAGAGTCTCATGCGTTTAGAGATACTGCTTTGGTATCACGAAGAATCTTATTGGATAAGGGTAGGCTTCGACCACCCGAAGAATCTCATGTGTATAGAGATACTGCTTTGGTATCGCGAAGAACCATACTGGATAAGGGACTCCTTCTACCAACCGAAGAATCTCATGTGTTTAGAGTTACTGCTTCGGTATCGCGAAGAACCTTATTGGATAAGGGACTGCTTCAAACATCCGAAGAATCTCATGTGTTTAGGGATACTCCTTTGGTATCGCGAAGAACCTTACTAGATAAAGGGCTCCTTCGACCACCCGAAGAATCTCATGTGTTTAGAGATACTACTTTGGTATTGCGAAGAACCTTATTGGATAAGGGATTGCTTCGACCATCCGAAGAATCTCATGTGTTTAGGGATACTGCTTTGGTATCGCGAATAACCTTACTGGATAAGGGACTGCTTCGACCACCCGAAGAATCTAATGTGTTTAGAGATACTGCTTTGGTTTCACAAAGAACCCTATTGGATAAGGGACTGCTTCAACCATCTGAAGAATCTCCTGTGTTTTGCGATATTTCTTTGGTATCGCGAATAACCTTATTGGATAAGGGACTGCTTCGACCACCCGAAGAATCTCATGTGTTTAGAGATACTGCTTTGGTATCCTGAAGAATCTTATTGGATAACAAACTGCTTTGACCACCTGAAGAATCTCATGCGTTTAGAGATACTGCTTTGGTATCACGAAGAATCTTATTGGATTAGGGACTGCTTCGACCACCCGAAGAATCTCATGTGGTTAGAGATACTCCTTTTGTATCGCAAAGAACCTTATTAGATGAGGTACTGCTTCGACCAACCGAAAAATCATATGTGTTTAGAGATACTGCTTTGGTATCGCGAAGAACCTTATTGATTAACGGACTGCTTCGACCACCTGAAAAATCTCATGTGTTTAGAGATATTGCTTTGGTATCGCGAAGAACCTTATTAGATAAGGGACTGCTTTGACCACCCGAAGAATCTCATGTGTTTAGAGATACTACTTTGGTATCGCGAAGAACCTTATTGGATAACGGACTGCTTTGACCACCCGAAGAATCTCATGTGTTTAGAGATAATACTTTGGTATCGCGAAGAACCTTATTGGATAAGGGACTGCTTCGACCACCCAAAGAATCTCATGTGTTTAGAGATACTGCTTTGGTATCCCGAAGAACCTAATTGGATAACAGACTGCTTTTACCACCCGAAGAATCTCATGTGTTTAGAGATACTGCTTTGGTATCGCGAAGAATCTTATTGGATAAGGGACTGCTTCGACCACCCGAAGAATCTCATGTGGTTAGTTATACTGCTTTGGTATCGCGAAGAACCTTACTGGATAAGGGACTCCTTCGACCAACCGAAGAATCTCATGTGTTTAGAGATACTGCTTTGGTATCGCGAAGAACCTTATTGGATAAGGGACTGCTTCGACCATCCGAAGTATCTCATGTGTTTATGGATACTGCTTTGGTATCGCGAAGAACCTTACTAGATAAAGGGCTCCTTCGACCACCCGAAGAATCTCATTTGTTTAGAGATACTGATTTGGTATTGCAAAAAACCTTATTGGATAAGGGATTGCTTCGACCATCCGAAGAATCTCATGTGTTTAGGGATACTGCTTTGGTATCGCGAATAACCTTATTGGTTAAGGGACTGCTTCGACCACCCGAAGAATCTAATGTGTTTAGAGATACTGCTTTGGTTTCACAAAGAACCCTATTGGATAAGGGACTGCTTCAACCATCTGAAGAATCTCATGTGTTTTGCGATATTTCTTTGGTATCGCGAATAACCTTATTGGATAAGAGACTGCTTTGACCACCCGAAGAATCTCATGTGTTTAGAGATACTGCTTTGGTATCTTGAAGAATCTTATTGGTTAACGGACTGCTTTGACCACGTGAAGAATCTCATGCGTATAGAGATACTGCTTTGGTATCACGAAGAATCTTATTGGATAAGGGACTCCTTCGACCATCCGAAGAATCTCATGTGTTTAGGGATACTGCTTTGGTATCGCGAAGAACCTTAATGGATAAGGGACTTCTTCGACTACCCAAAGAATCTCATGTGTTTAGAAATACTGCTTTGGTATCGCGAAGAACCTTATTGGATAAGGCACTCCATCGACCACCCGAAGAACCTGATGTGTTTAGAGATACTGCTTTGGTATCGCGAAGAACCTAATTGGATAAGGGACTGCTTCGACCATCCGAAGAATCTCATGTGTTTAGGGATATTTCTTTGGTATCGCGAATAACCTTATTGGATAAGAGATTGCTTCGACCACCCGAAGAATCTCATGTGTTTAGAGATGCTGCTTTGGTATCACAAAGTACCCTATTGGATAAGGGACTGCTTCAACCATCTGAAGAATCTCATGTGTTTAGGGATACTGCTTTGGTATCGCGAAGAACCTTATTGTATAAGGGACTGCTTTGACCACCCGAAGAATCTCATGTGTTTACAGATAATACTTTGGTATCGCGAAGAACCTTATTGGATAAGGGACTGCTTCGACCACCCAAAGAATCTCATGTGTTTAGAGATACTGCTTTGGTATCCCGAAGAACCTAATTGGATAACGGACTGCTTTGACCACCCGAAGAATCTCATGTGTTTAGAGATACTGCTTTGGTATCGCGAAGAACCTTATTGGATAATGGACTCCTTCGACCACCCGAAGAATCTCATGTGTTTAGAGATACTGCTTTGGTATTGCGAAGAACCTTATTGGATAAGGGATTGCTTCGACCATCCAAAGAATCTCATGTGTTTAGGGATACTGCTTTGGTATCGCGAATAACCTTATTGGATAAGGGACTGCTTCGACCACCCGAAGAATCTCATGTGTTTAGAGATACTGCTTTGGTTTCACAAAGAACCCTATTGGATAAGGAATGCTTCAACCATCTGAAGAAAATCATGTGTTTAGGGATACTGCTTTGGTATCGCGAAGAACCTTATTGGATAAGGGACTGCTTCGACCACCCGAAGAATCTCATGTGTTTAGAGATACTGCTTTGGTATCCTGAAGAATCTTATTGGATAACAAACTGCTTTGACCACCTGAAGAATCTCATGCGTTTAGAGATACTGCTTTGGTATCACGAAGAATCTTATTGGATTAGGGACTGCTTCGACCACCCGAAGAATCTCATGTGGTTAGAGATACTCCTTTTGTATCGCAAAGAACCTTATTAGATGAGGTACTGCTTCGACCAACCGAAAAATCATATGTGTTTAGAGATACTGCTTTGGTATCGCGAAGAACCTTATTGATTAACGGACTGCTTCGACCACCTGAAAAATCTCATGTGTTTAGAGATATTGCTTTGGTATCGCGAAGAACCTTATTAGATAAGGGACTGCTTTGACCACCCGAAGAATCTCATGTGTTTAGAGATACTACTTTGGTATCGCGAAGAACCTTATTGGATAACGGACTGCTTTGACCACCCGAAGAATCTCATGTGTTTAGAGATAATACTTTGGTATCGCGAAGAACCTTATTGGATAAGGGACTGCTTCGACCACCCAAAGAATCTCATGTGTTTAGAGATACTGCTTTGGTATCCCGAAGAACCTAATTGGATAACAGACTGCTTTTACCACCCGAAGAATCTCATGTGTTTAGAGATACTGCTTTGGTATCGCGAAGAATCTTATTGGATAAGGGACTGCTTCGACCACCCGAAGAATCTCATGTGGTTAGTTATACTGCTTTGGTATCGCGAAGAACCTTACTGGATAAGGGACTCCTTCGACCAACCGAAGAATCTCATGTGTTTAGAGATACTGCTTTGGTATCGCGAAGAACCTTATTGGATAAGGGACTGCTTCGACCATCCGAAGTATCTCATGTGTTTATGGATACTGCTTTGGTATCGCGAAGAACCTTACTAGATAAAGGGCTCCTTCGACCACCCGAAGAATCTCATTTGTTTAGAGATACTGATTTGGTATTGCAAAAAACCTTATTGGATAAGGGATTGCTTCGACCATCCGAAGAATCTCATGTGTTTAGGGATACTGCTTTGGTATCGCGAATAACCTTATTGGTTAAGGGACTGCTTCGACCACCCGAAGAATCTAATGTGTTTAGAGATACTGCTTTGGTTTCACAAAGAACCCTATTGGATAAGGGACTGCTTCAACCATCTGAAGAATCTCATGTGTTTTGCGATATTTCTTTGGTATCGCGAATAACCTTATTGGATAAGAGACTGCTTTGACCACCCGAAGAATCTCATGTGTTTAGAGATACTGCTTTGGTATCTTGAAGAATCTTATTGGTTAACGGACTGCTTTGACCACGTGAAGAATCTCATGCGTATAGAGATACTGCTTTGGTATCACGAAGAATCTTATTGGATAAGGGACTCCTTCGACCATCCGAAGAATCTCATGTGTTTAGGGATACTGCTTTGGTATCGCGAAGAACCTTAATGGATAAGGGACTTCTTCGACTACCCAAAGAATCTCATGTGTTTAGAAATACTGCTTTGGTATCGCGAAGAACCTTATTGGATAAGGCACTCCATCGACCACCCGAAGAACCTGATGTGTTTAGAGATACTGCTTTGGTATCGCGAAGAACCTAATTGGATAAGGGACTGCTTCGACCATCCGAAGAATCTCATGTGTTTAGGGATATTTCTTTGGTATCGCGAATAACCTTATTGGATAAGAGATTGCTTCGACCACCCGAAGAATCTCATGTGTTTAGAGATGCTGCTTTGGTATCACAAAGTACCCTATTGGATAAGGGACTGCTTCAACCATCTGAAGAATCTCATGTGTTTAGGGATACTGCTTTGGTATCGCGAAGAACCTTATTGTATAAGGGACTGCTTTGACCACCCGAAGAATCTCATGTGTTTACAGATAATACTTTGGTATCGCGAAGAACCTTATTGGATAAGGGACTGCTTCGACCACCCAAAGAATCTCATGTGTTTAGAGATACTGCTTTGGTATCCCGAAGAACCTAATTGGATAACGGACTGCTTTGACCACCCGAAGAATCTCATGTGTTTAGAGATACTGCTTTGGTATCGCGAAGAATCTTATTGGATAAGGGACTGCTTCGACCACCCGAAGAATCTCATGTGTTTAGAGATACTGCTTTGGTATCGCGAAGAACCTTACTGGATAAGGGACTCCTTCGACCAACCGAAGAATCTCATGTGTTTAGAGATAATACTTTGGTATCGCGAAGCACCTTATTGGATAAGGGACTGCTTCGATCACCCAAAGAATCTCATGTGTTTAGAGATACTGCTTTGGTATCCCGAAGAACCTAATTGGATAACGGACTGCTTTGACCACCCGAAGAATCTCATGTGTTTAGAGATACTGCTTTGGTATCGCGAAGAATCTTATTGTATAAGGGACTGCTTCGACCACCCGAAGAATCTCATGTGTTTAGAGATACTGCTTTGGTATCGCGAAGAACCTTACTGGATAAGGGACTCCTTCGACCAACCGAAGAATCTCATGTGTTTAGAGATACAGCTTTGGTATCGCGAAGAACCTTATTGGATAAGGGACTGCTTCGACCATCCGAAGAATTTCATGTGTTTAGGGTTACTGCTTTGGTATCACGAAGAACCTTACTGGATAAAGGGCTCCTTCGACCACCCGAAGAATCTCATGTGTTTAGAGATACTGCTTTGGTATCGCGAAGAACCTTATTGGATAATGGACTCCTTCGACCACCCGAAGAATCTCATGTGTTTAGAGATACTGCTTTGGTATTGCGAAGAACCTTATTGGATAAGGGATTGCTTCGACCATCCAAAGAATCTCATGTGTTTAGGGATACTGCTTTGGTATCGCGAATAACCTTATTGGATAAGGGACTGCTTCGACCACCCGAAGAATCTCATGTGTTTAGAGATACTGCTTTGGTTTCACAAAGAACCCTATTGGATAAGGAATGCTTCAACCATCTGAAGAAAATCATGTGTTTAGGGATACTGCTTTGGTATCGCGAAGAACCTTATTGGATAAGGGACTGCTTCGACCACCCGAAGAATCTCATGTGTTTAGAGATACTGCTTTGGTATCCCCAAGAACCTTATTGTATAACGGACTGCTTTGACCACCTGAAGAATCTCATGCGTTTAGAGATACTGCTTTGGTATCACGAAGAATCTTATTGGATAAGGGACTACGTCGACCACCCGAAGAATCTCATGTGAATAGAGATTCTGCTTTAGTATCGCGAAGAACCATACTGGATAAGGGACTCCTTCTACCAACCGAAGAATCTCATGTGTTTAGAGATACTGCTTTGGTATCGCGAAGAACCTTATTGGATAAGGGACTGTTTCGAACATCCGAAGAATCTCATGTGTTTAGGGATACTGCTTTGGTATCGCGAAGAACCTTACTGGATAAAGGGCTCCTTCGACCACCCGAAGAATCTCATGTGTTTAGAGATACTGCTTTGGTATTGCGAAGAACCTTATTGGATAAGGGATTGCTTCGACCATCCGAAGAATCTCATGTGTTTAGGGATACTGCTTTGGTATCGCGAATAACCTTATTGGATAAGGGACTGCTTCGACCACCCGAAGAATCTAATGTATTTAGAGATATTGCTTTGGTTTCAGAAAGAACCCTATTGGATAAGGGACTGCTTCAACCATCTGAAGAATCTCATGTGTTTTGTGATATTTCTTTGGTATCGTGAATAACCTTATTGGATAAGGGACTGCTTCGACCACCCGAAGAATCTCATGTGTTTAGAGATACTGCTTTGCTATCCTGAAGAATATTATTGGATAACAAACTGCTTTGACCACCTGAAGAATCTCATGCGTTTTGAGATACTGCTTTGGTATCACGAAGAATCTTATTGGATAAGGGACTGCTTCGACCACCCGAAGAATCTCATGTGTTTAGAGATACTCCTTTTGTATCGCAAAGAACCTTATTGGATGAGGTACTGCTTCGACCAACCGAAAAATCATATGTGTTTAGAGATACTGCTTTGGTATCGCGAAGAACCTTATTGGTTAACGGACTGCTTCGACCACCCGAAAAATCTCATGTCTTTAGAGATACTGCTTTGGTATCGCGAAGAACCTTATTAGATAAGGGACTGCTTTGACCACCCGAAAAATCTGATGTGTTTAGAGATACTGCTTTGGTATCACGAAGAACCTTATTGGATAACGGACTGCTTTGACCACCCGAAGAATATCATGTGTTTAGAGATAATACTTTGGTATCGCGAAGAACCTTATTGGATAAGGGACTGCTTCAACCACCCAAAGAATCTCATGTGTTTAGAGATACTGCTTTGGTATCCCGAAGAACTTAATTGGATAACGGACTGCTTTGACCACCCGAAGAATCTCATGTGTTTAGAGATACTGCTTTGGTATCGCGAAGAATCTTATTGGATAAGGGACTGCTTCGACCACCCGAAGAATCTCATGTGGTTAGTTATACTGCTTTGGTATCGCGAAGAACCTTACTGGATAAGGGACTCCTTCGACCAACCGAAGAATCTCATGTGTTTAGAGATACTGCTTTAGTATCGCGAAGAACCTTATTGGATAAGGAACTGCTTCGACCATCCGAAGTATCTCATGTGTTTATGGATACTGCTTTGGTATCGCGAAGAACCTTACTAGATAAAGGGCTCCTTCGACCACCCGAAGAATCTAATGTGTTTAGAGATACTGCTTTGGTATTGCGAAGAACCTTATTGGATAAGGGATTGCTTCGACCATCCGAAGAATCTCATGTGTTTAGGGATACTGCTTTGGTATCACGAATAACCTTATTGGTTAAGGGAATGCTTCGACAACCCGAAGAATCTAACGTGTTTAGAGATACTGCTTTGGTTTCACAAAGAACCCTATTGGATAAGGGACTGCTTCAACCATCTGAAGAATCTCATGTGTTTTGCGATATTTCTTTGGTATCGCGAATAACCTTATTGGATAAGGGACTGCTTTGACCACCCGAAGAATCTCATGTGTTTAGAGATACTGCTTTGGTATCTTGAAGAATCTTATTGGTTAACGGACTGCTTTGACCACCTGAAGAATCTCATGCGTATAGAGATACTGCTTTGGTATCACGAAGAATCTTATTGGATAAGGGACTCCTTCGACCATCCGAAGAATCTCATGTGTTTAGGGATACTGCTTTGGTATCGCGAAGAACCTTACTGGATAAGGGACTTCTTCGACTACCCAAAGAATCTCATGTGTTTAGAAATACTGCTTTGGTATCGCGAAGAACCTTATTGGATAAGGCACTCCATCGACCACCCGAAGAATCTGATGTGTTTAGAGATACTGCTTTGGTATCGTGAAGAACCTAATTGGATAAGGGACTGCTTCGACCATCCGAAGAATCTCATGTGTTTAGGGATATTTCTTTGTATCGCGAATAACCTTATTGGATAAGGGATTGCTTCGACCACCCGTAGAATCTCATGTGTTTAGAGATGCTGCTTTGGTATCACAAAGTACCCTATTGGATAAGGGACTGCTTCAACCATCTGAAGAATCTCATGTGTTTAGGGATACTGCTTTGGTATCGCGAAGAACCTTATTGTATAAGGGACTGCTTCGACCTCCCGATGAATCTCATGTGTTTAGAGATACTCCTTTGGTATCGCAAAGAACCTTATTGGATGAGGTACTGCTTCGACCAACCGAAAAATCTTATCTGTTTAGAGATACTGCTTTGGTATCGCGAATAACCTTATTGGTTAACGGACTGCTTCGACCACCCGAAAAATCTCATGTGTTTAGAGATACTGCTTTGGTATTGCGAAGAACCTTATTGGATAAGGGATTGCTTCGACCATCCGAAGAATCTCATGTGTTTAGAGATACTGCTTTGGTATCGCGAAGAACCTTACTGGATAAGGGACTCCTTCTACCACCCGAAGAATCTCATATGTTTAGAGATACTGCTTTGGTATCGCGAAGAACCTTATTGGATAAGGGACTCCTTCGACCACCAGATGAATCTCATGTATTTAGAGATACTGTTTTGGTATCGCGAAGAACCTTATTGGATAAGGGACTGCTTTGACCATCCGAAGAATCTCATGTGTTTAGGGATATTGTTTTGGTATCACGAATAACCTTATTGGATAAGGGACTGCTTTGACCACCCGAAGAATCTCATGTGTTTAGAGATACTGCTTTGGTATCGCGAATAACCTTATTTGATAAGGGACTGCTTCGACCACCTGAACAATCTCATGTGTTTAGATATATTGCTTTGGTATCGCGAAGAACCCTATTGGATGAGGTACTGCTTCGACCATCCAAACAATGTAATGTGTTTAGAGAAACTGCTTTGGTATAGCGAAGAACCTTATTAGATAAGGGACTTCCTCGACCATCTGAAGAATCTCATGTGTTTATGGATACTGCTTTGGTATCGCGAAGAACCTTATTGGATAAGGGACTGCTTTGACCACCCGAAGAATCTCATGTGTTTAGAGATACTGCTTTGGTATCGCGAAAAACCTTACGGGAAAAGGGATGCCTTCGACCACCCGAAGAATCTCATGTGTTTAGAGATACTGCTCTGGTATCGCAAAGAACCTTATTGGATAAGGGACTGCTTCGACCATTTGAAGAATCTCATGTGTTTAGGGATACTACTTTGGTATCGCGAATAACCTTATTGGATAAGGAACTGCTTTGACCACCCGTAGAATCTCATGTGTTTAGAGATACTTCTTTGGTATCGCAAAGAACCTTATTGGATGAGGTACTGCTTTGACCATCCAAAAAATCTTATGTGTTTAGAGAAACTGCTTTGGTATCGCGAAGAACCTTATTGGATAAGGGACTGCTTCGACCATCTGAAGAATCTCATGTGTTTAGGGATACTACTTTGGTATCGCGAATATCCTTATTGGATAAGGGACTGCTTCAACCACCCGAAGAATCTCATGTGTTTAGAGATACTGCTTTGGTATCGCGAGGAACCTTATTAGATAAGGGGGTGCTTTGACTACCCGAATAATCTCATGTGTTTAGAGATACTTCTTTGATATCACAAAGAATCTTATTGGATAAGGGACTGCTTCGACCATCGTAAGAATCTCATGTGTTTAGGGATACTGCTTTGGTATCGCGAATAACCTTATTTGATAAGGGACTAATTCGACCACCCGAAGAATCTCATGTGTTTAGATATACTGCTTTGGTTTCGCGAAGAACCTTATTGGATGAGGTACTGCTTCGACCATCCAAAAAATCTTATGTGTTTAGAGAAACTGCTTTGGTATCGCGAAGAACCTTATTGGATAAGGGACTGCTTCGACCATCTGAAGAATCTCATGTGTTTAGGGATTTTGCTTTGGTATCGCGAATAACCTTATTGGATAAGGGACTGCTTCGACCACCCGAAGAATCTCATGTGTTTAGAGATACTGCTTTGGTATCACAAAGAACCCTATTGGATAAGGGACTGCTTCGACCATCCGAAGAATCTCATGTGTTTAGGGATATTGCTTTGGTATGGCGAATAACCTTATTGGATAAGGGACTGCTTCGACCACCCGAAGAATCTCATGTGTTTAAAGATACTGCTTTGGTATCGCGAATAACCTTATTTGATAAGGGACTGCTTCGACCACCCGAAGAATCTCATGTGTTTAGATATATTGCTTTGGTATCGCCAATAACCCTATTGGATAAGGTACTGCTTCAACCATCCAAAAAACGTTATATGTTTAGAGAAACTGCTTTGGTATCGCGAAGAAACTTATTAGATAAGGGACTGCTTCGACCATCTGAAGAATCTCATGTGTTTAGGGATACTGCTTTGGTATCGCGAATAATCTTATTGGATAAGGGACTGCTTGGACCACCCGAAGAATCTCTTGTGTTTAGAGATACTGCTCTGGTATCACAAAGAACCCTATTGGATAAGGGACTTCTTCGACCATCCGAAGAATCTCATGTGTTTATGGATATTGTTTTGGTATGGCGAATAACCTTATTGGATAAGGGACTGCTTCGACCACCCGAAGAATCTCATGTGTTTAGAGATACTCCTTTGGTATCGCGAAGAAACTTATTGGATGAGGTACTGCTTCGACCAACCGAAAAATCTTATGTGTTTAGAGATACTGCTTTGGTATCGCGAATAACCTTATTGGTTAACGGACTGCTACGACCACCAAAAAAATCTCATGTGTTTAGAGATACTGCTTTGGTATTGCGAAGAACCTTATTGGATAAGGGATTGCTTCGACCATCCGAAGAATCTCATGTGTTTAGGGATACTGCTTTGGTATCGTGAATAACCTTATTGGATAAGGGACTGCTTCGACCACCCGAAGAATCTCAAGTGTTTAGAGATACTACTTTGGTATCGCGAAGAACCTTACTGGATAAGGGACTCCTTCTACCACCCGAAGAATCTCATGTGTTTAGAGATACTGCTTTGGTATCGCGAAGAACCTTATTGGATAAGGGACTTCTTCGACCTTCCGAAGAATCTCATGTGTTTAGGGATATTGCTTTGGTATGGCGAATAACCTTATTGGATAAGGGACTGCTTCGACCACCCGAAGAATCTCATGTGTTTAGATATATTGCTTTGGTATCGCCAATAACCCTATTGGATAAGGTACTGCTTCAACCATCCAAAAAACGTTATGTGTTTAGAGAAACTGCTTTGGTATCGCGAAGAAACTTATTAGATAAGGGACTGCTTTGACGATCTGAAGAATCTCATGTGTTTAGGGATACTACTTTGGTAACGCGAATAATCTTATTGGATAAGGGACTGCTTGGACCACCCGAAGAATCTTATGTGTTTAGAGATACTGCTTTGGTATCACAAAGAACCCTATTGGATAAGGGACTTCTTCGACCATCCGAAGAATCTCATGTGTTTATGGATACTGCTTTGGTATCGCGAAGAACCTTATTAGATAAGGGACTGCTTCGACCACCCGAAGAATCTCATGTGTTTAGAGATACTGCTTTGGTATCGCGAAAAACCTTACTGGATAAGGGATACCTTCGACCACCCAAAGAATCTCATGTGTTTAGAGATACTGCTTTGGTATCACGAAGAACCTTATTGGATAAGGGACTGCTTCGACCATCTGAAGAATCTCATGTGTTTAGGGATACTACTTTGGTATCGCGAATAACCTTATTGGATAAGGAATTGCTTTGACCACCCGTAGAATCTCATGTGTTTAGAGACACTTCTTTGGTATCGCGAAGAACCTTATTGTATGAGGTACTTCTTTGACCATCCAAAAAACTTATGTGTTTAGAGAAACTGCTTTGGTATCGCGAAGAACCTTATTGGATAAGGGACTGCTTCGACCATCTGAATAATCTCATGTGTTTAGGGATACTGCTTTGGTATGCGAAGAACCTTATTGGATAAGGGACTGCTTCGACCACCCGAAGAATCTCATGTGTTTAGAGATACTGCTTTGGTATCCCCAAGAACCTTATTGGATAACTGACTGCTTTGACCACCTGAAGAGTCTCATGCGTTTAGAGATACTGCTTTGGTATCACGAAGAATCTTATTGGATAAGGGTAGGCTTCGACCACCCGAAGAATCTCATGTGTATAGAGATACTGCTTTGGTATCGCGAAGAACCATACTGGATAAGGGACTCCTTCTACCAACCGAAGAATCTCATGTGTTTAGAGATACTGCTTCGGTATCGCGAAGAACCTTATTGGATAAGGGACTGCTTCAAACATCCGAAGAATCTCATGTGTTTAGGGATACTCCTTTGGTATCGCGAAGAACCTTACTAGATAAAGGGCTCCTTCGACCACCCAAAGAATCTCATGTGTTTAGAGATACTACTTTGGTATTGCGAAGAACCTTATTGGATAAGGGATTGCTTCGACCATCCGAAGAATCTCATGTGTTTAGGGATACTGCTTTGGTATCGCGAATAACCTTACTGGATAAGGGACTGCTTCGACCACCCGAAGAATCTAATGTGTTTAGAGATACTGCTTTGGTTTCACAAAGAACCCTATTGGATAAGGGACTGCTTCAACAATCTGAAGAATCTCCTGTGTTTTGCGATATTTCTTTGGTATCGCGAATAACCTTATTGGATAAGGGACTGCTTCGACCACCCGAAGAATCTCATGTGTTTAGAGATACTGCTTTGGTATCCTGAAGAATCTTATTGGATAACAAACTGCTTTGACCACCTGAAGAATCTGATGCGTTTAGAGATACTGCTTTGGTATCACGAAGAATCTTATTGGATTAGGGACTGCTTCGACCACCCGAAGAATCTCATGTGGTTAGAGATACTCCTTTTGTATCGCAAAGAACCTTATTAGATGAGGTACTGCTTCGACCAACCGAAAAATCATATGTGTTTAGAGATACTGCTTTGGTATCGCGAAGAACCTTATTGATTAACGGACTGCTTCGACCACCCGAAAAATCTCATGTGTTTAGAGATATTGCTTTGGTATCGCGAAGAACCTTATTAGATAAGGGACTGCTTTGACCACCCGAAGAATCTCATGTGTTTAGAGATACTACTTTGGTATCGCGAAGAACCTTATTGGATAACGGACTGCTTTGACCACCCGAAGAATCTCATGTGTTTAGAGATAATACTTTGGTATCGCGAAGAACCTTATTGGATAAGGGACTGCTTCGACCACCCAAAGAATCTCATGTGTTTAGAGATACTGCTTTGGTATCCCGAAGAACCTAATTGGATAACAGACTGCTTTTACCACCCGAAGAATCTCATGTGTTTAGAGATACTGCTTTGGTATCGCGAAGAATCTTATTGGATAAGGGACTGCTTCGACCACCCGAAGAATCTCATGTGGTTAGTTATACTGCTTTGGTATCGCGAAGAACCTTACTGGATAAGGGACTCCTTCGACCAACCGAAGAATCTCATGTGTTTAGAGATACTGCTTTGGTATCGTGAAGAACCTTATTGGATAAGGGACTGCTTCGACCATCCGAAGTATCTCATGTGTTTATGGATACTGCTTTGGTATCGCGAAGAACCTTACTAGATAAAGGGCTCCTTCGACCACCCGAAGAATCTCATTTGTTTAGAGATACTGATTTGGTATTGCAAAAAACCTTATTGGATAAGGGATTGCTTCGACCATCCGAAGAATCTCATGTGTTTAGGGATACTGCTTTGGTATCGCGAATAACCTTATTGGTTAAGGGACTGCTTCGACCACCCGAAGAATCTAATGTGTTTAGAGATACTGCTTTGGTTTCACAAAGAACCCTATTGGATAAGGGACTGCTTCAACCATCTGAAGAATCTCATGTGTTTTGCGATATTTCTTTGGTATCGCGAATAACCTTATTGGATAAGAGACTGCTTTGACCACCCGAAGAATCTCATGTGTTTAGAGATACTGCTTTGGTATCTTGAAGAATCTTATTGGTTAACGGACTCCTTTGACCACGTGAAGAATCTCATGCGTATAGAGATACTGCTTTGGTATCACGAAGAATCTTATTGGATAAGGGACTCCTTCGACCATCCGAAGAATCTCATGTGTTTAGGGATACTGCTTTGGTATCGCGAAGAACCTTACTGGATAAGGGACTTCTTCGACTACCCAAAGAATCTCATGTGTTTAGAAATACTGCTTTGGTATCGCGAAGAACCTTATTGGATAAGGCACTCCATCGACCACCCGAAGAACCTGATGTGTTTAGAGATACTGCTTTGGTATCGCGAAGAACCTAATTGGATAAGGGACTGCTTCGACCATCCGAAGAATCTCATGTGTTTAGGGATATTTCTTTGGTATCGCGAATAACCTTATTGGATAAGGGATTGCTTCGACCACCCGAAGAATCTCATGTGTTTAGAGATGCTGCTTTGGTATCACAAAGTACCCTATTGGATGAGGGACTGCTTCGACCACCCGAAGAATCTCATGTGTTTAGAGATACTGCTTTGGTATCGCGAAGAACCTTACTGGATAAGGGACTCCTTCGACCAACCGAAGAATCTCATGTGTTTAGAGATAATACTTTGGTATCGCGAAGCACCTTATTGGATAAGGGACTGCTTCGATCACCCAAAGAATCTCATGTGTTTAGAGATACTGCTTTGGTATCCCGAAGAACCTAATTGGATAACGGACTGCTTTGACCACCCGAAGAATCTCATGTGTTTAGAGATACTGCTTTGGTATGGCGAAGAATCTTATTGTATAAGGGACTTCTTCGACCACCCGAAGAATCTCATGTGTTTAGAGATACTGCTTTGGTATCGCGAAGAACCTTACTGGATAAGGGACTCCTTCGACCAACCGAAGAATCTCATGTGTTTAGAGATACAGCTTTGGTATCGCGAAGAACCTTATTGGATAAGGGACTGCTTCGACCATCCGAAGAATTTCATGTGTTTAGGGTTACTGCTTTGGTATCACGAAGAACCTTACTGGATAAAGGGCTCCTTCGACCACCCGAAGAATCTCATGTTTTTAGAGATACTGCTTTGGTATCGCGAAGAACCTTATTGGATAATGGACTCCTTCGACCACCCGAAGAATCTCATGTGTTTAGAGATACTGCTTTGGTATTGCGAAGAACCTTATTGGATAAGGGATTGCTTCGACCATCCAAAGAATCTCATGTGTTTAGGGATACTGCTTTGGTATCGCGAATAACCTTATTGGATAAGGGACTGCTTCGACCACCCGAAGAATCTCATGTGTTTAGAGATACTGCTTTGGTTTCACAAAGAACCCTATTGGATAAGGAATGCTTCAACCATCTGAAGAAAATCATGTGTTTAGGGATACTGCTTTGGTATCGCGAAGAACCTTATTGGATAAGGGACTACTTCGACCACCCGAAGAATCTCATGTGTTTAGAGATACTGCTTTGGTATCCCCAAGAACCTTATTGGATAACGGACTGCTTTGACCACCTGAAGAATCTCATGCGTTTAGAGATACTGCTTTGGTATCACGAAGAATCTTATTGGATAAGGGACTACGTCGACCACCCGAAGAATCTCATGTGAATAGAGATTCTGCTTTAGTATCGCGAAGAACCATACTGGATAAGGGACTCCTTCTACCAACCGAAGAATCTCATGTGTTTAGAGATACTGCTTTGGTATCGCGAAGAACCTTATTGGATAAGGGACTGTTTCGAACATCCGAAGAATCTCATGTGTTTAGGGATACTGCTTTGGTATCGCGAAGAACCTTACTGGATAAAGGGCTCCTTCGACCACCCGAAGAATCTCATGTGTTTAGAGATACTGCTTTGGTATTGCGAAGAACCTTATTGGATAAGGGATTGCTTCGACCATCCGAAGAATCTCATGTGTTTAGGGATACTGCTTTGGTATCGCGAATAACCTTATTGGATAAGGGACTGCTTCGACCACCCGAAGAATCTAATGTATTTAGAGATATTGCTTTGGTTTCAGAAAGAACCCTATTGGATAAGGGACTGCTTCAACCATCTGAAGAATCTCATGTGTTTTGTGATATTTCTTTGGTATCGTGAATAACCTTATTGGATAAGGGACTGCTTCGACCACCCGAAGAATCTCATGTGTTTAGAGATACTGCTTTGCTATCCTGAAGAATATTATTGGATAACAAACTGCTTTGACCACCTGAAGAATCTCATGCGTTTTGAGATACTGCTTTGGTATCACGAAGAATCTTATTGGATAAGGGACTGCTTCGACCACCCGAAGAATCTCATGTGTTTAGAGATACTCCTTTTGTATCGCAAAGAACCTTATTGGATGAGGTACTGCTTCGACCAACCGAAAAATCATATGTGTTTAGAGATACTGCTTTGGTATCGCGAAGAACCTTATTGGTTAACGGACTGCTTCGACCACCCGAAAAATCTCATGTGTTTAGAGATACTGCTTTGGTATCGCGAAGAACCTTATTAGATAAGGGACTGCTTTGGCCACCCGAAAAATCTGATGTGTTTAGAGATACTGCTTTGGTATCACGAAGAACCTTATTGGATAACGGACTGCTTTGACCACCCGAAGAATATCATGTGTTTAGAGATAATAATTTGGTATCGCGAAGAACCTTATTGGATAAGGGACTGCTTCAACCACCCAAAGAATCTCATGTGTTTAGAGATACTGCTTTGGTATCCCGAAGAACCTAATTGGATAACGGACTGCTTTGACCACCCGAAGAATCTCATGTGTTTAGAGATACTGCTTTGGTATCGCGAAGAATCTTATTGGATAAGGGACTGCTTCGACCACCCGAAGAATCTCATGTGGTTAGTTATACTGCTTTGGTATCGCGAAGAACCTTACTGGATAAGGGACTCCTTCGACCAACCGAAGAATCTCATGTGTTTAGAGATACTGCTTTGGTATCGCGAAGAACCTTATTGGATAAGGAACTGCTTCGACCATCCGAAGTATCTCATGTGTTTATGGATACTGCTTTGGTATCGCGAAGAACCTTACTAGATAAAGGGCTCCTTCGACCACCCGAAGAATCTCATGTGTTTAGAGATACTGCTTTGGTATTGCGAAGAACCTTATTGGATAAGGGATTGCTTCGACCATCCGAAGAATCTCATGTGTTTAGGGATACTGCTTTGGTATCACGAATAACCTTATTCGTTAAGGGAATGCTTCGACCACCCGAAGAATCTAACGTGTTTAGAGATACTGCTTTGGTTTCACAAAGAACCCTATTGGATAAGGGACTGCTTCAACCATCTGAAGAATCTCATGTGTTTTGCGATATTTCTTTGGTATCGCGAATAACCTTATTGGATAAGGGACTGCTTTGACCACCCGAAGAATCTCATGTGTTTAGAGATACTGCTTTGGTATCTTGAAGAATCTTATTGGTTAACGGACTGCTTTGACCACCTGAAGAATCTTATGCGTATAGAGATACTGCTTTGGTATCACGAAGAATCTTATTGGATAAGGGACTCCTTCGACCATCCGAAGAATCTCATGTGTTTAGGGATACTGCTTTGGTATCGCGAAGAACCTTACTGGATAAGGGACTTCTTCGACTACCCAAAGAATCTCATGTGTTTAGAAATACTGCTTTGGTATCGCGAAGAACCTTATTGGATAAGGCACTCCATCGACCACCCGAAGAATCTGATGTGTTTAGAGATACTGCTTTGGTATCGTGAAGAACCTAATTGGATAAGGGACTGCTTCGACCATCCGAAGAATCTCATGTGTTTAGGGATATTTCTTTGTATCGCGAATAACCTTATTGGATAAGGGATTGCTTCGACCACCCGTAGAATCTCATGTGTTTAGAGATGCTGCTTTGGTATCACAAAGTACCCTATTGGATAAGGGACTGCTTCAACCATCTGAAGAATCTCATGTGTTTAGGGATACTGCTTTGGTATCGCGAAGAACCTTGTTGTATAAGGGACTGCTTCGACCTCCCGATGAATCTCATGTGTTTAGAGATACTCCTTTGGTATCGCAAAGAACCTTATTGGATGAGGTACTGCTTCGACCAACCGAAAAATCTTATCTGTTTAGAGATACTGCTTTGGTATCACGAATAACCTTATTGGTTAACGGACTGCTTCGACCACCCGAAAAATCTCATGTGTTTAGAGATACTGCTTTGGTATTGCGAAGAACCTTATTGGATAAGGGATTGCTTCGACCATCCGAAGAATCTCATGTGTTTAGAGATACTGCTTTGGTATCGCGAAGAACCTTACTGGATAAGGGACTCCTTCTACCACCCGAAGAATCTCATATGTTTAGAGATACTGCTTTGGTATCGCGAAGAACCTTATTGGATAAGGGACTCCTTCGACCACCAGAAGAATCTCATGTATTTAGAGATACTGTTTTGGTATCGCGAAGAACCTTATTGGATAAGGGACTGCTTTGACCATCCGAAGAATCTCATGTGTTTAGGGATATTGTTTTGGTATCACGAATAACCTTATTGGATAAGGGACTGCTTTGACCACCCGAAGAATCTCATGTGTTTAGAGATACTGCTTTGGTATCGCGAATAACCTTATTTGATAAGGGACTGCTTCAACCACCTGAACAATCTCATGTGTTTAGATATATTGCTTTGGTATCGCGAAGAACCCTATTGGATGAGGTACTGCTTCGACCATCCAAACAATGTAATGTGTTTAGAGAAACTGCTTTGGTATAGCGAAGAACCTTATTAGATAAGGGACTTCCTCGACCATCTGAAGAATCTCATGTGTTTATGGATACTGGTTTGGTATCGCGAAGAACCTTATTGGATAAGGGACTGCTTTGACCACCCGAAGAATCTCATGTGTTTAGAGATACTGCTTTGGTATCGCGAAAAACCTTACGGGAAAAGGGATGCCTTCGACCACCCGAAGAATCTCGTGTGTTTAGAGATACTGCTCTGGTATCGCAAAGAACCTTATTGGATAAGGGACTGCTTCGACCATCTGAAGAATCTCATGTGTTTAGGGATACTACTTTGGTATCGCGAATATCCTTATTGGATAAGGCACTGGTTCAACCACCCGAAGAATCTCATGTGTTTAGAGATACTGCTTTGGTATCGCGAGGAACCTTATTAGATAAGGGGGTGCTTTGACTACCCGAATAATCTCATGTGTTTAGAGATACTTCTTTGATATCACAAAGAACCTTATTGGATAAGGGACTGCTTCGACCATCGTAAGAATCTCATGTGTTTAGGGATACTGCTTTGGTATCGCGAATAACCTTATTTGATAAGGGACTAATTCGACCACCCGAAGAATCTCATGTGTTTAGATATACTGCTTTGGTTTCGCGAAGAACCTTATTGGATGAGGTACTGCTTCGACCATCCAAAAAGTCTTATGTGTTTAGAGAAACTGCTTTGGTATCGCGAAGAACCTTATTGGATAAGGGACTGCTTCGACCATCTGAAGAATCTCATGTGTTTAGGGATTTTGCTTTGGTATCGCGAATAACCTTATTGGATAAGGGACTGCTTCGACCACCCGAAGAATCTCATGTGTTTAGAGATACTGCTTTGGTATCACAAAGAACCCTATTGGATAAGGGACTGCTTCGACCATCCGAAGAATCTCATGTGTTTAGGGATATTGCTTTGGTATGGCGAATAACCTTATTGGATAAGGGACTGCTTCGACCACCCGAAGAATCTCATGTGTTTAAAGATACTGCTTTGGTATCGCGAATAACCTTATATGATAAGGGACTGCTTCGACCACCCGAAGAATCTCATGTGTTTAGATATATTGCTTTGGTATCGCCAATAACCCTATTGGATAAGGCACTGCTTCAACCATCCAAAAAACGTTATGTGTTTAGAGAAACTGCTTTGGTATCGCGAAGAAACTTATTAGATAAGGGACTGCTTCGACCATCTGAAGAATCTCATGTGTTTTGGGATACTGCTTTGGTATCGCGAATAATCTTATTGGATAAGGGACTGCTTGGACCACCCGAAGAATCTCATGTGTTTAGAGATACTGCTCTGGTATCACAAAGAACCCTATTGGATAAGGGACTTCTTCGACCATCCGAAGAATCTCATGTGTTTATGGATATTGTTTTGGTATGGCGAATAACCTTATTGGATAAGGGACTGCTTCGACCACCCGAAGAATCTCATGTGTTTAGAGATACTCCTTTGGTATCGCGAAGAAACTTATTGGATGAGGTACTGCTTCGACCAACCGAAAAATCTTATGTGTTTAGAGATACTGCTTTGGTATCGCGAATAACCTTATTGGTTAACGGACTGCTACGACCACCAAAAAAATCTCATGTGTTTAGAGATACTGCTTTGGTATTGCGAAGAACCTTATTGGATAAGGGATTGCTTCGACCATCCGAAGAATCTCATGTGTTTAGGGATACTGCTTTGGTATCGTGAATAACCTTATTGGATAAGGGACTGCTTCGACCACCCGAAGAATCTCAAGTGTTTAGAGATACTACATTGGTATCGCGAAGAACCTTACTGGATAAGGGACTCCTTCTACCACCCGAAGAATCTCATGTGTTTAGAGATACTGCTTTGGTATCGCGAAGAACCTTATTGGATAAGGGACTGCTTCGACCATCCGAAGAATCTCATGTGTTTAGGGATATTGCTTTGGTATGGCGAATAACCTTATTGGATAAGGGACTGCTTCGACCACCCGAAGAATCTCATGTGTTTAGATATATTGCTTTGGTATCGCCAATAACCCTATTGGATAAGGTACTGCTTCAACCATCCAAAAAACGTTATGTGTTTAGAGAAACTGCTTTGGTATCGCGAAGAAACTTATTAGATAAGGGACTGCTTTGACGATCTGAAGAATCTCATGTGTTTAGGGATACTGCTTTGGTATCGCGAATAATCTTATTGGATAAGGGACTGCTTGGACCACCCGAAGAATCTTATGTGTTTAGAGATACTGCTTTGGTATCACAAAGAACCCTATTGGATAAGGGACTTCTTCGACCATCCGAAGAATCTCATGTGTTTATGGATACTGCTTTGGTATCGCGAAGAACCTTATTAGATAAGGGACTGCTTCGACCACCCGAAGAATCTCATGTGTTTAGAGATACTGCTTTGGTATCGCGAAAAACCTTACTGGATAAGGGATACCTTCGACCACCCAAAGAAACTTATGTGTTTAGAGAAACTGCTTTGGTATCGCGAAGAACCTTATTGGATAAGGGACTGCTTCGACCATCTGAATAATCTCATGTGTTTAGGGATACTACTTTGGTATCGCGAATATCCTTATTGGATAAGGGACTGCTTCGACCACCCGAAGAATCTCATGTGTTTAGAGATACTACTTTGGTATCGCAAAAAACCTTATTGGATGAGGTACTTCTTTGACCATCCAAAAAACTTATGTGTTTAGAGAAACTGCTTTGGTATCGCGAAGAACCTTATTGGATAAGGGACTGCTTCGACCATCTGAAGAATCTGATGTGTTTAGGGATATTGCTTTGGTATCGCGAATAACCTTATTTGATAAGGGACTGCTTCGATGACCCGTAGAATCTCATGTGTTTAGAGATACTGCTTTGGTATCGCGAAGAACCTTATTGGATGAGGTACTGCTTCGACCATCCAAAATATATTATGTGTTTAGAGAAACTGTTTTGGTATCGCGAAGAAACTTATTGGATAAGGGACTGCTTCGACCATCTGAAGAATCTCATGTGTTTAGGGATTCTACTTTGGTATCGCGAATATCCTTATTGGATAAGGGACTGCTTCGACCACCCGAAGAATCTCATGTGTTTAGAGATACTACTTTGGTATCGAGAGGAACCATATTAGATAAGGGAGTGCTTCGACTACCCGAAGAATCTCATGTGTTTAGAGATACTTCTTTGATATCACAAAGAACCTTATTGGATAAGGGACTGCTTCGACCATCGTAAGAATCTCATGTGTTTAGGGATACTGCTTTGGTATCGCGAATAACCTTATTTGATAAGGGACTGCTTCGACACCTGAAGAATCTCATGTGTTTAGATATACTGCTTTGGTTTCGCGAAGAACCTTATTGGATGAGGTACTGCTTCGACCATCAAAAAATATTATGTGTTTAGAGAAACTACTTTGGTATCGCGAAGAACCTTATTGGATAAGGGACTGCTTCGACCATCTGAAGAATCTCATGTGTTTAGGGATATTGCTTTGGTATGGCGAATAACCTTATTGGATAAGGGACTGCTTCGACCACCCGAAGAATCTCATGTGTTTAGAGATACTGCTTTGGTATCACAAAGAACCCTATTGGATAAGGGACTGCTTCGACCATCCGAAGAATCTCATGTGTTTATGGATACTGCTTTGGTATCGCGAAGAACCTTATTGGATAAGGGACTGCTTCGACCACCCGAAGAATCTCATGTGTTTAGAGATACTGCTTTGGTATCGCGAAAAACCTTACTGGATAAGGGATGCCTTCGGCCACCCGAAGAATCTCATGTGTTTAGAGATACTGCTTTGGTATCACGAAGAACCTTATTGGATAAGGGACTGCTTCGACCATCTGAAGAATCTCATGTGTTTAGGGATACTGCTTTGGTATCGCGAATAACCTTATTGGATAAGGAACTGCTTTGACCACCCGTAGAATCTCATGTGTTTAGAGACACTTCTTTGGTATCACGAAGAACCTTATTGGATGAGGTACTTCTTTGACCATCCAAAAAACTTATGTGTTTAGAGAAACTGCTTTGGTATCGCGAAGAACCTTATTGGATAAGGGACTGCTTTGACGATCTGAAGAATCTCATGTGTTTAGGGATACTGCTTTGGTATCGCGAATAATCTTATTGGATAAGGGACTGCTTGGACCACCCGAAGAATCTTATGTGTTTAGAGATACTGCTTTGGTATCACAAAGAACCCTATTGGATAAGGGACTTCTTCGACCATCCGAAGAATCTCATGTGTTTATGGATACTGCTTTGGTATCGCGAAGAACCTTATTAGATAAGGGACTGCTTCGACCACCCGAAGAATCTCATGTGTTTAGAGATACTGCTTTGGTATCGCGAAAAACCTTACTGGATAAGGGATACCTTCGACCACCCAAAGAATCTCATGTGTTTAGAGATACTGCTTTGGTATCACGAAGAACCTTATTGGATAAGGGACTGCTTCGACTATCTGAAGAATCTCATGTGTTTAGGGATACTACTTTGGTATCGCGAATAACCTTATTGGATAAGGAATTGCTTTGACCACCCGTAGAATCTCATGTGTTTAGAGACACTTCTTTGGTATCGCGAAGAACCTTATTGTATGAGGTACTTCTTTGACCATCCAAAAAACTTATGTGTTTAGAGAAACTGCTTTGGTATCGCGAAGAACCTTATTGGATAAGGGACTGCTTCGACCATCTGAATAATCTCATGTGTTTAGGGATACTACTTTGGTATCGCGAATATCCTTATTGGATAAGGGACTGCTTCGACCACCCGAAGAATCTCATGTGTTTAGAGATACTACTTTGGTATCGCGAGGAACCATATTAGATAACGGAGTGCTTCGATTACCCGAAGAATCTCATGTGATTAGGGATACTGCTTTGGTATCGCGAATAACCTTATTTGATAAGGGACTGCTTCGACACCTGAAGAATCTCATGTGTTTAGATATACTGCTTTGGTTTCGCGAAGAACCTTATTGGATGAGGTACTACTTCGACCATCCAAAAAATATTATGTGTTTAGAGAAACTGCTTTGGTATCGCGAAGAACCTTATTGGATAAGGGACTTCTTCGACCATCTGAAGAATCTCATGTGTTTAGGGATATTGCTTTGGTATGGCGAATAACCTTATTGGATAAGGGACTGCTTCGACCACCCAAAGAATCACATGTGTTTAGAGATACTGCTTTGGTATCGTGAATAACCTTATTTGATAAGGGACTGCTTCAACCACCCGAAGAATCCCATGTGTTTAGATATATTGCTTTGGTATCGCGAAGAACCCTATCGGATGAGGTACTGCTTCGACCATCCAAAAAACGTTATGTGTTTAGAGAAACTGCTTTGGTATCGCGAAGAACCTTATTAGATAAGGGACTGCTTCGACCAACTGAAGAATCTCATGTGTTTAGGGATATTGCTTTGGTATCGCGAATAACCTTATTGGATAAGGAACTGCTTGGACCACCCGAAGAATCTCATGTGTTTAGAGATACTGCTTTGGTATCAAAAAGAACCCTATTGGATAAGGGACTGCTTCGACCATCCGAAGAATCTCATGTGTTTATGGATACTGCTTTGGTATCGCGAAGAAACTTATTGGATAAGGGACTGCTTCGACCACCCGAAGAATCTCATGTGTTTAGAGATACTTCTTTGGTATCGCGAAAAACCTTACTGGATAAGGGATGCCTTCGGCCACCCGAAGAGTCTCATGTGTTTAGAGATACTGCTTTGGTATCACGAAGAACCTTATTGGATAAGGGACTACTTCGACCATCTGAAGAATCTCATGTGTTTAGGGATACTGCTTTGGTATCGCGAATAACCTTATTGGATAAGGAACTGCTTTGACCACCCGTAGAATCTCATGTGTTTAGAGACACTTCTTTGGTATCGCGAAAAACCTTATTGGATGAGGTACTTCTTTGACCATCCAAAAAACTTATGTGTTTAGAGAAACTGCTTTGGTATCGCGAAGAACCTTATTGGATAAGGGACTGCTTCGACCATCTGAAGAATCTGATGTGTTTAGGGATATTGCTTTGGTATCGCGAATAACCTTATTTGATAAGGGACTGCTTCGATGACCCGTAGAATCTCATGTGTTTAGAGATACTGCTTTGGTATCGCGAAGAACCTTATTGGATGAGGTACTGCTTCGACCATCCAAAATATATTATGTGTTTAGAGAAACTGTTTTGGTATCGTGAAGAACCTTATTGGATAAGGGACTGCTTCGACCATCTGAAGAATCTCATGTGTTTAGGGATTCTACTTTGGTATCGCGAATAACCTTATTGGATAAGGGACTGCTTCGACCACCCGAAGAATCTCATGTGTTTAGAGATACTACTTTGGTATCGCGAGGAACCATATTAGATAACGGAGTGCTTCGATTACCCGAAGAATCTCATGTGATTAGGGATACTGCTTTGGTATCGCGAATAACCTTATTTGATAAGGGACTGCTTCGACCATCGTAAGAATCTCATGTGTTTAGGGATACTGCTTTGGTATCGCGAATAACCTTATTTGATAAGGGACTGCTTCGACACCTGAAGAATCTCATGTGTTTAGATATACTGCTTTGGTTTCGCGAAGAACCTTATTGGATGAGGTACTGCTTCGACCATCCAAAAAATATTATGTGTTTAGAGAAACTGCTTTGGTATCGCGAAGAACCTTACTGGATAAGGGACTGCTTCGACCATCTGAAGAATCTCATGTGTTTAGGGATATTGCTTTGGTATGGCGAATAACCTTATTGGATAAGGGACTGCTTCGACCACCCGAAGAATCTCATGTGTTTAGAGATACTGCTTTGGTATCGCGAATAACCTTATTTGATAAGGGACTGCTTCGACCACCCGAAGAATCTCATGTGTTTAGATATATTTCTTTGGTGTCCCGAAGAACCCTATTGGATGAGGTACTGCTTCGACCATCCAAAAAATATTATGTGTTTAGAGAAACTCCATTGGTATCGCGAAGAACCTTACTGGATAAGGGACTGCTTCGACCATCTGAAGAATCTCATGTGTTTAGGGATATTGCTTTGGTATGGCGAATAACCTTATTGGATAAGGGACTGCTTCGACCACCCGAAGAATCTCATGTGTTTAGAGATACTGCTTTGGTATCGCGAATAACCTTATTTGATAAGGGACTGCTTCGACCACCCGAAGAATCTCATGTGTTTCGATATATTTCTTTGGTGTCCCGAAGAACCCTATTGGATGAGGTACTGCTTCGACCATCCAAAAAATATTATGTGTTTAGAGAAACTCCATTGGTATCGCGAAGAACCTTATTGGATAAGGGACTGCTTCGACCATCTGAATAATCTCATGTGTTTAGGGATACTACTTTGGTATCGCGAATATCCTTATTGGATAAGGGACTGCTTCGACCACCCGAAGAATCTCATGTGTTTAGAGATACTACTTTGGTATCGCGAGGAACCATATTAGATAAGGGAGTGCTTCGATTACCCGTAGAATCTCATGTGATTAGGGATACTGCTTTGGTATCGCGAAGAACCTTATTGGATAAGGGACTGCTTCGACCACCCGAAGAATCTCATCTGTTTAGAGATACTGCTTTAGTATCGCGAAAAACCTTACTGGATAAGGGATGCCTTCGGCCACCCGAAGAATCTCATGTGTTTAGAGATACTGCTTTGGTATCACAAAGAACATTATTGGATAAGGGACTGCTTCGACCATCTGAAGAATCTCATGTGTTTAGGGATACTGCTTTGGTATCGCGAAGAACCTTATTGGATAAAGAACTGCTTTGACCACCCGTAGAATCTCATGTGTTTAGAGACACTTCTTTGGTATCGCGAAGAACCTTATTGGATGAGGTACTTCTTTGACCATCCAAAAAACTTATGTGTTTAGAGAAACTGCTTTGGTATCGCGAAGAACCTTATTGGATAAGGGACTGCTTCGACCATCTGAAGAATCTGATGTGTTTAGGGTTACTGCTTTGGTATCGCGAATAACCTTATTTGATAAGGGACTGCTTCGATGACCCGAAGAATCTCATGTGTTTAGAGATACTGCTTTGGTATCGCGAAGAACCTTATTGGATGTGGTACTGCTTTGACCATCCAAAAAATATTATGTGTTTAGAGAAACTGTTTTGGTATCGCGAAGAACCTTATTGGATAAGGGACTGCTTTGACCATCTGAAGAATCTCATGTGTTTAGGGATTCTACTTTGGTATCGCGAATATCCTTATTGGATAAGGGACTGCTTCGACCACCCGAAGAATCTCATGTGTTTAGAGATACTACTTTGGTAAAGCGAGGAACCATATTAGATAAGGGAGTGCTTCGACTACCCGAAGAATCTCATGTGTTTAGAGATACTTCTTTGATATCATAAAGAACCTTATTGGATAAGGGACTGCTTCGACCATCGTAAGAATCTCATGTGTTTAGGGATACTGCTTTGGTATCGCGAATAACCTTATTTGATAAGGGACTGCTTCGACACCTGAAGAATCTCATGTGTTTAGATATACTGCTTTGGTTTCGCGAAGAACCTTATTGGATGAGGTACTGCTTCGACCATCAAAAAAATATTATGTGTTTAGAGAAACTACTTTGGTATCGCGAAGAACCTTATTGGATAAGGGACTGCTTCGACCATCTGAAGAATCTCATGTGTTTAGGGATATTGCTTTGGTATGGCGAATAACCTTATTGGATAAGGAATTGTTTTGACCACCCGAAGAATCTCATGTGTTTAGAGATACTGCTTTGGTATCGCGAATAACCTTATTTGATAAGGGACTGCTTCGACGACCCGAAGAATCTCATGTGTTTAGATATATTGCTTTGGTATCGCGAAGAACCCTATTGGATGAGGTACTACTTCGACCATCCAAAAAATGTTATGTGTTTAGAGAAATTGCTTTGGTATCGCGAAGAACCTTATTAGATAAGGGACTGCTTCGACCATCTGAAGAATCTCATGTGATTAGGGATACTGCTTTGGTATCGCGAATAACCTTATTGGATAAGGGACTGCTTGGACCACCCGAAGAATCTCATGTGTTTATAGATACTGCTTTGGTATCACAAAGAACCCTATTGGATAAGGGACTGCTTCGACCATCCGAAGAATCTCATGTGTTTATGGATACTGCTTTGGTATCGCGAAGAACCTTATTGGATTAGGGACTGCTTCGACCACCCGAAGAATCTCATGTGTTTAGAGATACTGCTTTGGTATCGCGAAAAACCTTACTGGATAAGGGATGCCTTCGACCACCCGAAGAATCTCATGTGTTTAGAGATACTGCTTTGGTATCGCGAAGAACCTTATTGGATAAGGGACTGCTTCGACCATCTGAAGAATCTCATGTGTTTAGGGATACTGCTTTGGTATCGCGAATAACCTTATTGGATAAGGACTGCTTTGGCCACCCGTAGAATCTCATGTGTTTAGAGATACTTCTTTGGTATCGCGAAGAACCTTATTGGATGAGGTACTGCTTCGACCATCCAAAAAATCTTATGTGTTTAGAGAAACTGCTTTGGTATCGCGAAGAACCTTATTGGATAAGGGACTGCTTCGACTATCTGAAAAATCTCATGTGTTTAGGGATACTACTTTGGTATCGCGAATATCCATATTGGATAAGGGACTGCTTCGACCACTCGAAGAATCTCATGCGTTTAGAGATACTGCTTTGGTATCGCGAGGAACCTTATTAGATAAGGGAGTGCTTCGACTACCCGAAGAATCTCATGTTTTTAGAGATACTTCTTTGATATCACAGAGAACCTTATTGGATAAGGGACTGCTTCGACCATCATAAGAATCTTATGTGTTTAGAGAAATTGCTTTGGTATCGCGAATAACCTTATTTGATAAGGAACTGCTTTGACCACCCGTAGAATCTCATGTGTTTAGAGACACTTCTTTGGTATCACGAAGAACCTCATTGGATGAGGTACTTCTTTGACCATCCAAAAAACTTATGTGTTTAGAGAAACTGCTTTGGTATCGCGAAGAACCTTATTGGATAAGGGACTGCTTCGACCACCTAAAGAATCTCTTTTGTTTAGAGATACTGCTTTGGTATCGCAAAGAAACTTACTGGATAAGGGACTCCTTCGACCACCCGAAGAATCTCATGTGTTTAGAGATACTGCTTTGGTATCGCGAAGAACCTTATTGGATAAGGGACTGCTTCGACCATCTGAAGAATCTCATGTGTTTAGGGATACTGCTTTGGTATCACGAATAACCTTATTGGATAAGGAATTGTTTTGACCACCCGTAGAATCTCATGTGTTTAGAGATACAACTTTGGTATCGCGAAGAACCTTATTGGATGAGGTACTGCTTCGTCCATCCAAAATTTTTTATGTGTTTAGAGATACTGCTTTGGTATCGCGAAGAACCTTATTGGATAAGGGACTACGTCGACCACCCGAAAAATTTCATGTGTTTAGAGATACTGCTTTGGTATCAAGAAGAACCTTATTGGATAACGGACTACTTTGACCACCCGAAGAATCTCACGTGTTTAGAGTTACTGCTTTGGTATCGCGAACAACCTTATTGAATAAGGGACTCCTTCGACCACCCGAAGCATCTCATGTGTTTAGATATACTGCTTTGGTATCGGGAAGAACCTTACTGGATAAGGGATTCCTTCGACCACCCGAAGAATCTCATGTGTTTAGAGATACTGCTTTGGTATCGCGAAGAACCTTATTGGATAAAGGACTGCTTCTACCATCCGAAGAATCTCATGTGTTTAGGGATACTGCTTTGGTATCGCGAATAACCTTATTTGATAAGGGACTGCTTCGACCACCCAAAGAATCTCATGTGTTTAGATATACTGCTTTGGTATCTCAAAGAACCTTATTGGATGAGGTACTGCTTCGATCATCCAAAAAATCTTATGTGTTTAGATAAACTACATTGGTATCGCGAAGAACCTTGTTGGATAAGGGACTGCTTCGACCATCTGAAGAATCTCATGTGTTTAGGGATACTGATTTGGTATCGCGAATAACCATATTGGATAAGGGACTGCTTTGACCACCCGAAGAATCTCATGTGTTTAGAGATACTGCTTTGGTATCACAAAGAACCCTATTGGATAAAGGGCTGCTTCGACCATCCAAAGAATCTCATGTGTTTAGGGATAATGCTTTGGTATCGCGAAGAACCTTATTGGATAAGGGACTGCTTCGACCACCCGAAGAATCTCACGTGTTTAGAGATACTACTTTGGTATCGGGAAGAACCTTACTGGATTAGACACTCCTTCGACCACCTGAAGAATCTCATGTGTTTAGAGATACTGCTTTGGTATCGCGAAGAACCTTACTGGATAAGGGACTCCTTCGACCACCCGAACAATCTCATGTGTTTAGATATACTGTTTTTGTATCGCGAAGAACCTTACTGAATAAGGGACTCCTTCGACCACCCGAAGAATCTCATGTGTTTAGAGATACTGCTTTGGTATCGCGAAGAACCTTACTGGATAAGGGACTCCTTCGACCACCCGAAGAATCTCATGTGCTTAGAGATACTGCTTTGGTATCGGGAATAACCTTATTGGATAAGGGACTGCTTCTACCATCCGAAGAAACTCATGTGTTTAGGGATACTGCTTTTGTATAGCGAGTAACCTTATTTGATAAGGGAATGCTTCGACCACCCGAAGAATCTCATGTGTTTAGATATACTGCTTTGGTTCCGCGAATAACCTTATTGGATGAGGGACTGCTTCTACCATCCGAAGAAACTCATGTGTTTAGGGATACTGCTTTTGTATAGCGAGTAACCTTATTTGATAAGGGAATGCTTCGACCACCCGAAGAATCTCATGTGTTTAGATATACTGCTTTTGTTTCTCGAATAACCTTATTGGATGAGGTACTGCTTCGACCATCCAAAAAATCATATGTATTTAGAGAAACTGCTTTGGTATCACGAAGAAACCTTATTGGATAAGGGACTGCTTCGACCATCTGAGGAATCTCATGTGTTTAGGGATACTGATTTGGTATCGAGAATAACCTTATTGGATAAGGGACTGCTTTGACCACCCGAAGAATCTCATGTGTTTAGAGATACTGCTTTGGTATCACAAAGAACCCTATTGGATAAGGGACTGCTTCGACCATCCGAAGAATCTCATGTGTTTAGGGATACTGCTTTGGTATCACGAAGAACCTTATTGGATAAGAACTTGCTTCGACCACCCAAAGAATCTCTTTTGGTTAGAGATACTGCTTTGGTATCTCAAAGAACCTTACTGGATAACGGACTCCTTCGACCACCCGAAGAATCTCATGTGTTTAGAGAAACTGCTTTGGTATCGCGACGAACCTTATTGGATAAGGAACTGCTTCGACCATCTGAGGAATCTCATGTGTTTAGGGATACTGATTTGGTATCGTGAATAACCTTATTGGATAAGGGACTTCTTCGACCACCCGAAGAATCTCATGTGTTTAGAGATACTGCTTTGGTATCACAAAGAACCCTATTGGATAAGGGACTGCTTCGACAATCCGAAGAATCTCATGTGTTTAGGGATAATGCTTTGGTATCGCGAATAACCTTATCTTATAAGGGACTGCTTGGATCACCCAAAGATTCTCATGTGTTTAGATATACTGCTTTGGTATCGCGAAGAACCTTATTGGATGAGGTACTGCTTCGATCATCCAAAAAATCTTATGTGTTTAGAGAAACTGCTTTGGTATTGCGAAGAACCATATTGGATAAGGGACTGCTTCGACCATCTGAAGAATCTCATGTGTTTAGGGATACTTATTTTGTATCGCGAATAACCATATTGGATAAGGGATGCCTTCGACCACCCGAAGAATCTCATGTGTTTAGAGATACTGCTTTGGTATCATAAAGAACCCTATTGGATAAGGACTGCTTTGACCATCTGAAGAATCTTATGTGTTTCGGGATAATGATTTGGTATCGCGAAGAACCTTATTGGATAAGGGACTGCTTCGACCACCCGAAGAATCTCACGTGTTTAGAGATACTACTTTGGTATTGTGAAGAACCTTACTGGATTAGGGACTCCTTCGACCACCCGAAGAATCTCATGTGTTTAGAGATACTGCTTTGGTATCGCGAAGAACCTTACTGGATAAGGGACTCCTTCGACCACCCGAAGAATCTCATGTGTTTAGAGATATTGCTTTGGTATCGCCAAGAACCTTATTGGATAAGGGACTGCTTCGACCATCTGAAGAATCTCATGTGTTTAGGGATACTGCTTTGGTATCGCGAATAACCATATAGGATAAGAGACTCGACCACCCGAAGAATCTCATGTGTTTAGAGATACTGCTTTGGTATCGCGAAGAACCTTATTAGATAAGGGATTGCTTTGACCACCCGAAGAATCTCATGTGTTTAGAGATACTGCTTTGGTATGACGAAGAACCTTATTAGATAACAGATTGCTTTGACCACCCAAAGAATCTCATGTGTTTAGAGTTACTGCTTTGGTATCGCTAAGAACCTTACTGGATAAGGGACTCCTTCGACCACCCGAAGAATCTCATGTGTTTAGACATACTTCTTTGGTATCACAAAGAACCTTATCTAAAGAATCTCATGTGTTTAGGGATATTGCTTTGGTATCGTGAATTCCTTTATTGGATAAGGGACTGCTTCGACCATCTGAAGAATCTCATGTGTTTAGGGATACTGCTTTGGTATCGCGAATAACCTTATTGGATAAGGGACTGCTTCCCCCATCCGAAGAATCTCATGTGTTTAGAGATACCGCTTTGGTATCGCGAAGAACCTTATTGGATGAGGTACTGCTTTGACCATCCGAAAAATCTTACGTGTTTAGAGATACTGCTTTGGTATCACAGAGAACCTTATTGGATAAGGGATTGCTTCGACCACCCGAAAAATCTCATGTATTTAGAGATACTGCATTGACCACCCGAAGAACCTTATTAGAAAAGGGACTGCTTTGACCACCCGAAGAATCTCATGTGTTTAGAGATACTGCTTTGGTATCACAAAGAACCTTATTGGATAAGGGACTGCTTCGACCACCCGAGGAATCTCATGTGTTTAGAGATACTGCTTTGGTATCGCGAAGAATCTTACTGGATAAGGGACTCCTTCGACCCCCCGAAGAATCTCATGTGTTTAGAGATACTACTTTGATATCGCGAAGAACCTTATTGGATAAGGGACTGCTTCGACCATCTGAAGAATCTTATGTTTTTAGGGATACTGCTTTGGTATCGCGAATAACCTTATTGGATAAGCGACTGCTTCGACCACCCGAAGAATCTCATGTGTTTAGACATACTGCTTTGGTATCGCGAAGAACCTTACTAGATAAGGGAATCCTTCGACCACCCGAAGAATCTCATGTGTTTAGAGATACTGCTTTGGTATCACGAAGAACCTTATTGGATTAGGGACTTCTTCAACCATCTGAAGAATCTCATGTGTTTAGAGATACTATTTTGGTATCGCAAATAACCTTATTGAATTAGGGACTGCTTCGACCACCCGAAGAATCTCATGTGTTTAGAGATACTGCTTTGGTATCGTGAAGAACCTTACTGGATAAAGGACTCCTTCGACCACCCGAAGAATCTCATGTGTTTAGAGATACTGCTTTGGTATTACGAAGAACCTAACTGGATAAGGGACTCCGTCGACCACCTGAAGAATCTCATGTGTTTAAAGATACTGCCGTTGTATCACGAAGAACCTTATTGGATAAGGGACAGCTTCGACCACTCGAAGAATCTCATGTGTTTAGAGATACTGCTTTGGGATCGCGAAGAACCTTACTGGATATAGGACTCCTTCGACCACCTGAAGAATCTCATGTGTTTAGAGATACTGCTTTGGTATCGTGAAGAACCTTACGGGATAAGGGACTGCTTCGACCACCCGAAGAATCTCATGTGTTTAGAGATATTGCTTTGGTATCGCGAAGAACCTTATTGGATAAGGGACTGCTTCGACCATCCGAAGAATCTCATGTGTTTAGGGATACTGCTTTGGTATCGCAAATAACCATATAGGATAAGGGGCTGCTTCGACCATCCGAAGAATCTCATGTGTTTAGAGATACTGCTTTGGTATCACGAAGAACCTTATTGGATAACGAACTACTTCGACCACCCAAAGAATCTCATGTGTTTAGAGATACTACTCTGGTATCGCTAAGAACCTTATTAGATAAGGGACTGCTTCGACCACCCGAAGAATCTCATGTGTTTAGATATACTACTTTGGTATCGCGAAGAACGTTATTGGATAAGGGACTACTTCGACCACCCGAAAATCTCATGTGTTTAGAGATACTGCTTTGGTATCACGAAGAATCTTATTGGATAACGGACTGCTTCTACCACCCAAAGAATCTCATGTGTTTAGAGATACTGCTTTGGTATCGCGAAGAACCTTACTAGACAAGGGACTGCTTTGACCACCCGAAGAATCTCATGTTTTTAGAGATACTACTTTGGTATCACGAAGAACCTTATTCGATAACAGACTACTTTGACCACCCAAAGAATCTCATGTGTTTAGAGTTACTGCTTTGGTATCACGAAGAATCTTATTGGATAAGGGACTGCTTTGACCACCCGAAGAATCTCATGTGTTTAGACATACAGCTCTGGTAACGCGAAGAACCTTACTGGATAAAGGGCTCCTCCGACCACCCGAAGAATCTCATGTGTTTAGAGATACTGTTTTGGTATCACGAAGAACCTTACTGGATAAGGGACTCCTTCGACCACCCGAAGAATCTCATGTGTTTAGAGAAACTGCTTTGGTATCGCGAAGAACCTTATTAGATAAGAGACTGCTTCGACCAACTGAAGAATCTCATGTGTTTAGGGATACTGCTTTGGTATCGCGAATAACCTTATTGGATATGGGACTGCTTGGACCACCCGAAGAATCTCATGTGTTTAGAGATACTGCTTTGGTATCACAAAGAACCCTATTGGATAAGGGACTGCTTCGACCATCCGAAGAATCTCATGTGTTTATGGATACGGCTTTGGTATCGCGAAGAACCTTATTGGATAAGGGACTGCTTCGACCACCCGAAGAATCTCATGTGTTTAGAGATACTGCTTTGGTATCGCGAAAAACCTTACTGGATAAGGGATGCCTTCGGCCACCCGAAGAATCTCATGTGTTTAGAGATACTGCTTTGGTATCACTAAGAACCTTATTAGATAACAGACTACTTTAACCACCCAAAGAATCTCATGTGTCTAGAGTTACTTCTTTGGTATCGCGAAGAACCTTATTGGATAAGGGACTGCTTCGACCACCCGAAGAATCTCATGTGTTTAGAGATACTGCTTTGGTATCGCGAAGAACCTTACTGGATAAAGGACTCCTTCGACCACCCGAAAAATCTCACGTGTTTAGATATATTGCTTTGGTATTACGAAGAACCTTACTGGATAAGGGACTCCGTCGACCACCCGAAGAATCTCATGTGTTTAGAGATACTGCCGTTGTATCACGAAGAACCTTATTGGATAAGGGACAGCTTCGACCATCTGAAGAATATCATGTGTTTAGGGATACTGCTTTGGTATCACGAATAACCATATAGGATAAGGGTTTGCTTCGACCAACCGAAGAATCTCATGTCTTTAGAGATACTACTTTGGTATCGCGAAGAAACTTATTGGATGAGGTACTGCTTCGACCATCCAAAGAAACGTATGTGTTTAGAGATACTGCTTTAGTATCACGAAGAACCTTATTGGGTAAGGGACTACTTCGACCACTTGAAAAATCTCATGTGTTTAGAGATACTGCCTTGGTATCGCGAAGAATCTTATTGGATATGGGACTGCTTCGACCACCCGAAGAATCTCATGTGTTTAGAGATACTGCTTTGGGATCACGAAGAACCTTACTGGATAAAGGACTCCTTCGACCACCTGAAGAATCTCATGTGTTTAAACATACTGCTTTGGTATCGTGAAGAACCTTACGGGATAAGGGACTGCTTCAACCACCCGAAGAATCTCATGTGTTTAGAGATATTGCTTTGGTATCGCGAAGAACCTTATTGGATAAGGGACTGCTTCGACCATCCGAAGAATCTCATGTGTTTAGGGATACTGCTTTGGTATCACGAATAACCATATAGGATAAGGGGCTGCTTCGACCATCCCAAGAATCTCATGTGTTTAGAGATACTGCTTTGGTATCACGAAGAACCTTATTGGATAATGAACTACTTCGACTACCCAAAGAATCTCATGTGTTTAGAGATACTACTCTGGTATCGCTAAGAACCTTATTAGATAAGGGACTGCTTCGACCACCCGAAAAATCTCATGTGTTTAGATATACTACTTTGGTATCGCGAAGAACCTTATTGGATAAGGGACTACTTCGACCACCCGAAAATCTCTTGTGTTTAGAGATACTGCTTTGGTATCACGAAGAACCTTATTGGATAACAGACTACTTTGACCACCCAAATTATCTCATGTGTTTAGAGTTACTGCTTTGGTATCGCGAAGAATCTTATTGGATAAGGGACTGCTTCGACCATCCGAAGAATCTCGTGTTTAGAGATACTGGTTTGGTATCACGAAGAACCTTATTGGATAACGGACTACTTCGACCGCCCAAAGAATCTCATGTGTTTAGAGATACTACTTTGGTATCGCTAAGAACCTTATTAGATAAGGGACTGCTTTGACTACCCGAAGAATCTCATGTGTTTAGAGATACTACTTTGGTATCGCGAAGAACCTTATTGGATAAGGGACTACTTCGACCACCCGAAAATTCTCATGTGTTTAGATATACTGCTTTGGTATCGCGAAGAATCTTATTGGATAAGGCACTGCTTCGACCACCTGAAGAATCTCATGTGTTTAGAGATACTGCTTTGGTATCGCGGAGAATCTTACTGGATAAAGGACTCCTTCGACCACCTGAAGAATCTCATGTGTTTAGAGATACTACTTTGGTATCGCGAAGAACCTTACTGGATAAGGGACTCCTTCGACCACCCGAAAAAGCTCATGTGTTTAGAGATATTTCTTTGGTATCGCAAAGAACCTTATTGGATAACGGACGGCTTCGACCATCTGAAGAATCTCATGTGTTTAGGGATACTGCTTTGGTATCGCGAATAACCATATAGGATAAGGGACTGCTTCGACCAACCGAAGAATCTCATGTGTTTAGAGATACTGCTTTGGTATCACGAAGAACCTTATTGGATTACGGACTACTTCGACCACCCAAAGAATCTCATGTGGTTAGAGATACTACTTTGGTATCGCTAAGACCCTTACTGGATAAGGGAGTCTTTCGACCACCCAAAGAATCTCATGTGTTTAGAGAGACTGCTTTGGTATCGCGAAGAACCTTATTGGATAAGGGACTGCTTCGACCACCAAAAAATTCTCATGTGTTTAGAGATACTGCTTTGGTATCGCAAAGAACGTTACTAGACAAGGGACTTCTTTGACCACCCGAAGAATCTCATGTGTTTAGAGATACTACTTTTGTATCACGAAGAACCTTATTGGATAACAAACTACTTTGACCACCCAAATAATCTCATGTGTTTAGAGTTACTGCTTTGGTATCACGAAGAATCTTATTGGATAAGGGACTGCTTCGACCACCCGAAGAATCTCATGTGTTTAGACATACAGCTCTGGTAACGTGAAGAACCTTACTGGATAAAGGGCTCCTTCGACCACGCGAAGAATCTCATGTGTTTAGAGATACTGTTTTGGTATCACGAAGAACCTCACTGGATAAGGGACTCCTTCGACCACCCGAAGAATCTGATGTGTTTAGAGATACTGCTTTGGTATCGCATAGAACCTTATTGGATAAGGGACTGCTTCGACCCTCTGAACAATCTCATGTGTTTAGGCATACTGTTTTAGTATCGCGAATAACCATATAGGATAAGGGACTGCTTCAACCACCCGAAGAATCTCATGTGTTTAGAGATACTGCTTTGGTATCGCGAAGAACCTTATTGGATGAGGTACTGCTTCGACCATCCGAAAAATCTTATGTGTTTAGAGATACTGCTTTGGTATCACGAAGAACTTTATTGGATAAGGGACTGCTTACCACACAAAAAATCTCATGTGTTTAGAGATACTGCTTTGGTATCACGAAGAACCTTATTAGATAACGGGCTGCTTTGACCACCCAAAGAATCTCATGTGTTTAGAGATACTGCTGTGGTATCGCGAAGAATATTATTGGATAAGGCACTGCTTCGACCACCCGAAGAATCTCATGTTCTTAGAGATACTGCTTTGGTATCGCGAAGAACCTTACTGGATAAAGGACTCCTTCGACCACCGGAAGAATCTCATGTGTTTAGAGATACTGCTTTGGTATCGCGAAGAACCTTACGGGACAAGGGACTGCTTCGACCACCCGAAGAATCTCATGTGTTTAGAGATATTGCTTTGGTATCGCGAAGAACCTTATTGGACAAGGGACTGCTTCGACCATCCGAAGAATCTCATGTGTTTAGGGACACTGCTTTGGTATCGCGAATAACTATATAGGATAAGGGACTGCTTCGTCCATCCGAAGAATCTCATATGTTTAGAGATACTGCTTTGGTATCACGAAGAACCTTATTGGATAACGAACTACTTCGACCACCCAAAGAATCTCATGTGTTTAGAGATACTACTTTGGTATATCTAAGAACCTTACTAGATAAGGGACTGCTTCGACCACCCAAAGAATCTCATGTGTCTAGAGATACTACTTTGGTATCGCGAAGAACCTTATTGGATAAGGGACTACCTCGACCACCCGAAAAATATCATGTGTTTAGAGATACTGCTTTGGTATCGCGAAGAATCTTATTGGATAAGGGACTGCTTCGACCACCCGAATAATCGCATGTGTTTAGAGATACTGCTTTGGTATCGCGAAGAACCTTACTAGATAAGGGACTACTTTGACCACTCAAAGAATCTAATGTGTTTAGAGATACTACTTTGGTATCACGAAGAACCTTATTGGATAACAGACTACTTTGACCACCCAAAGAATCTCATGTGTTTAGAGTTACTGCTTTGGTATCACGAAGAATCTTATTGGATAAGGGACTGCTTCGACCATCCGAAGAATCTCATGTGCTTAGAGATACTGCTTTAGTATCACGAAGAACCTTATTGGATAACGAACTACTTCGACCACCCAAAGACTCTCATGTGTTTAGAGATACTACTTTGGTATCGCTAAGAACCTTATTATATAAGGGACTGCTTTGACCACCCGAAGAATCTCATGTGTTTAGAGATACTACTTTGGTATCGCGAAGAACTTTATTGGAAAAGGGACTCCTTCGACCACCCGAAAATTCTCATGTGTTTAGAGATACTGCTTTGGTATCGTGAAGAATCTTATTGGATAAGGGACTGCTTCGACCACCCGAAGAATCTCATGTGTTTAGAGATACTGCTTTGGTATAGCAGAGAATCTTACTGGATAAAGGACTCCTTCAACCACCTTAAGAATCTCATGTGTTTAGAGATACTGCTTTGGTATCGCGAAGAACCTTACTGGATAAGGGACTCCTTCGACCACCCAAAAAATCTCATGTGTTTAAAGATATTGCTTTGGTATCGCGAAGAACCTTATTGGATAAGGGATTGCTTCGACCATCCGAAGAATCTCATGTGTTTAAGGATACTGCTTTGGTATCGCGAATAACCATATAGGATAAGAGACTGCTTCGACCATCCGAAGAATCTCATGTGTTTAGAGATACTGCTTTGCTATCACGAAGAACCTTATTGGATAACGGACTACTTGGCCACCCAAAGAATCTCATGTGTTTAGAGATACTACTTTGGTATCGATAAGACCCTTACTGGATAAGGAACTCTTTCGACTACCCGAAGAATCTCATGTGTTTAGAGATACTGCTTTGGTATCGCGAAGAACCTTATTGGATAAGGGACTGCTTCGACCACCAAAAAGTTCTCATGTGTTTAGAGATACTACTTTGGTATCGCAAAGAACCTTACTAGACAAGGGACTGCTTTGACCACCCTAAGAATCTCATGTGTTTATAGATACTACTTTGGTATCACGAAGAACCTTATTGGATAACAGACTACTTTGACCACCCAAAGAATCTCATGTGTCTAGAGATACTACTTTGGTATCGCGAAGAACCTTATTGGATAAGGGACTACTTCGACCACCCGAAAAATATCATGTGTTTAGAGATACTGCTTTGGTATCGCGAAGAATCTTATTGGTTAAGGGACTGCTTCGACCACCCGAATAATCTCATGTGTTTATAGATACTTCTTTGGTATCGCGAAGAACCTTACTAGACAAGGGACTGCTTTGACCACTCGAAGAATCTCATGTGTTTAGAGATACTACTTTGGTATCACGAAGAACCTTATTGGATAACAAACTACTTTGACCACCCAAAGAATCTCATGTGTTTAGAGTTACTACTTTGGATTCACGAAGAATCTTATTGGATAAGGGACTGCTTTGACCATCCGAAGAATCTCATGTGCTTAGAGATACTGCTTTGGTATCGCGAAGAACCTTATTGGATAACGAACTACTTCGACCACACAAAGAATCTCATGTGTTTAGAGATACTACTTTGGTATCGCTAAGAACCTTATTAGATAAGGGACTGCTTTGACCACCTGAAGAATCTCATGTGTTTAGAGATACTACGTTGGTATCGCGAAGAACTTTATTGGAAAAGGGACTCCTTCGACCACCCGAAAATTCTCATGTGTTTAGAGATACTACTTAGGTATCGCAAAGAATCTTATTGGATAAGGGACTGCTTCTACCACTCGAAGAATCTCATGTGTTTAGAGATACTGCTTTGGTATCGCGGAGAATCTTACTGGATAAAGGACTCCTTCGATCACCTGAAGAATCTCATGTGTTTAGAGATACTGCTTTGGTAACGCGAAGAACCTTACTGGATAAGGGACTCCTTCGACCACCCGAAAAATCTCATGTGTTTAGAGATATTGCTTTGGTATCGCGAAGAACCTTATTGGATAAGGGACTGCTTCGACCATCCGAAGAATCTCATGTGTTAAGGGATACTGCTCTGGTATCGCGAATAACCATATAGGATAAGAGACTGCTTTGACCATCCGAAGGATCTCATGTGTTTAGAGATACTGCTTTGGTATCACGAAGAACCTTATTGGATAACGGACTACTTTGACCACCCAAAGAATCTCATGTGTTTAGAGATATTACTTTGGTATCGATAAGATCCTTACTGGATAAGGGACTCTTTCGACCACCCGAAGAATCTCATATGTTTAGAGATACTACTTTGGTATCGCGAAGAACCTTATTGGATAAGGGACTGCTTCGACCACCAAAAAATTCTCATGTGTTTAGAGATACTGCTTTGGTATCGCAAAGAACCTTACTAGACAAGGGACTGCTTTGACCACCCGAAGAATCTCATGTGTTTAGATATACTACTTTGGTATCACGAAGAACCTTATTGGATAACAGACTACTTTGACCACCCAAAGAATCTCATGTGTCTAGAGATACTACTTTGGTATCGTGAAGAACCTTATTGGATAAGGGACTACTTCGACCACCCGAAAAATATCATGTGTTTAGAGATACTGCTTTGGTATCGCGAAGAATCTTATTGGATAAGGGACTGCTTCGACCACCCGAATAATCTCATGTGTTTAGAGATACTGCTTTGGTATCGCGAAGAACCTTACTAGACAAGGGACTGCTTTGACCACTCGAAGAATCTCATGTGTTTAGAGATACTGCTTTGGTATCACGAAGAACCGTATTAGATAACAAACTACTTTGACCACCCAAAGAATCTCATGTGTTTAGAGTTACAACTTTGGTATCACGAAGAATCTTCTTGGATAAGGGACTACTTTGACCATCCGAAGAATCTCATATACTTAGAGATACTGCTTTGGTATCACGAAGAACCTTATTGGATAACGAACTACTTCGACCACCCAAATAATCTCATGTGTTTAGAGATACTACTTTGGTATCGCTAAGAACCTTATTAGATAAGGGACTGCTTTGACCACCCGAAGACTCTCATGTGTTTAGAGATACTACTTTGGTATCGCGAAGAACTTTATTGGAAAAGGGACTCCTTCGACCACCCGAAAATTCTCATGTGTTTAGAGATACTGCTTTGGTATCGCAAAGAATCTTATTGGATAAGGGACTGCTTCGACCACCCGAAGAATCTCATGTGTTTAGAGATACTGCTTTGGTATCACGGAGAATCTTACTGGATAAAGGACTCCTTCGATCACCTTAAGAATCTCATGTGTTTAGAGATACTACTTTGGTATCGCGAAGAACCTTACTGGATAAGGGACTCCTTCGACCACCCGAAAAATCTCATGTGTTTAGAGGTATTGCTTTGGTATCGCGAAGAACCTTATTGGATAAGGGACTGCTTCGACTATCTGAAGAATCTCATGTGTTTAGGGATACTGTTTGGTATCCCGAATAACCATATAGGATAAGAGTCTACTTTGACCATCCGAAGAATCTCATGTGTTTAGAGATACTGCTTTGGTATCACGAAGAGCCTTATTGGATAACGGACTACTTTGACCACCCAAAAAATCTCATGTGTTTAGAGATACTACTTTGGTATCGATAAGACACTTACTGGATAAGGGACTCTTTCGACCACCTGAAGAATCTCATATGTTTAGAGATACTGCTTTGGTATCGCGAAGAACCTTATTGGATAAGGGACTGCTTCGACCACCAAAAAATTCTCATGTGTTTAGAGATACTGCTTTGGTATCGCAAAGAACCTTACTAGACAAAGGACTGCTTTGACCACCCGAAGAATCTTATGTGTTTAGAGATACTGCTTTGGTATCACGAAGAACCTTTTTGGATAAGGGACTGCTTCGACCACCCGAAAAATCTGATGTGTTTAGAGATACTGCTTTGGTATCACGAAGAACCTTATTGGATAACAGACTGCTTTGACCACCCAAAGAATCTCTTGTGTTTAGAGTTACTGCTTTGGTATCGCGAAGAATCTTATTGGATAAGGGACTGCTTCGACCACCCGAAGAATCTCATGTGTTTAGACATACAACTCTGGTAACGCGAAGAACCTTACTGGATAAAGGGCTCTTTCGACCACCCGAAGAATCTCATGTGTTTAGAGATACTGCTTTGGTATCGCGAAGAACCTTACGGGATAAGGGACTGCTTCGACCACCCGAAGAATCTCATGTGTTTAGAGATATTGCTTTGGTATCGCAAAGAACCTTATTGGATAAGGGACTGCTTTGACCATCCAAAGAATCTCATGTTTTTAGGGATACTGCTTTGGTATCGCGAATAACCATATAGGATAAGAGACTGCTTCGACCATCCAAAGAATCTCATGTGTTTAGAGATACTGCTTTGGTATCACGAAGAACCTTATTAGATAAGGGACTGCTTCGTCCACCAAAAGAATCTCATGTGTCTAGAGATACTACTTTGGTATCGCGAAGAACCTTATTGGATAAGGGACTGCTTCGACCACCCGAAAAATCTCATGTGTTTAGAGATACTGCTTTGGTATTGCTAAGAATCTTATTGGATAAGGGACTGCTTCGACCACCCGAAGAATCTCATGTGTTTAGAGATACTGCTTTAGTATTGCGAAGAACCTTACTAGAAAAGGGACTGCTTTGACCACTCGAAGAATCTCATGTGTTTAGAGATACTACTTTGGTATCTCGAAGAACCTTATTGGATAACAGACTACTTTGACCACCCAAAGAATCTCATGTGTTTAGAGTTACTGCTTTGGTATCGCGAAGAATCTTATTGGATAAGGGACTGCTTCGACCATCCGAAGAATCTCACGTGTTTAGAGATATTGCTTTGGTATCACGAAGAACCTTATTGGATAACGGACTACTTCGACCACCCAAAGAATCTCATGTGTTTAGAGATACTACTTTGGTATCGATAAGCCCTATACTGGATAAGGGACTCTTTCGACCACCCGAAGAATCTCATGTGTTTAGAGATACTGCTTTGGTATCGCGAAGAACCTTATTGGATAAGGGACTGCTTCGACCACCAAAAAATTCTCATGTGTTTAGAGATACTACTTTGGTATCGCTAAGAACCTTATTAGATAAGGGACTGCTTCGACCAACCAAAGAATCTCATGTGTTTAGAGATACTACTTTGGTATCGCGAAGAACCTTATTGGATAAGGGACTGCTTCGACCACCCGAAAAATCTCATGTGTTTAGAGATACTGCTTTGGTATCGTGAAGAATCTTATTGGATAAGGGACTGCTTCGACCACCCAAAGAATCTCATGTGTTTAGAGATACTGCTTTGGTATCGCGAAGAACCTTACTAGACAAGGGACGGCTTTGACCACTCGAAGAATCTCATGTGTTTAGAGATACTACTTTGGTATCTCGAAGAACCTTATTGGATAACAGACTACTTTGACCACCCAAAGAATCTCATGTGTTTAGAGTTACTGCTTTGGTATCGCGAAGAATCTTATTGGATAAGGGACTGCTTCGACCATCCGAAGAATCTCATGTGTTTAGAGATGCTGCTTTGGTATCACGAAGAACCTTATTGGATAACGGACTTCTTCCACCACCCAAAGAATCTCATGTGTTTAGAGATACTACTTTGGTATCGCAAAGAACCTTATTAGATAAGGGACTGCTTTGACCACCCGAAGAATCTCACATGTTTAGAGATACTACTTTGGTATCGCGAAGAACCTTATTGGATAAGGGACTACTTCGACCACCCGAAAATTCTCATGTGTTTAGAGATACTGCTTTGGTATCGCGAAGAATCTTATTGGATAAGGGACTGCTTCAACCACCCGAAGAATCTCATGTGTTTAGAGATACTGCTTTGGTATCACGGAGAATCTTACTGGATAAAGGACTCCTTCGACCACCTGAAGAATCTCATGTGTTTAGAGATACTACTTTGGTATCGCGAAGAACCTTACTGGATAAGGGACTCCTTCGACCACCCCAAAAATCTCATGTGTTTACAGATATTGCTTTGGTGTCGCGAAGAACCTTATTGGATAAGGGACTGCTTCGACCATCCGAAGAATCTCATGTGTTTAGGGATACTGCTTTGGTATCGCGAATAACCATATAGGATAAGGGAATGCTTCGACCATCCGAAGAATCTCATGTGTTTAGAGATACTGCTTTGGTATCACGAAGAACCTTATTGGATAACAGACTACTTCGACCACCCAAAGAATCTCATGTGTTTAGAGATACTACTTTGGTATCGATAAGCCCTATACTGGATAAGGGACTCTTTCGAACACCCAAAGAATCTCATGTGTTTAGAGATACTGCTTTGGTATCGCGAAGAACCTTATTGGATAAGGGACTGCTTTGACCACCAAAAAATTCTCATGTGTTTAGAGATACTGCTTTGGTATCGCAAAGAGCCTTACTAGACAAGGGACTGCTTTGACCACCCGAAGAATCTCATGTGTTTAGAGATACTACTTTGGTATCACGAAGAACCTTATTGGATAACAGACTACTTTGACCTCCCAAAGAATCTCATGTGTTTAGAGTTACTGCTTTGGTATCGCGAAGAATCTTATTGGATAAGGGACTGCTTCGACCACCCGAAGAATCTCATGTGTTTAGACATACAGCTCTGGTAACGCGAAGAACCTTACTGGATAAAGGGCTCCTTCGACCACCCAAAGAATCTCACGTGTTTAGAGATACTGCTTTGGTATCGCGAAGAACCTTACGGGATAAGGGACTGCTTCGACCACCCGAAGAATCTCATGTGTTTAGAGATATTGCTTTGGTATCACGAAGAACCTTATTGGATAAGGGACTGCTTCGACCATCCGAAGAATCTCATGTGTTTAGGGATACTGCTTTGGTATCGCGAATAACCATATAGGATAAGGGACTGCTTCGACCATCCGAAGAATCTCATGTGTTTAGAGATACTGCTTTGGTATCACTAAGAACCTTAATGGATAACGAACTACTTCGACCACCCAAAGAATCTCATGTGTTTAGAGATACTACTTTGGTATCGCTAAGAACCTTATTAGATAAGGGACTGCTTCGACCACCCAAAGAATCTTATGTGTTTAGAGATACTACTTTGGTATCGCGAAGAACCTTATTGGATAAGGGACTACTTCGACCACCCGAAAATTCTCATGTGTTTAGAGATACTGCTTTGGTAACGCGAAGAATCTTATTGGATAAGGGACTGCTTCGACCACCCGAAGAGTCTCATGTGTTTAGAGATACTGCTTTGGTATCGTGGAGAATCTTACTGGATAAAGGACTCCTTCGACCACCTTAAGAATCTCATGTGTTTAGAGATACTGCTTTGGTATCGCGAAGAACCTTACTGGATAAGGGACTCCTTCGACCACCCGAAAAATCTCATGTGTTTAGAGATATAGCTTTGGTATCGCGAAGAACCTTTTTGGATAAGGGACTGCTTTGACCATCCGAAGAATCTCATGTGTTTAGGGATACTACTTTGGTATCGCGAATAACCATATAGGATAAGGGACTGCTTCGACCATCCGAAGAATCTCATGTGTTTAGAGATACTGCTTTGGTATCACGAAGAACCTTATTGGATAATGGACTACTTCAACCACCCAAAGAATCTCATGTGTTTAGAGATACTACTTTGGTATCGATAAGACCCTTACTGGATAAGGGACTCTTTCTACCACCCTAAGAATCTCATGTGTTTAGAGATACTGCTTTGGTATCGCAAAGAGCCTTACTAGACATGGGACTGCTTTGACCACCCGAAGAATCTCATGTGTTTAGAGATACTACTTTGGTATCACGAAGAACCTTATTGGATAACAGACTACTTTGACCACCCAAAGAATCTCATGTGTTTAGAGTTACTACTTTGGTATCGCGAAGAATCTTATTGGATAAGGGACTGCTTCGACCCTCTGAAGAATCTCATGTGTTTAGGGATACTGCTTTGGTATCGCGAATATCCATATAGGATAAGAGACTGCTTCAACCACCCGAAGAATCTCATGTGTTTAGAGATACTGCTTTTGTATCGCGAAGAACCTTATTGGATGAGGTACTGCTTCGACCATCCGAAAAATATTATGTGTTTAGAGATACTGCTTTGGTATCACGAAGAACATTATTGGATAAGGGACTGCTTTGACCACCCGAAAAATCTGATGTGTTTAGAGATACTGCTTTGGTATCACGGAAAACCTAATTGGATAACAGACTGCTTTGACCACCCAAAGAATCTTATGTGTTTAGAGATACTGCTTTGGTATCGCGAAGAATGTTATTGGATAAGGCACTGCTTCGACCACCCGAAGAATCTCATGTGTTTAGACATACAACTCTGGTAACGCGAAGAACCTTACTGGATAAAGGGCTCTTTCGACCACCCGAAGAATCTCATGTGTTTAGAGATACTGCTTTGGTATCGCGAAGAACCTTACGGGATAAGGGACTGCTTCGACCACCCGAAGAATCTCATGTGTTTAGAGATATTGCTTTGGTATCGCAAAGAACCTTATTGGATAAGGGACTACTTCGACCATCCGAAGATTCTCATGTGTTTAGGGATACTGCTTTAGTATCGCGAATAACAATATAGGATAAGGGACTGCTTCGACCATCCGAAGAATCTCATGTGTTTAGAGATACTGCTTTGGTATCACGAAGAACCTTATTGGATAACGAACTACTTCGACCACCCAAAGAATCTCATGTGTTTAGAGATACTACTTTGGTATCGCTAAGAACCTTATTAGATAAGGGACTGCTTCGACCACCCAAAGAATCTTATGTGTTTAGAGATACTACTTTGGTATCGCAAAAAACCTTATTGGATAAGGGATTACTTCGACCACCCGAAAAATCTCATCTGGTAAGAGATACTGCTTTGGTATCGCGAAGAATCTTATTGGATAAGGGACTGCTTCAACCACCCGAAGAATCTCATGTGTTTAGAGATACTGCTTAGGTATCGCGAAGAACCTTACTAGTCAAGGGACTGCTTTGACCACTCGAAGAATCTCATGTGTTTAGAGATACTACTTTGGTATCACGAAAATCCTTATTGGATAACAGACTACTTTGACCACCCAAAGAATCTCATGTGTTTAGAGTTACTGCTTTGGTATCGCGAAGAATCTTATTGGATAAGGGACTGCTTCGAACATCCGAAGAATCTCATGTGTTTAGAGATACTACTTTGGTATCACGAAAAACCTTATTTGATAACGGACTACTTCGACCACCCAAAGAATCTCATGTGTCTAGAGATACTACTTTGGTATCACTAAGAACCTTATTAGATAAGGGACTTCTTTGACCAACCGAAGAATCTCATGTGTTTAGAGATACTACTTTGGTCTCGCGAAGAACCTTATTGGATAAGGGACTACTTCGACCACCCGAAAATTCTCATGTGTTTAGAGATACTGCTTTGGTATCGCGCAGAATCTTATTGGATAAGGGACTGCTTCGACCACCCGAAGAATCTCATGTGTTTAGAGATACTGCTTTGGTATCGCGGAGAATCTTACTGGATAAAGGACTCCTTCGACCACCTGAAGAATCTCATGTGTTTAGAGATACTGCTTTGATATCGCGAAGAACCTTACTAGATAAGGGACTCCTTCGACCACCCGAAAAATCTCATGTGTTTAGAGATATTGCTTTGGTATCGCGAAGAACCTTATTGGATAAGGGACTGCTTCGACCATCCGAAGAATCTCATGTGTTTAGGGATACTGCTTTGGTATCGCGAATAACCATATAGGATAAGGGACTGCTTCGACCATCCGAAGAATCTCATGTGTTTAGAGATACTGCTTTGGTATCACGAAGAACCTTATTGGATAACAGACTACTTCAACCACCCAAAGAATCTCATGTGTTTAGAGATACTACTTTGGTATGGATAAGACCCTTACTGGATAAGGGACTCTTTCGACCACCCGAAGAATCTCATGTGTTTAGAGATACTGCTTTGGTATCGCGAAGAACCTTATTGGATAAGGGACTGCTTCGACCACCAAAATATTCTCATGTGTTTAGAGATACTGCTTTGGTATTGCAAAGAACCTTACTAGACAAGGGACTGCTTTGACCACCCGAAGAATCTCATATGTTTAGAGATACTACTTTGGTATCACGAAGAACCTTATTGGATAACAGACTACTTTGACCACCCAAAGAATCTCATGTGTTTAGAGTTACTGCTTTGGTATCGCGAAGAATCTTATTGGATAAGGGACTGCTTCGACCACCCGAAGAATCTCATGTGTTTAGAGATACTGTTTTGGTATCACGAAGAACCTTATTGGATAAGGGACTCCTTCGACCACACGAATAATATCATGTGTTTAGAGATACTGCTTTGGTATCGCAAAGAACCTTATTGGATAAGGGACTGCTTCGACCCTCTGAAGAATCTCATGTGTTTAGGGATACTGCTTTGGTATCGCGAATAACCATATAGGTTAAGGGACTGCTTCAACCACCCGAAGAATCTCATGTGTTTAGAGATACTGCTTTGGTATCGTGAAGAACCTTATTGAGTGAGGTACTGCTTCGACCATCCGAAAAATCTTATGTGTTTAGAGATACTGCTTTGGTATCACGAAGAACCTTATTGGATAAGAGACTGCTTCGACCACCCGAAACATATCATGTGTTTAGAGATACTGCTTTGGTATCACGAAGAACCTTATTGGATAACGGACTGCTTTGACCACCCAAAGAATCTCATGTGTTTAGAGATATTGCTTTGGTATCGCGAAGAATCTTATTGGATAAGGCACTGCTTCGACCACCCAAAGAATCTTATGTGTTTAAAGATACTGCTTTGGTATCGCGAAGAACCTTTCTGGATAAGAGACTGCTTCGACCATCCGAAGAATCTCATGTGTTTAGAGATACTGCTTTGGTTTCGCGAAGAACCTTATTGGATAAGGGACTGCTTCGACCATCTGAAGAATCTAATGTGTTTAGGGATACTGCTTAGGTATCACGAATAACCTTATTGGATAAGGGACTGGTTATACCATCTGAAGAATCTCATGTGTTTAGGGATACTGCTTTGGTATCGCGAAGAACCTTTCTGGATAAGAGACTCCTTCGCCCACCCGAAGAATCTCATGTGTTTAGGGATACTGCTTTGGTATCGCGAATAACCTTATTGGATAAGGGACTGCTTCGACCACCCGAAGAATCTCATGTGTTTAGAGATACTGCTTTGGTATCACAAAGAACCCTATTGGATAAGGGACTGCTTCGACCATCTGAAGAATCACATGTGTTTAGAGATACTGCTTTGTTATCGCGAAGAACCTTATTGGATAACGGACTGCTTCAATCACCCGAAAAATCTCATGTGTTTAGAGATACTGCTTTGTGTATCACGAAGAACCTTATTAGATAAGATACTTCTTTGACCACCCGAAGAATCTCATGTGTTTAGAGAAACTGCTTTGGTATCCCGAAGAACCTTATTGGATAACGAACTGCTTTGACCACCCAAAGAATCTCATGTGTTTAAAGATATTGATTTGGTATCGCGAAGAATCTTATTGGATAAGGGATTGCTTCAACCACCCGAAGAATCTCATGTATTTAGAGATACTGCTTTGGTATCGCGAAGAATCTTATTGGATAAGGGACTGCTTTGACCACCCGAAGAATCTCATGTGTTTAGAGATACTGCTTTGGCATCCCGAAGATTCTTATTGGATAACGGACTGCTTTGACCACCCGAAGATTCTCATGTGTTCAGAGATACTGCTTTGGTATCGCGAAGAATCTTATTGGATAAGGGACTTCTTCTACCACCCGAAGAATCTCATGTGTTTAGAGATATTGCTTTGGTATCGCGAAGAATCTTATTGGATAACGGACTGCTTCGGCCACCCGAAAAATCTTATGTGTTTAGAGATATTCTTTGGTATCGTAAAGAACCTTATTGGATAAGGGACTGCTTCGACCACCCGAAGAATCTCATGTGTTTAGAGATACTGCTTTGGTATCCCGAAGAACCTTATCGGATAACGGACTGCTTTGACCACCCGAAGAATCTCATGTGTTTAGAGATACTGCTTTGGTATCGCGAAGAACCTTATTGGATAAGGGACTGCTTCGATAATCTGAAGAATCTCATGTGTTTAGGGATACTGCTTTGGTATCGCGAATAACCTTATTGGATAAGGGACTCCTTCGACCACCCGAAGAATCTCATTCGTTTAGAGATACTGCTTTGGTATCACAAAGAACCCTATTGGATAAGGGGCTGCTTCGACCATCTGAAAAATCACATGTGTTTAGGGATACTGCTTTGGTATCGTGAAGAACCTTATTGGATAAGGAACTGCTTCGACCACTCGAAGAATCTCATGTGTTTAGAGATACTGCTTTGGTATCGCGAAGAACCTTATCGGATGAGGTACTGCTTCGACCATCAGAAAAATCTTATGTGTTTAGAGATACTGCTTTGTAATCGCAAAGAACCTTATTGGATAACGGACTGCTTCGATCACCCGAAAAATCTCATGTGTTTAGAGATACTGCTTTGTGTATCACGAAGAACCTTATTAGATAAGGGACTTCTTTGACCACCCGAAGAATCTCATGTGTTTAGAGAAACTGCTTTGGTATCCCGAGGAACCTTATTGGATAACGAACTGCTTTGACCACCCAAAGAATCTCATGTGTTTAGAGATACTGATTTGCTATCACGAAGAATCTTATTGGATAAGGGATTACTTCAACCACCCGAAGAATCTCATGTATTTAGAGATACTGCTTTGGTATCGCGAAGAATCTTATTGGATAAGGGACGGCTTTGACCACGCGAAGAATCTCATGTGTTTAGAGATACTGCTTTGGTATCCCGAAGATCCTTATTGGATAACGGACTGCTTTGATCACCCGAAGATTCTCATGTGTTCAGAGATACTGCTTTGGTATCGCGAAGAATCTTATTGGATAAGGGACTTCTTCTACCACCCGAAGAATCTCATGTGTTTAGAGATATTGCTTTGGTATCGCGAAGAATCTTATTGGATAACGGACTGCTTCGGCCACCCGAAAAATCTCATGTGTTTAGAGATATTCTTTGGTATCGCAAAGAACCTTATTGGATAAGGGACTGCTTCGACCACCTGAAGTATCTCATGTGTTTAGAGATACTGCTTTGGTATCCTGAAGAACCTTATCGGATAACGGACTGCTTTGACCACCCGAAGAATCTCATGTGTTTAGAGATACTGCTTTGGTATCGCGAAGAACCTTATTGAATAAGGGACTGCTTCAATAATCTGAAGAATCTCATGTGTTTAGGGATACTGCTTTGGTATCGCGAATAACCTTATTGGAAACCTGACTGCTTCAACCACCCGAAGAATCTCATGTGTTTAGAGATACTGCTTTGGTATCACAAAGAACCCTATTGGATAAGGGACTGCTTCGACCATCTTAAGAGTCTCATGGGTTTAGGGATACTGCTTTGGTATCGCGAAGAACTTTATTGGATGAGGTACTGCTTCGACCATCCGAAAAATCTTATGTGTTTAGTGATACTGCTTTGGTATCGCGAAGAACCTGATTGGATAACGGACTGCTTCGACCACCTAAAAAATCTCATGTGTTTAGAGATACTGCTTTGTGTATCGCGAAGAACCTTATTAGATAACGAACTTCTTTGACCACCTGAAGAATCTCATGTGTTTAGGGATACTGCTTTGGTATCGCGAATAACCTTATTACATAAGGGACTGCTTCGACCACCCGAAGAATCTCATGTGTTTAGAGATATTGCTTTGGTATCACAAAGAACACTATTGGATAAGAAACTGCTTCAACCATCTGAAGAATATCATGTGTTTAGGGATACTGCTTTGGTATCGCAAAGAACCTTATTGGATAAGGGACTGCTTCGACCACCCGAAGAATCTCATGTGTTTAGAGATACTGCTTTGGTATCGCGAAGAACCTTACTGGATAAGTGACTCGTTCAACCAACCGAAGAATCTCATGTGTTTAGAGATACTGCTTTGGTATCGCTAAGTACCCTATTGGATAAGGGACTGCTTAAACCATCTGAAGAATCTCATGTGTTTAGGGATACTGCTTTGGTATCGCGAAGAACTTTACTGGATAAGGGACCGCTTTACCCACCCGAAAATCTCATGTGTTTAGAGATACTTCTTTGGTATCGCGAAGAACCTTATTGGATGAGGTACTGCTTCGACCATCCGAAAAATCTCATGTGTTTAGAGATACTGCTTTGGTATCGCGAAGAACCTTATTGTATAAGGGACTGCTTCGACCACCCGAAGAATCTCATTTGTTTAGAGATACTGCTTTGGTATCACGAAGAAACTTATTGGATAACGGACTGCTTTGACCACCTGAAGAATCTCATGTGTTTAGAGATACTGCTTTGGTATCGCGAAGTACTTTATTGGATAAGGGACTGCTTCGACAATCTGAAGAATCTCATGTGTTTAGGGATATTGCTTTGGTATCGCGAATAACCTTATTGGATAATGGACTGCTTTGACCACCCGATGAATCTCATGTGTTTAGAGATACTGCTTTGGTATAACACAGAACCCTATTAGATAAGGGACTGCTTCGACCATCTGAAGAATCTCATGTGTTTAGGGATACTGCTTTGTGTCGCTTGCGCGAAAATAAGGTGCCGGCATGACAGAAGAGTCGCCACCTTTCGTTATTTATCCCTCAGAGCGGGAAAGGAAACGATCGGAAAAACCTGACGAATAAGGGTAAGACAAGGTCGTCGCAACCATTGTCTGGGTTCGGGAGTCGGTTACGCAAGGGGAAGGTATTAGCACCCCTCACGTCCGTCGTACTCGACGGGATCCTCGCTTGTTTGTTTACTTGGACGGGTTGGTTATAATCTATCTACCTATCAAGGCTGGCTGAAAAAGAAAAGAAAAATGACTCGGCAAAGCATCGCGCTTTATGCCTACGTATTCCCATCAGAGAATGAGAAATCAGAGTCAACGTAGTTCGGCTAACTACGGGTGAAGGTTGAAGGTTGCTCGCTAGGACGTCGCATCCTATGCCTACGTACTTTCATCTGGTATGAAAGATCAGAGCAAACGTAGTTCGGGTAACTACGGATTATCTCCTGAAAGAAGTGTCTTTTATTGTGTTTGCGATCTCAACCGCACTAGAGACTATGACCTGAGAGTGAATGCGTCGCATGTCACCCAAAGGGTACCATACTAAACATCCATCCTCAGATGGCTTAAGGCTCATAACGCACGAAAGAAATCATTCATGATTACTGTATCTTAAACTGCTTTGAGATGAGAAGAGAACAGGCCCAACTAGGAGGGAGACTATCAAGTCCTACTGTTATCATGCCATGGATTCATCCTATGGTTGAGGTTTGAACAGGGAACTCCTAGATGTTGTCATGCATAGGTTTCAACCTAAAAGTCTATCATCAAATCCTTATCAAAGGAAATGAGAGTCCTAAGGGATCATGTCAATGATACACGGAAACAGACAAAAACATCAGCTTTAACAGTGAAATGCATGCAATGCAAGTGAGGGAGGAAATGTGTGTGGGGTTTCAGCCTCCACAAGCTCATCTCAACCTCAAGCCAGTCATGAAATAACAGCAATCATACTGAAAATAAACAACATGCTATCAAGCAAAAACAGTAAACTGCAATCATACAGATAAAGGAAATGAAGTGCCATCAGGCAAACAAAACACACATGAGAAAGAATCATCTATTCTCTAACCCTAATCCTAATCACAGAATCCTAATCAGATCAAAGCTCTCAAGCAAAACCCTAAACAGGAGAAATCAATCCCAGTCTTCAAGCTTCAGAACAAGCTTACCAAAGAAAGGGAGCTAAGCAAGCAGACTCATAGTGTCTTCCTCAGGAAAGCACTAAGAGGTGAATACTCAGGAGTCATACCCTATGTGGCTCGACCACTGTGATCAGTTTATATTCCTCCTCAGGAGAAATTAAACTCACAAGCAGGCTCCAACGTCACTGGATATTTAGAAAATCCTATCTGAACTAGTGGAACTAAATGAATAGACTCATAGGACCTTCCTCAGGAAAGTACCAGGAGGCTTCCACTTAGGAATTATATCCCATGTGGCTCAACAACATGTGATCAGTTTACATTCCTCCTCAGGAGAAATTAAACTCACAAGTTGGCTCCAACATCATTGGATACTTGAGAAGTCCTAGACAAACTAATGGAACTAAGTGAATAGACCCACAGGACCTTCCTCAGGAAAGTACTAGGAGGCTTCCACTTAGGAGTTGTATCCCATGTGGCTCAACAACATGTGATCAGTTTACATTCCTCCTCAGGAGAAATTAAACTCACAAGTTGGCTCCAACATCATTGGATACTTAAGAAAGAGGTGAGAAGAAAGAATGAAAGTCATTCATAGTGCCTTCCTCAGGAAAGTACCATGAACTTCCTTCGAACTTCAGGCTCTCAAACCTCACAGACTGGGAACAAGACAAGCTCTGGGTCTCTGAATCTTGATCTACAAACTTCTATTCATGATGCTCTCCATCAAAATCTTCAAGGCAACACAAGCCCCTCAACAAATTCCCCAGAATGAACCCCAAAGATGAACAGATAACCCACTGAACACACCAAATCATCAGGCAACTTCAGAAAATACCTAAAAATACTAAACTAATGGGGAAAAATCTAACCAATATCCACAAGGGTCCTCAACACCTACTCATAACATCTACAAAGGTTTCTACCTAAAAAATCAAGATAAAACTCCATCAAAGAAAGGGATTCATCACCTAAGCACAATTTAAACCCTAATCAGGATACCCTAAATCAACCCTAATTAAACTAATCAAAATTAATTCTAAAAAAATCTAGAAAAAATCCTATGAGGAACTATGATTCATCATCTAATTGCACAAAAAAGAATGGATTTAAAACCCTAAGGGAAGGTTCTAAAATAATTCCTACAAAATCATGACACAAGATTGAACAATTAAAAAGCTATTTAATTGGAAAATCCATTAAAAATACTAAACCTAAAAATAAAATCTCATTTTTATTTTTATAATTTTCTATACACTTTCATCTACTCATAGGAAAAAAAAGAATTTAAAAATCATTTTTTATCTATTTTTAATGAATTAAACAAAAACAGAAAATATTAAAAGAAAATTAAAAAGAAATAAAATGAATAAAGGGAGGGGGGGTTAGAATAGCACATCAGACTAGTTAAAACCAATTGGGCCAAATAAAAGGGGGGGCGAATAGAAACTGAGCCCAGGATGGCTCTTAAATGAAACGCAGCGTTTCATATAATTCAAATCTTCCCTCTCTTTCTCAGCTTCGATCACAGCCGTTGGATTAGGCGAATGAGTCAAATATTGGGACTGATCCTAGGGCGCTCCTTCATCGTCCCCATCACAACCTAGGGTTTGCAGAACCCCCACCTCCATGTGCCAACCTTCGAGCTCTTCTAGCTCCTTGCTCAGGCCACGGCTCAACAAGATCCCAAAACGAAAATTGATCTATTACTCAAGCTCTACAAAACCCTACGTACAGTTTCTATTAATTCACCCTGGATTGTCCAAACAGAAGCCTTGAACATCTTGGTACCAACACGGTTCAGAATTTTAACCTGATATCAATCCTCACTAAACTCAAAACCAAAGCTACAAACTTATTCTTGATGTTATCCTGATCATTTTAACCCAATTTATGCTACCTAAAACTCATTACACAGCCAGTCATGGAAGATTAAAGAATTATGGTTCTGTTATGCAACCTCACCAATCTTGCTCTAATTCTAGGGAAAGAATCCTCTACCCTAACACATTAATTCTATGGCTATAAAACTAATTGAAACTCATTAAATTAAGAGATGGAGAGTGAAGAAGAAACCTGTTAAGAGGTTATGGTGCAGTGATGTAGAGATGGTTCCAAGGCTTGAAACTGCTTCTAGATGTTCCTTGAATGACCACCAATCTTCTGTTTGCAATGGTGATGAAGGAGGTGGCTGGTAGTGCAAGATATCTTGACTTGCTTCAACTTGAAGAAATCTCTCCAATGGCTATGTATCTCTCTCTCCTCTGACTTGGCTCAAGTTTCACCAACCTCTCATCACTCTCTGATGCATCCTTTATATAACAATCATTGGATGCTTCTAGAATCATCTAGAATGGTGTGGAAAGTTCATGAATTTCTCCTTGAATGAGAAGTTGAAAGTCTCATATCCCTTGCTTCATGCCTTGTAATTTGGCCTCAAAATGTCCTTATGTGAGTTATTGAATGAGGATGAGTGAAAAACAAGTGCATTTTTGGCTTGTGTAGGGTTTTGCAAAGTTGCCCTCTTATGCAAGCAACAAATTTCCAAAGGAACCTCATTTTTTAAGCCTCAAATGAAAATTCTATTTAAACCAAAGTTCTTAAAATGGTTTTTCCAATCAAAATGATATATTGGATGACCTATTTTGGATTTGTGGATCTCCCAAATCACTTTTCAATTTCAACTTTTCAAAGTTATAAGTCATTTTTAGTTCATTTTTGACCAATCATGGAATCTTGTGCTATGAGCTTTTTCAACAATTTGTGACCTTCTTTCTAGACTTAAAATCACATTTTGAGCAACTTTCATGTTTTAAGTTTTTCCATTTGAGGCTTGGAAATATGAGTTTTAGGCATTGGCTAAAATGACCTATAACTGACAAATGACCAAAATACCCCTGCCTTGTTCAAACCATAAGTTGAGTTCCACAAATCCAATCAATGACTTCTACCACTCAAATTAAAGCTAAGAGGATCCTCTTCAACATTCATGTTGACCAAGAAACCATAGGAATCATCCTACTAGGGCAAAAGTTGTCTGCAAGTTGGGTGACTTTCAAGGACCCAGATTCACACACCTCTGCTGACCTGCAATTTGTCAAAACCATAACTTGAGCTCTGCAACTCCTATCAAGGACTTCCACCACTCAAATTAAAGCTTAGAACAAGCTCTACAACATTCATGTTGTGGGGAAGATGAGATATCAATCACATCTAGGGCTAAAACTGCCTGGAAGATAGGGGTCAAATTAGGGTTTTTTCACTGACAATCCTCAGAAACCCTAACTCAAAACTTCTCAAACTCCTCAATCATGATGAGTTGGTCTAGGAATCATCTTTATAACATCTCTGTACATCATTCCATGATCTCATGGCCCTTGGATTAAGTCTCAACCTTCTCCAAATCTTCAGTTATCCTAGGGTTGACCCAGTCAAAACCCTAATTCTACCATTCATGGTTGAATCTCCAGAATTCTTGCATAATGACTTCTCTGGACTTCATGATGGCTATCAAGACATCTCATAAGCTTTCTCAAAACATCTAATTACTTCTCAAAGTCTCAGAATCATCTGGGGGGCACCCACAACTTTCAAACTGTGAAGCACACAACCCTGGTTTCAAACCACTTCTCTGGGGATCTCTTGAAATTTCTGATGAAGGTATACACTTTCAAGCACTCAATGACTAAATAATTGTTGGTCAAATTTTGGGGTGCAACAGCTGCCCCTATTCAAACGGCTTGGACCTGACTGGGTGAGAAGCGAACGGCTCTCAACCAATCAAGGTACGAGACGGTTGAATATCGGTAAACCCGAAAATTTGCCAACTGCACGAGCACACGGTACTCTGCGGGGAACAAATCTTTGAATCACTGCAACACTAGCTGCTCAACAACTAGCTGGAGAAATACTGATCTGACATCGCCGCCGGAAACAAACATCATTCTGAGAGACACTCGACATCGCCGTCGTACCAACATCATCTCTGCTGGGGATTTAAAGAGTCTGACATTGCCGTCAAACCAATCATAATCTGACCTCGCCGTCGGAAACAAACATTCAACCTCGCCGTCGAACAAACATCCAACCTCGCCGCCGGACAAAATATAATCTGACCTCGCCGTCGGATAATCAAAATACCCAAGCTCACTGCTGGACAACTATATCACTGAACAATTCTGACCTGGGGTTCACCCCTGGTAAAATGGAACAAAAGGTATACTTGCGTATTTGAAACTACTCCGCGGGGAATGAGAGACTTAACCGAGCACACTCTGACCTGGGGTTCACCCTCAGAACCATGACGAACATCGGAATACTGCTGCACAATGATCCCACTGTAGAACTTCAACATCAGAACTATGTGAAACCCTGGCCCCTGGCCACTTCCAGCTTCAGCTAGAAAAGATCTTCAAGTACTTCTGAAGATAAGCATCCTTGGCTTTCAAGGATGGCAACTCTGCAGGAGGTATCTTCGACTTCAGTCTGAAGAAAAGGGATCCTTGGCCTCCAAGGATACATGGATTTACCTTCAGGCAACTCCGCCTCTGCTATAGAGCATCCGAGACTTCAGTCAGGGATATACTTCGGCCTTCAGTCCGAAAAAATGAATCCTAGGCCATTCATAACCTTGGGGGATAACCTTGCCCTTAGGCACCTTCGCTTCAGCTTGGGAAATCTGTGACTTCAGTCAGAGAAATGGTATCCTGAGCCATTCATGACTCTACGGGGATTCAAACACTTTGCCTTTAGGCAAAACTCCGCTTCAGCTGGAGAAACATCTTTGACTTCAGTCAGAAGAAACACTATTCACTTGATCGCAATCAATCATCTCCTCATGACAACTGACTTGGTCTTCAGACTCACACGAATCACTCTGTTGTATCTACAACCCTGGAACCTTGTCTTCAGCTACCTGTTGATTCTTCAGTACGGAAACCTGAATCCACAGGAACCTTCTGATACCGCCTTCAGGCGTTTACGAAGTCCATCTTCAGATTAGACATCACTGTTGGAGCAGACATATCACGCTGCTAAGGACTTCAAGAATCATCCTGAACAAACAGTTCCATCGGGCACCTTCAAGAATCATCCTGAACCGATAACCATTCTGGAGACTTTATTCTGCTGGGTATTCCAGGAATCCTCCTGGGCAACTCTTGCTGGGGACGCTACTGGGGAGCTCAAGGAACATCCTAAGCAAACCATTCGGGAACCTGCGTTGAGGTCTTAAGAATCATCTTAAGCAAACGGCCCTGCTGAGGAATCCAAGAGTCGTCTTGAACTGAAGACTGCGCTGGGGATCTCAAAAATCATCTTGAGCGAGCGACTGTGAGGATTACACCGGGGTTTTAAGAATCATCTAAGAAAACCACCTTGTTGGGGAGAATGTCAGGAACCATCCTGAGCAACTGGTCTCTTGGTGGAACTCCTGTAAAACAAGAATGATAATAACCTAGATCATGTTTATGATGCATATGCTTCTGCGCTACGCCCCACACAGTGGGAATGCTATGCGTTTATGCTAAATGCCATGCAATCATGCACCATGCTATGCAACGTTTAAATGCTATGCAGTCATGCACAATGCTATGCAATCATGCACAATGATGCGATCCCATCAGCAAAATAAATGCTGGGGGGAGATCCTCCTGTCAAGGAGAAAGAACTGCTCAGATAGAGGAGTCATCCTGCTGAGGAGAAAACTGCATGCCAATATCAATCGGACTCTGTCTGGGGAACTGATCTTCCGCGGACCGCTGCAGGGCAAACAACTTCAGCTGACTGCGGCAGGGGATGAAGCTCTACGAGAACTTGGATCTGTCGATATCAATCGCGAGAATGAACTGTGCGGCCGTCTCGGCTACTCTTCTGGGGATGACCACTCTGTGGGGAACCAACTTCAGCTGCTTAACACTCCACTGGGGAAAACCCAACCATGATCTGATCAACTTCCAAGGATTCGGATCTCTTGGACATCTGCAAGCTCGGCTAAGGAAGGAGAAATCATTCTACTTCGCTGGAGAGAGTGCGACTCTGGGGGAAATACAGCATCGGCTGTTCTACGCTCTGCTGGGGAAAATTGATCATGATCTGATCAACTTCCAAGGATTCTGCCTTCTGCGGACTCAGCCGGGGATAGAAATCATTCTACTTCACTGGAGAGTACGACTCTGGTGGGGAATTCGATTCCACTGGGGGAAGAAAGAATCATCTGACTTCGGGGGAGAGCGCAACTCTGCAGAGGAATACAGCCTCAGCTGTTCCAACACTCTATTGGGGAAGAGGGAATCATCCGGCTTCAGGAGAGAGTATGACTCTGGTGGGGGAATCTCAACTCCATTGGAGACTTCAGTCTGGCATCATCAGTTACTGCATACTTCGGTATACGACTAGCTTCCTGCGAAACCTGCACTTGTGACCCAGTGCGGGGGAAAATCCTGCTTCAGTGACTTTACTGGGGAAAACACGAGCTTCAGCACCCGAACATTTCTATGAAATCTGCACTTGTGACCCGGTGCTGGGGAGAGATGAGCTACGGTACTCAATCATTCTTCGGCACTTGACTCAGCCGATGAGGTGACATTCCTTCAGGATGCGTCTGCTTGGGGAAGAGAATCACCTCTACCTGGGGGAACCATATCAATGCTCACTATCCGATTCTGATTCCGCGGAGGAGAAACTACTGAACTCTGCTGGAGAAGGAGGACTCGTCCTGCTTCGGGGATACGCACGGCACCTCTTCTGGCAAGGTGCTACACCTGCAACAACACAACCAAACAGACAAGATACCCTCCTCAAATGGGCCTATCAGGGTTATTATCTCGTGACAATGTTCCGTTAGTTAATTGTTTCAACAATCAATGGGCTTAGGCCCGCAAGTTTATGTATGCGCATTTTATCAAAAAACACATCGGCGTTGTCATTTGCAAACAAAACAGATAAATGCTAAACAGACAAGTAGAATTGCTGAATAATGTGCATTTTATTGATGATGAACCCCTGAATGGGCAAAAATGTTTTACAACAGAGGCAAGCTCCTGGAATGAGGAAGCCGCGCAAAAAAGAAAACATAAATATACATCAGTATATACAAATGTCGGCAATCGAGGCGTAGACGAACACCATGAGTTGATCCCTCTAAGACCCACTCGACTTCGATACTTCTCCGATGCTTCAGCTTTGGAAGAGATTGATTCAGATAAACGGCCCTCAGGTCTTCCGAACCACTAAACAATGAAAGTCCATACGCGGAACGCAGTCATTTGCTTATTCAAATCCCTAACTTTTGCGTGAACCGCCCTTCACGGGTTTTCAGTTCACCGGGATACCCTTTTTTGCCGAAGCCGCCCAGTGTAGGTTTTCGACTTCGCGGGTGTACATTTTTTCAATATATCCCTAATTTTTGCCCGAACCTTTTATTCTGTTTTTGGTTCGCCGGGATGCCCCTTTTTTGCCTGGACTCTTTTTTTTTGTCCAGCGGGTCGCTTTCAAGCAAAGTATTTTTTAACTGCGTCCGCGTTCACCGGGGATGCAAAATCTTCACCATCCATCGTGGATAACAACAAAGCTCCTCCCGAGAAGACCTTGCTGACGACATACGGCCCTTCGTAATTTGGAGTCCACTTGCCCCGGTGATCGGAGTGTGGTGGAAGAATCTTCTTCAGGACGAGATCACCCGTCTGAAAGCTTCTAGGACGCACCTTCTTATCATAAGCTTTCTTCATTCGGCTTTGGTACAGACGACCAAATGCAATCGATGCTAACCTCTTCTCGTCCATCAGGCTGAGCTGGTTCAGGCGATTCGTCACCCATTCTGCCTCATCAAGTTTCACATCAACCAAAACTCGCAAAGAGGGAATCTCCACTTCTAGTGGCAGGACAGCTTCCATACCGTACACCAAGGAGAAAGGAGTTGCCCCGGTTGACGTACGCACCGTCGTACGGTAACCGTGCAAGGCAAACGGCAGCATCTCGTGCCAATCTTTATACGTCACAACCATCTTCTGAACAATCTTCTTGATGTTCTTATTGGCCGCTTCAACGGCGCCATTCATCTTCGGCCGGTAAGGAGATGAGTTGTGGTGTTCAATCTTGAAGCTCTGGCACAGCTCCTTCATCATCTTGTTATTCAAATTCGAACCATTATCAGTAATGATCCGCTCGGGAATTCCATAGCGACAGATGATGTCCCTCTTTATGAATTTAGCTACCACCTGCTTGGTCACATTAGCGTACGAGGCTGCCTCCACCCACTTGGTGAAGTAGTCGATAGCTACCAGAATAAAACGATGACCATTGGATGCGGTGGGCTCGATCTTGCCTATCATGTCAATGCCCCACATGGAGAACGGCCAAGGGGAGGACATGACATTCAATGGGCACGGCGGCACATGAACTTTATCAGCATAAATCTGGCATTTATGACATTTCTTCGCGAATCTGAAGCAATCCGACTCCATAGTCAACCAGTAATATCCTGCTCTCAGGATCTTTCTCGTCATGGCATGCCCGCCGGCGTGCGTACCAAATGTGCCCTCATGGACTTCTTCCATGAGCATACTTGCTTCTTTCTCATCTACACATCTGAGTAGCACGAGATCGTGGTTTCTCTTATACAGCACTCCATCAGGATTGAGGTAAAAGTTTCCAGATAGCCTCCTCAGAGTCTTCTTATCCTGGGTTGACGCACCCGCCGGATACTCCTTAGTCATAAGGAAGGTCTGGATGTCGTGGAACCATGGCTTGCCGTCAGTGGCATCCTCGATTGCGAACACATATGTTGGTCTGTCAAGACGCGAAAGTTCAATACTTGGAGCCTCATTCCAAAGATTGACCTTATACATTGAAGCCAACGTGGCTAAAGCATCAGCCATTTGATTTTCAGCCCGAGGTACATGATGAAGTTCTACTCGATCGAAGAACGGAAGCAGCCTCCTGGCATAATTCATGTACGACACTAGATTCGGTTGACGAGTTTCCCACTCCCCTTTGATCTGATTGATTACAAGCGCTGAGTCACCATATATGTCTAGATTCTTGATTCTCAAATCAATTGCCTCTTCTAGACCCATAATACATGCTTCATACTCGGCTTCGTTGTTGGTAACTGGAAACGTCAGTCTCGCAGTAAACGGGATGTGGGATCCGTGAGGAGTCGTGATGATAGCCCCGATACCACTTCCATAGGAATTAACCGCTCCGTCGAATATCAACTTCCACTGAGACTTCCTATCTGGCCCCTCACCGGGCAATGGCTCCTCGCAATCCTTCTCTTTGAGAAACATAATGTCCTCGTCAGGGAACTCGAACTTCATCGGCTGATAGTCTTCGATTGGCTGCTCGGCAAGGTAATCAGACAATACGCTCCCTTTGATGGCTTTCTGAGAGACGTACTGAATATCATATTCTGTTAACACCATCTGCCATCTGGCAATCCTGCCCGAAAGAGCCTGCTTCTCGAAGACGTACTTGATCGGATCCATCTTCGAAATCAGCATAGTGGTGTGATTGAGCATATACTGTCGTAGACGTTTGGCGGCCCAAGCTAATGCGCAACATGTCTTCTCCAGCATCGAGTATCGAGATTCACACTCAGTGAACTTTTTACTCAAATAATAAATGGCATGCTCTTTCCTGCCCGTCTCGTCGTGCTGACCGAGAACACACCCCATACTATTCTCGAGAACTGTCAAGTACATGATTAATGGCCGTCCAGCCACTGGGGGTATCAAGATTGGAGGTTCTTGAAGATACTGCTTTATCTTATCGAATGCCTTCTGGCAATCTTCATTCCAAGTAATCGCCTGATTTTTCTTTAACAACTTGAACATCGGTTCACAAGTGGCCGTGAGCTGAGAGATAAACCTTGCAATGTAGTTTATTCGGCCTAAGAAACCACGAACTTCTTTTTCCGTTTTCGGCGCTGGCATTTCTTGGATAGCTTTTATCTTCGCAGGATCCACTTCAATACCTCGTTCGCTAACGATAAACCCCAATAACTTTCCGGACCGCACTCCGAAAGTGCACTTGTTAGGATTCAGCCTCAGCTTGAATTTCCTAAGCCTTTCAAACAGCTTCAGCAAATTGACCAGATGCTCCTCCTCTGTTTGGGACTTTGCAATCATGTCATCAACATAGACCTCAATCTCATGATGAATCATATCATGAAACAAAGTTACCATTGCTCGCTGGTAAGTGGCCCCTGCGTTCTTCAGACCGAAGGGCATTACCTTGTAGCAAAACGTGCCCCAGGGGGTAATAAACGTCGTTTTCTCCATGTCCTCCGGCGCCATCTTAATCTGATTGTAACCGGAGAAGCCATCCATGAACGAAAACACGGAAAACTGGGCTGTATTGTCGACCAACACATCGATATGAGGCAACGGGAAATCATCCTTAGGGCTCGCCCTATTCAAATCCCGATAATCGACGCACATGCGTACCTTACCGTCCTTCTTCGGTACAGGCACTATGTTGGCGACCCACGGAGGGTAGGTGGTAACGGCTAAAAATCCTGCATCCAACTGCTTCTGGACCTCTTCTTTGATTTTTACAGCCATGTCTGGTCTCGTCCTCCTGAGCTTCTGCTTGACTGGAGGGCAATCCTCTCGCAACGGCAAGCGATGAACCACGATATCTGTGTCAAGTCCGGGCATATCCTCATATGACCAAGCAAAGACGTCACTATACTCTCGAAGCATCTCGACCAGTCTATGCTTGACATCGTTCTGCAGCGCAGCCCCTACTCTGACATTCCTGACAAGCTCCTCAGAACCCAGATTTATGATCTCAATCTCCTCCTCATGAGGCAGAATAACCTTCTCCTCTTGTTTCAACAAGCGGGCCAACTCTTCCGGAAGGTCTTCGTCTTCATCAATCTCATCCTCGGCTTGATAGATCGGACAATCAAAGTCGTAGTGAGCCGTAGAGGGTCCAGAGTCGATGTCGTCTGTTACGTGGATCTCTTCACTCGTCAGTTCGATAATCTCCTTGATGGTCCAGTTGTGAAGGCGCTCGCCTGGCTTGCTCGGTTGAATCCAGGCATCAAGATCACAATCACTGTCTCCGCTGTCCTCTGACGTAGCGTTGATACTCTCGAAGATTACTCCTGCCTTGGTGAATAGGATCGGCCCTGGTGATGGTGATGGTAGGCGGACGAGGTGCAGAAATAGTGATAGGGTGGCGAGGGATGGTAATAGTAGCGACTTCGTCCGCCTGCTTCAGCACGACTTCCCCTGACGCATTCTCAACGCTTCGACTAAACTGCAAAATACCCTCGGTCATCAGACTTTGGATACCTTCACTCAACTGCTCACACCCATCAGGAAGTGCAGCACATGCCATACAAAATTCTCCACACCCGGGAAAGAAGCCTTTCTTCAGCAACTTGGCTTTAACAAAGCTCAACGGCGTCTTCAAATCTCTGACATCAGTCAGCAGGTCTGAATTCTCTTCAGTGATAACAGCATTTACTCCGCCGCCCCTATGATGAGGCATTGGATTCTTGGTGACGTTGGGCACGTTGTCAGAAAAGTTGATAACCTTGGCGTCAACCAAGTCCTGGACCTTATGCTTAAAAGCTTTGCAATTCTCGACTGTATGGCCAGGTGCCCCAGAATGAAATTCACAAGTAGCATTAGCATCATACCCTGGTGGTGGTGCCCCTGTCAAGGGAGCCAATGTCCTTTTCTGAACTAGTTGGAGCTGAAGCAGTGTCTGCAGAAGCTGGGCATATGACATAGGAGGAGTTTCCAAATGACGGTTTGCCAGGGGACCCCGATTCTGATATCTCTTATATCCCGGGTTATTCTGTTGCTGAGGCTGCTGCTGCGGCTGCGGGGGAGCAGCTGGGATGTTTATGCTAGCGATCTGAGACTGAGGGCCCTTGCCCTTTCTCCTAGCATTGGTGACAGCACTGGCATCGCCCTCTCGACGCTTGCCAGTATAGGGTTTCTTGCTAGCTCCTCCAGATGAGGATGACTCACCCTGAATCTTTCCAATCTTTATACCATTTTCAACATGCTCGCCCAAGGTGATGAGGGCCGAGAATGTTCCGGTCATGCCACTAATCAGCTTCTCATAATAGACTGAGGGAAGAGTAGCCACGAACATTTGTACCAACTCACGCTCAACCATCGGCGGTTGAACCCGAGCAGCCAATTCACGCCACCGCTGGGCGTACTCCTTGAAGCTTTCATTGCTCCGCTGCGAGAGATTCTGAAGCTGAACTCGGTTGGGAGCCAAGTCGCTATTATACTGATAGTGGAGAACAAACGCTTCAGCGAGATCTTTCCACGTTCGCACAGCAGCGGGTTCCAAACCCATATACCATTCAAGCGATGGGCCAGAAAGACTATCCTGAAAGAAGTGCATCAGCAACTTCTCATCATCAGAGTAAGCAGACATCTTTCTGTAATAAGATCGGAGGTGAACACGGGGACAAGTAGTGCCTCTATACTTCTCAAAGATAGGCACCTTAAACTTGTGAGGTACTTTAAAGTCAGCAATCAACCCGAGTTTGGACATGTCAACGCCCAATGTGTTCTGATTTTCTATATCTCTCATTTTATCTTCCAGCGCCTTGAACCTGAGTCTAGCTTCAGCAGTCAACTCGGCCTCCACACCTCTCTGAGAGAAAATGTCATCCTGATGGTCCTCCAGCCACGGTTGAGGCACCACCATATTTCCTGCACCAACATTGCCGTTGACCGGCCCCACGGTAACATTGGCTCCCAAACCACCATTGACGGCGCCCGCCGCATTAAGTCCGAGATTAGTCATAAGATTGCCGTTAGCACTACCGTTGCCCCCGGCAGCAGGAACAACGTTCTGAGGAGTATCACCTTGAGGAGGAGTGGGTACGGCCCCGCCGTGAAGTATTCCATTGCTGTCAACCCTGGAGATAAGAGGTTGAACCAAAGTGCGAAGCTGATCTTGCCCGTTCGCAACTACTTGCATCAGCTCCATAAAACGATCCATCCTTTCACGAAGCTCCTGAACATCTGATTGTACCTGGTCCATGATTCTCGTTTGATTGGCGCGAGTTGAGTAACGGTGGATGAATCTTTGATCAATCCTGGAGATTGAAAGCAGCTCGGAACCTGAGTACCTGAAAAACCTGTCAAGATCAAAGGTTAGGAAAAGCAACAGAATGTATGTCATGCAAGAATGCTTCATGCAAATGCGTGTGTGAGTCTGTGTGCTTGAGAGATTTCCCCGATCCTGGCACCTGCTGACAATAATAAGGAGAGGAATCTGGGCCCAATCATGGAAACAGTAACCTCACATAGCAATAGTCAGATTCGACACAACAAGGACCGAGAACTCATACGCAACAATCTTTCTGAGAACGGCTGCAGTAACACAATGAGAGATCTTGGATCGGGGAAACGGTACCTGTCACAGACACACGCTAATGGAATGATTATGCAAGCTAATGCAAAATGAAGGCATGCAACAATATATCCAGGTGGCTGCTGTGGAGATTCGATGTCAACAGTCACTGATGAGAAGGAAACCCCGGTGTAAAACCCCTGATCTGATCTGCTGTGAATAACTATCTGGTAGGGTCGAGATCAAAATTCTGCTCTGACAAGAACGAAGGCCTGATAATAAAGACCCCGGATGCAAGATCAAGGAACATCTGTTGATGAAGTCTTCAGACCCCAAATCAAAAAATCTGCCCTATCAAGAACAAAAATACAGCTGCTGACGAGATCTTCAAACCCCAATCAAAAATCTGCCCTATCAAGAACAAAATAACAACTGCTGATGAGATCCTCAGACCCCACTCAAAATCTGCTCCATCCAGAACAAACCTCTGATAATGATACACTGATCAAAGCCTGCTCTCTCAAGAACAGACAAACATCCGATGATAAGATCCTCTGATCAAACCCTGGCTCTATCAAGAACATATCTGCAACTGAGAACTCAACATAACTGATTTACTGTCAAGAAAACCAGGTAGTCTGGAGGCCAAAGTTTCCTGCAATATCCCAACCCCACTCACAGGTATGATGGACCTAATCCACGGACAAAGGTACGGCATCCTATGCGGTCGTCAGCGTCACAGACATTCATGAGTGACAATACGATTCCCAGAAGGAGTGGCATCGTCAAGTCATGAAGAGGCCTCTCTTAGCTGACTTCCAAATGATCGGTCCCCAGAGTCGACAATCCTCACGTCTGGACTCCCCTCAGATACTCAGGACCGGAAAGGAGCACCTCTGCAAGAATCTCGTCTGAGCGCAGATTTTCGTAGGGAACTGTGCCTGCTCAGCAGACAGGTTCGTCTACTACTTCTCCGCAACTATATCTAGGTGTGTATTCAGGCCCAGGTCCGGCTTCTCACTCATAGTAACATCCCTCTCCCACAGCAGCACAGATAATCATATCGAACTGGAAATAAAATGCGGGAAATAAAATGCGGGAAGTAAAGTGCGGGAAATAAAAATGCGATAAATAAACGCAACCCAACAAGCAAACACACAAACGATAGGATTGACTCGCGTAGGGGATGGGAAACGGTCCCAGCATAAGGGATGGGAAAAGTCCCTAGATGCTATAATTCCCCAGCAGAGTCGCCAGCTGTCGCTTGCGCGAAAATAAGGTGCCGGCATGACAGAAGAGTCGCCACCTTTCGTTATTTATCCCTCAGAGCGGGAAAGGAAACGATCGGAAAAACCTGACGAATAAGGGTAAGACAAGGTCGTCGCAACCATTGTCTGGGTTCGGGAGTCGGTTACGCAAGGGGAAGGTATTAGCACCCCTCACGTCCGTCGTACTCGACGGGATCCTCGCTTGTTTGTTTACTTGGACGGGTTGGTTATAATCTATCTACCTATCAAGGCTGGCTGAAAAAGAAAAGAAAAATGACTCGGCAAAGCATCGCGCTTTATGCCTACGTATTCCCATCAGAGAATGAGAAATCAGAGTCAACGTAGTTCGGCTAACTACGGGTGAAGGTTGAAGGTTGCTCGCTAGGACGTCGCATCCTATGCCTACGTACTTTCATCTGGTATGAAAGATCAGAGCAAACGTAGTTCGGGTAACTACGGATTATCTCCTGAAAGAAGTGTCTTTTATTGTGTTTGCGATCTCAACCGCACTAGAGACTATGACCTGAGAGTGAATGCGTCGCATGTCACCCAAAGGGTACCATACTAAACATCCATCCTCAGATGGCTTAAGGCTCGTAACGCACGAAAGAAATCATTCATGATTACTGTATCTTAAACTGCTTTGAGATGAGAAGAGAACAGGCCCAACTAGGAGGGAGACTATCAAGTCCTACTGTTATCATGCCATGGATTCATCCTATGGTTGAGGTTTGAACAGGGAACTCCTAGATGTTGTCATGCATAGGTTTCAACCTAAAAGTCTATCATCAAATCCTTATCAAAGGAAATGAGAGTCCTAAGGGATCATGTCAATGATACACGGAAACAGACAAAAACATCAGCTTTAACAGTGAAATGCATGCAATGCAAGTGAGGGAGGAAATGTGTGTGGGGTTTCAGCCTCCACAAGCTCATCTCAACCTCAAGCCAGTCATGAAATAACAGCAATCATACTGAAAATAAACAACATGCTATCAAGCAAAAACAGTAAACTGCAATCATACAGATAAAGGAAATGAAGTGCCATCAGGCAAACAAAACACACATGAGAAAGAATCATCTATTCTCTAACCCTAATCCTAATCACAGAATCCTAATCAGATCAAAGCTCTCAAGCAAAACCCTAAACAGGAGAAATCAATCCCAGTCTTCAAGCTTCAGAACAAGCTTACCAAAGAAAGGGAGCTAAGCAAGCAGACTCATAGTGTCTTCCTCAGGAAAGCACTAAGAGGTGAATACTCAGGAGTCATACCCTATGTGGCTCGACCACTGTGATCAGTTTATATTCCTCCTCAGGAGAAATTAAACTCACAAGCAGGCTCCAACGTCACTGGATATTTAGAAAATCCTATCTGAACTAGTGGAACTAAATGAATAGACTCATAGGACCTTCCTCAGGAAAGTACCAGGAGGCTTCCACTTAGGAATTATATCCCATGTGGCTCAACAACATGTGATCAGTTTACATTCCTCCTCCGGAGAAATTAAACTCACAAGTTGGCTCCAACATCATTGGATACTTGAGAAGTCCTAGACAAACTAATGGAACTAAGTGAATAGACCCACAGGACCTTCCTCAGGAAAGTACTAGGAGGCTTCCACTTAGGAGTTGTATCCCATGTGGCTCAACAACATGTGATCAGTTTACATTCCTCCTCAGGAGAAATTAAACTCACAAGTTGGCTCCAACATCATTGGATACTTAAGAAAGAGGTGAGAAGAAAGAATGAAAGTCATTCATAGTGCCTTCCTCAGGAAAGTACCATGAACTTCCTTCAAACTTCAGGCTCTCAAACCTCACAGACTGGGAACAAGACAAGCTCTGGGTCTCTGAATCTTGATCTACAAACTTCTATTCATGATGCTCTCCATCAAAATCTTCAAGGCAACACAAGCCCCTCAACAAATTCCCCAGAATGAACCCCAAAGATGAACAGATAACCCACTGAACACACCAAATCATCAGGCAACTTCAGAAAATACCTAAAAATACTAAACTAATGGGGAAAAATCTAACCAATATCCACAAGGGTCCTCAACACCTACTCATAACATCTACAAAGGTTTCTACCTAAAAAATCAAGATAAAACTCCATCAAAGAAAGGGATTCATCACCTAAGCACAATTTAAACCCTAATCAGGATACCCTAAATCAACCCTAATTAAACTAATCAAAATTAATTCTAAAAAAATCTAGAAAAAATCCTATGAGGAACTATGATTCATCATCTAATTGCACAAAAAAGAATGGATTTAAAACCCTAAGGGAAGGTTCTAAAATAATTCCTACAAAATCATGACACAAGATTGAACAATTAAAAAGCTATTTAATTGGAAAATCCATTAAAAATATTAAACCTAAAAATAAAATCTCATTTTTATTTTTATAATTTTCTATACACTTTCATCTACTCATAGGAAAAAAAAGAATTTAAAAATCATTTTTTATCTATTTTTAATGAATTAAACAAAAACAGAAAATATTAAAAGAAAATTAAAAAGAAATAAAATGAATAAAGGGAGGGGGGGTTAGAATAGCACATCAGACTAGTTAAAACCAATTGGGCCAAATAAAAGGGGGGGGCGAATAGAAACTGAGCCCAGGATGGCTCTTAAATGAAACGCAGCGTTTCATATAATTCAAATCTTCCCTCTCTTTCTCAGCTTCGATCACAGCCGTTGGATTAGGCGAATGAGTCAAATATTGGGACTGATCCTAGGGCCTCCTTCATCGTCCCCATCACAACCTAGGGTTTGCAGAACCCCCACCTCCATGTGCCAACCTTCGAGCTCTTCTAGCTCCTTGCTCAGGCCACGGCTCAACAAGATCCCAAAACGAAAATTGATCTATTACTCAAGCTCTACAAAACCCTACGTACAGTTTCTATTAATTCACCCTGGATTGTCCAAACAGAAGCCTTGAACATCTTGGTACCAACACGGTTCAGAATTTTAACCTGATATCAATCCTCACTAAACTCAAAACCAAAGCTACAAACTTATTCTTGATGTTATCCTGATCATTTTAACCCAATTTATGCTACCTAAAACTCATTACACAGCCAGTCATGGAAGATTAAAGAATTATGGTTCTGTTATGCAACCTCACCAATCTTGCTCTAATTCTAGGGAAAGAATCCTCTACCCTAACACATTAATTCTATGGCTATAAAACTAATTGAAACTCATTAAATTAAGAGATGGAGAGTGAAGAAGAAACCTGTTAAGAGGTTATGGTGCAGTGATGTAGAGATGGTTCCAAGGCTTGAAACTGCTTCTAGATGTTCCTTGAATGACCACCAATCTTCTGTTTGCAATGGTGATGAAGGAGGTGGCTGGTAGTGCAAGATATCTTGACTTGCTTCAACTTGAAGAAATCTCTCCAATGGCTATGTATCTCTCTCTCTCCTCTGACTTGGCTCAAGTTTCACCAACCTCTCATCACTCTCTGATGCATCCTTTATATAACAATCATTGGATGCTTCTAGAATCATCTAGAATGGTGTGGAAAGTTCATGAATTTCTCCTTGAATGAGAAGTTGAAAGTCTCATATCCCTTGCTTCATGCCTTGTAATTTGGCCTCAAAATGTCCTTATGTGAGTTATTGAATGAGGATGAGTGAAAAACAAGTGCATTTTTGGCTTGTGTAGGGTTTTGCAAAGTTGCCCTCTTATGCAAGCAACAAATTTCCAAAGGAACCTCATTTTTTAAGCCTCAAATGAAAATTCTATTTAAACCAAAGTTCTTAAAATGGTTTTTCCAATCAAAATGATATATTGGATGACCTATTTTGGATTTGTGGATCTCCCAAATCACTTTTCAATTTCAACTTTTCAAAGTTATAAGTCATTTTTAGTTCATTTTTGACCAATCATGGAATCTTGTGCTATGAGCTTTTTCAACAATTTGTGACCTTCTTTCTAGACTTAAAATCACATTTTGAGCAACTTTCATGTTTTAAGTTTTTCCATTTGAGGCTTGGAAATATGAGTTTTAGGCATTGGCTAAAATGACCTATAACTGACAAATGACCAAAATACCCCTGCCTTGTTCAAACCATAAGTTGAGTTCCACAAATCCAATCAAGGACTTCTACCACTCAAATTAAAGCTAAGAGGATCCTCTTCAACATTCATGTTTACCAAGAAACCATAGGAATCATCCTACTAGGGCAAAAGTTGTCTGCAAGTTGGGTGACTTTCAAGGACCCAGATTCACACACCTCTGCTGACCTGCAATTTGTCAAAACCATAACTTGAGCTCTGCAACTCCTATCAAGGACTTCCACCACTAAAATTAAAGCTTAGAACAAGCTCTACAACATTCATGTTGTGGGGAAGATGAGATATCAATCACATCTAGGGCTAAAACTGCCTGGAAGATAGGGGTCAAATTAGGGTTTTTTCACTGACAATCCTCAGAAACCCTAACTCAAAACTTCTCAAACTCCTCAATCATGATGAGTTGGTCTAGGAATCATCTTTATAACATCTCTGTACATCATTCCATGATCTCATGGCCCTTGGATTAAGTCTCAACCTTCTCCAAATCTTCAGTTATCCTAGGGTTGACCCAGTCAAAACCCTAATTCTACCATTCATGGTTGAATCTCCAGAATTCTTGCATAATGACTTCTCTGGACTTCATGATGGCTATCAAGACATCTCATAAGCTTTCTCAAAACATCTAATTACTTCTCAAAGTCTCAGAATCATCTGGGGGGCACCCACAACTTTCAAACTGTGAAGCACACAACCCTGGTTTCAAACCACTTCTCTGGGGATCTCTTGAAATTTCTGATGAAGGTATACACTTTCAAGCACTCAATGACTAAATAATTGTTGGTCAAATTTTGGGGTGCAACAGCTGCCCCTATTCAAACGGCTTGGACCTGACTGGGTGAGAAGCGAACGGCTCTCAACCAATCAAGGTACGAGACGGTTGAATATCGGTAAACCCGAAAATTTGCCAACTGCACGAGCACACGGTACTCTGCGGGGAACAAATCTTTGAATCACTGCAACACTAGCTGCTCAACAACTAGCTGGAGAAATACTGATCTGACATCGCCGCCGGAAACAAACATCATTCTGAGAGACACTCGACATCGCCGTCGTACCAACATCATCTCTGCTGGGGATTTAAAGAGTCTGACATTGCCGTCAAACCAATCATAATCTGACCTCGCCGTCGGAAACAAACATTCAACCTCGCCGTCGAACAAACATCCAACCTCGCCGCCGGACAAAATATAATCTGACCTCGCCGTCGGATAATCAAAATACCCAAGCTCACTGCTGGACAACTATATCACTGAACAATTCTGACCTGGGGTTCACCCCTGGTAAAATGGAACAAAAGGTATACTTGCGTATTTGAAACTACTCCGCGGGGAATGAGAGACTTAACCGAGCACACTCTGACCTGGGGTTCACCCTCAGAACCATGACGAACATCGGAATACTGCTGCACAATGATCCCACTGTAGAACTTCAACATCAGAACTATGTGAAACCCTGGCCCCTGGCCACTTCCAGCTTCAGCTAGAAAAGATCTTCAAGTACTTCTGAAGATAAGCATCCTTGGCTTTCAAGGATGGCAACTCTGCAGGAGGTATCTTCGACTTCAGTCTGAAGAAAAGGGATCCTTGGCCTCCAAGGATACATGGATTTACCTTCAGGCAACTCCGCCTCTGCTATAGAGCATCCAAGACTTCAGTCAGGGATATACTTCGGCCTTCAGTCCGAAAAAATGAATCCTAGGCCATTCATAACCTTGGGGGATAACCTTGCCCTTAGGCACCTTCGCTTCAGCTTGGGAAATCTGTGACTTCAGTCAGAGAAATGGTATCCTGAGCCATTCATGACTCTACGGGGATTCAAACACTTTGCCTTTAGGCAAAACTCCGCTTCAGCTGGAGAAACATCTTTGACTTCAGTCAGAAGAAACACTATTCACTTGATCGCAATCAATCATCTCCTCATGACAACTGACTTGGTCTTCAGACTCACACGAATCACTCTGTTGTATCTACAACCCTGGAACCTTGTCTTCAGCTACCTGTTGATTCTTCAGTACGGAAACCTGAATCCACAGGAACCTTCTGATACCGCCTTCAGGCGTTTACGAAGTCCATCTTCAGATTAGACATCACTGTTGGAGCAGACATATCACGCTGCTAAGGACTTCAAGAATCATCCTGAACAAACAGTTCCATCGGGCACCTTCAAGAATCATCCTGAACCGATAACCATTCTGGAGACTTTATTCTGCTGGGTATTCCAGGAATCCTCCTGGGCAACTCTTGCTGGGGACGCTACTGGGGAGCTCAAGGAACATCCTAAGCAAACCATTCGGGAACCTGCGTTGAGGTCTTAAGAATCATCTTAAGCAAACGGCCCTGCTGAGGAATCCAAGAGTCGTCTTGAACTGAAGACTGCGCTGGGGATCTCAAAAATCATCTTGAGCGAGCGACTGTGAGGATTACACCGGGGTTTTAAGAATCATCTAAGAAAACCACCTTGTTGGGGAGAATGTCAGGAACCATCCTGAGCAACTGGTCTCTTGGTGGAACTCCTGTAAAACAAGAATGATAATAACCTAGATCATGTTTATGATGCATATGCTTCTGCGCTACGCCCCACACAGTGGGAATGCTATGCGTTTATGCTAAATGCCATGCAATCATGCACCATGCTATGCAACGTTTAAATGCTATGCAGTCATGCACAATGCTATGCAATCATGCACAATGATGCGATCCCATCAGCAAAATAAATGCTGGGGGGAGATCCTCCTGTCAAGGAGAAAGAACTGCTCAGATAGAGGAGTCATCCTGCTGAGGAGAAAACTGCATGCCAATATCAATCGGACTCTGTCTGGGGAACTGATCTTCCGCGGACCGCTGCAGGGCAAACAACTTCAGCTGACTGCGGCAGGGGATGAAGCTCTACGAGAACTTGGATCTGCCGATATCAATCGCGAGAATGAACTGTGCGGCCGTCTCGGCTACTGCTTCGACCACCCGAAAAATCTCATGTGTTTGGAGATACTGCTTTGTGTATCGCGAAGAACCTTATTAGATAACGGACTTCTTTGACCACCCGAAGAATCTCATGTCTTTAGGGATACTACTTTGGTATCCCGAATAACCTTATTATATAAGGGACTGCTTCGACCACCCGAAGAATCTCATGTGTTTATAGATATTGCTTTGGTATCACAAAGAACCCTATTGGATAAGAGACTACTTCAACCATCTGAAGAATATCATGTGTTTAGGAATACTGCTTTGGTATCGCAAAGAACCTTATTGGATAAGGGACTGCTTCGACCACCCGAAGAATCTCATGTGTTTAGAGATACTGCTTTGGTATCGCGAAGAACGTTACTGGATAAGGGACTCCTTCAACCAACCGAAGAATCTCATGTGTTTAGAGATACTGCTTTGGTATCGCTAAGTACCCTATTGGATAAGGGACTTCTTAAACCATCTGAAGAATCTCATGTGTTTAAGGATACTGCTTTGGTATCCCGAAGAACTTTACTGGATAAGGGACCGCTTCACCCACCCGAAAAATCTCATGTGTTTAGAGATACTTCTTTGGTATAGCGAAGAACCTTATTGGATGAGGTACTGCTTCGACCATCCGAAAAATCTCATGTGTTTAGAGATACTGCTTTGGTATCGCGAAGAACCTTATTGTATAAGGGACTACTTCGACCACCCGAAGAATCTCATGTGTTTAGAGATACTGCTTTGGTATCATGAAGAAACTTATTGGATAACGGACTGCTTCGACCATCCAAAAAATCTCATGTGTTTAGAGATACTGCTTTGGTATCATGAAGAAACTTATTGGATAACAGACTGCTTCGACCACCTGAAGAATCTCATGTGTTTAGAGATACTGCTTTGGTATCGCGAAGAACTTTATTGGATAAGGGACTGCTTCGACCACCTGAAGAATCTCATGTGTTTAGAGATACTGCTTTGGTATCGCGAAGAACTTTATTGGATAATGGACTGCTTCGACCACCCGAAGAATCTCATGTGTTTAGAGATACTGCTTTGGTATAACAAAGAACCCTATTGGATAAGGGACTGCTTCGACCATCTTAAGAATCTCATGTGTTTAGGGATACTGCTTTGATATCGCGAAGAACCTTATTGGATAAGGAACTGCTTCGACCACTCGAAGAATCTCATGTGTTTAGTGATACAGCTTTGGTATCGCGAAGAACCTTATTGGATGAGGTACTGCTTCGACCATCCAAAAAATCTTATGTGTTTAGTAATACTGCTTTGGTATCGCGAAGAACCTTATTGGATAACGGACTGCTTCGACCACCCGAAAAATCTCATGTGTTTAGAGATACTGCTTTGTGTATCGCGAAGAACCTTATTAGATAAGGGACTTCTTTGACCACCCGAAGAATCTAATGTGTTTAGAGATACTGCTTTGGTATCCCGAAGAACCTTATTGGATAACAGACTGCTTTGACCACCTGAAGAATCTCATGTGTTTAGAGATACTGCTTTGGTATCGCGAAGAATCTTATTGGATAAGGGACTGCTTGGACCACCCGAAGAATCTCATGTGTTTAGAGATACTGCTTTGGTATCGCGAAGAATCTTATTGCATAAGGGACTGCTTCGACCAACCGAAGAATCTCATGTGTTTAGAGATACTGCTTTGGTATCGCGAAGAACCTTACTGGATAAGGGACTCCATCGACCACCCGAAGAATCTCAAGTGTTTAGAGATATTACTTTGGTATTGCGAAGAACCTTATTGGATAAGGGACTGCTTCGACCATTTGAAGAATCTCATGTGTTTAGGGATACTGCTTTGGTATCGCAAAGAACCTTATTAGATAAGGGACTGCTTCGACCACCCGAAGAATCTCATGTGTTTAGAGATACTGCTTTGGTATCGCGAAGAACCTTATTGGATGAGGTACTGCTTCGACCATCCGAAAAATCTTATGTGTTTAGAGATACTGCTTTGGTATCGCGAAGAACCTTATTAGATAATGGGCTGCTTTGACCACCCGATGAATCTCATGTGTTTAGAGATACTGCTTTGGTATCACGAAGAAACTTATTGGATAACGGACTGCTTTGATCACCCGAAGAATCTCATGTGTTTAGAGATACTGCTTTGGTGTCGCGAAGAATCTTATTGGATAAGGGACTGCTTCGACAATCTGAAGAATCTCATGTGTTTAGGGATACTGCTTTGGTATGGCGAATAACCTTATTGGAAAAGGGACTGCTTTGACCACCAGAAGAATCTCATGTGTTTAGAGATACTGCTTTGATATCACAAAGAGCCCTATTAGATAAGGGACTGCTTCGACCATATGAAGAGTCTCATGTGTTTAGGGATACGTCTTTGGTATCGTGAAGAACCTTATCGGATAAGGAACTGCTTCAACCACTAGAAGAATCTCATGTCTTTAGAGATACTGCTTTGGTATCGCGAAGAACCTTATTGGATGAGGTACTGCTTCGACCATCTGAAAAATCTTATGTGTTTAGTGATACTGCTTTGGTATCACGAAGAACCTTATGGGATAACGGACTGCTTCGACCACCCGTAAAATCTCATGTGTTTAGAGATACTGCTTTGTGTATCGCGAATAACCTTATTAGATAACGGACTTCTTTGACCACCCGAAGAATCTGATGTGTTTAAGGATACTTCTTTGGTATCGCGAATAACCTTATTATATAAGGGACTGCTTCGACCACCCGAAGAATCTCATGTGTTTAGAGATACTGCTTTGGTATCACAAAGAACCCTATTGGATAAGAGACTGCTTCAACCATCTGAAGAATATCATGTGTTTAGGGATACTGCTTTGGTATTGCAAAGAACCTTATTGGATAAGGGACTGCTTCGACCACCTGAAGAATTTCATGTGTTTAGAGATACTGCTTTGGTATCGCGAAGAACCTTACTGGATAAGGGACTCCTTCAACCAACCGAAGAATCTCATGTGTTTAGAGATACTGCTTTGGTATCGCTAAGTACCCTATTGGATAAGGGACTGCTTAAACCATCTGAAGAATCTCATGTGTTTAGGGATACTGCTTTGGTATCGCGAAGAACTTTACTGGATAAGGGGCCGCTTCACCCACCCGAAGAATCTCATGTGTTTAGAGATACTTCTTTGGTATCGCGAAGAACCTTATTGGATGAGGTACTGCTTCGACCATCCGAAAAATCTCATGTGTTTAGAGATACTGCTTTGGTATCGCGAAGAACATTATTGTATAAGGGACTGCTTCGACCACCCGAAGAATCTCATGTGTTTAGAGATACTGCTTTGGTATCACGAAGAAACTTATTAGATAATTGTCTGCTTTGACCACCCGAAGAATCTCATGTGTTTAGAGATACTGCTTTGGTATCGCGAAGAACCTTATTGGATAAGGGACTGCTTCGACAATCTGAAGAATCTCATGTGTTTAGGGATACTGCTTTGGTATCGCGATTAACCTTATTGGATAAGGGACTGCTTCGACCACCCGAAGAATCTCATGTGTTTAGAGATACTGCTTTGGTATAACAAAGAAACCTATTGGATAAGGGACTGCTTCGACCATTTGAAGAATCTCATGTGTTTAGGGATACTGCTTTGGTATCGCGAAGAACCTTATTGGAAAAGGAACTGCTTCGACCACTCGAAGAATCTCATGTGTTTAGAGATACTGCTTTGGTATCGCGAAGAACCTTATTGGATGAGGTACTGCTTCGACCATCCAAAAAATCTTATGTGTTTAGTGATACTGCTTTAGTATCGCGAAAAACCTTATTGGATAACGGACTGCTTCGACCACCCGAAAAATCTCATGTGTTTTGGGATACTGCTTTGTGTATCGCGAAGAACCTTATTAGATAAGGGACTTCTTTGACCACCCGAAGAATCTCATGTGTTTAGAGATACTGCTTTGGTATCCCTAAGAACCATATTAAATAACAGACTGCTTTGACCACCCGAAGAATCTCATGTGTTTAGAGATACTGCTTTGGTATCGCGAAGAATATTATTGGATAAGGGACTGCTTCGACCACCCGAAGAATCTCTTGTGTTTAGAGATACTGCTTTGGTATCGCGAAGAATCGTATTGGATAAGGGACTGCTTCGACCACCCGAAGAATCTCATGTGTTTAGAGATACTGCTTTGGCATCGCAAAGAACCTTACTGGATAAGGGACTCCTTCAACCAACCGAAGAATCTCATGTGTTTAGAGATACTGATTTGGTATCACTAAGTACCCTATTGGATAAGGGACTGCTTAAACCATCTGAAGAATCTCATGTGTTTAGGGATACTACTTTGGTATCGCGAAGAACCTTATTCGATAAGGGACTGCTTCACCCACCCGAAGAAACTCATGTGTTTAGAGATACTGCTTTGGTATCGCGAAGAACCTTATTGGATGAGGTACTGCTTCGACCATCCGAAAAATCTCATGTGTTTAGAGATACTGCTTTGGTATCGCGAAGAACCTTATTGTATAAGGGACTGCTTCGACCACCCAAAAAATCTCATGTGTTCAGTGTAACAGCCCGAATTTCATTAAATAATTAATTATAATAATTAATTGATTTAGTGGGATATTTATTGATGTTGGAAATTAATTTTTATTAATTGGAATTAATAGAGAATTGAGAAGGAAATTGGAAGGAAGGAAAATAAAGGAAATATATAATAGAGAAGGAAAAGAAAAGGAAGTTAGAGAGAAACATTTGGAAAGAAAGAAGAAGAGAAAGAGAGGAGAAGAAGAGGAAAGTGGAAAATCATCAAGAACCAACATCAAAGCTCCGATTAATCGAGGTAAGGGTGAGAAATGTTTCTATTTGATCATTGCATGATGTTATATATGTTGGGTTGAGGTTTTAGTGTAGTTTCCATCCTTTTCCATTTAGGGCAAAAGTTGGAATAATCGGTAGAACTCAATTTAATCGGTTAAAACCTGAAATAGATGATGTAGAATAGTCTAGAAATGTTAGACTAAGAGTATTGGAATTGGATTGGTGAGATTGCATTTTTTGGAGTTGGTTGAGTTGGATAATAGTAAGTGAAAAGCAAAATACGCAGACACTCGTTAGCAGCTCGCTAGGCGACCAGGTCGCGAATGCTCGCTAGGAGCTCGCTCAGCGAATAAGTAGCGAATGGTCCCAGACTTGGACATAATGGATTTTGGTGTGTTCGCTGGTAGCGAAAGTGTAGCGAAGAGATAGAGAACGATTCGTTGGGAAGCTCGCTGTAGCGAGCAGGTAGCGAATGAAGTCAGTAACTTCTGTTGAGATTCGCTAGCACGTTCGCTAGGCGAACAAGTAGCGAATACTCGCTAGGAGTTCGCTTAGCGAAGGAGTAGCGAGTATGACAGGTTGATGTTTTATTTGAGATTTATCCATAGGTTGATTGCGTGGTTCGACTATGGTTTATTGCTTGATTAATCGCATAGTTTATGTACTATTGTGATATGCTGTGGGTAGCCTTCGGGCGTGAATCCTAGGTTTTTAGATGTGTATATTGTTTGTATTGATTGGAAATGCATGAGAACATAATAGAGGTTATGTGTGAATTGTCTGATAAATTGCGAATGCCTAATGTTGTATGCAATTGTGTGATAAGTATGCATGAGAACATTGTGGATATGTGTGCATGACTTGTGAATTACGTTAATGGTATTAATGTGAATACCTTGAATTATTATGAATATGTTGTGTGTGCAATCATGTTGTAATTCTTGAAGAGATGAATTATTGGAATGCATGAGATTAAGATGTCGGTCTTAAGTGCATTTGATTTTCGATTGCATATGCATCATTTAGTCAAGAGGCAATGCTTGCTAGTTTCGTGGAGACTAGTGACTTGCCCCAAACCTAGAAGAGTGGGTTTGAAGGCTTAGAGGACGGGCCTTTGTTGTTATCGATCTAGAAGAGTGGACCCGGTTTAAAGGAAAAAAAGAAAAATGATAACGGGTTATCGGTCTAGAAGAGTGGACCCGGTTTAATGTAAAAACCGAAAAATGATAACGAGAGTCGGTACCGCATTGCATGAGTTGCATTGAGTTGTTGAGTCACATTGATATATGACATATGCATGAAGAGATGCTTATGTGTGAATGATAAGATTGTGGAAATGTGAGTGTATGCATGATGTGGGAATGCTTTGTGAATATTCATGTTGTCTATATATGTGTGGTAAATATATATGACTAAGAGGGTGAATTGTGGTGAGAAATATGGAGTTGAATTATATGATTACCTATATATATATATATATATATATATATATATATATATATATATATATATATATATATATATATATATATATATATATATATATATATATATATATATATATATATATATATATATATATATATATATATATATAATCATATATATATAATCATATGCTTTGATTATTATGGTTATATTTCTCACCCTTCTGCTGTTTTATAATGCTCTACGAGGCATTGCAGATTAGAATGCTGGAGTTTTTTTGTGAAGTTATCTTCATTCTTTTGAGTCGGCTGCTCTGATATGTAACACCGGGTAGTTAGACTAGTATATTTATTCTTTTGTGATACATTGCGATGTATCAACTGATGTGGTCTTGTAATTACCTGACATGATGTATCAATCTGGATATCTTATCTGTATGTGAATTAATATTTTGGAAATGATTAAATGATTTTATCTTCCGCTTAAATTTAAATGTTGAAATGTGATTTCTAAACCATGAAAATGTTACATATTTTATGGAGCAAATGTTAAAGTGTTTCATTGGTGAAATTGTGACATTCTTCCTTTATACCTTATTCTAAAATTTTCACTCTGATAAATTTGTATATGCATTTATTTGGGGGTATAGAAGGGGGTGTTACAACAGTGGTATCAGAGTAGGTCGGTCTGTCCGGCCAAGTTGTTAGAGTGTTTTTCCATGTGTGTTATTGATATGCGTGTGTTGCATCATTAATATTGGTTGTTCTTACGTAATTCTGTTGTTGGAATTAGTAAGATGGTTGCAGGGAGGAACGATGAAGCGATCGCAGAAGCTTTGACAAGGTTGGCGGGAGCGATTGGGCAGAATCCTCCGGCCAATGTGAATGTGGGGAATAATGCTGATGATGAATTCCGTGCTTTGGGAAGGTTCCAAAGGAAAATCCCCGATGTTCAAGGGAACCCACGAGCCTGACAAAGCACAAATTTGGTTGAAAGCTATCGAGATGATATTTCGGGTTATGAATTGCTCAGATGCACAAAAGGTGCAGTTTGGGACTCACATGCTCGAAGAGGAAGCCGAAGACTGGTGGGGTAATACTCGCCAAAGATTTGAAGAGGATGATATTGTGATCACATGGGATCTTTTTAGAGAGACATTTCTGGAGAAGTATTTTCCAAAAGATGTGCGCGGAAAGAAAGAGATTGAATTCCTTGAGCTGAAGCAAGGTAATTCAATGGTAGTTGAGTATGCGGCAAAATTTGAGGAGTTGATCAAGTTTTGTCCTCACTACAACACTGCTAATGCCGAGAGATCTAAGTGTCTCAAATTTGTGAATGGCTTGAGACCTGAGATCAAGCAAGCTATTGGTTACCAGGAAATCCAGCGATTTTCGGAGTTGGTAAACAAGAGTAGGATTTACGATGAGGATAGTAGGGCTCGATCATGCCACTACAAGAGCCTAAGTGATAAGAAAGAAAAGGGCCACTTCCAATGGAAACCTTACGTGACTCCTGCTGGTAAGGGGAAACAAAGGGTTGGTTTCGGTAAGAAGCCAAGTGGGGGAGTTTCTACTCAAGTGAGATGTTACAATTATGGTGAAGCGGGGCATCGTGCTCCTGAGTGCAAGAGTGTGGAACAGAAGTGTTTTAAGTGTGGCAAGCCAGGCCACAAAGCTCTTGAATGCAGAAGCGGTGCAAATGTGACTTGCTACAACTGTGGCGAGCAAGAACACATTAGTACCAAATGCGATAAGCCGAAGAAGAAACAAGGGAGCGGAAAAGTGTTCGCTCTATCTGGATTTGAGACTGCTAGTGACGATCGCTTGATCAGAGGTACATGTTTTATTAATGGTACACCTTTGATCGCTATAATTGATACCGGAGCTACGCATTCTTTTATTTCTTTGGATTGTGTTAGAAGGTTGAATCTTGAGTTGTCTGTGATTGGTGGCGGTATGGTTATTGATACTCCTGCTATGGGTTCGGTAACTACACCGTATGTTTGTTTAAATTGTCCGTTGAGTATCTTCGGTAAAGATTTTGGAATTGATTTAGTGTGTCTTCACCTAGACCAACTCGATGTCATCCTTGGGATGAATTGGTTGGAATTCAACCGGGTATATATTAACTGTTTTGACAAGACGATTATTTTTCCGGAATCGGACGTTGCAAGAGATTTGTTTATGACAGCGAGACAAGTGAAAGAATCAGTACAAGATGGAGCTAAGGTATTTATGCTTATGGAAACTTTGAGAATTGGTGGAAGTGAAGAGATTGGTTCTTTACCAATTGTTAGAGATTTTCCATAAGTTTTCCCAAAAGAGATAAAGGATTTACCACCGGAGTGAGAAGTGGAGTTTTCAATAGATTTGATTCCTGGAACTAGTCTGATATCGATGGCTCCTTATCATATGTCGGCATCAGAATTGAAAGAGTTGAAGAGTCAACTTGAGGATTTGCTTGAAAAGAGGTTTATTCGTCCGAGTGTGTCGCCGTGGGGTGCACCGGTGTTGTTGGTTAAGAAGAAAGAGGGTTTTATGAGGCTCTGTATGGATTACAGACAGTTGAACAAGGTGACTATTAAGAACAAGTATCCACTCCCGAGGATTGATGATCTGATGGATCAGTTGGTTGGTGCAAGTGTGTTCAACAAGATTGATTTGAGATCTGGGTATCATCAGATTCGCGTGAAAGCTGAGGATATTCAGAAGATTGCTTTTAGAACAAGGTATGGACACTATGAGTATTCTGTAATGCCATTTGGTGTGACTAATGTACCAGGTGTAATTATGGAGTACATGAATAGGATTTTCCATCCTTATTTGGATAAGTTTGTGGTTGTGTTTATCGACGACATCTTGGTTTATTCGAAGAGTGAAGAAGAGCATGCCGAGCATCTGAAGATTGTGTTATCTGTGTTGAGAGAGAAGCAGTTGTTTGCAAAGCTTTCTAAGTGTGAATTTTGGTTGAAGGAAGTTAGTTTCCTTGGTCATGTAATTTCGAGTAATGGTATTGCGGTTGATCCGTCGAAGGTTGAAGCGGTATCGCAATGGGAGACTCTGAAGTCAGTTTTTGAGATTAGAAGTTTCCTTGGTTTAGCCGGTTATTATCGGAAGTTTATTGAAGGATTCGCTAAGTTATCGTTGTCGTTGACGCAGTTGACTAGGAAGGGTCGAGCTTTTGTTTGGGATGCCAAGTGTGAAGCGAGTTTCCAAGAACTTAAGCGAAGGTTGACGACAACCCCTGTTTTGATTTTGCCAAATCCGGAAGAACCGTTCATTGTGTATTGTGATGCTTCTTTAATGGGATTGGGAGGTGTGTTGATGCAGAATAATCAATTTGTGGCTTATGCTTCGAGGCAACTCAAAGTGCATGAGAAGAATTATCCAACGCATGACTTAGAGTTGGCCGCCGTTGTGTTCATGTTGAAACTTTGGAGGCATTATCTGTTTGGTGCAAGATTTGAAGTGTTTAGTGACCACAAGAGTTTGAAATATCTTTTTGATCAAAAGGAATTGAATGCAAGACAAAGAAGATGGCTTGAACTTTTGAAGGATTATGATTTTGGTTTGAATTACCATCCGGGTAAAGCGAATGTAGTAGCGGATGCATTGAGTCGGAAATCATTGCATATGTCGGAGTTGATGGTGAAAGAGTTGGAATTGGTCGAGCAATTTCGGGATTTGAGTTTAGTATGTGAGAGAACTTCTTTTGGATTTAAGTTGGGTATGTTAAAGCTTACAAGTGGTATTTTGGATGAAATTCGAGAAGGACAGAAATCGGATTTGAGTTTAGTTGATCGGTTGACTTTAATCAACCAAGGCCAAGGTGGTGATTTTCGGATTGATGATAATGGGATTATGAGATGTCGGGATCGAGTTTGTGTTCCGAATGTTGTGGAGCTTAAAAAGAGTATCCTTGAGGAAGGACATCGTAGCGGATTGAGTATTCATTCGGGTGCTACTAAGATGTATCAGGATTTGAGGAAAGTGTTTTGGTGGCCTAGTATGAAGAAGGATATTGCGGAATTTGTGTATTCTTGTTTGACTTGCCAGAAGTCAAATATTGAGCATCAGAAGCCATCGGGTTTGATGAAGCCGTTGTTTATTCCTGAGTGGAAATGGGATAGTATCTCCATGGATTTTGTATCGGGTTTACCGAGGACGCCGAGTAATTTTGAGGCTATTTTGGTTATTGTGGATAGATTGACTAAACCTGCTCACTTTATCCCTATGCGTGTGGATTACCCGTTGGAGAAGTTGGCTAAATTGTATATTGAGAGGATTGTGTGTTTGCATGGTATTCTGTCGAGTATTGTTTCGGATAGAGATCCGAGGTTCACTTCGAGATTTTGGGAGAGCTTGCAGAGTGCTTTGGATACTAAGTTGCGTTTGAGTTCAACTTATCATCCTCAGACAGATGGTCAGACGGAGAGGACGATTCAGTCGCTTGAAGATCTTTTGAGAGCTTGTGTATTGGAAAAAGGAGGAGCTTGGAATAGCTACTTGCCTTTTATTGAGTTTACCTACAACAACAGTTTTCATTCGAGTATCGGTATGGCACCATTTGAGGCGTTGTATGGTAGGCGGTGTAGGACACCATTGTGTTGGTTTGAGTCCGGAGAGAGTTCTGTTGTTGGACCCGAGTTAGTTCAACAGACTACTGATAAGATCAAGATGATTCAAGAGAAGATGAGAGTTGCTTAGAGTCGTCAAAGAGTTATTATGACAAGAGGAGAAAGGCACTTGAATTTCAAGAGGGAGATCATGTGTTTCTTCGAGTCACTCCGATGACAGGTGTTGGTAGGGCATTGAAGTCGCGCAAGTTGTCGCCGCGTTTCATTGGTCCTTATCAGATTTTGCAGAGGATATGATAAGTGGCCTATCGTGTGGCTTTACTACCGTCGCTTGCTAATCTTCATGACGTATTCCATGTATCTCAGTTGAGGAAATACATTACGGATCCGTCTCATGTAGTCCAATTAGATGATGTGCAGGTGAGAGATAACCTGACTGTTGAGACATCACCTATGCGGATAGAGGATCGGAAATTGAAGCAACTTCGAGGCAAGGAGATTTCATTGGTGAAGGTCGCTTGGGGAGGACCGGCTGGTGGAAATGTGACTTGGGAACTAGAGAGCCAAATGAGGGAGTCTTATCCAGAACTGTTTGAACCAGGTAACATTTTCGAGGACGAAAATTCCTAAAGTGGGGGAGGGTTGTAACAGCCCAAATTTCATTAAATAATTAATTATAGTAATTAATTGATTTAGTGGGATTTTTATTGATGTTGGAAATTAATTTTTATTAATTGGAATTAATAGAGAATTGAGAAGGAAATTGGAAGGAAGAAAAATAAAGGAAATATATAATAGAGAAGGAAAAGAAAAGAAAGTTAGAGAGAAACATTTGGAAAGAAAGAAGAAGAGAAAGAGAGGAGAAGAAGAGGAAAGTGGAAAATCATCAAGAACCAACATCAAAGCTCCGATTAATCGAGGTAAGGGTGAGAAATGTTTCTATTTGATCATTGCATGATGTTATATATGTTGGGTTGAGGTTTTAGTGTAGTTTCCATCCTTTTCCATTTAGGGCAAAAGTTGGAATAATCGGTAGAACTCAATTTAATCGGTTAAAACCTGAAATAGATGATGTAGAATAGTCTAGAAATGTTAGACTAAGAGTATTGGAATTGGATTAGTGAGATTGGAGTTTTTGGAGTTGGTTGAGTTGGATAACAGTAAATGAAAAGCAAAATACGCAGACACTCGCTAGCAGCTCGCTAGGCGAGCAGGTCGCGAATGCTCGCTAGGAGCTCGCTCAGCGAACAAGTAGCGAATGGTCCCAGACTTGGACAGAATGAATTTTGGTGTGTTCACTGGTAGCGAAAGTGTAGCGAAGAGATAGCGAACGATTCGTTGGGAAGCTCGCTGTACCGAGCAGGTAGCGAATGAAGTCAGTAACTTCTGTTGAGATTCGCTAGCACGTTCGCTAGGCGAACAAGTAGCGAATACTCGCTAGGAGTTCGCTTAGCGAAGGAGTAGCGAGTATGATAGGTTGATGTTTTATTTGAGATTTATCCATAGGTTGATTGCGTGGTTCGACTATGGTTTATTGCTTGATTAATCGCATAGTTTATTTACTATTGTGATATGCTGTGGGTAGCCTTCGGGCGTGAATCCTAGGTTTTGAGATGCGTATATTGTTTGTATTGATTGGAAAGGCATGAGAACATAATAGAGGTTATGTGTGAATTGTCTGATAAATTGCGAATGCCTAATGTTGTATGCAATTGTGTGATAAGTATGCATGAGAACATTGTGGATATGTGTGTATGACTTGTGAATTACGTTAATGGTATTAATGTGAATACCTTGAGTTGTTATGAATATGTTGTGTGTGCAATCATGTTGCAATTCTTGAAGAGATGAATTATTGGAATGCATGAGATTAAGATGTCGGTCTTAAGTGCATTTGATTTTCGATTGCATATGCATCATTTTGTCAAGAGGCAATGCTTGCTAGTTTCGTGGAGACTAGTGACTTGCCCCAAACCTAGAAGAGTGGGTTTGAAGGCTTAGAGGACGGGCCTTTGTTGTTATCGGTCTAGAAGAGTATACCCGGTTTAATGTAAAAACCGAAAAATGATAACGGGTTATCGGTCTAGAAGAGTGGACTCGGTTTAATGTAAAAACCGAAAAATGATAACGAAAGTCGGAACCGCATTGCATGAGTTGCATTGAGTTGTTGAGTCACATTGATATATGACATATGCATGAAGAGATGCTTATATGTGAATGATAAGATTGTGGAAATGTGAGTGTATGCATGATGTGGGAATGCTTTGTGAATATTCATGTTGTCTATATATGTGTGGTAAATATATATGACTAAGAGGGTGAATTGTGGTGAGAAATATGGAGTTGAATTATATGATTACCTATATATATATATATATATATATATATATATATATATATATATATATATATATATATATATATATATATATATATATATATATATATAATCTTATGCTTTGATTATTATGGTTATATTTCTCACCCTTCTGCTGTTTTATAATGCTCTACGAGGCATTGCAGATTAGGATGCTGGAGTTTTTTTGTGAAGTTATCTTCATTCTTTTGAGTCGGCTGCTCTAATATGTAACACCGGGTAGTTAGACTAGTATAGTTATTCTTTTGTGATACATTGCGATGTATCAGCTGATGTGGTATTGTAATTACCTGACATGAGGTATCAATCTGGATATCTTATCTGTATGTGAATTAATATTTTGGAAATGATTAAATGATTTTATCTTCCGCTTAAATTTAAATGTTGAAATGTGATTTCTAAACCATGAAAATGTTACATATTTTATGGAGCAAATGTTAAAGTGTTTCATTGGTGAAATTGTGACATTCTTATTTTATACCTTATTCTAAAATTTTCACTCTGATAAATTTGTATATGCATTTATTTGGGGGTATAGAAGGGGGTGTTACATTTAGAGATACTGCTTTGGTATCGCGAAGAACCTTATTAGATAAAGGACGGCTTTGACCACCCGAAGAATCTCATGTGTTTAGAGATACTGCTTCGGTATCACGAAGAACCTTATTGGATAACAAACTGCTTTGACCACCTGAAGAATCTCATGTGTTTAGAGATACTGCTTTGGTATCGCGAAGAACCTTATTGGATAAGGGATTGCTTCGACCATCTGAAGAATCTCATGTGTTTAGGGATACTGCTTTGATATCGCGAATAACCTTATTGGATAAGGGATTGCTTCTACCCGAAGAATCTCATGTGTTTAGAGATTCTACTTTGGTATCACAAAGAACCCTATTGGATAAGGGACTGCTTCGACAATCTGAAGAATCTCATGTGTTTAGGGATACTGCTTTGGTATCGCGAAGAACCAGATTGGATAAGGGACTGCTTCGACCACTCGAAGAATCTCATGTGTTTAGAGATACCGATTTGGTTTCACGAAGAACCATATTGGATGAGGTACTGCTTCGACCATCCGAAAAATCTTATGTGTTTAGAGATACTGCTTTGGTATCGCGAAGAACCTTATTGGATAACGGACTTCTTCGACCACCCGAAAAATCTCATGTGTTTAGAGATACTTCTTTGGTATCGCGAAGAACCTTATTAGATAAGGGACAACTTTGACCACCCGAAGAATCTCATGTGTTTAGAGATACTGCATTGGTATCCCGAAGAACCTTATTGGATAAGGGACTGCTTCGACAACCCGAAGAATCTCATGTGTTTAGAGATACTGCTTTGGTATCGCAAAGAACCTTATTGGATAATGGACTGCTTCGACCATCTGAAGAATCTCATGTGTTTAAGGATACTGCTTTGGTATCGCGAAGAACCTTATTGGATAAGGGACTGCTTCGACCACTCGAAGAATCTCATGTGTTTAGATATACTGATATGGTATCGCGAAGAACCATATTGGATCAGGTACTGCTTCGACCATCCGAAAAATCTTATGTGTTTAGAGATACTGCTTTGGTATCGCGAAGAACCTTATTGGATAACTGACTTCTTTGACCACCCGAAAAATCTCATGTGTTTAGAGATACTTCTTTGGTATCGCGAAGAACCTTATTAGATAAGGGACTGCTTTGACCACCCGAAGAATCTCATGTGTTTAGATATACTGCATTGGTATCCCGAAGAACCTTATTGGATAACGGACTGCTTTGACCACCCGAAGATCCTCATGTGTTCAGAGATACTGCTTTGGTATCGCGAAGAATCTTATTGGATAAGGGACTGCTTTGACCACCCGAAGAATCTCATGTATTTAGAGATATTGCTTTGGTATCGCGAAGAATCTTAATGGATAAGGGACTGCTTCGACCACCCGAAGAATCTCATGTGTTTAGAGATACTGCTTTGGTATGGCGAAGAACCTTATTGGATAATGGACTGCTTCGACCATCCGAAGATCTCATTTGTTTAGGGATACTGCTTTGGTATCGCGAAGAACCTTACTGGATAAGGGACTCCTTCGACCACCCGAAGAATCTCATGTGTTTAGAGATACTACTTTGGTATCGCAAAGAACCTTATTGGATGAGGTACTGGTTCGAGCATCCGAAGAATCTCATGTGTTTAGGGATACTGCTTTGGTATCGTGAATAACCTTATTATATAAGGGACTTCTTCGACCACCCGAAGAATCTCATGTGTTTAGAGATACTGCTTTCGTATCACAAATAACCCTATTGGATAAGAGACTGCTTCAACCATCTGAAGAATATCGTGTCTTTAGGGATACTGCTTTGGTATCGCAAAGAACCTTATTGGATAAGGGACATCTTCGACCACCCGAAGAATCCCATGTGTTTAGAGATACTGCTTTGGTATCCCGAAGAACCTTGTCGGATAACGGACTGCTATGACCACCCGAAGAATCTCACGTGTTTAGAGATACTGCTTTGGTATCGCGAAGTATCTTATTGGATAAGGGACTGCTTCAACCACCCAAAGAATCTCATGTGTTTAGAGATACTGCTTTGGTATCGCGAAGAACCTTACTGGATAAGGGACTCCTTCGACCACCCGAAGAATTTCATGTGTTTAGAGATACTGCTTTGGTATCGGGAAGAACCTTATTGGATGAGGTACTGCTTCGACCATCCGAAAAATCTTATGTGTTTAGAGATACTGCTTTGGTATCGCGAAGAACCTTATTGGATAACGGACTGCTTCGGCCACCCGAAAAATCTCATGTGTTTAGAGATACATCTTTGGTATTGTGAAGAACCTTATTAGATAAGGGACTGCTTTTACCACCCGAAGAATCTCATGTGTTTAGAGATATTGCTTTGGTATCCTGAAGCACCTTATTGGATAATGGACTGCTTTGACCACCCGAAGAATCTCATGTGTTCAGAGATACTTCTTTGGTATCGCGAAGAATCTTATTGGATAAGGGACTGCTTCGACCACCCGAAGAATCTCATGTGTTTAGAGATACTGCTTTGGTATCGCGAAGAATCTTATTGGATAAGGGACTGCTTCGACCACCCGAAGAATCTCATGTGTTTAGAGATATTGCTTTGGTATCCCAAAGAACCCTATTTGATAAGAGACTGTTGAAACCATCTAAAGAATCTCATGTGTTTAGGGATACTGCTTTGGTATCGCAAAGAACCTTATTGGATAAGGGACTGCTTCGACCACCCGAAGAATCTCATGTGTTTAGAGATACTGCTTTAGTTTCCCGAAGAACCTTATTGGATAACGGACTGCTTCGACCATCTGAAGAATCTCATGTGTTTAGGGATACTGCTTTGGTACCGCAAAGAACCTTATTAGATAATGGACTACTTCGACCACCCGAAGAATCTCATGTGTTTTGAGATACTGCTTTGGTATCGTGAAGAACCTTATTGGATGAGGTACTGCTTCGACCATCTGAAAAATATTATGTGTTTAGATAAGGGAATGCTTTAACCACCCGAAGAATCTACTGTGTTTAGAGATACTGCTTTGGTATCACGACGAAACTTATTGGATAACGGACTGCTTTGACCACTCGAAGAATCTCATGTGTTTAGAAATACTGCTTTGGTATCACAAAGAACCTTATTGGATAAGGGACTGCCTCGAAAATCTGAAGAATCTCATGTGTTTAGGGATACTGCTTTGGTATCGCGAATAACCTTATTGGATAAGGGAATGCTTTGACCACCCGAAGAATCTCATGTTTTTAGAGATACTGATTTGGTATTGCGAAGAACCATATTGGATGAGGTACTGCTTCGACCATCCGAAAAATATTATGTGTTTAGAGATACTTCTTTGGTATCGCGAAGAACCTTATTGGATAACGGACTTCTTCGACCACCCGAAATATCTCATGTGTTTAGAGATACTTCTTTGGTATCGCGAAGAACCTTATTAGATAAGGGACTGCTTTGACCACCCGAAGAATCTCATGTGTTTAGAGATACTGCTTTGGTATCCTGAAGAACCTTATTGGATAACAGACTTCTTTGACCACTCGAAGAATCTCATGTGTTCAGAGATACTACTTTGGTATCGCGAAGAATCTTATTGGATAAGGGACTGCTTCGACAACCCGAAGATTCTCATGTGTTTAGAGATATTGCTTCTGTATCGGGAAGAATATTAATGGATAAGGGACTGCTTCGACCACCCGAAGAATCTCATGTGTTTAGAGATACTACTTTGGTATCGCGAAGAACATTATTGGATAAGGGACTGCTTCGACCATTCGAAGATCTCATGTGTTTAGGGATACTGCTTTGGTATCGCGAATAACCTTATTAAATAAGGGACTGCTTCGACCACCCGAAGAATCTCATGTGTTTAGATATACTGCTTTGGTATCACAAAGAACCCTATTGGATAAGAGACTGCTTCAACCATCTGAAGAATCTCATGTGTTTAGGGATACTGCTTTGGTATCGCAATGAAACTTATTTGATAAGGGACTTCTTCGACCACCCGAAGAATCTCATGTGTTTAGAGATACTGCTTTGGTATCCCGAAGAACCATATCGAATAACGGACTGCTTTTACCACCCGAAGAATCTCATGTGTTCAGAGATACTGCTTTGGTATCGTGAAGAATCTTATTGCATAAGGAACTGCTTCGACCACCCGAAGAATCTCATGTGTTTAGAGATATTGCTTTGGTATCGCGAATAATCTTATTAGATAAGGGACTGCTTTGACCACCCGAAGAATCTCATGTGTTTAGAGATACTGCTTTGGTATCGTGAAGAACCTTATTGGATAAGAGACTGCTTCGACCATCTGAAGAATCTCATGTGTTTAGGGATACTGCTTTGGTATCACGAAGAACCTTATTAGATAAGGGACTGCTTCGACCACCCTAAGAATCTCATGTGTTTAGAGATACTGCTTTGGTATCGCGAAGAACCTTATTAGATGAGATACTGCTTCGACCATCAGAAAAATCTTATGTGTTTAGAGATACTGTTTTAGTATCGCGAAGAACCTTATTAGATAAGGGACTGCTTTGACCACCCGAAGAATCTCATTTGTTTAGAGATACTGCTTTGGTATCACAAAGAACCCTATTGGATAAGGGACTGCTTCAACCATCTGAAGAATCTCATGTGTTTAGGGATACTGCTTTGATATCGCGAAGAACGTTATTGGATAAGGAACTGCTTCGACCACTCGAAGAATCTCATGGGTTTAGAGATACTGCTTTGGTATCGCGAAGAACCTTATTGGATGAGGTACTGCTTCGACCATCCGAAAAATATTATGTGTTTAGAGATACTGCTTTGGTATCGCGAAGAACCTTATTAGATAAGGGACTGCTTTGACCACCCGAAGAATCTACTGTGTTTAGAGATACTTCTTTGGTATCACGAAGAAACTTATTGGATAACGGACTGCTTTGACCACTCGAAGAATCTCGTGTGTTTAGAGATACTGCTTTCGTATCGCGAAGAACCTTATTGGATAAGGGACTGCCTCGAAAATCTGAAGAATGTCATGTGTTTAGGGATACTGCTTTGGTATCGCGAATAACCTTATTGGATAAGGGAATGCTTCGACCACCCGAAGAATCTCATGTGTTTAGAAATATTGCTTTGGTATCTCAAAGAACCCTATTGGATAAGGGACTGCTTCGACCATTTGAAGAATCTCATGTGTTTAGGGATACTGCTTTTGTATCGCGAATAACCTTATTGGATAAGGGACTACTTCGACCACTCGAAGAATCTCATGTTTTTAGAGATACTGATTTGGTATTGCGAAGAACCATATTGGATGAGGTACTGCTTCGACCATCCGAAAAATCTTATGTGTTTAGAGATACTTCTTTGGTATCGCGAAGAACCTTATTTAATAACGGACTTCTTCGACCACCCGAAATATCTCATGTGTTTAGAGATACTTCTTTGGTATCGCGAAGAACCTTATTAGATAAGGGACTGCTTTGACCACCCGAAGAATCTCATGTGTTTAGAGATACTGCTTTGGTATCCCGAAGAACCTTATTGGATAACGGACTTCTTTGACCACCCGAAGAATCTGATGTGTTCAGAGATACTACTTTGGTATCGCGAAGAATCTTATTGGATAAGGGACTGCTTCGACAACCCGAAGATTCTCATGTGTTTAGAGATATTTCTTTGGTATCGGGAAGAATCTTAATGGATAAGGGACTGCTTCGACCACCCGAAGAATCTCATGTGTTTAGAGATACTACTTTGGTATCGCGAAGAACATTATTGGATAAGGGACTGCTTCGACCATCCGAAGATCTCATGTGTTTTGGAATAATGCTTTGGTATCGCGAAGAACCTTACTGGATAAGGGACTCCTTCGACCACCCGAAGAATCTCATGTGTTTAGAAATACTGCTTTGGTATCGTGAAGAACCTTATTGGATGAGGTACTGCTTCGATCATCCGAAGAATCTCATGTGTTTAGGGATACTGCTTTGGTATCGCGAATAACCTTATTAAATAAGGGACTGCTTCAACCACCCGAAGAATCTCATGTGTTTAGAGATACTGCTTTGGTATCTTAAAGAACCCTATTAGATAAGAGACTGCTTCAACCATCTGAAGAATCTCATGTGTTTAGGGATACTGCTTTGGTATCGCAATGAACCTTATTTGATAAGGGACTGCTTCGACCACCCGAAGAATCTCATGTGTTTAGAGATACTGCTTTGGTATCCCAAAGAACCTTATCAAATAACGGACTGCTTTGACCACCCGAAGAATCTCATGTGTTCAGAGATACTGCTTTGGTATCGTGAAGAATCTTATTGCATAAGGGACTGCTTCGACCACCCGAAGAGTCTCATGTGTTTAGAGATATTGCTTTGGTATCGGGAAGAATCTTAATGGACAAGGGACTGCTTCGACCACCCGAAGAATCTCATGTGTTTAGAGATTCTGCTTTGGTATCGCGAAGAATCTTATTAGATAAGGGACTGCTTCGACCACCCGAAGAATCTCATGTGTTTAGAGATACTGCTTGGGTATCGCGAAGAACCTTATTGGATAAGGGACTGCCTTGACCACCCGAAGAATCTCATGTGTTTAGAGATACTGCTTTGGTATCACAAAGAACCCTATTGGATAAGGGACTGCTTCGACCATCCGAAGAATCTCATGTGTTTATGGATACTGCTTTGGTATCGCGAAGAACCTTTTGGATAAGGGACTGCCTCGACCACCCGAAAAATCTGATGTGTTTAGAGATACTGCTTTGGTATCGCGAAAAACCTTACTGGATAAGGGATGCCTTCGACCACCCGAAGAATCTCATGTGTTTAGAGATACTGCTTTGGTATCGCGAAGAACCTTATTGGATAAGGGACTGCTTTGACCATCTGAAGAATCTCACGTGTCTAGGGATACTTCTTTGGTATCGCGAAGAACCTTATTAGATAAGGGACTGCTTCGACCACCCGAAGAATCTCATGTGTTTAGAGATACTGCTTTGGTATCGCGAAGAACCTTATTAGATGAGGTACTGCTTCGACCATCAGAAAAATCTTATGTGTTTAGAGATACTGCTATGGTATCGCGAAGAACCTTATTAGATAAGGGACTGCTTTGACCACCCGAAGAATCTCATGTGTTTAGAGATACTGCTTTGGTATCACAAAGAACCCTATTGGATAAGGGACTGCTTCGACCATCTGAAGAATCTCATGTGTTTAGGGATACTGCTTTGATATCGCGAAGAACCTTATTGGATAAGGAACTGCTTCGACCACTCGAAGAATCTCATGGGTTTAGAGATACTGCTTTGGTATCGCGAAGAACCTTATTGGATGAGGTATTGCTTCGACCATCCGAAAAATCTTATGTGTTTAGAGATACTGCTTTGTTATAGCGAAGAACCTTACTGGATAAGGGACTCCTTCAACCAACCGAAGAATCTCATATGTTTATAGATATTTCTTTGGTATCGCAAAGTACCCTATTTGATAAAGGACTGCTTCAACCATCTGAAGAATCTCATGTGTTTAGGGATACTGCTTTGGTATCGCGAGGAACCTTATTGGATAAGGGACTCCTTCGACCACCCTAAGAATCTCATGTGTTTAGAGATACTGCTTTGGTATCGCGAAGAACCTTACTGGATAAGGGAGTCCTTCGACCACCCGAAGAATCTCATGTTGTTAGAGATACTGCTTTGGTATCGCGAAGAACCTTATTGGATAAGGGACTGCTTCGACCACCCGAAGAATCTAATGTGTTTAGAGATACTGCTTTGGTATCGCGAAGAACCTTATTAGATGAGGTACTGCTTCGACCATCAGAAAAACCTTATGCGCTTAGAGATACTGCTTTGGTATCGCGAAGAACCTTATTAGATAAGGGACTACTTTGACCACCCGAAGGATCTCATGTGTTTAGAGATACTGCTTTGGTATCATGAAGAACCTTATTGGATAACGGACTGCTTTCACCACCCGAAGAATCACATGTGTTTAGAGATACTTCTTTGGTATCGCGAAGAACCTTATTTAATAACGGACTTCTTCGACCACCCGAAATATCTCATGTGTTTAGAGATACTTCTTTGGTATCGCGAAGAACCTTATTAGATAAGGGACTGCTTTGACCACCCGAAGAATCTCATGTGTTTAGAGATACTGCTTTGGTATCCCGAAGAACCTTATTGGATAACGGACTTCTTTGACCACCCGAAGAATCTGATGTGTTCAGAGATACTACTTTGGTATCGCGAAGAATCTTATTGGATAAGGGACTGCTTCGACAACCCGAAGATTCTCATGTGTTTAGAGATATTGCTTTGGTATCGGGAAGAATCTTAATGGATAAGGGACTGCTTCGACCACCCGAAGAATCTCATGTGTTTAGAGATACTACTTTGGTATCGCGAAGAACATTATTGGATAAGGGACTGCTTCGACCATCCGAAGATCTCATGTGTTTTGGAATAATGCTTTGGTATCGCGAAGAACCTTACTGGATAAGGGACTCCTTCGACCACCCGAAGAATCTCATGTGTTTAGAAATACTGCTTTGGTATCGTGAAGAACCTTATTGGATGAGGTACTGCTTCGATCATCCGAAGAATCTCATGTGTTTAGGGATACTGCTTTGGTATCGCGAATAACCTTATTAAATAAGGGACTGCTTCAACCACCCGAAGAATCTCATGTGTTTAGAGATACTGCTTTGGTATCTTAAAGAACCCTATTAGATAAGAGACTGCTTCAACCATCTGAAGAATCTCATGTGTTTAGGGATACTGCTTTGGTATCGCAATGAACCTTATTTGATAAGGGACTGCTTCGACCACCCGAAGAATCTCATGTGTTTAGAGATACTGCTTTGGTATCCCAAAGAACCTTATCAAATAACGGACTGCTTTGACCACCCGAAGAATCTCATGTGTTCAGAGATACTGCTTTGGTATCGTGAAGAATCTTATTGCATAAGGGACTGCTTCGACCACCCGAAGAGTCTCATGTGTTTAGAGATATTGCTTTGGTATCGGGAAGAATCTTAATGGACAAGGGACTGCTTCGACCACCCGAAGAATCTCATGTGTTTAGAGATTCTGCTTTGGTATCGCGAAGAATCTTATTAGATAAGGGACTGCTTCGACCACCCGAAGAATCTCATGTGTTTAGAGATACTGCTTGGGTATCGCGAAGAACCTTATTGGATAAGGGACTGCCTTGACCACCCGAAGAATCTCATGTGTTTAGAGATACTGCTTTGGTATCACAAAGAACCCTATTGGATAAGGGACTGCTTCGACCATCCGAAGAATCTCATGTGTTTATGGATACTGCTTTGGTATCGCGAAGAACCTTTTGGATAAGGGACTGCTTCGACCACCCGAAAAATCTGATGTGTTTAGAGATACTGCTTTGGTATCGCGAAAAACCTTACTGGATAAGGGATGCCTTCGACCACCCGAAGAATCTCATGTGTTTAGAGATACTGCTTTGGTATCGCGAAGAACCTTATTGGATAAGGGACTGCTTTGACCATCTGAAGAATCTCACGTGTCTAGGGATACTTCTTTGGTATCGCGAAGAACCTTATTAGATAAGGGACTGCTTCGACCACCCGAAGAATCTCATGTGTTTAGAGATACTGCTTTGGTATCGCGAAGAACCTTATTAGATGAGGTACTGCTTCGACCATCAGAAAAATCTTATGTGTTTAGAGATACTGCTATGGTATCGCGAAGAACCTTATTAGATAAGGGACTGCTTTGACCACCCGAAGAATCTCATGTGTTTAGAGATACTGCTTTGGTATCACAAAGAACCCTATTGGATAAGGGACTGCTTCGACCATCTGAAGAATCTCATGTGTTTAGGGATACTGCTTTGATATCGCGAAGAACCTTATTGGATAAGGAACTGCTTCGACCACTCGAAGAATCTCATGGGTTTAGAGATACTGCTTTGGTATCGCGAAGAACCTTATTGGATGAGGTATTGCTTCGACCATCCGAAAAATCTTATGTGTTTAGAGATACTGCTTTGTTATAGCGAAGAACCTTACTGGATAAGGGACTCCTTCAACCAACCGAAGAATCTCATATGTTTATAGATATTTCTTTGGTATCGCAAAGTACCCTATTTGATAAGGGACTGCTTCAACCATCTGAAGAATCTCATGTGTTTAGGGATACTGCTTTGGTATCGCGAGGAACCTTATTGGATAAGGGACTCCTTCGACCACCCTAAGAATCTCATGTGTTTAGAGATACTGCTTTGGTATCGCGAAGAACCTTACTGGATAAGGGAGTCCTTCGACCACCCGAAGAATCTCATGTTGTTAGAGATACTGCTTTGGTATCGCGAAGAACCTTATTGGATAAGGGACTGCTTCGACCACCCGAAGAATCTAATGTGTTTAGAGATACTGCTTTGGTATCGCGAAGAACCTTATTAGATGAGGTACTGCTTCGACCATCAGAAAAACCTTATGCGCTTAGAGATACTGCTTTGGTATCGCGAAGAACCTTATTAGATAAGGGACTACTTTGACCACCCGAAGGATCTCATGTGTTTAGAGATACTGCTTTGGTATCATGAAGAACCTTATTGGATAACGGACTGCTTTCACCACCCGAAGAATCTCATGTGTTTAGAGATACTGCTTTGGTATCGCGAAGAACCTTATTGGATAAGGGACTGCTTCGACAATCTGAAGAATCTCATGCGTTTAGCGATACTGCTTTGGTATCGCGAATAACCTTATTGGATAAGGGACTGCTTCGACCACCCGAAGAATCTCATGTGTTTAGAGATACTGCTTTGGCAACACAAAGAACCCTATTGGATAAGGGACTGCTTCGACCATCTGAAGAATCTCATGTGTTTAGGGATACTGCTTTGGTATCGCGAAGAACCTTATTGGATAAGGAACTGCTTCTACCACTCGAAGAATCTCATGGGTTTAGAGATATTGGTTTGGTATCGCGAAGAACCTTATTGGATGAGGTATTGCTTCGACCATCCGAAAAATCTTATGTGTTTAGAGATACTTCTTTGTTATCGCGAAGAACCTTACTGGATAAGGGACTCCTTCAACCAACCAAAGAATCTCATGTGTTTAGAGATATTGCTTTGGTATCGCAAAGTACCCTATTTGATAAGGGACTGCTTCAACCATCTGAAGAATCTCATGTATTTAGGGATACTGCTTTGGTATCGCGAGGAACCTTATTGGATAAGGGACTGCTTCGACCACCCTAAAAATCTCATGTGTTTAAAGATACTGCTTTGGTATCGCGAAGAACCTTACTTGATAAGGGACTCCTTCGACCACCTGAAGAATCTCATGTGTTTTTAGATACTGCTTTGGTATCGCGAAGAACCTTAATGGATAAGGGACTGCTTCGACCATCTGAAGAATCTCATGTTATTAGGGATACTGCTTTGGTATCGCGAAGAACCTTATTAGATAAGGGACTGCTTCGACCACCCGAAGAATCTCATGTGTTTAGAGATACTTCTTTGGTATCGCGAAGAATCTTATTGGATAAGGGACTGCTTTGACCACCCGAAGAATCTCATGTGTTTAGAGATACTGCTTTGGTATCGCGAAGAACCTTACTGGATAAGGGACTCCTTCGACCACCTGAAGATTCTCATGTGTTTAGAGATACTGCTTTGGTATCGCGAAGAACCTTATTGGATAAGGGATTGCTTCGACCACCTGAAGAATCTCATGTCTTTAGGGATACTGCTTTGGTATCGCGAAGAACCTTATTAGATAAGGGACTGCTTCGACCACCCGAAGAAACTCATGTGTTTAGAGATACTGCTTTGGTATAACGAAGAACCTTATCGGATAACGGACTGCTTTGACCACCCGAAGAATCTCATGTGTTTAGAGATATTGCTTTGGTATCACGAAGAATCTTATTGGATAAGGGACTGCTTCGACCACCCGAAGAATCTGATGTGTTTAGAGATACTGCTTTGGTATCGCGAAGAACCTTACTGGATAAGGGACTCCTTCGACCACCCGAAGAATCTCATGTGGTTAGAGATACTGCTTTGGTATCGCGAAGAACCTTATTGGATAAGGGACTTCTTCGACCATCTGAAGAATCTCATGTGTTTAGGGATACTGCTTTGGTATCGCGAAGAATCTTATTAGATAAGGGACTGCTTCGACCACCCGAAGAATCTCATGTGTTTAGAGATACTACTTCGGTATCGTGAAGAACCTTATTGGATGAGGTACTGCTTCGACCATCCGAAAAATCTTATGTGTTTAGAGATACTGGTTTGGTATCGCGAAGAACCTTATTAGATAAGGGACTGCTTTGACCACCCGAAGAATCTCATGTGTTTAGAGATACTGCTTTGGTATCACGAAGAACCTTATTGGATAACGGACTGCTTTGACCACCCGAAGAATCTCATGTGTTTAGAGATACTGATTTGGTATCGCGAAGAACCTTATTGGATAAGGGACTGCTTCGACAATCTGAAGAATCTCATGTGTTTAGGGATACTGCTTTGGTAATGCGAATAACCTTATTGGATAAGGGACTGCTTCGACCACCCGAACAATCTCATGTGTTTCGAGATACTGCGTTGGTATCACAAAGAACCCTATTGGATAAGGGACTGCTTCGATCATCTGAAGAATCTCATGTGTTTAGGGATACTGCTTTGGTATCGCGAAGAACCTTATTGGATAAGGAACTGCTTCGACCACTTGAAGAATCTCATGTGTTTAGAGATACTGCTTTGGTATCGCGAAGAACCTTATTGGATGAGGTACTACTTCGACCATCCGAAAAATCTTATGTGTTTAGAGATACTGCTTTGGTATCACGGAGAACCTTATTGGATAACGGAATTCTTCGACCACCCGAAAAATCTCATGTGTTTAGGGATACTGCTTTGTGTATCACAAAGAACTTTATTAGATAAGGGACTGCTTTGACCACCCGAAGAATCTCATGTGTTTAGAGATACTGCTTTGGTATCACGAAGAACCTTATTGGATAACGGACTGCTTTCACCACCCGAAGAATCTCATGTGTTTAGAGATACTGCTTTGGTATCGCGAAGAACCTTATTGGATAAGGGACTACTTCGACAATCTGAAGAATCTCATGCGTTTAGCGATACTGCTTTGGTATCGCGAATAACCTTATTGGATAAGGGACAGCTTCGACCACCCGAAGAATCTCATGTGTTTAGAGATACTGCTTTGGCATCATAAAGAACCCTATTGGATAAGGGACTGCTTCGACCATCTGAAGAATCTCATGTGTTTAGGGATACTGCTTTGGTATCGCGAAGAACCTTATTGGATAAGGAACTGCTTCTACCACTCGAAGAATCTCATGGGTTTAGAGATATTGGTTTGGTATCGCGAAGAACCTTATTGGATGAGGTATTACTTCGACCATCCGAAAAATCTTATGTGTTTAGAGATACTGCTTTGTTATCGCGAAGAACCTTACTGGATAAGGGACTCCTTCAACCAACCGAAGAATCTCATGTGTTTAGAGATATTGCTTTGGTATCGCAAAGTACCCTATTTGATAAGGGACTGCTTCAACCATCTGAAGAATCTCATGTGTTTAGGGATACTGCTTTGGTATCGCGAGGAACCTTATTGGATAAGGGACTGCTTCGACCACCCTAAAAATCTCATGTGTTTAAAGATACTGCTTTGGTATCGCGAAGAACCTTACTTGATAAGGGACTCCTTCGACCACCCGAAGAATCTCATGTGTTTTGAGATACTGCTTTGGTATCGCGAAGAACCTTAATGGATAAGGGACTGCTTCGACCATCTGAAGAATCTCATGTTATTAGGGATACTACTTTGGTATCGCGAAGAACCTTATTAGATAAGGGACTGCTTCGACCACCCGAAGAATCTCATGTGTTTAGAGATACTGCTTTGGTATCGCGAAGAATCTTATTGGATAAGGGACTGCTTTGACCACCCGAAGAATCTCATGTGTTTAGAGATACTGCTTTGGTATCGCGAAGAACCTTACTGGATAAGGGACTCCTTCGACCACCTGAAGATTCTCATGTGTTTAGAGATACTGCTTTGGTATCGCGAAGAACCTTATTGGATAAGGGATTGCTTCGACCACCTGAAGAATCTCATGTCTTTAGGGATACTGCTTTGGTATCGCGAAGAACCTTATTAGATAAGGGACTGCTTCGACCACCCGAAGAAACTCATGTGTTTAGAGATACTGCTTTGGTATAACGAAGAACCTTATCGGATAACAGACTGCTTTGACCACCCGAAGAATCTCATGTGTTTAGAGATACTGCTTTGGTATCACGAAGAATCTTATTGGATAAGGGACTGCTTCGACCACCCGAAGAATCTGATGTGTTTAGAGATACTGCTTTGGTATCGCGAAGAACCTTACTGGATAAGGGACTCCTTCGATCACCCGAAGAATCTCATGTGCTTAGAGATATTGCTTTGGTATCGCGAAGAACCTTATTGGATAAGGGACTGCTTCGACCATCTGAAGAATCTCATGTGTTTAGGGATACTGCTTTGGTATCGCGAAGAATCTTATTAGATAAGGGACTGCTTCGACCACCCGAAGAATCACATGTGTTTAGAGATACTGCTTTGGTATCGTGAAGAACCTTATTGGATGAGGTACTGCTTCGACCATCCAAAAAATCTTATGTGTTTAGAGATACTGGTTTAATATCGCGAAGAACCTTATTAGATAAGGGACTGCTTTGACCACCCGAAGAATCTCATGTGTTTAGAGATACTGCTTTGGTATCACGAAGAACCTTATTGGATAACGGACTGCTTTGACCACCCGAAGAATCTCATGTGTTTAGAGATACTGATTTGGTATCGCGAAGAACCTTATTGGATAAGGGACTGCTTCGACAATCTGAAGAATCTCATGTGTTTAGGGATACTGCTTTGGTAATGCGAATAACCTTATTGGATAAGGGACTGCTTCGACCACCCGAACAATCTCATATGTTTCGAGATACTGCTTTGGTATCACAAAGAACCCTATTGGATAAGGGACTGCTTCGATCATCTGAAGAATCTCATGTGTTTAGGGATACTGCTTTGGTATCGCGAAGAACCTTATTGGATAAGGAACTTCTTCGACCACTCGAAGAATCTCATGTGTTTAGAGATACTGCTTTGGTATCGCGAAGAACCTTATTGGATGAGGTACTATTTCGACCATCCGAAAAATCTTATGTGTTTAGAGATACTGCTTTGGTATCACGGAGAACCTTATTGGATAACGGACTACTTCGACCACCCGAAAAATCTCATGTGTTTAGGGATACTGCTTTGTGTATCACAAAGAACTTTATTAGATAAGGGACTGCTTTGACCACCCGAAGAAAATCATGTGTTTAGAGATACTGCTTTGGTATCCCGAAGAACCTTATTGGATAACAGACTGCTTTGACCACCCGAAGAATCTCATGTGTTTAGAGATACTGCTTTGGTATCACAAAGAATCTTATTGGATAAGGGACTGCTTCGACCATACGAGGAATCTCATGTGTTTAGAGATATTGCTTTGGTATCGCGAAGAATCTTATTGGATAAGGGACTGCTTCGACCACCCGAAGAATCTCATGTGTTTAGAGATACTGCTTTGGTATCACGAAGAATCTTATTGGATAAGGGACTGCTTCGACCACCCGAAGAATCTCATGTGTTTAGAGATACTGCTTTGTTATCGCGAAGAACCTTACTGGATAAGGGAGCCCTTCAACCACCCAAAGAATCTCATGTGTTTAGAGATACTGCTTTGGTATCGCGAAGAACCTTATTGGATAAGGGACTGCTTCGACCATCTGAAGAATCTCATGTGTTTAGGGATACTGCTTTGGTATCGCGAATAACCTTATTAGATAAGGGACTGTTTCGACCACCCGAAGAATCTCATGTGTTTAGAGATACTGCTTTGGTATCGCGAAGAACCATATTGGATGTGGTACTACTTCGACCATCCGAAAAATCTTATGTGTTTAAAGATACTGCTTTGGTATCGCGAAGAACCTTATTAGATAAGGGACTGCTTTGACCACCCGAAGAATCTCATGTGTTTAGAGATACTGCTTTGGTATCACGAAGAAACTTATTGGATAACAGACTGCTTTGTCCACCCGAAGAATCTCATGTGTTTAGAGATACTGCTTTGGTATCACGAAGAACCTTATTGGATAAGGGACTGCTTCGACAATCTGAAGAATCTCATGTGTTTAGGGATACTGCATTGGTATCACGAATAACCTTATTGGATGAGGGACTGCTTCGACCACCCGAAGAATCTCATGTGTTGAGAGATACTGCTTTGGTATCGCAAAGAACCCTATTGGATTAGGGACTCCTCCGACCAACTGATGAATCTCATGTGTTTAGGGATACTACTTTGGTATCGCAAAGAACCCTATTGGATAAGGAACTGCTTCGACCATTCGAAGAATCTCATGTGTTTAGAGATACTGCTTTGGTATCGGGAAGGCCCTTATTGGATAAGGGACTGCTTCGACCACCCGAAAAATCTCATGACTTTAGAGATACTGCTTTGGTATCGCGAAGAATCTTATTGGCTGAGGTACTGCTTCGACCATCTGAAAAATCTTATGTGTTTAGAGATACTGCTTTGGTATCGCGGAGAACCTTATTGGATAACGGACTGCTTCGACCACCCGAAAAATCTCATGTGTTTAGGGATATTGCTTTGTGTATCACAAAGAACTTTATTAGATAAGGGACTGCTTTGACCACCCGAAGAATCTCATGTGTTTAGAGATACTGCTTTGGTATCCCGAAGAACCTTATTGGATAACAGACTGCTTTGAGCACCCGAAGAATCTCATGTGTTTAGAGATACTGCTTTGGTATCACAAAGAATCTTATTGGATAAGGGACTGCTTCGACCACACGAGGAATCTCATGTGTTTAGAGATATTGCTTTGGTATCGCGAAGAATCTTATTGGATAAGGGACTGCTTCGACCACCCGAAGAATCTCATGTGTTTAGAGATACTGCTTTGGTATCACGAAGAATCTTGTTGGATAAGGGACTGCTTCGACCACCCGAAGAATCTCATGTGTTTAGAGATACTGCTTTGTTATCGCGAAGAACCTTACTGGATAAGGGAGTCCTTCAACCACCCGAAGAATCTCATGTGTTTAGAGATACTGCTTTGGTATCGCGAAGAACCTTATTGGATAAGGGACTGCTTCGACCATCTGAAGAATCTCATGTGTTTAGGGATACTGCTTTGGTATCGCGAATAACCTTATTAGATAAGGGACTGCTTCGACCACCCGAAGAATCTCATGTGTTTAGAGATACTGCTTTGGTATCGTGAAGAACCTTATTGGATGAGGTACTGCTTCGACCATCCGAAAAATCTTATGTGTTTAGAGATACTGGTTTGGTATCGCGAAGAACCTTATTAGATAAGGGACTGCTTTGACCACCCGAAGAATCTCATGTGTTTAGAGATACTGCTTTGGTATCACGAAGAACCTTATTGGATAACGGACTGCTTTGACCACCCGAAGAATCTCATGTGTTTAGAGATACTGATTTGGTATCGCGAAGAACCTTATTGGATAAGGGACTGCTTCGACAATCTGAAGAATCTCATGTGTTTAGGGATACTGCTTTGGTAATGCGAATAACCTTATTGGATAAGGGACTGCTTCGACCACCCGAACAATCTCATGTGTTTCGAGATACTACTTTGGTATCACAAAGAACCCTATTGGATAAGGGACTGCTTCGATCATCTGAAGAATCTCATGTGTTTAGGGATACTGCTTTGGTATCGCGAAGAACCTTATTGGATAAGGAACTGCTTCGACCACTCGAAGAATCTCATGTGTTTAGAGATACTGCTTTGGTATTGCGAAGAACCTTATTGGATGAGGTACTACTTCGACCATCCGAAAAATCTTATGTGTTTAGAGATACTGCTTTGGTATCACGGAGAACCTTATTGGATAACGGACTGCTTCGACCACCCGAAAAATCTCATGTGTTTAGGGATACTGCTTTGTGTATCACAAAGAACTTTATTAGATAAGGGACTGCTTTGACCACCCGAAGAATCTCATGTGTTTAGAGATACTGCTTTGGTATCCCGAAGAACCTTATTGGATAACAGACTGCTTTGACCACCCGAAGAATCTCATGTGTTTAGAGATACTGCTTTGGTATCACAAAGAATCTTATTGGATAAGGGACTGCTTCGACCACACGAGGAATCTCATGTGTTTAGAGATATTGCTTTGGTATCGCGAAGAATCTTATTGGATAAGGGACTGCTTCGACCACCCGAAGAATCTCATGTGTTTAGAGATACTGCTTTGGTATCACGAAGAATCTTGTTGGATAAGGGACTGCTTCGACCACCCGAAGAATCTCATGTGTTTAGAGATACTGCTTTGTTATCGCGAAGAACCTTACTGGATAAGGGAGTCCTTCAACCACCCGAAGAATCTCATGTGTTTAGAGATACTGCTTTGGTATCGCGAAGAACCTTATTGGATAAGGGACTGCTTCGACCATCTGAAGAATCTCATGTGTTTAGGGATACTGCTTTGGTATCGCGAATAACCTTATTAGATAAGGGACTGCTTCGACCACCCGAAGAATCTCATGTGTTTAGAGATACTGCTTTGGTATCGTGAAGAACCTTATTGGATGAGGTACTGCTTCGACCATCCGAAAAATCTTATGTGTTTAGAGATACTGGTTTGGTATCGCGAAGAACCTTATTAGATAAGGGACTGCTTTGACCACCCGAAGAATCTCATGTGTTTAGAGATACTGCTTTGGTATCACGAAGAACCTTATTGGATAACGGACTGCTTTGACCACCCGAAGAATCTCATGTGTTTAGAGATACTGATTTGGTATCGCGAAGAACCTTATTGGATAAGGGACTGCTTCGACAATCTGAAGAATCTCATGTGTTTAGGGATACTGCTTTGGTAATGTGAATAACCTTATTGGTTAAGGGACTGCTTCGACCACCCGAACAATCTCATGTGTTTCGAGATACTGCTTTGGTATCACAAAGAACCCTATTGGATAAGGGACTGCTTCGATCATCTGAAGAATCTCATGTGTTTAGGGATACTGCTTTGGTATCGCGAAGAACCTTATTGGATAAGGAACTGCTTCGACCACTCGAAAAATCTCATGTGTTTAGAGATACTGCTTTGGTATCGCGAAGAACCTTATTGGATGAGGTACTACTTCGACCATCCGAAAAATCTTATGTGTTTAGAGATACTGCTTTGGTATTACGGAGAACCTTATTGGATAACGGACAGCTTCGACCACCCGAAAAATCTCATGTGTTTAGGGATACTGCTTTGTGTATCACAAAGAACTTTATTAGATAAGGGACTGCTTTGACCACCCGAAGAATCTCATGTGTTTAGAGATACTGCTTTGGTATCCCGAAGAACCTTATTGAATAACAGACTGCTTTGACCACCCGAAGAATCTCATGTGTTTAGAGATACTGCTTTGGTATCACAAAGAATCTTATTGGATAAGGGACTGCTTCGACCACACGGGGAATCTCATGTGTTTAGAGATATTGCTTTGGTATCGCGAAGAATCTTATTGGATAAGGGACTGCTTCGACCACCCGAAGAATCTCATGTGTTTAGAGATACTGCTTTGGTATCACGAAGAATTTTGTTGGATAAGGGACTGCTTCGACCACCCGAAGAATCTCATGTGTTTAGAGATACTGCTTTGTTATCGCGAAGAACCTTACTGGATAAGGGAGTCCTTCAACCACCCGAAGAATCTCATGTGTTTAGAGATACTGCTTTGGTATCGCGAAGAACCTTATTGGATAAGGGACTGCTTCGACCATCTGAAGAATCTCATGTGTTTAGGGATACTGCTTTGGTATCGCGAATAACCTTATTAGATAAGGGACTGCTTCGACCACCCGAAGAATCTCATGTGTTTAGAGATACTGCTTTGGTATCGTGAAGAACCTTATTGGATGAGGTACTGCTTCGACCATCCGAAAAATCTTATGTGTTTAGAGATACTGGTTTGGTATCGCGAAGAACCTTATTAGATAAGGGACTGCTTTGACCACCCGAAGAATCTCATGTGTTTAGAGATACTGCTTTGGTATCACGAAGAACCTTATTGGATAACGGACTGCTTTGACCACCCGAAGAATCTCATATGTTTAGAGATACTGATTTGGTATCGCGAAGAACCTTATTGGATAAGGGACTGCTTCGACAATCTGAAGAATCTCATGTGTTTAGGGATACTGCTTTGGTAATGCGAATAACCTTATTGGTTAAGGGACTGCTTCGACCACCCGAACAATCTCATGTGTTTCGAGATACTGCTTTGGTATCACAAAGAACCCTATTGGATAAGGGACTGCTTCGATCATCTGAAGAATCTCATGTGTTTAGGGATACTGCTTTGGTATCGCGAAGAACCTTATTGGATAAGGAACTGCTTCGACCACTCGAAAAATCTCATGTGTTTAGAGATACTGCTTTGGTATCGCGAAGAACCTTATTGGATGAGGTACTACTTCGACCATCCGAAAAATCTTATGTGTTTAGAGATACTGCTTTGGTATCACGGAGAACCTTATTGGATAACGGACTGCTTCGACCACCCGAAAAATCTCATGTGTTTAGGGATACTGCTTTGTGTATCACAAAGAACTTTATTAGATAAGGGACTGCTTTGACCACCCGAAGAATCTCATGTGTTTAGAGATACTGCTTTGGTATCCCGAAGAACCTTATTGGATAACAGACTGCTTTGACCACCCGAAGAATCTCATGTGTTTAGAGATACTGCTTTGGTATCACAAAGAATCTTATTGGATAAGGGACTGCTTCGACCACACGAGGAATCTCATGTGTTTAGAGATATTGCTTTGGTCTCGCGAAGAATCTTATTGGATAAGGGACTGCTTCGACCACCCGAAGAATCTCATGTGTTTAGAGATACTGCTTTGGTATCACGAAGAATCTTATTGGATAAGGGACTGCTTCGACCACCCGAAGAATCTCATGTGTTTAGAGATACTGCTTTGTTATCGCGAAGAACCTTACTGGATAAGGGAGTCCTTCAACCACCCGAAGAATCTCATGTGTTTAGAGATACTGCTTTGGTATCGCGAAGAACCTTATTGGATAAGGGACTGCTTCGACCATCTGAAGAATCTCATGTGTTTAGGGATACTGCTTTGGTATCGCGAATAACCTTATTAGATAAGGGACTGTTTCGACCACCCGAAGAATCTCATGTGTTTAGAGATACTGCTTTGGTATCGCGAAGAACCATATTGGATGTGGTACTACTTCGACCATCCGAAAAATCTTATGTGTTTAAAGATACTGCTTTGGTATCGCGAAGAACCTTATTAGATAAGGGACTGCTTTGACCACCAGAAGAATCTCATGTGTTTAGAGATACTGCTTTGGTATCACGAAGAAACTTATTGGATAACGGACTGCTTTGACCACCCGAAGAATCTTATGTGTTTAGAGATACTGCTTTGGTATCACGAAGAACCTTATTGGATAAGGGACTGCTTCGACAATCTGAAGAATCTCATGTGTTTAGGGATACTGCATTGGTATCACGAATAACCCTATTGGATAAGGGACTGCTTCGACCACCCGAAGAATCTCATGTGTTGAGATATACTGCTTTGGTATCGCAAAGAACCTTATTGGATAAGGGACTCCTCTGACCAACTGATGAATCTCATGTGTTTAGGGATACTGCTTTGGTATCACGAAGAAACTTATTGGATAACGGACTGCTTTGTCCACCCGAAGAATCTCATGTGTTTAGAGATACTGCTTTGGTATCACGAAGAACCTTATTGGATAAGGGACTGCTTCGACAATCTGAAGAATCTCATGTGTTTAGGGATACTGCATTGGTATCACGAATAACCTTATTGGATAAGGGACTGCTTCGACCACCCGAAGAATCTCATGTATTGAGAGATACTGCTTTGGTATCGCAAAGAACCCTATTGGATAAGGGACTCCTCCGACCAACTGATGAATCTCATGTGTTTAGGGATACTACTTTGGTATCGCAAAGAACCCTATTGGATAAGGAACTGCTTCGACCACTCGAAGAATCTCATGTGTTTAGAGATACAGCTTTGGTATCGCGAAGGCCCTTATTGGATAAGGGACTGCTTCGACCACCCGAAAAATCTCATGACTTTAGAGATACTGCTTTGGTATCGCGAAGAACCTTATTGGATGAGGTACTGGTTCGACCATCCGAAAAATCTTATGTGTTTAGAGATACTGCTTTGGTATCGCGGAGAACCTTATTGGATAACGGACTGCTTCGACCACCCGAAAAATCTCATGTGTTTAGGGATACTGCTTTGTGTATCACAAAGAACTTTATTAGATAAGGGACTGCTTTGACCACCCGAAGAATCTCATGTGTTTAGAGATACTGCTTTGGTATCCCGAAGAACCTTATTGGATAACAGACTGCTTTGACCACCCGAAGAATCTCATGTGTTTAGAGATACTGCTTTGGTATCACAAAGAATCTTATTGGATAAGGGACTGCTTCGACCACACAAGGAATCTCATGTGTTTAGATATATTGCTTTGGTATCGCGAAGAATCTTATTGGATAAGGGACTGCTTCGACCACCCGAAGAATCTCATGTGTTTAGAGATACTGCTTTGGTATCACGAAGAATCTTGTTGGATAAGGGACTGCTTCGACCACCCGAAGAATCTCATGTGTTTAGAGATACTGCTTTGTTATCGCGAAGAACCTTACTGGATAAGGGAGTCCTTCAACCACCCGAAGAATCTCATGTGTTTAGAGATACTGCTTTGGTATCGCGAAGAACCTTATTGGATAAGGGACTGCTTCGACCATCTGAAGAATCTCATGTGTTTAGGGATACTGCTTTGGTATCGCGAATAACCTTATTAGATAAGGGACTGCTTCGACCACCCGAAGAATCTCATGTGTTTAGAGATACTGCTTTGGTATCGCGAAGAACCATATTGGATGTGGTACTACTTCGAACATCCGAAAAATCTTATGTGTTTAAAGATACTGCTTTGGTATCGCGAAGAACCTTATTAGATAAGGGACTGCTTTGACCACCAGAAGAATCTCATGTGTTTAGAGATACTGCTTTGGTATCACGAAGAAACTTATTGGATAACGGACTGCTTTGACCACCCGAAGAATCTTATGTGTTTAGAGATACTGCTTTGGTATCACGAAGAACCTTATTGGATAAGGGACTGCTTCGACAATCTGAAGAATCTCATGTGTTTAGGGATACTGCATTGGTATCACGAATAACCCTATTGGATAAGGGACTGCTTCGACCACCCGAAGAATCTCATGTGTTAAGAGATACTGCTTTGGTATCGCAAAGAACCTTATTGGATAAGGGACTCCTCCGACCAACTGATGAATCTCATGTGTTTAGGGATACTGCTTTGGTATCGCAAAGAACCCTATTGGATAAGGAACTGCTTCGACCACTCGAAGAATCTCATGTGTTTAGAGATACTGCTTTGGTATCGCGAAGGACCTTATTGGATAAGGGACTGCTTCGACCACCCGAAAAATCTCATGACTTTAGAGATACTGCTTTGGTATCACGAAGAACCTTATTGGATAACGGACTGCTTTGACCACCCGAAGAATCTCATGTGTTTAGAGATACTGCTTTGGTATCACAAAGAACCCTATTGGATAAGAGACTTCTTCAACCATCTGAAGAATCTCATGTATTTAGGGATACTGCTTTGGTATCGCAAAGAACCTTATTGGATAAGGGACTGCTTCGAGCACCCGAAGAATCCCATGTGTTTAGAGATACTGCTTTGGTATCCCGAAGAACCTTAGCGGATAACGGACTGCTTTGACCACCCGAAGAATCTCATGTGTTTAGAGATACTGCTTTGGTATCGCGAAGAATCTTATTGGATAAGGTACTGGTTCGACCACCCGATGAATCTCATGTGTTTAGAGATACTGCTTTGGTATCGCGAAGAACCTTACTAAATAAGGGACTCCTTCAACCACCCGAAGAATCTCACGTGTTTAGAGATACTGCTTTGGTATCGCGAAGAACCTTATTGGATAAGGGACTGCTTCGACCATCTGAAGAATCTCATGTGTTTAGGGATACTGCTTTGGTATCGCGAAGAATCTTATTAGATAAGGGACTGCTTCGACCACCCGAAGAATCTCATGTGTTTAGAGATACTGCTTCGGTATCGCAAAGAACCTTATTCGATGAGGTACTGCTTCGACCATCCGACAAATCTTTTGTGTTTAGAGATACTGATTTGGTATCACGAAGAACCTTATTAGATAAGGGACTGCTTTGACCACCCGAAGAATCTCATGTGTTTAGAGATAATGCATTGTATCACGAAGAACCTTATTGGATAACAAACTGCTATGACCACCCGAAGAATCTCATGTGTTTAGAGATACTGCTTTGGTATCGCGAAGAACCTTATTGGACAAGGTATTGCTTCGACAATCTGAAGAATCTCATGTGTTTAGGGATACTGCTTTGGTATCGCGAATAACCTTATTGGATAAGGCACTGCTTCGACCACCCGAAAAATCTCATGTGTTTAGAGATACTGCTTTGTGTATCACAAAGTACCTTATTAGATAAGGGACTTCTTTGACCACCCGAAGAATCTTATGTGTTTAGAGATACTGCTTTAGTATCCCGAAGAACCTTATTGGATAACGGACTGCTTTGACCACCCGAAGAATCTCATGTGTTTAGAGATACTGCTTTGGTATCACGAAGAATCTTATTGGATAAGGGACTGCTTCGACCACCCGAAGAATCTCATGTGTTTAGAGATACTGCTTTGGTATCGCGAAGAATCTTAATGGATAAGGGACTTCTTCGACCACCTTAAGAATCTCATGTGTTTAGAGATACTGCTTTGGTATCGCGAAGAACCTTACTGGATAAGGGACTCCTTCAACCAACCGAAGAATCTCATGTGTTTAGAGATACTACTTTGGTATCGCAAAGTACCCTATTTGATAAGGAACTGCTTCAACCATCTGAAAAATCTTATGTGTTTAGGGATACTGCTTTGGTATCGCGAAGAACCTTATTGGATAAGAGACTGATTCGACCACCTGAAGAATCTCATGTGTTTAGAGATACTGCTTTGGTATCATGAAGAACCTTACTGGATAAGGGACTCCTTCGACCACCCGAAGAATCTCATGTGTTTAGAGATACTGCTTTGGTATCGCGAAGAACCTTATTGGATAAGGGACTGCTTCGACAATCTGAAGAATCTCATGTTATTAGGGATACTGCTTTCGTATCGTGAAGAACCTTTTTAGATAAGGGACTGCTTCGACAATCTGAAGAATCTCATGTGTTTAGGGATACTGCTTTGGTATCGCGAATAACCTTATTGGATAAGGGACTGCTTCGACCACCCGAAGAATCTCATGTGTTTAGAGATACTTCTTTGGTATCACAAAGAACCCTATTGCATAAGGGACTGCTTCGACAATCTGAAGAATCTCATGTGTTTAGGGATATTGCTTTGGTATCGCGAATGACCTTATTGGATAAGGAACTGCTTCGACCACTCGAAGAATCTCATGTGTTTAGAGATACTGCTTTGGTATCGCAAAGAACCTTATTGGAGAAGGTACTGCTTCGAACATCCGAAAAATCTAATGTGTTTAGAGATACTGCTTTGGTATCGCGAAGAACCTTATTGGATAACGGACTGCTTCGACAACCCGAAAAATCTCATGTGTTTAGAGATACTGCTTTGTGTATCGCGAAGAACCTTATTAGATAAGGGACTTATTTGACCACCCGAAGAATCTCATGTGTTTAGAGATACTGCTTTGGTATCCCGAAGAACCTTATTGGATAACAGACTACTTTGACCACCCGAAGAATCTCATGTGTTTAGAGATACTGCTTTGGTATCGGGAAGAATGTTATTGGATAAGGAACAGCTTCGACCACCCGAAGAATCTCATGTGTTTAGAGATACTGCTTTGGTATCGCGAAGAATCTTATTGGATAAGGGACTGCTTCGACCACCCGAAAAATCTCATCTGTTTAGAGATACTGCTTTGGTATCGCGAAGAACCTTACTGGATAAGGGACTCCTTCAACCAACCGAAGAATCTCATGTGTTTAGAGATACTGCTTTGGTATCGCAAAGTACCCTATTTGATAAGGGATTGCTTCAACCATCTGAAGAATCTCATGTGTTTAGGGATACTGCTTTTGTATCGCGAAGAAACTTATTGGATAAGAGACTGATTCGACCACCCGAAGAATCTCATTGTGTTTAGAGATACTGCTTTGGTATCGCGAAGAACCTTATTGGATAAGGGACTGCTTCGACCATCTGAAGAATCTCATGTTATTAGGGATACTGCTTTCGTATCACGAAGAACCTTTTTAGATAAGGGACTGCTTCGACCACCCGAAGAATCTCATATGTTTAGAGATACTGCTTTGGTATCGCGAAGAACCTTATTGGATGAGGTACTGCTTCGACCATCTGAAAAATCTTATGTGTTTAGAGATACTGCTTTGGTATCGCGAAGAACCTTATTAGATAAGGGACTGCTTTGACCACCCGAAGAATCTCATGTCTTTAGAGATACTGCTTTGGTATCACTAAGAACCTTATTGGATAACAGACTGCTTTGACCACCCGAAGAATCTCATGTGTTTAGAGATACTGCTTTGGTATCGCGAAGAACCTTATTGGATAAGAGACTGCTTCGACATTCTGAAGAATCTCATATGTTTAGGGATACTGCTTTGGTATCGCGAATAACCTTATTGGATAAGGAACTGGTTCGACCACTCGAAGAATTTCATGTGTTTAGAGATACTGCTTTGGTATCGCGAAGAACCTTATTGGATGAGGTACTGCTTCGACCATCCGAAAAATCTAATGTGTTTAGAGATACTGCTTTGGTATCGAGAAGAACCTTATTGGATAACGGACTGCTTCGACCACCCGAAAAATCTCATGTGTTTAGAGATACTGCTTTGTGTATCGCGAAGAACCTTATTAGATAAGGGACTTCTTTGACCACCCGAAGAATCTCATGTGTTTAGAGATACTGGGTTGGTATGCCGAAGAACCTTATTGGATAACGGACTGCTTTGACCACCCGAAGAATCTCATGTGTTTAGAGATACTGCTTTGGAATCGCGAAGAATCTTATTGGATAAGGGACTGCTTCGACCACCCGAAGAATCTCATGTGTTTAGAGATACTGCTTTGGTATCGCGAAGAATCTTATTGGATAAGGGACTGCTTCGACCATCCGAAGAATCTCATGTGTTTAGAGATACTGCTTTGGTATCGCGAAGAACCTTACTGGATAAGGGACTCCTTCAACCAACCGAAGAATCTCATGTGTTTAGAGATACTGCTTTGGTATCGCAAAGTACCCTATTTGATAAGGGATTGCTTCAACCATCTGAAGAATCTCATGTGTTTAGGGATACTGATTTGAGATCGCGAAGAACCTTATTGGATAAGGGACTGCTTCGACCATCTGAAGAATCTCATGTTATTAGCGATACTGCTTTCGTATCGCGAAGAACCTTTTTAGATAAGGGACTGCTTCGACCACTCGAAGAATCTCATGTGTTTAGAGATACTGCTTTGGTATCGCGAAGAACCTTATTGTATAAGGTACTGCTTCGACCATCTAAAAAATCTTATGTGTTTAGAGATACTGCTTTGGTATCGCGAAGAACCTTATTAGATAATGGACTGCTTTGACCACCCGAAGAATCTCATGTCTTTAGAGATACTGCTTTGGTATCACGAAGAACCTTATTGGATAACGGACTGCTTTGACTACCCGAAGAATCTCATGTGTTTAGAGATACTACTTTGGTATCGCGAAGAACCATATTGGATAAGGGACTGCTTCGACAATCTGAAGAATCTCATGTGTTTAGGGATACTGCTTTGGTATCGCGAATAACCTTATTGGATAAGGGACTGCTTCGACCACCCGAAGAATCTCATGTGTTTAGAGATACTTCTTTGGTATCACAAAGAACCCTATTGGATAAGGGACTGCTTCGACCATCTGAAGAATCTCATGTGTTTAGGGATACTGCTTTGGTATTGCGATGAACCTTATTGGATAAGGAACTGCTTCGACCACTCCAAGAATCTCATGTGCTTAGAGATACTGCTTTGGTATCGCGAAGAACCTTATTGGATGAGGTACTGCTTCGACCATCCGAAAAATCTAATGTGTTTAGAGATACTGCTTTGGTATCGCGAATAACCTTATTGGATAACGGACTGCTTCGACCACCCAAAAAATCTCATGTGTTTAGAGATACTGCTTTCTGTATCGGAAAGTTCCCTATTTGATAAGGGACTGCTTCAACCATCTGAAGAATCTCATGTGTTTAGGGATACTGATTTGGTATTGCGAAGAACCTTATTGGATAAGGGACTGCTTCGACCACCCGAAGAATCTCATGTGTTTAGAGATACTCCTTTGGTATCGAGAAGAACCTTATTAGATGAGGTACTGCTTCGACCAACCGAAAAATCTTATGTGTTTAGAGATACTGCTTTGGTATCGCGAAAAACCTTATTGGATAACGGACTGCTTCAACCACCCAAAAAATCTCATGTGTTTTGAGATACTGCTTTGGTATCGCGAAGAACCTTATTAGATAAGTGACTGCTTTGACCATCCGAAGAATCTCATGTGTTTAAAGATACTGCTTTGGTATCCCGAAGAACCTTATTGGATAACGGACTACTTTGACCACCCGAAGAATCTCATGTGTTTAGAGATAATACTTTGGTATCGCGAAGAACCTTATTAGATAAGGGACTGCTTCGACCACCCGAAGAATCTCATGTGGTTAGAGATACTGCTTTGGTATCCCGGAGAACCTTATTGGATAACGTACTGCTATGACCACCCGAAGAATCTCATGTGTTTAGAGATACTGCTTTGATATCGCGAAGAATCTTATTGGATAAGGGACTGCTTTGACCACCCGACGAATCTCATGTGTTTAGAGATACTGCTTTGGTATCGCGAAGAACCTTATTAGATAAGGGACTGCTTTGACCACCCAAAGAATCTCATGTGTTTAGAGATACTGCTTTGGTATCCCGAAGAACCTTATTAGATAACGGACTGCTTTGACCACCCGAAAAATCTCATGTGTTGGAGATAATACTTTGGTATCGCGAAGAACCTTATTAGATAAAGGACTGCTTCGACCACCCGAAGAATCTCATGTGTTTAGAGATACTGCTTTGGTATCCCGGAGAACCTTATTAGATAACGTACTGCTATGACCACCCGAAGAATCTCATGTGTTTAGAGATACTGCTTTGATATCGCGAAGAATCTTATTGGATAAGGGACTGCTTCGAGCACCCGACGAATCTCATGTGTTTAGAGATACTGCTTTGGTATCGCGAAGAACCTTATTAGATAAGGGACTGCTTTGACCACCCAAAGAATCTCATGTGTTTAGAGATACTGCTTTGGTATCTCGAAGAACCTTATTGGATAACGGACTGCTTTGACCACCCGAAGAATCTCATGTGTTTAGAGATACTGCTTTGGTATCGCGAAGAATCTTATTGGATAAGGGACTGCTTCGACCACCCGACGAATCTCATGTGTTTAGAGATACTGCTTTGGTATCGCGAAGAATCTTATTGGATAAGGGACTGCTTCGACCACCCGAAGAATCTCATGTGTTTAGAGATACTGCTTTGCTATCGCGAATAACCTTACTGGATAAGGGACTCCTTCAACCAACCGAAGAATCTCATGTGTTTAGAGATACTGCTTTGGTATCACGAAGAATCTTATTGGATAGGGGACTACTTCGACCACCCAAAGAATCTCATGTGGTTAGAGATACTGCTTTGGTATCGCGAAGAACCTTACTGGATAAGGGACTCCTTCAACCAACCGAAGAATCTCATGTGTTTAGAGATACTGCTTTGGTATCGCAAAGTACCTATTTGATAAGGGACTGCTCAAACCATCTGAAAAATCTCATGTGTTTAGAGGTACTGTTTTGGTATCGCGAAGAACCTTATTGGATAAGGGACTGCTTCGACCATCTGAAGAATCTCATGTTATTAGGGATACTGCTTTGGTATCGCGAAGAACCTTTTTAGATAAGGGTCTGCTTCGACCACCCGAAGAATCTCATGTGTTTAGAGATACTGCTTTGGTGTCGCGAAGAACCTTATTGGATGAGGTACTGCTTCGACCATCTGAAAAATCTTATGTGTTTAGAGATACTGCTTTGGTATCGCGAAGAACCTTATTAGATAAGGGACTGCTTTGAGCACCCGAAGAATCTCATGTCTTTAGAGATACTGCTTTGGTATCACGAAGAACCTTATTGGATAAGGGACTGCTTCGACAATCTGAAGAATCTCATGTGTTTAGGGATACTGCTTTGGTATCGGGAATAACCTTATTGGATAAGGGACTGCTTTGACATCCCGAAGAATCTCATGTGTTTAGAGATACTGCTGTGGTATCACAAAGAACCCTATTGGATAATGGACTGCTTCGACCATCTGAAGAATCTCATGTGTTAAGGGATACTGCTTTGGTATCGCGAAGAACCTTATTGGATAAGGAACTGCTTGGACCACTCGAAGAATCTCATGTGTTTAGAGATACTGCTTTGGTATCGCGAAGAACCTTATTGGATGAGGTACTGCTTCGACCATCCGAAAAATCTAATGTGTTTAGAGATACAGCTTTGGTATCGCGAAGAACCTTATTGGATAACGGACTGCTTCGACCACCCGAAAAATCTCATGTGTTTAGAGATACTGCTTTGTGTATCTCGAAGAACCTTATTAGATAAGGGACTTCTTTGACCACCCGTAGAATCTCATGTGTTTAGAGACACTGCTTTGGTATCCCGAAGAATCTTTTTGGATAACTGACTGCTTTGACCTCCCGAAGAATCTCATGTATTTAGAGATACTGCTTTGGTATCGCGAAGAAGATTATTGGATAAGGGACTGTTTCGACCACCCGAAGAATCTCATGTGTTTAGAGATACTTCTTTGGTATCACGAAGAATCTTATTGGATAAGGGACTGCTTCGACCACCCAAAGAATCTCATGTGGTTAGAGATACTGCTTTGGTATCGCGAAGAACCTTACTGGATAAGGTATTCCTTCAACCAACCGAAGAATCTCATGTGTTTAGAGATACTGCTTTGGTATCGCAAAGTACCTTATTTGATAAGGGACTGCTTCAACAATCTGAAGAATCTCATGTGTTTAGGGATACAGCTTTGGTATCGCGAAGAACCTTATTTGATAAGGGACTGCTTCGACCACCCGAAGCATCTCACGTGTTTAGAGATACTCCTTTGGTATCACGAAGAACCTTATTGGATGAGGTACTGCTTCGACCAACCGATAAATCTTATGTGTTTAGAGATACTGCTTTGGTATCACGAAGAACCTTATTGGATAACGGACTGCTTCAACCACCCAAAAAATCTCATGTGTTTAGAGATACTGCTTTGGTATTGCGAAGAACCTTATTAGATAAGGGACTGCTCTGACAATCCGAAGAATCTCATGTGTTTAGAGATACTGCTTTGGTATCCCGAAGAACTTTATTGGATAACGGACTACTTTGACCACCCGAAGAATCTCATGTGTTTAGAGATACTGCTTTGGTTATCGTGATAGTTGGCCGCTTGGCGGGCACTGATATTGTAATAGTCTTTCGTGGAATTGTAACTGTTGCGACCTCACCCTGCTTTTCAAATTTTGCCTCAACAGGTTTCTCAACAGCAGTACGGTCGAATTGTAAAGTTCCCTCATCAATCATGGCCTGAATACCTCTCTTCAAATCAATACAGCCCTCTGGTCGGGTCCAACAATCCAAACAGTACTCATCACATCTAGGGAAGACTCCCCCTTTCAACAATCTGCTTTTAACATAGCTTAAAGGCGTCTTCACATCATTTATGTCCATAAGCAAATCGAAATCTTCTTCTGTCAGAATAGCATTCGCTCCATGATTCGGCATTGGTTGCTCTACAATGTTGGGACCATCATGGCTGAAGTTAATGGCTTTACTATCAATCAAATCTTGGACTTTGTGTTTAATAGCATGACAACTCTCGATATCATGTCCGGGTGCCCCAGAATGAAATTCACAATGCTTACTAGTATCATACCCGTAAGGAAGCGTTCCTGTGGGCGGGTCCAATGTTCTCTTTTCAACCAGATTCAAACCTAACAGCGTTTGAAGCAGTTCTGCATACGTTGACAGAGGTGTATCAAATACCCTCTTTGGCTTCCCATTCTGAATCCTTCTCTGAGCAGGATTCTGCCTTTGTTGTTGCTGCTGTTGTTGTTGTGGTTGTTGTCGTTGTTGAGGTATAGGAATCGTCACACTAGCAACCTGTTGTTGAATATACTGATTCCTACCTCTACCTCGTCCTCGACCACCATACACTGCGCTGGCGTCTCCTTGTCTTCTACCACCAAAGACCTTTTTTGCACCTCCAGCTGAGGTCGATTCACCAGCTTGAATCTTACCAATCTTAATGCCATTTTCAATCCGTTCTCCCATGAGTATCATGTCGGAGAAACTACCCATCGAGCAATTGAGCAATTTATCATAATACATTCCAGAGAATGTTCCAACAAAAAGATCAATCAATACCCTTTCAACCATAGGTGGGTGTACCCTTGCCGCAAGATCACACCAACGCTGATCGTACTCCTTGAAAATCTCCCTTTCTTCTGAGAAAGACTTTGAAGCTGGACCCTGTTTGGCGCAAGGTCACTGTTGTATTGGTAGTGTCTGACGAAAGCATCCGCCAAATCTTTCCAACTTCCGATCTGTGCAGGCTCTAGTCCCATGTACCATTCCAGCAATGGTCCCGACAAACTATCCTGGAAAAAATGCATAAGCATCTTCTCGTCATCAGAGTAAGCAGACATCCTCCGGTAGTATGAACGCACATGAACCCGTGGGCATGTATCCCCTTTATACTTATCGAAAGTAGGAGCTTTGAACTTCAATGGCACCCTCAGCCCAGGAACCAGTCCCATGGTGGCCATGTCCAAACTTGCAGATTTTTGATTGGCTATACCTCTTATCTGTTCCTCCAGCATTTTAATCCTCCGATCATTATCAGTGGGACCTTCAAAACCCATGCCTTGCCCATAAAAGGCATCTTCCTGACGATCTCTGTCCCAATACGGACCCTCGTTACCATACCCGTAATAAGCAGCATTACGACCATACCCTTGTTGATTAAAGTTAGGACCACGTCCTCTATTACCAAATCCTTGATTAGCCCCGCCTGGTCCGAAACCAGCATTGAAAGGACCCATCCCAGCATCATTGGTATTCACATTGCCAAACCCAGCATTGCCGTAGCCATTATTACCATAACCTTGATTGTTATCGCCAAACCCTCTATTGTCGAAGCCCTGATTATTAAAGCCATCATTGCCATCCTAATTGCCAAAGCCAAAACCCTGATTGTTGTCACCGAAACTAGTGTTGTTACCGATACCCTGATTGACATCTCCGAAACCAGTATTGATACCAATATTCCTGTTGGTTTCCACGTTCCCATTACCATTACCAACATTTCCATTACCAACGTTGCTGTTGCCATGGCCGGTACCAGTCTCACCAGCATTTGGTATCACTTCCTCCCTGCGAGGGGTCTCAACACGAACAGAGTTATACTCAGTATTACCACCCACTCGCGCCAGCAGCGGTTGCACCAGAGTTTGAAGATGTTCCTGGCCCTTGGCCACAACCTCCATAGCCTGCATGAATTGTGCCAACCTATCCCGGATCTCCTGCATCTCAGTTTGTACCTGGTCCATGATCTTCTTACAGTTGCTTCTTGTAGCGTACCAGTGAGTTCTCTGTTCGTCAATCTTGAAACAACCTGAAAGATGCAGGAGATAAGATTCGAGCTCAAAAAGGTACCTGCCATGTAATATGAATATGCAGATGCACACATGTAAATATGCAACAGGTTAATTCCCCCCCCCCCCCCCCCCCGATTCTAGTTCTGGAGAAGAAGCCATAGCGACAATGGAGTCCTAAGTAAGCAAGCACAGAATCAGAAACCTCATACATAAACAAATGCCAAGAGACAGAGTACAAAGGTATAACCGAATACAACTGAAAAAACCTCGGCCAACAAGACTGGCGATGGTCAAAATACAAGCATGAATAACATACTACAAGAGAAAAACAAAGATAAATCAAGACGGATGGCGCGCCCGGACATCCCCCAATAGCCTCAACGTCTCCGGATGACCTGGTCTGGAGAGCAGTTCCTGTATCAGTAATGCATGTCGCCTAACAGTGAATCTCAGCCTTTTGGCATCCTCTACACAGGTTCCCTTGCCAAAACACTCATCAAGCCTGCATCTCTTGAAGCCAGCCTTCAGTTCACAACCCCTCATTTCTTTGACCATGTCGCTCACTCTAAACTCAGCGTCACGTCTAAGAGATGCCGTTTCAGCAATCTTCGCATCCTTAGCGCTGAGCTGCTCCTCTAACCGGGAAATATGCAGCTTCAACTCATCTTCACGCTCCTTTTGGCTAGTAAGTGTGGCATTCCACAAAGATTCCCATTTGGAAAGTCGAGAATAAGCCTTGTTCAGAAGCTCTTTCTTGGTAGCAAGCGCACTACTAACACCATTCAGGGCTACTCCCACCTTCTCTCTCCTGCTGGTCTCTTCAGTCAAATCTAAACCCAACCTGTTAATCATCTCAGTTTGCTTCCTCAAAGTGAAGGTTGCCTCACTCTTCTCATGCCAAAGCTGGAAAATCTCTTTCTCTAACTCTTCATTTGCTCTTTGCAACTCTTCCTTTTCAGCCAGCAGCTTGTTATACTTCTCAATCTCTACTGAAGTAGGTTCCTCAATCACCAGAAGATACAAAGGCTCTACAGCAGGATATGGCATCAAAGAAGTCCTAGATCTCTCAAGGATCCAAGTCAAATAGGGATCATAGGCTTTACTATTTCTTTTCCCAAGAAAAGCCTTCCCTCTCCTATGAATATTCCCCCATGCGTGCCTCAATCTGACCAAAACATCTCCATCTAATAAACCCGTGAGATACAGAGATTCCTGTATCTCGTCCTCAACAGGAGAATCCCTCAAAGTATAGCCAAACTGTCTCACAAGCAGAGAAGGGTTATAGTTAATACAACCTTTCCGTCCAATCAATGGAATGTTCGAAAAGCCACTGCAACTATATATAATATCAGCACCGAGCAGGTTCCGATCAAACCAAACAATGTTCTCAGTGCACAATCCCATCAATCGGGAAGACCAATCTAAAGTACCAGCAGTATCAACAAAAGGTGCCTTCTTAGGAAGATGTCCCTGAAACCACCTGTATAGAAGAGGTACACAGCAAGAAACATTCTTTCCCTGACGCTTCTCATTCTTATAGTGAATAGAATGATAAACGTCACCCAAGAGAGTAGGCACCAGATTCTTCAAGGCAAGAATAAAGAATGCATCTGAGTTAACAAAATCAGGCAAGTTGGGGAACAAGACAATCCCATAAATGCAAACAGCTAGAATAGCACTGAAGACAATCCAACATCCATCCTTCGCGCACTACGTAGCCTTCTCAACCAAGCAAGAAAGATGAAAACCATAAGCTCCATTCAGCTTGACCAAACCTCCGGGGAACTCAGAAGCATCTAAACTGACAATCTCAGCAAGCTTAGCCAACTCAGGCTCAGTATCCTCGTGAATAAAAGGCATCTGATCTAACACAGGAACTCCTAGCATATCAGAATACTCCTCCAAAGTAGGGGCCAAAATATAATCAGGGAACAAGAAGCATCTCAACTGGGGCTCGTAAAACTGCATCAAGGTATACAATCCAGTCATCTCAAACACAGAAGGTCTGCACACCAAACTGAGTAGTTTCCCATAAGACTCTCTAAACTCATCCCTCACTCTCTGATCTGCTAGAGCAACCAACCGCAACAAGGAACTGATATCTGGAGAAGGCAACCTGTAAGCAACTTTCCTCTTCATGGACTCCATGTCTGGCAAGAAGAACACTAGAATCTGAGGGGAAAAAACACACCTGCAACATAAATACACGTTAATGAAATGCAAACATGAAAATGCAAATGCATATGCAAACAGGGGATCAAGTGCAGTGTTGAAGAACTGTGTTGTGCTGTACTGCAGCTTGAGAACCATCAGATCTTCTCCTCTTACCAAACCAACCACAAAAGAACCCTCACAACCAATTCTCACTGACAGAGACAATCCAGGTGTTCTGAGGCCAGAGTTTTCCTGCAAAAAGACCCACCTACCCCTCACAAGTATGTACTTAACTCGCAGACGAGGTACGACATCCTATGCGGTCATCAGCGTCACAGACTTTAAGGAGCGATGATACGATACCTAGAAGGTGTGGCATCATCATCCCTTGGAGAGGCCTCACTTATCCGAATCCCAAATGATAGGTCCCCAGAGTCGACAACCCTCAAATCCAACAACCTGTCGAGCCCAAAGGGCCAGGCAAGAAGCCATCAAAGAGAATCTCGTCTGAGTGCAGATTTCGTAGCTAGCTGGTGCGAGCAAAGCAAGCAGGCTAACCACTACTTTCTACTTCTAAGTCTATGTGCATACTTAAGCCCAGGTCCAGCTTATCTCTCAAACTAACCCTCTACTCACAACACAACAACAATAATATAGTACTGAAAGTAAAAGATAGAAAGATAAATACATACAAAACCCTAGACGGGAAAACAAGCGCTAGCATTGACTCGCATAGGGAACCGTTGGAGTCCCTAGCAGAGTCGCCAGTTGTTGTTACTGCGAAAATCGGCACCGGCTATAACAGAAGAGTCGCCACCGTGCGTTATTTATCCCAACGGAGGGAAAGGAAATTCTCAGAGTAAACCTAACACAAAATGGGAAAGGAATGGTCATCGCCACCAAATCCTGGATTCGGGAGTCGGTTACGCAAGGGGAAGGTATTAGCACCCCTTACGTCCGCCGTACTCGACGGGATCCACGCTTGTTTTCTAGTACGGAATGTTATTCTATCTACTCTACAGGTCTGAGGTTAAAAAATAAAGAAAATGACTCGGCAAAGTATCGCACTTTATGCCTACATATTCCCGTCTGGAACGAGAAATCAGAGTCAAGGTAGTTCACCTACCTATGGGAAAGGAGGGGAAGGTTGCTCGCTAGGATACGGCATTCTATGCCTACGTACTTTCATACAGCATGAAAGATAAGAGCAAACGTAGTTCGGGCTACAGAAGACACAACCTTGTCTGACTGTTTTTTATTACCTTCTGAAAAGGGTTTTTCTTGATTAAGAGTCCAAGCGGACAAAAATGACACTTTGATGTTTGTTTTGAATCTTTTACGAAAGAAGTGTTTTTTATTTTGTTTGCGATCTCTGGCGCACTAGAGACTATGATTTGAGAGTGACTACGTCGCGTGTCACCCAAAGGGTACCATAATAAGTAGCCAGACTACTGGAAAGAAGCCCTCCAGCAACCCTTTCTCAAACAGCTTAAGGCTCGTAACGTACGACATCGATTAACCTTATTACTGTGTTTTTGAGTTGTTTTGAGATAAGAAGAGAAAGAAGCTCTAAAAACCTAGGGTTGAAAAGGGAATAAAAACAAACCTAATGTTGTCATGCACGGATAAGAATCCTAATGTCTGTCATAATTCCCTCCTGCCCAGAGGAAATCAGAGATCCTAGGGGATAAACAGAAAAGAAAAGCAAGCAAATACAATAAAATGCATGCAATGCAGCAGTACAAGCGAGGCAAGGGAGTCCCACTCAACCTCAAACCTGGGAAAACAACAGGCAAAGTGAATCAACATTCACTTCAAACCTATGGGGCAAGCTGAACAAGCCAACAAACAATACAGAAAACAAAACCCAAAGCAGAGGAGGCAGCCCAAACAGCAGCACCAAACTCCTACAGCAAACCACAGCTCTGACAGCAACAGCCAAAAGCTGACAGCAACAACTTCATCTTCAAACTTCAATAAACTTCAATCTCCAGCTTCCAGGGAAGAAAAACACACTTCAAATAAGGCTCCTCAAAACCTAAACAATTAAGCTCCACAGCTACAGAAAACCCCAACTCAAAAGCAACAGTAAACCCCAGCTTCAATCCTCCAGCAAGCTCCTACAGCAAAGTTGCCAGTAACACAACTCCCCCTTCAAGCCCTCCTCATGAAAGGCATCTCCAACATTTTATATCTTCATCCCCAAGCTCTAGCAAGCTCCACCGAGAAATATTTGTTATTGAGATCAAGTAATAATGAAGGGAAACCAGTGAAAACCAAAGGAAATCACTAGAGACCATCATCTGCAAAGAAGGATATCCTCAAAAGTTCTACTCTTTAAGGCATTCCAATCATCCCTCCAAGGGAGAGATGGACTTCCTTAAGAGGACTTTGCATCATAGGATAGGATAGAGGCACAAGAAGCACTCTATGTTTGAAAGAAGAAACAAGACTAATCTACTGCTCTTCCTATATGCCTTAATCCCTAAGCCTTCAAAAGCAATCCAACAGAGAAGAAATCTTCATGCCCAAGCCCCAAGCTCTATCTCCAAGCATCCTAAATGCCTCTAGAAGCTCCATCAAGCAAAACCCAAGCCCAAAGCCCAATTAAGACAGCCCAAGCAAAGTAACCAAACCAAACATCCAAGGGGAAAACCCACAATCAACACACCAATTGCAAAGATCAAATAAAATAGTAATACTCATTATAAAATCCTAGATTAATTTCTAAGGGAACCTAATTATATACCCTATATCCCATATAGATCCCAGAAACTAAATCAACTATTAAGCCCCAAAACTATGCCCTAAACTACAACTACTTGTGTTAAAACCCTAATCCTAACACACACTCAACTCACCTCTCAAATTATTCTAAGTTTTAATCACAAAAATATGGAAAAAATCCTAAGGGTACATGCTTCCCTAATCTAATCAACCTCACAAGGATCACTTCAAAATTCCTCACCAAACTCTCATACTGAATTCAGAAAGAAGAAGGTACAAAACAAAAGTAAAATAAAAGCATTAAAATGTAAAAATATGCCAGAAAATGAAAAATGCATGAAACAATATTTTTATGGTTTTATTGAATTCTAGAGATCCTAATGAAAACAAGGAAAAAATTCTCATCCTAAAATGACAATTTTTTAATTTGTTATGAATTTTTACCAACCTAAATAAAATGTAAAGAATAAAAGAAAATGAGAAGAAAATAGAAAGGAGGCGTGTCAAATAGCAACTAAACCATGTACAATCTCAGAGATGGGCCCAGGGTGGGGTGCCAATAACAACACGCGCACTAAGCCCAAACACTCTTCAGAAAATAAAAGAAAATGCTAAGAAAATGGGAAACTTGTGTGGTACATAGCAAATGAATTACGTGTGTTTTCTATTGGGCTTTGGGAAGGGGGTGTGGATAGCCAGATCTCACTTATGCCCATGCCACAAAGTTAATAAAACGGAGCGTTTAGGCTCTTATCAGACTCCTTCATAAAACAGAACGCAATCTGAGCCATTGGATGAGGGTTTGGTCAAAGGTCCACTGCGGATCCTATGGTGATTACGTTGTCTGCCTCATTTTGAAAGTTGGAGGGAACTAGAACCAGACGGTGGCCGGAGGTGGCGCCACCGTCGTCCCCAAACATCAACTCTCTAAATCCTCACTAAAACTCAACCCTAAATACATCATTCTACTCGCTTTTTCACACTGAGTACAACCATGCCCTCCATGATCATTGAAACTTCCTCCATCTCAAAACACGAAGAGACTTTCAGAGAATGCTCAAAAATCAAACATCACCAATCCTAAAATTGAAGTGCCTAACATCATCACCACGCTGCACTGAGCAAATTTAACTATCTAACTAAACCTAGATCATCAAGAACTCAGAGATACGATCCTCACAAGAAATGGTGCCACCTAAGATTTTTTCTCTAAACATTGAATTTCTTTACCAGAAACGACCTAGCCATGATCTACATTGCATATAACCATTTAAAACCTAACAATTCTATCTATATCAAGCTACACGATGAATTTTACTAACCTGTGAAAATTGAGTGAACAGAACAATGAAACCTTCAAATCTCCCTTCAATCTCTTCCAGATATGATCAATGATTGATTATCAAGCTTCTGTATGCATCAATTTGTGTTGAATCTCTCTGAATCCTCAAATTCGATTTTGAGTTGCAAGGGATGAACTCAATATGTTATCTCTCAATTCTTCAGCAATCTTGGCCAGAAATCTATCCAAACTCACTCACAAACTCAAGATGAAGCTACTGAATTCAAAAGCTTTCTTTGAAATGGCTCAAATTCGTGTAACCAATTCTGTTTTGCAAGGTGAAAAATCAGAATTCTATCTCTCAATTCTCTCTCAATCTTCACCAACCAAGGCTTCGAACCAGTCATAAACCTTATATAGAAGGTGTAGGAATGATCCAGAAAGTTCTCGAATGATCTATGTGATAAATCCAATTTCTCATGCACTTGAAATTACCATCTCATGCTTGTATGTGACATTCATGCTTCAGCTTGTTGAAGCACTTTGATTCTGATCCAAATTCTCTCCAAATGATATATTGAATGTGTTAAGAATGGTTAGATCCTTGGTTTTGATCCCATGAATGGTTTGGCATATGTAACTTATATGTGAAGCTACCCAATGCAAGTATGTGAATTTGACCTCAAATGGGAAAATTGGCATTGCCATCATCTTTAAAACCTCATTTCTGATCAAATTGATATGTCATATGCCCCATTTTAACCTTAAAACAAAAAATCACAAATTTGACTTTTTAAAATGACTTTAATTCTTCCTTTTTTAGGCCATTTTTGCAATTTTGTGATACAAGCCATTCCAAGCTCTCATGACCACTTGGTTGCACTCAAAACATCATTTTAAACAAGTTTCATGTTGAACAATTTTCCATTTGAAGCTTGCAAGTTGGAGTTATGGACTTATGATTCAAATGACCTATAATGTCACTTTCCCAAAATACCCCTGACCTGCCAAAATCATAACATGAGCTCCACAAATCAGAAGCAGGTGTTCTATACCTTTTTGGAAAGCTAAGATCATGAGGAACAACTTTCATGTTCATCAAAAATCCATTTGAAACTTTCTTGGAGGGAAAAAGTTGCTTGGAAGTCAAGTAACTTTCACAGATAAATTTCAGAGTCCTCTGATGACCTGTAACTTGCAAGGACCATAACTTGAGTTCCACAAATCTTCTTGAAGACTTCTAGTACTCAAATTAAAGGTATTGAGATGCTCTACAATTCTCATGTTGGCCAAAGATCCATTTGAAACTTTTAGCTTGACTTATCCGGCTTGGAAGTTAGGCCCAAATCAGGGGATTTTACACTGAAACCCTAATTTGGCAATCTCTCCCACTCTTGATTCTCTTGAATTTGACCTTGACTCATCCATACACATGCTTCAACATATCAATCTATGACTTCCATGACCTAGGGCTACGTCTTGATGCCCTTTCTTTACTCTCCTTGACCTAGGGTTACCCAGATGAAACCCTACTTGTACACACCTCAACTATGGTTCTTGAACTTGATACCATGCCTTGTCTAAGCTTCAATAGGGCCCTCTAGGCCTCCCATGGGATCCATACACACCTCAAATTCATAATTCCATGTTGATGATCTTCAATACACCTCAAGTTAGGAGAGAAATCCACCTGTGGGCACTCAAACTTCTCAAGACTTCAAATCACTCCTTGATGACTTGGATGGTCTCTTAGGCTCATATAACACCTCTAGATAGGCTTCTTCTTTTGACAGACACCTTGATCCCTCGTTAGAGGCATGTTATGCTATGATGTGCAAATGATTAGACTATGTATATGATGTAACTATGCAAATGATAATGCAATTAAAACATAAACCATGTGAAATAGGTTGAGCAAATTTTAGGGTGCAACAGCTGCCCCTATTCAAACGGCTTGGACCCGACTGGGTGAAGAGCGAACGACCTTCAAACAATCGAGGTACGAGACGGTTGAATACCAAGAACCCAGAAATTTGCCAACCGCAGAAATAAACTGCACAAACTGCTTGGAGAACAACATCCACCAACTGAATTCGGTTGTTACGACAACAAACTGATCAATCATCTGATATCAAAATCTGATTTCTATGTCAACCGCCTGTGTAACGCCCCAGGATTTGAACTCCCTCTTGTCAAAACACCCCGCCTCTTGTCCACGTTAAAACTCTGTCGTCTGTTAATACGGAGAAAACAAATTAGCGACCATGCTGGGGATCATTTTCATCAAACCAAAAAAGATTCTATCATCGCGGGGATAGAACTTTGTCCATGTTAGGATGCTATATTCCGTCAACACAGAAAAATCCCGACGACTTCGCTGGGGAAACATTTCTGTCTAATCACAGGGGACCCTGCTTATCTCTGCATTAGCTAACTCCATTGGGCCCAACCCACAAACGACTTCGAGGAGGACTCTACTAGGGACAGGAATATTTTGTCAACACGAGGAAATCACGGCGACTTCCTTGGGGAAAATACTTTTGTCAAATATCTGGACACAACTCACATACTCTGTCTATCACGGGAGAATCATCTATCTGGATACCGGAAAGTTCATCTGTCTGCTTCATACGGGAAAATCCGTCCGCTTGATTCATATAGGAAAAAGTCATCCGCCTGCTTCATGCGGGAAAATCCATCTGCCTGATTCTTACAGGAACATTCATCCGCCTGCTTCATACAGGAAAACACATCTACCTGATTCTTATAGGAAAATTCATTCGCCTGCTTCATACGGGAAAATCCATCTGCCTGATTCTTACAGGAACATTCATCCGCCTGCTTCATACGGGAAAACACATCTACCTGATTCTTATAGGAAAGTTCGTCCGCCTGCTTCATACGGGAAAAAGTCATCTGCCTGCTTCATATGGGGAAAACACATCTACCTGATTCTTATAGGAAAGTTCAGCTGCCTGCTTCATAAGGGAAAATCCATCTGCCTGATTCTTACAGGAACATTCATCCGCCTGCTTCATACGGGAAAACACATCTACCTGATTCTTATAGGAAAGTTTGTCCACCTGCTTCATACGGGAAAAAGTCATTCCCCTACTTCATACGGGGAAAACACATCTACCTGATTCTTATAGGAAAGTTCGTCCGCCTGCTTCATACGGGAAAAAGTCATCTTGGATATAGCTTATTTGCCTATTCTTGGTAGTAGCTAACTCCATTGGGGATATTCTGAAAATAACTACCCGACACCCGTTTCGACAACAAGTGACCACTTCTGAACTTTTGATTTATGAAACCCTGTAATGCTGCCGCGACAGCAAACCTGAAGAAAAACACTCCGCTGGTCGGATAAGAGAAACTTCAACCAGTAACTCTGTAGGAATAATAACAAGAATTATATCATCACATGTCTCACAGCGAGACTTCGAATATCTGGAAATAGATCCGAGATAGAACTCCATACTCCTGTTGAGAAACACACCTGAAAGCAAAAAGTTAACCAACTCGATTTATGTTTCACAATGCGTATGTTTGACAATGGCGTAATGCTCCATACGGCATGGAAATGCTACGCGTTTTTTGGGTAGATACAAATAGGATAATATATGCAAATGCAAATGCAGGTTCGAGCTTCCGGGGAAGGCTCTGACGAGCTTGCTTCAACACGGCTGTTGAGGACAAATGCCACCCTGTTGGGGATGAACGGGTATCACAAAGTATTCCGGCAAAATAAATGCCGGGAACACAACCAACTCTGCCGGGGAGAGACTAAACATCGACTCCCGCTGGGAGGGAAGAACAACACCTGCTGGGAAGATTAACTCAGCTGGGGAAGAAGCGACCCTTCTGGGGGACAACTGTCTGGGTATAGTTTACAAACTCGGAGCTAACACTCCGCTGGGGATAATCATCCTGACAAAAGCATGACAACCTATGAGGAGAAAGAAAACCATCGTCTGCGGATAAAAACCTTTCGAACCAACAACCTGGCTAACTATTGCGGGCCTCTCCCATGCTGGAGATTGAACGCGCACACCTTCGATTCGCTAAGGAGCGCGACCCCTGCAGGGAACATGGATTTTGACTTGCTGGGGATATCCTGTGGACAACTTCCCCGAGGATACTCTTCTGGGGAAAATGATTCCCTCCCTTAGGAAGGGATAAACGTCATTTAAAATCTCGGGAGTAAGCTGCGACTAGCTGAGAAATGACATCGACTGGGGTCCGGTCTCACGTCAAGCGACCTTGGCTGGGGAATATAATTCCTGACTGTTTGCTCCAAAGGTAAGAACCCTACAAAACACAAACGAGACAAAACAAGCCTATACAACAGGATCTATCCGGGTTAGCATCCGCGACATTACTTCAGTCAATTTGAAGTTTTAGCAATTATTGGCAAGGGCCAACAAGATTATGCAAGTGCAAGTTTATCAAAAACATCGGCGTTTTTCACAAACAAAACAGTAAAGAACAAGCATCAGGTATTGAATAACATATTTTATTGATAACGGGCCTCTGAATAGGAAACGTTTTGTACACTGGATGCAACTCCTGAAAAGAGGAAGTTACGCACACACACATACATATATGCACAAGAAGCATAAGTAAAAATACAAAACAATATTTGTATACATGTCGGCGACGTGGTACAGACAAACACCATGAGCTGATCCTCCTATGACTCGCCTGACTCTGCGCTTTACCGGTACTCGATCTTCGGAAGAGATTGTTTTTAGGATAGACGGCCTCCAGGTACTCCCAAACCACTAAGCAATGCTGTATCAAATCCGGACCGCAATCATTTGCTTTTTCAATCCCTAACTTTTGCGTGAATCGCCCTTTGCGGGTTTTCAATTCACCGGGATACCCTTTTTTGCTGAAGTCGCCCTTTTCAGGTTTTTCGACTTCGCGGGTGTACATCTTTTCAATTTTATCCCTAACTTTTGCATGAACCTTTTATTCATTTTTTACGGTTCGCCAAGATGCCCCATTTTTTCTTGGACTCTCTTTTTACTGTCCAGCGGGTCACTTTCAAGCAAAGTATTTTTTAACTGTGTCCGAATTCACAGGAGACGTAAAGTCTTCACCATCCATGGTAGATAGTAGCAAGGCTCCTCCAGAGAAGACTTTTCTGACAACGTAGGGACCTTCGTAATTAGGAGTTCACTTGCCCCTATGATCTGTTTGTGGTGGGAGAATCTTTTTCAAAACAAGATCGCACGTCTGAAAGCTTCGCGGACATATCTTCTTATCGTACGCTTTCTTCATTCGGCTCTGATACAACTGATCGTATGCTAGAGAAGCTAGCCTATTCTCATCCATTAAACTGAGCTGATTCAGTCTATCTTTAACCCATTCTGCCTCGTCAAGTTGGACGTCACGTAAAACTCTTAGGGAAGGAATCTCGACCTGCAATGGTAACACTTCCTGCATCCCGTATACCAATGAGAAAGGGGTTGCCTCGGTTGATGTGCGTACCGTCGTACGATAACTGTGCAAAGCGAAAGGTAGCATCTCGTGCCAGTCTTTATACGTCACAACCATCTTCTGAACAATCTTCTTTATGTTCTTATTGGCCGCTTCGACAGCACCTTTCGTCTTGGGCCGGTAAGGGGAAGAGTTGTGATGTTCAATCTTAAGATTCTGACACAGCTCTTTCATCATTTTATTATTCAAATTTGACCCGTTGTCGGTGATAATCCTCTCAGAGATTCCATATCTGCAGATGATATCTCGTTTGATAAATCTGGCTACCACTTGTTTGGTCACGTTGGCATATGATGCCGCTTCCACCCATTTGGTGAAGTAATCGATTGCCACCAAAATGAACCGGTGTCGTTTGATGTCGTGGGCTCAATCTTGCCAATCATATCAATTCCCCACATCGAGAAAGGCCACGGTGATGACATCAAATTCAGAGGACTTGGAGGCACATGGATCTTGTCCGCATAAATCTGGCATTTATGTCACCTCTTCGCAAACTTGAAACAGTCTGTTTCCATAGTTAGCCAATAGTAACCTGCTTGTAGCAGTTTTCTCGTCATAGCATGCCCACCAGCATGTGTACCAAATGTACCCTCATGTATCTCTTCCATGAGCAACTTCGCCTCTTTCTCATCTACACAGTGTAGCAACACCAAGTCGTGGTTTCTTTTGTACAGAACACTGTCCGGATTCAGATAGAAATTGCCAGCCAATCTCCTAAGAGTCTTCTGATCTCGACTGGATGCCCCAGCCGGATACTCCTTGTTCTTCAGGAAATTCTGGATGTCAAAGTACCAGGGTTGACCATCGGGAGCCTCGTTAATGGCAAATATAAATGCAGGCCTATCAAGCCGAGAGATAACAATCCGGGGAGCCTCGTTCCAGAAGTTGACTTTATACATTGAAGACAATGTCGCCAGGGCGTCAACCATTTGATTTTCTGCTCGCGACACATGATGCAATTCCACCTTGTCAAAGAAAGGCAACAACCTCCTTGCATAATTCATATATGGTATCAAATTGGGCTGACGTGTCTCCCATTCTCCTTTAATTTGATTCACCACTAGAGCTGAGTCCCCATATACATCCAGGTTCTTGATTCGCAAATCAATAGCTTCTTCCAGACCCATGATGCAAGCCTCATACTCAGCCTCATTATTGGTAACGGGAAAGGTCAATCGGGCAGTAAAAGGGATGTGCGACCCCTGGGGAGTAGTAATAATTGCACCTATTCCGCTACCATAGGAATTCACAGCTCCGTCAAATATCAATTGCCATCTGGAACCCAACTCTGGTCCTTCGTCCGACAACGGTTCTTCACAATCTTTCATCTTCAGGTACATGATATCCTCGTCAGGAAAATCAAACCTCATCGATTGGTAGTCCTCAATCGGCTGCTCCGCAAGGTATTCTGACAGAACACTACCTTTAATAGCCTTCTGCGAGACATATTGGATATCGTATTCGGTTAACACCATCTGCCATCGGGCAATTCTTCTAGAGAGTGCTTGCTTTTCAAACACGTATTTGATTGGATCCATCTTTGAAATTAGCAGGGTTGTATGATTCAGCATGTATTGCCTCAAACGTTTGGCGGCCCAGGCTAGCGCACAACACGTTTTCTCGAGCATTGAGTATCTGGACTCACAGTCGGTAAACTTCTTACTCAAATAGTAAATTGCATGCTCTTTACGTCCTGTCTCGTCGTGTTGACCGAGAACACAACCCATACTTTCCTCGAGAACCGTCAAATACATAATCAAAGGTCTCCCAGCCACTGGGGGTATCAAAACAGGAGGTTCCTGCAAGTATTCTTTTATCTTGTCGAACGCCTTTTGACAATCTTCATTCCAGGTCAACACCTGATCCTTTTTCAACAACTTGAATAATGGCTCGCATGTCGCAGTTAGGTGAGATATGAACCGGGCGATATAGTTCAACCTCCCTAAAAATCCACGCACTTCTTTTTCTGGTTTAGGCGTCGGCATTTCTTGTATTGTTTTTATTTTCGCAGGATCAACCTCTATTCCTTTTTCGCTCACGATAAACCCCAACAGTTTACCCGATCTCACCCCGAAGGTGCACTTATTAGGGTTCAGTCTCAACCTGAACTTCCTAAGCCTCTTGAACAGTTTTAGCAGATTAACCAAATGCTCCTCCTCTGTCTAGGATTTGGCAATCATATCATCAACATAAACCTCGATGTCTTTATGCATCATGTCGTGAAAGAGAGTCGTCATAGCACGTTGATATGTTGCCCCAACATTCTTCAATCCGAAGGGCATCACTTTGTAGCAAAATGTTCCCCAGGGAGTAATGAAGGTGGTCTTTTCCATGTCTTTTGGCGCCATTTTGATCTGATTGTAACCCGAGAAGCCATCCATGAAGGAGAATACGGATAACTGAGCAGTATTATCAACCAGCACATCAATGTGAGGAAGTGGAAAGTCATCTTTCGGGCTCGCCCTATTCAAATCACGATATTCTACGCACATCCGCACATTCTTTGGTACCGGTACTATATTGGCGACCCATGATGGATAAGTTGTAACAGCCAGGAACCCAGCATCCCACTGTTTTTGAACTTCCACCTTAATCTTCACAGACATATCTGGTCGGTTCTTCTAAGTTTTTGCTTAACAGGCGGACATTCTTTTCGCAATGGCAACCGATGAACAACCATATCAGTATCCAACCCAGGCATATCCTCGTACGACCAAGCAAAGATATCACTGTACTCTTGCAACATCTCAATCAGACCCTGCTTGATGTCGCTTTGCAGTGCAGCCCATATCCGGATGTTCCTGACAACTCCCTCGGACCCCACATTGATAATCTCAATTTCTTCCTGATGAGGCAGAATGATTCTTTCTTCCTGTTTCAACAGTCGAGTCAACTCCTCTTGTAAGTCGCTATCCTCAACAATCTCTTCCTCAGCTTGAAATATCGGGTGCTCGAAGTCAAAGCGAGTCATAGGAAGTTCGTGTTCGGTGTCATCTGAAATATGAATCCTGCAAAGGAAATGGTTAAACGCTTCAACATGCCAACAAAGCAAACAACCACGTTGCCATTTATTGTTAAAGTGAAAACAAGAAAAACAGGGATCACAATATTTGAATATGAAAAAACGCCTTTATTTCATGATTAAAACAATGCAATACACATAATCAAGTAGCCCTAATGCAACATCACTATTCCCCGGGTAGGACATAGGATTATTCAACAATTGATAAAACAAATCATTACTGTTTAAAAGTCACTGGGACGGTTTCCCGGATGGACCTGTTGCAGAGACTTTGTCCTGGCAGGCTTGGCTTGACCCACGCGTCCATATCACAGTCGCTATCTCCGTCCTCAGCATCGGAAATAGCGTTAATAGTCTCAAAGCACACCCCGCTTAGCGTAATCGTGACCAGTCCCTTGAACCTGGGCGCTCCTGAAGATGACGCTAACGATGTTGGTCGATACCCTAGCCCAAACTTATCATTCTTCACGGGAATCTCCAGCACCTGCCCCCAGCCTTTAGTCTCACCAGTCTGCACTAAAGCCTGAGCCTCTTTGTAGGATGACACTGCCACATCTGATATTTTGTTGGAACCTTGAGCTTTATCTTTAATTCGCAACCCCTCAAAGGCTTGACAAGGTGTCTCGTGTATTTCTCCGTCGACCTCCACATATCTGAACAAAGACAGGTGACTGACAAAAATATCCTCCTCCCCGCAAACGGTAACCACACTATCACCCACCATGTACTTCAGCTTCTGATACAATGTGGACATTATGGCCCCTGCAGCGTGGATCCATGGGTGCCCGAGAAGACAGCTATAAGCTGGATGGATGTCAATGATGTAGAATTCGGTATCAAAAATCTCTGGCCCCACCTGCAGCGGCAATGTTATTGACCCAAACACTGACCTTTTCGTCCCGTCAAACGCCCTCACAACCAAATCGCTGGGCGTGCAAATAACTCCCCGTATGTCCAACTTCATCATGGCCTTCTTTGGCAATACGTTCAACGACGATCCAGTATCCACCAATACATGCGACATTACGGTGCCCCGGCATTCCACCGATATATACAAGGCCATGTTGTGCTCCCGACCCTTGGGAGTTAGATCAAAATCTGTGAAGCCCAGACTATGTCCAACATTGACATGTGCCATTACCCCCTCTAACTGATTTACAGAAACTTCTTGGGGTACGAATGACGTATCCAGTATTTTCAGCAAGGCGTTCCGGTGGGCCTCGGAACATAACAACAACGACAAGATAGAGATCTTCGATGGTGTCTGCTGTAGGTGCTCAACAATTTTGTAGTCGCTTTTGCGAATCAGTCTCATGAACTCCTCTACGTCCTTGAGTGACGTATCTTTTTCTTTCGACTGAGAAGGCCCGTTTTCACTAACTTTGGCTTTACCTTTGGCCAACCTCTCTGCTTCTATTTCAGGCGAAGTAAAAATCCTTCCGCTACGGGTCATGCCCCCCGTACCAACAACATTATCAATAGCTCCTACTGGCTGGCTATTCATCACAATCTTCTCACCGTTGCAATATGCTTCTAACCCGTATGTCCACGGGACAACCTTCGTACTTTCAAAGGGAACATGCCCTGCTTTGGTAATCATAATAGTTGGCCGTTTGGCGGGCGCCACTATCGTTATAGTCTTCCTCGGGATCGTCACTGTTGCAATATCATTCTGCTTATCACATACTACCTCCACAGGCTTCTCAACCGCAGTTCGATCAAATTGCAAGGTCCCTTCGTCGATCATGGCTTGAGCGCCCTGCTTCAAATCATTACAACCCTCTGGCTGGGTCCAACACTCTAAATATTACTCATCACAACCTGGAAATACTCCCCCTCTGAGCAACCTGCTTTTCACTTCACTCAATGGTGTCTTCAACTCATTAACATCCAACACCAAGTTCAAATCTTCTTCTGTTAAGATAGTGTTTGCCCCATGATTAGGCATGGGCTGTTGTACAATATTGGGCCCCACTTGGCCAAAGTTGATGGCTTTACTGTCCAACAAGTCCTGTACTTTGTGTTTAAATGCTTGACAAGCTTCTACATCATGCCTGGGCGCCCCAGAATGGAATTCGCACTGCTTTTTAGCGTCGTATCCGTAAGGAAGTACTGACCCTGTAGGCAGTGCCAAAGTCCTCTTTTCAACGAAGTTCAACCCTAGCAGGGTTTGGAGGAGTTCTGCATACGTGGAAGGAGGTGCATCGAACACTCTTTTTCGGCCTCGTGTTCTGTACCCATCTCTAACCGGGGTTCTGCCCTTGCTGCTGCGGTGGTTGTTGTTGCTGTTGTGGCTACCTCTGTGGCGGAAGCGGGATAGTAACACTAGCTATTTGTTGAGGCTGAACATACTGATTCCTTCCTCTGCCTCTGCCCCTGCCGCCAAACACGGCGCTAGTATCACCCTGTCGTCTACCACCGAATGCTTTTCTTGTACCTCCTGCTGATGTAGACTCACCTGTTTGGAATCTTCCAACTTTAATCCCGTTCTCAATCTTCTCCCCCATAAGAATCAAATCTGAGAAACTGCCCAACGACACACTAAACAATTTTTCGTAGAACATCCCCTTAAATGTCCCAATGAACATGTCGTTCATCTCCCTTTCGATTAAAGGAGGATGCACCCTCGCTGCCATATCGCGCCACCTTTGTGCATACTATTTAAAACTTTCACCGTTTTTCTGCGACAAACCCTGTAATTGGACCCTGTTTGGCACCAGATCACTGTTATATTTGTAATGCGTCATGAAAGCATCAGCCAACTGCTTCCAGGTTTTAATCTGCGTGGGCTCCAGCCCCATATACCACTCAAGCGACGACCCTGATAAGCTATCCTGAAAGAAATGCATGAGCATCCTTTCGTCATCCGAATACGCGGACATCCTTCTGTAATAAGAGCGGACGTGGACCTTAGGGCAGGTATCCCCTTTGTATTTGTCAAATGTTGGAGCCTTGAATTTCAATGGCACCCTCATCCCTGGTACCAACCCCATATTAGTCATATCTAACCCAGCGGAATTCTGATCAACCACACCTTTCATCTGCTCTTCTAGCATTTTGATCCTCTGAACTGGGTCAATAGGGCCTTCAGGTCCCATACCTCTCCCTGAAAAAGCGTCATCCTGTTGATCCACATTCCAGTCATTTCCGTACCCATTGTAACCCATGTCACGGCCAAATCCTTGATGATTGAACACAGGACCCTGTCCTCGGTTGCCGAACCCCAGATTGACCCCAGCAGGTCCAAAGCCATTGTTGAAAGGAAGTTCCCCAGCACCGTTCACATTCACATTACCGAATCCACCATTACCGTAGCCGTACCCCTGGTTGTTGCAGTAACCGTCATTACCGAAGTCTTGAGTGTTGAACCCGAAGTTCCCATCCTGATTGGCATTGCCATACCCATTGTTCCCAAATCCAACATTGTCAACGAATCCTTGATCGGCATCCACAGTGTTGCCTTTGTTGTTAACAACATGCCCATCACCACCATTCCCAGTATTTCCATTACTAGTGCCAGCACCTGCACCAATACCAGTGTTTTCATTGACAGTCACAACAGGTGGAGTAACAACTGTCGGTATCTCATTCTCCCGGCGAGGAGTTTCAACCGAAATATGGTCAGTGTTGCCATTTCCGTTTGCCCGCGTCAGCAGCGGCTGCACCAAGGTCTGAAGATTCTCCTGGCCCTTGGCCATGCTCTCCATAGCTTGCATGAACAAAGTCAACTTCTCGCGGATTTCCTGCATCTCGACTTGAACTTGATCCATTACTTTCTTGCAGTTGTTTCGGGTTGAGTAGCGGTGGACTCTTTGTTCGTCAATCCTGAAAAATATGAGAGATGCAGGAAATAAGATACAAATTCAACAAGTAACTGGCAATGCAAAATGGATATGCAGATGCAATAGGTGTCTGTGCATTAGGGAGATCGACCCCCGATTCTAGTGCCAAAGTGCCAGTGCAGTGACAGTGATAGCAATAAGAAGCTCGAAATCCAATCATGGAAAACATCTCATATATTGCGGAAAAAGCCCATCGAGTCAGGAATACAATACTACTGAATGTACAATAGGAAGGCATGACCTCAACCAACAATCCTAGCGATGGCCAGCATAATGCAAATAAAGCATACACATCAATACATAAGATAATCAAGTGCGACCGTATGCCTGGTACTCCTCTAACAATCTCTTAGTCTTGAGATGATTCGGCTGAGAAAGCAATCCTTCGACGAGCGAGTCTCTTTGCCTGATAACACGCTGGAGATCACCAATGGATTCCTCCCAAACACCTTCTCCAAAGCAATCTTCTAGCTTCCGCTTCTGGGACGCAGACTCTTTCTTGCGCTTGATAACTTTGTTCAAGGAACTCTGGACATCATACCTCCGCATAACCTCTTCTTCCAACCTCTTCTGGCTAGCTTTCAACTGACCTTCCAGCTCAGAGATCTGCAGCTTCAGTTTGTCTTCTCTTTCCTTATTGCCGGTCAGCGTGGCGTTCCAGGTTTTGTTGAATGCAGAGATGTCCCGGTAGGCTATATCAAGTGCTTTCTTCTTAGACTCCAGCATATCATGGGAGCTCTTGAAGTCTATCCCCAAACGTTCACGCTTCTTTCGTTGTTCAGTCAGTTCTGTGCCTAGTTGATTCACCAGCTTCGTTTGCTGCTCGAAGGAATATACGGCTCCATTCCTTTCGCTCCTGAGTTGCACTAGCTCTTCTTCCAACTTCTCGTTGGCTTTCATCAACTCTTCTTTCTCCTTCATAACCTGTTCATATCTCGCAATAGACACAGCAATTGGCTCTTCAATCACAGGGGGAGCAGGAGGTGACACTGCAGGAAATGGCATCAGCGCCTGCTTTGCCCTATCTTGGATCCAAAACTTGTACGGAGCATAGGATTGACAATCATTCTTACCCAACAACGCCTTACCCCTCTTGTGGACATTATTCCAAGCATGCTGAAGATTGGACAATAGTTCTCCCTTCAAATCGCCTGTGAAGTACAGAGATTCCTGTACTTCCTCCTCTTTTGGCGGGCTTTTCAAAGCATACCCGAATTGCCTGATCAACAATGAAGGATTGTAGTTAATGCACCCTTTCCTCCCAATCAGAGGAACGTTAGGATATCCGGCGCAGCTATAGATGATCACAGATCCCAGTAAATCTTTATTAAACCAGACAACGTCTTCTGAAGAAAGTCCCATCAAATGCTCAGACTAATCCACCGTATCTGCAGACTCAACGAAGATACCCTTCTTAGGCAGATGACTCTCAAACCACATATACAACAAAGGCCCACAACAAGAGACGTTCTTGCCCCTCCTGTTCTCGTTCTTATAATGCAGTGAGTGATAGAAATCTCCAATCAAAGTAGGCACAGGATTGCCTGAAGCAAATATATGGAACGCATTTAGATCAACGAAGTCAGGCAGGTTCGGGAACAGTACAATTCCATAGATACACAGCGCAAGAATAACATTAAACATAGTCCAACATCCACTCTTGGCATACTCTTGTGCTTTCCCAACCAAGAACTTGAGAGAAAAACCAGACACTCCATTCCACGAGGTTAACAACAACTCTGAGGAATCTAAATGCAAGGCAACAACCAAATCCTCCAGTTTGGGCTCAGCATCCATATGAATGAAAGGTACCCTGTTCTGAATGGTCAACTCTAAGATCTCAGCATATTCCTCCATAGTCGGTGCCAGAATGAAGTCCAGGAAAGTAAAACACCTCAGCGGAGGATCATAGAACTGCATTAGCGTGTATAATCCGTTACGCTCATACATGGATGGTTTATAAACCAATATAAGTAATTTCCCGTAACTCTTCCTGAAGCTTCTCTTCACATCATCATCAGCTAGAGATATCAAACCAAGCAAAGAAGAAACATCTGGAGTAGGCAACTTGTACGCCACAGTCTTCTTCAGAGTATCCATAATATCAGCAGACAGAAATCTGGGCAACTAGAACCAAAGGGTATAAAATGCACCTGCAGCACAGACACATGTTAATGATATGCAAAATGGGTATGCAACAATGCAATATGCAACATGCAACAGGGATCAAGTTATATATCGCTGAAGAGATCCATCCACAATATCTTTCTCAACAGACCCACATTACTGCTCAACCCTGGTCTCAGCAGACCCACAATAATGCTCCAACCTGGTCTCAACAGACCTATAACAAAGCTCCAACCTGGTCTCAATAGATCTATAACACTGCTCTGGTGAAGAAACCCTAAGTAGCCACACATACTGATCCAATATCAAGAAAACCAGGTGATCTGGAGGTCAAGTTTCCTGCATGCCCCAAATCCCTCTCACAGGTAGGTTTCCTATCAACTAACACAAGGTACGGCATCCTATGCGGTCGTCGGCGTCACAGACTTTCGAGACCGATGATACGATACCCAGTAGGTGTGGCATCATCATGTCCTGAAGAGGCCTCACTTAGCCAACTTCCAAATGATCGGTCCCCGGAGTCGACAATCCAACTAACCAACAACCCCCTCAATCCAAAGGGTTGAAAAAGAAGTCAACCAGAAGAACCTCGTCCGAGCGTGGATTTTGCGGGACACTGGTACATGCAAAGCATGCACGCGCCCACTACTTTCCACAACTAATTCTAGGTGCACTTAATCCCAGGTCCGGCTTATCTCTCAATAGATCACCCTCTCTCCACAGCAGCAATAACAATATAGAGCTGACAATAAAATGCGGAAAGTAAAGACAGAAATGTAAATCCATACAAAACCCACGACGGGAGAACAAGCGCTAAGAATCACTCGTGTAGGGAACCGTTGGAGTCTCCAGTAGAGTCGCCAGCTGTCGCTACTGCGAAAATCGGCGTCGGTTATAACAGAAGAGTCGCCACCGTGCGTTATTTATCCCAACGGAGGGAAAGGGAACACTCAGAGTAAACCTAATGCAAAACGGGAAAGGAATGGTCGTCGCCACCAAATCCTGGATTCGAGAGTCGATTACGTAAGGGGAAGGTATTAGCACCCCTCACGTCCGCCGTACTCGACGGGATCCACGCTTGTTTTCTAGTACGGGTTATTATTCTATCTACTCTACAGGTCTGGGGTTAAAAAGAAAAGAAAATGACTCTGCAAAGTATCGCACTTTATGCCTACGTATTCCCGTCTGGAACGAGAAATCAGAGTCAACGTAGTTCACCTACCTACGGGAAAGGAGGGGAAGGTTGCTCGCTAGGATACGGCATCCTATGCCTACGTACTTTCATACAGCATGAATAATCAGAGCAAACGTAGTTCGGGCTACGGAAGACACAAGCTTGTCTGACTGTTTTTTATTACCTTCTGAAAAGGGTTTTTCTTGATTAAGAGTCCAAGCGGACAAAAATGACACTTTGATGTTTGTTTTGAATCTTTTACGAAAGAAGTGTTTTTTAGTTTGTTTGCGATCTCTGACGCACTAGAGACTATGATTTGAGAGTGACTACGTCGCGTGTCACCCAAAGGGTACCACACTAAGCAGCCAGACTACTGGAAAGAAGCTCTCCAGCAACCCTTTCTCAAACAGCTTAAGGCTCGTAACGTACGACATCGATTAACCTTATTACTGTGTTTTTGAGTTGTTTTGAGATACGAAGAGAAAGAAGCTTTAAAAACCTAGGGTTGAAAAGGGAATAAAAACTAACCTAATGTTGTCATGCATGGATAAGAATCCTAATGTCTGTCATAATTCCCTCCTGCCCATAGGAAATCAGAGATCCTAGGGGATAAACAGAAAAGAAAAGCAAGCAAATACAGTAAAATGCATGCAATGCAGCAGTACAAGCGAGGCAAGGGAGTCCCACTCAACCTCGAACCTGGGAAAACAACAGGAAAAGTGAATCAACATTCACTTCAAACCTATGGGGCAAGCTGAACAAGCCAACAAATAATACAGAAAACAAAACCCAAAGCAGAGGAGGCAGCCCAAACAGCAGCACCAAACTCCTACAGCAAACCACAGCTCTGACAGCAACAGCCAGAAGTTGACAGCAACAACTTCATCTTCAAACTTCAATAAACTTCAATCTCCAGCTTCTAGGGAAGAAAAACACACTTCAAATAAAGCTCCTCAAAACCTAAACAATTAAGCTCCACAGCTACAGAAAACCCCAGCTCAAAAGCAACAGTAAACCCCAGCTTCAATCCTCCGGCAAGCTCCTACAACAAAGTTGCCAGTAACACAACTCCCCCTTCAAGCCCTCCTCATGAAAGGCATCTCCAACATTTTAGATCTTCATCCCCAAGCTCTAGAAAGCTCCACCAAGAAAGATTTGTTATTGAGATCAAGTAATAATGAAGGGAAACCAGTGAAAACCAAAGGAAATCACTAGAGACCATCATCTGCAAAGAAGGATATCCTCAAAAGTTCTACTCTTTAAGGCATGCCAATGATCCCTCCAAGGGAGAGATGGACTTCCTTAAGAGGACTTTGCATCATAGGATAGGATAGAGGCATAAGAAGCTCTCTATGTTTGAAAGAAGAAACAAGACAAATCTACTGCTCTTCCTATATGCCCTAATCCCTAAGCCTTCAAAAGCAATCCAACAGAGAAGAAATCTTCATGCCCAAGCCCCAAGCTCTATCTCCAAGCATCCTCAATGCCTCTAGAAGCTCCATCAAGCAAAACCCAAGCCCAAATCCCAATTAAGACTGCCCAAGCAAAGTAACCAAACCAAACATCCAAGGGGAAAACCTACAATCAGATCACCAATTGCAAAGATCAAATAAAATAGTAATACTCATTATAAAATCCTAGATTAATTTCTAAGGGAACCTAATTATATACCCTATATCTCATATAGATCCAAGAACCTAAATCAACTATTAAGCCCCAAAACTATGCCCTAAACTACAACAACTTGTGTTAAAACCCTAATCCTAACACACACTCAACTCACCTTTCAAATTATTCTAAGTTTTAATCACAAAAATATGGAAAAAATCCTAAGGGTACATGCTTCCCTAATCTAATCAACCTCACAAGGATCACTTCAAAATTCCTCACCAAACTCTCATACTGAATTCAGAAAGAAGAAGGTACAAAACAAAAGTAAAATAAAAGCATTAAAATGTAAAAATATGCCAGAAAATGAAAAATGCATGAAACAATATTTTTTTGGTTTTATTAAATTCTAGAGATCCTAATGAAAACAAGGAAAAAATTCTCATCCTAAAATGACCATTTTTTAATTTATGAATTTTTACCAACCTAAATAAAATGTAAAGAATAAAAGAAAATGAGAAGAAAATAGAAAGGAGGCGTGTCAAATAGCAACTAAACCATGTACAATCTCAGAGATGGGCCCAGGGTGGGGTGCCAATAACAACACGCGCACTAAGCCCAAACACTCTTCAGAAAATAAAAGAAAATGCTAAGAAAATGGGAAACTCGTGTGGTACATAGCAAATGAATTACGTGTGTTTTCTATTGGGCTTTGGGAAGGGGGTGTGGATAGCCAGATCTCACTTAAGCCCATGCCACAAAGTTAATGAAACGGAGCGTTTAGGCTCTTATCAGATTCCTACACAAAACAAAACGCAATCTGAGCCATTGGATGAGGATTTGGTCAAAGGTCCACTGCGGATCCTATGGTGATTACGTTGTCTTCCTCATTTTGAAAGTTGGAGGGAACTAGAACCAGACGGTGGTCGGAGGTGGCGCCACCGTCGTCCCCAAACACCAACTCTCTAAATCCTCACTAAAACTCAACCCTAAATACATCATTCTACTCGCTTTTTCACACTGAGTACAACCATGCCCTCCATGATCATTGAAACTTCCTCCTTCTCAAAACACGAAGAGACTTTCAGAGAATGCTCAAAAATCAAACATCACCAATCCTAAAATTGAAGTGCCTAACATCATCACCACGCTGCACTGAGCAAATCTTACTATCTAACTAAACCTAGATCATCAAGAACTCAGAGATACGATCCTCACAAGAAATGGTTCCACCTAAGATTTTGTCTCTAAACATTGAATTTCTTTACCAGAAATGACCTAGCCATGATCTACATTGCATCTAACCATTTAAAACCTAACAATTCTATCTATATCAAGCTACACGATGAAGTTTACTAACCTGTGAAAATTGAGTGAACAGAACAATGAAACCTTCAAATCTCCCTTCAATCTCTTCCAGATATGATCAATGATTGATTATCAAGCTTCTGTATGCATCAATTTGTGTTGAATCTCTCTGAATCCTCAAATTCGATTTTGAGTTGCAAGGGATGATCTCAATATGCTATCTCTCAATTCTTCAGCAATCTTGGCCAGAAATCTATCCAAACTCACTCACAAACTCAAGATGAAGCTACTGAATGCAAAAGCTTTCTTTGAAATGGCTCAAATTCGTGTAACCGATTCTATTTTGCAAGGTGCAAAATCAGAATTCTATCTCTCAATTCTCTCTCAATCTTCACCAACCAAGGCTTTGAACCAGTCATAAACCTTATATAGAAGGTGTAGGAATGATCCAGAAAGTTATGGAATGATCAATGTGATAAATCCAATTTCTCATGCACTTGAAATTACCATCTCATGCTTGTATGTGACAGTCATGCTTCAGCTTGTTGCAGCACTTTGATTCTGATCCAAATTCTCTCCAAATGATATATTGAATGTGTTAAGAATGGTTAGATCCTTGGTTTTGATCCCATGAATGGTTTGGCATATGTAACTTATATGTGAAGCTACCCAATGCAAGCATGTGAATTTGCCCTCAAATGGGAAAACTGGCATTTCCATCATCTTTAAAACCTCATTTCTGATCAAATTCATATGTCATATTCCCCATTTTGACCTTAAAACAAAAAATCACAAATTTGACTTTTTAAAATGACTTTAATTCTTCCTTTTTTAGGCCATTTTTGCAATTTTGTGATACAAGTCATTCCAAGATCTCATGACCACTTGGTTGCACTCAAAACATCATTTTGAACAAGTTTCATGTTGAACAATTTTCCATTTGAAGCTTGCAAGTTGGAGTTATGGACTTATGATTCAAATGACCTATAATCTCACTTTCCCAAAATACCCCTGATTTGCCAAGATCATAACTTGAACTCCACAAATCAGAAGGAGGTGTTCTATACCTTTTTGGAAAGCTAAGATCATGAGGAACAACTTTCATGTTCATCAAAAATCCATTTGAAACTTTCTTGGAGGGAAAAAGTTGCTTGGAAGTCAAGTAACTTTCACAGATAAATTTCAGAGTCCTCTTATGACCTGTAACTTGCAAGGACCATAACTTGAGTTCCACAAATCTTCTTGAAGACTTCTAGTACTCAAATTAAAGGTATTGAGATGCTATGCAAGTCTCATGTTGGCCAAAGATCCATTTGAAACTTGTAGCTTGACTTATTTGGCTTGGAAGTTAGGCCCAAATCAGGGGATTTTACACTGAAACCCTAATTTGGCAATCTCTCCCACTCTTGATTCTCTTGAATTTGACCTTGACTCATCCATACACATGCTTCAACATATCAATCCATGGCTTCCATGACCTAGGGCTAGGTCTTGATGCCCTTTCTTTACTCTCTTTGACCTAGGGTTACCCAGATGAAACCCTACGTGTACACACCTCAACTATGGTTCTTGAACATGATACCATGCCTTGTCTAAGCTTCAATAGGGCCCTCTAGGCCTCCCATGTGATCCATACACACCTCAAATTCATAATTCCATGTTGATGATCTTCAATACACCTCAAGTTAGGAGAGAAATCCACTTGTGGGCACTCAAACTTCTCAAGACTTGAAATCACTCCTTGATGACTTGGATGGTCTCTTAGGCTCATATAACAGCTCTAGATAGGCTTCTTCTTTTGACAGACACCTTGATCCCATGTTGGAGGCATGCTATGCTATGATGTGGAAATGATTAGACTATGTATATGATGTAACTATGCAAATGATAATGTAATTAAAACATAAACCAGGTGAAATAGGTTGAGAAAATTTTAGGGTGCAACACTTTGGTATCACAAAGTACCCTATTGGATAAGGGAATGCTTCAACCATCTGAAGAATCTCATGTGTTTAGGGATACTGCTTTGGTATCGCGAAGAACCTTATTGGATAAGGGACTACCTCGACCACCCGAAGAATCTCATGTGTTTAGAGATACTCCTTTGGTATCGCAAAGAACCTTATTAGATGAGGTACTGCTTCGACCAACCAAAAAATCATATGTGTTTAGAGATACTGCTTTAGTATCGCGAAGAACCTTATTGGTTAACGGACTGCTTCGACCACCCGAAAAATCTCATGTGTTTAGAGATACTGCTTTGGTATCGCGAAGAACCTTATTAGATAAGGGACTGCTTTGACCACCCGAAGAATCTCATGTGTTTAGAGATACTGCTTTGGTATCTCGAAGAACCTTATTGGATAACGGACTCCTTTGACCACCTGAACAATCTCATGTGTTTAGAGATAATACTTTGGTATCGTGAAGAATCTTATTGAATAAGGGACTCCTTCGACCACCCGAAGAATCTCATGTGTTTAGAGATACTGCTTTGGTATCGCGAAGAACCTTACTGGATAAGGGACTCCTTCGACCAACCGAAGAATCTCATGTGTTTAGAGATACTGCTTTGGTATCGCGAAGAACCTTATTGGATAAGGGACTGCTTCGACCATCTGAAGAATGTCATGTGTTTAGGGATACTGTTTTGGTATCACGAAGAACCTTACTGGATAAAGGGCTCATTCGACCACCCGAAGAATCTCATGTGTTTAGAGATACTGCTTTGCTATCGCGAAGAACCTTATTGGATAAGGGACTCCTTTGACCAGCCGAAGAATCTCATGTGTTTAGAGATACTGCTTTGGTATTGCGAAGAACCTTATTGGATAAGGGATTGCTTCGACCATCCGAAGAATCTCATGTGTTTAGGGATACTGCTTTGGTATCGCGAATAACCTTATTTAATAAGGGACTGCTTCGACCACCCGAAGAATCTCATGTGTTTAGAGATACTGCTTTGGTTTCACAAAGAACCCTATTTGATAAGGGACTGCTTCAACCATCTGAAGAATCTCATGTGTTTAGGGATACTGCTTTGGTATCGCGAAGAACCTTATTGGATAAGGGACTGCTTCGACCACCCGAAGAATCTCATGTGTTTAGAGATACTGCTTTGGTATCCCGAAGAACCTTATTGGATAACGGACTGCTTTGACCACCTGAAGAATCTCATGCGTTTAGAGATAATGCTTTGGTATCACGAAGAATCTTATTGGATAAGGGACTGCTTCGACCACCCGAAGAATCTCATGTGTTTAGAGATACTGCTTTGGTATCGCGAAGAACCATACTGGATAAGGGACAGCTTCGACCACCTGAAGAATCTCATGTGTTTAGAGATGCTGCTTTGGTATCACAAAGTACCCTATTGGATAAGGGACTGCTTCAACCATCTGAAGAATCTCATGTGTTTAGGGATACTGCTTTGTTATCGCAAAGAACCTTATTGTATAAGGGACTGCTTCGACCACCCGAAGAATCTCATGTGTTTAGAGATACTCCTTTGGTATCGCGAAAAACCTTATTGGATGAGGTCCTGCTTCGACCAACCTAAAAATCTTTTGTGTTTAGAGCTACTGCTTTGGTATCGCGAATAACCTAATTGGTTAACGGACTGCTTTAACCACCCGAAAAATCTCATGTGTTTACAGATACTGCTTTTGTATCGCGAAGAACCTGATTAGATAAGGGACTGCTTTGACCACCGGAAGAATCCCATGTGTTTAAAGATACTGCTTTGGTATCCCAAAAAACCTTATTTTATAACGGACTTCTTTGACCACCCGAAGAATCACATGTGTTTAGAGATAATACTTTGGTATCGCGAAGAACCTTATTGGATAAGGGTCTGCTTCGACCACCCGAAGAATCTCATGTGTTTAGAGATACTGCTTTGGTATCCCGAAGAACCTAATTGGATAACGGACTGCTTTGACCACCCGAAGAATCTCATGTGTTTAGAGATACTGCTTTGGTATCGCGAAGAATCTTATTGGATAAGGGACTGCTTCGACCACCCGAAGAATCTCATGTGTTTAGAGATACTGCTTTGGTATCGCGAAGAACCTTACTAGATAAGGGACTCCTTCGACCAACCGAAGAATCTCATGTGTTTAGAGATACTGCTTTGGTATCGCGAAGAACCTTGTTGGATAAGGGACTCCTTCGACCACCCAAAGAATCTCATGTGTTTAGAGATACTGCTTTGGTATCGCGAAGAACCTTATTGGATAAGGGACTGCTTCGACCATCCGAAGAATCTCATGTGTTTATGGATATTTCTTTGGTATCGCGAATAACCTTATTGGATAAGGGATTGCTTCGAACACCCGAAGAATCTCATGTGTTTAGAGATGCTGCTTTGGTATCACAAAGTACCCTATTGGATAAGGGACTGCTTCTACCATCTGAAGAATCTCATGTGTTTAGGGATACTGCTTTGGTATCGCGAAGAATCTTATTGGATAAGGGACTGCTTCAACCACCCGAATAATCTCATGTGTTTAGAGATACTGCTATGATATGGCGAAGAACCTTACTGGATAAGGGACTCATTCGCCCAACCGAAGAATCTCATGTGTTTAGAGATACTGCTTTGGTATCGCGAAGAACCTTATTGGATAAGGGACTGCTTCGACCATCCGAAGAATGTCATGTGTTTAGGGATACTGCTTTAGTATCACGAAGAACCTTACTGGATAAAGAGCTCATTTGACCACCCGAAGAATCTCATGTGTTTAGAGATACTGCTTTGGTATCGCGAAGAACCTTATTGGATAAGGGACTCCTTTGACCAGCCGAAGAATCTCATGTGTTTAGAGATACTGCTTTGGTATTGCGAAGAACCTTATTGGATCAGGGATTGCTTCGACCATCCGAAGAATCTCATGTGTTTAGGGATACTGCTTTGGTATCGCGAATAACCTTATTTAATAAGGGACTGCTTCGACCACCCGAAGAATCTCATTTGTTTAGAGATACTGCTTTGGTTTCACAAAGAACCCTATTGGATAAGGGACTGCTTCAACCATCTGAAGAATCTCATGCATTTTGCGATATTGCTTTGGTATCGCGAAGAACCTTATTGGATAAGGGACTGCTTTGACCACCCGAAGAATCTCATGTGTTTAGAGATACTGCTTTGGTATCCCGAAGAATCTTATTGGATAACGGACTGCTTTGACCACCTGAAGAATCTCATGCGTTTAGAGATACTGCTTTGGTATCACGTAGAATCTTATTGGATAAGGGACTGCTTCGACCACCCGAAGAATCACATGTGTTTAGGGATATTTCTTTGGTATCGCGAATAACCTTATTGGATAAGGGATTTATTCGACCACCCAAAGAATCTCATGTGTTTAGAGATGTTTCTTTGGTATCACAAAGTACCCTATTGGATAAGGGACTGCTTCAACCATCTGAAGAATCTCATGTGTTTAGGGATACTGCTTTGGTATCGCGAAGAACCTTATTGTGTAAGGGACTGCTTCGACCACCCGAAGAATCTCATGTGTTTAGAGATACTCCTTTTGGTATCGCGAAGAACCTTATTGGATGAGGTCCTGCTTCGACCAACCGAAAAATCTTTTGTGTTTAGAGATACTGCTTTGGTATCGCGAATAACCTTATTGGTTAACGGACTGCTTCGACCACCCGAAAAATCTCATGTGTTTAGAGATATTGCTTTGGTATCGCGAAGAACCTGATTAGATAAGGTACTGCTTTGACCACCGGAAGAATCTCATGTGTTTAGAGATACTACTTTGTTATCCCGAAGAACCTTATTGGATAACGGACTGCTTTGACCACCCGAAGAATGTCATGTGTTTAGAGATAATACTTTGGTATCGCGAAGAACCTTATTGGATAAGGGTCTGCTTCGACCATCCGAAGAATCTCATGTGTTTAGAGATACTGCTTTGGTATCCCGAAGAACCTTATTGGATAACGGACTGCTTTGACCACCTGAACAATCTCATGTGTTTAGGATACTGCTTTGGTATCGCGAAGAATCTTATTGGATAAGGGACTGCTTCGACCACCCGAAGAATCTCATGTGTTTAGAGATACTGCTTTGGTATCGCAAAGAACCTTACTGGATAAGGGACTCCTTCGACCAACCGAAGAATCTCATGTGTTTAGAGATACTGCTTTGGTATCGCGAAGAACCTTATTGGATAAGGGACTCTTTCGACCGCCCAAAGAATCTCATGTGTTTAGAGATACTGCTTTGGTATCGCGAAGAACCTTATTGGATAAGGGACTGCTTCGACCATCCGAAGAATCTCAATTGTTTATGGATATTTCTTTGTTATCGCGAATAACCTTATTGGATAAGGGATTGCTTTGAACACCCGAAGAATCTCATGTGTTTAGAGATGCTGCTTTGGTATCACAAAGTACCCTATTGGATAAGGGACTGCTTCAACCATCTGAAGAATCTCATGTGTTTAGGGATACTGCTTTGGTATCGCGAAGAATCTTATTGGATAAGGGACTGCTTCGACCACCCGAATAATCTCATGTGTTTAGAGATACTGCTATGGTATCGCGAAGAACCTTAGTGGATAAGGGACTCATTCGCCCAACCGAAGAATCTCATCTGTTTAGAGATACTGCTTTGGTATCGCGAAGAACCTTATTGGATAAGGGACTGCTTCGACCATCCGAAGAATGTCATGTGTTTAGGGATACTGCTTTAGTATCACGAAGAACCTTACAGGATAAAGGCCTCATTCGACCACCCGAAGAATCTCATGTGTTTAGAGATACTGCTTTGGTATCGCGAATAACCTTATTTGATAAGGGTTTGCTTCGACCACCCGAAGAATCTCATGTGTTTAGATATATTGCTTTGGTATCGCGAAGAACCCTATTGGATGAGGTACTGCTTCGACCATCCAAAAAATGTTATGTGTTTAGAGAAACTGCTTTGGTATCGCGAAGAACCTTATTAGATAAGGGACTGCTTCGACCATCTGAAGAATCTCATGTGTTTAAGGATACTGCTTTGATATCGCGAATAACCTTATTGGATAAGGGACTGCTTTGACCACCCGAAGAATCTCATGTGTTTAGAGATACTGCTTTGGTATCACGAAGAATCTTATTGGATAAGGGACTGCTTCGACCATCCGAAGAATCTCATGTGTTTAGGGATATTTCTTTGGTATCGCGAATAACCTTATTGGATAAGGGACTGCTTCGACCACCCGAAGAATCTCATGTGTTCAGAGATGCATCTTTGGTATCACAAAGTACCCTATTGGATAAGGGACTGCTTCAACGTTCTGAAGAATCTCATGTGTTTAAGGATACTGCTTTGGTATCGCGAAGAACCTTATTGTATAAGGGACTGCTTCAACCACCCGAAGAATCTCATGTGTTTAGAGATATTCCTTTGGTATCGCGAAGAACCTTATTGGATGAGGTCCTGCTTCGACCAACCGAAAAATCTTATGTGTTTAGAGATACTGCTTTGGTATCGCGAATAACCTTATTGGTTAACGGACTGCTTCGACCACCCGAAAAATCTCATGTGTTTAGAGATACTGCTTTGGTATCACAAAGAACCTTACTGGATAAGGGATTGCTTTGACCATCCGAAGAATCTCATGTGTTTAGGGATACTGCTTTGGTATCGCGAATAACCTTATTGGATAAGGGACTGCTTCGACCACCCGAAGAATCTTAAGTGTTAAGAGATACTGCTTTGGTATCGCGAAGAACCTTACTGGATAAGGGACTCCTTCTACCACCCGAAGAATCTCATGTGTTTAGAGATACTGCTTTGGTATCACGAAGAACCTTACTGGATAAGGGACTCCTTCGACCACCCGAAGAATCTCATGTATTTAGAGATACTGCTTTGGTATCGCGAAGAACCTTATTGGATAAGGGACTGCTTTGACCATCCGAAGAATCTCATGTGTTTAGGGATATTGCTTTGGTATCGCGAATAACCTTATTGGATAAGGGACTGCTTCGACCACCCGAAGAATCTCATGTGTTTAGAGATACTGCTTTGGTATCGCGAATAACCTTATTTGATAAGGGACTGCTTCGACCACCCGAAGAATCTCATGTGTTTAGATATATTGCTTTGATATCGCGAAGAACCCTATTAAATTAGGTACTGCTTCGACCATCCAAAAAATGTTATGTGTTTAGAGAAACTGCTTTGGTATCGCGAAGAACCTTATTAGATAAGGGACTGCTTCCACCATCTGAAGAATCTCATGTGTTTCAGGATACTGCATTGGTATCGCGAATAACCTTATTGGATAAGGGACTGCTTGGACCACCCGAAGAATCTCATGTGTCTAGGGATACTGCTTTGGTATCGCGAATAACCTTATTGGATAATGGACTGCTTCGACCACCCGAAGAATCTCATGTGTTTAGAGATACTGCTTTGGTATCGCGAAAAACCTTACTGGATAAGGGACTCCTTCGACCACTCGAAGAATCTCATGTATTTAGAGTTACTGCTTTGGTATCGCGAAGAACCTTACTGGATAAGGGACTCCTTCTACCACTCGAAGAATCTCATGTGTTTAGAGATACTGCTTTGGTATCGCGAAGAACCTTATTGGATAAGGGACTGCTTCGACCATCCGAAGAATCTCATGTGTTTAGGGATATTGCTTTGGTATCGCGAATAACCTTATTGGATAAGGGACTGCTTCGACCACCCGAAGAATCTCATGTGTTTAGAGATACTGCTTTGGTATCGCGAATAACCTTATTGGATAAGGGACTGCTTCGACCACCCGAAGAATCTCATGTGTTTAGAGATACTGCTTTGGTATCACGAATAACCTTATTTGATAAGGGACTACTTCGACCACCCGAAGAATCTCATGTGTTTAGATATATTGCTTTGGTATCGCGAAGAACCCTATTGGATGAGGTACTGCTTCAACCATCCAAAAAATGTTATGTGTTTAGAGAAACTGCTTTGGTATCGCGAAGAACCTTATTAGATAAGGGACTGCATCGACCATCTGAAGAATCTCATGTGTTTAGGGATACTGCTTTGGTATCGCGAATAACCTTATTGGATAAGGGACTACTTGGACCACCCGAAGAATCTCATGTGTTTAGAGATGCATCTTTGGTATCACAAAGTACCCTATTGGATAAGGGACTGCTTCAACCTTCTAAAGAATCTCCTGTGTTTAGGGATACTGCTTTGGTATCGCGAAGAACCTTATTGTATAAGGGACTACTTCGACCACCCGAAGAATCTCATGTGTTTAGAGATATTCCTTTGGTATCGCGAAGAACCTTATCTGATGAGGTCCTGCTTCGACCAACCGAAAAATCTTATGTGTGTAGAGATACTGCTTTGGTATCGCGAAGAACCTTATTGGATAAGGGACTTCTTGGACCATCTGAAGAATCTCATGTGTTTAGGGATACTGCTTTGGTATCGCGAAGAACCTTACTGGATAAAGGGCTCCTTCGACCACTCGAAGAATCTCATATGTTTAGAGATACTGCTTTGGTATCGCGAAGAACCTTATTGGATAAGGGACTCCTTCGACCACCCGAAGAATCTCATGTGTTTAGAGATACTGCTTTGGTATTGCGAAGAACCTTATTGGATAAGGGATTGCTTCGACAATCCGAAGAATCTCATGTGTTTAGCGATACTGCTTTGGTATCGCGAATAACCTTATTGGATAAGGGACTGCTTCGACCACCCGAAGAATCTTATGTGTTTAGAGATACTGCTTTGGTTTCACAAAGAACCCTATTGGATAAGGGACTGCTTCAACCATCTTAAGAATCTCATGTGTTTTGCGATATTGCTTTGGTATCGCGAAGAACCTTATTGTATAAGGGACTGCTTCGACCACCCGAAGAATCTCATGTGTTTAGAGATACTGCTTTGGTATACCGAAGAATCTTATTGGATAACGGACTGCTTTGACCACCTGAAGAATCTCATGCGTTTAGAGATACTGCTTTGGTATCACGAAGAATCTTATTGGATAAGGGATTGCTTCGACCACCCGAAGAATCTCATGTGTTTAGGGATATTTCTTAGGTATCGTGAATAACCTTATTGGATAAGGGATTGCTTCGACCACCTGAAGAATCTCATGTGTTTAGAGATGCTGCTTTGGTATCACAAAGTACCCTATTGGATAAGGGACTGCTTCAACCATCTGAAGAATCTTATGTGTTTAGGGATACTGCTTTGGTATCGCCAAGAGCCTTATTGTATAAGGGACTGCTTCGACCACCCGAAGAATCTCATGTGTTTAGAGATACTCCTTTGGTATCGCGAAGAACCTTATTGAATGAGGTCCTGCTTCGACCAACCGAAAAATCTTATGTGTTTAGAGATATTGCTTTGGTATCGCGAATAACTTTATTGGTTAACGGACTGCTTCGACCACCCGGAAAATCTCATGTGTTTAGAGATACTGCTTTGGTATCGTGAAGAACCTGATTAGATAAGGTACTGCTTTGACCACCGGAAGAATCTCGTGTTTAGAGATACTGCTTTGGTATCCCGAAGAACCTTATTGGATAACGGACTGCTTTGACCACCCGAAGAATCTCATGTGTTTAGAGATAATACTTTGGTATCGCGAAGAACCCTATTGGATAAGGGACTGCTTCAACCACCCAAAGAATCTCATGTGTTTAGAGATACTGCTTTGGTATCCCAAAGAACCTAATTGGATAACAGACTGCTTTGACCACCCGAAGAATCTCATGTGTTTAGACATACTGCTTTGGTATCGTGAAGAATCTTATTGGATAAAGGACTGCTTTGACCACCTGAAGAATCTCATGTGTTTAGAGATACTACTTTGGTATCGCGAAGAACCTTACTGGATAAGGGACTCCTTCGACCAACCGAAGAATCTCATGTGTTTAGAGATACTGCTTTGGTATCGCGAAGAACCTTACTGGATAAGGGACTCCTTCGACCATCCGAAGAATCTCATGTGTTTAGGGATACTGGTTTGGTATCGCGAAGAACCTTACTAGATAAGGGACTCCTTCGACGACCAGAAGAATCTCATGTGTTTAGAAATACTGCTTTGGTATCGCGAAGAACCTTATTGGATAATGGACTCCTTCGACCACCCGAAGAATCTCATGTGTTTAGAAATACTGCTTTGGTATCGCGAAGAACCTTATTGGATAAGGGACTGCTTTGACCATCCGAAGAATCTCAAGTGTTTAGGGATATTTCTTTAGTATCGCGAATAACCTTATTGGATAAGGGACTGCTTCGACCACCTGAAGAATCTCATGTGTTTAGAGATAATGCTTTGGTATCCCGAAGAACCTTATTGGATAACAGACTGCTTCGACCACCTGAAGAATCTCATGCGTTTTGAGATACTGCTTGGGTATCACGAAGAATCTTATTGGATAAGGGACTGCTTCGACCACCCGAAGAATCTCATGTGTTTAGAGATACAGCTTTGGTATCGCGAAGAACCTTACTGGATAAGGGACTCCTTCGACCATCCGAAGAATCTCATGTGTTTAGGGATACTGGTTTGGTATCGCGAAGAACCTTACTGGATAAGGGACTCCTTCGACCACCCGAAGAATCTCATGTGTTTAGAAATACTGCTTTGGTATCGCGAAGAACCTTATTGGATAATGGACTCCTTCGACCACCCGAAGAATCTCATGTGTTTAGAAATACTGCTTTGGTATCGCGAAGAACCTTATTGGATAAGGGACTGCTTTGACCATCCGAAGAATCTCATGTGTTTATGGATATTTCTTTAGTATCGCGAATAACCTTATTGGATAAGGGACTGCTTCGACCACCCGAAGAATCTCATGTGTTTAGAGATGCATCTTTGGTATCACAAAGTACCCTATTGGATAAGGGACTGCTTCAACCTTCTGAAGAATCTCATGTGTTTAGGGATACTGCTTTGGTATCGCGAAGAACCTTATTGTATAAGGGACTGCTTCGACTACCCGAAGAATCTCATGTGTTTACAGATATTCCTTTGGTATCGCGAAGAACCTTATTGGATGAGGTCCTGCTTCGACCAACCGAAAAATCTTATGTGTTTAGATATACTGCTTTGGTATCGCGAAGAACCTTATTGGATAAGGGACTTCTTCGACCATCCGAAGAATCTCATGTGTTTAGGGATACTGCTTTGGTATCACGAAGAACCTTACTGGATAAAGGGCTCCTTCGACCACCCGAAGAATCTCACGTGTTTAGAGATACTGCTTTGGTATCGCGAAGAACCTTATTGGATAAGGGACTCCTTCGACCACCCGAAAAATCTCATGTGTTTAGAGATACTGCTTTGGTATTGCGAAGAACCTTATTGGATAAGGAATTGCTTCGACCATCCGAAGAATCTCATGTGTTTAGCGATACTGCTTTGGTATCGCGAATAACCTTATTGGATAAGGGACTGCTTCGACCACCTGAAGAATCTTATGTGTTTAGAGATACTGCTTTGGTTTCAAAAAGAACCCTATTGGATAAGGGACTGCTTCAACCATTTGAAGAATCTCATGTGTTTTGCGATATTGCTTTGGTATCGCGAAGAACCTTATTGGATAAGGGACTGCTTCGACCACCCGAAGAATCTCATGTGTTTAGAGATACTGCTTTGGTATCCCGAAGAATCTTATTAGATAATAGACTGCTTTGACAACCTGAAGAATCTCATGCGTTTAGAGATACTGCTTTGGTATCACGAAGAATCTTATTGGATAAGGGACTGCTTCGACCACCCGAAGAATCTCATGTGTTTAGAGATATTTCTTTGGTATTGCGAATAACCTTATTGGATAAGGGACTGCTTCGACCATCTGAAGAATCTCATGTGTTTAAAGATACTGCTTTGGTATCGCGAAAAACCTTACTGGATAAGGGATGCCTTCGACCACCCGAAGAATCTCATGTGTTTAGAGATACTCCTTTGGTATCGCGAAGAACCTTATTGGATAAGGGGCTGCTTCGACCATCTGTAGAATATCATGTGTTTAGGGATACTGCTTTGGTATTGCGAATAACCTTATTGGATAAGGGATTGCTTCGACCACCCGAAGAATCTCCTGTGTTTAAAGATACTGCTTTGGTATCACGAAAAACCTTACTGGATAAGGGATGCCTTCGACCACCCGAAGAATCTCATGTGTTTAGAGATACTGCTTTGGTATCGCGAAGAACCTTGTTGGATAAGGGACTGCTTCGACCATCTGAAGAATCTCATGTGTTTAGGGATACTGCTTTGGTATCGCGAATAACCTTATTGGATAAGGAACTGCTTTGACCACCCGTAGAATCTCATGTGTTTAGAGATACTTCTTTGGTATCGCAAAGAACCTTATTGGATGAGGTACTGCTTTGACCATCCAAAAAATCTTATGTGTTTAGAGAAACTGCTTTGGTATCGCGAAGAACCTTATTGGATAAGGGACTGCTTCGACCATCTGAAGAATCACATGTGTTTAGGGATACTGCTTTGGTATCGCGAATAACCTTATTTGATAAGGGACTGCTTCGATGACCCGAAGAATCTCATGTGTTTAGAGATACTGCTTTGGTATCGCGAAGAACCTTATTGGATGAGGTACTGCTTCGACCATCCAAAAAATATTATGTGTTTAGAGAAACTGCTTTGGTATCGCGAAGAACCTTATTGGATAAGGGACTGCTTCGACCATCTGAAGAATCTCACGTGTTTATGGATACTACTTTGGTATCGCGAATACCCTTATTGGATAAGGGACTGCTTCGACCACCCGAAGAATCTCATGTGTTTAGAGATACTGCTTTGGTATCGCGAGGAACCTTATTAGATAAGGGAGTGCTTCGACTACCCGAAGAATCTCATGTGTTTAGAGAGACTTCTTTGATAACACAAAGAACCTTATTGGATAAGGGACTGCTTCCACCATCGTAAGAATCTCATGTGTTTAGGGATACTGCTTTGGTATCGCGAATATCCTTATTTGATAAGGGACTTCTTCGACCACCCAAAGAATCTCATGTGTTTAGTTATACTGCTTTGGTTTCACGAAGAACCTTATTGGATGAGGTACTGCTTTGACCATCCAAAAAATCATATGTGTTTAGAGAAACTGCTTTAGTATCGCGAAGAACCTTTTTGGATAAGGGACTGCTTTGACCATCTGAAGAATCTCATGTGTTTAGGGATACTGCTTTGGTATCGCAAATAACCTTATTGGATAAGGGACTGCTTCGACCACCCGAAGAATCTCATGTGTTTAGAGATACTGCTTTGGTATCACAAAGAACCCTATTGGATAAGGGACTGCTTCGACCATCCGAAGAATCTCATGTGTTTAGGGATATTTCTTTGGTATTGCGAATAACCTTATTGGATAAGGGACTGCTTCGACCACCCGAAGAATCTCATGTGTTTAGAGATGCTGCTTTTGTTATCACAAAGTACCCTATTGGATAAGGGACTGCTTCAACCATCTGAAGAATCTCATGTGTTTAGGGACACTGCTTTGGTATAGCGAATAACCTTATTGGATAAGGGACTGCTTCGACCACCCGAAGAATATCATGTGTTTAGAGTTACTGCTTTGGTATCGCGAAGAACCTTACTTGATAAGGGACTCCTTCTACCACCCGAAGAATCTCATGTGTTTAGGGATACTGCTTTGGTATCGCGAAGAACCTTATTGGATAAGGGACTCCTTCGACCACCCGAATAATCTCATGTATTTAGAGATACTGCTTTAGTATCGTGAAGAACCTTATTGGATAAGGGACTGCTTCGACCATCCGAAGAATCTCATGTGTTTAGGGATAGTGCTTTGGTATCGCGAATAACCTTATTGGATAAGGGACTGCTTCGACCACCCGAAGAATCTCATGTGTTTAGAGATGCTGCTTTGTTATCACAAAGTACCCTATTGGATAAGGAACTGCTTCAACCATCTGAAGAATCTCATGTGTTTAGGGATACTGCTTTGGTATCGCGAAGAACCTTATTGTATAAGGGACTGCTTCGACCACCCGAAGAATCTCATGTGTTTAGAGATACTCCTTTGGTATCGCGAAGAACCTTATTGGATGAGGTACTGCTTCGACCAACCAAAAAATCTTATGTGTTTAGAGATACTGCTTTGGTATCGCGAATAACCTTATTGGTTAACGGACTGCTTCGACCACCAAAAAAATCTCATGTGTTTAGAGATACTGCTTTGGTATTGGGAAGAACCTTATTGGATAAGGGATTGCTTCGACTATCTGAAGAATCTAATGTGTTTAGGGATACTGCTTTGGTATCGCGAATAACCTTATTGGATAAGGGACTGCTTCGACCACCCGAAGAATCTCATGTGTTTAGAGATGCTGCTTTTGTTATCACAAAGTACCCTATTGGATAAGGGACTGCTTCAACCATCTGAAGAATCTCATGTGTTTAGGGACACTGCTTTGGTATAGCGAATAACCTTATTGGATAAGGGACTGCTTCGACCACCCGAAGAATATCATGTGTTTAGAGTTACTGCTTTGGTATCGCGAAGAACCTTACTTGATAAGGGACTCCTTCTACCACCCGAAGAATCTCATGTGTTTAGGGATACTGCTTTGGTATCGCGAAGAACCTTATTGGATAAGGGACTCCTTCGACCACCCGAATAATCTCATGTATTTAGAGATACTGCTTTAGTATCGTGAAGAACCTTATTGGATAAGGGACTGCTTCGACCATCCGAAGAATCTCATGTGTTTAGGGATAGTGCTTTGGTATCGCGAATAACCTTATTGGATAAGGGACTGCTTCGACCACCCGAAGAATCTCATGTGTTTAGAGATGCTGCTTTGTTATCACAAAGTACCCTATTGGATAAGGAACTGCTTCAACCATCTGAAGAATCTCATGTGTTTAGGGATACTGCTTTGGTATCGCGAAGAACCTTATTGTATAAGGGACTGCTTCGACCACCCGAAGAATCTCATGTGTTTAGAGATACTCCTTTGGTATCGCGAAGAACCTTATTGGATGAGGTACTGCTTCGACCAACCAAAAAATCTTATGTGTTTAGAGATACTGCTTTGGTATCGCGAATAACCTTATTGGTTAACGGACTGCTTCGACCACCAAAAAAATCTCATGTGTTTAGAGATACTGCTTTGGTATTGGGAAGAACCTTATTGGATAAGGGATTGCTTCGACTATCTGAAGAATCTAATGTGTTTAGGGATACTGCTTTGGTATCGCGAATAACCTTATTGGATAAGGGACTGCTTCGACCACCCGAAGAATCTCATGTGTTTAGAGATGCTGCTTTGTCATCACAAAGTACCCTATTGGAAAAGGGACTGCTTCAACCATCTGAAGAATCTCATGTGTTTATGGATACTGCTTTGGTATCGCGGAGAACCTTATTGTATAAGGGACTGCTTTGACCACCCGAAGAATCTCATGTGTTTAGAGATACTCCTTTAGTATCGCGAAGAACCTTATTTGATGAGGTACTGCTTCGACCAACAAAAAAATCTTATGTGTTTAGAGACATTGCTTTGGTGTCGCGAATAACCTTATTGGTTAACGGACTGCTTCGACCACCAAAAAAATCTCATGGGTTTAGAGATACTGCTTTGGTATTGCGAAGAACCTTATTGGATAAGGGATTGCTTCAACCATCCGAAGAATCTCATGTGTTTAGGGATACTGCTTTGGTATCGCGAATAACCTTATTGGATAATGGACTGCTTCGACCACCCGAAGAATCTCATGTGTTTAGAGTTACTGCTTTGGTATCGCGAAGAACCTTGTTGGATAAGGGACTGCTTCGATCATCTGAAGAATCTCATGTGTTTAGGGATACTGCTTTGGTATCGCGAATAACCTTATTGGATAAGGAACTGCTTTGACCACCCGTAGAATCTCATGTGTTTAGAGATACTTCTTTGGTATCGCAAAGAACCTTATTGGATGAGGTACTGCTTTGACCATCCAAAAAATCTTATGTGTTTAGAGAAACTGCTTTGGTATCGCGAAGAACCTTATTGGATAAGGGACTGCTTCGACCATCTGAAGAATCTCATGTGTTTAGGGATACTGCTTTGGTATCGCGAATAACCTTATTTGATAAGGGACTGCTTCGATGACCCGAAGAATCTCATGTGTTTAGAGATACAGCTTTGGTATCGCGAAGAACCTTATTGGATGAGGTACTGCTTCGACCATCCAAAAAATATTATGTGTTTAGAGAAACTGCTTTGGTATCGCGAAGAACCTTATTGGATAAGGGACTGCTTCGACCATCTGAAGAATCTCATGTGTTTATGGATACTACTTTGGTATCGCGAATACCCTTATTGGATAAGGGACTGCTTCGACCACCCGAAGAATCTCATGTGTTTAGAGATACTGCTTTGGTATCGCGAGGAACCTTATTAGATAAGGGAGTGCTTCGACTACGCGAAGAATCTCATGTGTTTAGAGACACTTCTTTGATAACACAAAGAACCTTATTGGATAAGGGACTGCTTCCACCATCGTAAGAATCTCATGTGTTTAGGGATACTGCTTTGGTATCGCGAATATCCTTATTTGATAAGGGACTTCTTCGACCACCCAAAGAATCTCATGTGTTTAGATATACTACTTTGGTTTCGCGAAGAACCTTATTGGATGAGGTACTGCTTTGACCATCCAAAAAATCATATGTGTTTAGAGAAACTGCTTTAGTATCGCGAAGAACCTTGTTGGATAAGGGACTGCTTTGACCATCTGAAGAATCTCATGTGTTTAGGGATACTGCTTTGGTATCGCAAATAACCTTATTGGATAAGGGACTGCTTCGACCACCCGAAGAATCTCATGTGTTTAGAGATACTGCTTTGGTATCACAAAGAACCCTATTGGATAAGGGACTGCTTCGACCATCCGAAGAATCTCATGTGTTTAGGGATATTTCTTTGGTATTGCGAATAACCTTATTGGATAAGGGACTGCTTCGACCACCCAAAGAATCTCATGTGTTTAGAGATGCTGCTTTTGTTATCACAAAGTACCCTATTGGATAAGGGACTGCTTCAACCATCTGAAGAATCTCATGTGTTTAGGGACACTGCTTTGGTATAGCGAATAACCTTATTGGATAAGGGACTGCTTCGACCACCCGAAGAATATCATGTGTTTAGAGTTACTGCTTTGGTATCGCGAAGAACCTTACTTGATAAGGGACTCTTTCTACCACCCGAAGAATCTCATGTGTTTAGGGATACTGCTTTGGTATCGCGAAGAACCTTATTGGATAAGGGACTCCTTCGACCACCCGAATAATCTCATGTATTTAAAGATACTGCTTTGGAATCGCGAAGAACCTTATTGGATAAGGGACTGCTTCGACCATCCGAAGAATCTCATGTGTTTAGGGATAGTGCTTTGGTATCGCGAATAACCTTATTGGATAAGGGACTGCTTCGACCACCCGAAGAATCTCATGTGTTTAGAGATGCTGCTTTGTTATCACAAAGTACCCTATTGGATAAGGAACTGCTTCAACCATCTGAAGAATCTCATGTGTTTAGGGATACTGCTTTGGTATCGCGAAGAACCTTATTGTATAAGGGACTGCTTCGACCACCCGAAGAATCTCATGTGTTTAGAGATACTCCTTTAGTATCGCGAAGAACCTTATTTGATGAGGTACTGCTTCGACCAACAAAAAAATCTTATGTGTTTAGAGACACTGCTTTGGTATCGCGAATAACCTTATTGGTTAACGGACTGCTTCGACCACCAAAAAAATCTCATGGGTTTAGAGATACTGCTTTGGTATTGCGAAGAACCTTATTGGATAAGGGATTGCTTCAACCATCCGAAGAATCTCATGTGTTTAGGGATACTGCTTTGGTATCGCGAATAACCTTATTGGATAATGGACTGCTTCGACCACCCGAAGAATCTCATGTGTTTAGAGTTACTGCTTTGGTATCGCGAAGAACCTTACTGGATAAGGGACTCCTTCTACCACCCGAAGAATCTCATGTATTTAGAGATACTGCTTTGGTATCGCGAAGAACCTTATTGGATAAGGGACTGCTTCGACCATCCGAAGAATCTCATGTGTTTAGGGATATTGCTTTTGTATCGCGAGTAACCTTATTGGATAAGGGACTGCTTCGACCATCCGAAGAATCTCATGTGTTTAGAGATACTGCTTAGGTATCGCGAATAACCTTATTTGATAAGGGACTACTTCGACCACCCGAAGAATCTCATGTGTTTAGATATATTACTTTGGTATCGCGAAAAACCCTATTGGATGAGGTACTGCTTCGACCATCCAAAAAATGTTATGTGTTTAGAGAAACTGCTTTGGTATCGCGAAGAACCTTATTGGATAAGGGATAGCTTCGACCATCTGAAGAATCTCATGTGTTTAGGGATACTGTTTTGGTATCGCGAATAACCTTATTGGATAAGGGACTGCTTCGACCACCCGAAGAATCTCATGTGTTTAGAGATACTGCTTTGGAATTGCGAAGAACCTTATTGGATAAGGGATTGCTTCGACTATCCGAAGAATCTCATGTGTTTAGGGATAGTGCTTTGGTATCGCGAATAACCTTATTGGATAAGGGACTGCTTCGACCACCCGAAGAATCTCATGTGTTTAGAGATGCTGCTTTGTTATCACAAAGTACCCTATTGGATAAGGGACTGCTTCAACCATCTGAAGAATCTCATGTGTTTAGGGATACTGCTTTGGTATCGCGAAGAACCTTATTGTATAAGGGACTGCTTCGACCACCCGAAGAATCTCATGTGTTTAGAGATACTCCTTTGGTATCGCGAAGAACCTTATTAGATGAGGTACTGCTTCGACCAACCAAAAAATCTTATGTGTTTAGAGATACTTCTTTGGTATCGCGAATAACCTTATTGGTTAACGGACTGCTTCGACCACCAAAAAAATCTCATGTGTTTAGAGATACTGCTTTGGTATTGCGAAGAACCTTATTGGATAAGGGATTGCTTCGACCATCCGAAGAATCTCATGTGTTTAGGGATACTGCATTGGTATCGCGAATAACCTTATTCGATAAGGGACTGCTTTGACCACCCGAAGAATCTCATGTGTTTAGGGATATTGCTTTGGTATCGCGAATAACCTTATTGGATAAGGGACTGCTTCAACCACACGAAGAATCTCATGTGTTTAGAGATACTGCTTTGGTATCGCGAAGAACCTTACTGGATAAGGGACTCCTTCTACCACCCGAAGAATCTCATGTGTTTAGAGATACTGCTTTGGTATCGCGAAGAACCTTATTGGATAAGGGACTCCTTCGACCACCCGAAGAATCTCATGTATTTAGAGATACTGCTTTGGTATCGCGAAGAACCTTATTGGATAAGGGACTGCTTCGACCATCCGAAGAATCTCATGTGTTTAGGGATATTGCTTTGGTATCGCGAATAACCTTATTGGATAAGGGACTGCTTCGACCACACGAAGAATCTCATGTGTTTAGAGATACTGCTTTGGTATCGCGAAGAACCTTACTGGATAAGGGACTCCTTCTACCACCCGAAGAATCTCATGTGTTTAGAGATACTGCTTTGGTATCGCGAAGAACCTTATTGGATAAGGGACTCCTTCGACCACCCGAAGAATCTCATGTATTTAGAGATACTGCTTTGGTATCGCGAAGAACCTTATTGGATAAGGGACTGCTTCGACCATCCGAAGAATCTCATGTGTTTAGGGATATTGCTTTGGTATCGCGAATAACCTTATTGGATAAGGGACTGCTTCGACCACCCGAAGAATCTCATGTGTTTAGAGATACTGCTTTGGTATCGCGAATAACCTTATTTGATAAGGGACTGCTTCGACCACCCGTAGAATCTCATGTGTTTAGATATATTACTTTGGTATCGCGAAGAACCCTATTGGATGAGGTATTACTTCGACCATCCAAAAAATGTTATGTGTTTAGAGAAACTGCTTTGGTATCGCGAAGAACCTTATTGGATAAGGGATAGCTTCGACCACCTGAAGAATCTCATGTGTTTAGGGATACTGCTTTGGTATCGCGAATAACCTTATTAGATAAGGGACTGCTTCGACCACCCGAAGAATCTCTTGTGTTTAGAGATACTGCTTTGGTATCGCGAATAACCTTATTTGATTAGGGACTGCTTCGACCACCCGAAGAATCTCATGTGTTTAGAGATACTGCTTTGGTATCGCGAAGAACCTTAATTGATAAGGGACTCCTTCTACCACCCGAAGAATCTCATGTGTTTAGAGATACTGCTTTGGTATCGCGAAGAACCTTATTGGATAAGGGACTCCTTCGACCACCCGAAGAATCTCATGTATTTAGAGATACTGCTTTGGTATCGCGAAGAACCTTATTGGATAAGGGCATGCTTCAACCATCCGAAGAATCTCATATGTTTAGGGATATTGCTTTGGTATCGCGAATAACCTTATTGGATAAGGGACTGCTTCGACCACCCGAAGAATCTCATGTGTTTAGAGATACTGCTTTGGTATCGCGAATAACCTTATTTGATAAGGGACTGCTTCGACCACCCGAAGAATCTCATGTGTTTAGATATATTACTTTGGTATCGCGAAGAACCCTATTGGATGAGGTACTGCTTCGACCATCCAAAAAATGTTATGTGTTTAGAGAAACTGCTTTGGTATCGCGAAGAACCTTATTGGATAAGGGATAGCTTCGACCACCCGAAGAATCTCATGTATTTAGAGATACTGCTTTGGTATCGCGAAGAACCTTATTAGATAAGGGACTGCTTCGACCATCCGAAGAATCTCATGTGTTTAGGGATACTGCTTTGGTATCGCGAATAACCTTATTTGATTAGGGACTGCTTCGACCACCCGAAGAATCTCATGTGTTTAGAGATACTGCTTTGGTATCGCGAAGAACCTTACTGGATAAGGGACTCCTTCTACCACCCGAAGAATCTCATGTGTTTAGAGATACTGCTTTGGTATCGCGAAGAACCTTATTGGATACGGGACTCCTTCGACCACCCGAAGAATCTCATGTATTTAGAGATACTGCTTTGGTATCGCGAAGAACCTTATTGGATAAGGGACTGCTTCGACCATCCGAAGAATCTCATGTGTTTAGGGATATTGCTTTGGTATCGCGAATAACCTTTTTGGATAAGGGACTGCTTCGACCACCCGAAGAATCTCATGTGTTTAGAGATACTGCTTTGGTATCGCGAATAACCTTATTTGATAAGGGACTGCTTCGACCACCCGAAGAATCTCATGTGTTTAGATATATTACTTTGGTATCGCGAAGAACCCTATTGGATGAGGTACTGCTTCGACCATCCAAAAAATGTTATGTGTTTTGAGAAACTGCTTTGGTATCGCGAAGAACCTTATTGGATAAGGGATAGCTTCGACCACCTGAAGAATCTCATGTGTTTAGGGATACTGCTTTGGTATCGCGAATAACCTTATTGGATAAGGGACTGCTTCGACCACCCGAAGAATCTCTTGTGTTTAGAGATACTGCTTTGGTATCGCGAATAACCTTATTTGATTAGGGACTGCTTCGACCACCCGAAGAATCTCATGTGTTTAGAGATACTGCTTTGGTATCGCGAAGAACCTTACTGGATAAGGGACTCCTTCTACCACCCGAAGAATCTCATGTGTTTAGAGATACTGCTTTGGTATCACGAAGAACCTTATTGGATAAGGGACTCCTTCGACCACCCGAAGAATCTCATGTATTTAGAGATACTGCTTTGGTATCGCGAAGAACCTTATTGGATAAGGGACTGCTTCGACCATCCGAAGAATCTCATGTGTTTAGGGATATTGCTTTGGTATCGCGAATAACCTTATTGGATAAGGGACTGCTTCGACCACCCGAAGAATCTCATGTGTTTAGAGATACTGCTTTGGTATCGCGAATAACCTTATTGGATAAGGGACTGCTTCGACCACCCGAAGAATCTCATGTGTTTAGATATATTACTTTGGTATCGCGAAGAACCCTATTGGATGAGGTACTGCTTCGACCATCCAAAAAATGTTATGTGTTTAGAGAAACTGCTTTGGTATCACGAAGAACCTTATTGGATAAGGGATAGCTTCGACCACCTGAAGAATCTCATGTGTTTAGGGATACTGCTTTGGTATCGCGAATAACCTTATTGGATAAGGGACTGCTTCGACCACCCGAAGAATCTCATGTGTTTAGAGATACTGATTTGGTATCATAAAGAACCCTATTGGATAAGGGACTGCTTCGACCATCCGAAGAATCTCACTTGTTTAGGGATATTTCTTTAGTATCGCGAATAACCTTATTGGATAAGGGACTGCTTCGACCACCTGAAGAATCTCATATGTTTAGAGATCTTGCTTTGGTATCGCGAATAACCTTATTTGATTAGGGACTGCTTCGACCACCCGAAGAATCTCATGTGTTTAGAGATACTGCTTTGGTATCGCGAAGAACCTTACTGGATAAGGGACTCCTTCTACCACCCGAAGAATCTCATGTGTTTAGAGATACTGCTTTGGTATCGCGAATAACCTTATTGGTTAACGGACTGCTTCGACCACCAAACAAATCTCATGTGTTTAGAGATACTGCTTTGGTATTGCGAAGAACCTTATTGGATAAGGGATTGCTTCAACCATCTGAAGAATCTCATGTGTTTAGGGATACTGCTTTGGTATCGCGAATAACCTTATTGGATAAGGGACTGCTTCGACCACCCGAAGAATCTCATGTGTTTAGAGATACTGCTTTGGTATCGCGAAGAACCTTACTGGATAAGGGACTCCTTCTACCACCCGAAGAATCTCATGTGTTTAGAGATACTGCTTTGGTATCACGAAGAACCTTATTGGATAAGGGACTCCTTCGACCACCCGAAGAATCTCATGTATTTAGAGATACTGCTTTGGTATCGCGAAGAACCTTATTGGATAAGGGACTGCTTCGACCATCCGAAGAATCTCATGTGTTTAGGGATATTGCTTTGGTATCGCGAATAACCTTATTGGATAAGGGACTGCTTCGACCACCCGAAGAATCTCATGTGTTTAGAGATACTGCTTTGGTATCGCGAATAACCTTATTGGATAAGGGACTGCTTCGACCACCCGAAGAATCTCATGTGTTTAGATATATTACTTTGGTATCGCGAAGAACCCTATTGGATGAGGTACTGCTTCGACCATCCAAAAAATGTTATGTGTTTAGAGAAACTGCTTTGGTATCGCGAAGAACCTTATTGGATAAGGGATAGCTTCGACCACCTGAAGAATCTCATGTGTTTAGGGATACTGCTTTGGTATCGCGAATAACCTTATTGGATAAGGGACTGCTTCGACCACCCGAAGAATCTCATGTGTTTAGAGATACTGATTTGGTATCATAAAGAACCCTATTGGATAAGGGACTGCTTCGACCATCCGAAGAATCTCACTTGTTTAGGGATATTTCTTTAGTATCGCGAATAACCTTATTGGATAAGGGACTGCTTCGACCACCTGAAGAATCTCATATGTTTAGAGATCTTGCTTTGGTATCGCGAATAACCTTATTTGATTAGGGACTGCTTCGACCACCCGAAGAATCTCATGTGTTTAGAGATACTGCTTTGGTATCGCGAAGAACCTTACTGGATAAGGGACTCCTTCTACCACCCGAAGAATCTCATGTGTTTAGAGATACTGCTTTGGTATCGCGAATAACCTTATTGGTTAACGGACTGCTTCGACCACCAAACAAATCTCATGTGTTTAGAGATACTGCTTTGGTATTGCGAAGAACCTTATTGGATAAGGGATTGCTTCAACCATCTGAAGAATCTCATGTGTTTAGGGATACTGCTTTGGTATCGCGAATAACCTTATTGGATAAGGGACTGCTTCGACCACCCGAAGAATCTCATGTCTTTAGAGATACTGCTTTGGTATCGCGAAGAACCTTACTGGATAAGGGACTCCTTCTACCACCCGAAGAATCTCATGTGTTTAGAGATACTGCTTTGGTATCGCGAAGAACCTTACTGGATAAGGGACTCCTTCTACCACCCGAAGAATCTCATGTGTTTAGAGATACTACTTTGGTATCGCGAATAACCTTATTGGTTAACGGACTGCTTCGACCACCAAACAAATCTCATGTGTTTAGAGATACTGCTTTGGTATTGCGAAGAACCTTATTGGATAAGGGATTGCTTCAACCATCTGAAGAATCTCATGTGTTTAGGGATACTGCTTTGGTATCGCGAATAACCTTATTGGATAAGGGACTGCTTCGACCACCCGAAGAATCTCATGTCTTTAGAGATACTGCTTTGGTATCGCGAAGAACCTTACTGGATAAGGGACTCCTTCTACCACCCGAAGAATCTCATGTGTTTAGAGATACTGCTTTGGTATCGCGAAGAACCTTATTGGATAAGGGACTCCTTCGACAACCCGAATAATCTCATGTATTTAGAGATACTACTTTGGTATCACGAAGAACCTTATTGGATAAGGGACTGCTTCGGCCATCCGAAGAATCTCATGTGTTTAGGGATAGTGCTTTGGTATCGCGAATAACCTTATCGGATAAGGGACTGCTTCGACCACCTGAAGAATCTCATGTGTTTAGAGATACTGCTTTGGTATCGCGAATAACCTTATTTGATAAGGGACTGCTTCGACCACCCGCAGAATCCAATGTGTTTAGATATATTGCTTTGGTATCGCGAAGAACCCTATTGGATGAGGTACTGCTTCGACCATCCAAAAAATGTTATGTGTTTAGAGAAACTGCTTTGGTATCGCGAAGAACCTTATTAGATAAGGGACTGCTTCGACCATCTGAAGAATCTTATGTGTTTAGGGATACTGCTTTGGTATCGCGAATAACCTTATTGGATAAGGGACTGCTTGGACCACCCGAAGAATCTCATGTGTTTAGAGATACTGCTTTGGTATCACAAAGAACCCTATTGGATAAAGGACTGCTTCGACCATCCGGAGAATCTCATGTGTTTATGGATACTGCTTTGGTATCGCGAAGAACCTTATTGGATAAGGGACTGCTTCGACCACCCGAAGAATCTCATGTGTTTAGAGATGTTGCTTTGGTATCGCGAAAAACCTTACTGGATAAGGGATACCTTCGACCACCCGAAGAATCTCATGTGTTTAGAGATACTGCTTTGGTATCGCGAAGAACCTTATTAGATAAGGAACTGCTTCGACCATCTGAAGAATCTCATGTGTTTAGGGATATTGCTTTGGTATCGCGAATAACCTTATTGGATAAGGATCTGCTTTGACCACCCGTAGAATATCATGTGTTTAGAGATACTTCTTTGGTATTGCGAAGAACCTTATTGTATAAGGGACTGCTTCGACCATCCGAAGAATCTCATGTGTTTAGAGATACTCCTTTGGTATCGCGTAGAACCTTATTGGATGAGGTACTGCTTCGACCAACCGAAAAATCTTATGTGTTTAGAGATACTGCTTTGGTATCGCGAATAACCTTATTGGTTAACGAACTGCTTCGACCACCAAAGAAATCTCATGTGTTTAGAGATACTGCTTTGGTATTGCGAAGAACCTTATTGGATAAGGGATTGCTTCGACCATCCGAAGAATCTCATGTGTTTAGGGATACTGCTTTGGTATCGCGAATAACCTTATTGGATAAAGGACTGCTTCGACCACCCGAAGAATCTCATGTGTTTAGAGATACTGCTTTGGTATCGCGAAGAACCTTACTGGATAAGGGACTCCTTCTACCACCCGAAGAATCTCATGTGTTTAGAGATACTGCTTTGGTATCGCGAAGAACCTTATTGGATAAGGGACTCCTTCGACCACCTCAATAATCTCATGTATTTAGAGATACTACTTTGGTATCGCGAAGAACCTTATTGGATAAGGGACTGCTTCGACCATCCGAAGAATCTCATGTGTTTAGGGATAGTGCTTTGGTATCGCGAATAACCTTATTGGATAAGGGAATGCTTCGACCACCCGAAGAATCTCATGTGTTTAGAGATACTGCTTTGGTATCGCGAATAACCTTATTTGATAAGGGACTGCTTCGACCACCCGAAGAATCTCATGTGTTTAGATATATTGCTTTTGTATCGCGAAGAACCCTATTGGATGAGGTACTGCTTCGACAATCCAAAAAATGTTATGCGTTTAGAGAAACTGCTTTGGTATCGCGGAGAACCTTATTAGATAAGGGACTGCTTCGACCATTTGAAAAATCTCATGTGTTTAGGAATACTGCTTTGGTATCGCGAATTACCTTATTGGATAAGGGACTGCTTAGACCACCCAAAGAATCTCATGTGTTTAGAGATACTGCTTTGGTATCACAAAGAACCCTATTGGATAAGGGTCTGCTTCGACCATCTGGAGAGTCTCATGTGTTTATGGATACAGCTTTGGTATCGCGAAGAACCTTATTGGATAAGGGACTGCTTTGACCACCCGAAGAATCTCCTGTGTTTAGAGATACTGCTTTGGTATCGCGAAAAACCTTACTGGATAAGGGATGCCTTCGACCACCCGAAGAATCTCATGTGTTTAGAGATACTGCTTTGGTATCACGAAGAACCTTATTGGATAAGGGACTGCTTCGACCATCTGAAGAATCTCATGTGTTTAGGGATATTGCTTTGGTATCGTGAATAACCTTCTTGGATAAGGATCTGGTTTGACCACCCGTAGAATCTCCTGTGTTTAGAGATACTTCTTTGGTATCGCGAAGAACCTTATTGTATAAGGGACTGCTTCGACCACCCGAAGAATCTCATGTGTTTAGAGATACTCCTTTGGTATCGCGAAGAACCTTATTGGATGAGGTACTGCTTCGACCAACCGAAAAATCTTATGTGTTTAGAGATACTGTTTTGGTATCGCGAATAACCTTATTGGTTAACGGACTGCTTCGACCACCAAAAAAATCTCATGTGTTTAGAGATACTGCTTTGGTATTGCGAAGAACCTTATTGGATAAGGGATTGCTTCGACCATCCGAAGAATCTCATGTGTTTAGGGATACTGCTTTGGTATCGCGAATAACCTTATTGGATAAGGGAGTGCTTCGACCACCCAAAGAATCTCATGTGTTTAGAGATACTGCTTTGGTATCGCGAAGAACCTTACTGAATACGGGACTCCTTCTACCACCTGAAGAATCTCATGTGTTTAGAGATACTGCTTTGGTATCACGAAGAACCTTATTGGATAAGGGACTCCTTCGACCACCCGAATAATCTCATGTATTTAGAGATACTGCTTTGGTATCGCAAAAAACCTTATTGGATAAGGGACTGCTTCGACCATCCGAAGAATCTCACATGTTTAGGGATAGTGCTTTGGTATCACGAATAACCTTATGGGATAAGGGACTGCTTCGACCACCCGAAGAATCTCATGTGTTTAGAGATACTGCTTTTGTATCGCGAATAACCTTATTTGATCAGGGACTGCTTCGACCACCCGAAGAATCTCATGTGTTTAGATATATTGCTTTGGTATCGCGAAGAACCCTATTGGATGAGGTACTGCTTCGACCATCCAAAAAATGTTATGTGTTTAGAGAAACTGCTTTGGTATCACGAAGAACCTTATTAGATAAGGGACTGCTTCGACCATCTGAAGAATCTCATGTGTTTAGGGATACTGCTTTGGTATCGCGAATTACCTTATTGGATAAGGGACTGCTTGGACCACCCGAAGAATCTCATGTGTTTAGAGATACTGCTTTGGTATCACAAAGAACCCTATTGGATAAGGGTCTGCTTCGACCATCCGGAGAATCTCATGTGTTTATGGATACTGCTTTGGTATCGCGAAGAACCTTATTGGATAAGGGACTGCTTCGACCACCCGAAGAATCTCATGTGTTTAGAGATATTGCTTTGGTATCGCGAAAAACCTTACTGGATAAGGGATGCCTTCGACCACCCGAAGAATCTCATGTGTTTAGAGATACTGCTTTGGTATCGCGAAGAACCTTATTGGATAAGGGACTGCTTCGACCATCTGAAGAATCTCATGTGTTTAGGGATATTGCTTTGGTGTCGCGAATAACCTTATTGGATAAGGATCTGTGTTGACCACCCGTAGAATCTCATGTGTTTAGAGATACTTCTTTGGTATCACGAAGAACCTTATTGGATGAGGTACTTCTTTGACCATCCAAAAAATCTTATGTGTTTAGAGAAATTGCTTTGGTATCGCGAAGAACCTTATTGGATAAGGGACTGCTTCGACCATCTGAAGAATCTCATGTGTTTAGGGATACTGCTTTGGTATCGCGAATAACCTTATTTGATAAGGGACTGCATCGATGACCCAAAGAATCTCATGTGTTTAGAGATACTGCTTTGGTATCGCGAAGAACCTTATTGGATGAGGTACTGCTTCGACCATCCAAAAAATAATATGTGTTTAGAGAAACTGCTTTGGTATCGCGAAGAACCATATTGGATAAAGGACTGCTTCGACCATCTGAAGAATCTCATGTGTTTAAGGATACTACTTTGGTATCGCGAATATCCTTATTGGATAAGGGACTGCTTCGACCACCCGAAGAATCTCATGTGTTTAGAGATACTGCTTTGGTATCGCGAGGAACCTTATTAGATTAGGGAGTGCTTCGACTACCCGAAGAATCTCATGTGTTTAGAGATACTTCTTTGATATCACAAAGAACCTTATTGGATAAGGGCCTGCTTCGACCATCGTAAGAATCTCATGTGTTTAGAGATACTGCTTTGGTATCGCGAATAACCTTATTTGATAAGGGACTGCTTCGACACCAGAAGAATCTCATGTGTTTAGATATACTGCTTCGACCATCCCAAAAATCTTATGTGTTTAGAGTAACTGCTTTGGTATCGCGAAGAACCTTATTGGATAAGGGACTGCCTCGACCATCTGAAGAATCTCATGTGTTTAGGGATATTGCTTTGGTATCGCGAATAACCTTATTGGATAAGGGATGACTTCGACCAACCGAAGAATCTCATGTGTTTAGAGATACTGCTTTGGTATCGCGAAGAACCTTATTGGATAAGGGACTGCTTCGACCATCTGAAGAATCTCAAGTGTTTAGGGATACTGCTTTGGTATCGCGAATAACCTTATTGGATAAGGAACAACTTTGACCACCCGTAGAATCTCATGTGTTTAGAGATACTTCTTTGGTATCGCGAAGAACCTTATTGGATGAGGTACTGCTTCGACCATCCAAAAAATATTATGTGTTTAGAGAAACTCCTTTGGTATCGCGAAGAACCTTATTGGATAAGGGACTGCTTCGAGCATCTGAAGAATCTCATGTGTTTAGGGATAGTGCTTTGGTATCGCGAATAACCTTATTTGTTAAGGGACTGCATCGATGACCCGAAGAATCTCATGTGTTTAGAGATACTGCTTTGGTATCACAAAGAACCTTATTGGATGAGGTACTGCTTCGACCATCCAAAAAATATTATGTGTTTAGAGAAACTGCTTTGGTATCGCGAAGAACCTTATTGGATAAGGGACTGCTTCGACCATCTGAAGAATCTCATGTGTTTAAGGATACTACTTTGGTATCGCGAATATCCTTATTGGATAAGGGACTGCTTCGACCACCCGAAGAATCTCATGTGTTTAGAGATACTGCTTTGGTATCGCGAGGAACCTTATTAGATAAGGGAGTGCTTCGACTACCCGAAGAATCTCATGTGTTTAGAGATAGTTCTTCGATATCACAAAGAACCTTATTGGATAAGGGACTTCTTCAACCATCGTAACAATCTCATGTGTTTAGGGATACTGCTTTGGTATCGCGAATAACCTTATTTGATACGGGACTGCTTCGACAACCAAAGAATCTCATGTGTTTAGATATACTGCTTTGGTATCGCGAATAACCTTATTTGATAAGGGACTGCTTCGACCACCCGAAGAATCTCATGTGTTTAGATATATTACTTTGGTATCGCGAAGAACCCTATTGGATGAGGTATTGCTTCGACCATCCAAAAAATGTTATGTGTTTAGAAAAACTGATTTCGTATCGCGAAGAACCTTATTAGATAAGGGACTGCTTCGACCATCTGAAGAATCTCATGTGTTTAGGGATACTGCTTTGGTATCGCGAATAACCTTATTGGATAAGGGACTGCTTGGACCACCCGAAGAATCTCATGTGTTTAGAGATACTACTTTGGTATCACAAAGAACCCTATTAGATAAGGGACTCCTTCCACCATCCGAAGAATATTATGTGTTTATGGATACTGCTTAGGTATCGCGAAGAACCTTATTGGATAAGGGACTGCTTCGACCACCCGAAAAATCTGATGTGTTTAGAGATACTGCTTTGGTATCGCGAAAAACCTTACTGGACAAGGGATGCCTTCGACCACCCGAAGAATCTCATGTGTTTAGAGATACTGCTTTGGTATCGCGAAGAACCTTATTGGATAAGGGACTGCTTCGACCATCTGAAGAATCTCATGTGTTTAGGGATACTGCTTTGGTATCGCGAATATCCTTATTAGATAAAGGACTGCTTCGACCACCCGAAGAATCTCATGTGGTTAGAGATACTGCTTTGGTATCGCGAAGAACCTTATTGGATGAGGAATTGCTTCGACCATCTGAAGAATCTCATGTGTTTAGGGATACTGCTTTGGTATCGCGAAGAACCTTATTGGATAAGGGACTGCTTCGACCACCCGAAGAATCTCATGCGTTTAGAGATACTGTTTTGGTATCACAAAGAACCCTATTGGATAAGGGACTGCTTCGACCATCCGAAGAATCTCATGTGTTTAGGGATACTGCTTTGGTATCAGGAAGAACCTTATTGGATAACGGACTGCTTCGACCATCCGAAGAATCTCATGTGTTCAGAGATGCTGCTTTGGTATCACAAAGAACCCTATAGGATAAGGGACTGCTTCAACCATCTGAAGAATCTCATGTGTTTAGGGATACTGCTATGGTATCGCGAAGAACCTTATTTGATAAGGGACTACTTCGACCACCCGAAGAATCTCATGTGTTTAGAGATACTGCTTTGGTATGGCGAAGAAACTTATTGGATGAGGCACTGCTTCTACCATCCGAAGAATCTTATGTGTTTAGGGATACTATTTTGGTATCGCGAATAACCTTATTGGATAACAGACTGCTTCGACCACCCAAAAAATCTCATGTGTTTAGAGATACTGCTTTGGTATCGCGAAGAACCTTATTAGATAAAGGACTTCTTCGATCATCCAAAAAATCTCATGTGTTTAGAGAAACTGCTTTGGTATCGCGAAGAACCTTATTGGATAAGGGACTGCTTCAACCATCTGAAGAATCTCATGTGTTTAGGGATACTGATTTGGTAACGCGAATAACCATATTGGATAAGGGACTGCTTCGACCACCCGGAGAATCTCATGTGTTTAGAGATACTGCTTTGGTATCACAAAGAACCCTATTGGATAAGGGACTGCTTCGACCATTCGAAGAATCTCATGTGTTTAGGGATACTGTTGTGGTATCGCGAAGAACCTTACTGCATAAGGGAATTCTTCGACCACCCGAAGAATGTCATGTGTTTAGAGATACTGCTTTGGTATCGCGAAGAACCTTATTCGATGAGGTACTGCTTCTACCATCCGAAGAATCTTATGTGTTTAGGGATACTACTTTGGTATCGCGAATAACCTTATTTGATAACAGACTGCTTCGACCACCCGAAAAATCTCATGTGTTTAGAGATACTGCTTTCGTATCGCGAAGAACCTTATTAGATAAGGGACTGCTTCGATCATCCAAAAAATCTCATGTGTTTAGAGAAACTGCTTTGGTATCGCGAAGAACCTTATTGGATAAGGGCCTTCGACCATCTGAATAATCTCATGTGTTTAAGGATACTGATTTGGTATCGCGAATAACCATATTCGATAAGGGACTGCTTCGACCACCCAAAGAATCTCATATGTTTAGAGATACTGCTTTGGTATCGCAAAGAACCCTATTGGATAAGGGACTGCTTCAACCATCTGAAGAATCTCATGTGTTTAGGGATACTGCTTTGGTATCGCGAATAACCTTATTGGATAAAGGACTGCTTCGACCACCCGAAGAATCTCTTGTGTTTAAAGATACTGCTTTGGTATCGCAAAGAACCTTACTGGATAAGGGACTCCTTCTACCACCCGAAGAATCTCATGTGTTTAGAGATACTGCTATGGTATCGCGAAAAACCTTATTGGTTAACGGACTGCTTCGACCACCAAAAAAATCTCATGTGTTTAGAGATACTGCTTTGGTATTGCGAAGAACCTTATTGGATAAGGGATTGCTTCGACCATCCGAAGAATCTCATGTGTTTAGGGATACTGCTTTGGTATCGCGAATAACCTTATTGGATAAAGGACTGCTTCGACCACCCGGAGAATCTCATGTGTTTAGAGATACTGCTTTGGTATCGCAAAGAACCTTACTGGATAAGGGACTCCTTCTACCACCCGAAGAATCTCATGTGTTTAGAGATACTGCTTTGGTATCGCGAAGAACCTTATTGGATAAGGGACTCCTTCGACCACCTGAATAATCTCATGTATTTAGAGATACTACTTTGGTATCGCGAAGAACCTTATTGGATAAGGGACTGCTTCTACCATCCGAAGAATCTCATGTGTTTAGGGATAGTGCTTTGGTATCGCGAATAACCTTATTGGATAAGGGACTGCTTCGACCACCCGAAGAATCTCATGTGTTTAGAGATACTGCTTTGGTATCGCAAATAACCTTATTTGATAAGGGACTGCTTCGACCACCCGAAGAATCTCATGTGTTTAGATATATTGCTTTTGTATCGCGAAGAACCCTATTGGATGAGGTACTGCTTCGACAATCCAAAAAATGTTATGTGTTTAGAGAAACTGCTTTGGTATCGCGGAGAACCTTATTAGATAAGGGACTGCTTCGACCATCTGAAGAATCTCATGTGTTTAGGGATACTGCTTTGGTATCGCGAATAACCTTATTGGATAAGGGACTGCTTAGACCACCCAAAGAATCTCATGTGTTTAGAGATACTGCTTTGGTATCACAAAGAACCCTATTGGATAAGGGTCTGCTTCGACCATCTGGAGAGTCTCATGTGTTTATGGATACTGCTTTGGTATCGCGAAGAACCTTATTGGATAAGGGACTGCTTTGACCACCCGAAGAATCTCATGTGTTTAGAGATACTGCTTTGGTATCGCGAAAAACCTTACTGGATAAGGGATGCCTTCGACCACCCGAAGAATCTCATGTGTTTAGAGATACTGCTTTGGTATCACGAAGAACCTTATTGGATAAGGGACTGCTTCGACCATCTGAAGAATCTCATGTGTTTAGGGATATTGCTTGGTATCGTGAATAACCTTATTAGATAAGGATCTGGTTTGACCACCCGTAGAATCTCATGTGTTTAGAGATACTTCTTTGGTATCTCGAAGAACCTTATTGTATAAGGGACTGCTTCGACCACCCGAAGAATCTCATGTGTTTAGAGATACTCCTTTGGTATCGCGAAGAACCTTATTGGATGAGGTACTGCTTCGACCAACCGAAAAATCTTATGTGTTTAGAGATACTGCTTTGGTATCGCGAATAACCTTATTGGTTAACGGACTGCTTCGACCACCAAAAAAATCTCATGTGTTTAGAGATACTGCTTTGGTATTGCAAAGAACCTTCTTGGATAAGGGATTGCTTCGACCATCCGAAGAATCTCATGTGTTTAGGGATACTGCTTTGGTATCGCGAATAACCTTATTGGATAAAGGACTGCTTCGACCACCCGAAGAATCTCATGTGTTTAGAGATACTGCTTTGGTATCGCGAAGAACCTTACTGGATAAGGGACTCCTTCTACCACCCGAAGAATCTCATGTGTTTAGAGATACAACTTTGGTATCACGAAGAACCTTATTGGATAAGGGACTCCTTCGACCACCCGAATAATCTCATGTATTTAGAGATACTGCTTTGGTATCGCGAAGAACCTTATTGGATGAGGTACTGCTTCTACCATCCGAAGAATCTTATGTGTTTAGGGATACTACTTTGGTATCGCGAATAACCTTATTTGATAACAGACTGCTTCGACCACCCGAAAAATCTCATGTGTTTAGAGATACTGCTTTCGTATCGCGAAGAACCTTATTAGATAAGGGACTGCTTCGATCATCCAAAAAATATCATGTGTTTAGAGAAACTGCTTTGGTATCGCGAAGAACCTTATTGGATAAGGGCCTTCGACCATCTGAATAATCTCATGTGTTTAAGGATACTGATTTGGTACCGCGAATAACCATATTCGATAAGGGACTGCTTCGACCACCCAAAGAATCTCATGTGTTTAGAGATACTGCTTTGGTATCGCAAAGAACCCTATTGGATAAGGGACTGCTTCAACCATCTGAAGAATCTCATGTGTTTAGGGATACTGCTTTGGTATCGCGAATAACCTTATTGGATAAAGGACTGCTTCGACCACCCGAAGAATCTCTTGTGTTTAGAGATACTGTTTTGGTATCGCGAAGAACCTTACTGGATAAGGGACTCCTTCTACCACCCGAAGAATCTCATGTGTTTAGAGATACTGCTTTGGTATCGCGAAGAACCTTATTGGTTAATGGACTGCTTCGACCACCAAAAAAATCTCATGTGTTTAGAGATACTGCTTTGGTATTGCGAAGAACCTTATTGGATAAGGGATTGCTTCGACCATCCGAAGAATCTCATGTGTTTAGGGATACTGCTTTGGTATCGCGAATAACCTTATTGGATAAAGGACTGCTTCGACCACCCGGAGAATCTCATGTGTTTAGAGATACTGCTTTGGTATCGCGAAGAACCTTACTGGATAAGGGACTCCTTCTACCACCCGAAGAATCTCATGTGTTTAGAGATACTGCTTTGGTATCGCGAAGAACCTTATTGGATAAGGGACTCCTTCGACCACCTGAATAATCTCATGTATTTAGAGATACTACTTTGGTATCGCGAAGAACCTTATTGGATAAGGGACTGCTTCGACCATCCGAAGAATCTATTGTGTTTAGGGATAGTGCTTTGGTATCGCGAATAACCTTATTGGATAAGGGACTGCTTCGACCACCCGAAGAATCTCATGTGTTTAGAGATACTGCTTTGGTATCGCGAATAACCTTATTTGATAAGGGACTGCTTCGACCACCCGAAGAATCTCATGTGTTTAAATATATTGCTTTTGTATCGCGAAGAACCCTATTGGATGAGGTACTGCTTCGACAATCCAAAAAATGTTATGTGTTTAGAGAAACTGCTTTGGTATCGCGGAGAACCTTATTAAATAAGGGACTGCTTCGACCATCTGAAGAATCTCATGTGTTTAGGGATACTGCTTTGGTATCGCGAATAACCTTATTGGATAAGGGACTGCTTAGACCACCCAAAGAATCTCATGTGTTTAAAGATACTGCTTTGGTATCACAAGGAACCCTATTGGATAAGGGTCTGCTTCGACCATCTGGAGAGTCTCATGTGTTTATGGATACTGCTTTGGTATCGCGAAGAACCTTATTGGATAAGGGACTGCTTTGACCACCCGAAGAATCTCATGTGTTTAGAGATACTGCTTTGGTATCGCGAAAAACCTTACTGGATAAGGGATGCCTTCGTCCACCCGAAAAATCTCATGTGTTTAGAGATACTGCTTTGGTATCACGAAGAACCTTATTGGATAAGGGACTGCTTCGACCATCTGAAGAATCTCATGTGTTTAGGGATATTGCTTTGGTATCGTGACTAACCTTATTGGATAAGGATCTGGTTTGACCACCCGTAGAATCTCATGTGTTTAGAGATACTTCTTTGGTATCTCGAAGAACCTTATTGTATAAGGGACTGCTTCGACCACCCGAAGAATCTCATGTGTTTAGAGATACTCCTTTGGTATCGCGAAGAACCTTATTGGATGAGGTACTGCTTCGACCAACCGAAAAATCTTATGTGTTTAGGGATACTGCTTTGGTATCGCGAATAACCTTATTGGTTAACGGACTGCTTCGACCACCAAAAAAATCTCATGTGTTTAGAGATACTTCTTTGGTATTGCAAAGAACCTTATTGGATAAGGGATTGCTTCGACCATCCGAAGAATCTCATGTGTTTAGGGATACTGCTTTGGTATCGCGAATAACCTTATTGGATAAAGGACTGCTTCGACCACCCGAAGAATCTCATGTGTTTAGAGATACTGCTTTGTTATCGCGAAGAACCTTACTGGATAAGGGACTCCTTCTACCACCCGAAGAATCTCATGTGTTTAGAGATACAGCTTTGGTATCACGAAGAACCTTATTGGATAAGGGACTCCTTCGACCACCCGAATAATCTCATGTATTTAGAGATACTGCTTTGGTATCGCGAAGAACCTTATTGGATAAGGGACCGCTTCGACCATCCGAAGAATCTCACGTGTTTAGGGATAGTGCTTTGGTATCGCGAATAACCTTATTGGATAAGGAAATGCTTCGACCACCCGAAGAATCTCGTGTGTTTAGAGATATTGCTTTGGTATCGCGAATAACCTTATTTGATAAGGGACTGCTTCGACCACCCGAAGAATCTCATGTGTTTAGATATATTGCTTTGGTATCGCGAAGAACCCTATTGGATGAGGTACTGCTTCGACCATCCAAAAAATGTTATGTGTTTAGAGAAACTGCTATGGTATCGCGAAGAACCTTATTAGATAAGGGAATGCTTCGACCATCTGAAGAATCTCATGTGTTTAGGGATACTGCTTTGGTATCGCGAATAACCTTATTGGATAAGGGACTGCTTGGACCACCCGAAGAATCTCATGTGTTTAGAGATACTGCTTTGGTATCACAAAGAACCCTATTGGATAAGGATCTGCTTCGACCATCCAGAGAATATCATGTGTTTATTGATACTGCTTTCGTATCGCGAAGAACATTATTGGATAAGGGACTGCTTCGACCACCCGAAGAATCTCATGTGTTTAGAGATATTGCTTTGGTATCGCGAAAAACCTTACTGGATAAGGGATGCCTTCGACCACCCGAAGAATCTCATGTGTTTAGAGATACTGCTTTGGTATCGCGAAGAACCTTATTGGATAAGGGACTGCTTCGACCATCTGAAGAATCTCATGTGTTTAGGGATATTGCTTTGGTGTCGCGAATAACCTTATTGGATAAGGATCTGCGTTGACCACCCGTAGAATCTCATGTGTTTAGAGATACTTCTTTGGTATCGCGAAGAACCTTATTGGATGAGGTACTTCTTTGACCATCCAAAAAATCTTATGTGTTTAGAGAAACTGCTTTGGTATCGCGAAGAACCTTATTGGATAAGGGACTGCTTCGACCATCTGAAGAATCTCATGTATTTTGGGATACTGCTTTGGTATCGCGAATAACCTTATTTGATAAGGGACTGCATCGATGACCCAAAGAATCTCATGTGTTTAGAGATACTGCTTTGGTATCGCGATGAACCTTATTGGATGAGGTACTGCTTCGACCATCCAAATAATATTATGTGTTTAGAGAAACTGCTTTGGTATCGCGAAGAACCTTATTGGATAAGCGACTGCTTCGACCACCCGAAGAATCTCATGTGTTTAGAGATACTGCTTTGGTATCGCGAGGAACCTTATTAGATAAGGGAGTGCTTCGACTACCCGAAGAATCTCATGTGTTTAGAGATACTTCTTTGATATCACAAAGAACCTTATTGGATAAGGGCCTGCTTCGACCATCGTAAGAATCTCATTTGTTTAGGGATACTGCTTTGGTATCGCGAATAACCTTATTTGATAAGGGACTGCTTCGACACCAGAAGAATCTAATGTGTTTAGATATATTGCTTTGGTATCGCGAAGAACCCTATTGGATGAGGTATTGCTTCGACCATCCAAAAAATGTTATGTGTTTAGAGAAACTGCTTTCGTATCGCGAAGAACCTTATTAGATAAGGGACTGCTTCGACCATCTGAAGAATCTCATGTGTTTAGGGATACTGCTTTGGTATCGCGAATAACCTTATTGGATAAGGGACTGCTTGGACCACCCGAAGAATCTCATGTGTTTAGAGATACTTCTTTAGTATCACAAAGAACCCTATTGGATAAGGGACAGCTTCGACCATCCGAAGAATCTCATGTGTTTATGGATACTGCTTTGGTATCGCGAAGAACCTTATTGGATAAGGGACTGCTTCGACCAACCGAAAAATCTGATGTGTTTAGAGATACTACTTTCGTATCGCGAAAAACCTTACTGGATAAGGGATGCCTTCGACCACCCGAAGAATCTCATGTGTTTAGAGATACTGCTTTGGTATCGCCAAGAACCTTATTGGATAAGGGACTGCTTCGACCATCTGAAGAATCTCATGTGTTTAGGGATACTGCTTTGGTATCGCGAATATCCTTATTGGATAAGGGACTGCTTCAACCACCCGAAGAATCTCATGTGGTTAGAGATACTGCTTTGGTATCGCGAAGAACCTTATTGGATGAGGAATTGCTACGACCATCTGAAGAATCTCATGTGTTTGGGGATACTGCTTTGGTATCGCGAAGAATCTTATTTGATAAGGGACTGCTTCGACCACCCGAAGAATCTCATGCATTTAGAGATACTGCTTTGGTATCACAAAGAACCCTATTGGATAAGGGACTGCTTCGACCATCCGAAGAATCTCATGTGTTTAGGGATACTGCTTTGGTATCAGGAAGAACCTTATTGGATAACGGACTGCTTCGACCATCCGAAGAATCTCATGTGTTTAGAGATGTTGCTTTGGTATCACAAAGAACCCTATAGGATAAGGGACTGCTTCAACCATCTGAAGAATCTCATGTGTTTAGGGATACTGCTATGGTATCGCGAAGAACCTTATTTGATAAGGGACTACTTCGACCACCCGAAGAATCTCATGTGTTTAGAGATACTGCTTTGGTATGGCGAAGAACCTTATTGGATGAGGTACTGCTTCTACCATCCGAAGAATCTTATGTGTTTTGGGATACTATTTTGGTACCGCGAATAACCTTATTGGATAACAGACTGCTTCGACCACCCAAAAATTCTCATGTGTTTAGAGATACTGCTTTGGTATCGCGAAGAACTTTATTAGATAAGGGACTTCTTCGATCATCCAAAAAATCTCATGTGTTTAGAGAAACTGCTTTGGTATCGCGAAGAACCTTATTGGATAAGGGACTGCTTCAACCATCTGAAGAATCTCATGTGTTTAGGGATACTGATTTGGTAACGCGAATAACCATATTGGATAAGGGACTGCTTCGACCACCCAGAGAATCTCATGTGTTTAGTGATACTGCTTTGGTATCACAAAGAACCCTATTGGATAAGGGACTGCTTCGACCATTCGAAGAATCTCATGTGTTTAGGGATACTGTTGTGGTATCGCGAAGAACCTTACTGCATAAGGGTCTTCTTCGACCACCCGAAGAATGTCACGTGTTTAGAGATACTGCTTTGGTATCGCGAAGAACCTTATTGGATGAGGTACTGCTTCTACCATCCGAAGAATCTTATGTGTTTAGGGATACTACTTTGGTATCGCGAATAACCTTATTTGATAACGGACTGCTTCGACCACCCGAAAAATCTCATGTGTTTAGAGATACTACTTTCGTATCGCGAAGAACCTTATTAGATAACGGACTGCTTCGATCATCCAAAAAATCTCATGTGTTTAGAGAAACTGCTTTTGTATCGCGAAGAACCTTATTGGATAAGGGCCTTCGACCATCTGAAGAATCTCATGTGTTTAGGGATACTGATTTGGTATCGCGAATAACCATATTCGATAAGGGACTGCTTCGACCACCCAAAGAATCTCATGTGTTTAGAGATACTGCTTTGGTATTACAAATAACCCTATTGGATAAGGGACTGCTTCAACCATCTGAAGAATCTCATGTGTTTAGGGATACTGCTTTGGTATCGCGAATAACCTTATTGGATAAGGGACTTCTTCGACCACCCGAAGAATCTCATGTGTTTAGATATGCTGCTTTGGTATCACAAAGAACCCTATTGGATAAGGGACTACTTCAACCATCTGAAGAATCTCATGTGTTAAGGGATACTGCTTGGGTATCGCGAAGAACCTTATTGGATAAGGGACTGCCTTGACCACCCGAAGAATCTCATGTGTTTAGAGATACTGCTTTAGTATCACAAAGAACCCTATTGGATAAGGGACTGCTTCGACCATCCGAAGAATCTCATGTGTTTATGGATACTGCTTTGGTATCGCGAAGAACCTTATTGGATAAGGGACTGCTTCGACCACCCGCAAAATCTGATGTGTTTAGAGATACTGCTTTGGTATCGTGAAAAACCTTACTGGATAAGGGATGCCTTCGACCACCCGAAGAATCTCATGTGTTTAGAGATACTGCTTTGGTATCGCGAAGAACCTTATTGGATAAGGGACTGCTTCGACCATCTGAAGAATCTCATGTGTTTAGGGATACTGCTTTGGTATCGCGAATATCCTAATTGGATAAGGGACTGCTTCGACCACCCGAAGAATCTCATGTGGTTAGAGATACTGCTTTGGTATCGCGAAGAACCTTATTGGATGAGGAATTGCTTCGACCATCTGAAGAATCTCATGTGTTTAGGGATACTGCTTTGGTATCGCGAAGAACCTTAGTGGATAAGGGACTGCTTCGACCACCCGAAGAATCTCAGGCGTTTAGAGATACTGCTTTGGTATCACAAAGAACCCTATTGGATAAGGGACTGCTTCGACCACCTCAATAATCTCATGTATTTAGAGATACTACTTTGGTATCGCGAAGAACCTTATTGGATAAGGGACTGCTTCGACCATCCGAAGAATCTCATGTGTTTAGGGATAGTGCTTTGGTATCGCGAATAACCTTATTGGATAAGGGAATGCTTCGACCACCCGAAGAATCTCATGTGTTTAGAGATACTGCTTTGGTATCGCGAATAACCTTATTTGATAAGGGACTGCTTCGACCACCCGAAGAATCTCATGTGTTTAGATATATTGCTTTTGTATCGCGAAGAACCCTATTGGATGAGGTACTGCTTCGACAATCCAAAAAATGTTATGCGTTTAGAGAAACTGCTTTGGTATCGCGGAGAACCTTATTAGATAAGGGACTGCTTCGACCATTTGAAAAATCTCATGTGTTTAGGAATACTGCTTTGGTATCGCGAATTACCTTATTGGATAAGGGACTGCTTAGACCACCCAAAGAATCTCATGTGTTTAGAGATACTGCTTTGGTATCACAAAGAACCCTATTGGATAAGGGTCTGCTTCGACCATCTGGAGAGTCTCATGTGTTTATGGATACAGCTTTGGTATCGCGAAGAACCTTATTGGATAAGGGACTGCTTTGACCACCCGAAGAATCTCCTGTGTTTAGAGATACTGCTTTGGTATCGCGAAAAACCTTACTGGATAAGGGATGCCTTCGACCACCCGAAGAATCTCATGTGTTTAGAGATACTGCTTTGGTATCACGAAGAACCTTATTGGATAAGGGACTGCTTCGACCATCTGAAGAATCTCATGTGTTTAGGGATATTGCTTTGGTATCGTGAATAACCTTCTTGGATAAGGATCTGGTTTGACCACCCGTAGAATCTCCTGTGTTTAGAGATACTTCTTTGGTATCGCGAAGAACCTTATTGTATAAGGGACTGCTTCGACCACCCGAAGAATCTCATGTGTTTAGAGATACTCCTTTGGTATCGCGAAGAACCTTATTGGATGAGGTACTGCTTCGACCAACCGAAAAATCTTATGTGTTTAGAGATACTGTTTTGGTATCGCGAATAACCTTATTGGTTAACGGACTGCTTCGACCACCAAAAAAATCTCATGTGTTTAGAGATACTGCTTTGGTATTGCGAAGAACCTTATTGGATAAGGGATTGCTTCGACCATCCGAAGAATCTCATGTGTTTAGGGATACTGCTTTGGTATCGCGAATAACCTTATTGGATAAGGGAGTGCTTCGACCACCCAAAGAATCTCATGTGTTTAGAGATACTGCTTTGGTATCGCGAAGAACCTTACTGAATACGGGACTCCTTCTACCACCTGAAGAATCTCATGTGTTTAGAGATACTGCTTTGGTATCACGAAGAACCTTATTGGATAAGGGACTCCTTCGACCACCCGAATAATCTCATGTATTTAGAGATACTGCTTTGGTATCGCAAAAAACCTTATTGGATAAGGGACTGCTTCGACCATCCGAAGAATCTCACATGTTTAGGGATAGTGCTTTGGTATCACGAATAACCTTATTGGATAAGGGACTGCTTCGACCACCCGAAGAATCTCATGTGTTTAGAGATACTGCTTTTGTATCGCGAATAACCTTATTTGATCAGGGACTGCTTCGACCACCCGAAGAATCTCATGTGTTTAGATATATTGCTTTGGTATCGCGAAGAACCCTATTGGATGAGGTACTGCTTCGACCATCCAAAAAATGTTATGTGTTTAGAGAAACTGCTTTGGTATCACGAAGAACCTTATTAGATAAGGGACTGCTTCGACCATCTGAAGAATCTCATGTGTTTAGGGATACTGCTTTGGTATCGCGAATTACCTTATTGGATAAGGGACTGCTTGGACCACCCGAAGAATCTCATGTGTTTAGAGATACTGCTTTGGTATCACAAAGAACCCTATTGGATAAGGGTCTGCTTCGACCATCCGGAGAATCTCATGTGTTTATGGATACTGCTTTGGTATCGCGAAGAACCTTATTGGATAAGGGACTGCTTCGACCACCCGAAGAATCTCATGTGTTTAGAGATATTGCTTTGGTATCGCGAAAAACCTTACTGGATAAGGGATGCCTTCGACCACCCGAAGAATCTCATGTGTTTAGAGATACTGCTTTGGTATCGCGAAGAACCTTATTGGATAAGGGACTGCTTCGACCATCTGAAGAATCTCATGTGTTTAGGGATATTGCTTTGGTGTCGCGAATAACCTTATTGGATAAGGATCTGTGTTGACCACCCGTAGAATCTCATGTGTTTAGAGATACTTCTTTGGTATCACGAAGAACCTTATTGGATGAGGTACTTCTTTGACCATCCAAAAAATCTTATGTGTTTAGAGAAATTGCTTTGGTATCGCGAAGAACCTTATTGGATAAGGGACTGCTTCGACCATCTGAAGAATCTCATGTGTTTAGGGATACTGCTTTGGTATCGCGAATAACCTTATTTGATAAGGGACTGCATCGATGACCCAAAGAATCTCATGTGTTTAGAGATACTGCTTTGGTATCGCGAAGAACCTTATTGGATGAGGTACTGCTTCGACCATCCAAAAAATAATATGTGTTTAGAGAAACTGCTTTGGTATCGCGAAGAACCATATTGGATAAAGGACTGCTTCGACCATCTGAAGAATCTCATGTGTTTAAGGATACTACTTTGGTATCGCGAATATCCTTATTGGATAAGGGACTGCTTCGACCACCCGAAGAATCTCATGTGTTTAGAGATACTGCTTTGGTATCGCGAGGAACCTTATTAGATTAGGGAGTGCTTCGACTACCCGAAGAATCTCATGTGTTTAGAGATACTTCTTTGATATCACAAAGAACCTTATTGGATAAGGGCCTGCTTCGACCATCGTAAGAATCTCATGTGTTTAGAGATACTGCTTTGGTATCGCGAATAACCTTATTTGATAAGGGACTGCTTCGACACCAGAAGAATCTCATGTGTTTAGATATACTGCTTCGACCATCCCAAAAATCTTATGTGTTTAGAGTAACTGCTTTGGTATCGCGAAGAACCTTATTGGATAAGGGACTGCCTCGACCATCTGAAGAATCTCATGTGTTTAGGGATATTGCTTTGGTATCGCGAATAACCTTATTGGATAAGGGATGACTTCGACCAACCGAAGAATCTCATGTGTTTAGAGATACTGCTTTGGTATCGCGAAGAACCTTATTGGATAAGGGACTGCTTCGACCATCTGAAGAATCTCAAGTGTTTAGGGATACTGCTTTGGTATCGCGAATAACCTTATTGGATAAGGAACAACTTTGACCACCCGTAGAATCTCATGTGTTTAGAGATACTTCTTTGGTATCGCGAAGAACCTTATTGGATGAGGTACTGCTTCGACCATCCAAAAAATATTATGTGTTTAGAGAAACTCCTTTGGTATCGCGAAGAACCTTATTGGATAAGGGACTGCTTCGAGCATCTGAAGAATCTCATGTGTTTAGGGATAGTGCTTTGGTATCGCGAATAACCTTATTTGTTAAGGGACTGCATCGATGACCCGAAGAATCTCATGTGTTTAGAGATACTGCTTTGGTATCACAAAGAACCTTATTGGATGAGGTACTGCTTCGACCATCCAAAAAATATTATGTGTTTAGAGAAACTGCTTTGGTATCGCGAAGAACCTTATTGGATAAGGGACTGCTTCGACCATCTGAAGAATCTCATGTGTTTAAGGATACTACTTTGGTATCGCGAATATCCTTATTGGATAAGGGACTGCTTCGACCACCCGAAGAATCTCATGTGTTTAGAGATACTGCTTTGGTATCGCGAGGAACCTTATTAGATAAGGGAGTGCTTCGACTACCCGAAGAATCTCATGTGTTTAGAGATAGTTCTTCGATATCACAAAGAACCTTATTGGATAAGGGACTTCTTCAACCATCGTAACAATCTCATGTGTTTAGGGATACTGCTTTGGTATCGCGAATAACCTTATTTGATACGGGACTGCTTCGACAACCAAAGAATCTCATGTGTTTAGATATACTGCTTTGGTATCGCGAATAACCTTATTTGATAAGGGACTGCTTCGACCACCCGAAGAATCTCATGTGTTTAGATATATTACTTTGGTATCGCGAAGAACCCTATTGGATGAGGTATTGCTTCGACCATCCAAAAAATGTTATGTGTTTAGAAAAACTGATTTCGTATCGCGAAGAACCTTATTAGATAAGGGACTGCTTCGACCATCTGAAGAATCTCATGTGTTTAGGGATACTGCTTTGGTATCGCGAATAACCTTATTGGATAAGGGACTGCTTGGACCACCCGAAGAATCTCATGTGTTTAGAGATACTACTTTGGTATCACAAAGAACCCTATTAGATAAGGGACTCCTTCCACCATCCGAAGAATATTATGTGTTTATGGATACTGCTTAGGTATCGCGAAGAACCTTATTGGATAAGGGACTGCTTCGACCACCCGAAAAATCTGATGTGTTTAGAGATACTGCTTTGGTATCGCGAAAAACCTTACTGGATAAGGGATGCCTTCGACCACCCGAAGAATCTCATGTGTTTAGAGATACTGCTATGGTATCGCGAAGAACCTTATTGGATAAGGGACTGCTTCGACCATCTGAAGAATCTCATGTGTTTAGGGATACTGCTTTGGTATCGCGAATATCCTTATTAGATAAAGGACTGCTTCGACCACCCGAAGAATCTCATGTGGTTAGAGATACTGCTTTGGTATCGCGAAGAACCTTATTGGATGAGGAATTGCTTCGACCATCTGAAGAATCTCATGTGTTTAGGGATACTGCTTTGGTATCGCGAAGAACCTTATTGGATAAGGGACTGCTTCGACCACCCGAAGAATCTCATGCGTTTAGAGATACTGTTTTGGTATCACAAAGAACCCTATTGGATAAGGGACTGCTTCGACCATCCGAAGAATCTCATGTGTTTAGGGATACTGCTTTGGTATCAGGAAGAACCTTATTGGATAACGGACTGCTTCGACCATCCGAAGAATCTCATGTGTTCAGAGATGCTGCTTTGGTATCACAAAGAACCCTATAGGATAAGGGACTGCTTCAACCATCTGAAGAATCTCATGTGTTTAGGGATACTGCTATGGTATCGCGAAGAACCTTATTTGATAAGGGACTACTTCGACCACCCGAAGAATCTCATGTGTTTAGAGATACTGCTTTGGTATGGCGAAGAAACTTATTGGATGAGGCACTGCTTCTACCATCCGAAGAATCTTATGTGTTTAGGGATACTATTTTGGTATCGCGAATAACCTTATTGGATAACAGACTGCTTCGACCACCCAAAAAATCTCATGTGTTTAGAGATACTGCTTTGGTATCGCGAAGAACCTTATTAGATAAAGGACTTCTTCGATCATCCAAAAAATCTCATGTGTTTAGAGAAACTGCTTTGGTATCGCGAAGAACCTTATTGGATAAGGGACTGCTTCAACCATCTGAAGAATCTCATGTGTTTAGGGATACTGATTTGGTAACGCGAATAACCATATTGGATAAGGGACTGCTTCGACCACCCGGAGAATCTCATGTGTTTAGAGATACTGCTTTGGTATCACAAAGAACCCTATTGGATAAGGGACTGCTTCGACCATTCGAAGAATCTCATGTGTTTAGGGATACTGTTGTGGTATCGCGAAGAACCTTACTGCATAAGGGAATTCTTCGACCACCCGAAGAATGTCATGTGTTTAGAGATACTGCTTTGGTATCGCGAAGAACCTTATTCGATGAGGTACTGCTTCTACCATCCGAAGAATCTTATGTGTTTAGGGATACTACTTTGGTATCGCGAATAACCTTATTTGATAACAGACTGCTTCGACCACCCGAAAAATCTCATGTGTTTAGAGATACTGCTTTCGTATCGCGAAGAACCTTATTAGATAAGGGACTGCTTCGATCATCCAAAAAATATCATGTGTTTAGAGATACTGCTTTGGTATCACGAAGAACCTTATTGGATAAGGGACTGCTTCGACCATCTGAAGAATCTCATGTGTTTAGGGATATTGCTTGGTATCGTGAATAACCTTATTGGATAAGGATCTGGTTTGACCACCCAAAGAATCTCATGTGTTTAGAGATACTGCTTTGGTATCTCGAAGAACCTTATTGTATAAGGGACTGCTTCGACCACCCGAAGAATCTCATGTGTTTAGAGATACTCCTTTGGTATCGCGAAGAACCTTATTGGATGAGGTACTGCTTCGACCAACCGAAAAATCTTATGTGTTTAGAGATACTGCTTTGGTATCGCGAATAACCTTATTGGTTAACGGACTGCTTCGACCACCAAAAAAATCTCATGTGTTTAGAGATACTGCTTTGGTATTGCAAAGAACCTTCTTGGATAAGGGATTGCTTCGACCATCCGAAGAATCTCATGTGTTTAGGGATACTGCTTTGGTATCGCGAATAACCTTATTGGATAAAGGACTGCTTCGACCACCCGAAGAATCTCATGTGTTTAGAGATACTGCTTTGGTATCGCGAAGAACCTTACTGGATAAGGGACTCCTTCTACCACCCGAAGAATCTCATGTGTTTAGAGATACAACTTTGGTATCACGAAGAACCTTATTGGATAAGGGACTCCTTCGACCACCCGAATAATCTCATGTATTTAGAGATACTGCTTTGGTATCGCGAAGAACCTTATTGGATGAGGTACTGCTTCTACCATCCGAAGAATCTTATGTGTTTAGGGATACTACTTTGGTATCGCGAATAACCTTATTTGATAACAGACTGCTTCGACCACCCGAAAAATCTCATGTGTTTAGAGATACTGCTTTCGTATCGCGAAGAACCTTATTAGATAAGGGACTGCTTCGATCATCCAAAAAATATCATGTGTTTAGAGAAACTGCTTTGGTATCGCGAAGAACCTTATTGGATAAGGGCCTTCGACCATCTGAATAATCTCATGTGTTTAAGGATACTGATTTGGTACCGCGAATAACCATATTCGATAAGGGACTGCTTCGACCACCCAAAGAATCTCATGTGTTTAGAGATACTGCTTTGGTATCGCAAAGAACCCTATTGGATAAGGGACTGCTTCAACCATCTGAAGAATCTCATGTGTTTAGGGATACTGCTTTGGTATCGCGAATAACCTTATTGGATAAAGGACTGCTTCGACCACCCGAAGAATCTCTTGTGTTTAGAGATACTGTTTTGGTATCGCGAAGAACCTTACTGGATAAGGGACTCCTTCTACCACCCGAAGAATCTCATGTGTTTAGAGATACTGCTTTGGTATCGCGAAGAACCTTATTGGTTAATGGACTGCTTCGACCACCAAAAAAATCTCATGTGTTTAGAGATACTGCTTTGGTATTGCGAAGAACCTTATTGGATAAGGGATTGCTTCGACCATCCGAAGAATCTCATGTGTTTAGGGATACTGCTTTGGTATCGCGAATAACCTTATTGGATAAAGGACTGCTTCGACCACCCGGAGAATCTCATGTGTTTAGAGATACTGCTTTGGTATCGCGAAGAACCTTACTGGATAAGGGACTCCTTCTACCACCCGAAGAATCTCATGTGTTTAGAGATACTGCTTTGGTATCGCGAAGAACCTTATTGGATAAGGGACTCCTTCGACCACCTGAATAATCTCATGTATTTAGAGATACTACTTTGGTATCGCGAAGAACCTTATTGGATAAGGGACTGCTTCGACCATCCGAAGAATCTATTGTGTTTAGGGATAGTGCTTTGGTATCGCGAATAACCTTATTGGATAAGGGACTGCTTCGACCACCCGAAGAATCTCATGTGTTTAGAGATACTGCTTTGGTATCGCGAATAACCTTATTTGATAAGGGACTGCTTCGACCACCCGAAGAATCTCATGTGTTTAAATATATTGCTTTTGTATCGCGAAGAACCCTATTGGATGAGGTACTGCTTCGACAATCCAAAAAATGTTATGTGTTTAGAGAAACTGCTTTGGTATCGCGGAGAACCTTATTAAATAAGGGACTGCTTCGACCATCTGAAGAATCTCATGTGTTTAGGGATACTGCTTTGGTATCGCGAATAACCTTATTGGATAAGGGACTGCTTAGACCACCCAAAGAATCTCATGTGTTTAGAGATACTGCTTTGGTATCGCGAAGAACCTTATTGGATAAGGGACTGCTTCGACCATCTGGAGAGTCTCATGTGTTTATGGATACTGCTTTGGTATCGCGAAGAACCTTATTGGATAAGGGATGCCTTCGACCATCCGAAGAATCTATTGTGTTTAGGGATAGTGCTTTGGTATCGCGAATAACCTTATTGGATATAGGACTGCTTCGACCACCCGAAGAATCTCATGTGTTTAGAGATACTGCTTTGGTATCGCGAATAACCTTATTTGATAAGGGACTGCTTCGACCACCCGAAGAATCTCATGTGTTTAGATATATTGCTTTTGTATCGCGAAGAACCCTATTGGATGAGGTACTGCTTCGACAATCCAAAAAATGTTATGTGTTTAGAGAAACTGCTTTGGTATCGCGGAGAACCTTATTAGATAAGGGACTGCTTCGACCATCTGAAGAATCTCATGTGTTTAGGGATACTGCTTTGGTATCGCGAATAACCTTATTGGATAAGGGACTGCTTAGACCACCCAAAGAATCTCATGTGTTTAGAGATACTGCTTTGGTATCACAAAGAACCCTATTGGATAAGGGTCTGCTTCGACCATCTGGAGAGTCTCATGTGTTTATGGATACTGCTTTGGTATCGCGAAGAACCTTATTGGATAAGGGATGCCTTCGACCACCCGAAGAATCTCATGTGTTTAGAGATACTGCTTTGGTATCACGAAGAACCTTATTGGATAAGGGACTGCTTCGACCATCTGAAGAATCTCATGTGTTTAGAGATACTGCTTTGGTATCGTGAATAACCTTAGTGGATAAGGATCTGGTTTGACCACCCGTAGAATCTCATGTGTTTAGAGATACTTCTTTGGTATCTCGAAGAACCTTATTGTATAAGGGACTGCTTCGACCACCCGAAGAATCTCATGTGTTTAGAGATACTCCTTTGGTATCGCGAAGAACCTTATTGGATGAGGTACTGCTTCGACCAACCGAAAAATCTTATGTGTTTAGAGATACTGCTTTGGTATCGCGAATAACCTTATTGGTTAACGGACTGCTTCGACCACCAAAAAAATCTCATGTGTTTAGAGATACTGCTTTGGTATTGCAAAGAACCTTCTTGGATAAGGGATTGCTTCGACCATCCGAAGAATCTCATGTGTTTAGGGATACTGCTTTGGTATCGCGAATAACCTTATTGGATAAAGGACTGCTTCGACCACCCGAAGAATCTCATGTGTTTAGAGATACTGCTTTGGTATCGCGAAGAACCTTACTGGATAAGGGACTCCTTCTACCACCCGAAGAATCTCATGTGTTTAGAGATACAACTTTGGTATCACGAAGAACCTTATTGGATAAGGGACTCCTTCGACCACCCGAATAATCTCATGTATTTAGAGATACTGCTTTGGTATCGCGAAGAACCTTATTGGATGAGGTACTGCTTCTACCATCCGAAGAATCTTATGTGTTTAGGGATACTACTTTGGTATCGCGAATAACCTTATTTGATAACAGACTGCTTCGACCACCCGAAAAATCTCATGTGTTTAGAGATACTGCTTTCGTATCGCGAAGAACCTTATTAGATAAGGGACTGCTTCGATCATCCAAAAAATATCATGTGTTTAGAGAAACTGCTTTGGTATCGCGAAGAACCTTATTGGATAAGGGCCTTCGACCATCTGAATAATCTCATGTGTTTAAGGATACTGATTTGGTACCGCGAATAACCATATTCGATAAGGGACTGCTTCGACCACCCAAAGAATCTCATGTGTTTAGAGATACTGCTTTGGTATCGCAAAGAACCCTATTGGATAAGGGACTGCTTCAACCATCTGAAGAATCTCATGTGTTTAGGGATACTGCTTTGGTATCGCGAATAACCTTATTGGATAAAGGACTGCTTCGACCACCCGAAGAATCTCTTGTGTTTAGAGATACTGTTTTGGTATCGCGAAGAACCTTACTGGATAAGGGACTCCTTCTACCACCCGAAGAATCTCATGTGTTTAGAGATACTGCTTTGGTATCGCGAAGAACCTTATTGGTTAATGGACTGCTTCGACCACCAAAAAAATCTCATGTGTTTAGAGATACTGCTTTGGTATTGCGAAGAACCTTATTGGATAAGGGATTGCTTCGACCATCCGAAGAATCTCATGTGTTTAGGGATACTGCTTTGGTATCGCGAATAACCTTATTGGATAAAGGACTGCTTCGACCACCCGGAGAATCTCATGTGTTTAGAGATACTGCTTTGGTATCGCGAAGAACCTTACTGGATAAGGGACTCCTTCTACCACCCGAAGAATCTCATGTGTTTAGAGATACTGCTTTGGTATCGCGAAGAACCTTATTGGATAAGGGACTCCTTCGACCACCTGAATAATCTCATGTATTTAGAGATACTACTTTGGTATCGCGAAGAACCTTATTGGATAAGGGACTGCTTCGACCATCCGAAGAATCTATTGTGTTTAGGGATAGTGCTTTGGTATCGCGAATAACCTTATTGGATAAGGGACTGCTTCGACCACCCGAAGAATCTCATGTGTTTAGAGATACTGCTTTGGTATCGCGAATAACCTTATTTGATAAGGGACTGCTTCGACCACCCGAAGAATCTCATGTGTTTAAATATATTGCTTTTGTATCGCGAAGAACCCTATTGGATGAGGTACTGCTTCGACAATCCAAAAAATGTTATGTGTTTAGAGAAACTGCTTTGGTATCGCGGAGAACCTTATTAAATAAGGGACTGCTTCGACCATCTGAAGAATCTCATGTGTTTAGGGATACTGCTTTGGTATCGCGAATAACCTTATTGGATAAGGGACTGCTTAGACCACCCAAAGAATCTCATGTGTTTAAAGATACTGCTTTGGTATCACAAGGAACCCTATTGGATAAGGGTCTGCTTCGACCATCTGGAGAGTCTCATGTGTTTATGGATACTGCTTTGGTATCGCGAAGAACCTTATTGGATAAGGGACTGCTTTGACCACCCGAAGAATCTCATGTGTTTAGAGATACTGCTTTGGTATCGCGAAAAACCTTACTGGATAAGGGATGCCTTCGTCCACCCGAAAAATCTCATGTGTTTAGAGATACTGCTTTGGTATCACGAAGAACCTTATTGGATAAGGGACTGCTTCGACCATCTGAAGAATCTCATGTGTTTAGGGATATTGCTTTGGTATCGTGACTAACCTTATTGGATAAGGATCTGGTTTGACCACCCGTAGAATCTCATGTGTTTAGAGATACTTCTTTGGTATCTCGAAGAACCTTATTGTATAAGGGACTGCTTCGACCACCCGAAGAATCTCATGTGTTTAGAGATACTCCTTTGGTATCGCGAAGAACCTTATTGGATGAGGTACTGCTTCGACCAACCGAAAAATCTTATGTGTTTAGGGATACTGCTTTGGTATCGCGAATAACCTTATTGGTTAACGGACTGCTTCGACCACCAAAAAAATCTCATGTGTTTAGAGATACTTCTTTGGTATTGCAAAGAACCTTATTGGATAAGGGATTGCTTCGACCATCCGAAGAATCTCATGTGTTTAGGGATACTGCTTTGGTATCGCGAATAACCTTATTGGATAAAGGACTGCTTCGACCACCCGAAGAATCTCATGTGTTTAGAGATACTGCTTTGTTATCGCGAAGAACCTTACTGGATAAGGGACTCCTTCTACCACCCGAAGAATCTCATGTGTTTAGAGATACAGCTTTGGTATCACGAAGAACCTTATTGGATAAGGGACTCCTTCGACCACCCGAATAATCTCATGTATTTAGAGATACTGCTTTGGTATCGCGAAGAACCTTATTGGATAAGGGACCGCTTCGACCATCCGAAGAATCTCACGTGTTTAGGGATAGTGCTTTGGTATCGCGAATAACCTTATTGGATAAGGAAATGCTTCGACCACCCGAAGAATCTCGTGTGTTTAGAGATATTGCTTTGGTATCGCGAATAACCTTATTTGATAAGGGACTGCTTCGACCACCCGAAGAATCTCATGTGTTTAGATATATTGCTTTGGTATCGCGAAGAACCCTATTGGATGAGGTACTGCTTCGACCATCCAAAAAATGTTATGTGTTTAGAGAAACTGCTATGGTATCGCGAAGAACCTTATTAGATAAGGGAATGCTTCGACCATCTGAAGAATCTCATGTGTTTAGGGATACTGCTTTGGTATCGCGAATAACCTTATTGGATAAGGGACTGCTTGGACCACCCGAAGAATCTCATGTGTTTAGAGATACTGCTTTGGTATCACAAAGAACCCTATTGGATAAGGATCTGCTTCGACCATCCAGAGAATATCATGTGTTTATTGATACTGCTTTCGTATCGCGAAGAACATTATTGGATAAGGGACTGCTTCGACCACCCGAAGAATCTCATGTGTTTAGAGATATTGCTTTGGTATCGCGAAAAACCTTACTGGATAAGGGATGCCTTCGACCACCCGAAGAATCTCATGTGTTTAGAGATACTGCTTTGGTATCGCGAAGAACCTTATTGGATAAGGGACTGCTTCGACCATCTGAAGAATCTCATGTGTTTAGGGATATTGCTTTGGTGTCGCGAATAACCTTATTGGATAAGGATCTGCGTTGACCACCCGTAGAATCTCATGTGTTTAGAGATACTTCTTTGGTATCGCGAAGAACCTTATTGGATGAGGTACTTCTTTGACCATCCAAAAAATCTTATGTGTTTAGAGAAACTGCTTTGGTATCGCGAAGAACCTTATTGGATAAGGGACTGCTTCGACCATCTGAAGAATCTCATGTATTTTGGGATACTGCTTTGGTATCGCGAATAACCTTATTTGATAAGGGACTGCATCGATGACCCAAAGAATCTCATGTGTTTAGAGATACTGCTTTGGTATCGCGATGAACCTTATTGGATGAGGTACTGCTTCGACCATCCAAATAATATTATGTGTTTAGAGAAACTGCTTTGGTATCGCGAAGAACCTTATTGGATAAGGGACTGCTTCGACCACCCGAAGAATCTCATGTGTTTAGAGATACTGCTTTGGTATCGCGAGGAACCTTATTAGATAAGGGAGTGCTTCGACTACCCGAAGAATCTCATGTGTTTAGAGATACTTCTTTGATATCACAAAGAACCTTATTGGATAAGGGCCTGCTTCGACCATCTGAAGAATCTCATGTGTTTAGGGATACTGCTTTGGTATCGCGAATAACCTTATTGGATAAGGGACTGCTTAGACCACCCAAAGAATCTCATGTGTTTAGAGATACTGCTTTGGTATCACAAAGAACCCTATTGGATAAGGGTCTGCTTCGACCATCTGGAGAGTCTCATGTGTTTATGGATACTGCTTTGGTATCGCGAAGAACCTTATTGGATAAGGGATGCCTTCGACCACCCGAAGAATCTCATGTGTTTAGAGATACTGCTTTGGTATCACGAAGAACCTTATTGGATAAGGGACTGCTTCGACCATCTGAAGAATCTCATGTGTTTAGAGATACTGCTTTGGTATCGTGAATAACCTTAGTGGATAAGGATCTGGTTTGACCACCCGTAGAATCTCATGTGTTTAGAGATACTTCTTTGGTATCTCGAAGAACCTTATTGTATAAGGGACTGCTTCGACCACCCGAAGAATCTCATGTGTTTAGAGATACTCCTTTGGTATCGCGAAGAACCTTATTGGATGAGGTACTGCTTCGACCAACCGAAAAATCTTATGTGTTTAGAGATACTGCTTTGGTATCGCGAATAACCTTATTGGTTAACGGACTGCTTCGACCACCAAAAAAATCTCATGTGTTTAGAGATACTGCTTTGGTATTGCAAAGAACCTTCTTGGATAAGGGATTGCTTCGACCATCCGAAGAATCTCATGTGTTTAGGGATACTGCTTTGGTATCGCGAATAACCTTATTGGATAAAGGACTGCTTCGACCACCCGAAGAATCTCATGTGTTTAGAGATACTGCTTTGGTATCGCGAAGAACCTTACTGGATAAGGGACTCCTTCTACCACCCGAAGAATCTCATGTGTTTAGAGATACAACTTTGGTATCACGAAGAACCTTATTGGATAAGGGACTCCTTCGACCACCCGAATAATCTCATGTATTTAGAGATACTGCTTTGGTATCGCGAAGAACCTTATTGGATGAGGTACTGCTTCTACCATCCGAAGAATCTTATGTGTTTAGGGATACTACTTTGGTATCGCGAATAACCTTATTTGATAACAGACTGCTTCGACCACCCGAAAAATCTCATGTGTTTAGAGATACTGCTTTCGTATCGCGAAGAACCTTATTAGATAAGGGACTGCTTCGATCATCCAAAAAATATCATGTGTTTAGAGAAACTGCTTTGGTATCGCGAAGAACCTTATTGGATAAGGGCCTTCGACCATCTGAATAATCTCATGTGTTTAAGGATACTGATTTGGTACCGCGAATAACCATATTCGATAAGGGACTGCTTCGACCACCCAAAGAATCTCATGTGTTTAGAGATACTGCTTTGGTATCGCAAAGAACCCTATTGGATAAGGGACTGCTTCAACCATCTGAAGAATCTCATGTGTTTAGGGATACTGCTTTGGTATCGCGAATAACCTTATTGGATAAAGGACTGCTTCGACCACCCGAAGAATCTCTTGTGTTTAGAGATACTGTTTTGGTATCGCGAAGAACCTTACTGGATAAGGGACTCCTTCTACCACCCGAAGAATCTCATGTGTTTAGAGATACTGCTTTGGTATCGCGAAGAACCTTATTGGTTAATGGACTGCTTCGACCACCAAAAAAATCTCATGTGTTTAGAGATACTGCTTTGGTATTGCGAAGAACCTTATTGGATAAGGGATTGCTTCGACCATCCGAAGAATCTCATGTGTTTAGGGATACTGCTTTGGTATCGCGAATAACCTTATTGGATAAAGGACTGCTTCGACCACCCGGAGAATCTCATGTGTTTAGAGATACTGCTTTGGTATCGCGAAGAACCTTACTGGATAAGGGACTCCTTCTACCACCCGAAGAATCTCATGTGTTTAGAGATACTGCTTTGGTATCGCGAAGAACCTTATTGGATAAGGGACTCCTTCGACCACCTGAATAATCTCATGTATTTAGAGATACTACTTTGGTATCGCGAAGAACCTTATTGGATAAGGGACTGCTTCGACCATCCGAAGAATCTATTGTGTTTAGGGATAGTGCTTTGGTATCGCGAATAACCTTATTGGATAAGGGACTGCTTCGACCACCCGAAGAATCTCATGTGTTTAGAGATACTGCTTTGGTATCGCGAATAACCTTATTTGATAAGGGACTGCTTCGACCACCCGAAGAATCTCATGTGTTTAAATATATTGCTTTTGTATCGCGAAGAACCCTATTGGATGAGGTACTGCTTCGACAATCCAAAAAATGTTATGTGTTTAGAGAAACTGCTTTGGTATCGCGGAGAACCTTATTAAATAAGGGACTGCTTCGACCATCTGAAGAATCTCATGTGTTTAGGGATACTGCTTTGGTATCGCGAATAACCTTATTGGATAAGGGACTGCTTAGACCACCCAAAGAATCTCATGTGTTTAAAGATACTGCTTTGGTATCACAAGGAACCCTATTGGATAAGGGTCTGCTTCGACCATCTGGAGAGTCTCATGTGTTTATGGATACTGCTTTGGTATCGCGAAGAACCTTATTGGATAAGGGACTGCTTTGACCACCCGAAGAATCTCATGTGTTTAGAGATACTGCTTTGGTATCGCGAAAAACCTTACTGGATAAGGGATGCCTTCGTCCACCCGAAAAATCTCATGTGTTTAGAGATACTGCTTTGGTATCACGAAGAACCTTATTGGATAAGGGACTGCTTCGACCATCTGAAGAATCTCATGTGTTTAGGGATATTGCTTTGGTATCGTGACTAACCTTATTGGATAAGGATCTGGTTTGACCACCCGTAGAATCTCATGTGTTTAGAGATACTTCTTTGGTATCTCGAAGAACCTTATTGTATAAGGGACTGCTTCGACCACCCGAAGAATCTCATGTGTTTAGAGATACTCCTTTGGTATCGCGAAGAACCTTATTGGATGAGGTACTGCTTCGACCAACCGAAAAATCTTATGTGTTTAGGGATACTGCTTTGGTATCGCGAATAACCTTATTGGTTAACGGACTGCTTCGACCACCAAAAAAATCTCATGTGTTTAGAGATACTTCTTTGGTATTGCAAAGAACCTTATTGGATAAGGGATTGCTTCGACCATCCGAAGAATCTCATGTGTTTAGGGATACTGCTTTGGTATCGCGAATAACCTTATTGGATAAAGGACTGCTTCGACCACCCGAAGAATCTCATGTGTTTAGAGATACTGCTTTGTTATCGCGAAGAACCTTACTGGATAAGGGACTCCTTCTACCACCCGAAGAATCTCATGTGTTTAGAGATACAGCTTTGGTATCACGAAGAACCTTATTGGATAAGGGACTCCTTCGACCACCCGAATAATCTCATGTATTTAGAGATACTGCTTTGGTATCGCGAAGAACCTTATTGGATAAGGGACCGCTTCGACCATCCGAAGAATCTCACGTGTTTAGGGATAGTGCTTTGGTATCGCGAATAACCTTATTGGATAAGGAAATGCTTCGACCACCCGAAGAATCTCGTGTGTTTAGAGATATTGCTTTGGTATCGCGAATAACCTTATTTGATAAGGGACTGCTTCGACCACCCGAAGAATCTCATGTGTTTAGATATATTGCTTTGGTATCGCGAAGAACCCTATTGGATGAGGTACTGCTTCGACCATCCAAAAAATGTTATGTGTTTAGAGAAACTGCTATGGTATCGCGAAGAACCTTATTAGATAAGGGAATGCTTCGACCATCTGAAGAATCTCATGTGTTTAGGGATACTGCTTTGGTATCGCGAATAACCTTATTGGATAAGGGACTGCTTGGACCACTTGAAGAATCTCATGTGTTTAGAGATACTGCTTTGGTATCACAAAGAACCCTATTGGATAAGGATCTGCTTCGACCATCCAGAGAATATCATGTGTTTATTGATACTGCTTTCGTATCGCGAAGAACATTATTGGATAAGGGACTGCTTCGACCACCCGAAGAATCTCATGTGTTTAGAGATATTGCTTTGGTATCGCGAAAAACCTTACTGGATAAGGGATGCCTTCGACCACCCGAAGAATCTCATGTGTTTAGAGATACTGCTTTGGTATCGCGAAGAACCTTATTGGATAAGGGACTGCTTCGACCATCTGAAGAATCTCATGTGTTTAGGGATATTGCTTTGGTGTCGCGAATAACCTTATTGGATAAGGATCTGCGTTGACCACCCGTAGAATCTCATGTGTTTAGAGATACTTCTTTGGTATCGCGAAGAACCTTATTGGATGAGGTACTTCTTTGACCATCCAAAAAATCTTATGTGTTTAGAGAAACTGCTTTGGTATCGCGAAGAACCTTATTGGATAAGGGACTGCTTCGACCATCTGAAGAATCTCATGTATTTTGGGATACTGCTTTGGTATCGCGAATAACCTTATTTGATAAGGGACTGCATCGATGACCCAAAGAATCTCATGTGTTTAGAGATACTGCTTTGGTATCGCGATGAACCTTATTGGATGAGGTACTGCTTCGACCATCCAAATAATATTATGTGTTTAGAGAAACTGCTTTGGTATCGCGAAGAACCTTATTGGATAAGGGACTGCTTCGACCACCCGAAGAATCTCATGTGTTTAGAGATACTGCTTTGGTATCGCGAGGAACCTTATTAGATAAGGGAGTGCTTCGACTACCCGAAGAATCTCATGTGTTTAGAGATACTTCTTTGATATCACAAAGAACCTTATTGGATAAGGGTCTGCTTCGACCATCGTAAGAATCTCATTTGTTTAGGGATACTGCTTTGGTATCGCGAATAACCTTATTTGATAAGGGACTGCTTCGACACCAGAAGAATCTAATGTGTTTAGATATATTGCTTTGGTATCGCGAAGAACCCTATTGGATGAGGTATTGCTTCGACCATCCAAAAAATGTTATGTGTTTAGAGAAACTGCTTTCGTATCGCGAAGAACCTTATTAGATAAGGGACTGCTTCGACCATCTGAAGAATCTCATGTGTTTAGGGATACTGCTTTGGTATCGCGAATAACCTTATTGGATAAGGGACTGCTTGGACCACCCGAAGAATCTCATGTGTTTAGAGATACTTCTTTAGTATCACAAAGAACCCTATTGGATAAGGGACAGCTTCGACCATCCGAAGAATCTCATGTGTTTATGGATACTGCTTTGGTATCGCGAAGAACCTTATTGGATAAGGGACTGCTTCGACCAACCGAAAAATCTGATGTGTTTAGAGATACTACTTTCGTATCGCGAAAAACCTTACTGGATAAGGGATGCCTTCGACCACCCGAAGAATCTCATGTGTTTAGAGATACTGCTTTGGTATCGCCAAGAACCTTATTGGATAAGGGACTGCTTCGACCATCTGAAGAATCTCATGTGTTTAGGGATACTGCTTTGGTATCGCGAATATCCTTATTGGATAAGGGACTGCTTCAACCACCCGAAGAATCTCATGTGGTTAGAGATACTGCTTTGGTATCGCGAAGAACCTTATTGGATGAGGAATTGCTACGACCATCTGAAGAATCTCATGTGTTTGGGGATACTGCTTTGGTATCGCGAAGAATCTTATTTGATAAGGGACTGCTTCGACCACCCGAAGAATCTCATGCATTTAGAGATACTGCTTTGGTATCACAAAGAACCCTATTGGATAAGGGACTGCTTCGACCATCCGAAGAATCTCATGTGTTTAGGGATACTGCTTTGGTATCAGGAAGAACCTTATTGGATAACGGACTGCTTCGACCATCCGAAGAATCTCATGTGTTTAGAGATGTTGCTTTGGTATCACAAAGAACCCTATAGGATAAGGGACTGCTTCAACCATCTGAAGAATCTCATGTGTTTAGGGATACTGCTATGGTATCGCGAAGAACCTTATTTGATAAGGGACTACTTCGACCACCCGAAGAATCTCATGTGTTTAGAGATACTGCTTTGGTATGGCGAAGAACCTTATTGGATGAGGTACTGCTTCTACCATCCGAAGAATCTTATGTGTTTTGGGATACTATTTTGGTACCGCGAATAACCTTATTGGATAACAGACTGCTTCGACCACCCAAAAATTCTCATGTGTTTAGAGATACTGCTTTGGTATCGCGAAGAACTTTATTAGATAAGGGACTTCTTCGATCATCCAAAAAATCTCATGTGTTTAGAGAAACTGCTTTGGTATCGCGAAGAACCTTATTGGATAAGGGACTGCTTCAACCATCTGAAGAATCTCATGTGTTTAGGGATACTGATTTGGTAACGCGAATAACCATATTGGATAAGGGACTGCTTCGACCACCCAGAGAATCTCATGTGTTTAGTGATACTGCTTTGGTATCACAAAGAACCCTATTGGATAAGGGACTGCTTCGACCATTCGAAGAATCTCATGTGTTTAGGGATACTGTTGTGGTATCGCGAAGAACCTTACTGCATAAGGGTCTTCTTCGACCACCCGAAGAATGTCACGTGTTTAGAGATACTGCTTTGGTATCGCGAAGAACCTTATTGGATGAGGTACTGCTTCTACCATCCGAAGAATCTTATGTGTTTAGGGATACTACTTTGGTATCGCGAATAACCTTATTTGATAACGGACTGCTTCGACCACCCGAAAAATCTCATGTGTTTAGAGATACTACTTTCGTATCGCGAAGAACCTTATTAGATAACGGACTGCTTCGATCATCCAAAAAATCTCATGTGTTTAGAGAAACTGCTTTTGTATCGCGAAGAACCTTATTGGATAAGGGCCTTCGACCATCTGAAGAATCTCATGTGTTTAGGGATACTGATTTGGTATCGCGAATAACCATATTCGATAAGGGACTGCTTCGACCACCCAAAGAATCTCATGTGTTTAGAGATACTGCTTTGGTATTACAAATAACCCTATTGGATAAGGGACTGCTTCAACCATCTGAAGAATCTCATGTGTTTAGGGATACTGCTTTGGTATCGCGAATAACCTTATTGGATAAGGGACTTCTTCGACCACCCGAAGAATCTCATGTGTTTAGATATGCTGCTTTGGTATCACAAAGAACCCTATTGGATAAGGGACTACTTCAACCATCTGAAGAATCTCATGTGTTAAGGGATACTGCTTGGGTATCGCGAAGAACCTTATTGGATAAGGGACTGCCTTGACCACCCGAAGAATCTCATGTGTTTAGAGATACTGCTTTAGTATCACAAAGAACCCTATTGGATAAGGGACTGCTTCGACCATCCGAAGAATCTCATGTGTTTATGGATACTGCTTTGGTATCGCGAAGAACCTTATTGGATAAGGGACTGCTTCGACCACCCGCAAAATCTGATGTGTTTAGAGATACTGCTTTGGTATCGTGAAAAACCTTACTGGATAAGGGATGCCTTCGACCACCCGAAGAATCTCATGTGTTTAGAGATACTGCTTTGGTATCGCGAAGAACCTTATTGGATAAGGGACTGCTTCGACCATCTGAAGAATCTCATGTGTTTAGGGATACTGCTTTGGTATCGCGAATATCCTAATTGGATAAGGGACTGCTTCGACCACCCGAAGAATCTCATGTGGTTAGAGATACTGCTTTGGTATCGCGAAGAACCTTATTGGATGAGGAATTGCTTCGACCATCTGAAGAATCTCATGTGTTTAGGGATACTGCTTTGGTATCGCGAAGAACCTTAGTGGATAAGGGACTGCTTCGACCACCCGAAGAATCTCAGGCGTTTAGAGATACTGCTTTGGTATCACAAAGAACCCTATTGGATAAGGGACTGCTTCGACCATCCGAAGAATCTCATGTGTTTAGGGATACTGCTTTGTTATCAGGAAGAACCTTATTGGATAACGGACTGCTTCGACCATCCGAAGAATCTCATGTGTTTAGAGATGCTGCTTTGGTATCACAAAGAACCCTATAGGATAAGGGACTGCTTCAACCATCTGAAGAATCTCATTTGTTTAGGGATACTGCTATGGTATCACGAAGAACCTTATTTGATAAGGGACTACTTCGACCACCCGAAGAATCTCATGTGTTTAGAGATACTACTTTGGTATGGCGAAGAACCTTATTGGATGAGGTACTGCTTCTACCATCCGAAGAATCTTATGTGTTTAGGGATACAATTTTGGTATCGCGAATAACCTTATTGGATAACAGACTGCTTCGACCACCCAAAAAATCTCATGTGTTTAGAGATACTGCTTTGGTATCGCGAAGAACCTTATTAGATAAGGGACTTCTTCGATCATACAAAAAATCTCATGTGTTTAGAGAAACTGCTTTGGTATCGCGAAGAACCTTATTGGATAAGGGACTGCTTCAACCATCTGAAGAATCTCTTGTGTTTAGGGATACTGATTTGGTAACGCAAATAACCATATTGGATAAGGGACTGCTTCGACCACCCGGAGAATCTCATGTGTTTAGAGATACTGCTTTGGTATCACAAAGAACCCTATTGGATAAGGGACTGCTTTGACCATTCGAAGAATCTAATGTGTTTAGGGATACTGTTGTGGTATCGCGAAGAACCTTACTGCATAAGGGACTTCTTCGACCACCCGAAGAATGTCATGTGTTTAGAGATACTGCTTTGGTATCGTGAAGAACCTTATTGGATGAGGTACTGCTTCTACCATCCGAAGAATCTTATGTGTTTAGGGATACTACTTTAGTATCGCGAATAACCATATTTGATAACGGACTGCTTCGACCACCCGAAAAATCTCATGTGTTTAGAGATACTGCTTTCGTATCACGAAGAACCTTATTAGATAAGGGACTGCTTCGATCATCCAAAAAATCTCATGTGTTTAGAGAAACTGCTTTGGTATCGCGAAGAACCTTATTGGATAAGGGCCTTCGACCATCTGAAGAATCTCATGTGTTTAGGGATACTGATTTGGTATCGCGAATAACCATATTTGATAAGGGACTGCTTCGACCACCCAAAGAATCTCATGTGTTTAGAGATACTGCTTTGGTATCACAAAGAACCCTATTGGATAAGAGACTGCTTCAACCATCTGAAGAATCTCATGTGTTTAGGGATACTGCTCTGGTATCGCGAATAACCTTATTGGATAAGGGACTTCTTCGACCACCCGAAGAATCTCATGTGTTTAGATATGTTGCTTTGGTATCACAAAGAACCCTATTGGATAAGGGACTGCTTCAACCATCTGAAGAATCTCATGTGTTAAGGGATACTGCTTGGGTATCGCGAAGAACCTTATTGGATAAGGGACTGCCTTGACCACCCGAAGAATCTCATGTGTTTAAAGATACTTCTTTGGTATCGCGAATAACCTTATTGGATAAGGGACTGCTTCGACCACCCGAAAAATCTCATGTGTTTAGAGATACTGCTTTGGTATCGCGAAGAACCTTATTAGATAACGGACTGCTTTGACCACCCGAAGAATCTCATGTGTTTAGAGATACTGCTTTGGTATCCCGAAGAACCTTATTGGATAACTGACTGCTTTGACCACCCGAAGAATCTCATGTGATTAGAGATAATACTTTGGTATCGCAAAGAACCTTATTGGATAAAGGACTGCTTCGACCTCCCGAAGAATCTCATGTGTTTAGAGATACTTCTTAGGTATCCCGAAGAACCTTATTGGATAACAGACTGCTTTGACCACCCGAAGAATCTCATGTGTTTAGAGATACTGCTTTGGTATCGCGAAGAATCTTATTGGATAACGAACTGCTTCGACCACCCGAAGAATCTCATGTGTTTAGAGATACTGCTTTGGTATTGCGAAGAACCTTACTAGATTAATTGCTCCTTTGACCACCCGAAGAATCTCATGTGTTTAGAGATACTACTTTTGTATCACGAAGAACCTTATTGGATAAGGGACTCCTCCGACCACCCGAAGAATCTCATGTGTTTAGACATACTGCTTTGGTATCGCGAAGAACCTTATTGGATAACGGACTGCTTCTAACATCCGAAGAAACTCATGTGTTTAGGGATACTGCTTTTGTATCGCGAGTAACCTTATTTGATAAGGGAATGCTTCGACCACCCGAAGAATCTCATGTGTTTAGATATACTGCTTTGGTTTCACGAATAACCTTATTGGATGAGGTACTGCTTCGACCATCCAAAAAATCTTATGTGTTTAGAGAAACTGCTTTGGTATCGCGAAGAACCTTATTGGATAAGGGACTGCTTCGATGATCTGAGGAATCTCATGTGTTTAGGGATACTGATTCAGTATCGCGAATAACCTTATTGGATAAGGGACTGCTTCGACCACCTGAAGAATCTCATGTGTTTAGAGATACTGCTTTGGTATCACAAAGAACTCTATTGGATAAGGGACTGCTTCGACCATCCGAAGAATCTCATGTGTTTAGGGATACTGTTTTGGTATCGTGAAGAAACTTACTGAATAAAGGGCTCTTTCGACCACCTGAAGAATCTCATGTGTTTAGAGATATTTCTTTGGTATCGCGAAGTACCTTATTGGATAAGGGACTCCTCCGACCACCCGAAGAATCTCATGTGTTTAGAGATACTGCTTTGGTATCGGGAAGAACCTTATTGGATAAGGGACTGCTTCGACCACCCGAAGAATCTCAGGTGTTTAGAGATACTGCTTTGGTATCCCGAAGAACCTTATTGGATAACGGACTGCTTTGACCACCCGAAGAATCTCATGTGTTTAGAGATACTGCTTTGGTATCGTTAAGAATCTTATTGGATAAAGGACTGCTTCGACCACCCGAAGAACTCATGTGTTTAGAGATACTGCTTTGGTATAACGAAGAACCTTACTTGATAAGGGACTCCTTCGACCAACCGAAGAATCTCATGTGTTTAGAGATACTTCTTTGGTATCACGAAGAACCTTATTGGATAAGGGACTGCTTCCACCATCCGAAGAATCTCATGTGTTTAGGGATACTGCTTTGGTATCGCGAAGAACCTTACTTGATAAGGGACTGCTTCGACCACCCGAAGAATTTCATGTGTTTAGATATAGTGCTTTGGTATCGCGAATCACCTTATTGGATAAGGGACTCCTCCGACCACTCGAAGAATCTCATGTGTTTAGAGATACTGCTTTGGTATCGCGAAGATCCTTATTGGATAAGGGACTGCTTCGACCATCCGAAGAATCTCATGTGTTTAAAGATACTGCTTTGGTATCGCGAGGAACCTTACTGAATAAGGGGCTCCTTCGACCACCCGAAGAATCTCATGTGTTTAGAGATACTGCTTTGGTATCGCGAAAAACCTTATTGGATAAGGGACTCCTCCGACCACCCGAAGAATCTTATGTGTTTAGAGATACTGCTTTGGTATCGCGAATCACCTTATTGGATAAGGGACTCATCCGACCACCCGAAGAATCTCATGTGTTTAGAGATACTGCTTTGGCATCGCGAAGAACCTTATTGGATAAGGGACTGCTTCGACCATCCGAAGAATCTCATGTGTTTAGGGATACTGCTTTGGTATCGCGAAGAACCTTACTGAATAAGGGGCAACTTCGACCACCCGAAGAATCTCATGTGTTTAGAGATATTGCTTTGGTATCGGGAAGAACCTTATTGGATGAGGTACTGCTTCGACCAACTGAAGAATCTCATGTGTTTAGAGATACTGCTTTGGTATCGTGAAGAATCTTATTGGATAAGGGACTGCTTCGACCACCCGAAGAACTCATGTGTTTAGAGATACTGCTTTGGTATCGCGAAGAATCTTACTAGATAAGGGACTCCTTCGACCAAACGAAGAATCTCATGTGTTTAGAGATACTGCTTTGGTATCGCGAAGAACCGTATTGGATAAGGGACTCCTTCGACCACCTGAAGAATCTCATGTGTTTAGAGATACTGCTTTGGTATCGCGAAGAACCTTATTGGATAAGGGACTGCTTCGACCATCCAAAGAATGTCATGTGTTTAGGGATACTGCTTTGGTATCGCGAATAACCTTATTGGATAAGGGACGGCTTCGACCACCCGAAGAATCTCATGTGTTTAGAGATGCTGCTTTGGTATCATAAAGAACCTTATTGGATAAGGGACTGCTTCAACCATCTGAAGAATCTCATGTGTTTAGGGATACTGCTTTGGTATCGCGAAGAACCTTATTAGATAAGGGACTGCTTCGACCACCCGAAGAATCTCATGTCTTTAGAGATACTACTTTGGTATCGCGAAGAACCTTATTGGATGAAGTACTGCTTCGACCAACCAGAGAATCTCATGTGTTTAGAGATACTGCTTTGGTATCGCGAAGAACATTAATAGATATGGGACTGCTTTGACTACCCGAAGAAACTCATGTGTTTAGAGATACTGCTTTGGTATCCCGAAGAACTTTGTTGGATAACGGACTACTTAGACCACCCGAAGAATCTCATGTGTTTAGAGATACTGCTTTGGTATCGCGGAGAACCTTATTAGATAAGGGACTGCTTTGACCACCCGAAGAATCTCATGTGTTTAGAGATACTGCTTTGGTATCCCGAAGAACCTTATTGGATAACGGACTGCTTTGACCACCCGAAGAATCACATGTGTTTAGAGATAATACTTTGGTATCACGAAGAATCTTATTGGATAAGGGACTCCTTCGACCACCCGAAGAATCTCATGTATTTAGAGATACTGCTTTGGTATGCCGAAGAACCTTATTGGATAACGGACTGCTTTGACCACCCGAAGAATCTCATGCATTTAGAGATACTGCTTTGGTATCGCGAAGAATCTTATTGGATAAGGGACTCCTTCGACCACCCGAAGAATCTCATGTGTTTAGAGATACTGCTTTGTTATCGCGAAGAACCTTACTGGATAAGGGACTCCTTCGACCAATCGAAGAATCTCATGTGTTTAGAGATATTGCTTTGGTATCGTAAAGAACCTTATTGGATAAGGGACTGCTTCGATCATCCGAAGAATCTCATGTATTTAGGGATATTGCTTTGGTATTGCGAAGAACCTTACTGGATAAGAGGCTCCTTTGACCACCCGAAGAATCTCATGTGTTTAGAGATACTGCTTTGGTATCGTGAAGAACCTTATTGGATAAGGGACTGTTTCGACCATCGTAAGAATCTCATGTGTTTAGGGATACTGAATTGGTATCGCGAATAACCTTATTTGATAAGGGACTGCTTCGACCACCCGATGAATCTCATGTGTTTAGATATATTGCTTTGGTATCGCGAATAACCTTATTGGATAAGGAACTGCTTTGAGCACCCGTAGAATCTCATGTGTTTAGAGATACTGCTTTGGTATCGCGAAGAACCTTATTGGATGAGGTACTGCTTCGACCATCCGAAAAATCTTATGTGTTTAGAGATACTGCTTTGGTATCGCGAAGAACCTTATTGGATAAGGGACTGCTTCGACCACCCGAAAAATCTCACGACTTTAGATATACTGCTTTGGTATCACGAAGAACCTTATTGGATAACGGATAGCCTTGACCTCCCGAAGAATCTCATGTGTTTAGAGATACTGATTTGGTATCGCAAAGAACCTTACTGCATAAAGGACTCCTTCGACCACCCGAAGAATCTCATGTGTTTAGAGATACTGCTTTGGTATCGCGTAGAACCTTATTGGATAAGGTACTGCATCGACCATCCGAAGAATCTCATGTGTTTAGGGATCCTGCTTTGGTATCGAGAATAACCTTATTTGATAAGGGACTGCTTCGACCACCCGGAGAATCTCATGTGTTTAGAGATACTGCTTTGGTATCACGAAGAACCTTATTGGATGAGGTTTTGCTTCGACCATCCAAAAAATCTTATGTGTTTAGAGAAACTGCTTTGGCATTGCGAAGAACCTTATTGGATAAGGGACTGCTTCGACCATCTGAAGTATCTCATATGTTTAGGGATACTTCTTTCGTATCGCGAATAACCTTATTGGATAAGGAATTGCTTCGACCATCCGAAAAATCTTATGTGTTTAGAGATACTGCTTTGGTATCACGAAGATCCTTATTGGATAAGGGACTGCTTCGACCACCCGAAAAATCTCATGATTTTAGAGATACTGCTTTGGTATCACGAAGTACCTTATTGGATAACAGACAGCTTTGACCACCTAAAGAATCACATGTGTTTAGAGATACTGCTATGGTATCGCGAAGAACCTTACTGCATAAGGGACTCCTTCGACCACCCGAAGAATCTCATGTGTTTAGAGATACTGCTTTGGTATCACGAAGAACCTTACTGGATATGGGACTCCTTCGACCAACTGAAGAATCTCATGTGTTTAGAGATACTGCTTTGGTATCGCGGAGAACCTTATTGGATAAGGGACTGCTTCGACCATCCGAAGAATCTCATGTGTTTAGGGATACTGTTTTGGTATCGTGAAGAACCTTACTGAATAAAGGGCTCCTTCGACCACCTGAAGAATCTCATGTGTTTAGAGATATTTCTTTGGTATCGCGAAGTACCTTATTGGATAAGGGACTCCTCCGACCACCCGAAGAATCTCATGCGTTTAGAGATACTGCTTTGGTATGCCGAAGAACCTTATTGGATAACGGACTGCTTTGACCATCCGAAGAATCTCATGTGTTTAGGGATACTGCTTTGGTATCGCGAATCACCTTATTGGATAAGGGACTGCTTCGACCATCCGAAGAATCTCAGGTGTTTAGAGATACTGCTTTGGTATCCCGAAGAACCTTATTGGATAACGGACTGCTTTGACCACCCGAAGAATCTCATGTGTTTAGAGATACTGCTTTGGTTTCGTGAAGAATCTTATTGGATAAAGGACTGCTTCGACCACCCGAAGAACTCATGTGTTTAGAGATACTGCTTTGGTATCACGAAGAACCTTACTTGATAAGGGACTCCTTTGACCAACCGAAGAATCTCATGTGTTTAGAGATATTGCTTTGGTATCGCGAAGAACCTTATTGGATAAGGGACTGCTTCGACCATCCGAAGAATCTCATGTGTTTAGGGATACTGCTTTGGTATCGCGAAGAACCTTACTTGATAAGGGACTGCTTCGACCACCCGAAGAATTTCATGTGTTTAGAGATACTGCTTTGGTATCGCGAATCACCTTATTGGATAAGGGACTCCTCCGACCACCCGAAGAATCTCATGTGTTTAGAGATACTGCTTTGGTATCGCGAAGAACCTTATCTGATAAGGGACTGCTTCGACCATCCGAAGAATCTCATGTGTTTAAGGATACTGCTTTGGTATCGCGAGGAACCTTACTGAATAAGGGGCTCCTTCGACCACCCGAAGAATCTCATGTGTTTAGAGATACTGCTTTGGTTTCGCGAAAAACCTTATTGGATAAGGGACTCCTCCGACCACCCGAAGAATCTTATGTGTTTAGAGATACTGCTTTGGTATCGCGAATCACCTTATTGGATAAGGGACTCATCCGAGCACCCGAAGAATCTCATGTGTTTAGAGATACTGCTTTGGCATTGCGAAGAACCTTATTGGATAAGGGACTGCTTCGACCATCCGAAGAATCGCATGTGTTTAGGGATACTGCTTTGGTATCCCGAAGAACCTTACTGAATAAGGGGCAACTTCGACCACCGGAAGAATCTCATGTGTTTAGAGATATTGCTTTGGTATCGGGAAAAACCTTATTGGATGAGGCACTGCTTCGACCACCCGAAGAATCTCATGTGTTTAGAGATACTGCTTTTGTATCGTGAAGAATCTTATTGGATAAGGGACTGCTTCGACCACCCGAAGAACTCATGTGTTTAGAGATACTGCTTTGGTATCGCGAAGAATCTTACTTGATAAGGGACTCCTTCGACCAAACGAAGAATCTCATGTGTTTAGAGATACTGCTTTGGTATCGTGAAGAACCTTATTAGATAAGGGACTGTTTCGACCATCCGAAGAATCTCATGTGTTTAGGGATACTGCTTTGGTATCGCGAAGAACCTTACTGGATAAGGGACTCCTTCGACCAGTCGAAGAATCTCATGTATTTAGAAATACTGCTTTGGTATCGCGAAGAACCGTATTGGATAAGGGACTCCTTCGACCACCTGAAGAATCTAATGTGTTTAGAGATACTGCTTTGGTATCGCGAAGAACATTATTGGATAAGGGACTGCTTCGACCATCCAAAGAATGTCATGTGTTTAAGGATACTGCTTTGGTATCGCGAATAACCTTATTGGATAAGGGACGGCTTCGACCACCCGAAGAATCTCATGTGTTTAGAGATGTTGCTTTGGTATCATAAAGAACCTTATTGGATAAGGGACTGCTTCAACCATCTGAAGAATCTCATGTGTTTAGGGATACTGCTTTGGTATCGCGAAGAACCTTATTAGATAAGGGACTGCTTCGACCACCCGATGTATCTCATGTCTTTAGAGATACTGCTTTGGTATCGCGAAGAACCTTATTGGATGAAGTACTGCTTTGACCAACCAGAGAATCTCATGTGTTTAGAGATACTGCTTTGGTATCACGAAGAACATTAATAGATAAGGGACTGCTTTGACTACCCGAAGAAACTCATGTGTTTAGAGATACTGCTTTGGTATCCCGAAGAACTTTTTTGGATAACGGACTACTTAGACCACCCGAAGAATCTCATGTGTTTAGAGATACTGCTTTTGTATCGCGAAGAACCTTATTAGATAAGGGACTGCTTTGACCACCCGAAGAATCTCATGTGTTTAGAGATACTGCTTTGGTATGCCGAAGAACCTTATTGGATAACGAACTGCTTTGACCACCCGAAGAATCACATGTGTTTAGAGATAATACTTTGGTGTCACGAAGAACCTTATTGGATAAGGGATTGCTTCAACCACCCGAAGAATCTCATGTGTTTAGAGATACTGCTTTGGTATGCCGAAGAACCTTATTGGATAACGGACTGCTTTGACCACCCGAAGAATCTCATGCGTTTAGAGATACTGCTTTGGTATCGCGAAGAATCTTATTGGATAAGGGACTCCTTCGACCACCCGAAGAATCTCATGTGTTTAGAGATACTGCTTTGTTATCGCGAAGAACCTTACTGGATAAGGGACTCCTTCGACCAATCGAAGAATCTCATGTGTTTAGAGATATTGCTTTGGTATCGTGAAGAACCTTATTGGATAAGGGACTCCTTCGATTATTCGAAGAATCTCATGTATTTAGGGATACTGCTTTGGTATTGCGAAAAACCTTACTGGATAAGGGGCTCCTTCGACCACCCGAAGAATCTCATGTGTTTAGAGATACTGCTTTGGTATCGTGAAGAACCTTATTGGATAAAGGACTGTTTCGACCATCGTAAGAATCTCATGTGTTTAGGGATACTGAATTGGTATCGCGAATAACCTTATTTGATAAGGGACTGCTTCGACCACCCGATGAATCTCATGTGTTTAGATATATTGCTTTGGTATCGCGAATAACCTTATTGGATAAGGAATTGCTTTGACCACCCGTAGAATCTCATGTGTTTAGAGATACTGCTTTGGTATCGCGAAGAACCTTATTGGATGAGGTACTGCTTCGACCATCCGAAAAATCTTATGTGTTTAGAGATACTGCTTTGGTATCGCGAAGAACCTTATTGGATAAGGACTGCTTCGACCACCCGAAAAATCTCATGACTTTAGAGATACTGCTTTGGTATCACGAAGAACCTTATTGGATCACGAAGAATCTCATGTGTTTAGAGATATTGATTTGGTATGGCAAAGAACCTTACTGCATAAGGGACTCCTTCGACCACCCGAAGAATCTCATGTGTTTAGAGATACTGCTTTGGTATCGCGTAGAACCTTATTGGATAAGGTACTGCATCGACCATCCGAAGAATCTCATGTGTTTAGGGATGCTGCTTTGGTATCGAGAATAACCTTATTTGATAAGGGACTGCTTCAACCACCCGGAGAATCTCATGTGTTTAGAGATACTGCTTTGGTATCACGAAGAACCTTATTGGATGAGGTACTGCTTCGACCATCCAAAAACTCTTATGTGTTTAGAGAAACTGCTTTGGCATTGTGAAGAACCTTATTGGATAAGGGATTGCTTCGACCATCTGAAGCATCTCATATGTTTAGGGATACTTCTTTGGTATCGCGAATAACCTTATTGGATAAGGAATTGCTTCGACCATCCGAAAAATCTTATGTGTTTAGAAATACTGCTTTGGTATCGCGAAGATCCTTATTGGATAAGGGACTGCTTCGACCACCCGAAAAATCTCATGACTTTAGAGATACTGCTTTGGTATCACGAAGTACCTTATTGGATAACAGACAGCTTTGACCACCCGAAGAATCTCATGTGTTTAGAGATACTGCTTTGGTAACGCGAAGAACCTTACTGCATAAGGGACTCCTTCGACCACCCGAAGAATCTCATGTGTTTAGAGATACTGCTTTGGTATCACGAAGAACCTTACTGGATAAGGGAGTCCTTCGACCACCTGAAGAATCTCATGTGTTTAGAGATACTGTTGTGGTATCACGTAGAACCTTATTGAATAAGGTACTGCTTCGACCATCCGAAGAATCTCATGTGTTTAGGGATACTGCTTTGGTAACGCGAATAACCTTATTTGATAAGGGACTGCTTCGACCACCCGAAGAATCTCATTTGTTTAGAGATACTGCTTTGGTATCGCGAAGAACCTTATTGGAAGAGGTACTGCTTCGACCATCCAAAAAATCTTATGTGTTTAGAGAAACTGCTTTGGTATCGCGAAGAACCTTATTGGATAAGGGACTGCTTCGACCATCTGAAGAATATCATGTGTTTAAGGATACTGGTTTGGTATCGCGAATAACCTTATTGGATAAGGGACTGCTTCGACCATCCAAAGAATCTCATGTGTTTAGAGATACTGCTTTGGTATCGCGAGGAACCTTATTAGATAATGGATTGCTTCGACCACCCGAAGAATCTCATGTGTTTAGAGATACTTCTTAGGTATCGCGAAGAACCTTAATGCATAAGGGACTCCTTCGACCACCCGAAGAATCTCATGGGTTTAGAGATACTGCTTTGGTATCACGAAGAACCTTACTGGATAAGGGAGTCCTTCGACCACCCGAAGAATCTCATGTGTTTAGAGATACTGCTTTGGTATCGCGAAGAACCTTATTGGATGAGGTACTGCTTCGACCATCCGAAAAATCTTATGTGTTTAGAGATACTGCTTTGGTATCGCGAAGAACCTTATTGGATAACGGACTGCTTTGACCACCCGAAGAATCTCATGTGTTTAGAGATACTGCTTTGGTATCGCGAAGAACCTTGCTGCATAAGGGACTCCTTTGACCACCCGAAGAATCTCATGTGTTTAGAGATACTGCTTTCGTATCACAAAGAACCTTACTGGATAAGGGACTCCTTCGACCACCCGAAGAATCTCATGTGTTTAGAGATACTGCTTTGGTATCGCGTAGAACCTTATTGGATAAGGTACTGCATCGACCATCCAAAGAATCTAATGTGTTTAGGGATGCTGCTTTGGTATCGAGAATAACCTTATTTGATAAGGGACTGCTTCGACCACCCGGAGAATCTCATGTGTTTAGAGATACTGCTTTGGTATCACGAAGAACCTTATTGGATGAGGTACTGCTTCGACCATCCAAAAAATCTTATGTGTTTAGAGAAACATCTTTGGCATTGCGAAGAACCTTATTGGATAAGGGACTGCTTCGACCATCTGAAGCATCTCATATGTTTAGGGATACTTCTTTGGTATCGCGAATAACCTTATTGGATAAGTAATTGCTTCGGCCATCCGAAAAATCTTATGTGTTTAGAGATACTGCTTTGGTATCGCGAAGATCCTTATTGGATAAGGGACTGCTTCAACCACCCGAAAAATCTCATGACTTTAGAGATACTGCTTTGGTATCACGAAGTACCTTATTGGATAACAGACAGCTTTGACCACCCAAAGAATCTCATGTGTTTAGAGATACTGCTTTGGTAACGCGAAGAACCTTACTGCATAAGGGACTCCTTCGACCACCCGAAGAATCTCATGTGTTTAGAGATACTGCTTTGGTATCACGAAGAACCTTACTAGATAAGGGAGTCCTTCGACCACCTGAAGAATCTCATGTGTTTAGAGATACTGCTGTGGTATCGCGTAGAACCTTATTGAATAAGGTACTGCTTCGACCATCCGAAGAATCTCATGTGTTTAGGGATACTGCTTTGGTAACGCGAATAACCTTATTTGATAAGGGACTGCTTCGACCACCCGAAGAATCTCATTTGTTTAGAGATACTGCTTTGGTATCGCGAAGAACCTTATTGGAAGAGATACTGCTTCGACCATCCAAAAAATCTTATGTGTTTAGAGAAACTGCTTTGGTATCGCGAAGAACCTTATTGGATAAGGGACTGCTTCGACCATCTGAAGAATCTCATGTGTTTAAGGATACTGGTTTGGTATCGCGAATAACCTTATTGGATAAGGGACTGCTTCGACCATCCAAAGAATCTCATGTGTTTAGAGATACTGCTTTGGTATCGCGAGGAACTTTATTAGATAATGGATTGCTTCGACCACCCGAAGAATCTCATGTGTTTAGAGATACTTCTTAGGTATCGCGAAGAACCTTAATGCATAAGGGACTTCTTCGACCACCCGAAGAATCTCATGGGTTTAGAGATACTGCTTTGGTATCACGAAGAACCTTACTGGATAAGGGAGTCCTTCGACCACCCGAAGAATCTCATGTGTTTAGAGATACTGCTTTGGTATCGCGAAGAACCTTATTGGATGAGGTACTGCTTCGACCATCCGAAAAATCTTATGTGTTTAGAGATACTGCTTTGGTATCGCGAAGAACCTTATTGGATAACGGACTGCTTTGACCACCCGAAGAATCTCATGTGTTTAGAGATACTGCTTTGGTATCGCGAAGAACCTTACTGCATAAGGGACTCCTTTGACCACCCGAAGAATCTCATGTGTTTAGAGATACTGCTTTGGTATCACGAAGAACCTTACTGGATAAGGGACTCCTTCGACCACCCGAAGAATCTCATGTGTTTAGAGATACTGCTTTGGTATCGCGTAGAACCTTATTGGATAAGGTACTGCATCGACCATCCAAAGAATCTGATGTGTTTAGGGATGCTGCTTTGGTATCGAGAATAACCTTATTTGATAAGGGACTGCTTCGACCACCCGGAGAATCTCATGTGTTTAGAGATACTGCTTTGGTATCACGAAGAACCTTATTGGATGAGGTACTGCTTCGACCATCCAAAAAATCTTATGTGTTTAGAGAAACTGCTTTGGCATTGCGAAGAACCTTATTGGATAAGGGACTGCTTCGACCATCTGAAGCATCTCATATGTTTAGGGATACTTCTTTGGTATCGCGAATAACCTTATTGGATAAGGAATTGCTTCGGCCATCCGAAAAATCTTATGTGTTTAGAGATACTGCTTTGGTATCGCGAAGATCCTTATTGGATAAGGGACTGCTTCAACCACCCGAAAAATCTCATGACTTTAGAGATACTGCTTTGGTATCACGAAGTACCTTATTGGATAACAGACAGCTTTGACCACCCGAAGAATCTCATGTGTTTAGAGATACTGCTTTGGTAACGCGAAGAACCTTACTGCATAAGGGACTCCTTCGACCACCCGAAGAATCTCATGTGTTTAGAGATACTGCTTTGGTATCACGAAGAACCTTACTGGATAAGGGAGTCCTTCGACCACCTGAAGAATCTCATGTGTTTAGAGATACTGCTTTGGTATCGCGTAGAACCTTATTGAATAAGGTACTGCTTCGACCATCCGAAGAATCTCATGTGTTTAGGGATACTGCTTTGGTAACGCGAATAACCTTATTTGATAAGGGACTGCTTCGACCACCCGAAGAATCTCATTTGTTTAGGGATACTGGTTTGGTATCGCGAATAACCTTATTGGATAAGGGACTGCTTCGACCACCCAGAGAATCTCATGTGTTTAGAGATACTGCTTTGGTATCGCGAGGAACCTTATTAGATAATGGATTGCTTCGACCACCCGAAGAATCTCATGTGTTTAGAGATACTGCTTAGGTATCGCGAAGAACCTTAATGCATAAGGGACTCCTTCGACCACCCGAAGAATCTCATGGGTTTAGAGATACTGCTTTGGTATCACGAAGAACCTTACTGGATAAGGGAGTCCTTCGACCACCCGAAGAATCTCATGTGTTTAGAGATACTGCTTTGGTATCGCGTAGAACCTTATTGGATAAGGTACTGCTTTGACCATCCGAAGAATCTCATGTGTTTAGGGATACTGCTTTGGTAACGCGAATAACCTTATTTGATAAGGGACTGCTTCGACCACTCGAAGAATCTCATGTATTTAGAGATACTTCGTTGGTGTCGCGAAGAACCTTATTGGATGAGGTACTGCTTCGACCATCCAAAAAATCTTATGTGTTTAGAGAAACTGCTTTGGTATCGCGAAGAACCTTATTGGATAAGGGATTGCTTCGACCATCTGAAGAATCTCATGTGTTTAGGGATACTTCTTTGGTATCGCGAATAACCTTATTGGATAAGGAACTGCTTTGACCACCCGTAAAATGTCATGTGTTTAGAGATATTGCTTTGGTATCGCGAAGAACCTTATTAGATGAGGTACTGCTTCGACCACCCGAAAAATCTCATGACTTTAGAGATACTGCTTTGGTATCACGAAGTACCTTATTGGATAACAGACAAATTTGACCACCCGATGAATCTCATGTGTTTAGAGATACTGCTTTGATATCGCGAAGAACCTTACTGCATAAGGGACTCCTTCGACCACCCGAAGAATCTCATGTGTTTAGAGATACTTCTTTGGTATCACGAAGAACCTTCCTGGATAAGGGAGTCCTTCGACCACCCGAAGAATCTCATGTGTTTAGAGATACTGCTTTTGTATCGCGTAGAACCTTTTTGGATAAGGTACTGCTTCGACCATCCTAAGAATCTCATGTGTTTAGGGATACTGCTTTGGTAACGCGAATAACCTTATTTGATAAGGGACTGCTTCGACCACCCGAAAAATCTCATGTGTTTAGAGATACTGCTTTGGTATCGCGAAGAACCTTATTGGATGAGGTACTACTTCGACCATCCAAAAAATCTTATGTGTTTAGAGAATGTGCTTTGGTATCGCGAAGAACCTTATTGGATAAGGGACTACTTCGACCATCTGAAGAATCTCATGTGTTTAGGGATACTGCTTTGGTATCGCGAATAACCTTATTGGATAAGGGACTGCTTCGACCACCCAAAGAATCTCATGCGTTTAGAGATACTGCTTTAGTATCGCGAGGAACCTTATTAGATAATGGATTGCTTCGACCACCCGAAGAATCTCATGTGTTTAGAGATACTGCTTTGGTATCAAGAAGAACCTTATTAGATGAGGTACTGCTTCGACCACCCGAAGAATCTCATGTGTTTAAAGATACTGCTTTGGTATCGCGTAGAACCTTATTGGATAAGGTATTGCTTCGACCATCCGAAGAATCTCATGTCTTTAGGGATACTGCTTTTGTAACGCGAATAACCTTATTCGATAAGGAACTGCTTCGACCACCCGAAGAATCTCATGTGTTTAGAGATACTGCTTCGGTATCGCGAAGAACCTTATTGGATGAGGTACTGCTTCGACCATCCAAAAAATCTGATGTGTTTAGAGAAACTGCTTTGGTATCGCGAAGAACTTTATTGGATAAGGGACTGCTTCGACCATCTGAAGAATCTTATGTGTTTAGGGATACTTCTTTGGTATCGCGAATAACCTTATTGGATAAGGAACTGCTTTGACCACCCGTAGAATCTCATGTGTTTAGAGATACTGCTTTGGTATCGCGAAGAACCTTATTGGATGAGGTACTGCTTCGACCATCCAAAAAATCTTATGTGTTTAGAGAAACTGCTTTGGTATCGCGAAGAACCTTATTGGATAAGGGACTGCTTCGACCATCTGAAGAATCTCATGTGTTTAGGGATACTTCTTTGGTATCTCGAATAACCTTATTGGATAAGGAACTGCTTTGACCACCCGTAGAATCTCATGTGTTTAGAGATATTGCTTTGGTATCGCGAAGAACCTTATTGGATGAGGTACTACTTCGACCATTCGAAAAATCTTATGTGTTTAGAGATACTGCTTTGGTATCGCGAAGAACCTTATTGGATAAGGTTCTGCTTCGACCACCCGAAAAATCTCATGACTTTAGAGATACTGCTTTGGTATCACGAAGTACCTTATTGGATAACGGACAGCTTTGACCACCCGATGAATCTCATGTGTTTAGAGATACTGCTTTGATATCGCGAAGAACCTTACTGCATAAGGGACTCCTTCGACCACCCGAAGAATCTCATGTGTTTAGAGATACTTCTTTGGTATCACGAAGAACCTTACTGGATAAGGGAGTCCTTCAACCACCCGAAGAATCTCATGTGTTTAGAGATACTGCTTTGGTATCGCGTAGAACCTTATTGGATAAGGTACTGCTTCGACCATCCGAATAATCTTATGTGTTTAGGCATACTGCTTTGGTAACGCGAATAACCTTATTTGATAAGGGACTGCTTCGACCATCTGAAGAATCTTATGTGTTTAGAGATACTGCTTTGGTATCGCGAAGAACCTTATTGGATGAGGTACTACTTCGACCATCCAAAAAATCTTATGTGTATAGAGAATGTGCTTTGGTATCGCGAAGAACCTTATTGGATGAGGTACTGCTTCGACCATCCAAAAAATCTTATGTGTTTAGAGATACTGCTATGGTATCGCGAAGAACCTTATTGGATAAGGGACTGCTTCGACCAATCGGAAAATCTCATGACTTTAGAGATACTGCTTTCGTATCACGAAGTACCTTATTGGATAACGGACAGCTTTGACCACCCGATGAATCTCATGTGTTTAGAGATACTGCATTGGTATCGCGAAGAACCTTACTGCATAAGGGACTCCTTCTACCACCCGAGGAATCTCATGTGTTTAGAGATACTTCTTTGGTATCACGAAGAGCCTTACTGGATAAGGGAGTCCTTTGACCACCCGAAGAATCTCATGTGTTTAGAGATACTGCTTTGGTATCGCGTAGAACCTTATTGGATCAGGTACTGCTTCGACTATTCGAAGAATCTCATGTGTTTAGGGATACTGCTTTGGTAACGCGAATAACGTTATTTGATAAGGGACTGCTTCGACCACCCGAAGAATCTCATGTGTTTAAAAATACTGCTTTGGTATCGCGAAGAAACTTATTAGATGAGGTATTGCTTCGACCATCCAAAAAATCTTATGTGCTTAGAGAAACTGCTTTGGTATCGCGAAGAACCTTATTGGATAAGGGACTGCTTCGACCATCTGAAGAATCTCATGTGTTTAGGGATACTGCTTTGGTATCCCGAATAACCTCATTGGATAAGGGACTGCTTCGACCACCCGAAGAATCTCATGTGTTTAGAGATACTGCTTTGGTATCGCGAGGAACCTTATTAGATAATGGATTGCTTCGACCACCCGAAGAATCTCATGTGTTTAGAGATACTTCTTTGGTATCATGAAGAACCTTATTGGATAAGGGACTGCTTCGACCATCTGAAGAATCTCATATGTTTAGGGATACTACTTTGGTATCGCGAATAATCTTATTGGATAAGGGACTGCTTCGACCAACCGAAGAATCTCATGTATTTAGATATATTGCTTTGTTATCGCGAAGAACCTTATTGGATGAGGTACTGCATCGACCATCCAAATAATTTTATGTGTTTAGAGAAACTGCTTTGGTATCGCGAAAAACCTTATTAGATAAGGGACTGCTTCGACCATCTGAATAATCTCATGTGTTTAGGGATACTTCTTTAGTATCGCGAATAACCTTATTGGATAAGGGACTACTTCGACCAACCGAAGAATCTCATGTGTTTAGAGATACTACTTTCGTATCACAAAGAACCCTATTGGATAAGGGACTGCTTCAACCATCCGAAGAATCTCATGTGTTTAGAGATACTGCTTAGGTATCGTGAGGAACCTTATTGGATAAGGGACTGCTTCGACCATCTGAAGAATCTCATGTGTTTAGGGATACTGCTTTGGTATCGCAAATAACCTTATTGGATAAGGAACTGCTTTGACCACCCGTAGAATCTCATGTGTTTAGAGATACTGCTTTGGTATCGCGAAGAACCTTATTGGATGAGGTACTGCTTCGACCATCCGAAAAATCTTATGTGTTTAGAGATACTGCTTTGGTATCGCGAAGAACATTATTGGATAAGGGACTGCTTCGACCACCCGAAAAATCTCATGACTTTAGAGATACTGCTTTGGTATCACGAAGAACCTTATTGGATAACGGACTGCTTTGACCACCCGAAGAATCTCATGTGTTTAGAGATACTGCTTTGGTATCGCGAAGAACCTTACTGCATAAGGGACTCCTTTGACCACCCGAAGAGTCTCATGTGTTTAGAGATACTGCTTTGGTATCACGAAGAACCTTACTGGATAAGGGACTCCTTCGACCACCCGAAGAATCTCATGTGTTTAGAGATACTGCTTTGGTATCGCGTAGAACCTGATTGGATAAGGTACTGCTTCGACCATCCGAAGAATCTCATGTGTTTAGGGATACTGCTTTGGTATCGAGAATAACCTTATTTTATAAGGGACTGCTTCGACCACCTGGAGAATCTCATGTGTTTAGAGATACTTCTTTTGTATCACGAAGAACCTTATTGGATGAGGTACTGCTTCGACCATCCGAAGAATCTTATGTGTTTAGAGAAACTGCTTTGGTATTGCGAAGAACCTTATTGGATAAGGGACTGCTTCGACCATCTGAAGCATCTCATATGTTTAGGGATACTTCTTTGGTATCGCAAATAACCTTATTGGTTAAGGAACTGCTTTGACCACCCGTAGAATCTCATGTGTTTAGAGATACTGCTTTGGTATCGCGAAGAACCTTATTGGATGAGGTACTGCTTCGACCATCCGAAAAATCTTATGTGTTTAGAGATACAGCTTCGGTATCACGAAGAACCTTATTAGATGAGGTACTGCTTCGGCCATCCAAAAAATCTTATGTGTTTAGAGCAACTGCTTTGGTATCGCGAAGAACCTTATTGGATAAGGGACTGCTTCGACCATCTGAAGAATCTCATGTGTTTAGGGATACTGCTTTGGTATCGCGAATAACCTTATTGGATAAGGGACTGCTTCGACCACCCGAAGAATATCATGTGTTTAGAGATACTGCTTTGGTATCGCGAGGCAACTATTTAGATAATGGATTGCTTCGACCACACGAAGAATCTCATGTGTTTAGAGATACTGCTTTTGTATCGCGAGGAACCTTATTAGATAATGGATTCCTTCAACCACCCAAAGAATCTCATGTGTTTAGAGATACTTCTTTGGTATCGTGAAGAACCTTATTGGATAAGGGACTGCTTCGACCATCTGAAGAATCTCATATGTTTAGGGATACTGCTTTGGTATCGCGAATAATCTTATTGGATAAGGGACTGCTTCGACCACCCGAAGAATGTCATGTGTTTTGATATATTGCTTTGTTATCGCGAAGAACCTTATTGGATGAGGTACTTCTTTGACCATCCAAAATTTTTTATGTGTTTAGAGAAACTGCTTAGGTATCGCGAAAAACCTTATTAGATAAGGGACTACTTCGACCATCTGAAGAATCTCATGTGTTTAGGGATACTGCTTTAGTATCGCTAAGGACCCTATTGGATAAGGGACTGCTTCGACCATCCGAAGAATCTCATGTGTTTAGAGATACTGCTTTGGTATCGTGAAGAACCTTATTGGATAAGGGACTGCTTCGACCATCCGAAGAATCTCATATGGTTAGGGATACTGCTTTGGTATCGTGGAGAACCTTATTGGATAAGGGACTGCTTCGACCACCCGAAAAATCTCATGATTTTAGAGATACTGCTTTGGTATCACGAAGAACCTTAATGGATAACGGACTGTTTTGACCACCCGAAAAATCTCAGGTGCTTAGAGATACTGCTTTGGTATCGCGAAGAACCTTACTGCATAAGGGACTCCTTCGACCACCCGAAGAATCTCATGTGTTTTGAGATACTGCTTTGGTATCACGAAGAACCTTACTGGATAAGGGAGTCCTTCGACCACCCGAAGAATCTCATGTGTTGAGAGATACTGCTTTGGTATCGCGTAGAACCTTATTGGATAAGGTACTGTTTCGACCATCCGAAGAATCTCATGTGTTTAGGGATACTGCTTTGGTATCGAGAATAACCTTATTTGATAAGGGACTGCTTCGACCACCCGAAGAATCTCATGTGTTTAGAGATACTGCTTTGGTATAGCGAAGAACCTTATTGGATGAGGTACTGCTTCGACCATCCAAAAAATCTTATGTGTTTAGAGAAACTGCTTTGGTATCGCGAAGAACCTTATTGGATAAGGGACTTCTTCGACCATCTGAAGAATCTCATGTGTTTAGGGATACTGCTTTGGTATCGCGAATAACCTTATTGGATAAGGGACTGCTTCGACCACCCGAAGAATCTCATGTGTTTAGAGATACTGCTTCGGTATCGCGAGGAACCTTATTAGATAATGGATTGCTTCGACCACCCGAAGAATCTCATGTGTTTAGAGATACTTCTTTGGTATCGTGAAGAACCTTATTGGATAAGGGACTGCTTCGACCACCCAGAGAATCTCATGTGTTTAGAGATACTGCTTTGGTATCACGAAGAACCTTATTGGATGAGGTACTGCTTCGACCATCCAAAAAATCTTATGTGTTTAGAGAAACTGCTTTGGTATCACGAAGAACCTTATTGGATAAGGGACTGCTTCGACCATCTGAAGAATCTCCTATGTTTAGGGATACTGCTTTGGTATCGCGAATAACCTTATTGGATAAGGAATTGCTTTGACCACCCGAAGAATCTCATGTGTTTAAAGATACTGCTTTGGTATCGCGTAGAACCTTATTGGATAAGGTACTGCTTCGACCATCCGAAGAATCTCATGTGTTTAGGGATACTGCTTTGGTATCGCGAAGAACCTTATTCGATAAGGGACTGCTTCGACCACCCGAAGAATCTCATGTATCTAGAGATAGTGCTTTGGTATCGCGAAGAACCTTACTGGATGAGGTACTGCTTCGACCATCCAAAAAATCTTATGTGTTTAGAAAAACTGCTTTGGTATCGCGAAGAACCTTATTGGATAAGGGACTGCTTCGACCATCTGAAGATACTCATCTGTTTAGGGATACTGCTTTGGTATCGCGAATAACCTTATTAGATTAGGGACTGCTTCGACCACCCGAAGAATCTCATGTGTTTAGAGATACTGCTTTGGTATCGCGAGGAACCTTATTAGATATTGGATTTCTTCGACCACCCGAAGAATCTCATGTGTTTAGAGATACTTCTTTGGTATCGTGAAGAACCTTATTGGATATAGGACTGCTTCGACCACCCGGAGAATCTCATGTGTTTAGAGATACTGCTTTGGTATCACGAAGAACCTTATTGGATGAGGTACTGCTTCGACCATCCAAAAAATCTTATGTGTTTAGAAAAACTGCTTTGGTATCGCAAAGAACCTTATTGGATAAGGGACTGCTTCGACCATCTGAAGAATCTCATGTGTTTAGGGATACTGCTTTGGTATCGCGAATAACCTTATTGGATATGGAATTGCTTTGACCACCCGTAGAATCTCATGTGTTTAAAGATACTGCTTTGGTATCGCGAAGAATCTTATTGGATGAGGTACTTCTTCGACCATCCGAAAAATCTTATGTGTTTAGAGATACTGCTTTTGTATCACGAAGAACCTTATTGGATAAGGGACTGCTTCGACCACCCGAAAAATCTCATGACTTTATAGATACTGCTTTGGTATCACGAAGAACCTTATTGGATAACGGACAGCTTTGACCACCCGAAGAATCTGATGTGTTTAGAGATACTGCTTTGGTATCGCGAAGAACCTTACTGCATAAGGGACTCCTTCGACCTCCCGAAGAATCTCATGTGTTTAGAGATACTGCTTTGGTATCACGAAGAACCTTACTGGTTAAGGGACTCCTTCGACCACCCGAAGAATCTCATGTGTTTAGAGATACTGCTTTGGTATTGCGTATAACCTTATTGGATGAGGTACTGCTTCGACCATCCCAAAAATCTTATGTGTTTAGTGAAACTGCTTTGGTATCGCGAAGAACCTTATTGGATAAGGGACTGCTTCGACCATCTGAAGAATCTCATGTGTTTAGGGATACTGCTTTGGTATCGCGAATAACCTTATTGGATAAGGGACTGCTTCGACCACCCGAAGAATCTCATGTGTATAGAGATACTGCTTTGGTATCGCGAGGAACCTTATTAGATAATGGATTGCTTTGACCACCCGAAGAATCTCATGTGTTTAGAGATACTGCTTCGGTATCGCGTAGAACCTTATTGGATAAGGTACTGCTTCGACCATTCGAAGAATCTCATGTGTTTAGGGATACTGCTTTGGTATCGAGAATAACCTTATTTGATAAGGGACTACTTCGACCACCTGGAGAATCTCATGTGTTTAGATATACTGCTTTGGTATCACGAAGAACCTTATTGGATGAGGTACTGCTTCGACCATCCAAAAAATCTTATGTGTTTAGAGAAATTGCTTTGGTATTGCCAAGAACCTTATTGGATAAGGGACTGCTTCGACCATCTGAAGCATCTCATATGTTTAGTGATACTTCTTTGGTATCGCGAATAACCTTATTGGATAAGGAACTGCTTTGACTACCCTTAGAATCTCATGTGTTTAGAGATACTGCTTTGTAATCGCGAAGAACCATATTGGAAGAGGTACTGCTTCGACGATCCGAAAAATCTTATGTGTTTAGAGATACTGCTTTGGTATCGTGAAGAACCTTATTGGATAAGGGATTGCTTCGACCACCCGAAAAATCTCATGACTTTATAGATACTGCTTTGGTATCACGAAGTACCTTATTGGATAACGGACAGCTTTGACCACCCAAAGAATCTCATCTGTTTAGAGATACTGCTTTGGTATCGCGAAGAACCTTACTGCATAAGGAACTCCTTCGACCACCCGAAGAATCTCATGTGTTTAGAGATACTGCTTTGGTATCACGAAGAACCTTACTGGATAAGGGAGTCCTTCGACCACCCGAACCATTTCATGTGTTTAGAGATACTGCTTTGGTATTGCGTAGAACCTTATTGGATAAGGTACTGCTTCGACCATCCGAAGAATCTCATGTGTTTAGGGATATTGCTTTGGTAACGCGAATAACCTTATTTGATAAGGGACTGCTTCGACCACCCGAAGAATCTCATGTGTTTAGAGATACTGCTTTGGTATCGCGAAGAACCTTATTGGATGAGGTACTGCTTTGACCATCCGAAGAATCTCATGTGTTTAGAGATACTGCTTTGGTAACGCGAATAACCTTATTTGGTAAGGGACTGCTTCGACCACCCGAAGAATCTCATGTGTTTAGAGATACTGCTTTGGTATCGCGAGGAACCTTATTAGATAATGGATTGCTTCGACCACCCGAAGAATCTCATGTGTTTAGAGATACTTCTTTGGTATCGTGAAGAACCTTATTGGATAAGGGACTGCTTCGACCATCTGAAGAATCTCATATGTTTAGGGATACTGCTTTGGTATCACGAATAATCTTATTGGATAAGGGACTGCTTCGACCACCCAAACAATCTCATGTGTTTAGATATATTGCTTTTTTATCGCGAAGAACCGTATTGGATGAGGTACTGCTTCGACCATCCAAAAAATTTTATGTGTTTAGAGAAACTGCTTTGGTATTGCGAAAAACCTTATTAGATAAGGGACTGCTTCGACCATCTGAAGAATCTCATGTGTTTAGGGATACTGCTTTAGTATCGCGAATAACCTTATTGGATAAGGGACTGCTTCGACCAACCGAAGAATCTCATGTGTTTAGAGATACTACTTTGGTATCACAAAGAACCCTATTGGATAAGGGACTGCTTCGACCATCCGAAGAATCTCATGTGTTTAGAGATACTGCTTTGGTATCGCGAAGAACCTTATTGGATAAGGGACTGCTTCGACCATCTGAAGCATCTCATATGTTTAGGGATACTTCTTTGGTATCGCGAATAACCTTATTGGATAAGGAACTGCTTCGACCACCCGTAGAATCTCATGTGCTTAGAGATACTGCTTTGGTATCGCGAAGAACCGTATTAGATAATGGATTGCTTCAACCACCCAAAGAATCTCATGTGTTTAGAGATACTTCTTTGGTATCGTGAAGAACCTTATTGGATAAGGGACTGCTTCGACCATCTGAAGAATCTCATACGTTTAGGGATACTGCTTTGGTATCGCGAATAATCTTATTGGATAAGGAACTGCTTTGACCACCCATAGAATCTCATGTGTTTAGAGATACTACTTTGGTATCGCGAAGAACCTTATTGGATGAGGTACTGCTTCGACTATCCGAAAAATCTTATGTGTTTAAAGATACTGCTTTGGTATCGCGAAGAACCTTACTGGATAAGGGACTCCTTCAACCACCCGAAGAATCCCATGTGTTTAGAGATACTGCTTTGGTATCGCGTAGAACCTTTTTGGATAAGGTACTGCTTCGACCATCAGAAGAATCTCATGTCTTTAGGGATACTGCTTTGGTATCGCGAATAACCTTATTTGATAAGGGACTGCTTCGACCACCCGGAGAATCTCATGTGTTTAGAGATACTGCTTTGGTATCACGAAGAACCTTATTGGATGAGGTACTGCTTCGACCATCCAAAAAATCTTATGTGTTTAGAGAAACTGCTTTCGTATCGCGAAGAACCTTATTGGATAAGGGACTGCTTCGACCATATGAAAAATCTCATGACTTTAGAGATACTGCTTTGGTATGACGAAGAACCTTATTGGATAACGGACTGCTTTGACCACCCGAAGAATCTCATGTGTTTAGAGATACTGCTTTGGTATCGCGAAGAACCTTACTGCATAAGGGACTCCTTCGACCACCTGAAGAATCTCATGTGTTTAGAGATACTGCTTTGGTATCACGAAGAACCTTACTGGATAAGGGACTCCTTAGATCACCCGAAGAATCTCATGTGTTTAGAGATACTGCTTTGGTATCACGAAGAACCTTATTGGATAAGGGACTGCTTCGACCACCCGAAAAATCTCATGACTTTAGAGATACTGCTTTGGTATCACGAAGAACCTTATTGGATAACGGACAGCTTTGACCACCCGAAGAATCTCATGTGTTTAGAGATACTGCTTTGGTATCGCGAAGAACCTTACTGCATAAGGGACTCCTTCGACCATCCGAAGAATCTAATGTTTTTAGGAATACTGCTTTGGTATGGCGAATAACCTTATTTGATAAGGGACTGCTTCGACCACCCGGAGAATCTCATGTGCTTAGAGATACTGCTTTGGTATCACGAAGAACCTTATTGGATGAGGTACTGCTTCAACCATCAAAAAAATCTTATGTGTTTAGAGAAACTGCTTTGGTATTGCGAAGAACCTTATTGGATAAGGGACACCTTCGACCATCTGAAGCATCTCATATGTTTAGGGATACTTATTTGGTATCTCGAATAACCTTATTGGATAAGGAATTGCTTTGACCACCCGTAGAATCTCATGTGTTTAGAGATACTGCTTTGGTATCGCGAAGAACCTTATTGGATGAAGTACTGCTTCGACCATCCGAAAAATGTTATGTGTTTAGAGATACTGCTTTGGTATCGCTAAGAACCTTATTGGATAAGATACTGCTTCGACCACCCGATAAATCTCATGACTTTAGAGATACTGCTTTGGTATCACGAAGAACCTTATTGGATAACGGACAGAGTTGACCACCCGAAAAATCTCATATGCTTAGAGATACTGCTTTGGTATCGCCAAGAACCTTACTGCATAAGGTACTCCTTCGACCACCCGAAGAATATCATGTGTTTAGAGATACTGCTTTGGTATCACGAAGAACCTTACTGGATATGGGAGTCCTTCGACCACCCGAAGAATCTCATGTGTTTAGAGATACTGCTTATGTATCGCGTAGAACCTTATTGGATAAGGTACTGCTTCGACCATCCGAAGAATCTCATGTGTTTAGGGATACTGCTTTGGTAACGCGAATAACCTTATTGGATGAGGTACTGCTTCGACCATCCGAAAAATGTTATGTGTTTAGAGATACTGCTTTGGTATCGCGAAGAACCTTATTGGATAAGATACTGCTTCGACCACCCGAAAAATCTCATGTGTTTAGAGATACTTCTTTGGTATCACGAAGAACCTTATTGGATAACGGACAACTTTGACCACCCGAAAAATCTCATATGCTTAGAGATACTGCTTCGGTATCGCGAAGAACCTTACTGCAAAAGGGACTCCTTCGACCACCCGAAGAATCTCATGTGTTTAGAGATACTGCTTTGGTATCACTAAGAACCTTACTGGATATGGGAGTCCTTCGACCACCCGAAGAACCTCATGTGTTTAGAGATACTGCTTATGTATCGCGTAGAACCTTATTGGATAAGGTAGTGTTTCGACCATCCGAAGAATCTCATGTGTTTAGGGATACTGCTTTGGTAATCCGAATAACCTTATTTGATAAGGGACTGCTTCGACCACCCGAAGAATCTCATGTGTTTAGAGATACTACTTTGGTATCGCGAAGAACCTTATTGGATAAGATACTGCTTCGACCACCCGATAAATCTCATGACTTTAGAGATACTGCTTTGGTATCACGAAGAACCTTATTGGATAACGGACAGAGTTGACCACCCGAAAAATCTCATATGCTTAGAGATACTGCTTTGGTATCGCGAAGAACCTTACTGCATAAGGTACTCCTTCGACCACCCGAAGAATCTCATGTGTTTAGAGATACTGCTTTGGTATCACGAAGAACCTTACTGGATATGGGAGTCCTTCGACCACCCGAAGAATCTCATGTGTTTAGAGATACTGCTTATGTATCGCGTAGAACCTTATTGGATAAGGTACTGCTTCGACCATCCGAAGAATCTCATGTGTTTAGGGATACTGCTTTGGTAACGCGAATATCCTTATTGGATGAGGTACTGCTTCGACCATCCGAAAAATGTTATGTGTTTAGAGATACTGCTTTGGTATCACGAAGAACCTTATTGGATAAGATACTGCTTCGACCACCCGAAAAATCTCATGTGTTTAGAGATACTTCTTTGGTATCACGAAGAACTTTATTGGATAACGGACAGCTTTGACCACCCAAAAAATCTCATATGCTTAGAGATACTGCTTCGGTATCGCGAAGAACCTTACTGCATAAGGGACTCCTTCGACCACCCGAAGAATCTCATGTGTTTAGAGATACTGCTTTGGTATCACTAAGAACCTTACTGGATATGGGAGTCCTTCGACTACCCGAAGAACCTCATGTGTTTAGAGATACTGCTTATGTATCGCGTAGAACCTTATTGGATAAGGTAGTGTTTCGACCATCCGAAGAATCTCATGTGTTTAGGGATACTGCTTTGGTAATCCGAATAACCTTATTTGATAAGGGACTGCTTCGACCACCCGAAGAATCTCATGTGTTTAGAGATACTGCTTTGGTATCGCGAAGAACCTTATTGGATAAGATACTGCTTCGACCACCCGATAAATCTCATGACTTTAGAGATACTGCTTTGGTATCACGAAGAACCTTATTGGATAACGGACAGAGTTGACCACCCGAAAAATCTCATATGCTTAGAGATACTGCTTTGGTATCGCGAAGAACCTTACTGCATAAGGTACTCCTTCGACCACCCGAAGAATCTCATGTGTTTAGAGATACTGCTTTGGTATCACGAAGAACCTTACTGGATATGGGAGTCCTTCGACCACCCGAAGAATCTCATGTGTTTAGAGATACTGCTTATGTATCGCGTAGAACCTTATTGGATAAGGTACTGCTTCGACCATCCGAAGAATCTCATGTGTTTAGGGATACTGCTTTGGTAACGCGAATAACCTTATTGGATGAGGTACTGCTTCGACCATCCGAAAAATGTTATGTGTTTAGAGATACTGCTTTGGTATCGCGAAGAACCTTATTGGATAAGATACTGCTTCGACCACCCGAAAAATCTCATGTGTTTAGAGATACTTCTTTGGTATCACGAAGAACCTTATTGGATAACGGACAACTTTGACCACCCGAAAAATCTCATATGCTTAGAGATACTGCTTCGGTATCGCGAAGAACCTTACTGCATAAGGGACTCCTTCGACCACCCGAAGAATCTCATGTGTTTAGAGATACTGCTTTGGTATCACTAAGAACCTTACTGGATATGGGAGTCCTTCGACCACCCGAAGAACCTCATGTGTTTAGAGATACTGCTTATGTATCGCGTAGAACCTTATTGGATAAGGTAGTGTTTCGACCATCCGAAGAATCTCATGTGTTTAGGGATACTGCTTTGGTAATCCGAATAACCTTATTTGATAAGGGACTGCTTCGACCACCCGAAGAATCTCATGTGTTTAGAGATACTACTTTGGTATCGCGAAGAACCTTATTGGATAAGATACTGCTTCGACCACCCGATAAATCTCATGACTTTAGAGATACTGCTTTGGTATCACGAAGAACCTTATTGGATAACGGACAGAGTTGACCACCCGAAAAATCTCATATGCTTAGAGATACTGCTTTGGTATCGCGAAGAACCTTACTGCATAAGGTACTCCTTCGACCACCCGAAGAATCTCATGTGTTTAGAGATACTACTTTGGTATCACGAAGAACCTTACTGGATATGGGAGTCCTTCGACCACCCGAAGAATCTCATGTGTTTAGAGATACCGCTTATGTATCGCGTAGAACCTTATTGGATAAGGTACTGCTTCGACCATCCGAAGAATCTCATGTGTTTAGGGATACTGCTTTGGTAACGCGAATAACCTTATTGGATGAGGTACTGCTTCGACCATCCGAAAAATGTTATGTGTTTAGAGATACTGCTTTGGTATCGCGAAGAACCTTATTGGATAAGATACTGCTTCGACCACCCGAAAAATCTCATGTGTTTAGAGATACTTCTTTGGTATCACGAAGAACTTTATTGGATAACGGACAGCTTTGACCACCCAAAAAATCTCATATGCTTAGAGATACTGCTTCGGTATCGCGAAGAACCTTACTGCATAAGGGACTCCTTCGACCACCCGAAGAATCTCATATGTTTAGAGATACTGCTTTGGTATCACTAAGAACCTTACTGGATATGGGAGTCCTTCGACTACCCGAAGAACCTCATGTGTTTAGAGATACTGCTTATGTATCGCGTAGAACCATATTGGATAAGGTAGTGTTTCGACCATCCGAAGAATCTCATGTGTTTAGGGATACTACTTTGGTAATCCGAATAACCTTATTTGATAAGGGACTGCTTCGACCACCCGAAGAATCTCATGTGTTTAGAGATACTGCTTTGGTATCGCGAAGAACCTTATTGGATAAGATACTGCTTCGACCACCCGATAAATCTCATGACTTTAGAGATACTGCTTTGGTATCACGAAGAACCTTATTGGATAACGGACAGAGTTGACCACCCGAAAAATCTCATATGCTTAGAGATACTGCTTTGGTATCGCGAAGAACCTTACTGCAAAAGGTACTCCTTCGACCACCCGAAGAATCTCATGTGTTTAGAGATACTGCTTTGGTATCACGAAGAACCTTACTGGATATGGGAGTCCTTCGACCACCCGAAGAATCTCATGTGTTTAGAGATACTGCTTATGTATCGCGTAGAACCTTATTGGATAAGGTACTGCTTCGACCATCCGAAGAATCTCATGTGTTTAGGGATACTGCTTTGGTAACGCGAATAACCTTATTGGATGAGGTACTGCTTCGACCATCCGAAAAATGTTATGTGTTTAGAGATACTGCTTTGGTATCGCGAAGAACCTTATTGGATAAGATACTGCTTCGACCACCCGAAAAATCTCATGTGTTTAGAGATACTTCTTTGGTATCACGAAGAACCTTATTGGATAACGGACAACTTTGACCACCCGAAAAATCTCATATGCTTAGAGATACTGCTTCGGTATCGCGAAGAACCTTACTGCATAAGGGACTCCTTCGACCACCCGAAGAATCTCATGTGTTTAGAGATACTGCTTTGGTATCACTAAGAACCTTACTGGATATGGGAGTCCTTCGACCACCCGAAGAACCTCATGTGTTTAGAGATACTGCTTATGTATCGCGTAGAACCTTATTGGATAAGGTAGTGTTTCGACCATCCGAAGAATCTCATGTGTTTAGGGATACTGCTTTGGTAATCCGAATAACCTTATTTGATAAGGGACTGCTTCGACCACCCGAAGAATCTCATGTGTTTAGAGATACTGCTTTGGTATCGCGAAGAACCTTATTGGATAAGATACTGCTTCGACCACCCGATAAATCTCATGACTTTAGAGATACTGCTTTGGTATCACGAAGAACCTTATTGGATAACGGACAGAGTTGACCACCCGAAAAATCTCATATGCTTAGAGATACTGCTTTGGTATCGCGAAGAACCTTACTGCATAAGGTACTCCTTCGACCACCCGAAGAATCTCATGTGTTTAGAGATACTGCTTTGGTATCACGAAGAACCTTACTGGATATGGGAGTCCTTCGACCACCCGAAGAATCTCATGTGTTTAGAGATACTGCTTATGTATCGCGTAGAACCTTATTGGATAAGGTACTGCTTCGACCATCCGAAGAATCTCATGTGTTTAGGGATACTGCTTTGGTAACGCGAATAACCTTATTGGATGAGGTACTGCTTCGACCATCCGAAAAATGTTATGTGTTTAGAGATACTGCTTTGGTATCGCGAAGAACCTTATTGGATAAGATACTGCTTCGACCACCCGAAAAATCTCATGTGTTTAGAGATACTTCTTTGGTATCACGAAGAACTTTATTGGATAACGGACAGCTTTGACCACCCGAAAAATCTCATATGCTTAGAGATACTGCTTCGGTATCGCGAAGAACCTTACTGCATAAGGGACTCCTTCGACCACCCGAAGAATCTCATGTGTTTAGAGATACTGCTTTGGTATCACTAAGAACCTTACTGGATATGGGAGTCCTTCGACTACCCGAAGAACCTCATGTGTTTAGAGATACTGCTTATGTATCGCGTAGAACCTTATTGGATAAGGTAGTGTTTCGACCATCCGAAGAATCTCATGTGTTTAGGGATACTGCTTTGGTAATCCGAATAACCTTATTTGATAAGGGACTGCTTCGACCACCCGAAGAATCTCATGTGTTTAGAGATACTGCTTTGGTATCGCGAAGAACCTTATTGGATAAGATACTGCTTCGACCACCCGATAAATCTTATGACTTTAGAGATACTGCTTTGGTATCACGAAGAACCTTATTGGATAACGGACAGAGTTGACCACCCGAAAAATCTCATATGCTTAGAGATACTGCTTTGGTATCGCGAAGAACCTTACAGCATAAGGTACTCCTTCGACCACCCAAAGAATCTCATGTGTTTAGAGATACTGCTTTGGTATCACGAAGAACCTTACTGGATATGGGAGTCCTTCGAGCACCCGAAGAATCTCATGTGTTTAGAGATACTGCTTATGTATCGCGTAGAACCTTATTGGATAAGGTACTGCTTCGACCATCCGAAGAATCTCATGTGTTTAGGGATACTGCTTTGGTAACGCGAATAACCTTATTGGATGAGGTACTGCTTCGACCATCCGAAAAATGTTATGTGTTTAGAGATACTGCTTTGGTATCGCGAAGAACCTTATTGGATAAGATACTGCTTCGACCACCCGAAAAATCTCATGTGTTTAGAGATACTTCTTTGGTATCACGAAGAACTTTATTGGAAAACGGACAGCTTTGACCACCCGAAAAATCTCATATGCTTAGAGATACTGCTTCGGTATCGCGAAGAACCTTACTGCATAAGGGACTCCTTCGACCACCCGAAGAATCTCATGTGTTTAGAGATACTGCTTTGGTATCACTAAGAACCTTACTGGATATGGGAGTCCTTCGACTACCCGAAGAACCTCATGTGTTTAGAGATACTGCTTATGTATCGCGTAGAACCTTATTGGATAAGGTAGTGTTTCGACCATCCGAAGAATCTCATGTGTTTAGGGATACTGCTTTGGTAATCCGAATAACCTTATTTGATAAGGGACTGCTTCGACCACCCGAAGAATCTCATGTGTTTAGAGATACTGCTTTGGTATCACGAAGAACCTTATTGGATAAGATACTGCTTCGACCACCCGATAAATCTTATGACTTTAGAGATACTGCTTTGGTATCACGAAGAACCTTATTGGATAACGGACAGAGTTGACCACCCGAAAAATCTCATATGCTTAGAGATACTGCTTTGGTATCGCGAAGAACCTTACAGCATAAGGTACTCCTTCGACCACCCGAAGAATCTCATGTGTTTAGAGATACTGCTTTGGTATCACGAAGAACCTTACTGGATATGGGAGTCCTTCGAGCACCCGAAGAATCTCATGTGTTTAGAGATACTGCTTATGTATCGCGTAGAACCTTATTGGATAAGGTACTGCTTCGACCATCCGAAGAATCTCATGTGTTTAGGGATACTGCTTTGGTAACGCGAATAACCTTATTGGATGAGGTACTGCTTCGACCATCCGAAAAATGTTATGTGTTTAGAGATACTGCTTTGGTATCGCGAAGAACCTTATTGGATAAGATACTGCTTCGACCACCCGAAAAATCTCATGTGTTTAGAGATACTTCTTTGGTATCACGAAGAACTTTATTGGATAACGGACAGCTTTGACCACCCGAAAAATCTCATATGCTTAGAGATACTGCTTCGGTATCGCGAAGAACCTTACTGCATAAGGGACTCCTTCGACCACCCGAAGAATCTCATGTGTTTAGAGATACTGCTTTGGTATCACTAAGAACCTTACTGGATATGGGAGTCCTTCGACTACCCGAAGAACCTCATGTGTTTAGAGATACTGCTTATGTATCGCGTAGAACCTTATTGGATAAGGTAGTGTTTCGACCATCCGAAGAATCTCATGTGTTTAGGGATACTGCTTTGGTAATCCGAATAACCTTATTTGATAAGGGACTGCTTCGACCACCCGAAGAATCTCATGTGTTTAGAGATACTGCTTTGGTATCGCGAAGAACCTTATTGGATAAGATACTGCTTCGACCACCCGATAAATCTTATGACTTTAGAGATACTGCTTTGGTATCACGAAGAACCTTATTGGATAACGGACAGAGTTGACCACCCGAAAAATCTCATATGCTTAGAGATACTGCTTTGGTATCGCGAAGAACCTTACAGCATAAGGTACTCCTTCGACCACCCGAAGAATCTCATGTGTTTAGAGATACTGCTTTGGTATCACGAAGAACCTTACTGGATATGGGAGTCCTTCGAGCACCCGAAGAATCTCATGTGTTTAGAGATACTGCTTATGTATCGCGTAGAACCTTATTGGATAAGGTACTGCTTCGACCATCCGAAGAATCTCATGTGTTTAGGGATACTGCTTTGGTAACGCGAATAACCTTATTGGATGAGGTACTGCTTCGACCATCCGAAAAATGTTATGTGTTTAGAGATACTGCTTTGGTATCGCGAAGAACCTTATTGGATAAGATACTGCTTCGACCACCCGAAAAATCTCATGTGTTTAGAGATACTTCTTTGGTATCACGAAGAACCTTATTGGATAACGGACAGCTTTGACCACCCGAAAAATATCATATGCTTAGAGATACTGCTTCGGTATCGCGAAGAACCTTACTGCATAAGGGACTCCTTCGACCACCCGAAGAATCTCATGTGTTTAGAGATACTGCTTTGGTATCACTAAGAACCTTACTGGATATGGGAGTCCTTCGACCACCCGAAGAACCTCATGTGTTTAGAGATACTGCTTATGTATCGCGTAGAACCTTATTGGATAAGGTAGTGTTTCGACCATCCGAAGAATCTCATGTGTTTAGGGATACTGCTTTGGTAATCCGAATAACCTTATTTGATAAGGGACTGCTTCGACCACCCGAAGAATCTCATGTGTTTAGAGATACTGCTTTGGTATCGCGAAGAACCTTATTGGATAAGATACTGCTTCGACCACCCGATAAATCTCATGACTTTAGAGATACTGCTTTGGTATCACGAAGAACCTTATTGGATAACGGACAGAGTTGACCACCCGAAAAATCTCATATGCTTAGAGATACTGCTTTGGTATCGCGAAGAACCTTACTGCATAAGGTACTCCTTCGACCACCCGAAGAATCTCATGTGTTTAGAGATACTGCTTTGGTATCACGAAGAACCTTACTGGATATGGGAGTCCTTCGAGCACCCGAAGAATCTCATGTGTTTAGAGATACTGCTTATGTATCGCGTAGAACCTTATTGGATAAGGTACTGCTTCGACCATCCGAAGAATCTCATGTGTTTAGGGATACTGCTTTGGTAACGCGAATAACCTTATTGGATGAGGTACTGCTTCGACCATCCGAAAAATGTTATGTGTTTAGAGATACTGCTTTGGTATCGCGAAGAACCTTATTGGATAAGATACTGCTTCGACCACCCGAAAAATCTCATGTGTTTAGAGATACTTCTTTGGTATCACGAAGAACCTTATTGGATAACGGACAGCTTTGACCACCCGAAAAATATCATATGCTTAGAGATACTGCTTCGGTATCGCGAAGAACCTTACTGCATAAGGGACTCCTTCGACCACCCGAAGAATCTCATGTGTTTAGAGATACTGCTTTGGTATCACTAAGAACCTTACTGGATATGGGAGTCCTTCGACCACCCGAAGAACCTCATGTGTTTAGAGATACTGCTTATGTATCGCGTAGAACCTTATTGGATAAGGTAGTGTTTCGACCATCCGAAGAATCTCATGTGTTTAGGGATACTGCTTTGGTAATCCGAATAACCTTATTTGATAAGGGACTGCTTCGACCACCCGAAGAATCTCATGTGTTTAGAGATACTGCTTTGGTATCGCGAAGAACCTTATTGGATAAGATACTGCTTCGACCACCCGATAAATCTCATGACTTTAGAGATACTGCTTTGGTATCACGAAGAACCTTATTGGATAACGGACAGAGTTGACCACCCGAAAAATCTCATATGCTTAGAGATACTGCTTTGGTATCGCGAAGAACCTTACTGCATAAGGTACTCCTTCGACCACCCGAAGAATCTCATGTGTTTAGAGATACTGCTTTGGTATCACGAAGAACCTTACTGGATATGGGAGTCCTTCGACCACCCGAAGAATCTCATGTGTTTAGAGATACTGCTTATGTATCGCGTAGAACCTTATTGGATAAGGTACTGCTTCGACCATCCGAAGAATCTCATGTGTTTAGGGATACTGCTTTGGTAACGCGAATAACCTTATTGGATGAGGTACTGCTTCGACCATCCGAAAAATGTTATGTGTTTAGAGATACTGCTTTGGTATCGCGAAGAACCTTATTGGATAAGATACTGCTTCGACCACCCGAAAAATCTCATGTGTTTAGAGATACTTCTTTGGTATCACGAAGAACTTTATTGGATAACGGACAGCTTTGACCACCCGAAAAATCTCATATGCTTAGAGATACTGCTTCGGTATCGCGAAGAACCTTACTGCATAAGGGACTCCTTCGACCACCCGAAGAATCTCATGTGTTTAGAGATACTGCTTTGGTATCACTAAGAACCTTACTGGATATGGGAGTCCTTCGACTACCCGAAGAACCTCATGTGTTTAGAGATACTGCTTATGTATCGCGTAGAACCTTATTGGATAAGGTAGTGTTTCGACCATCCGAAGAATCTCATGTGTTTAGGGATACTGCTTTGGTAATCCGAATAACCTTATTTGATAAGGGACTGCTTCGACCACCCGAAGAATCTCATGTGTTTAGAGATACTGCTTTGGTATCGCGAAGAACCTTATTGGATAAGATACTGCTTCGACCACCCGATAAATCTTATGACTTTAGAGATACTGCTTTGGTATCACGAAGAACCTTATTGGATAACGGACAGAGTTGACCACCTGAAAAATCTCATATGCTTAGAGATACTGCTTTGGTATCGCGAAGAACCTTACAGCATAAGGTACTCCTTCGACCACCCGAAGAATCTCATGTGTTTAGAGATACTGCTTTGGTATCACGAAGAACCTTACTGGATATGGGAGTCCTTCGAGCACCCGAAGAATCTCATGTGTTTAGAGATACTGCTTATGTATCGCGTAGAACCTTATTGGATAAGGTACTGCTTCGACCATCCGAAGAATCTCATGTGTTTAGGGATACTGCTTTGGTAACGCGAATAACCTTATTGCATGAGGTACTGCTTCGACCATCCGAAAAATGTTATGTGTTTAGAGATACTGCTTTGGTATCGCGAAGAACCTTATTGGATAAGATACTGCTTCGACCACCCGAAAAATCTCATGTGTTTAGAGATACTTCTTTGGTATCACGAAGAACCTTATTGGATAACGGACAGCTTTGACCACCCGAAAAATATCATATGCTTAGAGATACTGCTTCGGTATCGCGAAGAACCTTACTGCATAAGGGACTCCTTCGACCACCCGAAGAATCTCATGTGTTTAGAGATACTGCTTTGGTATCACTAAGAACCTTACTGGATATGGGAGTCCTTCGACCACCCGAAGAACCTCATGTGTTTAGAGATACTGCTTATGTATCGCGTAGAACCTTATTGGATAAGGTAGTGTTTCGACCATCCGAAGAATCTCATGTGTTTAGGGATACTGCTTTGGTAATCCGAATAACCTTATTTGATAAGGGACTGCTTCGACCACCCGAAGAATCTCATGTGTTTAGAGATACTGCTTTGGTATCGCGAAGAACCTTATTGGATAAGATACTGCTTCGACCACCCGATAAATCTCATGACTTTAGAGATACTGCTTTGGTATCACGAAGAACCTTATTGGATAACGGACAGAGTTGAACACCCGAAAAATCTCATATGCTTAGAGATACTGCTTCGGTATCGCGAAGAACCTTACTGCATAAGGGACTCCTTCGACCACCCGAAGAATCTCATGTGTTTAGAGATACTGCTTTGGTATCACTAAGAACCTTACTGGATATGGGAGTCCTTCGACTACCCGAAGAACCTCATGTGTTTAGAGATACTGCTTATGTATCGCGTAGAACCTTATTGGATAAGGTAGTGTTTCAACCATCCGAAGAATCTCATGTGTTTAGGGATACTGCTTTGGTAATCCGAATAACCTTATTTGATAAGGGACTGCTTCGACCACCCGAAGAATCTCATGTGTTTAGAGATACTGCTTTGGTATCGCGAAGAACCTTATTGGATAAGATACTGCTTCGACCACCCGATAAATCTTATGACTTTAGAGATACTGCTTTGGTATCACGAAGAACCTTATTGGATAACGGACAGAGTTGACCACCCGAAAAATCTCATATGCTTAGAGATACTGCTTTGGTATCGCGAAGAACCTTACTGGATATGGGAGTCCTTCGACCACCCGAAGAATCTCATGTGTTTAGAGATACTGCTTATGTATCGCGTAGAACCTTATTGGATAAGGTACTGCTTCGACCATCCGAAGAATCTCATGTGTTTAGGGATACTGCTTTGGTAACGCGAATAACCTTATTGGATGAGGTACTGCTTCGACCATCCGAAAAATGTTATGTGTTTAGAGATACTGCTTTGGTATCGCGAAGAACCTTATTGGATAAGATACTGCTTCGACCACCCGAAAAATCTCATGTGTTTAGAGATACTTCTTTGGTATCACGAAGAACTTTATTGGATAACGGACAGCTTTGACCACCCGAAAAATCTCATATGCTTAGAGATACTGCTTCGGTATCGCGAAGAACCTTACTGCATAAGGGACTCCTTCGACCACCCGAAGAATCTCATGTGTTTAGAGATACTGCTTTGGTATCACTAAGAACCTTACTGGATATGGGAGTCCTTCGACTACCCGAAGAACCTCATGTGTTTAGAGATACTGCTTATGTATCGCGTAGAACCTTATTGGATAAGGTAGTGTTTCGACCATCCGAAGAATCTCATGTGTTTAGGGATACTGCTTTGGTAATCCGAATAACCTTATTTGATAAGGGACTGCTTCGACCACCCGAAGAATCTCATGTGTTTAGAGATACTGCTTTGGTATCGCGAAGAACCTTATTGGATAAGATACTTATTCGACCACCCGATAAATCTCATGACTTTAGAGATACTGCTTTGGTATCACGAAGAACCTTATTGGATAACGGACAGAGTTGACCACCCGAAAAATCTCATATGCTTAGAGATACTGCTTTGGTATCGCGAAGAACCTTACTGCATAAGGTACTCCTTCGACCACCCGAAGAATCTCATGTGTTTAGAGATACTGCTTTGGTATCACGAAGAACCTTACTGGATATGGGAGTCCTTCGAGCACCCGAAGAATCTCATGTGTTTAGAGATACTGCTTATGTATCGCGTAGAACCTTATTGGATAAGGTACTGCTTCGACCATCCGAAGAATCTCATGTGTTTAGGGATACTGCTTTGGTAACGCGAATAACCTTATTGGATGAGGTACTGCTTCGACCATCCGAAAAATGTTATGTGTTTAGAGATACTGCTTTGGTATCGCGAAGAACCTTATTGGATAAGATACTGCTTCGACCACCCGAAAAATCTCATGTGTTTAGAGATACTTCTTTGGTATCACGAAGAACCTTATTGGATAACGGACAGCTTTGACCACCCGAAAAATATCATATGCTTAGAGATACTGCTTCGGTATCGCGAAGAACCTTACTGCATAAGGGACTCCTTCGACCACCCGAAGAATCTCATGTGTTTAGAGATACTTCTTTGGTATCACTAAGAACCTTACTGGATATGGGAGTCCTTCGACCACCCGAAGAACCTCATGTGTTTAGAGATACTGCTTATGTATCGCGTAGAACCTTATTGGATAAGGTAGTGTTTCGACCATCCGAAGAATCTCATGTGTTTAGGGATACTGCTTTGGTAATCCGAATAACCTTATTTGATAAGGGACTGCTTCGACCACCCGAAGAATCTCATGTGTTTAGAGATACTGCTTTGGTATCGCGAAGAACCTTATTGGATAAGATACTGCTTCGACCACCCGATAAATCTCATGACTTTAGAGATACTGCTTTGGTATCACGAAGAACCTTATTGGATAACGGACAGAGTTGAACACCCGAAAAATCTCATATGCTTAGAGATACTGCTTCGGTATCGCGAAGAACCTTACTGCATAAGGGACTCCTTCGACCACCCGAAGAATCTCATGTGTTTAGAGATACTGCTTTGGTATCACGAAGAACCTTACTGGATATGGGAGTCCTTCGACTACCCGAAGAACCTCATGTGTTTAGAGATACTGCTTATGTATCGCGTAGAACCTTATTGGATAAGGTAGTGTTTCAACCATCCGAAGAATCTCATGTGTTTAGGGATACTGCTTTGGTAATCCGAATAACCTTATTTGATAAGGGACTGCTTCGACCACCCGAAGAATCTCATGTGTTTAGAGATACTGCTTTGGTATCGCGAAGAACCTTATTGGATAAGATACTGCTTCGACCACCCGATAAATCTTATGACTTTAGAGATACTGCTTTGGTATCACGAAGAACCTTATTGGATAACGGACAGAGTTGACCACCCGAAAAATCTCATATGCTTAGAGATACTGCTTTGGTATCGCGAAGAACCTTACTGGATATGGGAGTCCTTCGACCACCCGAAGAATCTCATGTGTTTAGAGATACTGCTTATGTATCGCGTAGAACCTTATTGGATAAGGTACTGCTTCGACCATCCGAAGAATCTCATGTGTTTAGGGATACTGCTTTGGTAACGCGAATAACCTTATTGGATGAGGTACTGCTTCGACCATCCGAAAAATGTTATGTGTTTAGAGATACTGCTTTGGTATCGCGAAGAACCTTATTGGATAAGATACTGCTTCGACCACCCGAAAAATCTCATGTGTTTAGAGATACTTCTTTGGTATCACGAAGAACTTTATTGGATAACGGACAGCTTTGACCACCCGAAAAATCTCATATGCTTAGAGATACTGCTTCGGTATCGCGAAGAACCTTACTGCATAAGGGACTCCTTCGACCACCCGAAGAATCTCATGTGTTTAGAGATACTGCTTTGGTATCACTAAGAACCTTACTGGATATGGGAGTCCTTCGACTACCCGAAGAACCTCATGTGTTTAGAGATACTGCTTATGTATCGCGTAGAACCTTATTGGATAAGGTAGTGTTTCGACCATCCGAAGAATCTCATGTGTTTAGGGATACTGCTTTGGTAATCCGAATAACCTTATTTGATAAGGGACTGCTTCGACCACCCGAAGAATCTCATGTGTTTAGAGATACTGCTTTGGTATCGCGAAGAACCTTATTGGATAAGATACTGCTTCGACCACCCGATAAATCTCATGACTTTAGAGATACTGCTTTGGTATCACGAAGAACCTTATTGGATAACGGACAGAGTTGACCACCCGAAAAATCTCATATGCTTAGAGATACTGCTTTGGTATCGCGAAGAACCTTACTGCATAAGGTACTCCTTCGACCACCCGAAGAATCTCATGTGTTTAGAGATACTGCTTTGGTATCACGAAGAACCTTACTGGATATGGGAGTCCTTCGAGCACCCGAAGAATCTCATGTGTTTAGAGATACTGCTTATGTATCGCGTAGAACCTTATTGGATAAGGTACTGCTTCGACCATCCGAAGAATCTCATGTGTTTAGGGATACTGCTTTGGTAACGCGAATAACCTTATTGGATGAGGTACTGCTTCGACCATCCGAAAAATGTTATGTGTTTAGAGATACTGCTTTGGTATCGCGAAGAACCTTATTGGATAAGATACTGCTTCGACCACCCGAAAAATCTCATGTGTTTAGAGATACTTCTTTGGTATCACGAAGAACCTTATTGGATAACGGACAGCTTTGACCACCCGAAAAAATCATATGCTTAGAGATACTGCTTCGGTATCGCGAAGAACCTTACTGCATAAGGGACTCCTTCGACCACCCGAAGAATCTCATGTGTTTAGAGATACTTCTTTGGTATCACTAAGAACCTTACTGGATATGGAAGTCCTTCGACCACCCGAAGAACCTCATGTGTTTAGAGATACTGCTTATGTATCGCGTAGAACCTTATTGGATAAGGTAGTGTTTCGACCATCCGAAGAATCTCATGTGTTTAGGGATACTGCTTTGGTAATCCGAATAACCTTATTTGATAAGGGACTGCTTCGACCACCCGAAGAATCTCATGTGTTTAGAGATACTGCTTTGGTATCGCGAAGAACCTTATTGGATAAGATACTGCTTCGACCACCCGATAAATCTCATGACTTTAGAGATACTGCTTTGGTATCACGAAGAACCTTATTGGATAACGGACAGAGTTGACCACCCGAAAAATCTCATATGCTTAGAGATACTGCTTTGGTATCGCGAAGAACCTTACTGCATAAGGTACTCCTTCGACCACCCGAAGAATCTCATGTGTTTAGAGATACTGCTTTGGTATCACGAAGAACCTTACTGGATATGGGAGTCCTTCGACCACCCGAAGAATCTCATGTGTTTAGAGATACTGCTTATGTATCGCGTAGAACCTTATTGGATAAGGTACTGCTTCGACCATCCGAAGAATCTCATGTGTTTAGGGATACTGCTTTGGTAACGCGAATAACCTTATTGGATGAGGTACTGCTTCGACCATCCGAAAAATGTTATGTGTTTAGAGATACTGCTTTGGTATCGCGAAGAACCTTATTGGATAAGATACTGCTTCGACCACCCGAAAAATCTCATGTGTTTAGAGATACTTCTTTGGTATCACGAAGAACTTTATTGGATAACGGACAGCTTTGACCACCCGAAAAATCTCATATGCTTAGAGATACTGCTTCGGTATCACGAAGAACCTTACTGCATAAGGGACTCCTTCGACCACCCGAAGAATCTCATGTGTTTAGAGATACTGCTTTGGTATCACTAAGAACCTTACTGGATATGGGAGTCCTTCGACTACCCGAAGAACCTCATGTGTTTAGAGATACTGCTTATGTATCGCGTAGAACCTTATTGGATAAGGTAGTGTTTCGACCATCCGAAGAATCTCATGTGTTTAGGGATACTGCTTTGGTAATCCGAATAACCTTATTTGATAAGGGACTGCTTCGACCACCCGAAGAATCTCATGTGTTTAGAGATACTGCTTTGGTATCGCGAAGAACCTTATTGGATAAGATACTGCTTCGACCACCCGATAAATCTTATGACTTTAGAGATACTGCTTTGGTATCACGAAGAACCTTATTGGATAACGGACAGAGTTGACCACCCGAAAAATCTCATATGCTTAGAGATACTGCTTTGGTATCGCGAAGAACCTTACAGCATAAGGTACTCCTTCGACCACCCGAAGAATCTCATGTGTTTAGAGATACTGCTTTGGTATCACGAAGAACCTTACTGGATATGGGAGTCCTTCGAGCACCCGAAGAATCTCATGTGTTTAGAGATACTGCTTATGTATCGCGTAGAACCTTATTGGATAAGGTACTGCTTCGACCATCCGAAGAATCTCATGTGTTTAGGGATACTGCTTTGGTAACGCGAATAACCTTATTGGATGAGGTACTGCTTCGACCATCCGAAAAATGTTATGTGTTTAGAGATACTGCTTTGGTATCGCGAAGAACCTTATTGGATAAGATACTGCTTCGACCACCCGAAAAATCTCATGTGTTTAGAGATACTTCTTTGGTATCACGAAGAACCTTATTGGATAACGGACAACTTTGACCACCCGAAAAATATCATATGCTTAGAGATACTGCTTCGGTATCGCGAAGAACCTTACTGCATAAGGGACTCCTTCGACCACCCGAAGAATCTCATGTGTTTAGAGATACTGCTTTGGTATCACTAAGAACCTTACTGGATATGGGAGTCCTTCGACCACCCGAAGAACCTCATGTGTTTAGAGATACTGGTTATGTATCGCGTAGAACCTTATTGGATAAGGTAGTGTTTCGACCATCCGAAGAATCTCATGTGTTTAGGGATACTGCTTTGGTAATCCGAATAACCTTATTTGATAAGGGACTGCTTCGACCACCCGAAGAATGTCATGTGTTTAGAGATACTGCTTTGGTATCGCGAAGAACCTTATTGGATGAGGTACTTCTTCGACCATCCAAAAAATCTTATGTGTTTAGAGAAACTTCTTTGGTATCGCGAAGAACCTTATTGGATAAGGGACTGCTTCGACCATCTGAAGAATCTCATGTGTTTAGGGATACTGCTTTGGTATCGCGAATAACCTTATTGGATAAGGGACTGCTTCGACTACCCGAAGAATCTCATGTGTTTAGAGATACTGTTTTGGTATCGCGAGGAACCTTATTAGATAATGGATTGCTTCGACCACCCGAAGAATCTCATGTGTTTAGAGATACTTCTTTCGTATCGTGAAGAACCTTATTGGATAAGGGACTGCTTCGACCACCCGGAGAATCTCATGTGTTTAGAGATACTGCTTTGGTATCACGAAAAACCTTATTGGATGAGGTACAGCTTCGACCATCCAAAAAATCTTATGTGTTTAGAGAAACTGCTTTGGTATCGCGAAAAACCTTATTGGATAAGGGACTGCTTCGACCATCTGAAGAATCTCATATGTTTAGGGATACTGCTTTCGTATCGTGAATAACCTTATTGGATAAGGAATTGCTTTGACCACCCGAAGAATCTCATGTGTTTAGAGATACTGCTTCGGTATCGTGAAGAACCATATTGGATAAGGGACTGCTTCGACCATCTGAAGAATCTCATCTGTTTAGGGATACTGCTTTGGTATCGCGAATAACCTTATTGGATTAGAGACTGCTTCGACCAACCGAAGAATCTCATGTGTTTAGAGATACTACTTTGGTATCGCGAGGAACCTTATTAGATAATGGATTGCTTCGACCACCCAAAGAATCTCATGTGTTTAGAGATACTTCTTTGGTATCGTGAAGAACCTTATTGGATAAGGGACTGCTTCGACCACCCGGAGAATCTCATGTGTTTAGAGATACTGCTTTGGTATCGCGAATAATCTTATTGGATAAGGGACTGCTTCGACCACCCGAAGAATCTCATGTGTTTAGATATATTGCTTTGTTATCACGAAGAACCTTATTGGATGAGGTACTGCTTCGACCATCCAAAAAATCTTATGTGTTTAGAGAAACTGCTTTGGTATCGCGAAGAACCTTATTGGATAAGGGACAGCTTCGACCATCTGAAGAATCTCATATGTTTAGGGATACTGCTTTGGTATCGCGAATAACCTTATTGGATAAGGAATTGCTTTGACCACCCGTAGAATCTCATGTTTTTAAAGATACTGCTTTGGTATCGCGAAGAATCTTATTGGATGAGGTACTGCTTCGACCATCCGAAAAATCTTATGTGTTTAGAGAAACTGCTTTGGTATCACGAAGAACCTTATTGGATAAGGGACTGCTTCGACCACCCGAAAAATCTCATGACTTTAGAGATACTACTTTGGTATCACGAAGAACCTTATTGGATAACGGACAGCTTTGACCACCCGAAGAATCTCATGTGTTTAGAGATACTGCTTTGGTATCGCGAAGAACCTTACTGCATAGGGGACTCCTTCGACCACCCGAAGAATCTCATGTGTTTAGAGATACTGCTTTGGTATCACGAAGAACCTTACTGGATAAGGGACTCCTTCGACCACCCGAAGAATCTCATGTGTTTAGAGATAATGCTTTGGTATCGCGTAGAACCTTATTGGATAAGGTACTGCTTTGACCATCCGAAGAATCTCATGTTTTTAGGAATACTGCTTTGGTATCGCGAATAACCTTATTTGATAAGGTACTGCTTCGACCATCCGGAGAATCTCATGTGCTTAGAGATACTGCTTTGGTATCACGAAGAACCTTATTGGATGAGGTACTGCTTCGACCCTCCAAAAAATCATATGTGTTTAAAGAAACTGCTTTGGTATCGCGAAGAACCTTATTGGATAAGGGACTGCTTCGACCATCTGAAGCATCTCATATGTTTAGGGATACTTTGGTATTGCGAATAATCTTATTAGATAAGGAACTGCTTTGACCACCCGTAGAATCTCATGTGTTTAGAGATACTGCTTTGGTATCGCGAAGAACCTTATTGGATGAGGTACTGCTTCGACCATCCGAAAAATCTTATGTGTTTAGAGATACTGCTTTGGTATCGCGAAGAACCTTATTGGATAAGGGACTTCTTCGACCACCCGAAAAATCTCATGACTTTAGAGATACTGTTTGGTATCACGAAGAACTTTATTGGATAACGGACAGCTTTGACCACCCGAAGAATCTTATGTGTTTAGAGATACTGCTTTGGTATCGCGAAGAACCTTACTGCATAAGGGACTCCTTCGACCATCCAAAGAATCTCATGTGTTTAGAGATACTGCTTTGGTATCACGAAGAACCTTACTGGATAAGGGAGTCCTTTGACCACCCGAAGAATCTCATGTCTTTAGAGATACTGCTTTGGTATCGCGTAGAACCTTACTGGATAAGGGAGTCCTTCGACCACCCGAAGAATCTCATGTGTTTTGGGATACTGCTTTGGTAACGCGAATAACCTTATTTGATAAGGGACTGCTTCGACCACCCGTAGAATCTCATGTGTTTAGAGATACTGCTTTGGTATCGCGAAGAACCTTATTGGATGAGGTACTGCTTCGACCATCCAAAAAATCATATGTGTTTAGAGAAACTGGTTTGGTATTGCGAAGAACCTTATTGGATAAGGGACTGCTTCGACCATCTGAAGCATCTCATGTGTTTAGGGATACTTCTTTGGTATCGCGAATAACCTAATGGGATAAGGGACTGCTTCGACCACCCGAAGAATCTCATGTGTTTAGAGATACAGCTTTGGTATCGCGAAGAACCTTATTAGATAATGGATTGCTTCGACCATCCGAAAAATCTTATGTGTTTAGAGATACTGCTTTGGTATCGCGAATAACCTTATTGGATAAGGAACAACTTTGACAACCCGAAGAATCTCATGTGTTTAGAGATACTGCTTTGGTATCGCGAAGAACCTTACTGCATAAGGGACTCCTACAACCACCCAAAAAATATCATGTGTTTAGAGATACTGCTTTGGTATCACAAAGAACCTTACTGGATAAGCGAGTCCTTCGACCACCCGAAGAATCTCATGTTTTTAGTGATACTGCTTTCGTATTGCGTAGAATCTTATTGGATAAGGTACTGCTTTGACCATCCGAAGAATCTCATGTGTTTAGGGATACTGCTTTGGTAACGCGAATAACCTTATTTGATAAGAGACTGCTTCGACCACCCGAAGAATCTCATGTGTTTAGAGATACAGCTTTGGTATCGCGAAGAACCTTATTGGATGAGGTACTGCTTCGACCATCCGAAAAATCTTATGTGTTTAGAGATACTGCTTTGGTATCGCGAAGAACCTTACTGCATAAGGGACTCCTTCGACCACACGAAGAATCTCATGTGTTTAAAGATACTGCTTCGGTATCACGAAGAACCTTACTGGATAAGGGACTCCTTCGACCACCCGAAGAATCTCATGTGTTTAGGGATACTGCTTTGGTATCGCGAATAACCTTATTGGATAAGGGACTACATCGACCACCCGAAGAATCTCATGTGTTTAGAATACTGCTTTGGTATCGCGAGGAACCTTATTGGATAAGGGATTGCTTCGACCACCCGAAGAATCTCATGTGTTTAGAGATACTTCTTTGGTATCGTGAAGAACCTTATTGGATAAGGGACTGCTTCGACCACCCGGAGAATCTCATGTGTTTAGAGATACTGCTTTGGTATCACGAAGAACCTTATTGGATGAGGTACTGCTTCGACCATCCAAAAAATCTTATGTGTTTAGAGAAACTGCTTTGGTATCGCAAAAACCCTTATTGGATAAGGGACTGCTTCGACCATCTGAAAAATCTCATATGTTTAGGGATACTGCTTTGGTATCGTGAATAACCTTATTGGATAAGGAATTGCTTTGATCACCCGAAGAATCTCATGTGTTTAGAGATACTGCTTTGGTATCGCGTATAACCTTATTGGATAAGGTACTGCTTCGACCATCCGAAGAATCTCATGTGTTTAGGGATACTGCTTTGGTAACGCGAATAACCTTATTTGATAAGGGACTGCTTCGACCACCCGAAGAATCTCATGTGTTTAGAGATACTGCTTTGGTATCGCGAATAACCTTATTGGATGAGGTACTGCTTCGACCATCCAAAAAATCTTATGTGTTTAGAGAAACTGCTTTGGTATCGCGAAGAACCTTATTGGATAAGGGACTGCTTTGACCATCTGAAGAATCTCATCTTTTTAGGGATACTGCTTTGGTATCGCAAATAACCTTATTGGATTAGGGACTGCTTCGACCAACCGAAGAATCTCATGTGTTTAGAGATACTGCTTTGGTATCGCGAGGAACCTTATTAGATAATGGATTGCTTCGACCACCCGAAGAATCTCATGTGTTTAGAGATACTTCTTTGGTATCGTGAAGAACTTTACTGGATAAGGGACTGCTTCGACCACCCGGAGAATCTCATGTGTTTAGAGATACTGCTTTGGTATCACGAAGAACCTTATTGGATGAGGTACTGCTTCGACCATACGAAAAATCTTATGTATTTAGAGAAACTGCTTTGGTATCGCGAATAACCTTATTGGATAAGGGACTGCTTCGACCATCTGAAGAATCTCATATGTTTAGGGATACTGCTTTGGTATCGCGAATAACCTTATTGGATAACCAATTGCTTTGACCACCCGTAGAATCTCATATGTTTAAAGATACTTCTTTGGTATCGCGAAGAATCTTATTGGATGAGGTACTGCTTCGACCATCCGAAAAATCTTATGTGTTTAGAGATACTGCTTTGGTATCACGAAGAACCTTATTGGATAAGGGACTGCTTCAACCACCCGAAAAATCTCATGACTTTAGAGATACTGCTTTGGTATCACGAAGAACCTTATTGGATAACGGACAGCTTTGACCACCCAAAGAATCTCATGTGTTTAGAGATACTGCTTTGGTATCGCGAAGAACCTTACTGCATAAGGGACTCCTTCGACCACTCGAAGAATCTCATGTGTTTAGAGATACTACTTTGGTATCACGAAGAACCTTACTGGATATGGGACTCCTTCGACCACCCGAAGAATCTCATGTGTTTAGAGATAATGCTTTGGTATCGCGTAGAACCTTATTGGATAAGGTACTGCTTCGACCATCCGAAGAATCTCATGTTTTTAGGAATACTGCTTTGGTATCGCGAATATCCTTATTTGATAAGGGACTGCTTCGACCATCCGGAGAATCTCATGTGCTTAGAGATACTGCTTTGGTATCGCGAAGAACCTTATTGGATGAGGTATTGCTTCGACCATCCGAAAAATCTTATGTGTTTAGAGATACTGCTTTGGTATCGCGAAGAACCTTACTGCATAAGGGACTCCTTCGACCACACGAAGAGTCTCATGTGTTTAGAGATACTGCTTTGGTATCACGAAGAACCTTACTTGATAAGGGAGTCCTTCGACCACCCGAAGAATCTCACGTGTTTAGAGACACTGCTTTGGTATCGCGTAGAACTTTATTGGATAAGGTACTACTTCGACCATCCGAAGAATCTCATGTGTTTAGGGATACTGCTTTGGTATCGCGAATAACCTTATTTGATAAGGGACTGCTTCGACCACCCGGAGAATCTCATGTGTTTAGAGATACTGCTTTGGTATCACGAAGAACCTTATTGGATGAGGTACTGCTTCGACCATCCAAAAAATCATATGTGTTTAGAGAAACTGGTTTGGTATTGCGAAGAACCTTATTAGATAAGGGACTGCTTCGACCATCTGAAGCATCTCATATGTTTAGGGATACTTTTTTGGTATCGCGAATAACCTTATTGGATAAGGAACTGCGTTGACCACCCGTAGAATCTCATGTGTTTAGAGATACTGCTTTGGTATCGCGAAGAACCTTATTGGATGAGGTACTGCTTCGACCATCCGAAAAATCTTATGTGTTTAGAGATACTGCTTTGGTATCGCGAAGAACCTTATTGGATAAGGGACTGCTTCGACCATCCGAAGAGTCTCATGTGTTTATAGATACTGCTTTGGTATCGCGAAGAACCTTACTGGATAAGGGACTCCTTCGACCATCCGAAAAATCTTATGTGTTTAGAGATACTGCTTTGGTATCGCGAAGAACCTTATTGGATAAGGGACTGCTTCGACCACCCGAAAAATCTCATGAATTTAGAGATACTGCTTTGGTATCACGAAGAACCTTATTGGATAACGGACAGCTTTGACCACCCGAAGAATCTCATGTGTTTAGAGATACTGCTTTGGTATCGCGAAGAACCTTACTGCATAAGGGACTCCTTCGACCACCCAAAGAATCTCATGTGTTTAGAGATACTGCTTTGGTATCACGAAGAACCTTACTGGATAAGGATGTCCTTCAACCACCCGAAGAATCTCATGTTTTTAGAGATAGTGCTTTGGTATCGCTTAGAACCTTATTGGATAAGGTACTGCTTCGACCATCCGAAGAATCTCATGTGTTTAGGGATACTGCTTTGGTAACGCGAATAACCTTATTTGATAAGGGACTGCTTCGACCACCCGAAAAATCTCATGTGTTTAGAGATACTGCTTTGGTATCGCGAAGAACCTTATTGGATGAGGTACTGCTTCGACCATCCAAAAAATCTTATGTGTTTAGAGATACTGCTTTGGTATCGCGAAGAACCTTACTGCATAAGGGACTCCTTCGACCACACGAAGAATCTCATGTGTTTAGAGATACTGCTTCGGTATCACGAAGAACCTTACTGGATAAGGGACTCCTTCGACCACCCGAAGAATCTCATGTGTTTAGAGATACTGCTTTGGTATCGCGTAGAACTTTATTGGATAAGGTACTGCTTCTACCATCCGAATAATCTCATGTGTTTAGAGATACTGCTTTGTGTCGCTTCCGCGAAAATAAGGTGCCGGCAAAACAGAAGAGTCGCCACCTTTTGTTATTTATCCCTCGGAGCGGGAAAGGAAACGATCGGAAAAACCTGACGAAAAGGTTATAAGACAAGGTCATCACAACCGTTGTCTGGGTTCGGGAGTCGGTTACGCAAGGGGAATGTATTAGCACCCCTCACGTCCGTCGTACTCGACGGGATCCACGCTTGTTGTGTTTACTGGACGAGTTGGTTTATTTATCTACCTATCAAGGCTGGCTTAAAAAGAAAAGATAAATGACTCGGCAAAGCGTCGCAGTTTATGCCTATGTATTCTCATCAGAGAATGAGAAATCAGAGTCAACGTAGTTCGGCCTAACTACGGGTTACGGGGAAGGTTGCTCGCCAATACATCAGTATTGTGCCTACGTACTCTCAACAAGTATGAGAGATCAGAGCTTACGTAGTTCGGGATAATACGGATTACGGGGATTCAGATTCATTTGTTTTATCGAGTAGGGTTAAACAGCAATTGCAGCAGTTAGGGACAAAGCCTGTTTGCGTTGGCGCTGAAGTTTAACGACACTCTTTTCTTCAGAAAATCTTTCCTTTGAATTACGGGCCCACGGGGCAAAAAGGTTTGAAGTTTGTTTTCTGTCTTTTACAAAAGAAGTGTTTTTTATTGTGTTTGCAATTTCAATCGCACTAAATAATATGACCTGAGAGTGAATGCGTCGCATGTCACCTAAAGGGTGCCATACTAAACATCCAGACTGTTGAAAAGAAGCTCTCCAACAATCCTTTCTCGGATAGCTTAAGGCTCGTAACGTACGAAAGAAATCATTCATGATTACTGTATCTTAAGCTGTTTTGAGATGAGAAGAGAACAGGCTCAACTAAAGGGAGACTATCAAGTCCTAATGTTGTCATGCCAAGGATTCATCCTATGGTTGAGGTTTGAAACAGGAAACTCCTAGATGTTATCATGCATAGGTTTCAACCTAAAGTTCTATCATCACTTCCTTATCAAAGGGAGTGAGATTCCTAGGGGATCATATCAATGGTAAATAGAAACAGATAAAGCATCAGCTTAAACAGTAAACAGTAAACAGTTGTAAAATGCATGCAATGCAAGTGAGGGAGGAAATGTGTGTGGGGCATCGGCCTCCACAAGCTCATCTCAACCTCAAGCCAGAATGAATAACAGTAATCATACAAAAAACAAAATGCTATCAAGCAAAATAATAAGCAACTGCAATCATACAGAAGAAAATAAAATGCTGTCAAGCAAAATAAACCACATGGGCAAGGGAGCAGGGCTCTACCGAATACCCGCAAGCAAAGCCATACAGTAACAATACAAGCAGAGGGGGCAACTCAACCTCTAGTGCAATCATGCTCCTAGCTTACATCAGTCTAGATATGAACTTATTCTAATGCATCAAGCAAGTCAAACAAGTCACAGCAATACAGTTGCACAGCAAGCAAACAGACAGAAAAGAAAGCAGATCAACAACTCTCTCAACTCCAAGCCTCAGCTCTTCTGATAGCAACTCAATCTTCACACTTCAACCACCTCTCAAGGCTATCATCTTTCATGACAAATATCAATTTGTTTCCAGGGTTTCAATCCATCAAACACAAGTATCAACTTGTCCTTTCTCCTTCAAGCTTCATCTCCTCAATCAATTCCAACTTCAGGCTTCACTCTTAACTACAAGTATCAACTTGGTTCCTTCAGGCTCTCAATACATCAGCGTAAAGATCAACTAATCTTTTATTCCTCAAGCCCTAGCTCTTCACTCAATCTTAACTGAATCCTCCTCATAAGTATCAACTCAGCTTTCAAGCTTCAGCTCTCTTTGCTTTACCAGTCTCAACTTGGTCTTCTCCTCTTACAAGCTTCAGCTTCTCAAAGTAATCTTTAATCACTTAGAAGTGTCAACTTCATCCTTTAAATCTTTCTCAAGCCTCAGCTCTTCATTCAATCTCCATTGGATCTTCAAGTATCAACTTGTTCTTCTTACTCTTCCATCTTCAGCTGTAATGCCAATGCTCAAGGAGTCATCCTCTACCACACTCTTCAATGAAGTCTTCATCTTCAAACTCAAGTCCAACATCTCTCAAGATACTCAGACCAGAAGACAATTGATTTAACAGGATGATTGGAAATGACAAACAGCTTACTGACAACCAAAGGAAGTCTGTAAGGGTTTATCATTATGAGAGACTGGTTCCCTCAAAGTTCTACTTCCCAGATAATGCCACTCATCCTTCCAAAGGAGGGATGTGAATATCTGAGAAGGACTCTTAGTCATTGGGAGGAATGGAAGCACAAGATGCTTTCCATGTTTATGAAAGAAATCATTCTAACTACAAGGCTATCCCTATGTCCTATCTCCTAATCTTCATCAAACACCTTCAGGCACTAGCAAATCCAAAGCTCCAAGCAACTTCAAGCATCCTCACCTTGTCTTCAACTTGTCTTCAATCTCAACCAAAGGCAAACCAAGCACAAACCCTAATCTAAGGGGACTAAGGAAGTTAAACTAGTTGAATTAGTAAGTTAGGATCACCTAAAACCTAGTACTAAAGTTAGTCCTAACTAAAATACTAAAATCAATTGTAAAATCCTACAAAAGTTACTATGGGAACCTAGGTCAATCATGACTCTACCATGTTAATTCCAGAGATCAAATCCTCAAATTAGATCTAGAAATAAATTCTACACTACAAGGTACTAAACTTAAGCCCTAAAAGGGAGCACCTAAGGTTTCAACCTAAAAACAACACCTAATTTCATCACAAAAATATGAGAAAAATACTATGGGAGCATGCATATCTAAGCTAATCACACATAAAAAATCCAGCCAAAAATCATCACCAAGTGATCACACTAAAATCATCGAATAGAGGTATCAATTAGCAAATAAACATCGCGTATCACTTCGAACCGTAACTACGAAAGTATGCATCCGAGTGGGAAACGAAAATGCGTGTTGATGGAATCATGATTAAACAATCAAGAATAGTGGCAAACATCTAAAACATTTCACTCTAAATGCACCATATTGATCTATGAAGATTCGAAGTGAAACGACACGAGAATAAGCATAAAAACAGCAAAACAGGCCTGCCAGCACAGTGTTAATCGATTAACACCATAGGTTAATCGGTTAACCACTTAAAAATGTTGATAAATTTGAATATTTGAGTTGGTTAATCGATTAACCATATAGGTTAACCGATTAACACTGCACCAGAAGCAGAAAAATAGCAACAAAATCACTTTTCAACAGCTTATTACATCTCCAAACATACCAATGCTCACATAATCAATTATGCACGAAATTACCTCAGCAAATAGTGATATGATTAGCATGTAAACATGGTAAAGCAACATGATCATGGATCAATAAGATCAAATCAACCACAATTCAATCAAATGCGAAGATCAACATTATGAACATGCAAGTAAGTTCGAAAATTAAATCGGATCAGAATTCCAACCTACGAATCGGAGACTTGATTCGGTAATTGTTGATCTAACTGTAATTGAGAAGATCCAAGCAAAGAAACCCGGAAAACTTCAAGATCCACACCAATTCTTGTAGTAGCAATGAAGATCCACCAAGAACAACTCAAAATAAGCCAAATAATCACTTCCAAGAACACTTCAAAATTCAGATCTGCTTGTGCACGAAAATTGGATGATGAAATGGGATTAATGGAGTGAATTAATGGAGGTTTAGCTCTTAGAAATCAGTGATTCCAATGAAGAATCAATGATCTCAAGGAGAAGAGCTTTGTGTGAGTTTTATGAGGTTGAAAAATTGAGAGAGAATTGAGAGAGAATTGTGAAGATGAAAGGGAATTATGAAGATTAGATAGGTTTGGAGTAAATCATTTAAATATACTCTTGGTTCGGATCCAAAGCAAGGCTTGGAAATACGATTGGAATGTGGTATGGGGTTTTGGCGGGAAACTGAAATAACCAACTTGAGAAGGTTCTAGATCCTTCTAGAATGCAAAATGGAACCTTCCAAATGATCAACATTGGACTCCAAATGGAAATTGCTTGAAATCTCACGTGCAAGGCAAAATCTGCTTTGGTTAATCGGTTAACCATATAGGTTAATCGATTAACACTGTTAAAACTTGCAAATTTGGACTATTTTCTAATGGTTAATCGGTTAACCATATGTGTTAACCGATTAACACATTCAAAAATTTGAATTTGGCGCTTTTTGGTGGGAAATCTGCCGGTTCGCCCGTTCTCAACTGTTCGGGGCCCGGTTAAGCTTCTGAAACTTGCTGTTGAATATTATGATCATGAAAATGCTTACGATGCTCCTGAATGATGCGTCCTGTAGAAAAAATGCCTGCAAACAAAATGAAATCGGCCGCTCAACCGTTAGGCAAAATAAACGCCAGCACCTCTGAGGCTTGAATAAAATCTCTTGATTAGCTCTGTACTCTATGATAGCCCTTGACCTCCTGCATACATGTCAATGCAATGCACATGGTAATGTTATGTTAAATGAAATGAAACACAAGCTAGGTAAAACAAGGTTAGACAAATTTTGGGGTGCAACACTTTGGTATCACGAAGAACCTTATTGGATGAGGTACTGCTTCGACCATCCAAAAAATCTTATGTGTTTAGAGAAACTGCTTTGGTGTTGCGAAGAACCTTATTGGATAAGGGACTGCTTCGACAATCTGAAGAATCTCATATGTTTAGGGATACTGCTTTGGTATCGCGAATAACCTTATTGGATAAGGAACTACTTTGACCACCCGTAGAATCTCATGTGTTTAAAGATACTGCTTTGGTATCGCGAAGAACCTTATTGGATGATGTACTGCTTCGACCATACGAAAAATCTTATGTGTTTAGAGATACTGCTTTGGTATCGCGAAGAACCTTATTGGATAAGGGACTGCTTCGACCACCCGAAAAATCTCATGACTTTAGAGATACTTCTTTGGTATAACGAAGAACCTTATTGGATAACGGACAACTTTGACCACCCGAAGAATCTCATGTGTTTAGAGATACTGCTTTAGTATCGCGAAGAACCTTACTGCATAAGGGACTCCTTCGACCACCCGAAGAATCTCATGTGTTTAGAGATACTGCTTTGGTATCACGAAGAACCTTACTGGATAAGGGACTCCTTCGACCACCCGAAGAATCTCATGTGTTTAGAGATACTGCTTTGGTATCGCGAAGAACCTTATTGGATGAGGTACTGCTTCGACCATCCAAAAAATCTTATGTATTTAGAGAAACTGCTTTGGTATCGTGAAGAACCTTATTGGATAAGGGACTGCTTCGACCATCTGAAGAATCTCATGTGTTTAGGGATACTGCTTTAGTATCGCGAATAACCTTATTGGATAAGGGACTGCTTCGACCACCCGAAGAATATCATGTGTTTAGAGATACTGCTTTAGTATCGCGAGGAACCTTATTAGATAATGGATTGCTTCGACCACCCGAAGAATCTCATGTGTTTAGAGATACTGCTTTGGTATCGCGAAGAACCTTATTGGATAAGGGACTGCTTCTACCATCCGAAGAAACTCATGTGTTTAGGGATACTGCTTTGGTATCGCGAATAACCTTATTTGATAAGGGACTGCTTCGACCATCTGAAGAATCTCATGTGTTTAGATATACTACTTTGGTATCGCGAAAAACCTTATTGTATGAGGTACTGCTTTGACCATCCGAAAAATCTTATGTGTTTAGAGATACTGCTTTGGTATCGCAAAGAACCTTATTGGATAAGGGACTGCTTCGACCACCCGAAAAATCTCATGTCTTTAGAGATACTGCTTTGGTATCACGAAGAACCTTATTGGATAACGGACTGCTTTGACCACCCGAAGAATCTCATGTGTTTAGAGATACTGCTTTGGTATCGCGAAGAACCTTACTGAATAAGGGACTCCTTCGACCACCCGAAGAATCTCATGTGTTTAGAGATATTGCTTTCGTATCACGAAGAACCTTACTGGATAAGGGACTCCTTCGACCACCCGAAGAATCTCATGTGTTTAGAGATACTGCTTTGGTATCGCGTAGAACCTTATTGGATAAGGTACTGCTTCGACCATCCGAAGAATCTCATGTGTTTAGGGATACTGCTTTGGTATCGCAAATAACCTTTTTTGATAAGGGACTGCTTCGACCACCTGAAGAATGTCATGTGTTTAGAGATATTGCTTTGGAATCGCGAAGAACCTTATTGGATGAGGTACTGCTTCGACCATCCAAAATTTTTTATGTGTTTAGAGAAACGGCTTTGGTATTGCGAAGAACCTTATTGGAGAAGGGACTGCTTCGACCATCTAAAGAATCTCATGTGTTTAGGGATACTGCTTTGGTATCGCGAATAACCTTATTGGATAAGGGACTGCTTCGACCACCCGAAGAATCTCATGTGTTTAGAGATACTGCTTTGGTATCGCGAGGAACCTTATTAGATAAAGGATTGCTTCGACCACCCGAAAAATCTCATGTGTTTAGAGATACTTCTTTGATATCGCAAAGAACATTATTGGATAAGGGACTGCTTCGACCATCGTAAGAATCTCATGTGTTTAGGGATACTGCTTTGGTATCACGAATAACCTTATTTGATAAGGGACTGCTTCGACCACCCGAAGAATCTCATGTGTTTAGATATACTGCTTTAGTTACGCGAAGAACCTTATTGGATGAGGTACTGCTTCGACCATCCAAAAAATCTTATGTGTTTAGGGAAACTGCTTTGGTATCGCGAAGAACCTTATTGGATAAGGGACTGCTTCGACCATCTGAAGAATCTCATGTGTTTAGGGATACTGCTTTGGTATCGCGAATAACCTTATTGGATATGGAATTGCTTTGACCACCCGTAGAATCTCATGTGTTTAGAGATACTGCTTTGGTATCGCGAAGAACCTTGTTGGATGATGTCGCTTGTGCGAAAATAAGGTGTCGGCACAACAGAAGAGTCGCCACCTTTCGTTATTTATCCCTCATAGCGGGAAAGGAAACGATCGGAAAAACCTGACGAAAAAGGGTAAGACAAGGTCGTCGCAACCATTGTCTGGGTTCGGGAGTCGGTTACGCGAGGGGAAGGTATTAGCACCCCTCACGTCCGTCGTACTCGACGGGATCCACGCTTGTTGTGTTTACTTGGACGGGTTATCTTTATCTATCTACCTATCAAGGCTGGCTTAAAAAGAAAAGAAAAATGACTCGGCAAAGCGTCGCGCTTTATGCCTACGTATTCTCATCAGAGAACGAGAAATCAGAGTCAACGTAGTTCGACCTACGACAGGTTATGGGGGAAGGTAGCTCGCCAATACATCAGTACTGTGCCTACGTACTCTCAACAGGTATGAGAGATCAGAGCTTACGTAGTTCGGGACACTACGCTTTATTTCCTGTCTTTTACAAAAGAAGTATTTTTTTATTGTGTTTGCAATTTCAGTCGCACTAGAGACTATGACCTGAGAGTGAATGCGTCGCATGTTACCCAAAGGGTACCATACTAAACATCCAGACTGTGGAAAAGAAACTCTCCCACAATCCTTTCTCAGATAGCTTAAGGCTCGTAACGTACGAAAGAAATCATTCATGATTACTGTATCTTAAACTGTTTTGAGATGAGAATAGAACGGGCCCAACTAGGAGGGAGACTATCAAGTCCTACTGTTGCCATGCCAAGGATTCATCCTATGGTTGAGGTTTGAACACGGAACTCCTAGAAGTCATCATCCATAGGTTTCAACCTAAAGTTCTATCATCAATTCCTTATCAAAGGAAATGAGAGTCCTAAGGGATCATGTCAATGATACACTGAAGCAGACAAAGCATCAGCTTAAACAGTAAACAGTAAACGACTGTAAAATGCATGCAATGCAAGTGAGGGAGGGAATGTGTGTGGGGCTTCAGCCTCCACAAGCTCATCTCGACCTCAAGCCAGAATGAATAACAGTAATCATACTGAAGGTAAACAACATGCTATCAAGCAATATACAGTAAACTGCAATCATACAGAAGGAATAAAGTCATGCTATCAAGCAAAGCAAACCACATGGGCAAGGGAGCTGGGCTCTACCGAATACCCGCAAGCAAAGCCACACAGTAACAGTACAAGCAGAGGGAGCAACTCAACCTCTAGTGCAATCATGCTCCTAGATTCTACCTATTCTAGATATGAACTTATTCTAATGCATCAAGAAAATCAAACAAAACACATCAATACAGAAGAAAACAGAAAAGAAAGCAGATCAACTCCTCTCTCAACTTCAAGCTTCAGCTCTTTCAACAGCAACTCAGTCTTCAGACTTCAATCACTCTTGACAAATATCAATTTGCTTTTCCAGGTTTCAACCCTTTAACATAAGTTTCAACCTATCTTCTTCTTCAAGCTTAATCTCCTTAATCAGCTCCACCTTCAGGCTTCATTGTTAACCACAAGTATCAACTTGATCCCTTCAGAGTCTGCAAGTATCAAAGTAAGTATCAACTTCCTTTGTTCTTCAAGCTTCAACTCTTCATTCTCAATTGAATCCTCTTCCTAAGTATCAACTTAGTCTTCAAGCTCTCTTTGCTTTACCAGTCTCAACTTGGTCTTCTCTTCCTGCAAGCTTCAGCTACTCAGAGTAATCTTTGATCACTTAGAAGTATCAACTTCATCCTTCAGTCTTTAAGCATCAGCTCTTCATTCAATCTTCACTGGATCTTCATTGGGTCTTCATTGGGTCTTCAAGTATCAACTTGCTCTTGTTGCTCTTCAAGCTTCAGCTGGAATGGCAATGCTTCAAGGAATCATCCTCTTCCATACTCTTCAATGAAGTCTTCATCTTCAAACTCAAGCTCAGCATCTCTCAAGATATTCAACACAGAGGGAAATCACTTAACTGGATAAGCTGGGGTGTTAAACTGCTAATTGACCACCAAAGGTGGCCTATAAGGGTTCAACATCAAAAGAATGGTTCCCTCAAAAGTTCTACTTCCTAGGTACCATCACTTATCCCTCCCAAGGAGAGAGGTGTATACCAGGGAAGGACTTTGAATCATAGGGAGGAATGGAGGTGAGAGATACCATCCATGTTTAAGAAAGGAATCAACTAAGTCTAAACTCCTCATAATCCCTAACCTTAAAACAACAATAAAACAAACAAGATCAAGCTCTCAAGCTCCTCACTCAACTTCCAAGTCTTCTACTATGCTCCTCAATGCTCCTCAAAGCAAAACCAAGCTCTCCAAGCCCACAAAGCAAAGCAAGCAAAAATACAAGCCCACAAGGGCAACACAAACAATCATCAACTATAGAAATCATCTAAAAATAGTATACCATTATATTAAAATCTAATATAATTCCTAGGGGATCCTACATATCTATCCTTAATACCCTTATATGCCCCAATGTCTATCTTGACCTAGAAACCCAAAATTCTAGTGTTATTGTGGACCTATGTTAAGGATTAACCTAATTCTACACAACCTAAAGTCACCTAAGCAAAACTAATCAAAAATTCATCACAAAATTATGGAATAAATCCAGAGGGGAGCTAAAGTCCTAATCTAACTATCCTAAAAAGAATGGCCTAAAAATATGAAGGAAACTAGCTAAAAAAAATTCTACAAAACCATGTATCAACATAAAAGAATTAAAAAGCCATTAAAAGAGAAAATACACAAAAAATATTAAAAATGCATGAAATGCAAATATTTTTATTTTATAATTTTCTAGACATGAACATGAAATGGTAGAAAAAATCCCCATGCAAAAAGCATTAATTTCCTATTTATTATGATTTTTCAAAGATTAACATAAAATGGAGAAAAAGAAATTAAAAAGATAAAACCTTGGTGCAGATAGCAACTATGGACAGTTCATTTTCCATGTGGGCTTGAAATGGGGGTGCAATTAGTGAGGCGCGCTAGGCCCAATTATTTAATCAGAAATTAAATCAAAAACATAAAGAAAATGAAAAAGCAACGGTGTGAAAAGTAATGAAAATCAGTACAAAATAAACATGGGCCATGATCTGGGGTGTGATTAGCAATCCAGCCCAATCCCCCTTTTAATGAAACGATGCATTTCATGGTCTTCAGATTTTCCCTCTTCTAGCGAAATTGAATCTCAGCCCTTGGATCTTGGTCTTAGTCAAGAGTCAGCTTATGATCTAACGGCCATCTCCTCATCTTCTTCCTCCAGCTAGGGTTCTAACTGAAACATCCATGGAAGCAGAGCTTTAAGCTCCATCTTCATCAAACTCGTACCACCTCAAATCTCCATGGAAAACTGAAATTCAAAACCCTATCTTGTCCAGAATTTCATGCTGAATCTAGCCATGGGCTTAAAATCAATTGAAACATCCTAAATCTCCAAACCCGATCCAAGATCAAAGATATGCTCAAACATCAACTTCAACAATTCTTGCAATTAACTACCTCAGATTGATCACCAACTCACACTGATTGATTCTTGACATCTAATTCAAGCTATAGCTCACCATAACCCGAGTTCTTGGTCCAAACAAAAATGGTGACACCAACTGAAACTTCACCAATTGCCTTCAAACTCTTCAGAATCCATCTCCTAAATCATGGTGTAGAAGAAAAGTTACTAACCTGTTGAATCTTGATTAACAGATGGTGTAAACCTTCACTTCAAGCCTTCAAACTCTTCAGAATCGATCCTTGAATGATGATCTTGCTTCTGTTTGCAAAAGTTTTGATGGAGAATGCTTGAATCTCAGAATTCGATGGTGACTTGCAACCTTGAAAATCCAAATGCCAACTCTTCAAATCTCCATGGTTTTGCTCTCAAATTGGTCTGCACAGCTTCAATATGATCAAAGGAATGTGTTTAAATTGAAAGAATGAATGGAATTGAATCAGAATGTGGATTTTGATTTCAACTTGCAATGGAAGCAAGTGAAATGGATAACTCTCTCTTCTCTCCAATCTTACACCAACCTTGCATCTGAGCAAGTTCTATACATTATATAGAGTGGTTTAGAATCATCTAGAACCATCTGGAACCATCCCATGAGAAATTGGGATTCTCATGTCATGAGTTTATGAATTCACTTCTTCTCACAGATCATCTCATGACATAGCTCTTGCAGCCACTTGCCTTGGTTTGAAATTATCCCTAAATGAGATATAGGATGTGTTAAGATACTTAGCAAGCTCATACATTGCCTTTCCTTATGTTTTGCATTTGAACCTTAAGATGCAAGGAACCCATTTCCAAAGCAGCCCCATGATCTAGGCCTCAAATAAAAATTGTGGATGAACCATTGTTTTTAGAATTTCTTTTAGAGTCAAAATGACCTATTATATGCCATGGTTTGGATGTGTAACTTGGAATTTCCAATTTCCAATTTTAACTTATTTAACTTATGCCTCAATTTTAGGTCATTTTTATCACTTTTTGCTACAAGCCTTTTCAACATCTCATGACCTTCCTAATAGCCTTAAAACATCATTCTAAGCAAGTTTTATGTTGAAGATTTTTCCATTTGAAGCTTGGAAATAGGAGATATGGCCTTATGCTTGAAATGACCTTTAATCTCCAAATGACCAAAATGCCCTTGACTTGTCAAAGCCATAACTTGAGTTCTACAAATCCTATCAAGGACTTCTAGTACTCTCTAGAAAGCTAAGAAGATAAGGAACAACATTCATGTTGACCAAAAGTTCATAGGAATCATCCTTCATGGGCAATGGTTTGATGCAAGTTGGGTAACTTTCAAGGCCCCAGATTCACATACCTCAGATGACCTGTAACTTGTCAAAGTCACAACTTGAGCTATACAAATTCTATCAAGGACTTCTAGTACTCAAATTAAAGCTAAGAACAAGCTCCACAACATTCATGTTGTGGGAAAGACGAGATGACAATCACATCTTGAGCTAAACTGCCCTGAAGATAGGGATCAAACTAGGGGATTTTACACTGTCAAGCCTTAGAAACCCTAGCTTAAAACTTCTCAAACTCCTCAATCATGATGAGTTGGTCTAGGAATTATCCTTATAGCATCTCTATGCATCAATCCATGATCACATGGATCTTGGATTAGGTCTCAACCCTCTCCAAATCATCAGTTGACCTAGGGTTGACCCAATCAAACCCTAATTATACCACTCATGGCTAAGTCTTCTGAATCTTGTGCAATGACCTCTCTAGGCCTCATGATGGCTTTCAAGACATCTCATAAGCTCTCTCAAGGCTTTAAGCTCATCCTCATAGCCTCAAAATCATCTGAGGAGCCCCCACAACTCTCAAGTTATGAGGATCATAACCTTGGTTTCAACCAATCTCTCTGAGGATTTCTTAACTTCTCTGACAAGGATATCAACCCTTAATCATCTGAATAGCCTTCTTGGCTAGCTTCAAAGTCTTGTATAGCTCTTGATTGGTAATCATACCTCTTGATCTACTGCACCCATATCAATGAGAAACAGATGATCATGCTAGTGAACACAAGCTAGGTACATAAATGTTGGTCAAATTTTGGGGTGCAACAGCTGCCCCTACTCAAACGGCTTGAACCTGACTGGGTGAGGCGAACGGATCTCATCCAATCGAGGTGCGAGACGGTTGAATATCGATAAACCCAGAAATTTGCCAACTGCATAAGTACACGGTACTCTGATGGGAACAAATCTTCGAAAACTGAAATAATAGCTGCACGGCAACTAGCTGGATAATTGGTCACACGGTAACTGGTAATACATAGTCGATCATGCCATCAGGCATCACGATTCCTCGGGACTCTTCAGGTCAACCATCAGGTTGATCATGCCATCAGGCATTCAAGGAAAACTGTCGGGCATCAGACGGACTTCATCAGGTCAACAATCATGTTGATCATGCCATCAGGCATTCGAAGAAAACTGTCGGGCATCAGCCGGAATTCATCAGCAAGTCGGGAATGGAATTCTTGGTCAATCATGAACTAATTGGGAATATCCAAACCTCTGCCATCAGGCACTCCGCATCAGCTGAGAGAACTGCTTCATTAACACGGTCGGACTTCAATCATGAAGTCTTCAAGGGAAGTTTTAACTTTGCTGCTCAGAAACCTGCTGGGGATGACGCAGCTCCGCTGGGGATTCTGGAGAACTATCAAGTAACTCCGCTTCGGGGATCCAGAAATCATTCTGGATGAATCAACTCTGCTGAGGGCTTCAAGAATCATCTGGGACAAATAACTCCGTCGGGGACTTCAAGAATCATCTTGAACCGATAACCATGCTGGAGCTTTCAGGAATCATCCTGAGCAACACTCTGCCGGGGACTCCAAGTATCAACTTGAGCAACCACTCTGGCGACTGCACTGGGGATCTTAAGAATCATCTTAAGCAAACGACCCTGCTGGGGAATTCAAGAATCATCTTGAACCGAAGACTTTGCTGGGGGCTTCAAGAATCATCTTGAGCGAGCGGCTTCGTGGGGAGAACTTCAGGAATCATCCTGAGCAATCAATCTTGCGGCGGAACACCTGCAAAACAAGGATGGTAACAACCTAGATCATGTTTATTATGCATATGCTTCGGCAATGGCGCAATGCTCCACACGGTGGAAATGCTATGCGCTTATGATAAATGCTATGCAGTCATCCACAATGATGCGATCCCGTTAGCAAAATAAATGCCGAGGGGGAATCCTCCTGCCAAGGAGAAAGGACTACTCAGATGGAGGAATCATCCTGCTGAGGAGCACAAGGTCACGCCAATCTCAATTGGACTCCGCAGGGGACACAACTTCAGTTGACTGCCGCAGGGGGACGAAGCTCTACGAGAACCTGGACCTGTTGAGGGAAAACGATATCAATCGCAGGAATGACTGCACGACCTTCACGGCTACTTCTCTGGAGATAACGACTCTGGTGAGGAAACACAGCATCAGCTATTCCACACTCTACTGGGGAGAACCAATCATGGCCTGAGCAGCTTCCAAGGATTCGGCTCTCTTGGGTATCTGCAAACTCGGCTGAGGAAGGAGAAATCATTCTGCTTCGCTGGGGAGTACGACTTTGTGGGGAATCTCAATTCCGCTGGAGAAGAAGGAATCATCCGACTTCGGGGGAGAGTACGACTCTGGTGGGGAATTTCAATTCCGCTGGAGACTTCAGTCTTGCACCATCAGTTGTTGCACACTTCAGTGAACGAATAGTTTCCTACGAGACCTACACTTGTGACCCGGTGCTGGGGGATGAACACGCGCTTCGGCGCTTGACTCAGCTAAGGAGATGACGTTCCTTCAGGATGCATCTAGTTGGGGAGAGAATCTTCTTGGCCCGGGGAGACATATCAATGATCACTATCTCGCGTTCAGACTCTGCGGGGAGAGGCTGTTGAACTTTGCTGGAGAAGGAGGAATCATCCTGCTTCAGGGATGCGCACGGCGCACTGTCTGGAATATGCTACACCTGTAACAACATAAACAAACAGACAAGATACCCTTCTCAAAGGGACCTATTAAGGTTATTATCTCGTGACAATGTTCAATTAATTCATTGTTTCAACAATCAGTGGCCTAGGCGAGTAAGTTTATGTATGCGCATTTTATCAAAAACATCGGCGTTCTTTTTCGCAAACAAAACAGGTAAATGCTAAACAGACAAACAAAATTGCTGAATAGTATGCATTTTATTGATAACGAACCCCTGAATGGGTAAAAATGTTTTACAGCAGATGCAAGCTCCTGGAATGAGGAAGCTGCGCAAAAATAAAACATAAATATACATCAGTATATACAAATGTCGGCAACGAGGCGTAGACGAACACCATGAGTTGATCCCTTTATGACCCACTCGACTTCGATACTTCTCCGACGCTTCAGCTTCAGAAGAGATTGATTCAGATAAACGGCCCTCAAGTCTTCCAAACCACTAAACAAAGAAAGTCCATACGCGGAACGCAGTCATTTGCTTTTTCAAATCCCTAACTTTTGCGTGAACCGCCCTTTGCGGGTTTTCAATTCACCGGGGTACCCTTTTTTGCCAAAGTCGCCCATCCGGGTTTTCGACTTTGCGGGTGTACATTTTTTCAATTTATATCCATAATTTTTGCCCGAACCTTTTTCCTTTTTTATGGTTCGCCGGGATGCCCCTTTTTTTGCCTGGACTCTCTTTTTACTGTCCAGCGGGTCGCTTTCAAGCAAAGTATTTTTTAACTGCGTCCGCTTTCACCGGGGATGCAAAATCTTCACCATCCATCGTGGATAACAACAAAGCTCCTCCCGAGAAGACCTTGATGACGACGTACGGACCTTCATAATTGGGAGTCCACTTGCCCCGGTGATCGAAGTGTGGAGGAAGAATCTTCTTCAGGACGAGATCACCCGTCTGAAAGCTTCTAGGACGCACCTTCTTGTCGTAAGCTTTCTTCATTCGGCTTTGGTACAGACGACCAAACGCAATCGATGCTAACCTCTTCTCGTCCATCAGGCTGAGTTGGTTCAGCCGATTCGTAACCCATTCTGCCTCGTCGAGTTTCACGTCAACCAAAACTCACAAAGAAGGGATCTCCACTTCTAATGGTAGGACTGCTTCCATACCGTACACCAAGGAGAAAGGAGTTGCCCCGGTCGACGTACGTACCGTCGTACGATAACCGTGCAGTGCAAATGGCAGCATCTCGTGCCAATCTTTGTAGGTCAAAACCATCTTCTGAACAATCTTCTTTATGTTCTTATTGGCCGCTTCAACGGCGCCATTCATCTTCGGCCGGTAAAGAGATGAGTTGTGGTGTTCAATCTTGAAACTCTGGCACAACTCCTTCATCATCCTGTTATTCAGATTCGAACCATTATCAGTAATTATCCGCTCAGGAATTCCGTAACGACAGATGATGTCCCTCTTTATGAATTTAGCCACCACCTGCTTGGTCACATTAGCATACGAGGCTGCCTCCACCCACTTGGTGAAGTAGTCGATGGCTACTAGAATGAAGTGATGACCGTTAGATGCGGTGGGCTCGACCTTGCCTATCATGTCGATGCCCCACATGGAGAACGGCCACGGGGAGGACATGACATTCAACGGGCACGGCGACACATGAACTTTATCAGCATAAATCTGGCATTTATGACACCTCTTCGTGAATTTAAAGCAATTTGATTCCATCGTCAGCCAGTAGTACCCTGCTCTCATGATCTTTCTCATCATGGCATGCCAGCCGGCATGCGTACCAAATGTGCCTTCATGGACTTCTTCCATGAGCATACTCGCCTCTTTCTCATATACACATCTGAGTAGCACGAGATCATGGTTTCTTTTATACAACACTCCATCAGGATTGAGATAAAAATTTCCAGACAGCCTCCTCAGAGTCTTCTTATCCTGGGTTCACCCTCCCTCAGGATACTCCTTAGTCATAAGGAAAGTCTGGATGTCATGGAACCATGGCTTGCCGTCGGCGGCTTCCTCGATTGCAAAGACGAATGCAGGTCTATCAAGACGAGAGAGGACAATTCTTGGAGCCTCATTCCAAAAATTGACTTTATACATTGAAGCCAACGTGGCTAAGGCATCAGCCATCTGATTTTCTGCTCTGGGCACATGATGGAGTTCCACTCGATCAAAGAACGGAAGTAGCCTTCTTGCATAGTTCATGTACAGCACCAAATTCGATTGACGAGTCTCCCACTCCCCTTTGATTTGGTTGATCACAAGAGCAGAGTCACCATATACGTCTAGATTCTTGATTCTCAAATCAATTTCCTCTTCTAGACCCATGATGCATGCTTCGTACTCCGCCTCGTTATTGGTGACTGGAAACGTCAGTCTCGTAGTAAACGGGATATGGGATCCATGGGGAGTCGTGATGATCGCCCCAACGCCACTTCCGTAGGAATTAACCGCCCCATCGAATATCAATTTCCACTGGGATTTCCGGTCTGGCCCCTCGTCAGGCAACGGTTCATCGCAATCTTTCGCTTTGAGAAACATGATATCCTCATCAGGGAATTCAAATTTCATCGGCTGGTAATCCTCGATCGGCTGTTCGACAAGGTAATCAGACAATACGCTTCCCTTGATGGCCTTTTGGGAGACGTACTGAATATCATATTCAGTCAACACCATTTGTCATCTGGCAATCCTGCCCGAGAGAGCCTGCTTCTCGAAGACGTACTTGATCGGATCCATCTTCGAAATTAGCATAGTGGTGTGATTGAGCATGTACTATCGTAAACGTTTGGCAGCCCAGGCTAGTGCGCAACACGTTTTCTCCAGCATCGAGTAACGAGATTCACAGTCAGTGAACTTTTTACTCAAGTAGTAAATTGCATGCTCCTTTCTGCCCGTCTCGTCGTGCTGAACGAGAACACACCCCATACTATTCTCAAGAACTGTCAAGTACATGATTAGCGGCCGTCCAGCCACTGGGGGTATCAGGATTGGAGGTTCCTGAAGATACTGCTTTATCTTATCGAATGCCTTCTGGCAATCCTCGTTCCAGATAGTCGCCTGATTTTTCTTTAACAGCTTGAACATCGTGAGCTGAGAGATAAACCTTGCAATGTAGTTTATTCTGCCCAAGAAACCACGAACTTCTTTTTCTGTTTTTGGCACTGGCATTTCTTGTATGGCTTTTATCTTCGCAGGATTAACCTCGATGCCTCTTTCACTCACGATAAACCCCAGTAACTTTCCGGACCGTACTCCGAAAGTACATTTGTTAGGATTCAGCCTCAACCTGAACTTCCTAAGTCTCTCAAAAAGCTTCAGCAAATTGACCAGATGTCCCTCCTCCGTTTGGGACTTCGCAATCATGTCATCAACATAGACTTCAATCTCATAATGAATCATGTCATGAAACAAAGTTACTATTGCTCGCTGGTAAGTCGCCCCTGCATTCTTCAGACCGAAAGGCATTACCTTATAGCAAAATGTTCCCCATGGAGTGATAAACGTCGTTTTCTCCATGTCCTCCGGCGCCATCTTAATCTGATTGTAACCGGAGAAGCCATCCATGAACGAAAACACGGAGAACTGGGCTGTGTTGTCGACCAACACATCGATATGAGGCAACGGGAAATCATCTTTAGGGCTCGCCCTATTCAAATCCCGATAATCGACGCACATGCGTAGCTTACCGTCCTTCTTCGGTACAGGCATTATGTTGGCGACCCACGGAGGGTAAGTAGTGACCGCTAAGAAGCCAGCATCAAGTTGTTTCTGCACTTCTTCTTTGATCTTAATGGCCATATCTGGTCTCGTCCTCCTAAGCTTCTGCTTAACGGGAGGGCAATCTTCTCGCAGCGGCAAGTGGTGGACCACGATATCCGTGTCAAGTCCGGGCATATCTTCGTATGACCAAGCAAAGAAGTCACTATACTCTCTCAGCATCTCGACTAATCTCTGCTTGACATCACTCTGCAATGCAGCCCCTATCCTGACGTTTCTGACGAGTTCTTCAGAACCCAGATTCACGATCTCAATCTCCTCTTCATGAGGCAGAATAACTTTCTCCTCTTGTTTCAACAAGCGGGCAAACTCTTCAGGAAGGTCTTCGTCTTCATCAATCTCTTCTTCGGCTTGATAGATCGGGCAATCGAAGTCGAAGTGAGCCGTAGAAGGTCCAAAGTCGATGTTATCTGTTATGTGGATCCTGCAATAACAAGGGTTAAGTTTTAAAACAAGGATGTGCAGGTTAGCACAAACCCCATTGCCATTTTATTGTTTTTCAAAACAAATATAAAACAGGAATAACAGAGATCACAATATTGGAATACGAAGAAAACGCCTTTGATTTATTAACAAAATGCATGTACATAATCCAACAAGGCCCTGACAATAAAACCACTATGCCCCGGGTAGGACATAGGGTTGTACAATGATTGGAAAAAGTAAATCATTACTCTTCGCTTGTCATCTGGATGATATCCTTGACGGACCAATTGGTAAGGCCCTCGCCTGGCTTGCTTGGTTGGATCCAAGAGTCGAGGTCGTAGTCGCTATCCCCGCTGTCTTCAGACACCGCGCTGATGCTTTCGAAAATCATTCTGCCACTGGTAAACTGGATCGGCCCTTTACCTCGAGACGCGCTGCTAGAAGAAGAAGAAGCTTCAGCCCCAGGAGAATACCCCAACCCAAACTTATCCTGCTTTTTGGGTATCTCCAAAATTCGCCCCCAGCCTGGGGTAGATCCGGCCTGGACAACGGCCCGAGCTTCCTTGAACGAGGAGAGAGTCATCTCTTGCTTTTCTGTGACCACAGGAGCTACGTCCTTCACTTTGACGGCCTCGAACGCTTGGCATAGAGTTTCATGGATTTCGCCATCCATTTCAACATACTTAAAGGATGACAAATGGCTCACCATTATGTCCTCCTCGTCGCAAATGGTTACGATGCTTCCTCCGACAACATATTTGAGCTTCTGGTGCAACGTGGAGGTCACGGCACCAGCAGCGTGGATCCACGGCCGGCCCAAGAGGCAACTGTAGGCAGGCATGATGTCCATAATATAAAAAACCGCGTCGAACGTTTCCGGGCCAACTTGGATTGGCAGGGTCACCTCCCCGAAAACATGTCGTTTAGTTCCATCGAACGCTTTCACAACCAGATCACTGGGTGTGCAGATCACTCCACGAGTATCCAACTTCATTAAGGCCTTCTTCGGAAGAACATTAAGTGACGAACCCGTGTCCACCAACACGTGCGACATGATCGTGCCCCTACACTCTATCGAGATGTGCAGGGCGCTATTGTGATTCCTCCCTTTGGGTGTTAGCTCTAGGTCTGTGAAACCTAGCCCATTTCCAGCATTAACGTGGGCTACAACCTCTTCTAGCTGATTCACCGATATTTCTTGCGGTACATATGCGGCGTTTAACACCTTCAGCAGCGCGTTGTGGTGTGCTTCAGAACACAGCAACAGGTTGAGAATGGAAATCTTCGAGGGCGTCTAATGGAGATGATCTACAATATTGTAGTCACTCTTTTTAATCAACTGCATAAACTCCTCGGCATCTTTAACAAGCAAGTCTGTTTCTGTCCTACGCGGGGTCTCTTCAACAACTTTACTTTTACCTTTATCGGCCGCATCAGCTCTGACCGCTTTATCTGCCACGACCTCTGGTGGTGCAAACACTCTTCCGCTGCGAGTAATACCACTGATTCCCGCAAGGTTCTCCATAGTCGACCCATACGGTTCTAGCTCCAACCTCTGTCCGTTGCAGTAGACTTCAACCCCATAATGCCACGGAACGACGTTAGTGCTCTCGAAGGGTATCGGCCCAGCTTTGGTGATAGTGATTATGGGCGGTCTGGGCGCAGAAATTGTTATCGGCCGGCGAGGGATGGTGATGGTGGCGACTTCATCGGCCTGCTTCAGCACTACCTCTCCTGATCCACTTTCAGCCCTCCGGCTAAACTGCAGAATTCCTTCAGTCATCAGACTTTGAATTCCTTCTACCAACTGCTCACATCCATCAGAACCTGTGGCACAGTCCATACATAGCTCTCCGCAACCTGGAAAGAACGTTTTTTTCAGCAACTTAGCTTTAACGAAGCTAAGCGGCGTCTTCAGATCTCTTACGTCAGTCAACAGATCTGTACTCTCTTCTTCGATAATGGCGTTCACTCCACCCCCCCTATGATTCGGCATAGGATTCTTCGTAACATTGGGCACATTATCAGAGAAGTTGATGATCTTGGCGTCTACCATGTCCTGCACCTTATGCTTGAAGGCTTTGCAGTTCTCGATTGTGTGGCCCGGTGCCCCTGAGTGGAACTCACAAGTGGCATTGGCGTCGTACCCTGGCGGAGGTGCCCCTGTCAAGGGAGCCATCGTCCTCTTCTGGATCAACTGCAGCTGAAGCAAAGTCTGCAAGAGTTGCGCGTACGACATGGGCGGTGTCTCGAAGTGACGGTTCGCCAAAGACGTCCGATTCTGGTACTTTCTGTATCCCTGTTGATTCGGTTGCTGCTGCTGCTGCGGAGCTGCCGGGATATTTATACTGGCCACTTGCTGGTGAGGGCCTTTACCCTTCCTTCGAGCGTTGGTCACAGTGCTCGCCTCTCCTTCTCGCCTTTTGCCAGCATAAGGTTTCTTTCCGCCTCCTCCAGCTGAGGATGACTCACCTTGAATTTTCCCGATCTTAATCCCGTTCTCGACGTGCTCACCAATGATAATGAGATCCGAGAAGGTGCCGGACATACCGCTGACTAACGTTTCATAGTAAACCCCTGGGAGGGTGGCTACAAACATCTGCACGAGCTCTCGTTCAACCATCGGCGGCTGAACCCTGGCTGCCAACTCACACCACCGTTGGGCGTACTCCTTAAACCCTTCATTGTTCCTCTGCAACAGGTTCTGCAGCTGGACTCGGTTCGGGGCCAAGTCGCTATTGTATTGGTAGTGGTGCACAAATGCTTCAGCAGGATCCTTCCATGTGCGCACACTAGTGGGCTCCAGACCCATGTACCACTCGAGGGATGGCCCGGAAAGACTGTCTTGGAAGAAGTGCATCAGCAACTTCTCGTCTTCGGAATGAGCAGACATCTTCCTGTAGTATGATCTCAGGTGGACGCGAGGGCAAGTGGTGCCCTTATATTTTTCAAAGTCGGGTACCTTGAACTTAGGAGGTACCTTGAAATCAGCAATTAATCCTAGCTTGGACATATCAACACCCAAAGTATTCTGATTCTCGATATCTCTCATCTTATCTTCCAGTGCCTTGAATCTAAGCCGCGCTTCAGCAGTCAGCTCCCCTTCAGCACCTCTCTGAGAGAACACATCATCCTGACGATCCTCTAACCATGGCTGAGGCACAAACAGATTCCCGACGCCTGCATTGCCGTTTCCCGGCCCGATATTGACATTAGCTTTCAGACTTCCATTACCGACACCCGTCGTATTGAGTCCTATGTTGGCCATCACATTGCCATTAGCACTGCCGTTGCCCCCGGTCACGGGAACACCATTCTGTGGAGTTTCAACTGGTGGAGGAGTAGGCACAGTCCCACCATGGAGTACGCCGTTGCTATCAACCCTGGAAATCAAAGGCTAAACCAAAGTTCTGAGCTGATCCTGGCCGTTGGCGACCACTCGCATGAGCTCCATGAAGCGATCCATCCTTTCGCGGAGTTCCTGAACCTCAGTTTGCACTTGCTCCATGATCCTGGTCTGATTAGCTCTAGTAGGATAGCGGTGAATAGGTCTCTGATCAATCCTGGAACCACTTGAAACAACCTGGAAAACCTGTAAACACAAAAGGGTTAGGAAGAACAACAGAATGCTCGTCATGCAGATGCTTCATGCAAATGCATGCGTGTGTCTGTGCGTTAGGGAGATTCCCCCGATCCTAGTGCCTGAGTGCCAGTGCTGATAATAATAAGAAGAAGTCCGAGTCCAATCATGGAAACAACAATCTCATATATAAAGAAAGCCTATCAAGGCAGTACATAGCATCAGCGAGTACAAGATGAATCAACAGCGTGACCTCAGCCAACAAGCCTGGTGATGGTCAGCATACAACAATGATCAAAACAAAAGGAATACAAATAGTCAAGTACGGCCACGGGCGCGATACTCTTCTAACAACTCCTTCGTTTCTGGATGATCAGGCATAGTGAGTAACCCCTCGACGAGTAACTCCCTTTGCACAATGGTATACTGAAGTCCTTTGACCGAACCTTCCCATGCTCCTTCGCCGAAGCAATCTTCTAACTTCCGCTTCTTGGACTCAAACGTCAGCTTGCGCTCCTTCAGGTTAGCGAGAGCTTTGTTGAGCTGGCCTTCGGAGGCGTATCTGCGAGTGGTTTCCTCATCAAACCTCTTTTCACTGTCCTTCACCTGGGCTTCCAGCTTGGAGATCTGTAGCATCAGCTTATCCTCCCGCTCTTTCCTGGTGGCCAGGGAAGCCTTCCAGTGCTGGTTGAACTTGGATATCCTCCGATATGCCTCGTCCAAGTGCTGCTTTTCCGTAGCCAGTACGTCGTTGACAGCTTTGAAGTCTTGACCCATGCGCTCACGCTCGGCTATCTACTTAGTCAAGTCTGTCCCCAGCCGGTTCACCAGCTCTGTCTGCCTTTTGAAAGAATGAACGGCTTCGTTCCTCTCGCTTCGAAGCTGAGCCAATTCCTTCTCCAGTTCCTCATTTGCCCGCTTCAATTCATCTCGCTCAGCCAACACCTAATTATGCTGCTGAAGGGGCACAGTAGTAAGCTCTTCAATCATTGGAGGGTTTTCTGGCTTGGCATGAGGAAACGGCATCCCTATAGCATTTGCCCTGGCTTTGATCCAAGTCACGTACGGAGGGTAGGCTTGATTGTTACTTTTTCACAGCAAAGGTTTTCCTCGCTTACTGATACCATTCCACGCGCGCTGAAGCTTGGATAGCAGATCCCCCTCTAGAAGACCAGTGAGGTACAGAGATTCCTGCACCTCTTCCTCCTTCGGCGAAGCTCTCAAAGCGTACGCGAACTGTCGGACCAACAACGACGGATTGTAGTTTATACAGCCCTTCCTGCCTATCAAAGCCACGTTTGGAAACCCGCTGCAGCTGAAGATCACCTCAGTACCCAACCTATCTCTGTCGAACCAGTCAATATCCTCTGCAAATAAGCTCATCAGACGCTCGGACCACTCAGCTATGGCTGCAGACGAAGCAAAAGGACCCTTCTTGGGCAGATGGCTATCAAGCCATTTGTAAAGCAAGGGTACACAGCATGAGACATTCTTGCCCCTCCTGTTCTCGTTTTTATAGTGGATAGAATGGTAGACATCTCCTATCAAGGTAGGGACCGGATTCCCTGAAGCAAAGATGTGAAACGCATCAAAGTCTACAAAATCGGGCATATTGGGGAACAGAATGATGCCATATATGCACAGAGCGAGGATGGCATTGAACGCAACCCAACATCCGTCTTTGGCGCACTGCTGAGCCTTTCCCACTAGAAACTGCAAGGAGAACCCGGGAACCTTGTTCCAAATAGTCAATACCAACTCGGAGGCATCCAGATGAAGTGACGGAGCTAGCCCAGCCAGGTCAGGCTCAACATCCATATGAATAAAAGGCATCTGCCTCTTGATAGGCACACCTAGCAAATCAGCATACTCTTCCAGCGTGGGTGCGAGAACAAAATCCTGGAAAGTGAAACATCTCAACGGAGGATCGTAGAACTGCAGCAGAGCGTGCAACCCATTCACCTTGAACGCAGAAGGTTTATGAACCAAACTAAGCAACCTGCCGTAAGATTTTCTGAACTCATCCCTCACAGAATCATCTGCTAAAGCTATCAAACCAGTCAACTTAACCACATTAGGGGCAGGGAACTTGTAAGCCACGGTCTTCCTCAGAGAGCCCATAACAATACAATAGGAGGCAAGAAATCCTGGATCGGGGAAAACGGTACCTGTAACACAGACACACGTTAATGAAATGCAAATGAATATGCAAACTAATGCAAAATGCAATCATGCAGCAGGAGATCAAGGCAACTGTGTTGTGGATATTCTGTATCAACAAAACCATAATCTTGCTATATCAAGAACAACCACTGCATCTGATAAGAAGAAAACCCTGGTATCGGACCACAAATCTGCTCTGTCAAGAACAACCATCTGATAGGGCCACATACATAGGAACATAATTCTGCTCTGTCAAGAACAAATGTCTGATAATAAGGACCCCTGATGTAGCACCAAGAAATCTGCTCTGTCAAGAACAAACATACATCTGCTGATGAGATCTTCTGATCAAAACCTGCTCTATCAAGAACAGATACACACCTGATGATAAGATCCTCTGATCAAAACCTGCTCTATCAAGAACAGACATATATCTGATGATGGGATCCTCTGATCAAAACCTGTTCTATCAAGAACAAACATATATCTGATGATGAGAAACTCCGGTACCAACAAAACTGATTCGCTGTCAAGAAAATCAGGTAGTCTGAAGGTCAAAGTTTCCTGCAATAACCCCAACCCTGCTCACAGGTATGGACCTAAACTGACTCAAGTTCGGCATCCTATGCGTTCATCAGCGTCACAGACATTCAAGAGGGGTGATACGATACCCAGAAGGTGTGGCATCACCAGCTCATGAAGCGGCCTCACTCGGCTGAATCACAAATGATCGGTCCCCAGAGTCGACAATCCACCAAACCAGCAACCGTCTCAACCCAAAGGGTTGAAAGAGAAGCCAACCGGGAGAACCTCGTCTGAGTATGGATTTCATGAGACACTAGTGCCTGCAAAGCAAGCATGCGCCCACTAATTTCTACAACTAATGCTATGGTGCACTCAAGCCTGGGTTTGGCTTCTCACTCATCAGAATGCCCCTCCCACAACAGCACAGATAATCATATCATACTGAAAATAAAATGCGGGAAATAAAGTGCGAGAAGTAAAATGCGATAAATAAACGCAACCCAACAAGTAATCATACAAGCGCTAGGATTGACTCTCGCAGGGGAACTGGAGAACTAGAGTTTCTGGGTTCGGTCCCCAGCAGAGTCGCCAGCTGTCGCTTGCGCGAAAATAAGGTGCCGGCACAACAGAAGAGTCGCCACCTTTCATTATTTATCCCTCAGAGCGGGAAAGGAAACGATCGGAAAAACCTGACGAAAAAGGGTAAGACAAGGTCGTCGCAACCATTGTCTGGGTTCGGGAGTCGGTTACGCGAGGGGAAGGTATTAGCACCCCTCACGTCCGTCGTACTCGATGGGATCCACGCTTGTTGTGTTTACTTGGACGGGTTGTCTTTATGTATCTACCTATCAAGGCTGGCTTAAAAAGAAAAGAAAAATGACTCGGCAAAGCGTCGCGCTTTATGCCTACGTATTCTCATCAGAGAACGAGAAATCAGAGTCAACGTAGTTCGACCTACGACAGGTTATGGGGGAAGGTAGCTCGCCAATACATCAGTATTGTGCCTACGTACTCTCAACAAGTATAAGAGATCAGAGCTTACGTTGTTCGGGACACTACGCTTTATTTCCTGTCTTTTACGAAAGAAATGTTTTTTTTATTGTGTTTGCAATTTCAGTCGCACTAGAGACTATGACCTGAGAGTGAATGTGTCGCATGTCACCCAAAGGGTACCATACTAAACATCCAGACTGTGGAAAAGAAACTCTCCCACAATCCTTTCTCAGATAGCTTAAGGCTCGTAACGTACGAAAGAAGTCATTCATGATTACTGTATCTTAAACTGTTTTGAGATGAGAAGAGAACGGGCCCAACTAGGAGGGAGACTATCAAGTCCTACTGTTGTCATGCCAAGGATTCATCCTATGGTTGAGGTTTGAACAGGGAACTCCTAGAAGTCATCATGCATAGGTTTCAACCTAAAGTTCTATCATCAATTCCTTATCAAAGGAAATGAGAGTCCTAAGGGATCATGTCAATGATACACCGAAGCAGACAAAGCATCAGCTTAAACAGTAAACAGTAAACGACTGTAAAATGCATGCAATGCAAGTGAGGGAGGAAATGTGTGTGGGGCTTCAGCCTCCACAAGCTCATCTCGACCTCAAGCCAGAATGAATAACAGTAATCATACTGAAGGTAAACAACATGCTATCAAGCAATATACAGTAAACTGCAATCATACAGAAGGAATAAAGTCATGCTATCAAGCAAAGCAAACCACATGGGCAAGGGAGCTAGGCTCTACCGAATACCCGCAAGCAAAGCCATACAGTAACAATACAAGCAGAGGGAGCAACTCAACCTCTAGTGCAATCATGCTCCTAGATTATACCTATTCTAGATATGAACTTATTCTAATGCATCAAGCAATTCAAACAAAACACATAAATACAGAAGAAAACAGAAAAGAAAGCAGATCAACTCCTCTCTCAACTTCAAGCTTCAGCTCTTTCAACAACAACTCAGTCTTCAGACTTCAATCACTCTTGACAAATATCAATTTGCTTTTCCAAGTTTCAACCCTTTAACATAAGTTTCAACCTATCTTCTTCTTCAAGCTTCAGGTCCTTAATCAGCTCCACCTTCAGGCTTCATTGTTAACCACAAGTATCAACTTGATCCCTTCAGGGTCTCCAAGTATCAAAGTAAGTATCAACTTCCTTTGTTCTTCAAGCTTCAGCTCTTCATTCTCAATTGAATCCTCTTCCTAAGTATCAACTTAGTCTTCAAGCTCTCTTTGCTTTACCAGTCTCAACTTGGTCTTCTCTTCCTGCAAGCTTCAGCTACTCAGAGTAATCTTTGATCACTTAGAAGTATCAACTTCATCCTTCAGTCTTTAAGCATCAGCTCTTCATTCAATCTTCACTGGATCTTCATTGGGTCTTCATTGGGTCTTCAAGTATCAACTTGCTCTTGTTGCTCTTCAAGCTTCAACTGGAATGGCAATGCTTCAAGGAATCATACTCTTCCATACTCTTCAACGAAGTCTTCATCTTCAAACTCAAGCTCAGCATCTCTCAAGATATTCAAACCAGAGGGAAATCACTTAACTGGATAAGCTGGGGTGTTAAACTGCTTATTGACCACCAAAGGTGACCTATAAGGGTTCAACATCAAAAGAATGGTTCCCTCAAAAGTTCTACTTCCTAGGTACCATCACTTATCCCTCCCAAGGAGAGAGGTGTATACCAGGGAAGGACTTTGAATCATAGGGAGGAATGGAGGTGAGAGATACCATCCATGTTTAAGAAAGGAATCAACTAAGTCTAAACTCCTCCTAATCCCTAACCTTAAAACAACAACAAAACAAACAAGATCAAGCTCTCAAGCTCCTCACTCAACTTCCAAGTCTTCTACTATGCTCCTCAATGCTCCTCAAAGCAAAACCAAGCTCTCCAAGCCCACAAACCAAAGCAAGCAAAAATACAAGCCCACAAGGGCAACACAAACAATCATCAACTACAGAAATCATCTAAAAATAGTATACCATTATATTAAAATCTAATATAATTCCTAGGGGATCCTACATATCTACCCTTAATACCCTTATATGCCCCAATGTCTATCTTGACCTAGAAACCCAAAATTCTAGTGTTATTGTGGACCTATGTTAAGGATTAACCTAATTCTACACAACCTAAAGTCACCTAAGCAAAACTAATCAAAAATTCATCACAAAATTATGGAATAAATCCAGAGGGGAGCTAAAGTCCTAATCTAACTATCCTAAAAAGAACGGCCTAAAAATATTAAGGAAACTAGCTAAAAAAAATTCTACAAAACCATGTATCAACATAAAAGAATTAAAAAGCCATTAAAAGAGAAAATACACAAAAAATATTAAAAATGCATGAAATGCAAATATTTTGATTTTATAATTTCTTAGACATGAACATGAAATGGGAGAAAAAATCCCCATGCAAAAATCATTAATTTCCTATTTATTATGATTTTTCAAAGATTAACATAAAATGGAGAAAAAGAAATTAAAAAGATAAAACCTTGGTGCAGATAGCAACTATGGACAGTTCATTTTCCATGTGGGCTTGAAATGGGGGTGCAATTAGTGAGGCGCGCTAGGCCCAATTATTTAATCAGAAATTAAATCAAAAACATAAAGAAAATGAAAAAGCAACGGTGTGAAAAGTAATGAGAATCAGTGCAAAATAAACATGGGCCATGATCTGGGGTGTGATTAGCAATCCAGCCCAATCCCCCTTTTAATGAAACGATGCGTTTCATGGTCTTCAGATTTTCCCTCTTCTAGCGAAATTGAATCTCAGCCCTTGGATCTTGGTCTTAGTCAAGAGTCAGCTTATGATCTAACGGCCATCTCCTCATCTTCTTCCTCCAGCTAGGGTTCTAACTGAAACATCCATGGAAGCAGAGCTTCAAGCTCCATCTTCATCAAACTCGTACCACCTCAAATCTCCATGGAAAATTGAAATTCAAAACCCTATCTTGTCCAGAATTTCATGCTGAATCTAGCCATGGTCTTAAAATCAATTGAAACATCCTAAATCTCCAAACCCGATCCAAGATCAAAGATATGCTCAAACATCAACTTCAACAATTCTTGCAATTAACTACCTCAGATTGATCACCAACTCACACTGATTGATTCTTGACATCTAATTCAAGCTATAGCTCACCATAACTCGAGTTCTTGGTCCAAACAAAAATGGTGACACCAACTGAAACTTCACCAATTGCCTTCAAACTCTTCAGAATCCATCTCCTATTGGTCTCTAACCGTACTAGCCTAACAATTCTTGCTAATTATGCCTAAATCATGGTGTAGAAGAAAAGTTACTAACCTGTTGAATCTTGATTAACAGATGGTGTAAACCTTCACTTCAAGCCTTCAAACTCTTCAGAATCGATCCTTGAATGATGATCTTGCTTCTGTTTGCAAAAGTTTTGATGGAGAATGCTTGAATCTCAGAATTCGATGGTGACTTGCAACCTTGAAAATCCAAATGCCAACTCTTCAAATCTCCATGGTTTTGCTCTCAAATTGGTCTGCACAGCTTCAATATGATCAAAGGAATGTGTTTAGATTGAAAGAATGAATGGAATTGAATCAGAATGTGGATTTTGATTTCAACTTGCAATGGAAGCAAGTGAAATGGATAACTCTCTCTTCTCTCCAATCTTACACCAACCTTGCATCTGAGCAAGTTCTATACATTATATAGAGTGGTTTAGAATCATCTAGAACCATCTGGAACCATCCCATGAGAAATTGGGATTCTCATGTCATGAGTTTATGAATTCACTTCTTCTCACATATCATCTCATGACATAGCTCTTGCAACCACTTGCCTTGGTTTGAAATTCTCCCTAAATGAGATATAGGATGTGTTAAGATACTTAGCAAGCTCATACATTGCCTTTCCTTATGTTTTGCATTTGAACCTTAAGATGCAAAGAACCCATTTCCAAAGCAGCCCCATGATCTAGGCCTCAAATAAAAATTGTGGATGAACCATTCTTTTTAGAATTTCTTTTAGAGTCAAAATGACCTATTATATGCCATGGTTTGGATGTGTAACTTGGAATTTCCAATTTCCAATTTCAACTTATTTAACTTATGCCTCCATTTTAGGTCATTTTTATCACTTTTTGCTACATGCCTTTTCAATATCTCATGACCTCCCTAATAGCCTTAAAACATCATTCTAAGCAAGTTTTATGTTGAAGATTTTTCCATTTGAAGCTTGGAAATAGGAGATATAGCCTTATGCTTGAAATGACCTGTAATCTCCAAATGACCAAAATGCCCTTGACTTGTCAAAGCCATAACTTGAGTTCTACAAATCCTATCAAGGACTTCTAGTACTCTCTAGAAATCTAAGAAGATAAGGAACAACATTCATGTTGACCAAAAGTTCATAGGAATCATCCTTCCTGGGCAAAGGTTTGATGCAAGTTGGGTAACTTTCAAGGCCCCAGATTCACATACCTCAGATGACCTGTAACTTGTCAAAGTCACAACTTGAGCTCTACAAATCCTATCAAGGACTTCTAGTACTCAGATTAAAGCTAAGAACAAGCTCTACAACATTCATGTTGTGGGAAAGATGAGATGACAATCACATCTTGAGCTAAACTGCCCTGAAGATAGGGATCAAACTAGGGGATTTTACACTGTCAAGCCTTAGAAACCCTAGCTTAAAACTTTTCAAACTCCTCAATCATGATGAGTTGGTCTAGGAATTATCCTTATAGAATCTCAATGCATCAATCCATGATCACATGGCTCTTGGATTAGGTCTCAACCCTCTCCAAATCATCAGTTGACCTAGGGTTGACCCAGTCAAACCCTAATTATACCACTCATGGCTAAGTCTTCTGAATCTTGTGCAATGACCTCTCTAGACCTCATGATGGCTTTCAAGACATCTTATAAGCTCTCTCAAGGCTTTAAGCCCATCCGCATAGCCTCAGAATCATCTGAGGAGCCCCCACAACTCTCAAGTTATGAGGCACACAACCTTGGTTTCAACCAATCTCTCTGAGGATTTCTTAACTTCTCTGACAAGGATATCAACCCTTAATCATCTGAATAGCCTTCTTGGCTAGCTTCAAAGTATTGTATAGCTCTTGATTGGTAATCATACCTCTTGATCTACTGCACCCATATCAATGAGAAGCAGATGATCATGCTAGTGAACACAAGCTAGGTACATAAATGTTGGTCAAATTTTGGGGTGCAACAGCTGCCCCTATTCAAACGGCTTAAACCTGACTGGGTGAGGCGAACGGCTCTCAGCCAATCGAGGTGCGAGACGGTTGAATACCGATAAACCCGGAAATTTGCCAACTGCACAAGTACACGGTACTCTGATGGGAACAAATCTTCGAAAACTGAAATAATAGCTGCACGGCAACTAGCTGGATAATTGGTCACACGGTAACTGGTAATACATAGTTGATCATGCCATCAGGCATCACGATTCCTCGGGACACTTCAGGTCAACCATCAGGTTGATCATGCCATCAGGCATTCAAGGAAAACTGTCGGGCATCAGCGGACTTCATCAGGTCAACAATCATGTTGATCATGCCATCAGGCATTCGAAGAAAACTGTCGGGCATCAGCCGGACTTCATCAGCAAGTCGGGAATGGAATTCTTGGTCAATCATGAACCAATTGGGAATATCCAAACCTCTGCCATCAGGCACTCCGCATCAGCTGAGAGAACTGCTTCATTAACACGGTCGGACTTCAATCATGAAGTCTTCAAGGGAAGTTTCAACTTCGCTGCTCAGAAACCTGCTGGGGATTCCGTAGCTCCGCTGGGGATTCTGGAGAACTATCAAGTAACTCCGCTTCGGGGATCCAGAAATCATTCTGGATGAATCAACTCTGCTGAGGGCTTCAAGAATCATCTGGGACAAATAACTCCGCCGGGGACTTCAAGAATCATCTTGAACCGATAACCATGCTGGAGCTTTCAGGAATCATCCTGAGCAACACTCTGCCGGGGACTCCAAGTATCAACTTGAGCAACCACTCTGGCGACTGCACTGGGGATCTTAAGAATCATCTTAAGCAAACGACCCTGCTGGGGAATTCAAGAATCATCTTGAACCGAAGACTTTGTTGGGGGCTTCAAGAATCATCTTGAGCGAGCGGCTTCGTGGGGAGAACTTCAGGAATCATCCTGAGCAATCAATCTTGCGGCGGAACACCTGCAAAACAAGGATGGTAACAACCTAGATCATGTTTATTATGCATATGCTTCGGCAATGGCACAATGCTCCACACGGTGGAAATGCTATGCGTTTATGATAAATGCTATGCAGTCATGCACAATGATGCGATCCCGTTAGCAAAATAAATGTCGAGGGGGAATCCTCCTGTCAAGGAGAAAGGACTACTCAGATGGAGGAATCATCCTGTTGAGGAGCACAAGGTCACGACAATCTCAATTGGACTCCGCAGGGGACACAACTTCAGTTGACTGCCACAGGGGGACGAAGCTCTACGAGAACCTGGACCTGCTGAGGGAAAACGATATCAATCGCGGGAATGATTGCACGGCCTTCACGGCTACTTCTCTGGAGATAACGACTCTGGTGGGGAAACACAGCATTAGCTATTCCACACTCTACTGGGGAGAACCAATCATGGCCTGAGCAGCTTCCAAGGATTCGGCTCTCTTTGGTATCTGCAAACTCGGCTGAGGAAGGAGAAATCATTCTGCTTCGCTGGGGAGTACGACTCTGTGGGGAATCTCAATTCCGTTGGAGAAGAAGGAATCATCCGGCTTCGGGGGAGAGTACGACTCTGGTGGTGAATTTCAATTCCGCTGGAGACTTCAGTCTTGCACCATCAGTTGATGCGCACTTCAGTGAACGAATAGTTTCCTATGGGACCTGCACTTGTGACCCGGTGCTGGGGGATGAACACGCGCTTCGGCGCCTGACTCAGCTGAGGAGATGACGTTCCTTCAGGACGCATCTGGTTGGGGAGAGAATCTTCTTGGCCCGGGGAGACATATCAATGCTCACTATCTCGCGTTCAGACTCTGCGGGGAGAGGTTGCTGAACTTTGCTGGAGAAGGAGGAATCATCCTGCTTCAGGGATGCGCACGGCGCACTGTCTGGAATATGCTACACCTGTAACAACACAAACAAACAGACAAGATACCCTTCTCAAAGGGACCTATCAAGGTTATTATCTCGTGACAATGTTCAAGTAATTCATTGTTTCAACAATCAGTGGCCTAGGCCAGTAAGTTTATGTACGCGCATTTTATCAAAAACATCGGCGTTATTTTTCGCAAACAAAACAGGTAAATGCTAAACAGACAAACAGAATTGCTGAATAGTATGCATTTTATTGATAACGAACCCCTGAATGGGTAAAAATGTTTTACAACAGATGCAAGCTCCTGGAATGAGGAAGCTGCGCAAAAATAAAATATAAATATACATCAGTATATACAAATGTCGGCAACGAGGCGTAGACGAACACCATGAGTTGATCCCTCTATGACCCACTCGACTTCGATACTTCTCCGACGCTTCAGCTTCAGAAGAGATTGATTCAGATAAACGACCCTCAGGTCTTCCAAACCACTAAACAAAGAAAATCCATACGCGGAACGCAGTCATTTGCTTTTTCAAATCCCTATCTTTTGCGTGAACCGCCCTTTGCGGGTTTTCAGTTCACTGGGGTACCCTTTTTTGCCAAAGTCGCCCATCCGGGTTTTCGACTTTGCGGGTGTACATTTTTTCAATTTATATCCCTAATTTTTGCCCGAACCTTTTTCCTTTTTTATGGTTCGCCGGGATGCCCCTTTTTTTGCCTGGACTCTCTTTTTACTGTCCAGCGGGTCGCTTTCAAGCAAAGTATTTTTTAACTGCGTCCGCGTTCACCGGGGATGCAAAATCTTCACCATCCATCGTGGATAACAACAAAGCTCCTCCCGAGAAGACCTTGCTGACGACGTACGGACCTTCGTAATTGGGAGTCCACTTGCCCTGGTGATCGGAATGTGGAGGAAGAATCTTCTTCAGGACGAGATCACCCGTCTGAAAGCTTCTAGGACGCACCTTCTTGTCGTAAGCTTTCTTCATTCGGCTTTGGTACAGACGACCAAACGCAATCGATGCTAACCTCTTCTCGTCCATCAGGCTGAGTTGGTTCAGTCGGTTCGTAACCCATTCTGCCTCATCGAGTTTCACGTCAACCAAAACTCGCAAAGAAGGGATCTCCACTTCTAATGGTAGGACTGCTTCCATACCGTACACCAAGGAGAAAGGAGTTGCCCTGGTCGACGTACGTATCGTCGTACGATAACCGTGCAGTGCAAATGGCAGCATCTCGTGCCACTCTTTGTAGGCCATAACCATCTTCTGAACAATCTTCTTTATGTTCTTATTGGCCGCTTCAACGGCGCCATTCATCTTTGGCCGATAAGGAGATGAGTTGTGGTGTTCAATCTTGAAACTCTGGCACAGCTCCTTCATCATCCTGTTATTCAGATTCGAACCATTATCAGTAATGATCCGCTCGGGAATTCCGTAACGACAGATGATGTCCCTCTTTATGAATTTAGCCACCACCTGCTTGGTCACATTAGCATACGAGGCTGCCTCCACCCACTTGGTGAAGTAGTCGATGGCTACTAGAATTAAGCGATGACCGTTAGATGCGGTGGACTCGATCTTGCCTATCATGTCGATGCCCCACATGGAGAACGACCACGGGGAGGACATGACATTCAACGGGCACGGCGGCACATGAACTTTATCAGCATAAATCTGGAATTTATGACACCTCTTCGCGAATTTAAAGAAATCCGATTCCATCGTCAGCCAGTAGTACCCGCCGGCGTGCGTACCAAATGTGCCTTCATGGACTTCTTCCATGAGCATACTCGCCTCTTTCTCATCTATACATCTGAGTAGCACGAGATCGTGGTTTCTTTTATACAACACTCTATCAGGATTGAGATAAAAATTTCTAGACAGCCTCCTCAGAGACTTCTTATCCTGGGTTGACGCTCCCTCAGGATACTCCTTAGTCATAAGGAAAGTCTGGATGTCATGGAACCATGGCTTGCCATCGGCGGCTTCCTCGATTACAAAGACGAATGCAGGTCTATCAAGACGAGAGAGGACAATTCTTGGAGCCTCATTCCAAAAATTGACTTTATACATTGAAGCCAATGTGGCTAAGGCATCAGCCATCTGATTTTCTGCTCTGGGCACATGATGAAGTTCCACTCGATCAGAGAACGGAAGTAGCCTTCTTGCATAGTTCATGTACAACACCAAATTCGATTGACGAGTCTCCCACTCCCCTTTGATTTGGTTGATCACAAGAGCAGAGTCACTGTATACGTCTAGATTCTTGATTCTCAAATCAATTGCCTCTTCTAGACCCATGATGCATGCTTCGTACTCCGCCTCGTTATTGGTGACTGGAAACGTCAGTCTCGTAGTAAACGGGATATGGCATCCGTGGGGAGTCGTGATGATCGCCCCAACGCCACTTCCGTAGGAATTAACCGCCCCATCGAATATCAATTTCCACTGGGATTTCCGGTCTGGCCCCTCGTCAGGCAACGGTTCATCGCAATCTTTCGCTTTGAGAAACATGATATCCTCATCAGGGAATTCAAATTTCATCGGCTGGTAATCCTCGATCGGCTGTTCGGCAAGGTAATCAGACAATACGCTTCCCTTGATGGCCTTTTGGGAGACGTACTGAATATCATATTCAGTCAACACCATTTGCCATCTGGCAATCCTGCCCGAGAGAGCCTGCTTCTCGAAGACGTACTTGACCGGATCCATCTTCGAAATTAGCATAGTGGTGTGATTGAGCATGTACTGTCGTAAACGTTTGGCAGCCCAGGCTAGTGCGCAACACGTTTTCTCCAACATCGAGTAACGAGATTCACAGTCAGTGAACTTTTTACTCAAGTAGTAAATGGCATGCTCCTTTCTGCCCGTCTCATCGTGCTGACCGAGAACACACCCCATACTATTCTCAAGAACTGTCAAGTACATGATTAGCGGCCGTCCAGCCACTGGGGGTATCAGGATTGGAGGTTCCTGAAGATACTGCTTTATCTTATCGAATGCCTTCTGGCAATCCTCGTTCCAGATACTCGCCTGATTTTTCTTTAACAGCTTGAACATCGGTTCACACGTGGCCGTGAGCTGAGAGATAAACCTTGCAATGTAGTTTATTCTGCCCAAGAAACCACAAACTTCTTTTTCTGTTTTTGGCACTGGCATTTCTTGTATGGCTTTTATCTTCGCAGGATCAACCTCGATGCCTCTTTCACTCACGATAAACCCCAGTAACTTTCCGGACCGTACTCCGAAAGTACATTTGTTAGGATTCAGCCTCAACCTGAACTTCCTAAGTCTCTCAAAAAGCTTCAGCAAATTGACCAGATGTCCCTCCTCCGTTTGGGACTTCGCAATCATGTCATCAACATAGACTTCAATCTCATGATGAATCATGTCATAAAACAAAGTTACCATTGCTCGCTGGTAAGTGGCCCCTGCGTTCTTCAGACCGAAAGGCAATACCTTATAGCAAAATGTTCCCCATGGAGTGATAAACGTCGTTTTCTCCATGTCCTCCGGAGCCATCTTAATCTGATTGTAACCGGAGAAGCCATCCATGAACGAAAACACGGAGAATTAGGCTGTGTTGTCGACCAACACATCGATATGAGGCAACGGGAAATCATCTTTAGGGCTCGCCCTATTCAAATCCCGATAATCGACGCACATCCTTACCATCCTTCTTCGGTACAGGAACTATGTTGGCGACCCGCGGAGGGTAAGTAGTGACCGCTAAGAAGCCAGCATCAAGCTGTTTCTGCACTTCTTCTTTGATCTTAACGGCCATATCTGGTCTCTTCCTCCTAAGCTTCTGCTTAACGGGAGGGCAATCTTCTCGCAGCGGCAAGTGGTGGACCACGATATCCGTGTCAAGTCCGGGCATATCTTCGTATGACCAAGCAAAGACGTCACTATACTCTCTCAGCATCTCGACTAATCTCTGCTTGACATCACTCTGCAATGCAGCCCCTATCCTGACGTTTCTGACGAGTTCTTCAGAACCCAGATTCACAATCTCAATCTCCTCTTCATGAGGCGGAATAACTTTCTCCTCTTGTTTCAACAAGCGGGCCAACTCTTCAGGAAGGTCTTCGTCTTCATCAATCTCTTCTTCGGCTTGATAGATCGGGAAATCGAAGTCGAAGTGAGTCGTAGAAGGTCCAGAGTCGATGTCATCTGTTATGTGGATCCTGCAATAACAAGGGTTAAGTTTTAAAACAAGGATGTGCAGGTTAGCACAAACCCCATTGCCATTTTATTGTTTTTCAAAACAAATATAAAACAGGAATAACAGAGATCACAATATTGGAATACGAAGAAAACGCCTTTGATTTATTAACAAAATGCATGTACATAATCCAACAAGGCCCTGACAATAAAACCACTATGCCCCGGGTAGGACATAGGGTTGTACAATGATTGGAAAAAGTAAATCATTACTCTTCGCTTGTCATCTGGATGATGTCCTTGATGGACCAATTGGTAAGGCCCTCGCCTGGCTTGCTTGGCTGGATCCAAGAGTCGAGGTCGCAGTCGCTATCCCCGCTGTCTTCAGACACCGCGCTGATGCTTTCGAAAATCATTCCGCCACTGGTAAACTGGATCGGCCCTTTACCTCGAGACGCGCTGCTAGAAGAAGAAGAAGCTTCATCCCCAGGAGAATACCCCAACCCAAACTTATCCTGCTTGTTGGGTATCTCCAAAATTCGCCCCCAACCTGGGGTAGATCCGGCCTGGACAACGGCCTGAGCTTCCTTGAACGAGGAGAGAGTCATCTCTTGCTTTTCTGTGACCACAGGAGCTACGTCCTTCACTTTGACGGCCTCGAACGCTTGGCATAGAGTTTCATGGATTTCGCCATCCATTTCAACATACTTAAAGGATGACAAATGGCTCACCATTATGTCCTCCTCGCCGCAAACGGTTACGATGCTTCCTCCGACAGCATATTTGAGCTTCTGGTGCAACGTGGAGGTCACGGCACCAGCAGCGTGGATCCACGGCCGGCCCAAGAGGCAACTGTAGGCAGGCATGATGTCCATAATATAAAAAACCGCGTCTAACGTTTCCGGGCCATCTTGGATTGGCAGGGTCACCTCCCCGAAAACATGTCGTTTAGTTCCATCGAACGCTTTCACAACCAGATCACTAGGTGTGCAGATCACTCCACGAGTATCCAACTTCATTAAGGCCTTCTTCGAAAGAACATTAAGTGACGAACCCGTGTCCACCAACACGTGCGACATGATCGTGCCCCTACACTCTATCGAGATGTGCAGGGCGCTATTGTGATTCCTCCCTTTGGGCGTTAGCTCTAGGTCTGTGAAACCTAGCCCATTTCCAGCATTAACGTGGGCTACAACCTCTTCTAGCTGATTCACCGATATTTCTTGCGGTACATATGCGGCGTTTAACAGCTTCAGCAGCACGTTGCGGTGTGCTTCAGAACACAGCAACAGGTTGAGAATGGAAATCTTCGAGGGCGTCTGATGGAGATGATCTACAATCTTGTAGTCACTCTTTTTAATCAACCGCATAAACTCCTCGGCATCTTTAACAAGCAAGTTTGTTTCTGTCCCACGTGGGGTCTCTTCAACAACTTTACTTTTACCTTTATCGGTCGCATCAGCTCTGACTGCTTTATCTGCCACGACCTCTGGTGGTGCAAACACTCTTCCGCTGCGAGTAATATCACTGATTCCCGCAAGGTTCTCCATAGTCGACCCATATGGTTCTAGCTCCAACCTCTGTCCGTTGCAATAGACTTCAGCCCCATAATGCCACGGAACGGCGTTAGTGCTCTCGAAGGGTATCGGCCCAGCTTTGGTGATAGTGATTGTGGGCGGTCTGGGCGCAGAAATGGTTATCGGCCGGCGAGGGATGGTGATGGTGGCGACTTTCATCGGCCTGCTTCAGCATTACCTCTCCTGATCCACTTTCAGCCCTCCGGCTAAACTGCAGAATCCCTTCAGTCATCAGACTTTGAATTCCTTCTACCAACTGCTCATATCCATCAGAACGTGTGGCACAGTCCATACATAGCTCTCCGCAACCTGGAAAGAACCCTCTTTTCAGCAACTTAGCTTTAATGAAGCTAAGCGGCGTCTTCAGATCTCTGACGTCAGTCAACAGATTTGCACTCTCTTCTTCGATAATGGCGTTCACTCCACCCCCCCTATGATTCGGCATAGGATTCTTCGTAACATTGGGCACATTATCGGAGAAGTTAATGATCTTGGCGTCTACCATGTCCTGCACCTTATGCTTGAAGGCTTTGTAGTTCTCGATTGTGTGGCCCGGTGCCCCTGAGTGGAACTCACAAGTGGCATTGGCGTCGTACCCTGGCGGAGGTGCCCCTGTCAAGGGAGCCATCGTCCTCTTCTGGATCAACTGCAGCTGAAGCAAAGTCTGCAAGAGTTGCGCGTACGACATGGGCGGTGTCTCGAAGTGACGGTTCACCAAAGACGTCCGATTCTGGTACTTTCTGTATCCCTGTCGATTCGGTTGTTGTTGTTGCTGCTGCTGCTGCGGAGCTGCCGGGATATTTATACTGGCCACTTGCTGGTGAGGGCCTTTACCCTTCCTTCGAGCGTTGGTCACAGCGCTCGCCTCTCCTTCTCGCCTTTTTCCAGCATAAGGTTTCTTTCCGCCTCCTCCAGCTGAGGATGACTCACCTTGAATTTTCCCGATCTTAATCCCGTTCTCGACGTGCTCACCCATGATAATGAGATCCGAGAAGGTGCCGGACATACCGCTGACTAACTTTTCATAGTAAAACCCTGGGAGGGTGGCTACAAACATCTGCACGAGCTCTCGTTCAACCATCGGCGGCTGAACCCTGGCTGCCAACTCATGCCACCGCTGGGCGTACTCCTTAAACCCTTCATTGTTCCTCTGCGACAGGTTCTGCAGCTGGACTCGGTTCGGGGTCAAGTCGCTATTGTATTGGTAGTGGTGCACAAATGCTTTAACAAGATCCTTCCATGTGCGCACACTAGTGGGCTCCAGACCCATGTACCACTCGAGGGATGGCCCGGAAAGACTGTCTTGGAAGAAGTGCATCAGCAACTTCTCGTCTTCGGAATGAGCAGACATCTTCCTGTAGTATGATCTCAGGTGGACGCGAGGGCAAGTGGTGCCCTTATATTTTTCAAAGTCGGGTACCTTGAACTTAGGAGGTACCTTGAAATCAGCAATTAATCCTAGCTTGGACATATCAACGCCCAAAGTATTCTGATTCTCGATATCTCTCATCTTATCTTCCAGTGCCTTGAATCTAAGCCGCGCTTCAGCATTCAGCTCCCCTTCAGCACCTCTCTGAGAGAACACATCATCCTGACGATCCTCTAACCATGGCTGAGGCACAAACAGATTCTCGACGCCTGCATTGCCGTTGCCCGGCCCGATATTGACATTAGCTCCCAGACTTCCATTACCGACGCCCGTCGTATTGAGTCCTATGTTTGCCATCACATTGCCATTAGCACTGCCGTTGCCCCCGGTCACGGGAACACCATTCTGTGGAGTTTCAACTGGTGGAGGAGTAGGCACAGTCCCACCATGGAGTACGCCGTTGCTATCAACCCTGGAAATCAAAGGCTGAACCAAAGTTCTGAGCTGATCCTGGCCGTTGGCGACCACTTGCATGAGCTCCATGAAGCGATCCATCCTTTCGCGAAGTTCCTGAACCTCAGTTTGCACTTGCTCCATGATCCTGGTCTGATTAGCTCTAGTAGGATAGCGGTGAATAGGTCTCTGATCAATCCTGGAACCACTTGAAACAACCTGGAAAACCTGTAAACACAAAAGGGTTAGGAAGAACAACAGAATGCTCGTCATGCAGATGCTTCATGCAAATGCATGCGTGTGTCTGTGCGTTAGGGAGATTCCCCCGATCCTAGTGCCTGAGTGCCAGTGCTGATAATAATAAGAAGAAGTCCGAGTCCAATCATGGAAACAACAATCTCATATATAAAGAAAGCCTATCAAGGCAGTACATAGCATCAGCGAGTACAAGATGAATCAACAGCGTGACCTCAGCCAACAAGCCTGGTGATGGTCAGCATACAACAATGATCAAAACAAAAGGAATACAAATAGTCAAGTACGGCCACGGGCGCGATACTCTTCTAACAACTCCTTCGTTTCTGGATGATCAGGCAGAGTGAGTAACCCCTTGACGAGTAACTCCCTTTGCACAATGGTGTACTGAAGTCCTTCGACCGAACCTTCCCATGCTCCTTCGCCGAAGCAATCTTCTAACTTCCGCTTCTTGGACTCAAACGTCAGCTTGTGCTCCTTCAGGTTAGCGAGAGCTTTGTTGAGCTGGCCTTCAGCGGCGTATCTGCGAGCGGTTTCCTCATCAAACCTCTTTTCACTGTCCTTCACTTGGGCTTCCAGCTTGGAGATCTGTAGCATCAGCTTATCCTCCCGCTCTTTCCTGGTGGCCAGGGAAGCCTTCCAGTGCTGTTTGCTTAGTCAAGTGCTGCTTTTTCGTAGCCAGTACGTCGTTGACAGCTTTGAAGTCTTGACCCATGCGCTCACGCTCGGCTATCTGCTTAGTCAAGTCTGTCCCCAGCCGGTTCACCAGCTCTGTCTGCCTTTTGAAAGAATGAACGGCTTCGTTCCTCTCGCTTCGAAGATGAGCCAATTCCTTCTCCAGTTCCTCATTTGCCCGCTTCAATTCATCTCGCTCAGCCAACACCTGATTATGCTGCTGAAGGGGCACAGTAGTAAGCTCTTCAATCATTGGAGGGTTTTCTGGCTTGGCATGAGGAAACGGCATCCCTATAGCATTTGCCCTGGCTTTGATCCAAGTCACGTACGGAGGGTAGGCTTGATTGTTGCTTTTTCCCAACAAAGGTTTTCCTCGCTTACTGATACCATTCCACGCGCGCTGAAGCTTGGATAGCAGATCCCCCTCTAGAAGACCAGTGAGGTACAGAGATTCCTGCACCTCTTCCTCCTTCGACGGAGCTCTCAAAGCGTACGCGAACTTTCGGACCAACAACGACGGATTGTAGTTTTTACAGCCCTTCCTGCCTATCAAAGGCACGTTTGGAAACCCGCTGCAGCTGAAGATCACCTCAGTACCCAACCTATCTCTGTCGAACCAATCAATATCCTCTGCAGATAAGCTCATCAGACGCTCGGACCACTCAGCTATGGCTGCAGACGAAGCAAAAGGACCCTTCTTGGGCAGATGGCTATCAAGCCATTTGTAAAGCAAGGGTACACAGTATGAGACATTCTTGCCCCTCCTGTTCTCGTTTTTGTAGTGGATAGAATGGTAGACATCTCCTATCAAGGTAGGGACCGGATTCCCTGAAGCAAAGATGTGAAACGCATCAAAGTCTACAAAATCGGGCATATTGGGGAACATAATGATGCCATATATGCACAGAGCGAGGATGGCATTGAACGCAACCCAACATCCGTCTTTGGCGCACTGCTGAGCCTTTCCCACTAGAAACTGCAAGGATAACCCGGGAACCTTGTTCCAACTAGTCAATACCAACTCGGAGGCATCCAGATGAAGTGACGGAGCTAGCCCAGCCAGGTCAGGCTCAACATCCATATGAACAAAAGGCATCTGCCTCTAGATAGGCACACCTAGAGAATCAGCATACTCTTCCAGCGTGGGTGCGAGAACAAAATCCTGGAAAGTGAAACATCTCAACGGAGGATCGTAGAACTGCAGCAGAGCGTGCAACCCATTCACCTCGAACGCAGAAGGTTTATGAACCAAACTGAGCAACCTGTCGTAAGATTTTCTGAACTCATCCCTCACAGAATCATCTGCTAAAGCTATCAAACCAGTCAACTTAACCACATCAGGGGCAGGGAACTTGTAAGCCACGGTCTTCCTCAGAGAGCCCATAACAATACAATAGGAGGCAAGAAATCCTGGATCGGGGAAAACGGTACCTGTAACACAGACACACGTTAATAAAATGCAAATGAATATGCAAACTAATGCAAAATGCAATCATGCAGCAGGAGATCAAGGCAACTGTGCTGTAGAGATTCTGTATCAACAAAACCATAATCTTGCTCTATCAAGAATAACCACTGCATCTGATAAGAAGAAAACCCTGGTATCGGACCACAAATCTGCTCTGTCAAGAACAACCATCTGATAGGGCCATATACATAGGATCATAATTCTGCTCTGTCAAGAACAAATGTCTGATAATAAGGACCCCTGATGTAGGACCAAGAAATCTGCTTTGTCAAGAACAAACATACATCTGCTGATGAGATCTTCTGATCAAAACCTGCTCTATCAAGAACAAATACACACCTGATGATAAGATCCTCTAATCAAAACCTGCTCTATCAAGAACAGACATATATCTGATGATGGGATCCTCTGATCAAAACCTGTTCTATCAAGAACAAACATATATCTGATGATGAGAAACTCCGGTACCAACAAAACTGATTCACTGTCAAGAAAATCAGGTAGTCTGAAGGTCAAAGTTTCCTGCAATAACCCCAACCTTGCTCATAGGTATGGACCTAAACTGACTCAAGTTCGGCATCCTATGCGTTCATCAGCGTCACAGACATTCAAGAGGGGTGATACGATACCCAGAAGGTGTGGCATCACCAGCTCATGAAGCGGCCTCACTCGGCTGAATCACAAATGATCGGTCCCCAGAGTCGACAATCCACCAAACCAGCAACCGTCTAAACCCAAAGGGTTGACAGAGAAGCCAACCGGGAGAACCTCGTCTGAGCGTGGATTTCATGAGACACTAGTGCCTGCAAAGCAAGCACGCGCCCACTAATTTCCACAACTAATGCTATGGTGCACTCAAGCCTGGGTCTGGCTTCTCACTCATCAGAATGCCCCTCCCACAACAGCACAGATAATCATATCATACTGAAAATAAAATGCGGGAAATAAAATGCGAGAAGTAAAATGCGATAAATAAACGCAACCCAACAAGTAATCATACAAGCGCTAGGATTGACTCTCGCAGGGGAACCGGAGAACCAGAGATTCTGGGTTCGGTCCCCAGCAAAGTCGCCAGCTGTCGCTTGCGCGAAAATAAGGTGCCAGCACAATAGAAGAGTCACCACCTTTCGTTATTTATCCCTCAGAGAGGGAAAGGAAACGATCGGAAAAACCTGACGAAAAAGGTTAAGACAAGGTCGTCGCAACCATTGTCTGGGTTTGGGAGTCGGTTACGCGAGGGGAAGGTATTAGCACCCCTCACGTCCGTTGTACTCGACGGGATCCACGCTTGTTGTGTTTACTTGGACGGGTTGTCTTTATCTATCTACCTATCAAGGCTGGCTTAAAAAGAAAAGAAAAATGACTCGGCAAAGCGTCGCGCTTTATGCCTACGTATTCTCATCAGAGAACGAGAAATCAGAGTCAACGTAGTTCGACCTACGACAGGTTATGGGGGAAGGTAGCTCGCCAATACATCAGTACTGTGCCTACGTACTCTCAACAGGTATGAGAGATCAGAGCTTACGTAGTTCGGGACACTACGCTTTATTTCCTGTCTTTTACGAAAGAAGTGTTTTTTATTGTGTTTGCAATTTCAGTCGCACTAGAGACTATGACCTGAGAGTGAATGTGTCGCATGTCACCCAAAGGGTACCATACTAAACATCCAGACTGTGGAAAAGAAACTCTCCCACAATCCTTTCTCAGATAGCTTAAGGCTCGTAGTGTACGAAAGAAATCATTCATGATTACTGTATCTTAAACTGTTTTGAGATGATAAGAGAACGGGCCCAACTAGGAGGGAGACTATCAAGTCCTACTGTTGTCATGCCAAGGATTCATCCTATGGTTGAGGTTTGAACAGGGAACTCCTAGAAGTCATCATGCATAGGTTTCAACCTAAAGTTCTATCATCAATTCCTTATCAAAGGAAATGAGAGTCCTAAGGGATCATGTCAATGATACACCGAAGCAGACAAAGCATCAGCTTAAACAGTAAATAGTAAACGACTGTTAAATCCATGCAATGCAAGTGAGGGAGGAAATGTGTGTGGGGCTTCAGCCTCCACAAGCTCATCTCGACCTCAAGCCAGAATGAATAACAGTAATCATACTAAAGGTAAACAACATGCTATCAAGCAATATACAGTAAACTGCAATCATACAGAAGGAATAAAGTCATGCTATCAAGAAAAGCAAACCACATGGGGAAGGGAGCTGGGCTCTACCGAATACCCGCAAGCAAAGCCACACAGTAACAGTACAAGCAGAGGGAGCAACTCAACCTCTAGTGCAATCATGCTCCTAGATTCTACCTATTCTAGATATGAACTTATTCTAATGCATCAAGCAAATCAAACAAAACACATCAATACAGAAGAAAATAGAAAAGAAAGCAGATCAACTCCTCTCTCAACTTCAAGCTTCAGCTCTTTCAACAGCAACTCAGTCTTCAGACTTCAATCACTCTTGACAAATATCAATTTGCTTTTCTAGGTTTCAACCCTTTAACATAAGTTTCAACCTATCTTCTTCTTCAAGCTTCAGCTCCTTAATCAGCTCCACCTTCAGGCTTCATTGTTAACCACAAGTATCAACTTGATCCCTTCAGGGTCTCCAAGTATCAAAGTAAGTATCAAGTTCCTTTGTTCTTCAAGCTTCAGCTCTTCATTCTCAATTGAATCCTCTTCCTAAGTATCAACTTAGTCTTCAAGATCTCTTTGCTTTACCAGTCTCAACTTGGTCTTCTCTTCCTGCAAGCTTCAGCTACTTAGAGTAATCTTTGATCACTTAGAAGTATCAACTTCATCCTTCAGTCTTTAAGCATCAGCTCTTCATTCAATCTTCACTGGATCTTCAATGGGTCTTCATTGGGTCTTCAAGTATCAACTTGCTCTTGTTGCTCATCAAGCTTCAGCTGGAATGGAAATGCTTCAAGGAATCATCCTCTTCCATACTCTTCAATGAAGTCTTCATCTTCAAACTCAAGCTCAGCATCTCTCAAGATATTCAAACCAGAGGGAAATCACTTAATTGGATAAGCTGGGGTGTTAAACTGCTTATTGACCACCAAAGGTGGCCTATAAGGGTTCAACATCAAAAGAATGGTTCCCTCAGAAGTTCTACTTCCTAGGTACCATCACTTATCCCTCCCAAGGAGAGAGGTGTATACCAGGGAAGGACTTTGAATCATAGGGAGGAATGGAGGTGAGAGATGCCATCCATGTTTAAGAAAGGAATCAACTAAGTCTAAACTCCTCCTAATCCCTAACCTTAAAACAACAACAAAACAAACAAGATCAAGCTCTCAAGCTCCTCACTCAACTTCCAAGTCTTCTACTATGCTCCTCAATGCTCCACAAAGCAAAACCAAGCTCTCCAATCCCACAAAGCAAAGCAAGCAAAAATACAAGCCCACAAGGGCAACACGAACAATCATCAACTACAGAAATCATCTAAAAATAGTATACCATTATATTAAAATCTAATATAATTCCTAGGGGATCCTACATATCCACCCTTAATACCCTTATATGCCCCAATGTCTATCTTGACCTAGAAACCCAAAATTCTAGTGTTATTGTGGATCTATGTTAAGGATTAACCTAATTCTACACAACCTAAAGTCACCTAAGCAAAACTAATCAAAAATTCATCACAAAATTATGGAATAAATCCAGAGGGGAGCTAAAGTCCTAATCTAGATATCCTAAAACGAATGGCCTAAAAATATGAAGGAAACTAGCTAAACAAAATTCTACAAAACCATGTATCAACATAAAAGAATTAAAAAGCCATTAAAAGAGAAAATACACAAAAAATATTAAAAATGCATGAAATGAAAATATTTTGATTTTATAATTTTCTAGACATGAACATGAAATGGGAAAAAAAATCCCCATGCAAAAATCATTAATTTCCTATTTATTATGATTTTTCAAAGATTAACATAAAATGGAGAAAAAGAAATTAAAAAGATAAAACCTTGGTGCAGATAGCAACTATGGACAGTTCATTTTCCATGTGGGCTTGAAATGGGGGTGCAATTAGTGAGGCGCACTAGGCCCAATTATTTAATCAGAAATTAAATCAAAAACATAAAGAAAATGAAAAAGCAACGGTGTGAAAAGTAATGAAAATCAGTACAAAATAAACATGGGCCATGATCTGGGGTGTGATTAGCAATCCATCCCAATCCCCCTTTTAATGAAACGATGCGTTTCATGGTCTTCAGATTTTCCCTCTTCTAGCGAAATTGAATCTCAGCCCTTGGATCTTGGTCTTAGTCAAGATTCAGCTTATGATCTAACGGCCATCTCCTCATCTTCTTCCTCCAGCTAGGGTTCTAACTGAAACATCCATGGAAGCAGAGCTTCAAGCTCCATCTTCATCAAACTCGTACCACCTCAAATCTCCATGGAAAATTGAAATTCAAAACCCTATCTTGTCCAGAATTTCATGCTGAATCTAGCCATGGTCTTAAAATCAATTGAAACATCCTAAATCTCCAAACCCAATCCAAGATCAAAGATTTGCTCAAACATCAACTTCAACAATTCTTGCAATTAACTACCTCAGATTGATCACCAACTCACACTGATTGATTCTTGACATCTAATTCAAGCTATAGCTCACCATAACTCGAGGTCTTGGTCCAAACAAAAATGGTGACACCAACTGAAACTTCACCAATTGCCTTCAAACTCTTCAGAATCCATCTCCTATTGGTCTCTAATCGTTCTAGCCTAACAATTCTTGCTAATTATGCCTAAATCATGGTGTAGAAGAAGAGTTACTAACCTGTTGAATCTTGATTAACAGATGGTGTAAACCTTCACTTCAAGCCTTCAAACTCTTCAGAATCGATCCTTGAATGATGATCTTGCTTCTGTTTGCAAAAGTTTTGATGGAGAATGCTTGAATCTCAGAATTCGATGGTGACTTGCAACCTTGAAAATCCAAATGCCAACTCTTCAAATCTCCATGGTTTTGCTCTCAAATTGGTCTGCACAGCTTCAATATGATCAAAGGAATGTGTTTAGATTGAAAGAATGAATGGAATTGAATCAGAATGTGGATTTTGATTTCAACTTGCAATGGAAGCAAGTGAAATGGCTAACTCTCTCTTCTCTCTAATCTTACACCAACCTTGCATCTGAGTAAGTTCTATACATTATATAGAGTGGTTTAGAATCATCTAGAACCATCTGGAACCATCCCATGAGAAATTGGGATTCTCATGTCATGAGTTTATGAATTCACTTCTTCTCACATATCATCTCATGACATAGCTCTTGCAGCCACTTGCCTTAGTTTGAAATTCTCCCTAAATGAGATATAGGATGTGTTAATATACTTAGCAAGCTCATACATTGCCTTTCCTTATGTTTTGCATTTGAACCTTAAGATGCAAGCAACCCATTTCCAAAGCAGCCCCATGATCTAGGCCTCAAATCAAAATTGTGGCTGAACCATTGTTTTTAGAATGTCTTTTAGAGTTAAAATGACCTAGCTTAAAACTTTTCAAACTCCTCAATCATGATGAGTTTGTCTAGGAATTATCCTTATAGAATCTCAATGCATCAATCCATGATCACATGGCTCTTGGATTAGGTCTCAACCCTCTCCAAATCATCAGTTGACCTAGGGTTGACCCAGTCAAACCCTAATTATACCACTCATGGCTAAGTCTTCTGAATATTGTGCAATGACCTCTCTAGGCCTCATGATGGCTTTCAAGAAATCTCATAAGCTCTCTCAAGGCTTTAAGCCCATCCTCATAGCCTCAGAATCATCTGAGGAGCCCCAACAACTCTCAAGTTATGAGGCACACAACCTTGGTTTCAACCAATCTCTCTGAGGATTTCTTAACTTCTCTAATAAGGATATCAACCCTTAATCATCTGAATAGCCTTCTTGTCTAGATTCAAAGTATTGTATAGCTCTTGATTGGTAATCATACCTCTTGATCTACTGCATCCATATCCATGAGAAGCAGATGATCATGCTAGTGAACACAAGCTAGGTACATAAATGTTGGTCAAATTTTGGGGTGTAACAAATGAAGTACTGCTTCGACCATCCGAAAAATCTTATGTGTTTAGAGATACTGCTTTGGTATCGCGAAGAACCTTATTGGATAAGGGACTGCTTCGACCACCCGAAAAATTTCATGTTTTTAGAGATACTGCTTTGGTACCAAGAAGAACCTTATTGGATAACGGACTACTTTGACCACCCGAAGAATCTCATGTGTTTCGAGATACTGCTTTGGTATCGCGAAGAACCTTACTGAATAAGGGACTCCTTCGACCACCCGAAGAATCTCACGTGTTTAGAGAAACTGCTTTGGTATCGCGAATAACCTTATTGGATAAGGGACTGCTTCGACCACCCGAAGAATCTCATGTGTTTAGAGATACTACTTTGGTATCGCAAAGAACCCTATTAGATAAGGGACTGCTTCGACCATCCGAAGAATTTCATGTGTTTAGGGATACTGCTTTGGTATCACGATGAACCTTATTGGATAAGGGACTGCTTCGACCACCCGAAGAATCTCACGTGTTTAGATATAGTACTTTGGTATAGCGAAGAACCTTACTGGATTAGGGACTCCATCGACCATCCAAAAAATCTTATGTGTTTAGAGAAACTGCTTTGGTATCGCAAAGAACCTTATTGGATAAGGGACTCCTTCGACCACCCGAAGAATCTCATGTGTTTAGAGATACTGCTTTGGTATCGCGAAGAACCTTATTGGATAAGGGACTCCTTCAACCATCTGAAGAATCTCATGTGTTTAGGGATACTGTTTTGGTATCGTGAACAAACCTATTGGATAAGGGACTCCTTCGACCACCCGAAGAATCTCATGTGTTTAGATATACTTCTTTGGTATCGCGAAGAACCTTATTGGATGAGGTACTGCTTCGACCATCCAAAAAATCTTATGTGTTTAGAGAAACTGCTTTGGTATCGCGAAGAACCATATTGGATGAGGTACTGCTTCGACCATCCGAAAAATCTTATGTGTTTAGGGATACTGCTTTGGTATCGCGAATAACCTTATTGGATAAGGGACTGCTTCGACCACTCGAAGAATCTCATGTGTTTAGAGATACTGCTTTGGTATCACAAAAAACCCTATTGGATAAGGGAATGCTTCGACCATCCGAAGAATCTCATGTGTTTAGGGATACTGCTTTGGTATCGCGAAGAACCTTATTGGATAAGGGACTGCTTCGACCACCCGAAGAATATCACGTGTTTAGAGATACTACTTTGGTATCGCAGAGAACCTTACTGGATAAGGGACTGCTTCGACCACCCGAAGAATCTCATGTGTTTAGAGATACTACTTTGGTATCGCAAAGAACCCTATTAGATAAGGGACTGCTTCGACCATCCGAAGAATTTCATGTGTTTAGGGATACTGCTTTGGTATCACGATGAACCTTATTGGATAAGGGACTGCTTCGACCACCCGAAGAATCTCACGTGTTTAGATATAGTACTTTGGTATAGCGAAGAACCTTACTGGATTAGGGACTCCATCGACCATCCAAAAAATCTTATGTGTTTAGAGAAACTGCTTTGGTATCGCAAAGAACCTTATTGGATAAGGGACTCCTTCGACCACCCGAAGAATCTCATGTGTTTAGAGATACTGCTTTGGTATCGCGAAGAACCTTATTGGATAAGGGACTCCTTCAACCATCTGAAGAATCTCATGTGTTTAGGGATACTGTTTTGGTATCGTGAACAAACCTATTGGATAAGGGACTCCTTCGACCACCCGAAGAATCTCATGTGTTTAGATATACTTCTTTGGTATCGCGAAGAACCTTATTGGATGAGGTACTGCTTCGACCATCCAAAAAATCTTATGTGTTTAGAGAAACTGCTTTGGTATCGCGAAGAACCATATTGGATGAGGTACTGCTTCGACCATCCGAAAAATCTTATGTGTTTAGGGATACTGCTTTGGTATCGCGAATAACCTTATTGGATAAGGGACTGCTTCGACCACTCGAAGAATCTCATGTGTTTAGAGATACTGCTTTGGTATCACAAAAAACCCTATTGGATAAGGGAATGCTTCGACCATCCGAAGAATCTCATGTGTTTAGGGATACTGCTTTGGTATCGCGAAGAACCTTATTGGATAAGGGACTGCTTCGACCACCCGAAGAATATCACGTGTTTAGAGATACTACTTTGGTATCGCAGAGAACCTTACTGGATAAGGGACTGCTTCGACCATCTGAAGAATTTCATGTGCTTATGGATACTGCTTTGGTATCGCAAATAACCTTATTGGACAAGGAATTGCTTTGACCACCCATAGAATCTCATGTGTTTAGAGATACTACTTTGGTATCACGAAGAACCTTATTGGATGAGGTACTGCTTCGACCATCCGAAAAATCTTATGTGTTTAGAGATACTGCTTTGGTATCGCGAAGAACCTTATTGGATAAGGGACTGCTTCGACCACCCGAATAATCTCATGACTTTAGAGATACTGCTTTGGTATCACGAAGAACATTATTGGATAACGGACTGCTTTGACCACCCGAAGAATCTCATGTGTTTAGAGATACTGCTTTGGTATCACGAAGAACCTTACTGCATAAGGGACACCTTCGACCACCCGAAGAATCTCATGTGTTTAGAGATACTGGTTTGGTATCACGAAGAACCTTACGGGATAAGGGACTCGTTAGACCACCTGAAGAATCTCATGTGTTTAGAGATACTGCTTTGGTATCGCGTAGAACCTTACTGGATAAGGTACTGCTTCGACCATCCGAAGAATCTCATGTGTTTAGGGATACTGCTTTGGTATCGCGAATAAACTTATTTGATAAGGGACTGCTTCGACCACCCGAAGAATCTCATGTGTTTAGAGATACTGCTTTGGTATCGTGAAGAACCTTATTGGATGAGGTACTGCTTCGACCATCCAAAAAATCTTATGTGTTTAGAGAAACTGCTTTGGTATTGGGAAGAACCTTATTGGATAAGGGACTGCTTCGACCATCTCAAGAATCTCATGTGTTTAGGGATACTGCTTTGGTATCACGAATAACCTTATTGGATAAGGAACTGCTTTGACCACCCGTAGAATCTCATGTGTATAGAGATACTGCTTTGGTATCGCGAAGAACCTTATTGGATGAGGTACTGCTTCGACCATCCAAAAAATCTGATGTGTTTAGAGATACTGCTTTGGTATCGCGAAGAACCTTATTGGATAAGGGACTGCTTCGACCACCCGAAAAATCTCATGACTTTAGAGATACTGCTTCGACCATCTGAAGAATCTCATGTGTTTAGGGATACTGCTTTGGTATCGCGAATAACCTTATTGGATAAGGGACTGCTTCGACCACCCGAAGAATATCATGTGTTTAGAGATACTGCTTTGGTATCGCGAGGAACCTTATTAGATATGGGATTGCTTCGACCACCTGAAGAATCTCATTTGTTTAGAGATTCTTCTTTGATATCGCAAAGAACCTTATTGGATAAGGGACTGCTTCGACCATTGTAAGAATCTCATGTGTTTAGGGATACTGCTTTGGTATCGTGAATAACCTTATTTGATAAGGGACTGCTTCGACCACCCAAAGAATCTCATGTGTTTATATATACTGCTTTGGTTTCGCGAAGAACCTTATTGGATGAGGTACTGCTTCGACCATCCAAAAAATCTTATGTGTTTAGGGAAACTGCTTTGGTATCGCGAAGAACCTTATTGGATAAGGGACTGCTTCGACCATCTGAAGAATCTCATGTGTTTAGTGATACTGCTTTGGTATCGCGAATAACCTTATTGGATAAGGAATTGCTTTGACCACACGTAGAATCTCATGTGTTTAGAGATACTGCTTTGGTATCGCGAAGAACCTTACTGGATGAGCTACTGCTTCGACCATTCGAAAAATCTTATGTGTTTAGAGATACTGCTTTGGTATCGCGGAGAACCTTATTGGATAAGGGACTGCTTCGACCACCCGAAAAATTTCATGTGTTTAGATATACTGCTTTGGAATCAAGAAGAACCTTATTGGATATCGGACTACTTTGACCACCCGAAGAATCTCATGTGTTTAGAGATACTTCTTTGGTATCGCGAAGAACCTTACTAAATCAGGGACTCCTTCGACCACTCGAAGAATCTCATGTGTTTAGAGATACTGCTTTGGTATCGCGAAGAACCTTACTGGATAAGGGACTCCTTCGACCACCCGAAGAATCTCATGTGTTTAGAGATACTGCTTTGGTATCGTGAAGAACCTTATTGGATAAGGGACTACTTCTACCATCCGAAGAATCTCATGTGTTTAAGGATACTGCTTTGGTATCACGAATAACCTTATTTGAAAAGGGACTGCTTCGACCACCCGAAGAATCTCTGTGTTTAGAGATACTGCTTTGGTATCGCGAAGAACCTTATTGGATGAGTTACTGCTTCGACCATCCAAAAAATCTTATGTGTTTAGAGAAACTGCTTTGGTATCACGAAGAACCTTATTGGATAAGGAACTGCTTCGACCATATGAAGAATCTCATGTGTTTAGGGATACTGCTTTGGTATCGTGAATAACCTTATTGGATAAGGGACTGCTTCGACCACACGAAGAATCTCATGTGTTTAGAGATACTGCTTCGGTATCGCGAGGAACCTTATTAGATAATGGACTGCTTCGACCACCCGAAGAATTTCATTTTTTTAGGGATACTGCTTTGGTATCGCGAAGAACCTTATTGGATAAGGGACTGCTTCGACCACCCGAAGAATCTCACGTGTTTAGAGATACTACTTTGGTATAGCGAAGAACCTTACTGGATTAGGGACTCCTTCGACCACCCGAAGAATCTCATGTGTTTAGAGATATTGCTTTGGTATCGCGAAGAACCTTACTGGATAAGGGACTCCTTAGACCACCCGAAGAATCTCTTGTGTTTAGAGATACTGCTTTGGTATCGTGAAGAACCTTACTGGATAAGGGACTCCTTCGACCATCTGAAGAATCTCATGTGTTTAGGGATACTGCTTTAGTATCGCGAACAACCTTATTGGATAAGGAATTGCTTTGACCACCCGTAGAATCTCATGTGTTTAGAGATACTGCTTTGGTATCGTGAAGAACCTTACTGAATAAGGGACTCCTTCGACCACTCGAAGTATCTCATGTGTTTAGAGATACTGCTTTGGTATCGCGAAGAACCTTACTGAATAAGGGACTCATTCGATCACCCGAAGAATCTCACGTGTTTAGAGATACTGCTTTGGTATCGCGTAGAACCTTATTGGTTAAGGTACTGCTTCGACCATCCGAAGAATCTCATGTGTTTAGGGATACTGTTTTGGTATCGCGAATAACCTTATTTGATAAGGGACTGCTTCGACCACTCGAAGAATCTCATGTGTTTAGAGATATTGCTTTGGTATCGCGAAGAACCTTATTGGATGAGGTACTGCTTCGACCATCCAAAAAATCTTATGTGTTTAGAGAAACTGCTTTGGTATCGCGAAGAACCTTATTGGATAAGGGACTGCTTCTACCATCTGAAGAATCTCATGTGTTTAGGGATACTACTTTGGTATCGCGAATAACCTTATTGGTTAAGGAACTGCTTTGACCACCCGTAGAATCTCATGTGTTTAGAGATACTGCTTTGGTATCGCGAAGAACCTTATTGGATGAGGTACTGCTTCGACCATCCGAAAAATCTTATGTGTTTAGAGATACTGCTTTGGTATCGCGAAGAACCTTATTGGATAAGGGACTGCTTCGACCACCCGAAAAATCTCATGACTTTAGAGATACTGCTTTGGTTTCACGAAGAACCTTATTGGATAACGGGTGTTGCACCCTAAAATTTGACCAACCGGGTCCCGTATCTGGCTCTATGTTTCGATGCATGACCGCATTCGCATCCGCATGTCGCATACAGTGCATTTTTTCAGTTGTTTTGATTTTATCGGGATCACAGCCCTCGTCTCGCGTCTCAGGTGTTTTTAATCAGTTTAGATAGGTAGAATCGTATTTTTGGGAATTCGTGCTATTCCCGGTGTTTTCAGCTCGCGCTGTTATTTTTAGGGATGTTTCGGTGTCTATTGATTTTTACCGGTTATTCCGGTGCGCTCTCGCAGTGTTATTTGTCTTTCTGTGCTATTTTTGTTCCTTTGGGAATTATTGTGAATTTTCTGGATTTTTTTTAGATATTATTAGGGTTTTAATAGATTTTTTTATCATTTTAGAATAATATAGAATATTAATAGATTCTTTTAATATTTTTAATAGCTTTTAATTAGTTTTAGAATATTAGATATTAATAGATATTAATAGGTTTAGACATTATTTTTTCTTTTAGATATAGATTTTAATATGGTTGTTCTAGATTTTAAATAAGAGTTTACATAGATAATAGGAATTAATAGATTTTTATTGTTATAAACTCTTTAGGATGAATAGATTTAATAGTTTAGATCGTTAATAGATATAAATGGTTTTAACCTTCTAATAGTCTATATTAGGGTATATTGTTTTTAGAGATTTAATAGATTAAATAGGTTTTAAATAGGTTAATAGGGGATAATTAGTGTTTTTTAGAATATTACTTCTTTTTAGAGTTTAATTAGTTTCAGATTCAATTAGAACATTAGATTAATTAGTTTTAATCAGAGTTATTAGTGCATTAATTCTTTAGCATTTAACTCCATTAGCGTCTTAATTCAGCTTTAATTAGCATTTAATCATTGTCATTTTATTAATCAGCTTGCATTAACTTCCGTTTTCAACCTTTAATCCCTTAATTTGTATTCACCAGTTTTAATCAATCAGCTTTAATCAGTTTCAGTCCAATTAATTCATGTTTTTCGTGGGCCAGCTTGGATATTTGAGGCCCAATGTATCAGTCCAGATATCAATGCCAGTTGCCATATATAGTCTGCACCACGTGTTGCATCAAGGAGGACCCACATCATAATTTCCACTACTCTCTCACGCAGACACATCACCCTTCACCTTCTCCCTCTCTCTGCCACGCCACTCACACGTGGCACACATGCACCAGCCCTCTGCCACTAACGCCGCCACGCGTCTTCGCCTGACCTTCGCCGGTTGCATGGCCGGCGGCCATGCAACCACCACAACCTCCAACTTCCGACTCCCGAACCCAGGTTTTGGTTGCGATGACCATACCTTTCCCGTTTTTTGCGAGGTTTACTTCGAGCGTTTCCTTTCCCTCCGTTGGGATAAATAACGCACGGTGGCGACTCTTCCTTCAGCCGGCGCCGATTTTCGCAGTAGCGACAGCTGGCGACTCTGCTGGGGACCCAACGTCCCCTGGCTGCTAAGGACTGCGATAGTTCCTTATGCATGTGGGATCCAACGTCCCCTAAGAGGGTCAATCCTAGCGCTTGTTTGCTTGTCTTTTTGGTGTTTATTTTTTCATCGCTATTATTTGTTGCCGTTGTGCTGGGGAGGGTGATATTTTGAGTGATAGTCGGACCTGGGCTGCTTGAGTATGCATTTAGACATAGTTGCGGAGAGTAGTAGACGAACCTGATTGCTGAGCAGGCACCGTTCCCTACGAAATCTGCGCTCAGACGAGGTTCTCTCCGAGGTGCTTCTTTCCGGTCCTGAGGATCTGAGAGGAGTCTAGACGTGAGGATTGTCGACTCTGGGGACCGATCAATTGGAAGTCAGCTAAGTGAGGCCTCTTCATGAGATGACGATGCCACTCCTTCTGGGAATCGTATCATTCCTCATGAAAGTCTGTGACGCTGATGACCGCATAGGATGCCGCAGATTAGGTCCATACCCGTGAGTGGGGTTTTTTTTTTGCGAAACCTTGACTTCCAGCCTACCAGTTATCTTGGCGTTCTCTTTTAGAGAGAACGTACTCCGTTAGCAGTACAGCAGTACTCAGAGTGTGTTGTGGGGGCTGTGATCCCGTGTTTGCTGCATTGCATTGCATACGCATTTGCATCTTTGCATCGTATTGCATAACATTTCTCTAGCTGGCCAGAGCTCTTATCCAGCCGTTGTTTGATTTCAGAAGGTGATTATCCGGTGATTGGTCTGAGCAACTGTGGATTGTTAGAAGACGACCAAGGGGTTGGAACAGACTTGAGCAGATTTGAGAATCAAGCAGTGTAGTCAGTTGAAGATCATTGGTGGCTATGTCTGAAGGCAATTTCCAGTCTCCTAACGCCTTGTCAGGGTTCACTGTAACGTCCAATCCTTTGTATGATTCCATGTCTGACGAAGGCTTTCCGCAAGTGAATAACCTTACTGCAGCTCAACTTGTGCAGACTTCTGTTAGAGGCCAAAATCTGCACCAACAGTTTGTCATCCCAAGTGAACGTTCTTCTTCTGATGCCGCGAATTATCAGAATGTTATTCCTGCTGGTTTGATCTCCCGAAGAGAGGTTCCGATAGTGAGGACTAATAATCCATTAGCTCTTGTGCAAGCTAAGAGGTTGCACGCATTGGAGGAGCAAGTCAAAGCCCTGGAAGTTAAGAACGATGTTGGTCTCAACGCTTCAGATATGTGCTTGGTTTCTGACCTAGTGTTACCTCATAAATTCAGAGCGCCGAAGTTTGAAAAGTATAAAGGAGATAGCTGTCCGAGGCTACATTTGGTGATGTTCTGCAGAAAGATGACTTCGTTTGTGCAAAACGACAAGCTGATGATTTACTGTTTTCAGGACAGTTTGATTGGGGCAACTCTACGTTGGTATATGCAGTTAGAGAAGGATCAGATTCGATCATGGGTGGATTTAGCCAGAGCTTTCCTGAAGCGGTATAATTACAATATGGACATAGCTCCCTTTCCCATGGAGTTGCAATCTTTGTCTATGGGGATCAATGAACCTTTCAAAAAGTATGCTCGGAGATGGAGAGATTTTGCTTCCAGAGTGGAACCACCGATCCCTGACCGAGAGTTAGCAGGCATGTTCATAGACTCATTGCAAAGCCCGTACTTTGAGAGATTGCTTGGAGTTTCGCTGAACTTCTCCGAATTAGTGGGAGTTGGAGAACGTATTGAGAATGCTATAAAGATTGGAAAAATTCAGGTTGTCTCAAGCGGTCAGGCTAGTGAAACTGAATCTCTTTGCGACTATCATAATAAAGAAGGAGTTGTGATCAATGCAGTCATGCCAGATGTTGGGTATCCTCGAGATGAATCGGTAAAATCTGTTGGATCAGTATCTTCTGTGCCTTGTTGTTGCACCCTAAAATTTGCTCAACCTATTTTACTTGGTTTATGTGTTTTAATTGCATTAACATTTGCATAGTAGATCATATACATAATTCATCTGCATAACATAGCATAGTAAGTCATCCAACAAGGGACCAGGTACTGTTCTTATCTCTATGGGCCTATCAGGAGGTTGTTATTCAAATTCAATCTTAGTCAAAGTCATCAGAAAGAAATTGAAGTCTAAAGAAGTCATTGGACCAAGCAGTGGCTCTCTCTCCTATCTTGAGTGTATTTGAAGATCATCAAAGAAATTGTGAGTTGGGGATTGAGCATGGAGGGTATACAGACATCATAGAGGACCTAGAGGGTGATGTTGAAAGAGAGACAAGTCATTGATAAAGTCACAAGAGTTGCAGTTGAAGACAGTCAACTAGGGTTTCATCTAGGTCAACCCTAGGTCAAATGATTAATGGAAAGGCATCAAGGTCTATCTGAGAGATGTGGGGTTCATCATTTGACATGTTGATAAGGGTGTGGTGTTGTGCCAAGAAGAAATCAAGAGAAATTAAGAAGAAGAGGAGTTTCTAAATTAGGGTTTCTGTGTAAGATCCCCTAGTTTAGGTCAAACCTCCAAGCAAGATAAGTCAAAATGCAAGCTTCAAATGGATCCTTGGCCAACATGAAACTTGTAGAGGATCTCAAGACCTTTAATTTGAGTGGTGTAAGACATCAAATATATTTATAGAACTCAAGTTATGGTCCTTGCAAATTACAGGTCATCTGAGGTGTCTGAAATTTTGTCTGTGAAAGTTACTTGTCTTCCAAGCAACTTTTACCCCTCAAGGACATTTAAAATGAATTCTTGGGAAACATGAGAGTTGTTCCACATTGTCTTAGCTTTCTAGAAAGGTATGGTATGCCTTCATATGATTTGTGGAACTCTACTTATGGCATGGGCAAGCAAAGGGTATTTTGGTCATTTGAGAATTACAGGTCATTCTTAGCCTATGCCCAAAACTCATACAAGGAAGCTTCAAATGAAAAACTTCACAACATCAAACTTGCTCCAAATGACATTTTGAGTCTAGAAAAGTGATCATGAAAGTTTGGAAAGGCTTATAGCTCAAGGTTTCAAATTTGGTCATTTAAAAGTGAATTTAATGAATAAAAGTGACCTAAAATTGAGATTTTTCATACCATGGCCAAATGAGATGAAGTTATAGGTCATTTTGATTGGAAAAAATGTTTTAAGAACATTGGAAAAAGTAGATTTTTGAGTTTAGGGCAAAGTTTGAGAGATACCATTGGTTACTTATGTATGAAGTTAACATATCCAAAATTCAAGGAAATTGTGCACAATAAAGTTCTACCAAGTTCTAGAGTGTTCTATGATCATATATATATTAGGTAGAGTGGCTTCATTCAAGGGTTGGTGATTCATTTTGATCAAAATACCAAGTTTCATCTCATTCTTCCATTTTGCAAATCCACTTCAAACTCCATCAAATCTTCACCATTTTCCACACTTCTTGATCCTATCATCATCTATATCATTCAAGGATCAAATTTCCATCAAAATCTGTTTGAATTGAGGAAGAAATCGTGTGCTACCAACTCCATCATCCAAAGTGCAAGAAGATTGTGATTGCAAGATCCAAGAGGTGTGAGCAGGAACTATTGCATACAGAACCAAGAATCAAGTGTATTGAGCAAGTCCAGAACATTGCAAGCTTTGGATCCAAGGAATTCTGCACTTGTTTTAATCATCAAACCAGGTTGGTGTTCTCATCGAATTGGCTAGATTTTGTTAGAATAAGGTAGAATCATTAGGTTAGAATGTTTAGGAGTGATTAGATGATTGTCTCTGATGACTTTGAAGGCAATTCATGGAGGTTACCATTAGAGCACCAAAACTGTTAGGGCTTAGAACACCTAGGATAGGGCGTGATAATCTTAGATATATAGCTCAGGATAATCAGTATAGCATGTAGATTGTGTTAAGGTAAGAGTTAGCAAGAATTGGAATGATTGATAGCAGTGTAAAATGGTGGAGCCATTGCTTTCTACCTATCGGGTTTGGACCTGGAGGGAGTGTTGGAAGGAACTAATACCATGGCTGTGTAGAGGGAAGAGCATAGACCACTTTTGGTTTTTATAGCGTGGAATTTCATTGAGGTTTGAGGGAGAACAGAGGGATGGAAGATTCATGCATGGAGAGTGGTTTTTTCCTAAAACCCTAGCGAGAGGTAGGTGATGATGTTTTATGCGTTGGATCAGAATCAAGACTTTGACTTCTAACCTCATCCAACGGTCCAAATTTGAAAGCAAAACGGAGGGAAGTCTGCGTAGCAATACACAGCGTTTCATTAATTGAAACGCGTGGGCCTGAGTCCAAACCTTCTATCCCCACCCCCTATCTCAAGCCCATTTCAATTTTAACTGGAATTCGTTACTATATGCACCGTTTCCTTTTTCTTTTTCTTTTGATTTTCTTTTTGATTTTCTGAATATCATGGGCCCTGCGCACGTTACTAATAGCACCCCCAACTTCTGGCCCACCAAGCAATTGAACTGAGCGCAGTTGCTTGTGACACCCCCTCCCCAATTTATTTCATTTTGTGTTTTTTAATTCTTTTATATTTTCTTCATTTTGTAAAATCCATATAAAATTGAAAAAAAGCTTATTTTTAATTGCTTCTTTTTGTGCTGGTTTCATAATTCTGTTAAGAAAATTATCAAATAATAAAATTAGCATTTCATTTTATTTGTTTATTTTTAGAATATTTTTCTTTTAAATAGGTTTTAATTGATTTCAGGTTTATACATGATATTGTTGATTTTAGTTTGGTTAGACACTTTTATATTTTGGGCCCATTCTTTTTAGGGTGATTAACTTAGAACTTTAGCTTGTATATAAAATTTAATCCATGATTTTAGGACTTAATTTTAGATGTTTTGCTTAGGTGTGAATAGGAGAATCAAAACTAGGGTTTAGACATAACATAGGTGTAAGAGATCATTTCTTTTAGGAGTTGTAGTTTGAATCTTGGGGGTATGGGACTATAGGGGTTATGGGTAGATAATAGATCCCTTAGAAAATATTAGGCTTCCCCTATTACTATTAGTATGCTGCTTGTATTTGCTTGACTGTGTGGTGTGCCCTCTCTAGGGTTATTATCTAACTGTGTGGGGTATTGGGCCTGCTTGGGGCTTGGGGTTGAGCTGAAGACTGTGCTGATGAAGCCCATTTGAAGATCAAAGAGAATAAAGACCAACTTCCAGAGTTGATGAGGAGTATCTCTTGCTGGCAGCTGGTGAAGGTTATAGGATCTAGGAGTTAGGCAAAGCTCTAGAGTAGAAAACTTGATTCACAAACTTGGAAGGTCTTGTTTGCCTCCATCCCTCTCTATGATGCAGAGTCTCTCTAAGGCATTCACCCCCTTCCTTTGGAAGGCTTGGTGATAGTGCCTAAGAGATAGAACTCTTGAGAGAAATATTCTATGTGTTGTTAGCAAGTCTGTTTGCCACCCTTGGTGGTCAACTAATTGCTTAACACCCAGTTCATTCTTGTGATTGGTTCCTCAGCTTGGAGATTGGGACTTGAAGAAAAGCCATTGGGAGATTGAAGACAAAGACCTGGCTTGAAGGCTGTGAAGATGAAGACTGATGCTTGCTTGAAGCTTGTAGATAGTTGATGATGACTCGAAGACAGATGTGGATGAGGTCTGCTTTTGCTGTTTATTTTTGCTGTTTATAATTTTTGATGTATTGCGTGAATTTCCCTGACTGTATTGTTTGCTGCTTAACCTGTTAGGTTGAAAGTGAATTCTATTCACTTTTGCCTATTGTTTTCTAGGTTCGAGGTTGAGTGGGACTCCTTTGCCTCGCTTGTATTGTTGCATCCATGCATTTTACTGCTTTATTATATATATCTGCTGTTTCTGTTTCCGTTTATCCCTTAGGATCTCTGTTTCTCTCTGCGCAAGAGAGGAACATGATAGACATTAGGAGCTAACCCATGTATGATAACATTACGGTAGATTTTATCCCTTTGTCAACCCTAGGATTTGTAGAGTGTCATCTCTTCTTTCCTCAAAACAACAGAAAAACATTAATAAAGGTTATAACAAAATCAATTCATTTCTTCCGTCAAAAGATTTGAACAAACATCAACCTTTTTGTCCTTCAGGGACTGATAATAAGAAAACCCTTGTTTAAGGTGATATTTTTCATAAAAGACACTTGAACAGCTTGTGTCGTGCGTAGCCCGAACTACGTTTGCTCTGATCTTTCATGCTGTATGAAAGTACGTAGGCATAGGATGCGATATCCTAGCGAGCAACCTTCCCCTCCTTTCCAGTAGGTAGGCGAACTACGTTGACTCTGATTTCTCGTTCCAGACGGGAATACGTAGGCATAAAGTGCGATACTTTGCCGAGTCATTTTCTTTTCTTTTAACCCCTGACCTGTAGAGTAGATAGAATAACAATCCATACCCGAAAACAAGCGTGGATCCCGTCGAGTACGACGGACGTGAGGGGTGCTAATACCTTCCCCTTGCGTAACCGACTCCTGAATCCAGGTTTTGGTTGCGATGACCATTCCTTTCCCCATTTTGCGAGGTTTACTTCGAGCGTTTCCTTTCCCTCCGTTGGGATAAATAACGCACGGTGGCGACTCTTCTGTATTGTCGGCTCCGATTTTCGCAGTAGCGACAGCTGGCGACTCTACTGGGGATCCAACGTCCCCTGACTGCTAAGGACTGCGATAGTTCCTTATGCATTTGGGATCCAACGTTCCTTAAGCGAGTCAATCCTAGCGCTTGTTTTCCCGTCGAGGATTTTGTATGGATTTATATTTCTGTCATTTACTTTCAGCATTATATTATTGTTATTCTTGCTGTATTGGGGTATGACGGGTGTTCTGTGATTGAGAGATAAGTCGGACCTGGGCTTGAGTGCACCTAGATTTAGAGTGGAAATTAGTGGGCGCGCACGTGCTTTGCATGTCCTAGTGTCCCGCGAAATCCGCACTCAGACGAGGTTCTTCTGGTTGGCCTCCTGTCCTGCCCTTTGGGTGGCTCGGGTTGCTGGTTAGTTGGATTGTCGACTCTGGGAACCGATCATTTGGAAGTTGGCTAAGTGAGGCCTCTTCAGGAGTTGATGATGCCACTCCTTCTGGGAATCGTATCATCAACCCTGAAAGTCTGTGACGCTGACGACCGCATAGGATGCCATACCTTTGTCAGTTACTAGGACATCTACCTGTGAGAGGGTTTGGGGCTATACAGGTAACTAGACCTTCAGATACCGGTTATTTCTTGATCTGAGATCCTGAGTATTCATGGACAGTTGTGAGGTCTATCAGAGACCAATCAGAGTTATGTTGTGGGGTCCATCAGAGACCAGTGTTGGAGCGTTGTGTTGGGTCTATCTGAGACCAGGGTTTGAGGAATTCTGGAGGGTCTATCAGAGACTTTTTGATATGGTTCAGGCTTCTCAGCCACGACATTTGGTCCCTGTTGCATGTTACTTGCATTGCATTGTTCGCATAATCATTATCATTGCATCCCATTAACGTGTGTCTGTGCTGCAGGTGCATTTGCATATTCCCTGGTTCTAGTGTCCGGACTTCTGAGTATTGATCATGGCTAGTTTGAGGATGACAGTGGCCTACAAGTTACCTATTCCTGACATTACTCCCCTCCTGGGTCTGATTTCTCTTGCTGATGAGGATGTCCGTAGAAGCTTCAGGAAGAGTTACGGACGGTTGTTGAGATTGGTTCGCAAACCAACTGATGATGAATTGAACGGGTTGTACACCTTGATGCAATTCTACGACCCTGCTTTGAGATGCTTCGCATTCGCTGACTTCATTTTGGGGCCAACCATGGAGGAGTATGTAGAGTTTACTGAGCTGCCGGTACAGAATAAAGTTCCTTTTATTCACTCTGCCGCTGAGCCCAAGTTGGAGGATTTAGCTAAGGCCTTGCACATGAATGCTTCTGAGCTGTTGATGACTTCTTGGCGAGGGGTTCCAGGTTTCTCTCTCCAGTTTCTGGTTGGTAAGGCTCAAGAATACGCCAAGAATGGATGTTGGGTGGTCTTTAACGCTGTTTTGGCTCTATGCATTTATGGGATAGTGCTGTTTCCCAATTTCCGAAACTTCGTGGACATGGATGCATTTCATTTGTTTGCTGCTGGCAACCCGGTACCCACATTGATCGGGGACTTCTACCATTCGATGCACTACAGAAATGAGAACAGGAGAGGCAAGAACGTCTCTTGTTGTGTGCCTTTGCTGTACATGTGGTTTAAGAGCCATCTTCCCCTGAAGGGACCTTTTGTGGATAGTGCAACTACAGCTGACTGGACAGAGCGCATGATGAGGCTATCTTCTGAAGACATTGAGTGGTTCGACCGAGATTTGTTGGGGTCTGAGCTTATTTTCAGTTGTTCTGGGTACCCTAATGTTTCGTTGATAGGGAGAAAAGGGTGCATCAACTATAACCCATCTCTGTTTGTTCGCCAGTTTGGATATGCGTTGAAGAACCCACCTCAGGAGGAAGAAGTACAGGAATCTCTGTACTTCACCGGTGATTTGAATGGAGAGTTACTAGCCAAGCTTCAGCATGCCTGGATCCGTATTAACAAAAGAGGGAAACCACTGTTGGGGAAGAATGATTGTCAGGCTTATACACCCTACAAAGTTTGGATCCAGGAGAGGGCAAGACAGTTACTGATGCCATTTCCAGCCGCACCAGTCCCTGTTCATATTCCGGTGGAGGAGCCAACCACTGTCACTAGGGAGGCCTACGAGCAAGTTGTAAAAGAAAAGGAAGCCTTGATGAAGATTAATGAAGAATTAGAAAAGGAGCTGGCTCAGATGCGTAGTGAGAAGAACAAGGCTGTGCATTCTTTCCAACAGCAGATCGGACTAGTAAACAGGCTAGGTGCTGAGTTGACTGAGGAGAAAAAGAAGCGCGAACGTCTGGGTCAAGAGTTCAGAAGTTCTCATGACATGTTGGAGTCCAAAAAGAAAGCACTCGACGCCGCTCACTGAGAAATCTCTTCTTGTAACAAGACGTGGAATGCTACGCTAACCAACAACAAAAAGAGGGAAGACAAATTGAAGCAGCAAATTTCTGAGCTCGAAGAGCAGTTGAAGGCTAGCATTAAGAAGCATGAAGAGGAGGTAATGGCCAGATATAGTCTCCAGAATGCATTGAACAAGGCCATCGAAGGCAGGAACGAAGCTGTGTCTCAGAAGCGGAAGCTAGAGGATCGCTTCGGAGAAGGGGCATGGGAGGAAACCGCTGGTGACGTGCGACGTGTTCTCAAACGAAGAAATCAACTTGTTCAGGGGCTGCTTACCCGACCAAGTCATCCAGAGACTAAGAAGTTACTAGAAGAGTATCAGGCCCATGAGTGTACTTGACCATTTCATATATTAATGTGTATGCTTTATTTGCATTCGTGCTGACCATCACCAGGATTGTTGGTTGAGGTCATGCCTTCTTATTGTACACTCAGTGATATTGTATTCTTGGCATTAATGGTTTTCTCTGCAATATACGAGGTTTTCTATGATTCGGCTCCAATCACCGTATTGCTAGCACTGTCACTGCACCGGCACATTCACACTAGAATCAGGGAATGATAATCCCTAATGCACAGACACATATTGCACTTTGCATACATACTCATATTTGCATTACATGTTTGTGATCCGTGTATCTTATCTCCTGCGTCCATTACAGGTATTTTCAGGATTGCAGAAAAGCGGGTCCACCGTTACTCTACCAGAACTAATCAGAAGAAGATCATGGACAACGTGCAGAGTGAAATGCAAGAGATGCGTGACAGGATGGCCCTGCTCATGCAAACCATGGAGACCATCGCCAAAGGACAAGAGCAGCTGCAGAATCTGGTTCAACCGATAGTCGCACGGGCTGAAAACAACGGGACACCGCATGGTGAAAACATTGCTGCTTCTCCCCGAGTCGAGAATCGTCAAAGTGCTGATGCTATTCCCGTAACCGGTTTGAATGCTGGAGAAACTGGTCCGGTAGGTGGAGGTGGGAACACCAGTAACATGAATGCCAATGCAGATACTGCAGGGGTATTTGTGGGTAATGTCAACCAGGGTTTCAATGGGGGCGTTGAGAATGTCGGAATGAATGGTATTAATGGTAACCAAGGCTTCAACGGTGTGAACATGGGGTATGGCAGCATTGCTGGCCCCAAGGATGGGTTTGGTGGCTATGGTAATCTTGGATATGGAACTGGCGCATACAACGCTCAAGAGATGGGTAATCTGAGGTATGACCCCAGGTACGTCCAAACGGGTCCGGGCCGTGATGCAGATTATGTTGGATACGATGCAGTACCTCGCTGGGAGGATCGTCGGGAGGATGTGTTCTCTGGTCAGAACGAGGGTTATGAAAGAGCTAGGGATGACAACCATCGGATGAGATTGCTAGAAGAGAAAGTGAACAGATTGGCCAGCCAGAATGCTCTTGGGCTGTATATGTCAAATATGGGGTTAGTCCCAGGGTTGAGGGTCCCGCTGAAATTCAAAGCGCCGTCATTTGATAAGTACAAAGGGGATACATGCCCTAGGGTGCATGTACGCGCGTTTTACAGGCGCATGTCTGCGTATTCTGAAGATGAAAAGATGCTAATGCACTTCTTCCAGGATAGCCTGTCAGGGCCATCACTGGAGTGGTACATGAGCTTGGAGCCCACTCAGATCAGGAGTTGGAAAGAGCTGGCAGAGGCTTTTGTTCGACATTATCAATATAATAGTGATCTCGCCCCTAACCGAGTCCAGTTGCAGAGCATGTCTCAAAAGTCTAGCGAGAGCTTTAAGGAATACACCCAGAGATGGCGAGATCTGGCTGCTAGGGTGCACCCTCCGATGGTGGAACGCGAAATGATGGATATGTTCATAGGAACTTTCTCTGGAATGTACTATGACCGGTTGCTCAATTTTTCGATGAGTACTTTCTCTGAGTTGATCTTGATGGGGGAGCGCATTGAAAACGGGGTAAAGATTGGTAAAATTCAAGCGGGTGAGTCCAGTTCCGCAGGAGGTAATAAGAAGACGTTTGGTGGTAAAAGGCAGGGTGATACCAACGCCGTATTCAATGTTCGACGAAGGAATAAAAGTCAGAACTGGCATCTGCAGTCGCAAGTAGCAAGCGTAACCATTCCAGGGCCTTCTCAGCAGTAGAGACAACAACCACCGCAGCAGGCTCAGCAGCAGCCTAATAATAATCAGCGCAGACTTCAGAACCCATGACCGAGGAGAGTATTCGAGGTACCGCCGGTATCATATGCAGAACTCCTTCAAACTTTGTTGAAATTGCAGTTAGTCGAGAAGAGGACCTTAGCACCACCAACTGGCCAGCCACCAGTCGGATATGATGTTAATGAGCACTGTGACTTCCATTCGGGTGCACCAGGGCACAATATTGAAAATTGCCTAGCTTTCAAGCATAAAGTACAGGATTTGCTTGATAGTACGACTATTAACTTCGGGAAGGAAGGTCCCAATATCACGCAGCAGCCAATGCCCAAGCATGGTGGGGCTGGGGCCAATGCAATCCTGGTAGATGATGAGTTGAACTTGGTTTCAGAAGTGAGCAAGCTGAAAACCCCTTTGAGTTACGTAAAGCATCGTTTATTGAAAGGAGGTGTCTATCCCGGTTGCAGTGAAGAGTGTGTTGACTATTTGATTCAATCTGGGGGCTGTGAGAAGTTGAAGAGGGGAGTTCAAAGTTTGATTGATGAAGGAATCCTGCAGTTTGACAGGTCTGTGGGGCGAGAAAAGTCTGTTGAGACAGAATCTGAAAAAGAGCGCAGTGAGGTCGCTACGATCACCATTCCGTTCAAATCAGTGACGATTTCGGCATCATCGAAAAGGCCGACCATTACTATCACTAAAGCTAAGCCAGTCCCTTATGAAAGCACAAAGGCAGTCTCGTGGAGTTATGGTGCGGAAGTGTATTATAATGGGGAAAAGATTGACTTGAATGATCCGCCAGCGGGGTCCATAGATAACATAGTGGGAGCGGGTGGTATAACCTGGAGCAGGAGAATTTTCACTTCACCTGAGGTTGAAGCAGAGAGGCTTGCCAGGGGTAAGAAAAAAGTTGTTGAGGGGGAATCTTCGGGGAGTAAAGAGAAAGAGCCGATAACCAAAGACGTGGAAGAATTCATGAGGTTGATCCGCAAAAGTGATTACAAGATTGTAGATCACCTGCAGCAGACCCCGTCAAAGATCTCCATATTATCGCTACTGTTGTGTTCTGAGGCGCATAGAAATGCCCTATGAAAGGTACTTGAGACATCCTTCGTGCCGCAGGAGATTTCAGTTAATCAGCTGGAGGGAGTTATGGCACATGTTAACGCTGGGCATGGTCTGGGATTCACGGATTTTGACTTAACGCCTAGAGGGCGTGATCACAATAATGCCTTGCACATCTCTATCGAGTGCTGGGGCACTATTTTATCCCATGTGCTGGTAGACACTGGGTCCTCGTTGAATGTGTTACCAAAGAAAGCCCTGTTGAAATTAGATACTCGTGGGTTGTTGTGCACCCCTAGTGATTTGGTGGTGAGGGCCTTTGACGGAACAAGGAGGGCGGTATTCGGGTCAGTAACGTTACCCATCCAGGTAGGTCCGGAGGTGTTTGATACAGTGTTTTACATCATGGACATCCAACCTGCATATAGCTGTTTGATCGGGAGACCTTGGATTCATGCCGCTGGGGCAGTGACTTCTACTCTCCATCAGAAGCTGAAATATATGGTTGAGGGGAGTATTGTGACGGTGTGTGGCGAAGAGGATATCTTAGTCAGTCATCTGTCTTCTTTCAAGTACGTGGAGGTAGATGGAGAAATTCATGAAACGCTGTGTCAGGCGTTCGAAGGGGTGAAGGTTAAAGAAGAGGCTCCGTTAAAGAGTGAAGGGCAAGAGGTGGTAGTCTCCTCATATAAAGAAGCCAAGGCGTTGGTACAAGCAGGAGAGACTCAGAAGTGGGGGCAGGTTCTGGACATCCCAGTGAAGCAAGATAGGTATGGCTTGGGGTACCTCCCATCTCCCTCGCAGAGCGCGCCTAAGTACAAGGGACCTGTCATGTTCACGCCCGGAGGAGTTAGCTTCGAAAGGATTAATGTCGTGTCTGATACGGAGGAAGTGGATAGCGACTGCGACATGGACGCATGGATTCGACCCAGCACGCCGGGGCAAAGCCTATGCAACTGGTCCATCCAGGACGTCATCCAAGTCACCAAACAGTAATGCATTGTTTTTTCAATCATTGTGTGATCACATGCCTTGCCCGGGGCATCGTTGATCTTGTCTTAGGGCCTAACTGTTTACTTGTATGTTTGCATGATCAATAAATGACGGCGTTTTTTACATTCAAATGTTGCGATCCTTTTCTTTCTGTTTTTTATTTTTCAATAAAATGGCAACGTGGTTATGCATTTTGCTTGTATATCATTTTGAAGCACTTGACCGTTTCCCTCGCAGGATTCATGAATTTTCAGATGACATCGACCAAAAACTTCCTATGACTCGTTTAGACTTCGAGCATCCGATCTTCCAAGTTGAGGAGGAGATTGTGGAGGATAGTGACTTACCAGAAGAGCTGAGTCAGTTGTTGAAGCAAGAGGAGAGAGTCATTCTGCCTCACCAGGAAGAGATTGATATTGTCAATTTAGGGTCTGAAGAATGCGTCAGGAATATCCGTATAGGGGCCGCGTTGCAAGTTGACATCAAGCAGGAGCTTATTGAGATTCTGCGTGAATACAATGATATATTTGCTTGGTCCTACGAGGACATGCCAGGTCTGGATACTGATATGGTTGTTCATCGTCTGCCGTTGAAGGAAGATTGCCCGCCTGTGAAGCAGAAACTCCGAAGGACTCGTCCTGACATGGCCGTAAAGATAAAGGAAGAAGTGCAGAAGCAATGGGATGCTTGATTCCTGGCTGTCACCACCTATCCTACTTGGGTCGCTAATATCGTGCCTGTGCCAAAGAAAGATGGCAAGGTTCGAATGTGGGTCGACTATAAGGATCTAAATAAAGCGAGCCCGAAAGATGATTTCCCGCTGCCGCATATTGATGTGTTAGTGGACAACACAGCTCAGTTTTCGGTATTCTCCTTCATGGATGGATTTTCGGGGTACAACCAGATCAAAATGGCTCCGGAGGATATGGAAAAAACGACCTTTATCACCCCGTGGGGAACCTTCTGTTATAAAGTGATGCCCTTTGGTTTGAAAAATGCTGGGGCAACGTACCAGCGGGCTATGAAAATGTTTTTTCACGACATGATGCACAAAGAGATTGAGATGTATGTCGATGACATGATTGCCAAGTCTCAAACAGAGGAAGAGCATCTGGTTAATCTGTTGAAGTTGTTCAAGAGGCTGAGGAAGTTCAGGCTGAGGCTGAATCCTAACAAGTGTACCTTCGGAGTGAGATCCGGGAAGCTACTGGGGTTCATTGTGAGCAAGAAAGGAATCGAGGTCGATCCTGCAAAAATAAAAGCAATACAAGAGATGCCAGCACCGAGAACAGAAAAAGAAGTCTGTGGATTCTTAGGGAGGTTGAACTACATTGCTAGGTTCATCTCTCACCTAACGACCACGTGTGAACCTTTGTTCAAACTGTTAAAGAAAGATCAAGCGGTGGTCTGGAATGACAATTGTCAAAAGGCATTTGAAAAGATAAAAGAATACTTACAGGAACCTCCGGTGTTAATACCCCCAGTAGCGGGACGACCACTGATTATGTATCTGACGGTTCTTGAGAACAGTATGGGTTGTGTTCTCGATCAACATGACGAGACAGGAAGGAAAGAGCATGCAATTTACTACTTGAGTAAAAAGTTCACGGATTGTGAATCTCGATACTCCATGCTCGAAAAGACGTGTTGTGCATTGGCGTGGGTTGCCAAACGTCTAAGACAGTATATGCTGAATCATACAACCATGCTGATATCAAAGATGGATCCGATCAAATATGTGTTTGAAAAGCAAGCGCTCTCTGGAAGGATTGCTAGATGGCAGATGGTATTGACAGAATATGATATCCAGTATGTTTCCTAGAAAGCCATTAAGGGAAGTGTTCTGTCCGAATATCTTGCCGAACAGCCAATTGAGGATTATCAGCCTATGAAGTTTGAGTTTCCTGATGAGGACATAATGTACTTGAAAGCTAAAGATTGTGACGAGCCGTTGCCTGGTGAAGGTCCTGAGCGGAGTTCCCAGTGGCAATTGATTTTTGATGGGGCTGTCAATTCGTACGGTAGCGGGATCGGGGCAATCATCACAACTCCCCACGGGTCGCACATTCCGTTCACAGCCAGATTGACTTTTCTAGTGACGAATAATGAAGTCGAGTATGAAGCTTGCATTATGGGGTTGGAGGAGGCTATTGATCTGAGGATCAAGAATCTGGAGGTATATAGGGATTCAGCGCTGGTGGTGAACCAGATTAAGGGAGAGTGGGAGACGCGCCAACCTAATCTGATACCGTACATGAATTATGCGAGAAGGTTGCTACCTTTCTTTGATAAAGTAGAGTTTCATCATGTACCCCGGGCGGAGAATCAAATGGCAGACGCCCTTGCAACATTATCATCAATGTATAAGGTCAACTACTGGAATGAGGCTCCCAGGATTGTCATATCTCGCCTTGATAGGCCGGCCTTTGTGTTTGCAATTGATGAAGCATCTGACGGTAAACCTTGGTATTTCGACATACAGAATTTCCTGAAGAATAAGGAATATCCGACTGGGGCATCCAGTCGTGATCAGAAGACTCTAAGGAGATTAGCAGGCAACTTCTATCTAAATCCCGACGGCGTTCTGTATAGAAGGAACCACGATTTGGTACTCCTCCGGTGTGTAGATGAGAGGGAAGCCAACTTGCTCATGGGAGAGGTCCATGAGGGAACTTTTGGTACGCATGCCGGTGGACATGCTATGACCAGGAAATTGTTGCGGGCGGGGTATTATTGGTTGACAATGGAGACGGATTGTTTCAAATTTGCCAAGCGGTGTCACAAGTGCCAGATCTATGCTGATAAGATCCATGTGCCACCCAGTCCACTGAACGTTATGGCATCCCCATGGCCTTTCTCCATGTGGGGAATTGATATGATTGGCAAGATTGAGCCTACTGCTTCTAATGGGCATCGCTTCATTCTGGTCGCGATCGATTACTTCACCAAGTGGGTGGAAGCAGCATCTTACGCCAATGTGACGAAGCAGGTGGTGGCCAGATTTATCAAGAGGGATATAATTTGCAGATACGGTATTCCTGAGCGAATCATTACTGATAATGGTTCGAATCTGAACAACAAGATGATGAAAGATCTGTGTCGGGATTTCAAGATCGAGCATCATAATTCATCTCCCTACAGACCCAAGATGAATGGCGCTGTTGAAGCGGCCAACAAGAACATAAAGAAAATTGTTCAGAAGATGGTGGTAACGTATAAGGATTGGCATGAGATGCTGCCATTCGCTTTGCACGGTTATCGTACTACAGTGCGTACATCAACCGGGGCAACACCGTTCTCACTAGTATATGGCATGGAGGCTGTCCTTCCATTGGAGGTTGAGATACCATCTTTGAGGGTTTTGCTTGATGTTCAGCTGGACAAGGCAGAATGGGTGAAAGGTAGATTGAATCAGCTGAGTTTGATAGATGAGAAGAGACTGGCATCCATTGCACATGGTAGGCTATATCAGAGCCGGATGAAGAAAGCGTTCGACAAGAAGATTCGACCTCGAAGCTTTCAGACGGGTGATCTTGTGCTGAAGAAGATTCTCCCAACGCAATCGGATCATAGGGGCAAATGGACTCCCAATTACGAAGGTCCATATGTTGTGAGAAAGGTCTTCTCCGGAGGAGCCTTATTGTTATCCACCATGGATGGTGAAGACTTTTCATCCCCTGTGAACTCGGACGCAGTTAAAAAATACTTTGCTTAAAAATTGACCCGCTGGACAGTAAAAAGAGAGTCCAGGCAAAAACGGGGCATCCTGGCGAACCAAAAAACAGAATAAAAAGGTTCAGGCAAAAGTTAGGGATATAATTGAAAAGAATGTACACCCGTGAAGTCGAAAACCTACACGGGGCGGCTTCGGCAAAAAAGGATATCCCGGTGAATTGAAAACCCGCAAAGGGCGATTCACACAAAAGTTAGGGATTTGAGAAGCAAATGACTGCGGTCCAAGTTTGATTGTTAGTGGTTTGGGAGCATCTGGGGGTCAACTATCCAAAGAAAATCTCTTCCGAAGATAGAGATCAGGAAAGCGTCAGAGTCTGGCGAGTCATAGGAGGATCGGTTCCTGGTGTTCGTCTGTAACACGTTGCCGACATGTGTACAAATTTTATTCTGTATATTTGTATACTTCTGCATTTTGTTTACGTGTGACTACCTCTTTTCAGGAGTTGCATCTGATGTACAAATCTTGCCTATTCTCAGGCCGTTATCAATAAAGTGGGTTATTCAGTGTAGTGTGTGACTTTGGTTTTAACTTTTACAGTTTTGTTTGTAAAAAAACGCCGATGTTTTTGATAAGCTTACATGCGCGTAAACAGGCGGGCCTCGGCCGATGATTGTTAAAAATGGAAATTACCGGAATGGTTGTCATGGGTGATTACCGAAGTGTGTCTTTTTGCATAGACTGCCTTGTGTTTGCTTGTTGACTTTTGCAGGTATTCAAAAGCTCGCAAAGTTCCCCGCCAGAGTCCATGGCAGGCTAGTACCCTCTCCAGAGGATGAATGTTGTCTCTTTCCCCAGTGAAGTCGCCCCAGGCAAAATTGAATGTTGTCTCCCCAGGAGAGTGGAGATTGCGTCAAAGGAAAAGGTCAATGTATCTTTAGTAGTTCAGAATTAGCTTATCAAGCGGAGCAGAGCCCTCTCCAGCGAATGTCGAGATGGATATGATTAATTTCCCCAAAGAGTTTCTTGTGTGGTGTAAATCAGAGCACACCAGTTAACCCCCAGCTCAGTGATAGCAGGATGAAGTATCCCCACAAGGCGTAATTAGAGTGTTGATACCCTTTTGAAAGCAGTTTCCAGGATTGCTTTTCTCTTTCCCCGACAGGTTGATCCTTCCTCGTCAGGACAATCATTTTGCAACAGAGTCGGAAGTTTTGAGGTTGTGAGCTATTTGCCCAGCAGGATGGTCATCCCCAGCGGAGTTAGTTCATCTTTCCAACATTTATTTTGTTGGAAGCGTATCGGTAGTGTTCCGGTCTTCCCCAGTGGATCCAGTTTGTCTTCGGCATTTATTTTGCTGAAGTAGCTCCTTGCATAAGCAGGCCTCATCATACTTCGCATTTTACCTAAATACGTAGCATTTCCATGTTGTGTGGAAGCATTACGTCATTATCAAACATGCATTGTTGAAACATAAGCCAGGTGGTTACCTCTTCGGTTTCAGATGTGTTGTTCCTTGCCGATAAGAGAAGTCGTGGTTCAAGAAAATGTTGATTTGTGGTCAAGGTACGCAGTGATCGTATTTATACCATATACGGGGTTCATGTTGTAAGGCACGCAGTGATCGTGTTGATTTTGAGATGTTGATTTGTGGCCCAAGTACGCAGTGATCGTATTTGTACCATCTATGGGGTTCACGTTGTAGGACACGTAGTGATCGTGTTGATCTTGGTATGTGTATATGTGGTCGAATGGCGCAGTGATCGTATTTGCCCCATGTTTGAAGGCACGCAGTGATCGTGTTTCCTCTATTCAAGAGGGTCGTGACATGAAGCGCGCAGTGATCGCGTTCACCCTATGTATGGTTAGAATATGCAGTGATCGTATTCGCCCCATGTTCAAGCACGCAGTGATCGTGTTCAAAATACGCAGTGATCGTATTCGTATAGCACGCAGTGATCGTGTTGATAGTACCATGGGAACTTGGGATGCGGAGCACGCAGTGATCGTGGCTATCGTATCAGTTGGTTTTGTTGGTCGGTATACGCAGTAATCGTATTCGTCTTATTACATGGGTTGGTTTTGTGACACACACAGTGATCGTGCTGACATCATTTTGGGGGTTTGTTGGTTGAGATGCGCAGTGATCATGTTCATCATATTTGTGGTCGAGGCACGCAGTGAACGTGTGCGCCTCATCTATGTGAGTTTATTTCGCCTGGCACGCAGTAATCGTGTTCCTCCTGTCAAGAGGGTTGTGGCGCAAGGCACGCAGTGATCGTGTTTATCTTATCCGATTGGATTTATGGTCGAAACGCGCAGTGGTCGTGTTCGTCCCACCATGTAGTTTTGTTCGTAACACAACACGCAGTGATCGTGTTCGTCGTGTTTGTTCCTTCAGTAGATGTGGTTTGTGATACACACAAGGATCGTGTTCGTCTTATTTTTGGTGGATTTATGGCGTACGACATGCAGTGATCGTGTTCGTCATGTCAGATGTTCCCTTAGCAGAGTTGCTTGGTCAAGCATTTCTCTTTCTCCCCCAGCCGAGTCCTTTCTCAGAGCGCTGTGGAAGTGGCATAATGCAATTTGGGGGTAGTTACTCGCAGTTTCCCCAGTAGAGATATAATCCCCAACAGGGTATTCTTCAACGAGATGCTTGGTTAAGTTCCTTGTAATCCCCGGCAGGGTCTTCTTCAACAGGTTGCTTGGTTAAGGTACTGGTATCCCCCAGCAAGGTGGTCGTCATCGGGTTGCTTGGTTAGGTTTCTCGTGATCTCCAACAGAGTTTTCCCCACCGAGTTGCTTGGTTAAGCTACTCAGTCCATCTAGTTTGTGTGAGGATCTAGAATTTGTTATCTACGGCCGGAGTAGGTATGTGATGATTATCGTCAGATTCCCCTCAGAGTTACTTAGTTAAGTTTCTCGTTTCCCCGCAGAGTCGGTTGTTCATGTCTTCGAACATTGCCCCGCTTGGTTAAACATCTGCTCGTTTCTTTGGATACGAAAGGTTGATCAGTGAAGTCAACATGACAAGTGAAGTCAATATTCTCCCGCTGGTTAGCGTGTGCTTGGTTGATAAGTGAGGTCAACAGAGGTTGATAAGTGATATCAACAATTTCTCGTTGTTTGGTGTATGCCCATTTCTTTGGAATAGAGTGGCTTGCGGACAATATCAGAATAGTCCATAAAATAGATTGACAAATGGATGGTTAATTGTTGCCATGACAACAAAAGCCAGTGCCGCAGGGGGGGCTCTCCCCAAGCAGTGGTTGTATGCGCAATTTAATTTTTGCGGTTGGCAAATTTCCGGGTTCTTTCGTATTTAACCGTCTCGTACCTCGAATGTTTGAAGGCCGTTTTCTCTTCACCCAATCGGGTCCAAGTCGCTTGAATAGGGGCAGCTGTTGCACCCTAAAATTTGCTCAACCTATTTCACTTGGTTTATGTGTTTTAATTGCATTAACATTTGCATAGTAGATCATATACATAATTCATCTGCATAGCATAGCATAGTAAGTCATCCAACAAGGGACCAGGTACTGTTCTTATCTCTATGGGCCTATCAGGAGGTTGTTATTCAAATTCAATCTTAGTCAAAGTCATCAGAAAGAAATTGAAGTCTAAAGAAGTCATTGGACCAAGCAGTGGCTCTCTCTCCTATCTTGTGTGTATTTGAAGATCATCAAAGAAATTGTGAGCTGGGGATTGAGCATGGAGGGTATACAGACATCATAGAGTACCTAGAGGGTCATGTTGAAATAGAGACAAGTCATTGATAAAGTCATAAGAGTTGCAGTTGAAGACAGTCAACTAGGGTTTCATCTAGGTCAACCCTAGGTCAAATGATTGATGGAAAGGCATCAAGGTCTATCTGAGAGATGTGGGGTTCATCATTTGACATGTAGATAAGGGTGTGGTGTTGTGCCAAGAATAAATCAAGAGAAATTAAGAAGAAGAGGAGTTTCTAAATTAGGGTTTCTGTGTAAGATCCCCTGGTTTAGGTCAAACCTCCAAGCAAGATAAGTCAAAATGCAAGCTTCAAATGGATCCTTGGCCAACATGAAACTTGTAGAGGATCTCAATACCTTTAATTTGAGTGGTGGAAGACATCAAGGAGATTTATAGAACTCAAGTTATGGTCCTTGCAAGTTACAGGTCATCTGAGGTGTCTGAAATTTTGTCTGTGAAAGTTACTTGTCTTCCAAGCTACTTTTACCCCTCAAGGACATTTCAAATGAATTCTTGGGAAACATGAGAGTTGTTCCTCATTGTCTTAGCTTTCTAGAAAGGTATGGTATGCCTTCATCTGATTTGTGGAACTCTACTTATGGCCTGGGCAAGCAAAGGGTATTTTGGTCATTTGAGAATTACAGGTCATTCTTAGCCTATGCCCAAAACTCATACAAGGAAGCTTCAAATGAAAAACTTCACAACATCAAACTTGCTCCAAATGACATTTTGAGTCTAGAAAAGTGATCATGAAAGTTTGGGAAGGCTTATAGCTCAAGGTTTCAAATTTGGTCATTTAAAAGTGAATTTAATGAATAAAAGTGACCTAAAATTGAGATTTTTCATACCATGGCCAAATGAGATGAAGTTATAGGTCATTTTGATTGGAAAAAATGTTTTAAGAACATTGGCAAAAGTAGATTTTTGAGTTTAGGGCAAAGTTTGAGAGATACCATTGGTTACTTATGTATGAAGTTAACATATCCAAAATTCAAGGAAATTGTGCACAAGAAAGTTCTACCAAGTTCTAGAGTGTTCTATGATCATCTATATATTGGGTAGAGTGGCTTCATTCAAGGGTTGGTGATTCATTTTGATCAAAATACCAAGTTTCATCTCATTCTTCCATTTTGCAAATCCACTTCAAACTCCATCAAATCTTCATCATTTTCCACACTTCTTGATCCTATCATCATCTATATCATTCAAGGATCAAATTTCCATCAAAATCTGTTTGAATTGAGGAAGAAATCATGTGCTACCAACTCCATCATCCAAAGTGCAAGAAGATTGTGATTGCAAGATCCAAGAGGTGTGAGCAGGAACTATTGCATACAGAACCAAGAATCAAGTGTATTGAGCAAGTCCAGAACATTGCAAGCTTTGGATCCAAGGAATTCTGCACCTGTTTTCATCATCAAACCAGGTTGGTGTTCTCATCAAATTGGCTAGATTTATTTAGAATAAGGTAGAATCATTAGGTTAGAATGGTTAGGAGTGATTAGATGATTGTCTCTGATGACTTTGAAGGCAATTCATGGAGGTTACCATTAGAGCACCAAAACTGTTAGGGCTTAGAACACCTAGGATAGGGAGTGATAATCTTAGATATATAGCTCAGGATAATCAGTATAGCATGTAGATTGTGTTAAGGTAAGAGTTAGCAAGAATTGGAATGATTGATAGCAGTGTAAAATGGTGGAGCCATTGCTTTCTACCTATCGGGTTTGGACCTGGAGGGAGTGTTGGAAGGAACTAATACCATGGCTGTGTAGAGGGAAGAGCATAGACCATTTTTGGTTTTTATAGCGTGGAATTTCATTGAGGTTTGAGGGAGAACAGAGGGATGGAAGATTCATGCATGGAGAGTGGTTTTGTTCCTGAAACCCTAGCGAGAGGTAGGTGATGATGTTTTATGCGTTGGATCAAAATCAAGACTTTGACTTCTAACCTCATCCAACGGTCCACATTTGAAAGCAAAACGGAGGGAAGTCTGGGTAGCAATACGCAGCGTTTCATTAATTGAAACGCGTGGGCCTGAGTCCAAACCTTCTATCCCCACCCCCTATCTCAAGCCCATTTCAATTTTAACTGGAATTCGTTACTATATGCACCGTTTCCTTTTTCTTTTTCTTTTGATTTTCTTTTTGATTTTCTGAATATCATGGGCCCTGCGCACGTTACTAATAGCACCCCCAACTTCTGGCCCACCAAGCAATTGAACTGAGCGCAGTTGCTTGTGACACCTCCTCCCCAATTTATTTCATTTTGTGTTTTTTAATTCTTTTATATTTTCTTCATTTTGTAAAATCCATATAAAATTGAAAAAAGCTTATTTTTAATTGCTTCTTTTTGTGCTGGTTTCATAATTCTGTTAAGAAAATTATCAAATAATAAAATTAGCATTTCATTTTATTTGTGTATTTTTAGAATATTTTTCTTTTAAATAGGTTTTAATTGATTTCAGGTTTATACATGATATTGTTGATTTTAGTTTGGTTAGATACTTTTATATTTTGGGCCCATTCTTTTTAGGGTGATTAACTTAGAACTTTAGCTTATATATAAAATTTAATCCATGATTTTAGGACTTAATTTTAGATGTTTTGCTTAGGTGTGATTAGGAGAATCAAAACTAGGGTTTAGACATAGCATAGGTGTAAGAGATCATTTCTTTTAGGAGTTGTAGTTTGAATCTTGGGGGTATAGGACTATAGGGGTTATGGGTAGATAATAGATCCCTTAGAAAATATTAGGCTTCCCCTATTACTATTAGTATGCTGCTTGTATTTGCTTGACTGTGTGGTGTGCCCTCTCTTGGGTTATTATCTGACTGTGTGGGGTATTGGGCCTGCTTGGGGCTTGGGGTTGAGATGAAGACTGTGCTGATGAAGCCCATTTGAAGATCAAAGAGAATGAAGACCAACTTCCAGAGTTGATGAGGAGTATCTCTTGCTGGCAGCTGGTGAAGGTTATAGGATCTAGGAGTTAGGCAGAGCTCTAGAGTAGAAAACTTGATTCACAAACTTGGAAGGTCTTGTTTGCCTCCATCCCTCTCTATGATGCAGAGTCTCTCTAAGGCATTCACCCCCTTCCTTTGGAAGGCTTGGTGATAGTGCCTAAGAGATAGAACTCTTGAGATAAATATTCTATGTGTTGTTAGCAAGTCTGTTTGCCACCCTTGGTGGTCAACTAATTGCTTAACACCCAGTTCATTCTTGTGATTGGTTCCTCAGCTTGGAGATTGGGACTTGAAGAAAAGCCATTGGGAGATTGAAGACAAAGACCTGGCTTGAAGGCTGTGAAGATGAAGACTGATGCTTGCTTGAAGCTTGTAGATAGTTGATGATGACTCGAAGACAGATGTGGATGAGGACTGCTTTTGCTGTTTATTTTTGCTGTTTATAATTTTTGATGTATTGCGTGAATTTCCCTGACTGTATTGTTTGCTGCTTAACCTGTTAGGTTGAAAGTGAATTCTATTCACTTTTGCCTATTGTTTTCTAGTTTCGAGGTTGAGTGGGACTCCCTTGCCTCGCTTGTATTGTTGCATCCATGCATTTTACTGCTTTATTGTATATATCTGCTGTTTCTGTTTCCGTTTATCCCTTAGGATCTCTGTTTCTCTCTGCGCAAGAGAGGAACATGATAGACATTAGGAGCTAACCCATGTATGATAACATTAGGGTAGATTTTATCCCTTTGTCAACCCTAGGATTTGTAAAGTGTCATCTCTTCTTTCCTCAAAACAACAGAAAAACATTAATAAAGGTTATAACAAAATCAATTCATTTCTTCCGTCAAAAGATTTGAACAAACATCAACCTTTTTGTCCTTCAGGGACTGATAATAAGAAAACCCTTGTTTAAGGTGATATTTTTCATAAAAGACACTTGAACAGCTTGTGTCGTGCGTAGCCCGAACTACGTTTGCTCTGATCTTTCATGCTGTATGAAAGTACGTAGGCATAGGATGCGATATCCTAGCGAGCAACCTTCCCCTCCTTTCTAGTAGGTAGGCGAACTACGTTGACTCTGATTTCTCGTTCCAGACGGGAATACGTAGGCATAAAGTGCGATACTTTGCCGAGTCATTTTCTTTTCTTTTAACCCCTGACCTATAGAGTAGATAGAATAACAATCCATACCCGAAAACAAGCATGGATCCCGTCGAGTACGACGGACGTGAGGGGTGCTAATACCTTCCCCTTGCGTAACCGACTCCCGAATCCAGGTTTTGGTTGCGATGACCATTCCTTTCCCCATTTTGCGAGGTTTACTTCGAGCGTTTCCTTTCCCTCCGTTGGGATAAATAACGCACGGTGGCGACTCTTCTGTATTGCCGGCGCCGATTTTCGCAGTAGCGACACTTGTTATGCTGGACAGACAACTGTGCCTGGGGCACCATATCAGGAACGTTATGTCGCTTCCCTTGCAAATCAGCGAACTCGTGGTCAAGGTTATCAGAATCAGCGTCAGAATCAGAACAGACCTCGTAGCAATTTGGAACAAAGGAATGCTCCTTCCCATCTAGTTCCTGTGCCGTACAGTCAGCTTTTGCCACAGTTGGTCCAGAGTTCTTTGGTGGAACCTAAAGCTCTCAAGCCCGTGCCAGAACCTTACCCTCCGGGGTACAATCCCCACGTTCAGTGTGGTTATCATGGCGAATCACCGGGGCATGCAACTGAAAATTGTAAAGCGTTTCAGGCGAGGGTACAGCAGTTGATCGACCAGGATCGCATTTCCTTTCGAGAAGGATTTCTGTTTGTTCATCCTAACTTCTCAGCTGTTTAAGCTCGTAGACTCGGAAAGTATTCCCCAGCAGAAGCCAGTGGTCCAGACAGGCAGGCGCCCTCAGCATTGGTAGTCCTCAGACTTTTATATCATTTGCATTTGTAGTTTCTTTTCTGTTAGTTACTACTTGCTGTAAACATTGTATGTTTCGAATGGTGATATTAATAATGTGACTATGCATTTTTTCTGAATTAATCATGTCGCTGTCGCTCATTTACTGCATTGCACTGGCACTTGCATTTTATTCACTCTACTTTATCACTGTGACTAGCAAAGACTGGAAGGAGGATGACGAACTAAACTCATAACCAATGATCGTATGCTTTCAGATAAGACCTTACCGATGACGTACAAGGCATTGTTTCAAATCCCCCAAACACTGGAGATATAAGGAGTTAGTCCCTTGTTAACCACTTCGAGCCAGGAAGTAGAAGTTTTTTCGGATTTTCAAACCCTCACATCTTAACCCGGGGCAGGGTAGTTGGCAGTTAGCTTGACCGAGCATTCAAGTCTTACATAGGAGTGTTGTCTTTCGAGGACCAATCAGTTTACACCTTTCAAGAGGTCAAACCTCACCAACCAGGAGTGAGACAGTTACAATCCTTTCGGAGCAATCAAGATAACCAGTGTCACACGACTTTGTTCCAAAAGAAAGAAGAAAGAAAGTCCGCTAAGTAAAAAGAAAGAAAAAGCTGGGAAAGCTAATACTTAGGCAAAAATCAGGGCATCCCGCTGGACTTCAAAAGAAAACGAAGAAAACGAAAAGAACTCAAAAGGAGTCAGTCGAGGCAAAAATTAGGGAATCAAAAGAATGAAAAAAAAGGATATCAATGGAAATTTTTTCCCCAACGAGTCACAAAGTCGTGTACACAGACACCGAAAACGAAGAAGGAGTAACTGTCACTCCGGAAAAACCCTGTGAGTTCCTTAATTGTGGTTCTTACTATTCAACATACCTCTCGAAGAGGCGAGCGCTCGTGCTAGGTTAACTGAACCTTAGGATCGGAGATCATCACGTAGAAGGGGTGGGTACAAATCAAAATTTGAGCCAAATATCCTTTGTTTCACGAACCGTGAACCCGACCATGATACAACCCTTAAAAGACCTAATTGAGGTAGGGTTATTCTGAAAGCGCATTGCGATAAGGTTGCGTAACCTGACTCCTTCATGACTTGCTAGTCACATCCTTATTGTGTTTTTCACTGACCACGTAAGCATTACGTTTGAACTTTGGTTCATTCGTCACTCACAATCATGACATGTAAATGAGTGACAGCTCAAATTTTTTCAAAATCTGCATAAACACTGCATTAAGATTACCATTCGTAAACATACGATTTTTACTTGCAGGTTAGTAGTTGACATGAAAGAAATTCCAGCAGGGAATCTTCAAGCGGGACTGAGTAATTCAGCAGTCTGAACCAGAATGGTCTGTGTTGAGAAGACCTGTGAATCCGGGGCATTGACTTCCAGTGAGTTCGAAATCAGTTAGTCTGAGAACAAGTCCCGAAGCTTCAGTTGATCAGGGGCAGTATGCTTGAGGAGCAGTTGATCAGAAGTGAGTCTTTTCGAGAGCCGATCAGGGGCAATTATTCAGAACGTGGAGATTTGAAAGCAGATACTTCAGGTGGATAGTCAGATCAGGTTAAGTCGCTAGAACGCTCATTCAGGGGCAAAGTCACTTCAGAGATAGCGAAGACCAACTGGGTTGACGATGGTTTGATTGAGGTTGAATCCTTTTGTCGTACAGATACCGGGGCAAATATTCTTGAGGTCGTCTCGTAACAAGCTGTTCAGAGTACTCCCAAGAGTTAGATTGGGGCAAGTTGGATTGTACTGGGGCAAGTTATTCAAGCCAGTCTGTTTATCCCCAGCCGGAGTTGAGTATCGGGGAATCATGTCATTACCCTTATCAAAAACCTTAGCATTCCTAAAAAGGCCTTGCTGTCGTTGGATCGTTATTCTACAGTTTAAACCTGTTACGTGTCAGTAACCAGTCGTTTCCAAAGTCCAGTGTTCGCCTGGCAAACCGGTAACCAGTTCTCGTCTGGCCCACCCTTCCGTAAACGTCAGTTCCCGTCTGGTGTAGTTTATTGTAAGCATCAGTTCCCGTCTGGTGTAGTTTATTGGAACCAGCTCTCGTCTGGTCACCGTTTCTTCAAGTGTTGTATCAGTTCTCGTCTGGTACATGTCGTCACGTAATCAGTCCTCGTGTGTTTTAACCTATGTGCTATACCAGTTCTCGTCTGGTGTGCGTCAGTTTTCAGCCAGTTCTCGCCTGGTTGTCAATGCCTCAGCTTGTTATCCAGTCAGCCCTGTTTGATGTCCAAACCAAATCAATTTTCGTTCAATTTTCCTAATCTATTTTCCTATCAGTTCTCGTCTGGTAGCCTACCTCTGAATGCTAGTTCTCGTCTAGTATTTCCCATATCTTCCACTGTGTACATAGTCCATGTTCATACTAAACCAGAAAAACAAAAACCTAAAGGTATCTGACACAGTAGTTCCCAATGACTCGCATGTTGTCATGTTCCCCGATACGAAGCTCTATGGATACCAGTGCTCCGATTAATGTTGAATGCCATGTGGACGTTGTTAAATCAGAATTACTCCTCTTCAACAGTTGAAAGTTGTGTATTGTTCCCGGAAGAATTGAGATTGTATTGCTATCCCGCATCAGAGTAAGATCAGGAGTATCCTCAGCAGTGTAAGATTGATATCCTTGATAGTAGGGGCATTTCCAGCAACGTGTTGCGCGCAATCAACCCCAGTTCGGGTCAATCCCCACAGAGCACAATCAGTTGCCAATGGTTTGAAGAGGGCATCCCCAAGCAGAGTTATTTTTTCTTTCTCCCCAAGCAGGGTTGCCTTTCGATTTCTCCAGCAGGACGGTTATCCCCAGCGGATTTGGTTCCCCTTTTCCAGTATTTATGTTGCTGAGATGATTCTGTGATATCAGGTTACCTTCAGTGGAGTTGACGTCTACCTCCAGCATTTATTTTGCCAAGTGGTTGCAGACCTGGTGTTCTCTGGCAGCTCGAGCCTGCATTTACATTTGCATATATTGTCATAGCATTTATACAAACATATAGAATTTCCATGTCGTCTGGGCATCGCATTTTCAAACAGAATGCATAGCATTTCCATGCCATATAGGACATTGCATCATTATCAGACATGCGCATGTCGAAGCATGGACCAGGTTGGTTACCTCATGGCTTTCGAGTATGTTCCCCTGCAGAGTTGTGTGGTTAAGCTTCTCTTCTCCCCCAGCGGAGTGATTCTTCACATTTGGGTTGTTATGTCGGCACTGGAAAAAAAAAGATTGGCATGTATCAGGTTTCTGAATCTGCGGCCTGTTGACAGAATGGGTGCCGAGCAGTCGATTCAGAAGTTCCCCAGGAGAATTGTCCTCAAGTTCGCTGTGAACTGTGAGATGGCAGGATTTGATCCCATAAGAGAGATGGGAATCAAGTTGTTTGCTTTCCGAAGCATTGTTCCAATACTTGTGGCGTCGCACAGGTGATTGATGTTGAAAAGGAGAGAAATTTTTATCAGAAAATTGACCAGTTGTTACCGTGACAACCAAACTTCAGTTCATTGGATGCTATTTCCTCAAGCAGTTTTGTAGTATTTTCCCACGGCTGGCAAATTTCAGGGTTTCATTGGTATTCAACCGTCTTCTACCTATGAATGTTTGAAGGTTGAGCACTCTTCACCCATTCAGGTCCAAGCCGCTTGAATAGGGGCAGCTGTTGCACCCTAAAATTTGACCAACCGGGTCCCGTATCTGGCTCTATGTTTCGATGCATGACCGCATTCGCATCCGCATGTCGCATACAGTGCATTTTTTCAGTTGTTTTGATTTTATCGGGATCACAGCCCTCGTCTCGCAACTCAGGTGTTTTTAATCAGTTTAGATAGGTAGAATCGTATTTTTGGGAATTCGTGCTATTCCCGGTGTTTTCAGCTCGCGCTGTTATTTTTAGGGATGTTTCGGTGTCTATTGATTTTTACCAGTTATTCCGGTGCGCTCTCGCAGTGTTATTTGTCGTTCTGTGCTATTTTTGTTCCTCTGGGAATTATTGTGAATTTTCTGGATTTTTTTAAGATATTATTAGGGTTTTAATAGATTTTTTTATCATTTTAGAATAATATAGAATATTAATAGATTCTTTTAATATTTTTAATAGCTTTTAATTAGTTTTAGAATATTAGATATTAATAGATATTAATAGGTTTAGACATTATTTTTTCTTTTAGATATAGATTTTAATATGGTTGTTCTAGATTTTAAATAAGAGTTTACATAGATAATAGGAATTAATAGATTTTTATTGTTATAAACTCTTTAGGATGAATAGATTTAATAGTTTAGATCGTTAATAGATATAAATGGTTTTAACCTTCTAATAGTCTATATTAGGGTATATTGTTTTTAGAGATTTAATAGATTAAATAGGTTTTAAATAGGTTAATAGGGGATAATTAGTGTTTTTTAGAATATTACTTCTTTTTAGAGTTTAATTAGTTTCAGATTCAATTAGAACATTAGATTAATTAGTTTTAATCAGAGTTATTAGTGCATTAATTCTTTAGCATTTAACTCCATTAGCGTCTTAATTCAGCTTTAATTAGCATTTAATCATTGTCATTTTATTAATCAGCTTGCATTAACTTCCGTTTTCAGCCTTTAATCCCTTAATTTGTATTCACCAGTTTTAATCAATCAGCTTTAATCAGTTTCAGTCCAATTAATTCATGTTTTTCGTGGGCCAGCTTGGATATTGGAGGCCCAATGTATCAGTCCAGATATCAATGCCAGTTGCCATATATAGTCTGCACCACATGTTGCATCAAGGAGGACCCACATCATAATTTCCACTACTCTCTCACGCAGACACATCACCCTTCACCTTCTCCCTCTCTCTGCCACGCCACTCACACGTGGCACACATGCACCAGCCCTCTGCCACTAACGCCGCCACGCGTCTTCTCCTGACCTTCGCCGGTTGCATGGCCAGCGACCATGCAACCACCACAACCTCCAACTTCTGACTCCCGAACCCAGGTTTTGGTTGCGATGACCATACCTTTCCCGTTTTTTGCGAGGTTTACTTCGAGCGTTTCCTTTCCCTCCGTTGGGATAAATAACGCACGGTGGCGACTCTTTTGTCAGCCGGCGCCGATTTTCGCAGTAGCGACAACGGGTTTCTTTGACCACTCGAAGAATCTCATGTGTTTAGAGATACTGCTTTGGTATCGCGAAGAACCTTACTGGATAAGGGAGTCCTTCGACCACCCGAAGAATATCATGTGTTTAGAGATACTGCTTTGGTATCGCGTAGAACCTTATTGGATAAGGTACTGCTTCGACCATCCGAAGAATCTCATGTGCTTAGGGATACTGCTTTGGTATCGCGAATAACCTTATTTGATAAGGGACTGCTTCGACCACCCGAAGAATCTCATGTGTTTAGAGATACTGCTTTGGTATCGTGAAGAACCTTATTGGATGAGGTACTGCTTCGACCATCCAAAAAATCTTATGTGTTTAGAGAAACTGCTTTGGTATCGCGAAAAACCTTATTGGATAAGGGACTGCTTCGACCATCTGAAGAATCTCATGTGTTTAGGGATACTGCTTTGGTATTGCGAATAACCTTATTGTATAAGGGACTGCTTTGACCACCCGAAGAATCTCATGTGTTTAGAGATACTGGTTTGGTATCACGAGGAACCTTATTAGATAATGGATTGCTTCGACCACCCTAAGAATCTCATGTGTTTAGAGATACTTCTTTGGTATCGCGAAGAACCTTATTGGATAAGGGACTGCTTCGACCATCTGAATAATCTCATGTGTTTAGGGATACTGCTTTGGTATTGCGAATAACCTTATTGGATAAGGAACTGCTTTGACCACCCGTAGAATCTCATGTGTTTAGAGATATTGCTTTGGTATCGCGAAGAACCTTATTGGATGAGGTACTGCTTCGACCATCCGAAAAATCTTATGTGTTTAGAGATACTGCTTTGGTATCGCGAAGAACCTTATTGGATAAGGGACTGCTTCGACCACCCGAAATATCTCATGTCTTTAGAGATACTGCTTTGGTATCACGAAGAACCTTATTGGATAACGGACTGGTTTGACCACCCGAAGAATCTCATATGTTTAGAGATACTGCTTTGGTATCGCGGAGAACCTTACTGAATAAGGGACTCCTTCGACCACCCGAAGAATCTCATGTGTTTAGAGATACTGCTTTGGTATCACGAAGAACCTTACTGGATAAGGGACTCCTTCGACCACGCGAAGAATCTCATGTGTTTAGAGATACTGCTTTGGTATCGCGTAGAACCTTATTTGATAAGGTACTGCTTCGACCATCCGAAGAATCTCATGTGTTTAGGGATACTGCTTTGGTATCGCGAATAACCTTATTTGATAAGGGACTGCTTCGACCACCCAAAGAATCTCATGTGTTTAGTGATATTGCTTTGGTATCGCGAAGAACCTTATTGGATGAGGTACTGCTTCGACCATCCAATAAATATTATGTGTTTAGAGAAACTGCTTTGGTATCGCGAAGAACCTTATTGGAGAAGGGACTGCTTCGACCATCTGAAGAATCTCATGTGTTTAAGGATACTGCTTTGGTATCGCGAAGAACCTTATTAGATAATGGATTGCTTCGACCACCCGAAGAATCTCATGTGTTTAGAGATACTTCTTTGATATCGCAAAGAACCTTATTCGATAAGGGACTGCTTCGACCATCGTAAGAATCTCATGTGTTTAGGGATACTGCTTTGGTATCGCGAATAACCTTATTTGATAAGGGACTGCTTCGACCACCCGAAGAATCTCATGTGTTTAGATATACTACTTTGTTATCACAAAGAACCCTATTGGATAGGGGACTGCTTCGACCATCCAATGAATCTGATGTGTTTAGCGATACTGCTTTGGTATCGCGAAAAACCTTATTGGATAAGGGACTCCTTCGACCACCCGAAGAATCTCATGTGTTTAGAGATACTGCTTTGGTATCGCGAAGAAACTTATTGGATAAGCGACTGCTTCGACCATTTTAAGATTCTCATGTGTTTAGGGATACTGCTTTGGTATCGCGAATAACCTTATTGGATAAGAATTGCTTTGACCACCCGTAGAATCTCATGTGTTTAGAGATACTGCTTTGGTATCGCGAAGAACCTTATTGGATGAGGTACTGCTTCTACCATCCGAAAAATCTTATGATTTTAGAGATACTGCTTTGGTATCTCGAAGAACCTTATAGGATAAGGGAATGCTTCGACCACCCGAAAAATTTCATGTGTTTAGAGATACTGCTTTGGTATCAAGAAGAACCTTATTGGATAACGGACTACATTGACCACCCGAAGAATCTCATGTGTTTAGAGATACTACTTTGGTATCGCGAAGAACCTTACTGAATAAGGGACTCCTTCGACCACACGAAGAATCTCATGTGTTTAGAGATACTGCTTTGGTATCACGAAGAACCTTACTGGATAAGGGACTCCTTCGACCACCAGAAGAATCTCATGTGTTTAGAGATACTGCTATGGTATCGTGAAGAACCTTATTGGATAAGGAATGCTTCTACCATACAAAGAATCTCATGTGTTTTGGGATACTGCTTTGGTATCGCGAATAACCTTATTTGATAAGGGACTGCCTCGACCACGCGAAGAATCTCATGTTTTTAGATATACTGCTTTGGTATCGCGAAGAACCTTATTGGATGAGGTACTGCTTCGACCATCCAACAAATCTTATGTGTTTTGAGAAACTGCTTTGGTATCGCGAAGAACCTTATTGGATAAGGGACTGCTTCGACCATCTGAAGAATCTCATGTGTTTAGGGATACTGATTTGGTATCGCGAATAACCTTATTGGATAAGGGACTGCTTCGACCACCCGAAGAATCTCATGTGTTTAGAGATACTGCTTTGGTATTGCTAAGAACCTTATTGGATAAGGGACTTCTTCGACCACCCGAAGAATCTCATGTGTTTAGAGATACTGCTTTGGTATCAAGAAGAACCTTATTGGTTAACGGACTAATTTGACCACCCAAAGAAGCTCATGTGTTTAGAGATACTGCTTTGGTATCACGAAGAACCTTACTGAATAAGGGACTCTTTCGACCACCCGAAGAATCTCATGTGTTTAGAGATACTGCTTTGGTATCGCGAAGAACCTTACTGGATAAGGGATTCCTTCGACCACCCGAAGAATCTCATGTGTTTAGAGATACTGCTTTGGTATCGCGAAGAACCTTAAAGGATAAGGGACTCCTTCGACCATCTGAAGAATCTCATGTGTTTAGGGATACTGCTTTGGTATCGCGAAGAACCTTACTGAATAAGGGACTCCTTCGACCACCCGAAGAATCTCATGTGTTTAGAGACACTGCTTTGGTATCGCGAAGAACCTTACTGAATAAGGGACTCCTTCGATCACCCAAAGAATCTCACGTGTTTAGAGATACTTCTTTGGTATCGCGAAGAACCTTATTGGATAAGGGAATGCTTCTACCATCCGAAGAAACTCACGTGTTTAGGGATACTGCTTTGGTATCGCGAATAACCTTATTTGATAAGGGACTGCTTTGACCACCCAAAGAATCTCATGTGTTTAGATATACTGCTTTGGTATCGCGAAAAACCTTATTGGATGAGGTACTGCTTCGACCATCCGAAGAATCTCATGTGTTAAGGGATACTGCTTTGGTATCACAAAGAACCCTATTGGATAAGGGACTGCTTCGACCATCCGAAGAATCTCATGTGTTTAGGGATACTGCTTTGGTATCGCGAAGAACCTTATTGGATAATGGACTGCTTCGACCACCCGAAGAATATCACGTGTTTAGAGAGACTACTTTGGTATCGCGAAGAACCTTACTGGATAAGGGACTCCTTCGACCACCCGAAGAATCTCATGTGTTTAAAGATACTTCTTTGCTATCACAAAGAACCTTATTGGATAAGGGACTGCTTCGACCATCTGAAGAATCTCATGTGTTTAGGGATACTGCTTTGGTATCGCGAATAACCTTATTGGATAAGGAATTGCTTTAACCACCCGTAGAATCTCATGTGTTTAGAGATACTACTTTGGTATCGCGAAGAACCTTATTGGATGAGGTACTGCTTCAACCATCCGGACAATCTTATGTGTTTAGAGATACTTTTTTGGTATTGCGAAGAACCTTATTGGATAAGGGACTTCTTCGACCACCCGAAGAATCTCATGTGTTTAGAGATACTGCTTTGGTATCAAGAAGAACCTTATTGGTTAACGGACTAATTTGACCACCCAAAGAATCTCATGTGTTTAGAGATACTGCTTTGGTATCACGAAGAACCTTACTGAATAAGGGACTCTTTCGACCACCCGAAGATTCTCATGTGTTTAGAGATACTGCTTTGGTATCGCGAAGAACCTTACTGGATAAGGGACTCCTTCGACCACCCGAAGAATCTCATGTGTTTAGAGACACTGCTTTGGTATCGCGAAGAACCTTATTGGATAAGGGACTGCTTCTACCATCCGAAGAATCTCACATGTTTAGAGATACTTCTTTGGTATCGCGAAGAACCTTATTGGATAAGGGAATGCTTCTACCATCCGAAGAAACTCAGGTGTTTAGGGATACTGCTTTGGTATCGCGAATAACCTTATTTGATAAGGGACTGCTTTGACCACCCAAAGAATCTCATGTGTTTAGATATACTGCTTTGGTATCGCGAAAAACCTTATTGGATGAGGTACTGCTTCGACCATCCGAAGAACCTCATGTGTTAAGGGATACTGCTTTGGTATCACAAAGAACCCTATTGGATAAGGGACTGCTTCGACCATCCGAAGAATCTCATGTGTTTAGGGATACTGCTTTGGTATCGCGAAGAACCTTATTGGATAATGGACTGCTTCGACCACCCGAAGAATATCTCGTGTTTAGAGATACTACTTTGGTATCGCGAAGAACCTTACTGGATAAGGGACTCCTTCGACCACCCGAAGAATCTCATGTGTTTAAAAATACTGCTTTGCTATCACAAAGAACCTTATTGGATAAGGGACTGCTTCGACCATCTGAAGAATCTCATGTGTTTAGGGATACTGCTTTGGTATCGCGAATAACCTTATTGGATAAGGAATTGCTTTAACCACCCGTAGAATCTCATGTGTTTAGAGATACTACTTTGGTATCGCGAAGAACCTTATTGGATGAGGTACTGCTTCGACCATCCGGACAATCTTATGTGTTTAAAGATACTTTTTTGGTATTGCGAAGAACCTTATTGGATAAGGAACTTCTTCGACCACCCGAAGAATCTCATGTGTTTAGAGATACAGCTTTGGTATCAAGAAGAACCTTATTGGTTAACGGACTAATTTGACCACCCAAAGAATCTCATGTGTTTAGAGATACTGCTTTGGTATCACGAAGAACCTTACTGAATAAGGGACTCTTTCGACCACCCGAAGATTCTCATGTGTTTAGAGATACTGCTTTGGTATCGCGAAGAACCTTACTGGATAAGGGACTCCTTCGACCACCCGAAGAATCTCATGTGTTTAGAGACACAGCTTTGGTATCGCGAAGAACCTTATTGGATAAGGGACTGCTTCTACCATCTGAAGAATCTCACGTGTTTAGAGATACTTCTTTGGTATCGCGAAGAACCTTATTGGATAATGGAATGCTTCTACCGTCCGAAGAAACTCACGTGTTTAGGGATACTGCTTTGGTATCGCGAATAACCTTATTTGATAAGGGACTGCTTTGACCACCCAAAGAATCTCATGTGTTTAGATATACTGCTTTGGTATCGCGAAAAACCTTATTGGATGAGGTACTTCTTCGACCATCCGAAGAATCTCATGTGTTTAGGGATACTGCTTTGGTATCACAAAGAACCCTATTGGATAAGGGACTGCTTCGACCATCCGAAGAATCTCATGTGTTTAGGGATACTGCTTTGGTATCGCGAAGAACCTTATTGGATAATGGACTGCTTCGACCACCCGAAGAATATCACGTGTTTAGAGATACTACTTTGGTATCGCGAAGAACCTTACTGGATAAGGGACTCCTTCGACCACCCGAAGAATCTCATGTGTTTAAAGATACTGCTTTGCTATCACAAAGAACCTTATTGGATAAGGCACTGCTTCGACCATCTGAAGAGTCTCATGTGTTTAGGGATACTGCTTTTGTATCGCGAATAACCTTATTGGATAAGGAATTGCTTTAACCACCCGTAGAATCTCATGTGTTTAGAGATACTACTTTGGTATCGCGAAGAACCTTATTGGATGAGGTACTGCTTCGACCATCCGGACAATCTTATGTGTTTAGAGATACTTTTTTGGTATTGCGAAGAACCTTATTGGATAAGGGACTTCTTCGACCACCCGAAGAATCTCATGTGTTTAGAGATACTGCTTTGGTATCAAGAAGAACCTTATTGGTTAACGGACTAATTTGACCACCCAAAGAATCTCATGTGTTTAGAGATACTGCTTTGGTATCACGAAGAACCTTACTGAATAAGGGACTCTTTCGACCACCCGAAGATTCTCATGTGTTTAGAGATACTGCTTTGGTATCACGAAGAACCTTACTGGATAAGGGACTCCTTCGACCACCCGAAGAATCTCATGTGTTTAGAGACACTGCTTTGGTATCGCGAAGAACCTTATTGGATAAGGGACTGCTTCTACCATTCGAAGAATCTCACGTGTTTAGGGATACTGCTTTGGTATCGCGAATAACCTTATTTGATAAGGGACTGCTTTGACCACCCGAAAATCTCATGGTATTAGATATACTGCTTTGGCATCGCGAAGAACCTTATTGGATGAGGTACTGCTTCGACCATCCAAAAAATCTTATGTGTTTAGAGAAACTGCTTTGGTATCGCGAAGAACCTTATTCGATAAGGGACTGGTTTGGTATCGCGAACAACCTTATTGGATAAGGAATTGCTTTGAACACCCGTAGAATCTCATGTTTTTAGAGATACTGCTTTGGTATAGCGAAGAACCTTACTGAATAAGGGACTCCTTCGACCACTTGAAGAATCTCATGTGTTTAGAGATACTGCTTTGGTATCGCGAAGAACCTTATTTGATAAGGGACTACTTCTACCATCCGAAGAATCTCATGTGTTTAGAGATACTGTTTTGGTATCGCGAAGAACCTTATTGAATAAGGGACTTCTTCGACCACCCGAAGAATCTCATGTGTTTAGAGATACTGCTTTGGTATCAAGAAGAACCTTATTGGTTAACGGACTAATTTGACCACCCAAAGAATCTCATCTGTTTAGAGATACTGCTTTGGTATCACGAAGAACCTTACTGAATAAGGGACTCTTTCGACCACCCGAAGATTCTCATGTGTTTAGAGATACTGCTTTGGTATCACGAAGAACCTTACTTGATAAGGGACTCCTTCGACCACCCGAAGAATCTCATGTGTTTAGAGATGTTGCTTTGGTATCGCGAAGAACCTTATAGGATAAGGGACTCCTTCGACCATCTGAAGAATCTCATGTGTTTAGGGATACTGCTTTGGTATCGCGAACAACCTTATTGGATATAGAATTGCTTTGACCACCCATAGAATCTCATGTGTTTAGAGATACTGCTTTGGTATCGCGAAGAACCTTACTGAATAAGGGACTCCTTCGACCACTCAAAGAATCTCATGTGTTTAGAGATACTGCTTTGGTATCGCGAAGAACCTTAATGAATAAGGGACTCCTTCGATCACCCAAAGAATCTCACGTGTTTAGAGATACTGCTTTGGTATCGCGAAGAACCTTATTGGATAAGGGAATGCTTCTACCATCCGAAGAAACTCACGTGTTTAGGGATACTGCTTTGGTATCGCGAATAACCTTATTTGATAAGGGACTGCTTTGACCACCCAAAGAATCTCATGTGTTTAGATATACTAATTTGGTATCGTGAAAAACCTTATTGGATGAGGTACTGTTTCGACCATCCGGAGAATCTCATGTGTTTAGGGATACTGCTTTGGTATCACAAAGAACCCTATTGGAAGAGACTGCTTCGACCATACGAAGAATCTCATGTGTTTAGGGATACTGCTTTGGTATCGCGAAGAACCTTATTGGATAATGGACTGCTTCGACCACCCGAAGAATATCACGTGTTTAGAGATACTACATTGGTATCGCGAAGAACCTTACTGGATAAGGGACTACTTCGACCACCCGAAGAATCTCATGTGTTTAGAGATACTGCTTTGCTATCACAAAGAACCTTATTGGATAAGGCACTGCTTCGACCATCTGAAGAGTCTCATGTGTTTAGGGATACTGCTTTTGTATCGCGAATAACCTTATTGGATAAGGAATTGCTTTAACCACCCGTAGAATCTCATGTGTTTAGAGATACTACTTTGGTATCGCGAAGAACCTTATTGGATGAGGTACTGCTTCGACCATCCGGACAATCTTATGTGTTTAGAGATACTTTTTTGGTATTGCGAAGAACCTTATTGGATAAGGGACTTCTTCGACCACCCGAAGAATCTCATGTGTTTAGAGATACTGCTTTGGTATCAAGAAGAACCTTATTGGTTAACGGACTAATTTGACCACCCAAAGAATCTCATGTGTTTAGAGATACTGCTTTGGTATCACGAAGAACCTTACTGAATAAGGGACTCTTTCGACCACCCGAAGATTCTCATGTGTTTAGAGATACTGCTTTGGTATCACGAAGAACCTTACTGGATAAGGGACTCCTTCGACCACCCGAAGAATCTCATGTGTTTAGAGACACTGCTTTGGTATCGCGAAGAACCTTATTGGATAAGGGACTGCTTCTACCATTCGAAGAATCTCACGTGTTTAGGGATACTGCTTTGGTATCGCGAATAACCTTATTTGATAAGGGACTGCTTTGACCACCCGAAAATCTCATGGTATTAGATATACTGCTTTGGCATCGCGAAGAACCTTATTGGATGAGGTACTGCTTCGACCATCCAAAAAATCTTATGTGTTTAGAGAAACTGCTTTGGTATCGCGAAGAACCTTATTCGATAAGGGACTGGTTTGGTATCGCGAACAACCTTATTGGATAAGGAATTGCTTTGAACACCCGTAGAATCTCATGTTTTTAGAGATACTGCTTTGGTATAGCGAAGAACCTTACTGAATAAGGGACTCCTTCGACCACTTGAAGAATCTCATGTGTTTAGAGATACTGCTTTGGTATCACGAAGAACCTTATTTGATAAGGGACTACTTCTACCATCCGAAGAATCTCATGTGTTTAGAGATACTGTTTTGGTATCGCGAAGAACCTTATTGAATAAGGGACTTCTTCGACCACCCGAAGAATCTCATGTGTTTAGAGATACTGCTTTGGTATCAAGAAGAACCTTATTGGTTAACGGACTAATTTGACCACCCAAAGAATCTCATCTGTTTAGAGATACTGCTTTGGTATCACGAAGAACCTTACTGAATAAGGGACTCTTTCGACCACCCGAAGATTCTCATGTGTTTAGAGATACTGCTTTGGTATCACGAAGAACCTTACTGGATAAGGGACTCCTTCGACCACCCGAAGAATCTCATGTGTTTAGAGATGTTGCTTTGGTATCGCGAAGAACCTTATAGGATAAGGGACTCCTTCGACCATCTGAAGAATCTCATGTGTTTAGGGATACTGCTTTGGTATCGCGAACAACCTTATTGGATATAGAATTGCTTTGACCACCCATAGAATCTCATGTGTTTAGAGATACTGCTTTGGTATCGCGAAGAACCTTACTGAATAAGGGACTCCTTCGACCACTCAAAGAATCTCATGTGTTTAGAGATACTGCTTTGGTATCGCGAAGAACCTTAATGAATAAGGGACTCCTTCGATCACCCAAAGAATCTCACGTGTTTAGAGATACTGCTTTGGTATCGCGAAGAACCTTATTGGATAAGGGAATGCTTCTACCATCCGAAGAAACTCACGTGTTTAGGGATACTGCTTTGGTATCGCGAATAACCTTATTTGATAAGGGACTGCTTTGACCACCCAAAGAATCTCATGTGTTTAGATATACTAATTTGGTATCGTGAAAAACCTTATTGGATGAGGTACTGTTTCGACCATCCGGAGAATCTCATGTGTTTAGGGATACTGCTTTGGTATCACAAAGAACCCTATTGGAAGAGACTGCTTCGACCATACGAAGAATCTCATGTGTTTAGGGATACTGCTTTGGTATCGCGAAGAACCTTATTGGATAATGGACTGCTTCGACCACCCGAAGAATATCACGTGTTTAGAGATACTACATTGGTATCGCGAAGAACCTTACTGGATAAGGGACTACTTCGACCACCCGAAGAATCTCATGTGTTTAGAGATACTGCTTTGCTATCACAAAGAACCTTATTGGATAAGGGACTGCTTCGACCATCTGAAGAATCTCATGTGTTTAGGGATACTGCTTTGGTATCGCGAATAACCTTATTGGATAAGAAATTGCTTTAACCACCCGTAGAATCTCATGTGTTTAGAGATACTACTTTGGTATCGCGAAGAACCTTATTGGATGAGGTACTGCTTCGACCATCCGGACAATCTTATGTGTTTAGAGATACTTTTTTGGTATTGTGAAGAACCTTATTGGATAAGGGACTTCATCGACCACCCAAAGAATCTCATGTGTTTAGAGATACTGCTTTGGTATCAAGAAGAACCTTATTGGTTAACGGACTAATTTGACCACCCAAAGATTCTCATGCGTTTAGAGATACTATTTGGTATCGCGAAGAACCTTACTGGATAAGGGACTCCTTCGACCACCCGAAGAATCTCATGTGTTTAGAGACACTGCATTGGTATCGCGAAGAACCTTATTGGATAAGGGACTGCTTCTACCATCCGAAGAATCTCATGTGTTTAGGGATACTGCTTTGGTATCGCGAATAACCTTATTTGATAAGGGACTGCTTCGACCACCTGAAAAATCTCACGGTATTAGATATACTGCTTTGGCATCGCGAAGAACCTTATTGGATGAGGTACTGCTTCGACCATCCAAAAAATCTTATGTGTTTAGAGACACTGCTTTGGTATCGCGAAGAACCTTATTGGATAAGGGACTGCTTCGACCATCTGAAGAATCTCATGTGTTTAGGGATACTGCTTTGGTATCGCGAACAACCTTATTGGATAAGGAATTGCTTTGACCACCCGTAGAATCTCATGTGTTTAGAGATACTGCTTTGGTATAGCGAAGAACCTTACTGAATAATGGACTCCTTCGACCACTCGAAGAATCTCATGTGTTTAGAGATACTGCTTTGGTATCGCGAAGAACCTTACTGAATAAGGGACTCCTTCGATCACCCAAAGAATCTCACATGTTTAGAGATACTGCATTGGTATCGCGAAGAACCTTATTTGATAAGGGACTACTTCTACCATCCGAAGAAACTCACGTGTTTATGGATACTGCTTTTGTATCGCAAATAACCTTATTTGATAAGGCACTGCTTCGACCACCCGAAGAATCTCATGTGTTTAGATATACTGCTTTGGTATTGCGAAGAAACTTATTGGATGGGGTACTGCTTCGACCATCCAAAAAATCTTATGTGTTTAGAGAAACTGCTTTAGTATCGCAAAGAACCTTATTGGATAAGGGACTGCGTCGACCATCTAAAGAATCTCATGTGTTTAGGGATACTAATTTGGTATCGCGAATAACCTTATTGGATAAGGTACTGCTTCGACCATCCGAAAAATCTTATGTGTTTAGAGATACTTTTTTGGTATTGCGAAGAACCTTATTGGATAAGGGACTTTTTCGACCACCCGAAAAATTTCATGTGTTTAGAGATACTGCGTTGGTATCAAGAAGAACCTTATTGGATAACGAACTACTTTGACCACCCGAAGAATCTCATGTGTTTAGAGATACTGCTTTGGTATCACGAAGAACCTTACTGAATAAGGGACTCTTTTGACCACCCGAAGAATCTCATGTGTTTAGAGATACTGCTTTGGTATCGCGAAGAACCTTACTGGATAAGGGACTCCTTCGACCACCCGAAGAATCTCATGTGTTTAGAGACATTGCTTTGGTATCGCGAAGAACCTTATTGGATAAGGGACTGCTTCTACCATCCGAAGAATCTCGCGTGTTTAGGGATACTGCTTTGGTATCGCGAATAACCTTATTTGATAAGGGACTGCTTCGACCACCCGAAGAATCTCATGTGTTTAGATATACTGCTTTGGTATCGCGAAGAACCTTATTGGATGAGGTACTGCTTCGACCATCCAAAAAATCTTATGTGTTTAGAGAAACTGCTTTGGTATCGCGAAGAACCTTATTGGATGAGGTACTGCTTCAACCATCCAAAAAATCTTATGTGTTTAGAGAAACTGCTTTGGTATCGCGAAGAACCTTATTTGATAAGGGACTGCTTCGTCCATCTGAAGAATCTCATGTGTTTAGGGATACTGCTTTTATATCGCGAATAACCTTATTGGATATGGGACTGCTTCAACCATCCGAAGAATCTCACGTGTTTAGAGATACTACATTGGTATCGCGAAGAACCTTACTCGATAAGGGACTCCTTCGACCACCCGAAGAATCTCATGTGTTTAGAGATACTGCTTTGGTATCGCGAAGAACCTTACTGGATAAGGGACTCCTTCGACCTCCTGAAGAATCTCATGTGTTTAGAGATACTGCTTTGGTATCGTGAAGAAATTTATTGGATAAGGGACTGCTGAAGGTGAGATAATACTTAGAAGGAGAGGTTGAATAAGTATGAAAGATTAAGACTTTAAAAATAATGACACAATTATTTTTATCCTGGTTCGTTTAAAACAACTACTCCAGTACACCCTTCCTAGAGTGATTTGCCTTTCTCAACAAGGACTTAATCCACTATTAAATCAAACTGATTACAATAGTAACACCTAAGAATAATTGTTCTTAGTCTTCTCAAGAGCTACTGATTCCAACTGAATCCTCTTAGGGAAAAACCTTTACAATCAATGTAAATCAAATACAAGAGTATTAATGCTTCTATAAAGCTTTTATCACAACAATGATTTTTCTCTTAAGTTTAAGTACAAGAAATTCTAAGAAGAATATGAAAGAATGAGAGCTTGAATAATATGATTTCTTTTCAGCAAATTGTGTTACTGAAGAATTTGGTGGAGTCCTCCTTTTATAGGCAGCTGATCCAAGGAAGCTGAGCGTTGAAAAGAGAGTCCCAAAAAGGTATGAGCCTTTTTGTCTTCACATCAAGTGACCTTTCCTAGAAGTAGATAGCACAGAAAAATCCTTTTTGTCTGTGTTATTGTGTCTAGCACAAATGAGGAAAGAGACGTTTGATTTACTCCAACGGATATAATCTTTGAATATTTATTCTTCAGTTTTCCGCAAGTTCTTCAGAGTCTGAATGGATCAGAGTCTTCTAATGATGTTCAGAACTTTGCTGTATCAGAGTCTTCTGCAGCATGTGTGCTTTCAGCGTGTTGATCATCAGAGCATATTTGACACAGAACTTCAGTACTTGGCAGCGTTAGTACTTTCAGAAACTTCTGTAGAAATTATGCTTTGAGAAACTCTTCATACAATATTCTTCTTTGCTTCAGATGCTTCAGCTTCAGATACTTCTGACTAGCTTCAGATGCTTCTGCTTCAGAATGTTCTGGAGCTTCTTGCTTCAGATCCTTCTGGAGACTACGCTCAGGATCTTTTGTTAAGAGCAATCAGAATCGTCTGCAGGATGCATCTGGTGCTTCAGAGTTAGGATAACTTCTTGTATACAATACACATTTGCTTCTAGAGAGTTAATTTCATTTCAATCTGCAGTAAAACTCTCAAACAAATTTTAGAGTATATAATTCTTAAATATAAATTTTCCTAACAGTTATCATCAAAACAAAGAGTTATTATTAAGAACCAATCTGTGTTCTAACAATCTCCCCCTTTTTGATGATGACAAAAAGTATCAGAAATTTTATTTAACTGAACATATAGAATTATAACTCCCCCTGAGATGATGAATCTCCCCCTGAGTTAAATATAAAAAAGGAATAGAAACTTCCCTTTTGTCTTGAGTAATCTTCAGAGTTAGATCTTGTTTGTTCTTATAACATTTGAAGGTCAGAATGTCTTGCAGATATGAGATTCAGAGTTTGATAAAAGACAAATGATCTGAGAGACTCAGAGTTTCTTTTATATAGTGTACTTATCAAATGTTCTGAAATAGTCAAATTAAATGTTAGATAGAATATATATGTCTGAAGATTCATTCTGGTGAAGTTATATTAAACAGTTCAGATCTATATTTTCTCCCCCTTTTTTGTCATAAGCAAAAAGTAAAAACTTTTAAAAAGACAAATAAAAGGAATAATAAATAAGATAATTCAATGGAGAAAACTTTGATTCATTTAAAAGATCAGATCAAGAGTACATAGGCAAACATTAGAAGATATATCAATAAGGTACAGATGCAAACAACATATGCAAAAACATTAGAATGAAAACAAATATCTAAGAGTGTTTGGGCAAAAGCATCTTCAATAGATTTGTAATCTCAGAGGATGATTGCTCTTGCTTGGACATCCACTTAGTCATAGTTTCATTCTTTTCATCTTGCTTTGACATCCATTCTGTCATATCCTCAGACTTCTTACCCTGCTTAGCCATCCAGGATTTGATCTCTGACTGTCCAGCTTCCAGAGCAGCAATCTTATCTTCAAAATCTGGATGTTCTTTCTTTATCTCAGAAGAAGAATTATGATGAGGTTCTGTAGCCTGAACAGAGTCACATTCCATTGGTTATTTAGATTCTGAGGAGGGGTCTACCAGAGTCATAACCAATGCATTATCAGTAGATTCTGTTGATGGTGGAGGAGCATCTAAATGAAGCAGAGGTTCAGTTTTGTTGACAGTCCAGAATAGAGTCCTTTCAGCTCTTAGCTTTGCATCATCAGAACAGACGTTCTTCAGATTTGAAGCTACAGTGTTGAATCTGTTAATGAATCCGTTCCAGATGATGTCAGATTCTTTGGCATCCATTGTTTCTGAGCATTTCTTCTGAACAGTACCTAAATACATTTGTATTTCTTGCAAAAATGTTTGAAATAAATGATCAATATTAAGTCTGGGCAGTGGTCGTACCAAGGTTTCCAGAGTTATAGGTTTAGGTTGGGGAGTTGGTGGAAAAAGAGATTTTTGGATGGAAATCAGAGGAGGAGGATAGTAAGGAAAGAAAGGAATTTCAGGTTTTTGAGGTAGGGATCTGTTTAAAGCATTAAGCAAATGAGGTTTTGGTCTTCTGTGAGGGGTAACAACATCAAAAGGTTCATTTGAGTATGGTTTGAAAGCAGATTTTGGTGGTTCAACAGATGCAACAGTGTTATCAGATGCAATTTGTAGAGCTGAACCAACAGCTTCACCAGATGTTGCAGATATGGTTGCTAAAGATCCTACATTTGACATTGATTGAATATATGAAACAAGCACAGATGGAATAGCCACTGTGAGTTTTGGTTTCAGAGGGTTGAGGGGTTCAGAAGGTTCAACTCTGTCATAAAAATCTTTTAGTTTGAAACCATAAGACAGATTATGAAAAAGAGAAGAAACTTGGGCACAGGATATAGAAGATGTTGGATTGAAATTGGGGACTAATATCTCAGATGATGGTGCAGGTGGAGGAATAGGATCTAGAATGGGAGTTTTTGAAGGTATGGTAGTTTCAGGTTGGTTTATCTCAGAGTATTTTTCAGATGGAGAGATTAGAAAATCTGGGTGAATTTCTGATTCTGAGGAGTTAGAGGATGTGGTTGGTGTACAAGAGGTAGAAGATACTTGAAACACTGTTTTTAGTGGTGTGACATCAAGAACTTCTGTCTCAGGGATGTGAGGTTCAGAAGTATTGGTAGGTTCTGAAGGAATTTCAGATGGTTTGGATGGTTGTTCTGAGATGGGTGAAACAGATGAAACAGATATTGGTTCTGATGAAACTGGATTAGAAGTTACTTTTGTAGGTTCAGAAGTAACAGGTGCAATGGGTTCAGAAGGTGAATTATTTGATGGTGGATTGTCAGATGCTTTTTCTGGTTGAACTTCTTTTGGTTGGTTCTCTGGATGTTCAGAGGTTTGTTGTTGAACAGATGTTTGTTGTTCTGATGGTTGTTGAACTGATGGTTGTTGAACTGATGGTTGTTGAACTGATGGTTGAGGTCGTGGAACAAAGTGTTTGATATGAATTTTGGGTTGAGATGGTTTTGGTACAAAAACTGTTGGTGTTGTTGTTTGTGTTGTTGTTTGTTTTTGTGGAGAAATGGAACTGGGGGAAGTAACAGAAGTGGTTTGTGTAGAAGGTGGTTCTGGAACAGACTTAACATTAGAATCATTAATAACAAGTTTTGCAGAAGATACAGAAGATTTAGTACCTTTTACTTTGATCCTCTTGGCAGGTACAGAAGCAGCTTCTTCAGAATCTTTTCTTTTCAAGAGCTTCTTGGGCTTCTCAGCAATCTTGATCTTCTTCTGAACAGGTTCAGATTCTTCTGCAGGCTGAGTCCTTTGCCTCTGGAGTTGTGCTTCTTCTTCTCCTGCATCTGGTAGTGGTTGTCTAGCTAGCTGAATCACATTAGCAGGAACAAGTTTTCCTTCCTTCTTGCATTCATCAATATACATAACCACTATATGTCTGGGTTCTTCAGCAAAGAATAAAGGAAAGTCATCTACAGGAACCCTCTTATTCAATTCTGACATATTCAGCTTCTTGGAAGCTGTTGTGAGTTCATCAATAATTTTGAGTCTCAGAAGACTTTTAGCATTCATAGGCTTTCCCATTATAAATTCTAATTCCTCTGTAACTCCAGCAGCGTACAGAGCAGTTACCAAACCATTCTCAGTAAGAAGATCTGAGATCAACCTTCCAAAGGGGATCCAAGTTCTGATCTTCTGTCCTTTCTCTTTCACATATTCTCTAGATGCATTGATATGGTTCCACAGATGCATAAACAGAATATATGGAAGATCTACCTTGGTGCTCTGACTAAGGCAATACATGAAATACAACTGTTCATTATTGACATAGTCTGGAGAATTGGTTGACTTCCTGTGGTGGATGCATCCCATGAAGATCTTGGCCCAGATCTTGTAATCAGGCTTCAGATCTTTGAATTTGTTAGAAGCTTGACCAGCAGTCATTACTTCTTCATAAACCTCATCCATGTCCACACGCCCAGCTGGCAAGTGGAAAACACCATCTGTCTCTTCATAACCTATTAATTTTCTTATCAAATCTTCTGTGACAATAATCTCTTTTCCCAGCACAGAAGATAAGATGAACTTGGGGTAAACTGATGCATGAATCCAGAATTCTTTCACAAGGAGAGGGTAAATTGGTCCAAAAAGCCTATCAAAATACTTAACCCATCCTTGATCTCTAATTATGGAACGAAGCTCAAACCCATTATCTGCCAGAGAATCAAACTCAACCATAGATTCACATAGAACTTCCAGTTTATCAACAGGCGTTAGAAGTGTTCTTTTGGGAGGAGAATATGGAGCAACACCCATGTTTTCTAAAGTTACAGCATCCATAGAAGATTGGAATTGAGCATCTGTTGATGATGAAGACGCCATTGAAGAATGCTTTGTCAAACGCTTAGGTAAAAGGTTTTTATGCAGAGAAAAGAGGAAATGAAAACGCATGTAAATTCTGAGAGTGTGAAAAGTGTGAAAGTGAATACAAGATATGTATTTATACTAAAACACTTAGGCAAAGCAACAGTCAGAAATATGCACGTTTGAACAAGCATTAAATGAAGAGAATAATAATCATTTCAAAATATTAATTGCTTCTGACAATTTGGGGGGAAAACCAAGATTCTCACTATTCAAACTTCACCTCAAACGTCTTTTCAGTTGTGTACACGCCACCTCTTCAGATTTGGTGTGACACGTGGTTGCTTGCATGTTGTTCTGAATTCTCTTAAGAAATGAAACGTTAGCCAACGTTCAGATCTTCTAAAGATTGTTAGTTCAGAGTTTCACAAAGGAAATATTGATCAGAATAAAATAAGCAATCAGAAGAAATACTTCAGAGCATTAAGCATTTTTGCATCTGTAACAATTTGCTTCTGATAAATATTACTCTGGACTAAAATCCATACCAATATTTTTCAGAATAAAATTGAATCTATCTTCAACAAGGGGTTTTGTAAAAATATTTGCCCATTGATGATCTGTATCAACAAAGGCTAAATTTATGATTCCCTTCTGAACATAGTCTCTGATGAAATGATGCTTAATTTCTATATGTTTTGCCTTAGAATGTAAAATGGGATTCTTGGACAAACATATAGCAGAAGTATTATCACAAAAGATAGAAATGTTACTTTCAAAAATTTGATAATCATCTAGTTGACTCTTCATCCAGAGCATCTGCGTGCTACACCCAGCAGCAGCAATGTATTCAGCCTCTGTGGTTGAAAGTGCAATTGTGGGTTGCTTCTTGCTGTACCAGGAGATTAGATTTCTTCCTAGAAATTGACAACTTCCAGAAGCACTTTTTCTTTCCACTCTGTCTCCAGCGTAGTCAGCATCACAGAATCCAACTAATTTGAAATCATCAGATTTTCTGTAACACAAACCCACATTAGAAGTACCTTTCAGATACCTTAGAATCCTCTTGACAGCTGTCAAGTGTGATTCTCTAGGATCTGATTGGAATCTAGCACACAGACAAACACTGAACAATATGTCAGGTCTAGAAGCAGTAAGATAAAGAAGAGAGCCAATCATACCTCTGTAGAGCTTCTGGTATACTTTCTTACTTACCTCTTCCTTGCCAAGTGAGCTAGTAGGATGCATTGGAGTCTTTGCCAGCTTGCTGTCAGACATGTTGAATTTCTTCAGAAGTTCTTTAACATACTTTGTCTGATGTATGTAGGTGCACTCTGGAGTTTGATTAACTTGGATTCCTAGAAAGAATCTGAGTTCTCCCATCATACTCATTTCAAATTCTGCCTGCATACATGTAGCAAACTCCTTTCCAAGCATAATATTTGTTGATCCAAAAATAATATCATCTACATAAATTTGGCAAATTAGAAGATCTTTCTTAATTGTTTTACAAAAGAGTGTTGTATCCACTTTGCCTCTGATGAAATTCTTCTCCAGAAGAAAATTGCTCAATCTCTCATACCAAGCTCTGGGAGCTTGTTTTAATCCATATAGAGATTTCTTTAATTTGAAAACATGATCTGGAAATTTTTCATTTTCAAAACCAGGAGGTTGGTGGACATAAACTTCCTCTTCTATAATACCATTAAGAAAGGCACTTTTAACATCCATCTGATACAGAGTGATGTTATTTTGTGCAGCAAAGGAAATAAGAAGGCGTATAGATTCTAACCTTGCCACTGGAGCATATGTCTCAGTGTAATCAATACCTTCTTGCTGACTGTACCCTTGAGCAACCAGCCTTGCCTTGTTCCTCTCAACTTCTCCTTTCTCATTTAGCTTATTTCTGAAGACCCAGTTTGTACCAATTATATTGAATCCTTGAGGTCTCTGAACTAGATCCCATACATCATTTCTGCTGAATTGATTTAGCTCTTCTTGCATGGCAATAATCCAATTATTGTCTTGCAGAGCTTCATCTACAGAAGATGGTTCAATGTATGACACTAGTCCAAATAGTGATGCTTCAGATGATCTTAGAAAGGATCTTGTTCTGATGGGATCATCCTTCTTTCCAATAATGACATCCTCTGGATGAGAAGCTTTAATACTGGATGATGATCCTCTAATAGTTGACTCTTCAGAAATGTTAAGATTATTCATATGAGAAGTTAAAGGAGTAGCATCTGGAGTTGCTTCTGGTTCCTTCACTTGAATTTTGTCTGCTTCTGGAACTTCAGAGTCAATAAAGACTACTTCCCTATCTGCAGAGTTATCAAACTGCTTTGGCTTTTCAGAGCCAAGCTTATCATCAAATCTGACATGAATGGATTCTTCCACAATCTGGGTCTCAGTGTTGTATACTCTGTAGCCTTTAGAGCGTTCAGAATATCCAAGCATGAAACACTTCTGTGCTTTGGAATCAAACTTGCTCAGATTTTCCTTAGTGTTTAACATATAGCAAATACATCCAAAAGGATGAAAATAAGAAATGTTGGGCTTTTTGTTCTTCCACAGTTCATAAGGAGTCTTCTTTAGAAGAGGTCTAACAGACAATCTGTTCTGAATGTAACAAGCTGTATTGATTGCTTCTGCCCAAAAATGTTTTGCCAGATTTGTCTCATTGATCATGGTTCTGGCCATTTCTTGCAAAGTTCTGTTTTTCCTCTCTACAACCCCATTCTATTGTGGAGTTCTAGGACAGGAAAAATCCTGAGCAATGCCATTTTCAGAAAAATATTTTTCAAAAAATATATTTTCAAATTCACCACCATGATCACTTCTGACTTTTATAATTTTGAAATTCTTTTCATTCTGGACTTGCTTGCAGAAGTCAAAGAACACAGAATGTGACTCATCCTTGTGTTTTAAGAACTTTACCCATGTCCATCTACTAAAGTCATCAACAATGACTAATCCATACTTCTTGCCTCTGATAGATGCAGTTTTCACTGGTCCAAACAGATCAATATGAAGTAATTCTAGTGGTTTAGAAGTAGAAACAACATTTTTTGATTTGAAAGATGTTTTTGAAAACTTCCCTTTCTAGCATGCTTCACAAAGAGCATCTGAAGTGAACTTCAGATTAGGGAGTCCTCTGACAAGATTAAGTTTATTAATCTGAGATATACGTCTCATATTAATATGGCCTAATCTTCTGTGCCAGACCCATTGCTCTTCATTTACAGACAAGAGGCATTTAACATTTTGAACTTTAAGTTCTGAAAGATTTATTTTATAAATGTTGTTTTTCCTCTTACCACTAAATAGGATAGAGCCATCCTTTTGACTAATAGCTTTACAACATTTTTGATTAAAGGTAATATCATAACCATTGTCACTTAATTGACTTATGGACAATAAGTTATGCTTTAACCCTTCAACAAGTAAAACATTAGTAATAGAGGGAAGTTTACCATTTCCAATAGTGCCAGATCCAATGATCTTGCCCTTCTGGTTCCCTCCAAACTTCACGTCACCTCCAGATCTAAGTTCCAGGCTTTGGAACATAGACTTTTCTCCTGTCATGTGTCGTGAGCATCCAGAGTCCAGGTACCATGATTGGCGTCCTGACCTTGCTGCTAAGAACATCTCTTCTGCGTCATCATCAGATTCAGAATCTGATTCATATCCTGAGGTACCTTCCTCTTGATCCTCTGTGCTGGCCATCAGTGCAACATTAGCACATTCTTCTTCTGATTCAGAAGATGATTCAGATTCATCTGAGTCATCCCATGTTGCCATCAGAACCTTCTTCTTTTTGTTAAACTTCTTCTTGGGTTTTTCTTTCTGAAGTTTGGGGCAATCATTCTTGTAGTGCCCAGGTTCTTTGCACTCATAGCACACAACTTCTTTCTTGGCAGATCTTCTATGTCCAGAAGATTCCTTTCTATTGTCAGATCTTCTGAAGTTGTTGAACTTCTTTCCCTTGTGCTTCCAGAGTCTGTTGATCCTTCTGGACAACATGGATAACTCATCTTCTTCAGAAGAAGAAGATTCTTCAGAGCTTTCTTGAATGACCTGCAAAGCTTTAGCAGTTTTGTTAGATTTTAATGCATCAGATTTACCTTTTTCTTTCTTCTGAGGTTCATCTTCCTCAAGCTCAATCTCATGGCTCCTCAATGAGCTGATGAGTTCTTCTAGAGAGATCTTGTTCAGATCTTTAGCCATCTTCAAGGCAGTCACCATTGGTCTCCATCTGGTAGGCAGACTTCTGATGATTTTTTTACGTGATCTGATGTAGAGTATCCCTTGTCCAGAACTTTCAGCCCAGCAGTGAGTATCTGAAATCTAAAGAACATGGCTTCAACAGATTCAGAGTCTTCCATTTTGAAGGCCTCATACTTCTGGATCAGAGCCAGAGCTTTTGTCTCCTTAACTTGAGAATTTCCCTCATGAGTCATTTTTAGGGATTCAAACATATCAAAAGCAGTTTCCCTGTTTGTAATTTTTTCATACTCAGTATGTGAAATTGCATTCAATAATATAGTCCTGGCTTTATGATGATTTCTAAAATCTTTCTTCTGAGCATCTGTCATAGATTTTCTGTCAATCTTCTTGCCATTCCCATCTTTGGGATGGACATATCCATCTATGACTAGATCCCATAGATCAGCATCATATCCTAGGAAAAAACTCTCAATTCTGTCTTTCCAGTAGTCAAATTTCTCCCCATCAAACATTGGGGGTTTGGTGCTGATCCTATCCCTTTCTTCATATTTATTGTTAATATTGGATATTGAATTATCAGCCATTGTAACAAATAAATATATATCAAAGTATTTCTCTCTGGATCTTTACTGACACTGTTAAGTGGTAGCACACTCAGAACCGGAGCTCTGATGCCAACTGAAGGTGAGATAATACTTAGAAGGGGGGGTTGAATAAGTATGAAAGATTAAGACTTTAAAAATAATGACACAATTATTTTTATCCTGGTTCGTTTAAAACAACTACTCCAGTCCACCCTTCCTAGAGTGATTTGCCTTTCTCAACAAGAACTTAATCCATTATTAAATCAAACTGATTACAATAGTAACACCTAAGAACAATTGTTCTTAGTCTCCTCAAGAGCTACTGATTCCAACTGAATCCTCTTAAGGAAAAACCTTTACGATCAATGTAAATCAAATACAAGAGTATTAATGCTTCTATAAAGCTTTTATCACAACAGTGATTTTTCTCTTAAGTTTAAGTACAAGAAATTCTAAGAAGAATATGAAAGAATGAGAGCTTGAATAATATGATTTCTTTTCAGCAAATTGTGTTACTGAAGAATTTGGTGGAGTCCTCCTTTTATAGGCAGCTGATCCAAGGAAGATGAGCATTGAAAAGAGAGTCCCAAAAAGGTCTGAGCCTTTTTGTCTTCACATCAAGTGACCTTTCCTAGAAGTAGATAGCACAGAAAAATCCTTTTTGTCTGTGTTATTGTGTCTAGCACAAATGAGGAAAGAGACGTTTGATTTACTCCAACGGATATAATCTTTGAATATTTCTTCTTCAGTTTTCAGCAAGTTCTTCATAGTCTGAATGGATCAGAGTCTTCTAATGATGTTCAGAACTTTGCTGTATCAGAGTCTTCTGCAGCATGTCTGCTTTCAGCGTGTTGATCATCAGAGCATATTTGACACAGAACTTCAGTACTTGGCAGCGTTAGTACTTTCAGAAACTTCTGTAGAAATTATGCTTTGAGAAACTCTTCATACAATATTCTTCTTTGCTTCAGATGCTTCAGCTTCAGATACTTCTGACTAGCTTCAGATGCTTCTGACTAGCTTCAGATGCTTCTGCTTCAGAATGTTCTGGAGCTTCTTGCTTCAGATCCTTCTGGAGACTACGCTCAGGATCTTCTGTAAAGAGCAATCAGAATCTTCTGCAGGATGCATCTGGTGCTTCAGAGTCAGGATAACTTCTTGTGTACAATACAGATTTGCTTCTAGAGAGTTAATTTCATTTCAATCTGCAGTAAAACTCTCAAACAAATTTTAGAGTATATAATTCTTAAATATAAAATTTCCTAACAGTTATCATCAAAACAAAGAGTTATTATTAAGAACCAATCTGTGTTCTAACAACTGCTTCGGCCTTCGTAAGAATCTTATGTGTTTAGGGATATTGCTTTGGTATCGCGAATATCCTTATTGGATAAGGGACTGCTTCGACCACCCGAAGAATATCATGTGTTTAGAGATACTGCTTTGGTATCGCGAAGAACTTTATTGGATGAGGTACTGCTTCGACCATCCGAAAAATCTTATGTGTTTATAGATACTACTTTGGTATCGCGAATAACCTTATTGGATAAATTACTGCTTCAACCACCCGAAAAACCACATGTGTTTAGAGATACTGCTTTGGTATCATGAAGAACCATATTGGATAAGGGACTGCTTCGACCACCCAAAGAATCTCATGTGTTTAGAGATACTTCTTTGGTATCACGAAGAATCTTATTGGATAAGGGACTTCTTCGACCACCCGAAGAATCTCATGTGTTTAGAGATACTGCTTTGGTATCGTGAAGAACCTTATTAGATAAGGGACTCCTTCGACCACCCGAAGAATCTCATGTGTTTAGAGATACTTCTTTGGTATCGCGAATAACCTTATCAGATTAGGGACTGCTTGGACCACCCGAAGAATCTCATGTGTTTAAAGATACTGATTTGATATCGCGAAGAACCTTATTGGATAAGGGACTGCTTCGACCACCTAAAGAATCTCATGTGTTTAGAGATACTGCTTTGGTATAGCGAATAACCTAATTGGATGAGGTACTGCTTCGACCATCTGAAGAATCTTAAAAGTTTAGAGATACTGCTTTGGTATCGCGAAGAACCTTATTGGATGCGGGACTGCTTCGACCACCCGAAGAATCTCATGTGTTTAGAGATATTGCTTTGGTATCGCGAAGAACCTTATTGGATAAGGGACTGCTTCGACCATCCGAGGAGTCTCATGTGTTTATAAATACTGCTTTGGTATCGCGAAGAATCTTACTGGATAAGGGACTGCTTTGACCACCCGAAGAATCTCTTGTGTTTAGAGATACTGCTTTGGTATCATGAAGAACCTTATCGGATAAGGGACAACTTCGACCACCCAAAGAATCTTAATTGTTTAGAGATACTGCTGTGGTATCGCGAATATCCTTACTGGATCAGGGACTGCTTCGACCACTCGAAGAATCTCATGTGTTTAGAGATACTGCTTTGGTATCGCGAAGAACCTTATTGGATGAGGGACTGCTTCGACCACCCGAAGAATCTCATGTGTTTAGGTATACTGCTTTGGTGTCGCGAAGAACATTATTGGATGAGGGACTGCTTCGATCACCCGAAGAATCTCATGTATTTAGGGATACTGCTTTGGAATCGTGAAGAATCTTAGTGGATAAGGGTCTGCTTCGACCACCCGAAGAATCTCACGTGCTTAGAGACACTACTTTGGTATCGCGAAGAACCTTATTAGATAAGGCACTGCTTCGACCACCCGAAGAATCTTATGGGTTTAGATATACTGCTTTGGTATCAAGAAGAACCTTATTGGATAACGGACTGCTTTGACCACCTGAAGAATCTAATGTGTTTAGAGATACTGCTTTGGTATCGTGAAGAACCTTATAGGATAAGGGACTGCTCTGACCACCCGAAGAATCTCATGTGTTTAGAGATACTGATTTGGTATCGCGAAGAACATTACTGGATAAGGGACTACTTCGACCACCTAAAGAATCTCATGTGTTTAGAGATACTGCTTTTGTATCGCGAAGAAACATATTAGATAAGAGACTGCTTTGACCACCCGAAGAATCTCATGTGTTTAGAGATACTGCTTTGGTATCACGAATATCCTTACTGAATAAGGGACTGCTTCGACCACACGAAGAATCTCATGTGTTTAGAGATACTGCTTTGGTATCGCGAAGAACCTTATTGGATGAGGGACTGCTTCGACCACCCGAAGAATCTCATGTGTTTAGATATACTGCTTTGGTGTCGTGAAGAACCTTATTGGATGTGGGACTGCTTCGACCACCCGAAGAATCTCATGTGTTTAGGTATACTGCTTTGGTGTCGTGAAGAACATTATTGGATGAGGGACTGCTTCGACCACCCGAAGAATCTCATGTATTTAGGGATACTGCTTTGGAATCGTGAAGAATCTTAGTGGATAAGGGACTGCTTCGACCACCCGAAGAATCTCACGTGGTTAGAGATACTGCTTTGGTATCGCGAAGAACCTTATTCGATAAGGCACTGCTTTGACCACCCGAAGAATCTTATGGGTTTAGATATACTGCTTTGGTATCAAGAAGAACCTTATTGGATAACGGACTACTTTGACCACCTGAAGAATCTCATGTGTTTAGAGATACTGCTTTGGTATCGTGAAGAACCTTATAGGATAAGGGACTGCTCTGACCACCCAAAGAATCTCATGTGTTTAGAGATACTGATTTGGTATCGCGAAGAACATTACTGGATAAGGGACTGCTTCGACCACCTAAAGAATCTTATGTGTTTAGAGATACTGCTTTTGTATCGCGAAGAAACATATTAGATAAGAGGTTGCTTTGACCACCCAAAGAATCTCATGTGTATAGATATACTGCTTTGGTATCGCGAAGAACCTTATAGGATAAAGGACTTCTTCGACCACCCGAAGAATCTCATGTGTTTAGAGATACTGCTTTGGTATCACGAATATCCTTACTGAATAAGGGACTGCTTCGACCACATGAAGAATCTCATGTGTTTAGAGATACTGCTTTGGTATCGCGAAGAACCTTATTGGATGAGGGACTGCTTCGACCACCCGAAGAATCTCATGTGTTTAGATATACTGCTTTGGTGTCGCGAAGAACCTTATTGGATGTGGGACTGCTTCGACCACCCGAAGAATCTCATGTGTTTAGGTATACTGCTTTGGTGTCGCGAAGAACATTATTGGATGAGGAACTGCTTCGACCACCCGAAGAATCTCATGTATTTAGGGATACTGCTTTGGAATCGTGAAGAATCTTAGTGGATAAGGGACTGCTTCGACCACCCGAAGAATCTCACGTGGTTAGAGATACTGCTTTGGTATCGCGAAGAACCTTATTCGATAAGGTACTGCTTTGACCACCCGAAGAATCTTATGGGTTTAGATATACTGCTTTGGTATCAAAAAGAACCTTATTGGATAACAGACTACTTTGACCACCTGAAGAATCTCATGTGTTTAGAGATACTGCTTTGGTATCGTGAAGAACCTTATAGGATAAGGGACTGCTCTGACCACCCGAAGAATCTCATGTGTTTAGTGATACTGATTTGGTATCGCGAAGAACATTACTGGATAAGGGACTGCTTCGACCACCTAAAGAATCTCATGTGTTTAGAGATACTGCTTTTGTATCGCGAAGAAACATATTAGATAAGAGACTGCATTGACCACCCAAAGAATCTCATGTGTTTAGAGATACTGCTTTGGTATCACGAAGAACCTTATAGGATAAGGGACTTCTTCGACCACCCGAAGAATCTCATGTGTTTAGAGATACTGCTTTGGTATCACGAATATCCTTACTGAATAAGGGACTGCTTCGACCACATGAAGAATCTCCTGTGTTTAGAGATACTGCTTTGGTATCGCGAAGAACCTTATTGGATGAGGGACAAATTCGACCACCCGAAGAATCTCATGTGTTTAGATATACTGCTTTGGTGTCGCGAAGAACCTTATTAGATGTGGGACTGCTTTGACCACCTGAAGAATCTCATGTGTTTAGAGATACTGCTTTGGTGTCGCGAAGAACATTATTGGATGAGGGACTGCTTCGACCACCCGAAGAATCTCATGTGTTTAGGGACACTGCTTTGGTATCGCGAAGAATCTTATTGGATAAGGGACTGCTTCGACCACCCGAAGAAACTCATGTGTTTAGAGATACTGCTTTGGTATCACGAAGAACCTTATAGGACAACGGACTGCTTCGACCACCCGAAGAATCTAATGTGTTTAGAGATACTGCTTTGGTATCACGAAGAATCTTATTGGATAAGGGACAACTTCGACCACCCGAAGAATCTCATGTGGTTAGAGATACTGCTTTGGTATCGCGAAGAACCTTATTAGATAAGGCACTGCTTCGACCACCCGAAGAATCTTATGGGTTTCGATATACTGCTTTGGTATCAAGAAGAACCTTATTGGATAACAGACTGCTTTGACAACCGGAAGAATCTCATGGGTTTAGAGATACTGCTTTGGTATCGCGAAGAACCTAATAGGATAAGAGACTGTTTTGACCACCCGAAGAATCTCACGTGTTTAGAGATACTGCTTTGGTATCGGGAAGAACATTACTGGATAAGGGACTGCTTCGACCACCCAAAGAATCTCATGTGTTTAGAGATATTGCTTTGGTATCGCGAAGAACCATATTGGATAAGGGACTGCTTTGACCACCCAGAGAATCTCATGTGTTTAGAGATACTGCTTTGGTGTCGCGAAGAACCTTATAGGATAAGGGACTGCTTCGACCACCCGAAGAATCACATGTGTTTAGAGATACTGCTTTGGTATCGTGAATATCCAAACTGAATAAGGGACTGCTTCGACCACCCGAAGAATCTCATGTGTTTAGAGATACTGCTTTGGTATCGCGAATAATCTTATTGGATGAGGGACTGCTTCGACCACCCGAAGAATCTCATGTGTTTAGATATACTACTTTGGTGTCGCGAAGAACCTTATTGGATGTGGGACTGCTTCGACCACCCGAAGAATCTCATGTGTTTAGGTATACTACTTTGGTGTCGTAAAGAACATTATTGGATGAGGGACTGCTTCGACCACCCAAAGAATCTCATGTGTTTAGGGATACTGCTTTGGTATCGCGAAGAATCTTATTGGATAAAAGACTGCATCGCCCACCCGAAGAATCTCATGTGTTTAGAGATACTACTTTAATATCATGAAAAACCTTATTGAATAACGGACTGCTTCGACTACCCGAAGAATCTCATGTGTTTAGAGATACTGCTTTGGTATCACGAAGAATCTTATTGGATAAGGGACTGCTTCGACCACCCAAAGAAACTCATGCGTTTAGAGATACTGCTTTGGTATCGCGAATAACCTTATTAGATTAAGGACTGCTTGGACCACTCGAAGAATCTCATGTGTTTAAAGATACTGCTTTGATATCGCGAAGAACCTTATTGGATAAGGGACTCCTTTGACCACCCGAAGAATCTCATGTGTTTAGAGATACTGCTTTGGTATCGCGAAGAACCTTATTGGATAAGGGACTGCTTCGACCACCTAAAGAATCTCATGTGTTTAGAGGTACTGCTTAGGTACCGGGAATAAACTTATTGGACGAGGTACTGCTTCAACCACCCGAAAAATCTTATTTGTTTAGAGATACTGCTTTGGTATCGTGAAGAACCTTATTCGATGAGGGACTGTTTCGACAACCCGAAGAATCTCATGTGTTTAGAGATACTGCTTTGGTAACTCGAAGAACCTTATTAGATAAGGGACTGCTTCGACCACCCGAAGAATCTTATTGGTTTAGATATACTGCTTTGGTATCACGAAGAACCTTATTGGATAACGGACTGCTTGGACCACCTGAAGAATCTCATGTGTTTAGAGATACTGCTTTGGTATCGCGAAGAACACTTATAGGATAAAGGACTGCTTTAACCTCTCGAGGAATCTCATGTGTTTAGAGATACTGCTTTGGTATCGGGAATAACCTTATTGGACGAGGTACTGCTTCAACCACCCGAAAAATTTTATTTGTTTAGAGATACTGCTTTGGTATCGTGAAGAACCTTATTCGATGAGGGACTGTTTCGACAACCCGAAGAATCTCATATGTTTAGAGATACTGCTTTGGTAACTCGAAGAACCTTATTAAATAAGGGACTGCTTCGACCACCCGAAGAATCTTATGGGTTTAGATATACTGCTTTGGTATCACGAAGAACCTTATTGGATAACGGACTGCTTGGACCACCTGAAGAATCTCATGTGTTTAGAGATACTGCTTTGGTATCGCGAAGAACCTTATAGGATAAAGGACTGCTTTAACCACTCGAAGAATCTCATGTGTTTAGAGATACTGCTTTGGTATCGCGAAGAACCTTATTGGATAAGGGACTGCTTTTACCATCTAAAGAATCTCATGTGTTTAGAGATACTGCTTTGGTATCACGAATAACCTTATGGGATAAGGGACTGCCTCTACCTCCCGAAGAATCTCATGTGGTTAGAGATACTGCTTTGGTATCGCTAAGAACCTTATTGGATGAGGGACTGCTTTGACCACCCGAAGAATCTCATGTGTTTAGAGATACTGCTTTTGTATCGCGAAGAACCATATTAGATAAGAGACTGCTTTGACCACCCAAAGAATCTCATGTGTTTAGAGATACTGCTTTGGTATCGCGAAGAACCTTATAGGATAAGGGACTGCTTCGACCACCCGAAGAATCTCATGTGTTTAGAGATACTGCTTTGGTATCGCGAATATCCTTACTGAATAAGGGACTGCTTCGACCACACGAAGAATCTCATGTGTTTAGAGATACTGCTTTGGTATCGCGAAGAACCTTATTGGATGAGGGACAGATTCGACCACCCGAAGAATCTGATTTGTTTAGATATACTGCTTTGGTGTCGCGAAGAACCTTATTGGATGTGGGACTGCTTCGACCACCCGAAGAATCGCATGTGTTTAGGTATACTGCTTTGGTGTCGCGAAGAACATTATTGGATGAGGGATTGCTTCGACCACCCGAAGAATCTCATGTGTTTAGGGACACTGCTTTGGTATCGCGAAGAATCTTATTGGATAAGGGACTGCTTCGACCACCCGAAGAAACTCATGTGTTTAGAGATACTGCTTTGGTATCACGAAGAACCTTATTGGATAACGAACTGCTTCGACCACCCGAAGAATCTCATGTGTTTAGAGACACTGCTTTCGTATCACGAAGAATCTTATTGGATAAGGGACTGCTTCGACCACCCGAAGAATCTGATGTGTTTAGAGATACTACTTTGGTATCACGAAGAACCTTATTAGATTATGGACTGCTTTGACCACCCGAAGAACTCATGTGTTTAGAGATACTGCTTTGGTATCGCGATGAACCTTATTGGATAAGGGACTGCTTCGACCATCTGAAGAATCTCATGTGTTTAGAGATATAACTTTGGTATCGCGAAGAACCTTATTGGATGAGGGACTGCTTCGACCACCCGAAGAATCTCATGTGTTTAGGTATACTGCTTTGGTGTCGCGAAGAACATTATTGGATGAGGGACTTCTTCGACAACCCGAAGAATCTCATGTATTTAGGGATACTGCTTTGGTATCGCGAAGAATCTTATTGGATAAGGGACTGCTTCGACCACCCGAAGAAACTCATGTGTTTAGAGATACTGCTTTGGTATCACGAAGAATCTTATTGGATAAGGGACTGCTTCGACCACCCGAAGAAACTCATGTGTTTAGAGATACTGCTTTGGTATCACGAAGAATCTTATTGGATAACGTACTCCTTCGACCACCCGAAGAATCTCATGTGTTTAGAGATACTGCTTTGGTATCGCGATGAACCTTATTGGATAAGGGACTGCTTCGACCATCTGAAGAATCTCATGTGTTTAGAGATATAACTTTGGTATCGCGAAGAACCTTATTGGATGAGGGACTGCTTCGACCACCCGAAGAATCTCATGTGTTTAGGTATACTGCTTTGGTGTCGCGAAGAACATTATTGGATGAGGGACTGCTTCGACAACCCGAAGAATCTCATGTATTTAGGGATACTGCTTTGGTATCACGAAGAATCTTATTGGATAAGGGACTGCTTCGACCACCCGAAGAAACTCATGTGTTTAGAGATACTGCTTTGGTATCACGAAGAATCTTATTGGATAAGGGACTGCTTCGACCACCCGAAGAAACTCATGTGTTTAGAGATACTGCTTTGGTATCACGAAGAATCTTATTGGATAAGGGACTGCTTCGACCACCCGAAGAAACTCATGTGTTTAGAGATACTGCTTTGGTATCACGAAGAACCTTATTGGATAACGTACTCCTTCGACCACCCGAAGAATCTCATGTGTTTAGAGATACTGCTTTGGTATCGCGAAGAACCTTAGTGGATAAGGGACTGCTTCGACCACCCGAAGAATCTCATGTGTTTAGAGATACTGCTTTGGTATCGCGAAGAACCTTATTGGATAAGGGACTTCTTTTACCATCTAAAGAATCTCATGTGTTTAGAGATACTGCTTTGGTATCACGAATAATCTAATGGGATAAGGGACTGCTTCTACCTCCCGAAGAATCTCATGTGGTTAGAGATACTGCTTTGGTATCGCTAAGAACCTTATTGGATGAGGGACTGCTTTGACCACCCGAAGAATCTCATGTGTTTAGAGATACTGCTTTTGTATCGCGAAGAACCATATTAGATAAGAGACTGCTTTGACCACCCAAAGAATCTCATGTGTTTAGAGATACTGCTTTGGTATCGCGAAGAACCTTATAGGATAAGGGACTGCTTCGACCACCCGAAGAATCTCATGTGTTTAGAGATACTGCTTTGGTATCGCGAATATCCTTACTGAATAAGGGACTGCTTCGACCACACGAAGAATCTCATGTGTTTAGAGATACTGCTTTGGTATCGCGAAGAACCTTATTGGATGAGGGACAGATTCGACCACCCGAAGAATCTCATTTGTTTAGATATACTGCTTTGGTGTCGCGAAGAACCTTATTGGATGTGGGACTGCTTCGACCACCCGAAGAATCGCATGTGTTTAGGTATACTGCTTTGGTGTCGCGAAGAACATTATTGGATGAGGGACTGCTTCGACCACCCGAAGAATCTCATGTGTTTAGGGACACTGCTTTGGTATCGCGAAGAATCTTATTGGATAAGGGACTGCTTCGACCACCCGAAGAAACTCATGTGTTTAGAGATACTGCTTTGGTATCACGAAGAACCTTATTGGATAACGAACTGCTTCGACCACCCGAAGAATCTCATGTGTTTAGAGACACTGCTTTCGTATCACGAAGAATCTTATTGGATAAGGGACTGCTTCGACCACCCGAAGAATCTGATGTGTTTAGAGATACTGCTTCGGTATCACGAAGAACCTTATGGACTGCTTTGACCACCCGAAGAACTCATGTGTTTAGAGATACTGCTTTGGTATCGCGATGAACCTTATTGGATAAGGGACTGCTTCGACCATCTGAAGAATCTCATGTGTTTAGAGATATTGCTTTGGTATCGTGAAGAACCTTATTGGATGAGGGACTGCTTCGACCACCCGAAGAATCTCATGTGTTTAGGTATACTACTTTGGTGTCGCGAAGAACATTATTGGATGAGGGACTGCTTCGACAACCCGAAGAATCTCATGTATTTAGGGATACTGCTTTGGTATCACGAAGAATCTTATTGGATAAGGGACTGCTTCGACCACCCGAAGAAACTCATGTGTTTAGAGATACTGCTTTGGTATCACGAAGAATCTTATTGGATAAGGGACTGCTTCGACCACCCGAAGAAACTCATGTGTTTAGAGATACTGCTTTGGTATCACGAAGAACCTTATTGGATAATGTACTCCTTCGACCACCCGAAGAATCTCATGTGTTTAGAGATACTGCTTTGGTATCGCGAAGAACCTTAGTGGATAAGGGACTGCTTCGACCACCCGAAGAATCTCATGTGTTTAAAGATACTGCTTTGGTATCGCGAAGAACCTTATTGGATAAGGGACTTCTTTTACCATCTAAAGAATCTCATGTTTTTAGAGATACTGCTTTGGTATCACGAATAACCTTATGGGATAAGGGACTGCTTCTACCTCCCGAAGAATCTCATGTGGTTAGAGATACTGCTTTGGTATCGCTAAGAACCTTATTGGATGAGGGACTGCTTTGACCACCCGAAGAATCTCATGTATTTAGAGATACTGCTTTTGTATCGCGAAGAACCATATTAGATAAGAGACTGCTTTGACCACCCAAAGAATCTCATGTGTTTAGAGATACTGCTTTGGTATCGCGAAGAACCTTATAGGATAAGGGACTGCTTCGACCACCCGAAGAATCTCATGTGTTTAGAGATACTGCTTTGGTATCGCGAATATCCTTACTGAATAAGGGACTGCTTCGACCACACGAAGAATCTCATGTGTTTAGAGATACTGCTTTGGTATCGCGAAGAACCTTATTGGATGAGGGACAGATTCGACCACCCGAAGAATCTGATTTGTTTAGATATACTGCTTTGGTGTCGCGAAGAACCTTATTGGATGTGGGACTGCTTCGACCACCCGAAGAATCGCATGTGTTTAGGTATACTGCTTTGGTGTCGCGAAGAACATTATTGGATGAGGGATTGCTTCGACCACCCGAAGAATCTCATGTGTTTAGGGACACTGCTTTGGTATCGCGAAGAATCTTATTGGATAAGGGACTGCTTCGACCACCCAAAGAAACTCATGTGTTTAGAGATACTGCTTTGGTATCACGAAGAACCTTATTGGATAACGAACTGCTTCGACCACCCGAAGAATCTCATGTGTTTAGAGACACTGCTTTCGTATCACGAAGAATCTTATTGGATAAGGGACTGCTTCGACCACCCGAAGAATCTGATGTGTTTAGAGATACTACTTTGGTATCACGAAGAACCTTATTAGATTATGGACTGCTTTGACCACCCGAAGAACTCATGTGTTTAGAGATACTGCTTTGGTATCGCGATGAACCTTATTGGATAAGGGACTGCTTCGACCATCTGAAGAATCTCATGTGTTTAGAGATATAACTTTGGTATCGCGAAGAACCTTATTGGATGAGGGACTGCTTCGACCACCCGAAGAATCTCATGTGTTTAGGTATACTGCTTTGGTGTCGCGAAGAACATTATTGGATGAGGGACTTCTTCGACAACCCGAAGAATCTCATGTATTTAGGGATACTGCTTTGGTATCGCGAAGAATCTTATTGGATAAGGGACTGCTTCGACCACCCGAAGAAACTCATGTGTTTAGAGATACTGCTTTGGTATCACGAAGAATCTTATTGGATAAGGGACTGCTTCGACCACCCGAAGAAACTCATGTGTTTAGAGATACTGCTTTGGTATCACGAAGAATCTTATTGGATAACGTACTCCTTCGACCACCCGAAGAATCTCATGTGTTTAGAGATACTGCTTTGGTATCGCGATGAACCTTATTGGATAAGGGACTGCTTCGACCATCTGAAGAATCTCATGTGTTTAGAGATATAACTTTGGTATCGCGAAGAACCTTATTGGATGAGGGACTGCTTCGACCACCCGAAGAATCTCATGTGTTTAGGTATACTGCTTTGGTGTCGCGAAGAACATTATTGGATGAGGGACTGCTTCGACAACCCGAAGAATCTCATGTATTTAGGGATACTGCTTTGGTATCACGAAGAATCTTATTGGATAAGGGACTGCTTCGACCACCCGAAGAAACTCATGTGTTTAGAGATACTGCTTTGGTATCACGAAGAATCTTATTGGATAAGGGACTGCTTCGACCACCCGAAGAAACTCATGTGTTTAGAGATACTGCTTTGGTATCACGAAGAATCTTATTGGATAAGGGACTGCTTCGACCACCCGAAGAAACTCATGTGTTTAGAGATACTGCTTTGGTATCACGAAGAACCTTATTGGATAACGTACTCCTTCGACCACCCGAAGAATCTCATGTGTTTAGAGATACTGCTTTGGTATCGCGAAGAACCTTAGTGGATAAGGGACTGCTTCGACCACCCGAAGAATCTCATGTGTTTAGAGATACTGCTTTGGTATCGCGAAGAACCTTATTGGATAAGGGACTTCTTTTACCATCTAAAGAATCTCATGTGTTTAGAGATACTGCTTTGGTATCACGAATAATCTAATGGGATAAGGGACTGCTTCTACCTCCCGAAGAATCTCATGTGGTTAGAGATACTGCTTTGGTATCGCTAAGAACCTTATTGGATGAGGGACTGCTTTGACCACCCGAAGAATCTCATGTGTTTAGAGATACTGCTTTTGTATCGCGAAGAACCATATTAGATAAGAGACTGCTTTGACCACCCAAAGAATCTCATGTGTTTAGAGATACTGCTTTGGTATCGCGAAGAACCTTATAGGATAAGGGACTGCTTCGACCACCCGAAGAATCTCATGTGTTTAGAGATACTGCTTTGGTATCGCGAATATCCTTACTGAATAAGGGACTGCTTCGACCACACGAAGAATCTCATGTGTTTAGAGATACTGCTTTGGTATCGCGAAGAACCTTATTGGATGAGGGACAGATTCGACCACCCGAAGAATCTCATTTGTTTAGATATACTGCTTTGGTGTCGCGAAGAACCTTATTGGATGTGGGACTGCTTCGACCACCCGAAGAATCGCATGTGTTTAGGTATACTGCTTTGGTGTCGCGAAGAACATTATTGGATGAGGGACTGCTTCGACCACCCGAAGAATCTCATGTGTTTAGGGACACTGCTTTGGTATCGCGAAGAATCTTATTGGATAAGGGACTGCTTCGACCACCCGAAGAAACTCATGTGTTTAGAGATACTGCTTTGGTATCACGAAGAACCTTATTGGATAACGAACTGCTTCGACCACCCGAAGAATCTCATGTGTTTAGAGACACTGCTTTCGTATCACGAAGAATCTTATTGGATAAGGGACTGCTTCGACCACCCGAAGAATCTGATGTGTTTAGAGATACTGCTTCGGTATCACGAAGAACCTTATTAGATTATGGACTGCTTTGACCACCCGAAGAACTCATGTGTTTAGAGATACTGCTTTGGTATCGCGATGAACCTTATTGGATAAGGGACTGCTTCGACCATCTGAAGAATCTCATGTGTTTAGAGATATTGCTTTGGTATCGTGAAGAACCTTATTGGATGAGGGACTGCTTCGACCACCCGAAGAATCTCATGTGTTTAGGTATACTACTTTGGTGTCGCGAAGAACATTATTGGATGAGGGACTGCTTCGACAACCCGAAGAATCTCATGTATTTAGGGATACTGCTTTGGTATCACGAAGAATCTTATTGGATAAGGGACTGCTTCGACCACCCGAAGAAACTCATGTGTTTAGAGATACTGCTTTGGTATCACGAAGAATCTTATTGGATAAGGGACTGCTTCGACCACCCGAAGAAACTCATGTGTTTAGAGATACTGCTTTGGTATCACGAAGAACCTTATTGGATAATGTACTCCTTCGACCACCCGAAGAATCTCATGTGTTTAGAGATACTGCTTTGGTATCGCGAAGAACCTTAGTGGATAAGGGACTGCTTCGACCACCCGAAGAATCTCATGTGTTTAAAGATACTGCTTTGGTATCGCGAAGAACCTTATTGGATAAGGGACTTCTTTTACCATCTAAAGAATCTCATGTTTTTAGAGATACTGCTTTGGTATCACGAATAACCTTATGGGATAAGGGACTGCTTCTACCTCCCGAAGAATCTCATGTGGTTAGAGATACTGCTTTGGTATCGCTAAGAACCTTATTGGATGAGGGACTGCTTTGACCACCCGAAGAATCTCATGTATTTAGAGATACTGCTTTTGTATCGCGAAGAACCATATTAGATAAGAGACTGCTTTGACCACCCAAAGAATCTCATGTGTTTAGAGATACTGCTTTGGTATCGCAAAGAACCTTATAGGATAAGGGACTGCTTCGACCACCCGAAGAATCTCATGTGTTTAGAGATACTGCTTTGGTATCGCGAATATCCTTACTGAATAAGGGACTGCTTCGTCCACACGAAGAATCTCATGTGTTTAGAGATACTGCTTTGGTATCGCGAAGAACCTTATTGGATGAGGGACAGATTCGACCACCCGAAGAATCTCATTTATTTAGATATACTGCTTTGGTGTCGCGAAGAAGCTTATTGGATGTGGGACTGCTTCGACCACCCGAAGAATCTCACGTGTTTAGGTATACTGCTTTGGTGTCGCGAAGAACATTATTGGATGAGGGACATCTTCGACCACCCGAAGAATCTCATGTGTTCAGGGACACTGCTTTGGTATCGCGAAGAATCTTATTGGATAAGGGACTGCTTCGACCACCCGAAGAAACTCATGTGTTTAGAGATACTGCTTTGGTATCACGAAGAACCTTATTGGATAACGGACTGCTTTGACCACCCGAAGAATCTCATGTGTTTAGAGACACTGCTTTCGTATCACGAAGAATCTTATTGGATAAGGGACTGCTTCGACCACCCGAAGAATCTGATGTGTTTAGAGATACTGCTTTGGTATCGCGAAGAACCTTATTAGATTATGGACTGCTTTGACCACCCGAAGAACTCATGTGTTTAGAGATACTGCTTTGGTATCGCGATGAACCTTATTGGATAAGGGACTGCTTCGACCATCTGAAGAATCTCATGTGTTTAGAGATATTGCTTTGGTATCGTGAAGAACCTTATTGGATGAGGGACTGCTTCGACCACCCGAAGAATCTCATGTGTTTAGGTATACTACTTTGGTGTCGCGAAGAACATTATTGGATGAGGGACTGCTTCGACAACCCGAAGAATCTCATGTATTTAGGGATACTGCTTTGGTATCACGAAGAATCTTATTGGATAAGGGACTGCTTCGACCACCCGAAGAAACTCATGTGTTTAGAGATACTGCTTTGGTATCACGAAGAATCTTATTGGATAAGGGACTGCTTCGACCACCTGAAGAAACTCATGTGTTTAGAGATACTGCTTTGGTATCACGAAGAACCTTATTGGATAATGTACTCCTTCGACCACCCGAAGAATCTCATGTGTTTAGAGATACTGCTTTGGTATCGCGAAGAACCTTAGTGGATAAGGGACTGCTTCGACCACCCGAAGAATCTCATGTGTTTAAAGATACTGCTTTGGTATCGCGAAGAACCTTATTGGATAAGGGACTTCTTTTACCATCTAAAGAATCTCATGTTTTTAGAGATACTGCTTTGGTATCACGAATAACCTTATGGGATAAGGGACTGCTTCTACCTCCCGAAGAATCTCATGTGGTTAGAGATACTGCTTTGGTATCGCTAAGAACCTTATTGGATGAGGGACTGCTTTGACCACCCGAAGAATCTCATGTGTTTAGAGATACTGCTTTTGTATCGCGAAGAACCATATTAGATAAGAGACTGCTTTGACCACCCAAAGAATCTCATGTGTTTAGAGATACTGCTTTGGTATCGCAAAGAACCTTATAGGATAAGGGACTGCTTCGACCACCCGAAGAATCTCATGTGTTTAGAGATACTGCTTTGGTATCGCGAATATCCTTACTGAATAAGGGACTGCTTCGACCACACGAAGAATCTCATGTGTTTAGAGATACTGCTTTGGTATCGCGAAGAACCTTATTGGATGAGGGACAGATTCGACCACCCGAAGAATCTCATTTATTTAGATATACTGCTTTGGTGTCGCGAAGAAGCTTATTGGATGTGGGACTGCTTCGACCACCCGAAGAATCTCAAGTGTTTAGGTATACTGCTTTGGTGTCGCGAAGAACATTATTGGATGAGGGACATCTTCGACCACCCGAAGAATCTCATGTGTTCAGGGACACTGCTTTGGTATCGCGAAAAATCTTATTGGATAAGGGACTGCTTCGACCACCTGAAGAAACTCATGTGTTTAGAGATACTGCTTTGGTATCACGAAGAACCTTATTGGATAACGGACTGCTTCGACCACCCGAAGAATCTCATGTGTTTAGAGATACTGCTTTCGTATCACGTAGAATCTTATTGGATAAGGGACTGCTTCGACCACCCGAAGAATCTCATGTGTTTAGAGATACTGCTTTGGTATCGCTAAGAACCTTATTAGATAAGGGACTGCATCGACCACCCGAAGAATCTTATGGGTTTCGATATAGTGCTTTGGTATCAAGAAGAACCTTATTGGATAACGGACTTCTTTGACCACCCGAAGAATCTTATGGGTTTAGATATACTCCTTTGGTATCACGAAGAACCTTATTGTATAACAGACTGCTTGGACCAACTGAAGAATCTCTTGTGTTTAGAGATACTGCTTTGGTATCGCGAAGAACCTTATAGGATAAAGGACTGCTTTGACCACTCGAAGAATCTCATGTGTTTAGAGATACTGCTTTGGTATTGGGAAGAACCTTAGTGGATAAGGGATTGCTTCGACCACTCAAAGAATCTCATGTGTTTAGAGATACTGCTTTGGTATCGCGAAGAACCTTATTGGATAAGGGACTTCTTTGACCATCTGAAGAATCTCATGTGTTTAGATATACTGCTTTGGTATCACGAATAACCTTATGGGATAAGGGACTGCTTCTACCTCCCGAAGAATCTCATGTGTTTAGAGATATTGTTTTGGTATCGCTAAGAACCTTATTGGATGAGGGACTGCTTTGACCACCCGAATAATCTCATGTTTTTAGAGATACTTCTTTTGTATCGCAAAGTACCTTATCGGATAAGGGATTGCTTCGACCACCCGAAGAATCTGATGTGTTTAGAGATACTTCTTTGGTATCACGAAGAACCTTATTAGATTAGGGACTGCTTTGACCACCCGAAGAACTCATGTGTTTAGAGATACTGCTTTGGTATCGCGAAGAACCTTATTGGATAAGGGACTGCTTCGACCATCTGAAGAATCTCATGTGTTTAGAGATATTGCTTTGGTATCGCGAAGAACCTTATTGGATAAGGGACTGCTTCGACCACCCGAAGAATCTCATGTGTTTAGATATACTCCTTTGGTGTCGCGAAGAACCTTATTGGATGTGGGACTGCTTCGACCACCCGAAGAATCTCATGTGTTTAGGTATACTGCTTTGGTGTCGCGAAGAAAATTATTGGATGAGGGACTGCTTCGACAACCCGAAGAATCTCATGTATTTAGGGATAATGCTTTGGTATCGCGAAGAATCTTATTGGATAAGGGACTGCTTCGACCACCCAAAGAAATTCATGTGTTTAGAGATACTGCTTTGGTATCACGGAGAACCTTATTGGATAACGTACTCCTTCGACCACCCGAAGAATCTCATGTGTTTAGAGATACTGCTTTGGTATCACAAAGAATCTTATTGGATAAGGGACTGCTTCGACCACCCGAAGAATCTCATGTGTTTAGAGATACTGCTTTGCTATCACGAAGAATCTTATTGGATAAGGGACTGCTTCGACCACCCGAAGAATCTCATGTGTTTAGAGATACTGCTTTGGTATCGCGAAGAACCTTATTAGATAAGGGACTGCTTCGACCACCCGAAGAATCTTATGGGTTTTGATATACTGCTTTGGTATCAAGAAGAACCTTATTGGATAACGGACTGCTTTGACCACCCGAAGAATCTTATGGGTTTAGATATACTGCTTTGGTATCACGAAGAACCTTATTGGATAACGGACTGCTTGGACCACCTAAAGAATCTCATTTGTTTAGAGATACTGCTTTTGTGTCGCGAAGAACCTTATAGGATAAAGGACTGCTTTGACCACTCGAAGAATCTCATGTGTTTAGAGATACTGCTTTGGTATCGCGAAGAACCTTAATGGATAAGGGACTGCTTCGACCACCCGAAGAATCTCATGTGTTTAGAGATACTGCTTTGGTATCGCGAAGAACCTTATTAGATAAGGGACTTCTTTGACCATCTGAAGAATCTCATGTGTTTAGATATACTGCTTTGGTATCACGAATAACCTTATGGGATAAGGGACTGCTTCTACCTCCCGAAGAATCTCACGTGTTTAGAGATACTGTTTTGGTATCGCTAAGAACCTTATTGAATGAGGGACTGCTTTGACCACCCGAATAATCTCATGTTTTTAGAGATACTTCTTTTGTATCGCAAAGTACCTTATCGGATAAGGGACTGCTTCGACCACCCGATGAATCTGACGTGTTTAGAGATACTGCTTTGGTATCACGAAGAACCTTATTAGATTAGGGACTGCCGTGACCACCTGAAGAACTCATGTGTTTAAAGATACTGCTTTGGTATCGCGAAGAACCTTATTGGATAAGGGACTGCTTCGACCATCTGAAGAATCTCATGTGTTTAGAGATATTGCTTTGGTATCGCGAAGAACCTTATTGGATGAGGGACTGCTTCGTCCACCCGAAGAATCTCATGTGTTTAGATATACTGCTTTGGTGTCGCGACGAACCTTATTGGATGTGGGACTGCTTCGACCACCCGAAGAATCTCATGTGTTTAGGTATACTGCTTTGGTGTCGCGAAGAAAATTATTGGATGAGGGACTGCTTCGACAACCCGAAGAATCTCATGTATTTAGGGATACTGCTTTGGTATCGCGAAGAATCTTATTGGATAAGGGACTGCTTCGACCACCCGAAGAAACTCATGTGTTTAGAGATACTGCTTTGGTATCACGAAGAACCTTATTGGATAACGTACTCCTTCGACCACCCGAAGAATCTCATGTGTTTAGAGATACTGCTTTGGTATCACGAAGAATCTTATTGGATAAGGGACTGCTTCGACCACCCGAAGAATCTCATGTGTTTAGAGATACTGCTTTGGTATCGCGAAGAACCTTATTAGATAAGGGACTGCTTCGACCACCCGAAGAATCTTATGGGTTTCGATATACTGCTTTGGTATCAAGAAGAACCTTATTGGATAACGGACTGCTTTGACCACCTGAAGAATCTCATGTGTTTAGAGATACTGCTTTGTGTCGCTTGCGCGAAAATAAGGTGCCGGCATGACAGAAGAGTCGCCACCTTTCGTTATTTATCCCTCGGAGCGGGAAAGGAAACGATCGGAAAAAACCTGACGAATAAGGGTAAGACAAGGTCATCGCAACCATTGTCTGGGTTCGGGAGTCGGTTACGCAAGGGGAAGGTATTAGCACCCCTCACGTCCGTCGTACTCGACGGGATCCTCGCTTGTTTGTTTACTTGGACGGGTTGGTTTTATTCTATCTACCTATCAAGGCTGGCTGAAAAAGAAAAGAAAAATGACTCGGCAAAGCATCGCACTTTATGCCTACGTATTCTCATCAGAGAATGAGAAATCAGAGTCCACGTAGTTCGGCCTACGAAGGGTTATGGGGGAAAGGTTGCTCGCCAAGACTTCGCCATCTTGTGCCTACGTACTCTCAACAGGCATGAGAGATCAGAGCTCACGTAGTTCGGGAAACTACAGTTTATTTCCTGAAAGAAGTGTTTTTTATTGTGTTTGCGATTTCAACCACACTAGAGACTATGACTTGAGAGTGAATGCGTCGCATGTCACCCAAAGGGTACCATACTAAACATCCAGACTGTGGAAAAGAAGCTCTCCCACAATCCTTTCTCAGATAGCTTAAGGCTCGTAACGTATGAAAGAAATCATTCATGATTACTGTATCTTAAACTGTTTTGAGATGAGAAGAGAACAGGCCCAACTAGGAGGGAGACTATCAAGTCCTACTGTTATCATGCCAAGGATTCATCCTATGGTTGAGGTTTGAACAGGGAACTCCTAGAAGTTGTCATGCATAGGTTTCAACCTAAAAGTCTATCATCAAATCCTTATCAAAGGAAATGAGAGTCCTAAGGGATCATGTCAATGATACACCAAAACAGACAAAGCATCAGCTTTAACAGTAAAATGCATGGAATGCAAGTGAGGGAGGAAATGTGTGTGGGGCTTCAGCCTCCACAAGCTCGTCTCAACCTCAAGCCAGTCATGAAATAACAGTAATCATACTGAAAAATAAACAACATGCTGTCAAGCAATAAACAGTAAACTGCAATCATACAGATAAAAGAAATGAAAATGCCATCAGGCAAACAAAACACATGGGCAAGGGAGCTGGGCTCTACCGAATACCCGCAAGCAAAGCCACGCAATAACAATACAAGCAGAGGGAGCAACTCAACCTCTAATGCAATTATGCTCCTAGATTCTACTTATTCTAGATGAACTTAATCTAATGCAACAGACAAATCAAGCAAAACACACAATACAGAAAAGAAAAACAGAAGAAAGCCTCATCTCCTCCGGCAGCAACTCAGTCTTCAGACTTCAATCACCAACTGCTTTCCAGGTATCAACCCTACCACATGAGTATCAACTCATCTTCTCCCTCAAGCTTCGGCTTCTTTGATCAGCTCCACCTTCAGGCTTCACTATCTTCAAGGATCTTCAAGTATCAACTTGATCTTCACAAAGTCTTCAGACTTCAACAATCTCCAAGGAATCATCCTCTTCAAAGCTTCGGCTTCTATCTTCAATGGCTTTTAGATATTCAATCAAATCTTTTATCATCTTCTTCTTCAAAGCAAACAACTTCAATGCAAATCTTCAATACTCTTCATTGCTTTCTTTATCTTCAACAACCCAAATGCTCCCACAAACAAGATTCAATCAACAAGATGAGGTGAGGATGTTAGAGTGCTCACTGACTTCCAAAGGATGCCATTAAGGACTTAACATCAAAAGGAAAGGCTCTCTCAAAGTTCTACCTTATAGGGCAAGGTCACTAATCCCTCCAAAGGAGAGAGGTGAATACCCTTAAGGGACTTTATATCATAGAGAAGGAAGGAGGTGAACAAGACACTCCTTGTTTATTGAATGGAATTATTCTATCTAAAGCTCTACCTATGTACTTATGATCCTATAAACAGAACAAACAAAAGCTAAAACTAAGCTCCTCTTCAAGGTCTTCAAAGTCTTCAATGATGATCCACAAGGTCTTCAACTCAATCTTCAAGGCTCACACACTCAAAGGAGAAGAAAAGAAAGCAAAACAATACAAACTATGCCCTTAAGTAACACACATACTAACCATACATTCAAAAATCAATTAAAAATACTAAAATACTATATAATATTCTAGTAAAATTCTAGGGGATTCTATACATACCTACCCTTAACCCATATATTCCCCATACTCTAATCTTGACCTAAAAACCCAAAACAAAATTGTTAAGTCTACTTATGTTGAATAAAACCCTAATTTTGTTATGCTAATGCTAGCCTAAACAAACTAATCAAATTTTAACCTAAAAATCATGAATTAAATCCTATGGGAAACTATGATTCAATATCTAACTATGCCAAAAAGAATGGCTCAAAAATCCTAGGGGAAGACCTTAAAACAAATTCTACAAAATTGAGTATCAAACTAAACTTCTAAAAAAGCTATTTACATGGAAAATATACTAAAAATATTAAAAGGAAATAAAATGCCAATTTTATTTATTGATATTTTTCTAGACAAAATTATGAACATATAGAAAAAACAAGCATTAAAAAACAATCATTTTCCAATTTTATATGATTTTTATAAAATGCTGAAAATATAAAGGAAATTAAAATAAAAGAATAAAAGAAAATGGGGAGGGGGTGTTAATAGAAGAAGCACCCAGTTGCTTTCTATGATGGGCCCGGGAAGGGGGGTGCGCCTAGCATGGCGCGCCTGGGCCCAATTGCTATCAGAAAATAAAAATAAAATTAAAAGAAAAAACAATAAAGCTGCGGTGCAAATAGCGTAACATTTCAGTTCATTTTTGGAATTGGGCCGCTGGTGGGGTGCGAGTATCACAATTTTCATTAAGCCCAGGATTCACCACTAAATAGAACGCTGCGTTTTGGTCTATTCTTTCCCTCCGCTTGCAAATTCAAATCGTGGCCGCTGGATGGAATTACAAAGTCAAAAAAACAGGATGATCCAACGGTGCTCGCGTCGTCTTCTCAAAATGCCATTAGGGTTTCAGGTTTAACAGAGTTCATGCACGAATATTCAACCCGGTCGTTCTCCATGATTACTTGATGGAATTCGAAAATTCCAAACCCTAAAATGATCTACTAATCACAAGGAATCCATTCCTGGTCTTAGTTTTTGCTAATACTCCCTGTAGATCCCAAACAGAGGGCACGAAGGCTAGGGTTTCACCATACTCTTCTGACATCAACCTTGCTAGAACTTCAATTTAATGGTATAATCCTGTTCTATATGTTACCCTCACCAATCTAAACCATAACATGATCACTAAAACTCCATACACAGCTTGTTCTTGAATCTTGAAAAAATCGTGACCTGCCATGAAACCTTATGCCAAGCTCTCTACTTCTCAGAACATGATCTCCTAACCTAGCATGCTATTTCTACACCTAGAAATCTAACAGAAAGTACATAAATAAGGAGATATGATGAAGAACACCAACCTGTCAAATGATGATGGTGAGTGATGTTAGAGATGGCTTCAAGGCTTGTAATTGCTTCCAAGGAATCCTCTAATGGTGTATATCTTTCTGTTTGCAAGAATTCTGATGGGAGAGACTTGTAGAGATCAAATCGTGTGTGGCTTGCAGTTGAAGGAAACTTTGAATATCTCTTTATCCTCTCACTCTTCACCAATGGATTCACCAACCTTTTCTTCATTATGATCAAACCAATATATAGAAACCAATGGAAGAGTCTAGAATCATCTAGAAAGTAATGGAACTTCTCTTGTAATGACATATTGTATATCCCTTCATCTCATGCATTAAGCTCTTAATTGTGTCAAAATCTCCCCTTGTGAGATATTGAGAAAGAGTGTGTGAAAAAACAAGCATTGCCTTGCCTTATGCCAAGTTTTCCAAAGTTCCTTAATATGCAAGTAACAAAATTACAAAGCAACCTCCATTTTAAGACCTCAAATCAAAAATCTATTTGAACCATTGTTTTTAAAATGATGTTTGGATTCAAAATGACATATTGGATGACCTATTTTGGATTTGTACATCTCCCAAACCAATTTCCAACTTGGATTCATTTAACTTATAAGTCATTTTTAGGTCATTTTTACCCAATCTTGTAAATCCTTGCTACAAGCGTTTTCAACAACTCATTACCACTTTTCTAGGCTTAAAATCCCATTTTGAACAACTTTGATGTTTTGAGTTTTTCCATTTGAGGCTTGGAAATAGGAGATATGGCCTTTGCTTAAAATGACCTATAACTGCCAAATGACCAAAATACCCCTGTCTTGTTTAAACCATAAGTTGAGTTCTACAAATCCTATAAAGGACTTCTAGTACTCTCTAGAAATATAATAAGATGCTATTCAACATTCATGTTGACCAAGAGATGATAGGAATCATCCTACTAGGGCAAAAGTTGTCTGCAAGTTGGGTGACTTTCAAGGCCCCAGATTCACATACCTCAGATGACCTGTAATTTGTCAAAACCATAACTTGAGCTCTGTACGTCCTATCAAGGACTTCTACCACTAAAATTAAAGATAAGAACAAGCTATACAACATTCATGTTGTGGGGAAGATGAGATATCAATCACATCTTGAGCTAAAACTGCCTGGAAGATAGGGATCAAACTAGGGTTTTTTCACTGACAATCCTTAGAAACCCTGACTTAAAACTTCTCAAAACTCCTCAATCATGATGAGTTGGTCTAGGAATCATCTTTATAACATCTCCATACATCATTCCATGATCTCATGGCCCTTGGATTAGGTCTCAACCTTCTCCAAATCTTCAGCTGACCTAGGATTGACCCAGTCAAAACCCTAATTCTACCATTCATGGTTGAATCTTCTGAATTCTTGCATAATGACTTCTCTGGGCTTCATGATGGCTTTCAAGACATCTCATAAACTTTCTCAAAGCTTCAAGTTCATTCTCAAAGTCTCAGAATCATCTGAGGAGCTCCCACAACTCTCAAGCTATGAAGCACACAACCTTGGTTTCAACTAATTCCTCTGAGGATCTCTTGAACTTTCTGATGAAGATATCAACCTTCAAACACTTGATGGATGAATAATTGTTGGTCAAATTTTAGGGTGCAACACTTTGGTATTGCGAAGAACCTAATAAGATAAGGGACTGTTTTGACCACCCGAAGAATCTCACGTGTTTAGAGATACTGCTTTGGTATCGCGAACAACATTACTGGATAAGGGACTGCTTCGACCACCCAAAGAATCTCATGTGTTTAGAGATACTGCTTTGGTATCGCGAAGAACCATATTGGATAAGGGACTGCTTTGACCACCCAAAGAATCTCATGTGCTTAGAGATACTGCTTTGGTGTCGCGAAGAACCTTATAGGATAAGGGACTGCTTCGACCACCCGAAGAATCACATGTGTTTAGAGATACTGCTTTGGTATCGTGAATATCCTTACTGAATAAGGGACTGCTTCGACCACCCGAAGAATCTCATGTGTTTAGAGATACTACTTTGGTATTGTGAAGAACCTTATTGGATGAGGGACTGCTTCGACCACCCGAAGAATCTCAAGTGTTTAGATATACTACTTTGGTGTCACGAAGAACCTTATTGGATGTGGGACTGCTTCGACCACCCGAAGAATCTCATGTGTTTAGGTATACTGCTTTGGTGTTGCAAAGAACATTATTGGATGAGGGACTGCTTCGACCACCCGAAGAATCTCATGTGTTTAGGGATACTGCTTTGGTATCACGAAGAATCTTATTGGATAAAAGACTGTGTCGACCACCCGAAGAATCTCATGTGTTTAGAGATACCGCTTTGGTATCAAAAAAAACCTAATTGGATAACGCACTGCTTCGACCACCCGAAGAATCTCATGTGTTTAGAGATACTGCTTTGTATCACGAAGAATCTTATTGGAAAAGGGACTGCTTCGACCACCCAAAGAAACTCATGTGTTTAGAGATACTGCTTTGGTATCGCGAATAACCTTATTAGATAAGGGACTGCTTCGACCACCCGAAGAATCTCATGTGTTTAGATATACTGCTTTGGTATCGCTAAGACCCTTATCGGATAAGGGACTCCTTTGACCACCCGAAGAATCTCATGTGTTTAGAGATACTGCTTTGGTATCGCGAATAACCTTATTAGATTAAGGATTGCTTGGACCACTCGAATAATCTCATGTGTTTAAAGATACTGCTTTGATATCGCGAAGAACCTTATTGGATAAGGGACTCCTGTGACCACCCGAAGAATCTCATGTGTTTAGAGATACTGCT